>JARACZ010000001.1:19497500-20747500 GCA_029255805.1 Keiferia lycopersicella
GATTTGTTCATTCCCTACTTAAGAGATCTAATTAATTAATTACGTAATTAGTTAATAAGCATTATTTTATAGTGACCATATCAATATTTTCAATGTATTTTAATGTTTACAATAAATTGAATTTCATTTTTTTTACACTCTGTATACATTTTATTTAAGTAAACACTCATGTTTATAAGTTCTTTAATAACACCTTCTAAATACAGGGTGTAAAAAATTTGCTGCAAATATTTTAAGGGGTGAACTAGCCCATGAAACTGAATAACTTTCCCCAAGGAACATAGGTCAAAATACGAAAAAAGAAATTGGGTTTCCCATACAAAACACTGACCCACCAAGTCAATTTGTATGGGAGTTCCAATAAATTTTCTCATATTTCGACCTATGTTCCTTGGAGAAAGTTGTTTAGTTTCTTAAGTCTGAACTACTTTGAAACTTAACAACTTTCCCAAACAAACATAGGACGAAATATGAGAATTTTTTTTGGACATATTGACTTGGGCGATCGGTAATTTTGTATGGGAGGTCCAAGTTTTCTTTTCATATTTCGACCAATGTTCCTTGGGGAAAGTTGTTCAGTTTCATAGTCTGCTTGAACCCTTTCAGTATTCCGGACGCTGTCCCTAACACTCTGTATACACTCGGCCTTAAAAAACCACACCTTTAAAGAAATCTACTACAGCTTTAAATCTTATTTGTTTAAGAAATGTTGGTAATGTTTGGTATCATTTGTAAGGTATGGAAAGGGACAAAAAAAAAAAAATATTTTGTCAATTGGAACTGAGAAAAAATTACAAAAAAAATTAAATTCTTAAAAGGCCCTAATCAATTTTGATAAATTTTTCAAAACAAAGTTGCTTAAAACTAACCTAAAACTCTTGCCCCCGCCCTGATGACGTCTTGCATGCGGACCCTCATGGATCGCACCAATTTTAGGACCTCTTCTTGAGGGATACTGTCTCATTCCTCAATAACGGCGTCTTGGAGCTCCTGAAGAGTCGTGGGAGCGGGATCACAGGATCTAACCTTGCGTTTCAATTGGTCCCAGAGGTGTTCTATCTTGTTCAGATCTGGTTATCTAAGTGGCCACTGCATGACAGCGATCCCAACCTCTTGAAGGTGCACAAATCCACGAGCGTTATCGTGCATTATGTAAACCCGTCGCCAAAAAACCAGCATAGGCGACCACATGATATTCCAGGGTCTCTGTGATGTACCAGTGAGCAGTCACCGACTCTTGCCCGCGAGCACCGCCGGTCCGGGAGACGCAAGAAAGTTCAGTTTTCTGTCGACCGACATGCCGCCCCAGAACATGCAAGAACAAATTACAGGCATGCTCGCCGATGCGCTACTGTTAATTTTGCCACTATACTTCTCTCCTTTAGTCTTCTTCTAACTGTAGAGACACTCACGGCCCTTCTACGAACTGCTCGCAGCTGCTGTTGCAAAACTGCATCAGAGAACCAAGCCACCGGTCTGCAGGAACCGTTGGTACACTCTTCGAACAGAAGCAGTAGGTAGTGTCTATCTTCAAGGAAGTTTTTCTGCTGGAACATCTTCTGTGTCTTCTTCGACGGTTGGTAGGGAATTTATCCCCCCAATAAGCCTGTATCGACCCTTTTATACCCTAAAAAACAAAATTTCAAGACGAGAATCAGTTCCATTTTCATTTACAGTGACTTGCAGTGTCTTGCTTTTTCTTAGTCAAATGAAATGAATGTTTTTTGAAAGAGTTTTTATACGGCTTTTAAATCTTAATAATATTGGTAGGAATAATTGTTTGTCTTAAGAATTAATAGTGCTTGAAGTCTATTTTTACGAAGGTGCTGTTTTTTAATGTCGAGTGTAGTAGGTATATATTACAGGCGCGCTGGTGATGGCTCGCGACGTGAGTAATTATTTGAGAAGATGATCCACATGCAATTGATTTTTATTGACTGCTGACTAGTGCTTCAAATGTTTAGATTAGGTTGATTTAGATTTTTTGTAAGCCATATGCTGCATGATGAGATTCGATTTATAGGAAAATCGGTGTCAAGGGAGTCGGCGTGGAGGGATTAGGCATGGTGAGATTCTGTGCTAAGAGAAAAATTCATTCCGGGTCTGGCTCAGGCCGATGAAAAATATTTTAGCTGTATAAGTAGATAAGGTATTGTTAATGTATTGTTTTTTCATTCGACGGATATGTTTGGGTGCGTAAAACGCGATACTGGCGTATGACAAATAATCATCATCCTTTATAGGTCTATCTGGTACGAGGCCATCTATGATGTGCAAATATGTTCAATGGGTTGTCATTTTTGTTATAGACAATGGTGGGTTCTCGTGTTTACGTGGGCGGTCTGCCTTTCGGCGTCCGCGACAGAGACCTGGAAAAATTCTTCAAGGGATTTGGAAGAATCAGAGACATCCTTATCAAAAATGGATATGGTTTTGTGGTAAGTTATGTACAATTTGTTTAATTAATAATGAATATGTACTGTACAGTCAATTTTGAGTTATCTTGAGGAAAAATAAATCATAATGCAAAGTGAATCATTTGTCAGTTTGTAATTTTTGTCACACAATAATATTTTAAATCGCAAGACACCACGTGGAAAAAATAATACTACAAAAAAAACAATTAAAAATGCCTGACCCTGTTGCTAGAAGAACACGAAAAGGTGGCTATTTTGTCACGTCTTTTGACATCCTTACACAACTCTTATTCTTACTAGTAATTTGCTAATTTTCATTAAGGGGGCGTATTTATTGGAAACACCTTGGGAATATTAGTTTCGCCATGTGAAATGTTTCAAATTGAAAAACTAGCCTTTGATCATTTATAGAACTGTTCCTATCAAAGTCATACAAAACTCATATATTTATAAGCAGTACCTAAACATGATATGAAATTTCTTACTTGATGCTTTGTAACTCCTACATCAATACTTACAGTGTTTTTTATAAATCACCTGATTACAAAGTTAGATAGCACAGCGACTGTGATATTTGCTGCTAAGTGAAAGTTATATTATTGGTTGTAAAATTGTGAAACATTTACCAGATAATTGTATATTGTTTACGCTACGCGGTAAGATAGGAACTGGAGCTCAAATTCTGAATTGTTAGTTTCCGGTTCCGTGCACGATAGTGCAATCGACTGGTCTAACCGCACGTTTTAAAATTTCTTTCACTTAATAGTCAAAAATATGTGTGAAATTTGAAGGTATGTAGGAACTTTCCTTCTTTCTTTTCGTGTGGGACACAGAGTCGTCCAACGGAAATGAATGTTTCAGAAATAGAGCCCCTGATCGCTAACAAGGGTTTAGTTTGCGGGCCGAATCGCAGCTGAGTGCATCAATACATATAAACCTAAAAATATGCCATAAATAACCCAAAGCAAACATAGTTTTTTACTTACAAAGCAATAAATCCAAATATAAGCCAACTTTCGGTTAGAGTTTACCGTTTGGGGCGCTATGGACATAGACTGACAAAAAGGGTTTGTATTTTATTATGTTCCTCTATGTTTCATAAAGCTTTATGGCAATTTATATGTAGGTGTAGTATAAAGAAGATTAGAAGAAGATTTAACAAATCATTAGCATTTGCATCTATCTATCATTAACAACTAACAAAAACTTGGCGGCTATGTATCACCGAAAAAAAGACACCTGAGACATTAAATCTCCTTACCTTTTCACCTGTATTACATACTGAAAGTGAACACTTTTTTATCCTTATCAGCTGAGCGTTATATTGTCGTCCATCCTAATACTGTCTATCACTGTTCTTTAGTTTGATAACATTTATTATAATAATATTATTAATCAGTCCTAAGAAAGATTATTTTTACAGTAAAGCATACAATTTTTTTAGTAGTTAACATAAACAAAAGTTACATAATAAAATAGTGAAAATATTTACTGGTAACTAACTGCTGGGTTGGATCTTTTTGAATAATAGTAAATATTTTGGCGATGTCGCAAGCATCATGAACATTAATCATTATAGATCATGAAAAAAATCTTGTATTGCAACATTACACTAAAACTCTCCTGAAGCCTAACATATAAAATTTCTTTCAGGAATTCGAAGATCATCGAGACGCGGATGATGCTGTCTATGAGCTGAATGGAAAAGAACTATTAGGAGAGAGGTAAGAATATTATACAAATACTATTTATCAGAGAACAAGATATCATGTTTGTACATCTAAAAAATAATAATTCAATAGTTTAGTTTTATAAATATTTTTTGAGTAATACACATTTAATTTTGATATTTTATTAGCCGGCTCCAGCACTTTGCGTGTAAGATGAGCATAGAGTTAAATGACAAACATCATGAAAGATATTCACTAGTATGCTGCACACCATTAGAATGAATGGTATTGTGTGAAAAGTATGGAAATTAATAAAGTTATCCATTGGCTAATAAATAAATAATCTAAATTTTAAAATTTTATTTTTTCTCCATGTGTATGACAGTTTTTAAGAATTTTGAGTGTTTTTGCTCTAAATATTTCAATGTTACCCTTACTATGACTTTAAACATACGCAATTTTAATCCTTTTGGTAATCAAGTGAATATGGTTATCTCTATCTTGTATCAGTATACATACATTGTAGAGTTTAACAGTGTGTTTACTGTGTTTGCCAATTGGAAGTTGTGAAGTTTAGAGCATACTAAGGCTATGGAGCGAAGGCGTGAGAGAAATATAGGATGGGGGCAGCTAACAGTTGGAACGTTGGGTCGCAGGGTGGTGGTGGAGCCGGCGCGAGGCATCGACCGCAGCGCAGACCGCTACCGTCGCGACCGCTACTACGAGCGCGACCGCGGCAGGTCGCGATACGAGTGAGTGTCGCTATGTTGTAGGGTGTCGGTGGAGAGGGCGCGCGGCGTGCCGCGGGGCTCCGACCGCTGGCGCTGCCGGGACCTGCCGCCGCCGCCGCCCAGACGCCCGCCGCCGAGACGCGACCCGTCTGTATCATTATACACCAGGCCATCATATGCAAACGTTGCTTCTTGCACATCCTTACACGACTGTTGTTCTTGCTAGTGTTGATTATGTGAATACAGCACATTAAAAAAGAGCTACTCCTTTGAAATTCCGTTTTTGGGTACCTTTTAATTGCATGTATTGTTAACCACTTTCCTTCATTGCATATTTTGGCCTTATCTCATTATTGTTTTATGTATTTTCCTTTTAGCTTGGATTAGTTACTATGACTTTTTACTTTTTTGGCTAGTTGTTTGTTAAATATAGGAAGTTAGTTGAATGTACTATTAGTGACCTTACTTCCTAATGTGTTACGCACGTCCTCGGTCCTTTATACCTTCTTATGTGTTACATAAGCCGATACCATATCCCCCTTTAAAATTTATTCTAATAGCTTACTTTTTTACTGTAAATAATCTGATTGTTTAACAAAAGAAAGCCATTATGAGAGAAAATAGAAAATCACTTCACATGCGAAAAATTATCTAAACAAATTCTAGACGAGTAATTTTGGAAAGAGAAAACGAAGTCGAGGCTCTCCCAAGTAAACAGAACAAGAAATGGTGTTCTTGGTACACTATAATAATATTTGCATACCTAATCGCTGAAAAGGAGCACTTTGGCATTATTTTATAAAATATAGAAGTCGTCTCTTGGCAAATGGGAGAAAACAAATAAATCTGTTCATGAAATTAATTCAGCATGCTCCACCAGAATCTAAAACCCAGGAATGTAAAAACCTAAGGCACTAACTGCCATTTTTTACGTATTCAATACAGGCTAGGGGAAAATAATATTTGTTTTAAATTGCAGGTTAATGTAAGTATGTAGCTTTAATAGATACCTATATCACTTTTTTTTCGATTGGTCGTCCAACGACCCGATGAACCCTGGTGTCAGAGATATTTCACTTCAAGAAGCGAAAGCAATATCTGGAGAACCAAATCTTATGGTTTATGTGGAAGCTAATAAAACGACGTTTTTCAGTCTTTCGATTGTAATTCGTAAACAGTGCATCACAAAACTTGCAACAAATGTAATGTAATCAATCACATTAAATTCTCCAGAAATTGCAAGAGTTTAAAATTACGACTACAATTATGTGTAGAATAAAGTTATGGGGAGTTAAATGAGATAGGTATAATTTCTTCATATTATGTCTACGAGGCACCGATTACATGTTATACCTTCTCAAAAAAACTGAAAAAAGGACAATTCAATTATTCCTCCATGTGGCTTGCAATTGAGTTATTTATTACATTCTCTATAATCTATCACATTAAATATTCTCGAGCACTAACTTTTTTGCCAACTGTCTCAAAAGTAAGGTTGTTTTTCAGAGAGTTTTGACGACCGATTTGGCGCAGTGGTAGTGCGACTGCCTTTGACGCAGAAGGTTCCGGGTTCGATTCTCGGTGGGTCACTCACAAAGTTGATATTTATCACTTTGTGAATTTGTTCCCAGTCTGGTTAGGACATTGCGGGCTGAACCACCCGATTGTCCGTAAGTAAGATGGTTCCGTGTTTCGGATGGCACGTTAAGCCGTAGGTCCCGGTTGCTGTCTATGATCACTTAGACGGCGTTCGTTACACAACCACGTCAGAAGCCTGCTACTTGTAGTAGGCGGTTGAACAATTCTGACACTAGGGATCATCGGGTCCTTGGAAGACTCGGTGTCCCACACGAAAAAAAAAAAGGAGAGTTAAGAGTATCTGGTCAAGTAAATTATTTTTCACGGGCTGCAGGCTAAACAGCTTTAAGAATGTGGACATTAGTTTCATATAGGGAAGCGTGTGGACACTCATTAATAAAAATGACTTTTGAAATTTACTTTTAAATCACAGCAGGTGTTTACAATAATAACATCCACATCTTCAAAGCATATTTTTTCGGTCTTTTCATTACATCTTACACGATCTCTATAACATGTATAAATAAATCTATGTGCGTATTCCTTGACCTTCAATTAACATACATTAGATTGTAGATTAGTTAATCCTGGTAAAAATAGTTCATTGCTGTCTCATTCAAGTTGATATTTCGTAATTTTATCTGTAAATAGATTTACTCGTAATGTCTGTAAATAATAATAATTATGGGCATAATTATTATGTACTTGCTAACAATACACTTTTATTTCTCAGTCATTACCGGTACAGTTTTATTAATTCTGTCTTTTAGGTTGTTAAACCGACAAAAGTAAATACATGTTCTATGCAAACTATTGAGGCGAACGCACACCTACCGGAGGCAAACGGATCGAACGAGACGAACGAAACAAATTTTAGAATACTTTATATTAAATTCTATGAAACCACGCACATTTGGCCAAGTCGAATCGGTCGAAACCGGCAGGGTCCCAGAAATCGTAGACGGAAATTCGGATGACGTCACCGGATACGGTTCGAGCGATGTCTTCGATGCAATTGTATTCTGACAGTTGAGCGCAACTGACCAATGCAAAAATGAGCGATACTGACTTGATAGAGGCTGTTTCACTCATAATTCACCTTGTTAAGGTGCTACAGGTGTAAAGGAAATGACAACTTTTTTTCGGCGTGGTCGATTCGTTCAGTGCGGTCGTTGCGATCGGTGCGGATAGGCATGCGAGGTCTCCGTAGAATTAGCTTCGCTCGATCCGTTCGCCTCCGGTAGGCATGCATTCACCTTTACCGTTCATCAGATAAAGCCTCCAAACTAAAAACATTAATGGTTCACTATTTTTAAAAACCATTTTAAAATCAAACAAAAGGCATGTTGTTTGTATGGAAGCTCCTTTTAATTGTTATTGTATTAAATTTTTTGGTATTGTTAAACGACAACAGAATACGGCATCTGTTTAAATTTCAACTATAGCGATTTATGAGACAACACTCTGGGGACAGACCGGCAAGTGTCACTCATTTGACCCTTTCGGTACAGAACCTTAAAATGGTTAACGTAAGAAGAAAAGAAAATATATGGGAATGAGAATTGTAAAAGCATATTGTTAGTTATCTAAATGACCTTAACCCTTAATTGCAAATTGACATTCTTGGTATAATCATACCGGCAAGTGTCACTCATTTGACCCTTTCGGTACAGAACCTTAAAATGGTTAACGTAAGAAGAAAAGAAAATATATGTGAATGAGAATTGTAAAAGCATATTGTTAGTTATCTAAATGACCTTAACCCTTAATTGCAAATTGACATTCTTGGTATAATCATACTTATCAGTTATCACTAATTGATTATCATTGAGTTATCACCCGTGAAAAACAAAGGTCCCCATTTATTTCCTGGTTTTTTGAATTATTATATTATTATGTATCTTACAATTTCCAAGTAGGGTTTTAGAGAAATATATTTAAATAGCTTAGAAGTCCCAACAATTATTGTGTCTTCTAACTTAAATTAAAATTACAGGTATGGACCGCCGACGCGGACGGAGTATCGACTAATCGTCGAAAATCTGTCTAGCCGAATAAGCTGGCAGGTAAGCATCAAACTACATTGACAGTGGGTCCATCATCATTGCATCACTATCACTCAGGGTCCTGGACATGTGCTTCGCGGTTATTGAGGGCTGGGCCAAATATCACCACCTAACATTGAGGGGCGGCTACCGATACTTACAATCTTGGTGCAAGGAGGGCACAATCCAACCAACCGGCACTGGATCCATTGGCTGTTTATTGGGAGCTACAACATACTATCGAGGAAGAAATCCTATTCTAATATGGATGTTGGACTACACGAGAATGATGGAGATAAGTCAGGATGGATAATAAATACAAGGTTTTTGAACAAGATGTTGTCTATATTGTTGAAAGAATATTGGAAGATTACAGAATTACCCTTGACAGACAATGAGAGATGACCGATCGGATAAGGAAGCGCTTGGATTGGATAATGAAGCTCACTCGACCATGGGAAAGACGAAACATCCTTGAAGACGCATAGATTCGAAAATTCATATTTTCGTTTGCTAATAAAACGCAAATCATAGACTATCTCTCTTTAAAAGTAGTACAGTATTTTATTTTGTTTTTTTACTAAAATCATTTCCCTTTTAATTTAAACTTGGTAGCATACATAAAATTCATAATACCAATATAAATTCTATATTTTAAAACTTACTTACGAGCCTAAAGATAATTTTTAAAAACGACAGAAGGTGGCGATTCGTGCCCAGAGCCCTCGATGTAGCGCAGTGTGATGTGGTCTCACCTGATGTTAGGAACGTGGTCGGTCTGGAGCAGCCTGGTGTTCTGGTGATGTGGTGTAGCCGTCAGCCCCTCCCCGCACCCACGCACGCGCGCAGCGCAGCCAGTGGCGCCTCGCCAAGGTAAAGTCGCCAACAGGGGGGCACACTCAACAGGAGCCGCTCTCGTTATGTGCAAAACTCCCATTTTCTTCATTTACCATTGTTCTATTTTAAGTTATTCTAAACCTCTAGGTCTCTTATCATATACTGTCAAATCTTGTAATAGCTAGGTAATATGCACCTGGAGAGATATCTATATAGGTAGTATTAGTAGGAGATCCCCGCCATACCACGACCTTCACCGAGGTGTTTAATGGAGGATATATATTTTTATCACATAAATATGGCAATAAATATATTGTGTCCATCAGGATGGCGGGTATATAATATCGAAATAAATCAATAATAAATGTGTTAAATGTACACTAAATGTACGTATTTGTACTTAAGTATCCACGTCGTACATTTATTAGTTTAATTGAAATAACGATTTCAAAGTGAGCAGCCATTCTGACGCCAGGATGGCGGGTGTATTTTAAACGGATGAACCAAACCCGCCTATTCATGTATCAAATAAATGTACGAGAAATGTACGCATCGCCTCACATAAAAAAACACTATTTTACTATCAAAATAAGGCCTTTAAATAGGTATCAAAAGTTAAATCAGAACTTTGATCTATAGAAATCACTCATAAATATATCTCGTTAATTATAATAGATATAATTTGATTATCAAATTCTTTAAATGTCACAAAATTCTAAGTATTTGATTTAATTTATCATTATCACTAATAATAATATTTGAATTAATTTAATAAACCAAAGTAGGTACCATACTGTTTCTAATTTCACATACTCAGTAAGTATTTAATTCAAAGATCCATAATTTTTTATTTATCAAAGTTATAATAATAATTATAGATAGATTATTCTGCAGTTAACTTCACTGCGAATTAGTTACGCATTCTTCCGTAGTGACATTGTGCGCATATGAAACGACAAAATATGTCGTGGCACGCATGTTAGCCATGCAGATTTAACTTTTGATACCTATTTAAAGGCCTTATTTTGATAGTAAAATAGTGTTTTTTTATGTGAGGCGATGCGTACATTTCTCGTACATTTATTTGATACATGAATAGTCAGGTTTGGTTCATCCGTTTAAAGGTCCATCCTGGCGTCAGAATGGCTGCTCACTTTGAAATCGTTATTTCTAATAAACCAATGAATGTACGACGCGAATACTTAAGTACAAATACGTACATTTAGTGTACATTTAACTCATTAATTATTGATTTATTTCGATATTATACACCCGCCATTCTGATGGACACAATATATTACGTATGGGTTACCTAAAAAACTTCAGTCCAGAGTATGATTAAATAAAAAAAGAGGTTATTATATGTAAGGTGTTAGGTGCAAATGTTTTAATGGGTGAATAAGCCCATGAAACTGAACAACTTTCCCCAAGGAACGTAGACAAATATAAAAAAGAAATTTGGATCTTTATACGAATATGATATGCATGATGACTGGCATTTCAAATGAGCTACTTTTTAAAACGATATTTTTATGAAAATACCAATAGATGACGTCATTTGTCTCTAGTTTCGAGGGGGTCAAAACACTTACTTGTATATTATTATTCTGTTTAATTTTATATTCATTCAAACTTTGAATATTTCGAAAATCTATAAATGTAGTACCTATGTAGTATTTTTGGACCATAGTTTTAAGCGTACTACTTTTGTATTTTATTAATGACTCAGTCATCTAGCGAAGTGACACTACATTTCCTTTTTTTATCCATTAAACAACTCTGTGAAGGTAGTTGTATGCCTGGATCTTAGATCATATAATTATTATATTACTTAGCTAGATATAAGATATTGACAAATCACATGTGATATTATGGGGCCAGAGGAATTCATTCAACATTCACAATAGGAATATCGTTGATTATAACATTTCACTCACTTCACTTAGTCTTGTACAATTTAAATAGGGCAATTCAACAGCAACTGTAACGTCATATTGCTCCTTTTTATATTTATCAAAATTAATTAATTTACTGTTTCTTATTTCTATTGTCTTTTCTCTGCTGTCTACACAAATATTTTTACCAAAGCATTAATACATTTCATTATGCATTAACCTCTTAACAGCTGAACATGGACCAGTGAATTATAAGGTGTAAAAATATTAGCTGCAAATATTTTAAGGGGTGAATCAGCCCATGATTTTTTTGACAACTTTCCCCAAGGAACATAGGTCGTAATATGAAAAATAAATTTTGACCTCCCATACAAATTGACTTGGTTGGTTGGTAATTTTGTATGGAAGGTCCAACATTTTTATTTTCATATTTCGACCTATGTTCCTTTGGGAAAGTTGTTCAATTTCATGGGCTGCTTCACCCCTTAAAATGTTTGCAGCTAATATTTTTACACCTGTATAAAACTCATAGGCCATAGATATGTCGCAGTAAGATAGATAAACCCGTAATATAATCTAAGGATATACCCTTAGAGATATAATTATATATAGTGATATAATGTTGAATCTTATTCGTATAACTATGTTACAGCATATAATTGCATCCCTAGGGTTATCACGGCTTTCTTTAATTTTACTGCGATAAATACATACCTTTTTTATATTACCTACATCATTAATTTAATCCTTAACGTAATAACACACTTTATTTGCTTTATATCACTTCGATAATTTTATATATATACATTTCGGATGTTGCAGTTAGTCGTATCAAAGAGTAAAATATAATAGTTCCTATTGTGAATGCTTTAGTTTTCATATTATGCGTCTGAATATAATTTCGTATTCGGTATCACACAATGTCATTATTTACAACCAGGACCTGGATGGAGCAGACCAATAAAAACTCCCTTATTCGTGAGAGACAGTGGATAAGCTGAATTCGAAAGAATGTCAATGATACAATCCTATAATAGGAAAGCAAACAATGTGAGAATATGAAATATGAAGGTCATATTTGCAACACCTAAGGAAGGAGTTAGACCGGAAAGATACAATGTTGCGGATGAAAACATACAATGTTGCAGATAGAAAGTTACAATGTTGCAGAGGAAAAGATACTATATTGCATCCTGAATTATACAGTACTGTAGACGCAAAGATAATGAAAAGCTTTGAAGAAGCTTGAGTGTCGAGAATGCAAGGACTTGGGGACGAAGTAGTGTGCCGCGGCGCTAAGCAGGCAAGGAGGCCGGACGACACCGCTGTCACTACTGTGAATAATGACTTACACATGTTACCGATGCGAAACTATATTTTTTACGGCAGTTGCTTTTCAAGTAGTATCATAGAAAATAATCACAATAAACGACAGGTCAAGGTTGTAGGAGCCTTGTAAAAAGACGTGTTTCGGAGAAACTGCATTAAATTAAACACGTTGTTCAGGGCAGTGTACTGAACAAATTTCACTATGAGACCAATGCTGGAAAACGAGAACAAATTCGACCTACCATACAAAGTCAGACGGCCCGATGTGAATTTTGTATGGGAAGTCTTTTTTTTTTGTTTTGCGGCATCGCTAGATGACTGCCTTTGATCCCATTTGTCCCCACAAAATATGTCACTAGTGACAAATAGGAATAAAAATTCGTATATTTTGTCACCAGGGCCACATGGGAACAATTTGGTCCCCACTCGCATTTGATGTACATTGCTCGCGCCATAGATAAGTTCAATGAATGAATTTACATTTAAACACTGTACGTATCACTATCATTTAATAAATGGATTAGCGGTGTGTTAAATTGTTTTAAAACAACCTGCCAGTCATCATGCCATTGCAGCACGTTTGCCCTAAATAACATAGCCAATGCATTTCCTCTGAAATACGATGTGTATCGCATCACAAACTTTTTCCAAAGTCAGTCAAGTCATAACGTACTTTACATGCACTTTTATTTCAAAGTCGTAAAGTTATGATAATTTCAAACGCAATTTTTAGACGGTAGAGAGTATAAAAGGCTTTGGGAAAAGGACTTGTCTCGAGTTAAATCTGATTGTGACGAAGTGCGTTGTTCTGCAGGATCTCAAAGACTACATGCGTCAAGCCGGCGAAGTAACCTACGCTGACGCTCATAAGCAACACCGAAATGAAGGGTAAGCACAATATTCAAGCACATTAAAATCAGAATGCAAGTTCTAAATCATCAATATACCGAATTAAGGTAAATGCGTACTTGTCCGCGGCGAATGAACCGAATTTTAGAATTCCTTATATGAAATTCTATGAGACCTCGCACATTTGCCCTAGCCGAATCAGTCGAATCATACTTGCATGTAACTAAGCGTGGCAAAGAGTACATAATATAAATATTGTCAACTGATGCAGTGTCGTCGAATTCGCAACCCACGCCGACATGCGCGCTGCTATCGAGAAATTGGACGGCACCGAGCTGAACGGGCGGCGCGTGCGCCTGGTGGAGGATCGCCGCTCGTCGCGTCGCCGCACGCGCAGCTCGTCCAGCCGCTCGCGCTCGCGCTCCCGCGACCGCCGCCGCAGCCGCTCCAGGTAAGGCAACAGCCATGATGACGGGCAGGTCAAATGAGATACTTTTTAAAACGATATTTTGTATTAAAAAAAAAACTAATACCTAGATGACGTCATATCTCTCTAGTTTGGATGACTTCAAAACACTTACTTTTATATAATATTACATATCTCATGCTCTGAAAATAGGTCAATACTGACCAAAAACGGGCTCTGTAAGTTCAATTTACAGGTCAGGGTTTGAGACTAAGCTTGTAAGTAATTTCAAATATAGACCTAGAAAAAAAACTAAAGAAAAGCGACAATTAAAAAGTTAAAATCGTTTCGTCTCATTTTTAATCATAATTGCATCCAATTAGTAACCGTATTTATATTTTTAATCTGTATTTTTATAACCTCTATATATGAGTTTGTCAAATTATTACTACAAGAAAAGTAAAATCTACGAATATGTCTACGTACGACTACAAAAATATCTCTTTAATATTGGGATAGTTAGTATAGTATAATACAAACTTTTTTTCTTAAAAGTTTAGCAGTCAGTGAAGTAGTAATAGTAGAAGAGTAGTGGTAGCATCATAGGCTTGTAATAAAGTTCAATCGAAAAACCCTTTTTGTCACCCTATTAATCTGCTTTATGATGATATTATTCACACAACCATCTTTCGGGGCAGAAAGTATTTGGTGATAATTTTTTACTGATTCTCTGTAGTAGTGACTATTATGGAGTTGATTGAGAGCAAATTGATGAGGTGTTGGTTGTTGATTCCGCAGCCGCTCGCGATCCAAGTCCCGCCCGAAGAGCAAGAGCCCGGCCGCCAAGTCGCGCTCCAGATCCCGCTCTAAGTGAGTATGAGTTACACTCGCCACTCTAGCTACCTGCATGCACACCACATACGGTACTATGTGATCAAAATAACAGTAAGACAACACCTGTAAAATAAGTCCAATCAATTTGTTATTACAAAAGTCTGTAATTTAACTAAGATGTAAAGTTTATGAAAAGTTGGTGGACTTATAGTCTGTAAGCTTAGGTACTTATATTTAGGTATTATATTTTTGTAAACAAACTTTGTATGAGAGTGACACTTCAGAACTGTCAGTTTAGTACAAAGTTTGTTTACAAAAAGATAAGTACCTAAACTTACAGACTATAGGCATGTAAATTTAGATTATTTGAGATCTGATGTCTTTTTCGCTCGGTTTGGCTACATCTTCACAGAAGTGTGGCTCTCCCCAGCACGGTCCATGTGAAAAAACCATGAACTTAAGTATAGACCAGAATAGTTATCGATAATTTGTCGAAATTTGTCTCACAAAAATCAGAAATTGTCAGGACACCGTTTAAAAAGATATAACGACAACAAAGTGGCGCTAAAATTGTCGTCCCGACATGCAAAAAATCAGAAAGATCCGGTGGTCCGTTTAAAAGATATAACGAAGGGGTCTCTGCAGCACAGGCCCATCGATGGATCTCGAGAACCAGGGCACGTTGCGAGAAACTGATTGCGGGAAAGATTTGTCGAACTGGTATGCAAAAACACATAATTTTTCGACCTTTAGTTTAGAAGATAACGCATCGATTTCCACATGGGAGGTGCCGGGGAGAGAAACACACTGACGTGAAAATATTTTTAGCGGGATGAATATTTCAATACAACTAGTTCTGAATGCGGTCCCCTGTACGAGTTCGTTGATAGTAAGAAATTTCTTAAGTATGTAGGTACTCTCGAAGCCGAGTTATTCTCGTTCGTAATGAAGGAACGGTGTTGTCTTATTGTTTATTTAGAGTATAGTACGTTTGTCACAGAATTATCCCTATTGTCCTTCTCTGCCTTATGGGAGCCAGATAATATATTATCGTTCGTGAAGCATATGCTAGCGCTTCCGGTGTTTCCATCGGCTCACATAAAATGCACTTGATCCTATGTCTATAAAATCAAGAAATATTCAAATAATTGTATAGTTTTTAACTAACTAACAATGCATGTGCTAGTTGTGCCCCGTTTCAGTTATTTTATTCAGTTATTAATCGTGCAGAGGCGCCATTTAAATAAAAAACCTGTTTTCTACTTTTATGCTAGACTTGCAACAGCTAAGATTGTTTTGCGTCGATGATAGATAAGTCCTAAATGATGCGCTGAAGATATTATTTTAAAATTAATGTTATCCTCAAGTTATGAACGGTGGTTATGCTAAAAACGGCAACCACTATTACACTACCATTTTAGAGAACAATAAATCGTTAAATTATTTCTTAACGATATACCTACGGATCTGAAATTCGTATATCTTTAGGACTTAGCGCTTTAGTAATCGTCAGATGTACCCATCCATGATTTTGACTCTATTTTTTATTTGAGTCGCCACTGTGTTACAACTCGCTTAATCTATGTCTCTTTGACTATATTCTGCCATAATTATTGCTTGCATGAATTATATTATTTAACCTAGTTATTCTATTGACTAGGTGTGTAATTACTTGCGCTGAACATAATTTGGAACAGTAAGTAGTTATGTTGTTTCTGTATCTACTTAGTGATATTAGAAAAACTTAATTTTATGATGATCTCAGACTGTGGCATCCTCTTAGAATCCAGCTTTGGCTGGGATGGAGCAGTACTCACCTATCAGCATCGGTGCGAATTTTTCGTCGTCCTTTTTTATCGCTCCTGGTTGCTGACAGGTGGTGAGAATGGTAGTACTTCATTGTAGTAAAACGAATGTAATTACTTGGTTTAAATTTATTTTATTCTCTTCTATAACTCTCGTTCTCAAATAAAATTACGTACCTCTACCCATCCCGGAATTGCTTCTCCTCTATTAAGATGGATGTCACAGAAAACGCGTTTCACCATAAAATGTAATCATAATTATGTCAGTTTGCTGCTGTAAAACATGCCTATGTTTGCATACTCAAGACAAAACTATTTGTAGCGGGCGTAGTTTATGGCATTTAGTTAGTAGAGCATCCGTATCGTATGTAAATGAATGTAACCATCGTTTGTTGCGCGCGATGTAATCGTTGCGGCGTAGGGACCGCAGTCGCTCGAAGTCTCGTTCTGCGTCGGCGCCACGCCGCTCCGGCCGCGACTCGCCCTCCCGCAAGTCCTCGGACCGCAACGGACACCGCTCCGCCTCCAGATCTAAGTCCCGCTCGCCCTCCAAACACGACAAGTAAGTCCAAGTGTGCTTTCAATAGTTTGTTCTGACTGCAATCGATTTGTCAGCTCGTTTTTCGAATAAGTTGCCAACAATACTTTGTATTTGGGTGGTCATTCCGACTACGGACAGAAATTTACTGACTAAATCAGAACAAGCCATGTGTGGACCTCTCACGCGCGTTATTCTAGTCTTGGCTTGGCTTAGTAAACATTTGTCCTGCAGGAAGACGTCGTGATGCTAGCCCGTGGGCAGTTATCCTAAGATGTTGTTCCGTTAAAGTTCGGGAAAGAAGTATTGAAAACGTTCCAACATAAGAAAAACGACCTCGCAAACTTTTAAGGTATTGTTGTCAGACACAATCCATTTAAATGACACCATTGACATGTTTTAGTGCCAAAATTATTTATTGAAATAAACTACCTAATTTTTCATGACTAAATTGATAGCACAAGTCAGTCATTCACTTGAATTATAATAACATTTCCTGTTTTTCTGCATCGCTGAAGAACGCCTGCATTAAAAAGGTGAGAGGGCATACTATCCATTTAATATAACGTATCATAGTCACTTTAAGTCGTTCAGAAGTAAAACGTCCGATTCACAAAATATCCAAAGTGGGTAAACATACGAGGGGAGGTCAAAAAGTTCGCGGAATGACAAGGAAGAAGGGTGAAATTAAACATGAAATTATTTTTCCTTTTCAATATATTCTCCCTTAACTCGAATAGATTTATGGGATCTATCAAATAACTTATTAATACCGTCTAAAAAAAATTGTTTATCTTGTGCGTCAAAATAAGCCGAAATCGCTGACTTAACCTCATCATCGTCGTTAAATTTTCTTCCACGCAGCTCTTTTTTCATCTTTGGAAATAAATAATAGTCGCTGGGGGCCAGGTCTGGACTGTAGGGTGGATGGCGCAGTAGTTCAAAACCACATCGGTGAATGGCAGCGGTCGCAACACGACTGGTGTGCACGGGCGCGTTGTCATGCAAAAGCAGCACTCCTTTGGTCAGTTTTCCTCTCCTTTTTTCTTTAATCGCTTCCTTCAATCGATCTAACAAGGAAGCGTAGTACTCTCCCGTTATGGAAAGGCCACGATCTTTATAATCCACCAGAAGAATGCCTTCAGAATCCCAAAATATTGTCGCCATGATCTTTCCGGCCGATTGAGACACCTTAAACTTCTTAGGAGGGGGAGTGCCCTTTTTCTGCCATTGCATTGACTCTTGCTTTGACTCAGGTTCATAATGATGAACCCAAGTTTCATCCCCAGTCACAATACGGGACATAATTTCTTCCTTTTGATCTCCACAGCGGTCCAAAAACTCGCGGCAACAGTCGACGCGCTCTCGCTTTTGAAACGGCGTGAGCATTCTCGGGACCCATCTTGCGCAGACTTTACTCATACCAAGATGTTGATGAAGGATATTCAAAATGGTAGTTTCTGATACACCAACTAATGCTGCAAGCTGTTTCTTCTTCAAACGGCCATCCTCCAATACAAGTTTCTCAACTTTATCGATGATTTCCGGCGTGGTGGCCTCGATCGGCCGCCCAGAACGGGGATCGTCTTCAATTGACTCCCTTCCTTGCTTGAAAAGATTATGCCACTTGTAAATCATAGTTTTTCCAGGAGCAGAGTCCCCGTAAACAGATAACATATCTTGAAAAACAGTTTGCGGCGTTTTTCCCTGTTTGGTGAGGAACTTTATGACGGCGCGATGTTCAATTTTTTCCATACTGCCAACTTTCTTCCCGATTCACTTGTTTAATCGTTGATAACTCAAAGACTAGTGACCCAATTAGGCTAAAACTTGGTATTTATAGTAATAATGAGTTACTCAATTAGCGAGTACCTGGACAAGCATTCCTACCCCCGCCAACCCCTCCATTCCGCGAACTTTTTGACCTCCCCTCGTAGTTAGTTCTCAGAATGTCCAATACCACAATTTTATATTAGTTTTGCATTTTGCAAACTAGAAATTTAGGGAATTGGCTAACTTGCAAGATTTGTAATTATGCGGATTGGAATTTTGCTACTGAACTTTGTAAGTTTTCGTTTATACACAGGGTGTTTGAAAAAGTACTAAATTCCTTTCAAGGGATGAACCAGCCCATGAAACTGTACAACTTTTCCCAAGAAAGATAGGTAGAAATATGAAAAAAGGGACCCCATACAAAATTACCAACAGATCAAACCAATTTGTATTGGAGGTACAATTTTTTTTCTTATTTCGACCTATGTTTCCAGGGGAAAGTTGTTCAGTTTCAGTGATTCAGCCCTTAAAATAATATTTTTGCAGCTACTTTCTTACACCCTGTATAATAGTCAATGTGCATAATACCTACACTGCATATTCTTGAATATAGATATATTATATTACTACATAATCATGATAACATTCCATCTGTTTGTAATGAAACTGGTATGCTTTTGCTATAAAATAAGGCTTTGTCAAAGACGCATCTTCTACAATGCTTTTAGTTTTATTGTTCTGAATAGTGTGTCTGCTCTGCAAAAATAGTTGCAAGTCGCATTATGTATATTATGTAACTTTAAGTCCCACTATTATCTCAAATTAAATTTAAACTACACGAATTTTAAAAAGTTGTAACTAGAGAGTAGCGCAGTAATGACATAAGTTAAAAGATGATCAGTATCTGATTATATTTTATTCTTCTCTACCTACGATTCTCTACTAGAAAATGGCTCATTCAAGAAAAAGAAACATTGCCCACTGTGAATATAAACAGCCACAATAAATTGGAGCCTCTCCTTATTAGGGGTATTACCATACTCAATAGTCCTGTACCACTATAGTGACAGGTTGTCAGTCTATCGTATAAAATCACATGAAACCCTCGAGTTCCTTAGTCGGCTTCTAAGACACACACGGGAAAGAAATGGGGTGATGCTACTCTAAGCCGGCATCCATCTGTCCAATGATTATCCCTAAATGACTTTACCTCACGCCGTGGTAGAATTGGGGTAGTGCTATTCTAAACCGGCCGGCGCCACACGGCATTAAGGAAAATTTTTTTTTTTTCTTCCCCGATAATAGTGGTTCATTACAATTGTATAGCGAGCGATATTATCGTATCTTTACTGTGCGTGTTCGGAATGCGTGCTGTAATTAGTCATGCCACGGGTATGATTTGTAATAATCGGGACAGAAGGTAAAGGAAAGGAGTTTTATTTTTTCATACACCAATGCTTATGCTTTTCGCGCTTTTCTAATATCTAGATAGAGCTACACCCGCAGCAGATATGCAACTTTTCACGAAACCTTTAAACGTGTATTTTCACGAGCGTTGCATGCGCGGTTTTTCACGAGCGAAGCGAGCGCGTTTTTTCACCTGGGGTAGATTAACTCCTACCTACGTATGCCCTAACCTAACCAATCCACACAAAAAAACGCGAGCGAAGCGATCTCGACATTTCACGCCAAATATAAGGTACGTTTCTAAACACTTTTCGCAAGCCATGAAAGTCAATGTCATTACAAAAGTGCTTTGAAGCGCAATGTCGATTTATCGGGCTCAAGTTCAAATCTAGAAAAAAAGTAAAGAATAGTAAAAAATATAAAAAAAAAACATCTTTTTATTAAATTAAACTATACACAAAATAAAAATTATAACTAAAAATACAATATAAAAACACCTAAAAACAAGTAAAAAATATTAATACCCTTACGATTACAAAAATGTCTACTTTATTTTAGGTTAATCTTCTTTCATATTAATTCAATATTTTTTACTCGGAAAGTTTTGTGATGCAATTTGCGTACTAAACCGTAGTATTATGGTTTTTGGTTCGTTTTCTTGCATTTATCGCTTTTTTTTTACACACTTTTCATTCTATATATAAAGCAGTAAACACACCGGAGATGTAACATCAATATAACTTCTGAAAGATATGGCATATATCAATTAGATTCTACCTTATTGTATTACAAATGGCAACTCGAATATCTTGTTCGTTGTGTTGGTAGCGATGAATTTCTTTGTATACGTCCATCTTTTTCCTGGCATCTGTGTGTACAGGCCTTTGGCTCGTGTGAATTTTGGAAAAACAGTCTTAAATCAGTAGGATATGATCAGAGTATGGTTTGTAACAAGTACTTTGCTTACTGAAAAGATAGTATAAAAGATGGTAAATTACATTTCTGAACAGTTGGCCGTCCATACGTCTAATACCAGATTAATCTTCTATATAGCCTATAGCCATGTGCTTAGTTTAGGTAGAAGGTAGGAGTGTTTAAAAATAGGCACTGGTTCACCCCTTATTACACCCTGTATGAGAGTAACTGTTGTTAAGTTCGCAGTGACTATCTATACTAATTTTGATGTACTACTACTTTTAACAGGGAAAGGTCTCGCTCGCGCAGCAAGGAAGCATCGCCCAAGCGTGAAGAAGAACGCGGAGCGAGCAAGTCCCGGTCTCGCTCGCGCTCCCGCGGCTCGGGCGGGCGCTCCGGCCGCTCGGCGTCCCGCGACCGCTCGCGCTCCGGCTCTCGCGACCGCTCCCGCTCCGGCTCGCCCAGGCAGAATGGGGAAGCGAAGGAACGCTCACCTCGAAGTGGCGATTAAAATTAATCGTATAAGATATAGTGTAAGTTTGTGTCTATTTTACAGTCGTGATTTTGATTCTTTCATCTTGATCACTATTGCTGACCTATTCATTACCTGCAACAATTTTTTTCTTTTTTTTAATTCTTGTATTTTTCAGAAAGTAATTAGTTCTGGTTAGCATATAACCCTGATTGTTGTGACTGTAAAAATAAATTCTTTACTTATAATTAATAAAAAGTGCAATCTTTATGAAGCACTTTTTTAATAAAGGCCGTGACATGCTAAACTGACTAAATGTGACTTGACCTTTTAGATCTCGAAACTTTTTTTAAATATTTGTTAGAGGTCGCGATCAAAACCACGATTTAATATTTTAAAATACTTACTTTAATACATACTTAGGATAGTAATTCGCACTTGGTTTGCCAGTAATTTTTTGTCACTTCACTTATATTTTTAATACATAGGGACATTATTATTATTTCTGAAAATTATACATTAATAAATAGACATAAGATTTAAACATATTATTAGGTATTTTACCTTATGTCCTAATTGTCACCTTATATTATTTTAAGGATTTTAAAAGATTTTGATACAGATTGAGAGCAGTTATGAGATCATTGTCTGCAGTAATCATCTAAGTTTTGACCACTGCTCAAGAAGTTACTAACCCACTTAAGCAGAGACTATTAAAATTGATTACTGCCTATAGTCAACCATAATGCTATTAGTTACAACTACAAGATTTGCTGAAGACATTTAGACTTAGAAATAGATTATGTTAATTGCTAAAT
Organism: Keiferia lycopersicella; assembly: GCA_029255805.1. Lineage (NCBI taxonomy): Eukaryota > Metazoa > Arthropoda > Insecta > Lepidoptera > Gelechiidae > Keiferia > Keiferia lycopersicella. The sequence goes on from JARACZ010000001.1 coordinate 19,519,820, forward strand.
GGCTAACTGACCAATGGTAAGCCCTAATTGATAAAAGTAATTTGTCATGATCTAACAGTAATTTTAATCAGAAGTGATATGTATTAGATTGGTCATGGCAGAAATGCGAATGTAATAATAATTGGGTTAGTTGATAATTTTTTGTGAAGGCTGGCAAATTCAATATTTTTATTTTATTTTAAAAGTAACAAAACGAACGCCGCTTAAGGAATAAGTTTTGAAGGCGAGTAGCACGAAAATATTTGCATAGGTAATAAAAACATTTTGCGGATTGCTAAATGACTATCTCTAAACTAAACGTGTCCTCTGGCAGGGACAGTCGAATTACAAAAACCTTACAGCTCCCGTCGAAAAATCCACTTTCTCAATAATCGTCCTGATAGTTGATTGTGAGAGGTCATTCTGTAACTTTTTCTGTGGTATAAGATATTTTTATGTGCAATTCAGCAGATAAGTTCTTAATCGTATTAGGTCAAACATTTTGAGTTTTTGAACTGAGTAAAATATTGTTCATACGACGAATTTGGATACACAATATATAGTTAGAAATAATAGCAATTCATAGAATTATTATTTATAACATACTGTGGTCATATAATCTGGAATGTAGTCAATCTCAGTACTCCAAATTGAATAAGAGTCAAATTGTTAAGTAGTAAGCCATTGCTCTAAATTAATAATGATTGTACCTAAAACTCATAAAAAACTCGATTGCTTTTGTAAATAGCTGTTAGCATTCCTTGAGACAAAGATTAATCAATCAATAAATTAGCGGTGTATTTTGTAATTAATTTTTTAATTACACAGACTTTCAAAGTTGACTGAAATAATATCCTATAAACTTCCCTGCCAGGTGTCATGTAGCTAGCTAATCGCCCGCAGCCAATAGACCGAACTTGTAGGAAATAGAATAAGATAAGTGTATTTTGCTTAATACTTATTTTACTCACTGTTGAGTAGTAGCTTATTTGCTGTCTATATAAAAAAAACTATAAATGTGATGTAGTATGTATCCTTCAAACAGGTATTAGCCAACTCAATAGTTTCGTTTATTACATATTTGTCAAAAGTAACAATGATTTGTAAATACTGATTTGTTATGTATTAGAATTAAATAAAAAAATACCTATTGAAAACACATTGTTTTTTTTCATGTTCACGATGATTCATAGATGATGAGTAGGTGTGCTGGTAGATTTGGGTAGGTACGTATTTAATATCTCATGCTCTGAAAATAGTTCAATACTGATCAAAAACCCCTCTGAAGTTCAAAACCAGGCATTTGAATATAGGACTCTTCAAACTAGCCCTATTTTATTAACAAACTATGAACAAACAAATATCATTTTCCCGGAGCGTTAAACAGCCGTAAAAAATACGGTCGCTATCGCCACGCCTTGACAAATATAGAGGGCCCTTTGACTGTCAGCCTGTAGCCTAAAAGTTGTAATACACCCTCAAGTCCCTCAGTCGTCTCTTACGAGACTCACGGGTAGGAAATGAGGTGATGCTATTCCGGCATCACACTGCATTTCTCACGTTCCTTGGTCCGCTCAGCTGGATGGCCGGGGCATAAGTTACTCTGTGGCCGGGCCCCGCTGACCTGGAATTAGCTTTGGACTGGTTGTTGCTACAATATTAGTGCCACTAAATTGAAAATCGCCAATTAGGCGTTGGCAGTCAAGTAAAGAAAATGTCATGGCTACTGGTCCCTTTTTTGAACCCCCTGACCCTGAAGACTTGGCCCCTGGAGCGAACGAAGTGAGCGACCGAACGGCAAAAAGAAGAAAAGAGTCCGCGCCGCGAAAAAATTTAAAAATTACCCTTATTTTGAATAAGGACGTCAGATTAAGGGTCATTACATGAACTTCTTACAAATTATGTAACTTATAAAAAATAGGTATTTGGATTATTATAAACCTTCAAATAAGCGCGCCACGTTGTAAATCAGCCTGACGAAACTTCATATTAAAAAAAAACTCAAAGAGTTCACGCTAAAATTTATGGCGTCGTTTATTGTCTCTTTCCTTTTATCCTGCTTCTTTGTCTAGCGCTGTCAGGCTGTCACACCACTAAACAATATGGCGGTTCTTGTCAAATTTGTTGATATCGCAGCATGATTAATTAAAAGTTTTCAGTGAATAACGTGAAATATTGGTGACGAAACTTTAACATTTACAAATAATTTACATTGTGGTAATAAATTAATTACGATTGCATCTCAAGATGCACTATAAAAAGTGTGAAATTTGTGGATTGAAAGCCGGTCGACAATCGGGAGAAAAGCGAGTATTTTTGGCTCAGTTCCCATTATTTGAAAGGCGGTAAGTTATTTTGGTTATCGTTTTATAAATTCTAAGTGATTTCGAAGGACTCTGTCATTTATTTTACGTATTTTATATCTGGGCTATCCTTGCAAATTTACCATAGAGATGGGTTAGGGTTGTATCGATAAAATTATCGATAGTTTATTTACGGGTCAGAGTATACTTTTCCAATAAGGCTTTTTTTATAACAATGCATTTGACAACTGCAAAACCTCATTTCTTCTAATTGTGTTCTGTTGTCTTCTGAAAAAATTTGATGGTTTTAACTTTTTGAATAAAATAAAAACTCACATTCTTTTTCATCTTAGGTCCAATAAAAAAAATGATTCATGCGAATTTGCGAACCCCTTAGAGTTTTTAATTGTATTTTATGCACTATAATGCAATTTTTTTTTGTGTTGTACACTTTATAATAATGTACTATACTGTTTCAGATGCAGACAATGGGTAAAATTGACTGGTAAAGAAGATTTGGCATATGTGCCTATAGAAAAGTTACATTCTTTGAAGTATTTATGTGGAAATCATTTTACCAAAAAAGACTTCAATATGAAGTTATCTAGGTTAAAACTTTCAGCTAAACCAAACTGTTTAGCGGACGTGATCTGGGCTGATCTACACAAGCAATCTTATTCGAGAGCAAAACCCAAGAAATGCAGTTTACATTGTTAAGGTACTACTGCTACTTGCTGAATTGAATTAAACTGAGTTTAATCGAAAACCGCGAAAAAACGACGTAGGTGTAGTGAGGTACTAGCCTGAGTAATGAACTTCCTTATTTGCAGTTGCAGAGTAGCCAACATTTCTGATCAGAAGACCACATACAGCAACTAAATAGACTATTGCACAAATCAACATTTACCAATAACAGCAAGTAGCAATTATTGTATCTGTCAGGTAAAAAAAGTTTCCTTGATAAAAAAAATTATAAACTTTTATCATGTTTTTTAATAGACATTGCACTATAATACATTGGAAATATATGATTTGGCTGTTTTGAGATAAGGACTGATATTTAGTCGATACGATATTTTGTACATTGTACGATCTAGTCTATGTCATACCGACCCAGGTATAGGAAAAATAAATAAACCTATAAATTAAGAAAATTGAGTTTGTTTCTCATACACCTAATCTTTTTCAAAGGAGCAATTCCGCAAGATGGTGGTGTACTCCGCCATATTGCGAAACTGCTCCTTTAAAAAACGCCCATTGAAAACAGTCTAGGATATTCCAACGCTGTTTTTTTAAATATCGATATCGATATATTTATCATACCAGGGCATACCACATCTCTATTTTTCTGTCATGTTGGTAGCATTGTTACAATATTGTTAGAATGCTTATATTGGCTAGAGATTTTAGCGTGAACTTGAAAAAAAAACGTTATACGTAAGACCCAACTCTTAAAACGCTAGTTTTATTATATTCTCTTTGTTGTAAATGAAACGGACAGTCACTCACCCCTATATATATTAAAGTACTTTGTGGTCACTCACTAGCCTCCTTCAATTCATTTTTTTAGGATATGGCTTCTGTCTACAGGATCAAGTCTGCCAGTGTCAAGGTGGGGAAATATACGGGTTCCTCAAAATATAACTAAATGACCGGTTTCTCTCAACGATTACACAAAACAATCAGGTCCAAAAAAGAAAAGGTATATAGTCTGTAAGTTTAGGTACTTATCTTTTTGTAAACAAACTTTGTATGAAACTGACAGTTCAGAAATGTCACTTTCGTACAAAGTTTGTTTACAAAAATATAAGTACTAAACTGACAGACATAGTAGCATAACTAGCGTTACCTAGCAAGGGGTTACAGTTTAACTTTGTGTCTTTCTATAAATTTCAATAGAGTAATAATAAAGGGATCTACAAGAGAAGAGAGGATGAAACTCATGTTGACTGGGAGGGGGACAGTAGGGGGGAGAACATCATAAAGTCGGGGACAGTCAAAGAAAATATGGTCACTAGGGAATATCGTGATGGCCCCAATTATGGACAGGTTAAGGATTTTTTCTAGTATTTCTAAGCACTATTCAATTATTTGAAATGGTACAATGTTGTGAGTTTTACCAAACTGTAGGCCAATAAATATGCCATATTATATACAAATAATTATTTTTAATAGTGCTTTTGTTTCTGATAAAATTACGAGAAACTCAAAAAGGAGCTCAATTTCCATTTATGAACGGCACATCTCCAGTGATAGACACCCAATAATGGACATGTATCCCTTGAAGGACCCTCAATATTCGAAAGTTGTTAAGTTCACTACACTAGTTTAAAACCCTGGGGGGGTAAGAAGTAGTGTCGGGCGCCTTGGAGTGTAGGGGGTAGCGTCGGACGCCCTGGAGTGTAGGAGGTAGCCTCGGACGCCCTGGAGTGTAGGAGGTAGCCTCGGATGCCCAAGACAGCGATGCTGATAATGATGGGTGGTGATGATGATGATGGATAATTATTGACGATGTGATGATGGATGATGACGATTGAAGATGATTGATGATGAATGACGGCCACTGACGATGATTGATGATGATTAATGGTGACTAATGGAGATTGTAGATGATAGATGGTGATTGCTCGATGATGATAATTAATGGTGATTGATGATGATGATGATGGATGATGATAAATGATGTTTCTTTTTTCGTGTGGGACACCAAGTCGTCCAACGACCCGAGTGTCAGAATTTTTCAACCGCCTTCTACATGTAGCAGGCTTCTGACATGGTTGTGTAACGACCGCCGTCTAAGTGATCATAGACAGCAACTGGGTCCTACGGCTTAACGTGCCATCCGAAACACGGCACCACCTTACTTACGGACAATCGGGTGGTTCAGACCGCAATGTCCTAACCAGACTGGGAACAAATTCACAAAGTGATAAATATCAACTTTGTGAGTGACCCACCGAGAATAGAATCCGGGACCTTCTGCGTCAAAGGCAGTCGCAATACCATTGCGCCACATCGGTCGTCAGGATAATAACGATGATGAAGGATGATGACGGATTGTGATGATAATGATTGATAATGATGGTGGATGATCAGGATGATGGATACGATGGTTTAGGGCGTCCGACGCTACCCCCCACCATAAAGAGTGTCTGAAGCTGCCTACCCCCGTGAGGGTCTACGGTACCTCCTGTTCCTCTCCAGGGTGGATAACGCTACCTCCCACCCTCGAGGGCGTCCGACGCTACCTCCCAACCTCGAGGTCGTCTGGCGTCTGAGTAATGATTGATATTAATCGATTTAATTTTGAATCCACTTTATAGTCTGTAAGTTTAGGTACTTATCTTTTTGTATACAAACTTTGTATGAAAGTGACACTTCAGAACTGTCAGTTTAATACTAACCATGTGCGAGATCCCTAGCATAGACCTATCCATAGCTCTTTGAATGACATAATATACCCGGTGGGCCAGTTTTACTGTCAGGTTCCACGTCTGGCCCAGTACGTAATGACTGGAAGGACGCACTGGTCTTGGTTTGCCTTAGTGTTGCGACATTCTGGCAACTTCCCAAATGCGGCCCCGCCCTGTTGCATAGCCTTGAAGTTGTCTCTTCCTAACTACAATATTTGCCCACCCAAGGTATACATACTTCTGGACAATTTATAAGTTTCAACCTTCGACACAGACTGACTCAGGGATGACGTATTGATTGAACATGACCTTGAATTTAAGGCAGTGTTTAAACTTGACAGCGTTTTTACTGCCATTTGTTCAGGCTTTTAATCTTTTTTCGACGCCATCTAAAATTAGATAAAGTCGTCTGAAGATGCATGCAAATCAACTAATAATCAATGTAACACGTGTAAAAGATCATACAATTTGAACATGGTGTCCATTACTGGCAAAAGTACTATACCAGTGATGGACACCGTGCTATGGACACATGTCCATAACTGGTTTTTAGAAATCCACGAGATCCAGTGATGGACACCCCCCAATTTTTTATTCCATTAAAGAATGGCATCAGATCTTTCTCTAATTTTATACCTAATACTATAAGATAAACATATAAACAAAGCATGTCCGTATGGCATTTAAAAAAAGGATATTATCAGCAAAAACAACGACTCATCTCCTTAACGTAAATAACCTTAATAAATTGGAATAAAACTGGAAATTTTCCTGAGCGCAACTTCTTCAATTCGCCATTTTTAAACAAAACGGCCAAAATTATTTATCTCTATCAATATGACAGTGAGATGTTAGTTGTCTATACTTAAAGTGTTGTCATTCCTATATAACCATTTCTATCCTTATTATAAATGGTTAAAAAAAAACGTCCATTATTGGTCACCACGTTAGCTCTTATTTAGACAGGGAGAAACTTTATGGGTCCATTATGGAGAGGAAGGAATCAAGTTTGACAAGTGGCAGAGAGAGGTTAATAGTAGGTGAGAGGAGTCCTAGGCCACTTTGAAGACAAATCGATCGCAGAGAAGTTGGCGTCGGAGGAGGAGAGGGGGATCAAGGCACTTTACTTGGAGGGCCTTGGAAGGAGAGGATTTCATGGCACCACAGACAATGCGTAGGCATTTTGCCTGGAGCTTATCCCAACAGCATAGGGCAGCTTTATTGCAGGGCTCAAGGAGGAATGATTCGTAGTCAAAAAGACTGCGGATTAAGGCGTTGTATATAAGCTTTTGAGTGTAAGGGTGAGCAACCTACCACCCACCTGAAAGCGCTCTCAATACGTTGATGCCTTTTTTGCATTTTTCTTTTATGTAGTTAAGATGGCTTGTGCCAGATAGGCGGGACTCCAAAAACATACCTAAAAATTTAACGTTATCCTTGACTTCTATAATTTTATTGTTCAATACTATGTCGACATAAAGGATAGATCTTTTGCAAGTAAAAACTACAATGGAACTTTTGGAGACGGAAAGAGAGAGACCATGATCGGTTAAGCAGGAGCTGAGGTTTTTGAGGGCGCAGTTTAGGCGGATGGAACACTCGGGCCTGGACTAAGAAGAAACGTATAGGGCAATGTCATCAGCGTATTGGAGAATATTGCATTGAGTGGAGCATGTGGTTTCCAGTTCGGATGTGTAAAAGCTGTAGAGGATAAGGCTTAGCACGGAGCCTTGAGATAAGCCTCTCCATATATAATCTGGGCGGTAGAAGGGTGCCCTAAATGCGGACCGAGATGCATCGAGCCATCAGTAGTTGCAAATTAGGTTCACCATCCTCGCTGGAAGGCTCAGCTGTAGCATTTTTTGCTTGAGCAGTGGGAGTAGAACATTGTCATATGCCGATGAAATATCTAAGAAGACTCCTAACAAGTGGTGCCCTTTCGAGAATGCTAGGCGGATGTCTGTTGTCAATATACTCAGGATGTCCATGGTGCCCATGCCTCTCCTAAAGCCGAACTGGAATTTGGAAAGAATACCTCTGTTTTCTAAGAACTAGTCCATACGATTTTTTATTAGGTGTTCAATAATCTTAGCAAGGCTCGAGGAAAGAGCGATGGGTCTGTATGAAGAAGGGTCCGCAGGATTTTTTTGGGGCCTTAAGACGGGAATGACAGTTTGTTGCTTCCAAGAGTCTGCGACCAGCCCGGTTTCATAGATCTTGTTCAGAATATGCAGAAGGACTGTTTTTGAAGATTCTGAATATTTTTTAAATAAAAGAATAGGAGATTCCGTCAATTCCTGGGGATGAGTCGTGAATGTGAGATAGTACCGATGAGAGTTCATTGTAAGAAAAGGGCTCGTCCATAGGGTCATATGAAAGTGAAGGGGGGGAAGATGATGGGAAGCAACTTTCGGTAGGTACGCAAGGGGTGGCCCTGTCTAAGAAATCTTCTAGCCAGGTCGAAGGGACGTTGGATGAGGGGTTGTTGTCCTTCAGGGAGCCGCGGTATCTGTTAATGTTTTTCCACACTGATGAGGGTGGAAAGCGGGGAGAGAGGTTTTCGCAAAATCGGATCCAACCATTCCGTTTCTTTGAAGATAGTTCCTGTTTAGATTTGGCGCATATTTTTTTAAAGGTAACGAAGTTTTCCATAGACGGATGGGCCAAGAAAGCTTCTTCCTGCTCATCCCGACTGTGGATGGCATTTGTGCACTGTGAGTCCCACCATGGTGGCGAAGGGATGAAGTCTTTAGGGGATTTTTTGAGCGGAATGAATTGGTTCGCAGATGCGATTAAACAGGCAACGAAGTCGAGGTAGAGTTGGGTAAAGTTGTCGTTAGAGATGGTTGGGAACCTATCTATTTGGGTTGTGACGAATAGTCTGAATTCATCCCATTTGGCTTTAGGGAACCGATATTTTAGGAGAGGAGGGGCAGAGACAGGGGAAGGAGAGACACACTGGAAAAGGTGATGAGGATGGGAATGTGGTCGCTACCATGAGAGTTAGAGAGGAGATGTCAGAGACAGGTCGACACAGCTTGGGTTTTGAGACGGAGAAGTTCCCCTAGTGGGGCTACCATCGTTCAGCAGGCAGAGATTGTTGTTGTCCATTAGGTCAATGAGAGAGGAAGAGGGGAAATCACAGTAAACCGATCCCCACATGGAGTGATGGCAATTGAAATGGCCAACAACTATTAAAGGTGGCGGGAGGGACGAGGGGATGGAGTCCAGTTCAAAAAGGATGGAAGCATTGGGGGCAGGGATATAAGTAGAGACAAAAGTAATATTTAGAGATCTTACAGCAACTATGTTCAAGGACGCAGAATGAGGGGGAACGGGGATTAACGAGAATATCAAAGATCTTTTTATAAGAAGGGCGGACCCGTCCCAGCCACTGACGTGGTCATCTCGCAGACATGACAAACCGGGCACCCGAAATCGAGAGCCCGGGCGTAGCCATGTCTCCGAGAAGAATGGAGAAGAACTGGCGCAGTATCGGGGGGGTCAATGGACTCATTGTGGGCCCAGGTGAGGCGAAGATAGATCCGCTTTCGGCTAGTTCGAATTCATCATCTAATGTGGATAGTATCCGCGAAATTACGACGGACTGGGTGGAAGCAGAGTGATGCCTCAGAGTAGGGAATGTTTTCTTCGGACATTATCATTTTAATCGATTTTTGTCTCATGTGCTCAGGGCAATTGGGGCTTGTGGCAAAGTGGGGACCAGAGCAGAACAGACATGAGGCATCTTTGTCTCTAATAGGGCACGATTCACCTGTGTGTGGTTGGCAACATTTGAAGCATCGAGGCTTTGATCGACATTTATCTTTGATATGGCCGAATCGACAACGCTGGTTACACTGGATGATCGGAAGAGTGTAAATGCCAACAGGGAGCGATGTGTAGCAGCAATAAACTCTTTCAGGGAGCTTCTGGCCCAGGAATGTGAGTACGACAGTCTGGGTAGAGACGCGAGCCAGTATTAATTTTGTGGTAGAGACCCATTCCGTCTTGCCGTCCTTTGTGATTTTTCTTTTAAGACGCCTGGACTTGATAGCTCGGGAGGAGTTAAAGCACTCGAGGGATGACAGGAATTCCTCCATCGTCCACTCAACAGGAATGTTCCTCACGATGTCCATTTTGTTGAAATGGAAATTTAGGATACTCGCTTTATAATTGTGTTGTAGGAAAAGAGGGTTGTCCAAAAATAAATTAGCATAATTTACTTTTTCAAATTCAACCACAACCCGGTTGCGGCCTGCCGCCTTAATCCCGTCCTTTCTTACAATTTCAGGTACTTTGTTTTTGAAAATTACTTGGGCAAATCTAAGCAGTCTGATTGAAAGGCCAGCAGTGAGGTCTGGTTCTGCTCTCATAACGTGGATCACGTATGGACCTTCGTCAAATTCTCCATATTTTAGCTTTGAGACCACGAACTCGGGGAAGGAAAAGGTGTGTTGGACAGATGCAGATGGAGGAGAATTATTAATGCGCTTTACGGGCTTTAAGTGGGACTCGTCCGAAAGACTGCGCTTAGCTCTTTGGGTTTTCGGGTTTTCATCCATGTCAACTTCTAAAGACGGGGAGCCTCCGCCCCTATCTGGGGGCTCTCCCAGGTCTACTACCATTCTATATTACTGATCTAAGCTGTCACCAGTATCTAAGTAAAAGTTGAGAGGGATTGGTTTACTAGAGATAGAAAACGGAATTTATACCACGTATATAGACCCAGAGTCTCAACCGGTAGCCCTTTAATTGTAGTTGAGTTGGTTAGGTTTCGGATTTTTAGCACGAAAACAGAAAGACGTTTCCTGTTTGAAGGCAACCGCCATCTTTTTCAAGGTGTACTATAGCCTCCTTTGATTTCGGGCGCGCGCAAGTGACGTCCCCGTTTTTCGTGTAACTATATTTCCCGTATCAGTAATGTCAAACATAACGGGTTACTTACTACTACAATAACACTAAACTAGAAATCATAACTATTAGGGCGGAAACTGAGTTAAGCGGGAGCCCGCGCGGGCCCCCGTCGTGGGACTACGCGCGTGGTTCCGCGCGGGCACTCGGTTCATAGTTTCATACATCACGCGAGTGACGAATATATCCGTAAATGACATTACATTAAATATGAATTTGTTTTTCGAAGAATTATATCGTAAGTGGCTAGTAATCAGATTGAATTACTTGCGGAACAGAAAGGTTTTTTATTTACTTACATTTTGCATTCATCCATACATAGGGTCAATTCACACCGAGACGCGACGATACTCAAAGAGGCCAATGATTTCGCGCTACGCCGCGCGTCGTCGCGAGACGCATCGCAACGTCGCGAGGCGCATCTTAAAATCGTAGCAGGACGACGCCTCGCTGTACGGGCGATGTAATGTACCGCTGCGTCACGAAACGTCGCGCTACGCTGCAAGGCACCTCGAGGCGCAGTGCTGCGCGGTGCAACGTAATATGAATTGTCACAATGTAATGTGTATCTTTTCGTGTAGTGAATAAAGTATATTCTGAGTCGCTCTATGAAAAATGTGCGCGCAGCGTCGCGCCGCGTCGCGTCTCGGTGTGAACTGACCCTAATACTATAAATGTGTGACTAATTTCGACAAATTATCGACAATTATTCTGCATGCACAAAGTCATGGATTTTCACGTGGCGTGGGCTGGCTGGGGAGAACCACACGGTTTTTGTGCTACTCAACAATTATTCTACAAAGTAATGGATCTCCCCATGTGCGTTCTGTGGAGAACTCTACTTGGAAAGTGTATGCGAAATCAAAACAAAACTACGCAAATCTTTTGTAAACAATTGTTTATTAACATTTTATTCTCATTGCGTCACTGCACATAATCAAACACATTCCTCACAAACACGCTGGCAAAATTACCGCAACAGCAATACAATATGACTTTAATTAATTGTGGTATCTATCTATGGAATTATTTGTTATTTATAACTTATAATATGCGAAATTGCTTTCATTTTTCTTTTGACAACGAAAGAAAAGTGAATACACTAAAACATAACAATGCTAAGTACGGAGTGATTGTACTTTGTCCTCATAGGACGAAACGAACTAAGATTAAAAAAGTATTTTATGTGCATGCAAGTAAACTACTAAAAAGACAAGAAATTAAAAAGATTACAAAGATATTACGAAATGGAATGATTTTATCTTTCAGTATACTCACAAATCATAATGTAAATATTTTATGATTTTCAGTAAAATATTTCAAAAAACAAATCAGGACAAGAAATCAATTTAGGTTTAGTCAATTGTAAACATATAAAATAAAATTATGGAACCATTTAAAATATAAAAAGGGGCAATCAATATTAAACATTATCATAATGATAGAGGCGTAATAAATAAATTAAGAATGCTTCAATTTTATTCCCTTCACGAAATTGAAAATCATAACTTCAAAAATTATCAACTATTCTTCAAAAAGAAAAATGAAAGTTTAGTTAACAAACACTGTCTTTAATTTAAGTACAAATAATGTATTTGTTACATTTAGAACTCGCTTGTTCGACTACTGTTCACATAATTTAAACTTACTTTTTGTCATCCTACAAAATTAAATACAAGAACATTATTATTGATCATCAGTCTATTCATAGTTTGATATAATTTTTACAATTTTGTCGATTTAGCCTTTTAATTCTACGTTCTAGTACAAAAGGCAACATAAGATTGATTTAAATTACTTATTCAAAACCACTTATAAATAATTTCCAGATTCCAAAGCGTAATTAATTAGAAAAAAGGTTTCGAGCAAAATCATTGTATGTAGTCGATACGGCACATACTCGCTTAGAGAATGTACTGCACCAAGTACCTTCTTACAGGAATCCACCACTTAGCCTTATTCCACAGATATTTATTTAAACCGACCTAAAGCTGTTCAATTTGTCCTATGTTGCCTGATGTCGCGTTATATTGTCAATACTCTTACAAAAGTAATGGAGAATATACTTATAGCTAAAACTTATCAGTTTTTATACACAATGACTTAGGTTTCGACATTTTGTTTCTTATAAGTACTCAAGTTATGTTAAACCTACAAACTAATTACGTGCGTGGTGTATATGATAGTCGGGCTCGCGGGCTCGCCGCGCGGCCTGCGCGCGCGCCCCTGCCGCGCCGGGCGCGACGCGCGGCGGCGGCGGCGGCGGCCGCTGCGCAGGCCGCGCGGGGCCTTCGCCTCTACATGCAGGAACGTTACATTGTTGAGCTACCAGTACTACTAAGAGTACAGAAGCAAAGAGCAGAAAAATCACTGTTGATTTTCAAGAAAACCTGAACAAGATTTTTACCGAAAACTCACTAAAATTCAATTTACCATAGGAACAATAATAAAATTAATCAATCACAAAAAAATACAATCGATGTAAAACTTACAAACGCCTCATTTGCGTCATTTTCATATAAATTATTCTAATTATTACGCACGGTTTGGTTTTTATTTACTGGTGCGAGTCTAAAGAGGGACAGCGTTAGTGGTGTGAAAGGTTCATAGAAGCGATACTGAGGTTAACTGCTGATCATAAGTAGCGAACATAAAATTTTGGTAGAATAATAAACAAAAAAAAATTGGGACTGGCAGAACATGAGCATATCAACGAGCCAAGGAGTGGGTCATTAGGGCAGATGGGGAGAGGATGAGTTTGACAGCGTCAGTATCGTTTGTATGGGGGTGCGGCGGCGCGAGGCGGACCGACGCCCGGCGCCGCCGCGGCGCGCCTTACCTACAGAGATCGCAGACAGTGGACAACACCGCGTCCACCCGGCCCCAGCAAGCGCGGTCTTCACCCTCGCCTCACACTAACAGGCCCATCTTCATTCACCAACTATTAATGAAAATCAGCCTTTCAAGAGGGTTGTCTGCATCAGCTTGGCAGTGTCACTCCGGGCGACGCTTGCCAATCAGGGGCGGAAAATACACAACCCGTTACGCCGGATACTATTTACAGGGGCGTACGAATCGCAACTTTCAATAAATACATCCGAACTCTTACAACTAGCATTCTATACAAGGAGTCACTTTACATTTAACGATATATTTACACGCGGCGCACAGCCAGGTTCGCACAAGCGTCCGTTGTGAATAAATAAGTTATTTTTAGTCCATTGCCGCGATTGTAAACACTACACTTGCGTGGCGAAAGTTGGCGGTAGGCAGTGGTCGTCTAACACGTACACTCCTCCGCCTTCAAGCGCTCGCTTTACTAGCGATGTATCACTGTAACAAAAAAATATAAAAGTTAGATTCAAATGTCGAATGCATCTGGCTAGAATTCATAATACTTAACGAAAACAGTAATATAAAAAGCTGTTCGAATACCAACCTATTAGCGCAATACGCAGAGTCTGCGGAAAGTCGTGAAAGTCTAGGATCAAGAGCCGCCAGCAGCCGCGCAGCACTCTCTGTGTTGAGTGTTTTTCTCTTGCACTCCTCGGCGGCAGCATTGTGCGCGTTCTGACACTCCGGCACCGGGCCCTCGCACTTGCCCCACGTGTTGCGGATCATTCGCCCGCCGCCGCCCGCGTTCGCTGCGTTCTGCGCGCGCGCTTCCGCGTCTGCGGCGTTCTGTGCGCGTTTTCTTCTCCGCCGTACGCACGCGACGGCTATGGCTGCTGCCAGCGCCGCCGCCGGCACCGCAGCCGACAGCGCCGCTATGAGCGCCACGTGCCGCCCCGACAGATTTTCTTCATCGGGAGTATCGCCACCGACTCTTCTCAAGTGATCTCCTGCCGGTCTAGTCGCCCTTGCAAAATCGTCTTTAGAAAACGTACAAGACTTGCCGCTCCATCCAACCGCACAGATACAGTGATAACCGTCGACTCTGTCTCGACACGTGCCCCCGTTGCGGCAAGGAGATGAAGCACATTCGTCAACGTCGATACTGCAATCTTTGCCGGCGAATCCTGGACGGCATCTACACTCGTAATCGTTGTCCAAAACGTGGCATTCTCCACCGTTAGCGCACGGCTTAGCGAGACACAGATCAACACGAGTCTCGCATCGTGGTCCGAGGAATCCCGGAGAGCATTGGCATTTCTGGCCGTTTACTAAATCAACACAAGTCCCGCCGTGTTCACAAATTATTCCAGCGCAGTCGTCGATATCAATTTCGCATCGGTTTCCTCTGAACCCTTGCCTACACGCACATTTAAATCCATCACCTGCTCGGGTACATGTGGCTGCGTTACGACAAGGGTTAGCAGCGCAAGGATCAGCCTCTAAGGCACAGTCGGCACCGGCATAGCCTGCTGGACATGTGCAAACATAGCCTGATAGTCTCGGTTCGCAAGTGCCTCCATTCTGACAGGGTTGATCGGCGCATGTGAGTCGTCGAGTTTCGCATCGAGCTCCTTCATATCCAAGAGGGCAAGTGCATGCCAGCTCGCCGCCTTCGTCCGGCAGGCAAGCGCCGCCGTTCAAGCAGGGACGGACGGCACATGAGTGGAGGGATTTCTCGCAGTCGGGCCCCGTGTACTCAGGCGGGCAGACGCAGGTGTAGCTACCCTGGCCGGTGTTGTGACAGGTGCCGCCATTGCGACACGGCCGATGGTTGGTGCAGTAGTTGAGGTCCTGGTTGCAGAACAGCCCGCCCCAGCCCTCTTCGCAGATGCAGTCCCAGGGTTTGGAGCAGGTGCCATGAACACAACCCGGGTGTCGCTCGCACTGGTCGCAAAGCTCGCCCACCCAGCCCGAATGACAACTGGAATCCAAAGAAAACATTCATTAGCAAAGTGATAACAAGCGACTAAGAGGATAGCCTTTTCTTTTCGTGCAGAACAATGAAGGGACTGAATGATTTAGGCGCAGAGGGAGGTAACGTTAAGCGTTTAGCACAAAGGTGTGAAGTGGATACTCACATGCACTCGCCGGGCTTGAGGCAATGGCCGTGCTCCGCGTCGCAGCCGGGCAAACATCGCGCTGTAACAACAATAAAACAATGTTAAATCATCACAAAAACAATGTATTCGGGGTGATACAATGGGATGCTAGAAGGATGCTATGCTAATGATTTCTAAAGCCAGGCGAACGATTAATTATCGGAATGAAAATCAGCGGTCGGTTGTAGCCAGTGTGTAGATAGGAATGTTTGTAGATTCTCTGCAAAGGACACGCCGATGCAACAAAGAGAGAGGTTCGTTAACGTCCCGCTGCCGCGTCGCCGCCGCCGTCGCCGCCGCCGCCGCCGCCGCCGTCCGGGGGCGAGGTCGCGCGCATTATTATCAAGCGCACTAGGTAGGTTCATCACAACCTTATTCCAGGCACACTGTGTTCTTTTAATTTTATTTTGTTTAAGAGGTTATGTTTCTGTTTACTACGTATGGTTTTCTGTATAAATAAATTTTATTTTCAAAGCGTTAAATCGCTTTATATGTTTCCGTCTTACTACGATTTCATTTGAATTCTACAATTAAGAGATACTCAGTTTATACTATCTAGGTAGTATGTGTTGGAAAAACTTGATATGTTGTGAAATAAGAAGTGCGGCGCGGGGTGGAGTGGAGTGGTATCGGTCGGGTGCGCATGCGCAACTTATCGGAGCGAATACAAAGGGGGCTGATAGCGCGGCGCGGGCGCGGGGAGCCGGCCCCCGAGCCAACCGTCACTCGACCGTTACTATGACTATTCCCCTAACTTACTAGAAACATACACTCGCTACTATTTTCTATTAAGTAATTGGAATCAAGCTTTGAACTAACAGTACTGCCTACTCGAAAGTACTTCCTTGGCCGGTTCTTAGCCATTGCTATCAATAAAATAAAATAAATAAAAGTTAAAGAGATGGTTCATACCATTAATTAACCAAATTGATTCAGTCTTTTACTTGCAAACGTGACGTTTGATTAATTAACGAAAACTTAGAGAGCAGAGATTTGAAGAGAATCAAATATAACTTTACTAAAAACAACTCCATCAATATCCGTTTCGTGGTATTAAAGATCTAAGCAAACATATAGGGACAGGCAGACACAGGGCACGAGTTAACTAAAGGGACTTAACTACTCTGTATAGCAGTCGAGCGAGGCCCATCGAGAACTGTGTGAGCGCGCGCAGCCACAACACTAACCGGGATTAATCCCTCTGTCACCCTGTTTTCACCATTGCATGATACAAAGCTAATACTTTAAAGAGAACTTGTTAAATCAGCTTAAATTCAAAATACTTGATCCATTAATACTTTAACAAATAAGAAGGTTACCATAAAGCGATAAAAATAAGAACCAACTTTCACTTAACTGCAGTTAATACTTTCGCAGATATTTGAATGGCGGTTTTTAATTATAACAATCTTTTCTCATGACCTTTGCTCGAGCATTACAATGTTATTAAAGTTTATAGGATACATAAAAGAATATGTTCGGCGGCGCCGCGGGTGCTACAAAGGTAGATCAAAGCGATGAACAGCGTCGATGGCTCAGCGGCTAGCCACTTCACTGCACTACTGTGCATGTGCAGTGTGCAGTGTGCGTCCCAGAGCCCCACTCGAGCTTATCTTGACCCTCGAACAGAGGTAAAACGGGAGTCATCAAAAATTACACTCCAAAACCAATATTACGGCATAAGTGAGCACGAAGAGCCGCGGGGAGGATCTTAAACCGTACTCTAGCAGAGCTATTAATTATTATCAATGGACACGAACGGTATCGATTTCTAATGAAAGACTGTGTGCCGCACTGCGACCATGCTTTCAAGGTTTGAGCGTAATCTTTGCCTTTGTTCTGCAGGTAAGGCGACAAAAAGCGACCTTCCTCGAGGATGCTCCTCACATGTGTTAGGCCCAGGCAAATATTTAACTGTTTCATCCGACATCTGCTTCTATTCGGAACGGAAATTAGGAACGCGTGGGATTCGCCATTCTATACAGAAGGTAATATTCGTGAGAACTCAATCTCGTTTACAATTAGGTGAAATTAAGCGGCTGTAAAGGGTTCCGCTCGCCATGTTTACCCTATCATTAAGATGAGAGTATGGAGGCAGATATAATGCGATCGGGACATGCAAATAAGTTTTCGGGATCGTTCTGCTTTCCCAGAAGGCGCGAAGGCAGTTTCGTGACACGGTCAAGTACAAAGTTTATCCGATTGGTGTTTATTTCGCATTTAAAAGTGTTTTTGACCCGGTTCGCGGTGTCTGTGTTGCGGCAGCAGAAACGTGTGTGTGCGAGCGTACTCGTTGTTTCCATTTCATTATGGCCGCTTCTCTCGCTTTTACATTTTCGTAATCGCCGATACAAACTCACCTGGTAGGGTTGCCGAGACTTTTATTGGCTTGCGGTAAGGTAATGATTACGGTATGTGCGCGATGCGATGCGAGGGCAACTCTGCTTTTACGAGTTCAGTTGTATAATATTAGTGAATTAGTTAACTTTGAAATGAATATTGCAAGATGGTATTTTCGGCCGCGAATTGCAGCAGCAGCGTCGAGCTTCGGTCGGGCAGTCGGGTCGGGCACAAGGCAGCCCTGACGAGCGACGGAGATAGGACGCTACTGAGAGCTGGTTCGGTCGTCTCTGTCTCGCGCGTTTTTTGCGGCGCCGGAGTGTGGGAACGTGGCGGCAGGTGGGGCTGCCGAGATTGCGAGCGACGCGACATCCGCCCGCCGCCGCCGCCGCCGCCTGCCCACAATGCATCTCAGGACGCAATGCTTTGTTTTACAATACAACATGCGTTGTGTTTACCATTGTAATGTAAACTGATCATGATGGTGACAATATCTAAGTTATAGGTTCAAATATTCATCATTTCGAAATAATATGAATCATGTAGTGTGCCAGTTAGAAATAAAAATAGATATCCGATGATAACACAAATAAAAAATAAAATATAGTTAACTACTTATTTATCACCTCGAGCACCTCATCTGTCAAAATTTTTATTTACAAAATATAAAACATTGATGGACGACGATAGACAAACAGACCACACGGACAGTCACATGACACGGTCGCGAGTCGCGACGCGCGGCGTGACGCGACATGCGGCGTGACGCGACATGCGGCGACGGATAGACAGGCAGCGGACATTACTAGCCGCAGCTGAGAAGACAACTGAGCAGAGATGTCGGCCGGGAATCAAACCCGGGACCTTTGCTTAGAACGTAGATGTTGTACCACTACTGCACAACATTGAGCGTACGCTTTTGGTGTGAAGCTCTGCGGGGAGCGAGAACGCTGCCTACTAACGTCGCGTCGTGTCATAAACAGAAAACAACACTATGTAAACTTCAAGAAAGTAACCAAGCAGGACATTTGGTCACAACCTGGACCATAACACTGTACAGAAGTACAGCTGTGTATAAAATACTGAATCGCCTTGTTTTTCGTTTAGTTTACTTTGAAAGTATACTTAAAGCAAAAAGCTAGATGATATGTTGTGTTGTGTAGGGGTTGTTCAGACAAAGTAAGTACATAGTACTATAGTTAAAAAAGTCTGACGCTGAAGTTCATCTGGTAGCTTTAGTACTAGATTACAGTGCGGCAACAGAAATAGGCAAACTATACAAAAATGAACTTTCTATATAATTATGTCGGTTAACGATACACCCTAGTGGCATACAGAAAAATTTTACCTCATCAACTAGTGTCTCGTGTTGACAGTTTGAACCCGAAAAAAAGTAAAATGAAAAATGTGAAGCAGAATATTACACGGAGTCGGTCAGTCGGAGGTTGAGTGCGCAATGCGCAGGAAGCAGAGGAACAGTTCTTTTTATTCTAGTGTAGTGATTAGATTCTAGTCGTCGATTTTCGTGAAATGCTGCATTCTCAAGAACAAGAAAGCCACGAGAAAACACTTCATAACCACAATAGCTCCTAACATTTTTACTTGCTTTTAATTGATATAGGTAGAGGTAGTCCATACTCTCTTCGCTGCTAGTTTGGTATTAACCTACAAACAGTAGTCGTCGCGTAACATGTAACTAAAGGTATTTTTATAAAAATGAAAGGAAGTTTGCCTAAAATTATTACACACTAAACAGCTAATGAGGAAGAGCGAATTACAGGACGTCCCACATTTAGAACGATTATACGGGGACACAGTGTACCGGGTCACGCCGTTTCATTCCGATAAATAAGAAACATTTCACTTTAAACTAAGGACTAAATTCACACAGCAGATTTATGAAAACACAATGACGCAAATGAAATAAAATAATAACACAACACAAAAACAAATGGGTTTATTTCGCTTTGCCTTATGCTTTATATGCGAAAACCACAAAAATACAACAAAATAAACAAGGGTTCCAATGGTTCAGTATTTGATTTTATTCCTGAGGAACATTTCACTTACGAAATGTTGGGGATATGCTGTAAGCATTGGTACCTTTGTCAAGACGGTTAGAATATGAGTGATGAGAGGATCCTCATAAGGAACTAAGGACACTTACGTTTCGAGCAGTAATCGCCAGTCCAGCCCTGCTTGCAGACGATCTCGCCGGCCGGGGAGCAGGTGTAGTGGCCGAAGGCGTCGTCCCGCGGCCGACACAGCACCTCGCAGCCCGCGCCGTAGTAGTGCGCGGCGCAAGTCACGCGGTATGACACCTTCAGGTGCGCGCCACCCACACCCCAGCGCTGCTCCTCTTCCACCCAGGGCCCTCCGACATCTGCTATACTTTGCTTCGTCATCCGTGCGATTAGCGTGTCTGCAACAGAAAAAATATAAGATGAAAACTTCAGAGGCGCTCGCGAAGCGTACAGTCGGTGAGAGGTCTGCGTTCCCCGAGAAGTACAGGTGTCACAGGCGTGAAGGGTTCCGTTCGCTACTGGCAGGGCAAGCCGCGCGTGTCACCAACTCGGATTATCGAGATCGCTACAGCGGTTTCAACGACTGATCTGACAGCGTCGGATTCAGTAGGAGCAAAAGCAGCTTGCTCATCGTGCTATATTATTCAAGAAATTATTGGTATGGAAGTATGCAATGAATTAGAAATATTTGTTTATCATCGTGGGAAAGAGTTACTGAAGTAAATTGACCGGTTAGTCGGGCGTTTGCCGCCCGCATTCAACCGTGAGATCTTATTGTTCCCAAGCGTGATTCACTGTTTTGATTCGTTGGCGCCTGTTGTGTGATTGATTAAAAGTTTCAAAGCATTTCTTCTTTCAAGTTAGTTTAATCCTAACGGGCTAGCTTACAGTAGAAGTATGTCTTGTCGAACCTAAGAAGAAGTTGGTGAGATGTATCTTTCCCAACCATCGCTTAACAGCATGACATAACTGACAGAACAAAAAGTAGTCTGAAACTACCCGCACTGATTTAAAAAAAAACTGCCACTCCATTCATCAAAGCGATGTATAAGTGGCGAGTCGGAGGCATGCTGAGAAACCTCGGCCGCGACCAGTTCCTACCTTTATTTATTTCTCGTCGTGTGTGCCTACTTTTTACTCTTGTTGCCGCGCTCCATGGTACATTCCTAAGCCGGTAATCCTGACAGCAGATAAAATTAAACCAGACGCGAAACAAAATTAAAAGGTATATAAAAACGATCGATCCCGACTAATTTCGTGGCGTATGGTATTCGATTCGAACCGATTGTTGTTGCTTTTGTTGGAGGTGTCAGCGATAAAGTGTTTCGAGTAATGAGACGGGGTGCGTTATCTCCGATCGACGATATCATGCTCCGCACCGGACGGATGTCTTTTGTTTATAAATAAAAGCCTCTCCTCATCGATCTGTTAACCTCAATAAAATACCACCCGCTTACTAAACATTTTAAACCTGAAAAAACCACGAGAAATAGTAGGGCAGCGGCAGCAGAAATTTGCTAATTAGATTCTTTACTTCAAAAAAATTGTTACTCATAAGTAAGTACAGAATACAACAGCCTCGC
The DNA here is from genome assembly GCA_029255805.1 of Keiferia lycopersicella. Taxonomy (NCBI): domain Eukaryota; kingdom Metazoa; phylum Arthropoda; class Insecta; order Lepidoptera; family Gelechiidae; genus Keiferia; species Keiferia lycopersicella. The sequence goes on from JARACZ010000001.1 coordinate 19,541,370, forward strand.
AGCAATGTTAATAAATAATGAAGAGTATACGACGGAATTAGAAAAATAATGTGTGGGAACGAAGTGCTCGCGCGCAATTTCGCTCGAATGTTCCCTTAGAATTATAGCTGCAACAACCGTGCGCCTGGCCTATAAATTCTTTTCGTGTGGGACACTGAGTCGTCCAATGACCCACGGGCGAGTGGGTCGTCGGTGTAAGCTCGTTTATGTTCTTTTTCGTAATATGCGATATTTACAATTTACTAGACAAATTCTGTAGAAAAAGTAATCTTATATATTTTTTAATTTTTCGGTTTCAAAACACGATGTGAGCTTTAAATACTAAAATAATTTAAATAAGTGAACTGCGATTCGACATCCAGCAACGTAACTACAAAATTACACTCATCATCTTAATTTAGATCCGTAACGATATTAAATGAGGGTGTACCCAACTATCGCGTCTATTAATGTAATTCCAATTCACAAATAAATAACACTTTTAAAGAAGGACGTACCGGTGCCGCGCACACAACGTGTAATTACGGACTCAGGGGTCACTACAAATAAAATAAAACAAATCTGAACAGCAAATGCCGATAAATAAAAACAAAAGAAAGTAAAATAACCGATAATTTGAGTTGTTGTGCTATCAGAGGCGGACGCAGCCGTTTTGGGATGTTTCGTGTGCGATTTTGGGAACCGAGGGAGTGAGCACGCGAGCCCGCTTCCGCCGCCGCGAGGCTGCCTCATCGCTGCCCCCGGCGCGGGAGCTGGCCTTGTTGTGGAGCAGGTGTTGCCCTGCCCACGTGGTTACCCACTGTACAAATATGCTCGTTAATTAATGTATAGGTATATAAAAGGACAGGTATATTCTAAAATAGCGGCTGTTGAGTACAGATCAACGTTAGCAGTTCGTCGACCGTTTTCCGCAGCTGAAGATCGCATCATTAAGCCACCAATGTTTCGATGCGTTCGGTCCGCGCGGCGCAGGGGCAGACACCTGCCCGGCCGGTCCGGCCCGCTGCCCGCGCCGCGCCCGCGCCGCCCGCCGCCGGCCTGCCCGCCGGCGTTGTGGGAAACGACGTCTCATCAATGGCTTGAGCACACAAACGACGCACTCCTTTTGTTTATAAAACTGTCAACTTTCATTGAGTATCTACTCGTCGAATAGAGGCAGAGTGAGTTAAGTGTTTTTAAAACTTTTCTAGTTTGAATATTTCTAAATAGCATCATTCTCCTTGCCTTATCTCGTTCTCTGTCGGCTACCTAACCTCTTAGAGGATTTGACAGGGAACCAAGTTTTTACACAGAGGGACTGCCTTCTGACCTCTGGAATTCGAAGGTTAACTTGGCCCGAATCCGAGGTTCATCATTCTTTCATCAATTCATCTGAATTCAAGTTCTATATTTGAATGTGGGTTTTATCAACAATGTAATTCGACGGATAAAAATGAGCCCAATTTCTGAATCGATAGAAATTAACGTCGATTCCGTAGACGAAAATCCGTCGTTCACGATTTCAATTTCGCTTACACCCATTTTTACGTATTTTTGAAACAGTAGAAAGCTGTATTGCCATTTTATTGAAACATCGTGAACATAATCTAAACATGATTTTAAATGTTAATGTAGTCTATGGTTTGACAATCAGCTGTTTTGGCGAATAGTAGAAAATTGAGTTTTCCGTGGATGATTCTAGTTAAAAATGCTGATTTTAGGATTTCGCTTTCGAACTAGTGCTTTCGTAGTACGAAATCGAAAACGAACTATTCAGCAACTGAGCTCCATCCAGTGATTCTATTTTATAAATTGTGTTCAAGTATACACCACGGAGGACGATTCTTCGTGTTTTGAATTCGCCATTGTCTTAGTGAGAAAACGGGCATTTTCTTTCCGAGCAGGGGATCTGATGAATGCGGCGGATTGTGCAATTTATACTTTACATTTTAAAGCGACTTGGTTTAGAGTTTAACCTTTGAGAGAGGCAATTAACGATGAAACCATAACTACATAATCATAACTACTGAGGGGCCGAGAGTCGCGGTAGAATCGGGGCGCGCAAAGATTCTACTAATAATGCACGACCGGATACCGGGATAAGTAGTCGACGCAACGTAACTGTATCGCTAATCACATCTCAGTCTTGTCGTGTAATGTAAAGCAGCGGCGGCGGCGGCGGGCGGCGCGCACGGTAGCGCGCGGGCCCCGGGGCGACGCGGGCGCAGGCCACCACACCCCACTAATTGTCTCCACTCTTTTAGCAGGTATCTACATATTTACAAAATTTGCAGAGTATAAAAACCAAGAGAAAATAAACTAATAACTAAAATAAGCGCCCTATTGCGTCCCCACCAGACATTGTTCCCAACACGCTGGCAGCCCGTTGTATAGCTAGGCTAGGCTGATACGCTGGGCAAGGAAGCCGCCAGCTCTGCGGTTGCCTGATGCCTTGTGGAGACGCACTGAGGGTTCAGTAATAACTTCTTTGGCTTCAGGACCTCTGGGTCGCTCGTACGTGAGATGGCGCCAACGTGTCCACGCAAGTTACGAGTACGTCCCAAACTAAGCAAGTACCGACCTTGCTGCCGCCATCGGGTCTCATACCGTCAAAACGAACGATAATGTATGGTTTCAACTTTGCCGGAACGTTCGCTGAGACAAGAGCTCAACGGATGACATTATCAAGGGCGGCATGGCGGGAGATAGCCGGGATTTCTGCGGCATGACAAGCCGTGATGATCCAGCTCGTTTACTCAGGTGCCGCAAACACAGTCGTGGAACTGGTTAGTCTGGACACCCAATCGGAGGCCAATAACCAGAGACAAGGTGGTATTGCCTACCGATATTGAACACTCGTCAAGATTTACAATGTTTTTATTTTCTTATTGTGGGCCGTAACAATTTTTAAGCCAGACTACATAATCATGAATGCGTCACGGTAAACTACTCGAGCAAGACATCGGGAGTGTGCCTACCTATTATCCGAGGGCATGTGCTTAGCATCTGTCGACGGCGCATCCTGAGAGCGCCACATCGACGGCTACATCATAAATTGAATCTTCCGGAGCGCCTTCCGTAATTTTTTCTTGAGCCCTACGATGACGACAGACGAAGTGTAAACTAAAAATCACTTCTCTCAGAAGAATAGTTTTTAGCGTCGAGTAAACAAAGCTAGCTCGAGGCGCAAGGCACAAGCACACGCCAGGTGCTGGCCGTGCGACTAACAAAAGATTTCGGTGAAGGAGCATAAGCTGCAACTTTACAATTGTCAGTGTACTATTAAACTTTTGTCGACTAAGCTATTTGTTTAGCCAAAGATTGTTATTGTGCGCCCGTAGCGAGACCTTCTGACAATGTGTTTATCTATGATATATTGAGTTTGAGTTCGTGGGTCGCTATTCTTCTCGCGACATTTCGACTATCTTAGAGCGTAAAAATTAAGAATACGCGTTGGGGGTTGCAACGTGACAACCAATCATAATCTCTGTAACGGATACTTAAAGATTGCTTATAGGTATCTTTTCATAGTGCACAAAAGCAACTGCAGCTGTTCGCCGTTGAATACTACATAAAAACAGTATGTGATTTAATAAAATATTAGGCATTGAGTGGATAGTGAGTGAACACAAACGGCGTGCGTGTAACCTGTTATTATGGTTAATTAGATTTCTGTTGGTAACATTTCTCGGTAGTGAAGCGGCGCCGCCCATCGCTCCCGAGCCATATTAAAAATATACCCGTCCTCCCGAGCTATCCACTTCCACCGCTAATGATTTTCGGTAAACCGGCCGTAGTAGACACACCTCACCGTATCTTCAAATCTTTTTAAGTAAATCACCACAGTTTTTTGTTACTTGGTCAGGAGTAGTAATTATGTCGGTCAGAGTGCAGCGGGAAGAAAATCTAATTAAGAAATGGGCGTTGCTGGTCAGTTTTGGCGTACCATCGTTTGATAATTTTGAAAATCAATCCTTGTGGTTTAATATGTTGAAGGAGCCGGGGGTTCGGGAGTGCGGGGTTCGTGTGCGGAGCAGGTACCAGTATTGATACACGCAGCGAATTGTCATGATGATGTATTTACGACCCGGCGGTTACAATTCATTCGGAATCGTTTTTTCGGTCACGCCATGTCGCATGTGCGCTGTCAACTGCTGTCGATTCTTTATTGGGCATTTAGTCTCCTCGTGATATCGTCAAAAGGAATAACGCAAACTTATTGATCGTACTAATCGATGATAACATCTGAAAGTATTTATGCTAAAGCTTCCATTAATATTTCATATAACAAGAGGTATTTTAACTTACTATGTTTATATTTTCATATTTTTCATAAAACAATATTAAGAATGTATTTGCCTTTTTGTGTGCATTGCGTAGCGTAGTCGTCGGCATCTAGCGGCGCGGCGGTCAACGGCCAGCGGAATACATTAGAGCATTTCTACTAAATTTTCGTCCTACAGAAGGCTGAGTTTATTAGAATACAGTGTGCATTGCGAAGCGACTCACGCGCCGGGCCGCGTGCTCTGAACACCAACGAACCACGCCATGGGAACATTTTTGTCTTCCACGATATGATAATATGAGCATTCAAATATACATACAGTCCGTTAAATGCACGATAAACACCCAGAATTACAGTGAAACCTGAATGTGAGCGAGTCGTGACCGACGTGTCTTGAATTTTTCATTTCGTTTAGGATTTTCATGACTGTTTGACACAATATGCATCATAGCAAAAATATTTTTTAACAAGGCACCTGAAAGTTGGGGATGCTGGAGTAGTTTGCAGGAAGTAAGGTCTTCGGGCCCTACAAAGGGTAACACAACCTCTTTATGAGTACGGGGCTGGTGCTATTTATGACATCATGGATTATGCTTGTTGTTATTGATTTACTAGTATATAGATTGAAATTCTCGATTCGCCAGCGTTCAAACTACTTCACAAGAATAATTTTAACATAGGTATAATCAAAGAAAAATTTGAGTCCTTCGCATAGGCAATCGCATAGGCTGCAACTCGCATTGCAGATCAGTTAGTAACACACGCAAGACAAAGAACTCAGCGATACGATACAAACTTCACTAGGACTAGGAACAGAATAATCAACACTCACCATCTGATCTCGAAGGCTCGGTTGCGTTGAGGGGCTGATGCCATGCCTCCACGATGAGGGAGAAAGTCCCCTGAAAAATAAATATGGCATTAGCACCTGCATAACTCATACATAGGTATATCTTCCTCCTGCTTGCTTGCTTGCTTGCTAAACAGGACATAAATAAAAACTGTAGGTAATAAACAAGTATGGTCATATGCGACGAATACTCGTGCGTACTTTACGAGTAGGTAAGCTTTTTGTAGCGAGTTCGTCATGAAGCATACATGACATATAATAATAAAGAATTCTTAAAAGGAACATATAAAAATAGCCAGTAGGACATCTCAAATGTTTCCCTTAGTTTACGACGTCGTTGCTTTGCAGCGGATAGTGTAAATTAGCACATGATAGACAGGTGAACACGGGCAGATGTCAGCGAAATTGTTTCAAGCTAAATATGTATAACGCACACAGCCAATAAAAGTACGACGAGTTGCGTACTTTACGTGCCCAATATGGGATCTTGTAAAGGTTCCTTTATAAAAAAAATAAGAACGGTATATCAGATAGTGAGCTATTGACATTAGTCGATATTTACTCAAGAAGTTGAAACGGCAGTCGAAACCGATTAAAAGCGATAACGCTTACGAGTCAACATTATTTAGGCGCCCACGGCGGACTTTATCAATGGTTTTTATGATTTTAGTCCAAATCGAATGTTCCGTCCGATAGTGCAAAATTCTTTTTTACTGTTTGACTGTCGGATAATAATTTTATACGAATCAATGGTTTTAGCTTTGTTGAGTAAGCTGAGGTAGCATAGCTTCATCACAACGTAAGAATAAATATACGTGCGACTGCTTGCAACTATACCTATATTGTCAGGAGAAGATAAGAAAAGGATGCATAAGTAGAGAATCTAGCCAGTAGTGTAGTCCAGCGGCAGCGGCGTGGCCGGCGGCTAGCGGGCGGCGGGCGGCGCGCCGCTCAGCGCGTGCATGCCGCGCCAGCGCAGCTGCGCGCAGCGGATGTGGAGGGTCACCATTTAATTCCTTCTTTGATGACCCCACTCCACTTACTACTCTTAAGGAATGATTCAGTTTTTCCTGACAGATGTCTCTCGTTGTCAATTTAAGCATTTAACTACAGAAAACATATTTGCATGGTTCTAAACAATGATCGATTTGCATATGAACTAATACGTCTCTAATGAACAATGATTATTGTCAGGTAATGGAAAACACTTTCTCAGAGCGCCTCGTATGGGTTCGTTTATTATACGATAAAAACGCCTAAGTATAGCTTTTTATTTTCTTTTGACATTGTTACTGTGTTGTTATCGGTTCCATGTGATCGGTTCTCAATGAAGAGCTTTCGATACGTCGGGTTTTGACGAATTTGTAATAAGTTTGATTAAAACTACAATACAAACGGACGTGTTATCGTCGGTGTTGGAATACTAAGCAGGTGCCGCGTCGTACGATTAACTAAAGTGATCCTTAGCTACCGGAGTTATTTAAACGTTGTTCTTACTTCTTACATAGTTATTTAAACATAGAGAATAAGCTGCTTTAAAGTGTTAGTTATTTTATTTTATGCCTCGTAGGCGTTGTAGTACGATTAGTAGCACACAACGTAAGTAGGTATTGATTTGTTGATCGGGTATGGAGAGCGCATTTCGGTCAGCTGTGGCCGGTCGTAAGTATATGCCGGTTCCCACGACAGTGACTCTCGAGCCAGTCCATAAAAAGCAGCCGACGTAAGCGAACGTGTGCAGGTAGCCTTTATAAACGCGCGAGCTGGCAATACCGTATAAATACATCACAATGAGTTTCACAAACTCGCCGAGTAGCCAACAATTAACGAACTCTGCAAGTTCTAGATTTTTTAATGAAATAACCCAATGTCTATGTGTGATCTTACTTTTGAAAAATATAAGTACCTGCGCTTGATACGATTGTGATCGACAGGCGTTAATCACTCACCGTGTCAAACACGGAGCTTTTTCTCAAAGTTATTTTTTAGTTGAAATATAACCTAGCGGGATGTGAACGAAGCGTATCACGGCGCATTAGAGCTATCAATGTATACGATGCGTTAAATTGTATGACGGACTTAAAGCGAAGCAATAGACTGATAATATGCGGTCTCAATGCTGGGGAATTATTCGATAATCGTTTTATGAGGGTGCCTAAAGAGGCTACTTCCATATCGGACCCGTTCCTTAGTTATTCTGTTATGAATTAGAGAACTCAGATCAGGGATACGTGGGAACGAGCCAGCATTGCTGGACGCTTGACCGTAAGCACCATGGGCTACCTATTTACGGTAGAGATTATACATAACAATGAATATTTGGCAACTACATATTCGTAGTTCATACGAAAGCTTATTGAGCCGGATATTTAAAATATGACACAACTATTGGATGTGTATTGATCTACACAACAGCTTATTAAGAATGGTGTGGCTTTCCTACTGAGTTTCGTCGTTATTTAAATTGAAAGCCTTCTGATGTACGTAGGTCGTAGGTAGCCCGTCAGCCGTGGCTTTGCACCATTTGCACCCTGCAGGATAAAAGGGATAATTTGTGTGTCCACTAGCGCCCGGCGCAGGCGCATGTTCCAAACACGTGTTGCCAACTCTATTGTTCTTCATTTCTTTAATGAAATGCTGCAGATGTTGGGCCGATTGTTTGTTTGGATATTGTTCCTTAAATAAGCCTTACAAAGTTTAACGGTAAACAAATTTAAAAAGGAAAAAATTACTGCATATTTTTTGCGAGTTTGGTCAACCTGGAATCTTTCGGTCAGTCAGTTCAGTACGATGAGTTTTATCGAAAGTATTTCTATAAACAACATAAAAAGCATGACAATACTTCTTCGCTTTCAAGTTTCGACACGAAGGAAATATTTGTAATACAAACACCGGAGCAAGTGGTGGAGTCGTGATTTCATATTTCACACTTCGCCAGTGTGGTAACGTCACTTAGACAGGTTTTTAACTTGCATTGGATGGCCGGATTTACATTGACAGTTACCTCTTTTATAGTATATAGTAAAGAAGAAGCTCTTTTGTTTTAAAGCTCGTTTTCCTAGCACACACGCTGACAGGGGGTTTTATTTAATATGGATTTCTTACCCACAACACGGAGTATCTTCACGTACCACACGTCAAATCAAAAAGAAATGCATATTTCCACGTCTGCTGGATAAATATAATAAGCAAACCAAACATGTTTCTTATTTAAGAATTTGGAGCGCTTTTAATTTAGGTTATTAATGCATTTAATTTAGTTTATCTCTTTCTATTTTGGCATCGCTTAATGCCTCGTTCATTAACCCTGTATGACTCACGGTATAATTTCTGTTTAAGGATCCCAAATAAAATAAATTTATTTTGTACAACTCTCATGTCGTTTAGGTACTCGCACATCGTGTGAATGGGAGATTTCCCGTACAAATGTTTCTCCCACAAAAAATATCCAGGTCGACAGTTTATTGGCAACAGCACACGTACATTCGGCCGGAATGCTAAGCAGTTTCGTGGTAAACGCAAGTATCTACTAGTGCGGTGAGCGGTACTGAACTCTACTGTAGCGTGCTATGCTGTGTAATGCTGTAGGGCATACACCGCGGGCCTAGACTTTGAAACGAGGCAACTTGCACCGTGGTCGGGTTACCTCGCTACTTGGAGGTGAAGCGTCTGTAAACGCTTATCCTACAGAGTAGATAAAAGACGTTCTCAAAGCTAAGTCAAACTTGCGCTCTATGAAACCTAAACAGTTCGTACTTAATACAACAATAATTATCAACTCCTACACTAACAAGTGAGTTAATCTTAAACTCTATTCTGTGCAGACTGACTTTCATTACAGCACAGATTATGGAAATCGTATTTCTATTTTAAAGCTTCGAACAGTAATTTACCTTATTTATTTAAACCAGCTCTAATACTTCTTGAAAAGATATCATTTTAGATTAAAAATAGGGTCGCGATATAGCGATGATAATTTAACGAAACGCAGCTAGGAAACATTAAAACAGATGTAACCACTTTTTTACCGCTAACGACCGGTCCGACTCAGTATACGAAACACGAAATAAGTCAGACATTAACAATTTATTGCCCTCAATTACAATCATCGCGAAAAAAGCTACTTTAGCGGCGGAATTCGGAGCTTAAATCGTAGCAAAGTGAAAAAAGGAAAATGCTGCCATAATTTCACAAGGAATCGGCGGCATTCGGCTGACGTATCCTCCTCACGGGCCCGGAGAAGAATTCCAAACATGAAAATACTGGCCATAAACAACGGAACGATTTGAATGAAGTTCAAGAATTAAAAAAAAAGAGTTTAACTTATAGTTTTAGAAGCTGAGTCGGCCCCCTCTTTACGGCAGATCTGATAAAGCTTGACAAGGGTAAACCGATGAAACCGAAACTGCATGAAGAAAAAAAGACCAACATTCTATAATCAGTTCATTCGGGTTTTATTAGAGAATGACGATAATCTTTGTACAAGTTTCGACATGATTCGTTGCTGATATTTTTTTTCTGGAACTGCTTTGCATACTATACTTTATGCTTTGTAAAATTTTGCTTGATACCTGTACGTTTGTGACCTTGGAGCAAATGCTATGACATAAGGTCAATTTTCTTTTGTTACTGTTGTTTTACAAACTATACCTACTTACTAGCGAGTTAAACAAGAAAATCGGCTGGATTATACGATGAGTAATACATACAGCCTATTTGGTAGGTAGGTGGCACAGAAATAATGTGTGCCAAGTGATATGTTTCTATTCCGTGCATGTCTTCACTGTGGAAATATCCAAAAGCTTTAACATCGTTCAAGAAGGAATAAGGAACATATTCTAATGTAAAATAGTTTTATTTACTAGTCTAGAGTTCGTTGTCCAGCTGATACGATTCAACATAAGATTTTTATCAGATTTGCAAAGGTTTTGGCCCGAACGTTGGCCTTAAATTCGTCGTGTTATTTCATCAAATCAAGTAAGCATGTAAGTGTACCACGCCTCCTTGCTTGCTAAATTACAGTATGGTCTTATTTTCGATATAGAAGAGTATGTGAGGTGGTGAGTCCGCTCTGCACTCACACTACGACTCACAATTCCTAGAAATGCTGCGCGTGTGATGAATAAAGCCAGAACCGCGAGGAATTTCATCATTGCAGATTTGAGGGCTCGACGCGCCCTCGCACTACGTGAGAACGCACCCGAACGACCGCCGTCGCCGCCGTAAACTAATAAAAATGGAACGCAGACGTTCGCCTAAAATGGAGACCGATTTAATTTTGGAATGCGACGAGACTATCCGAAATAAGTAGTTAATTTGAATTGTGATTGATAAAATTTTAATCCGAATGAGGGAATATGAACATATATATTGCTCTTCGGGATGTAATAAAATGCGCAGAGTGGGTATATGTATCGGATTGAAAAACTTAGGAAAACACAATCAGAAATGTTAGCCGAGAAGTCGCAAACAAAATTTTTGGCTACCATGATATACTGGGATCTTGGAACAATTTGATTAGCAGCCGTAAATGTAGGAAGACGCAGTTAAAACGTCAAAACTGACCGTAAAACGAGTGTCCGTTTCAAAAAGGAGTGTTTTGTTAAGCGCTCGCGTCTCGAGCACCGACCGTAGCCGGCGAGTCGAGAGGCGCGCAGTAATAACAAGGCCGGTAAACTTTACGAGTATTGTCTATTCACTCCGGTGATGAGCTTATTTTCTTAACTTCACGTCTATGACTAATCATTATTTACGATCTCAAGATTTTATAATTCAGGCTCTTTGTTATTTTAGCACCATGGACTTGGCACTCGAAATAATTGAGACGTTCGGTCGGACGTATTGTGGGACAAGTTTATTTAGGCGGATTCGCTACGAAATCAAAATCCGTTAATTGATAGGTTGCTGAATGGAATTGCCATAGGTACCTAACCTGCTTAAAATTACTCGTAAAATCCAATTGTTATAATTTGAAACTGTGCTTTAGGTTAAATTATAATGCCACAAAGTCATACTTAAGCAGCAAATACTTCGAGCCTCTTACCGAGAACTTTATTTCGCGATGTTTTTGTTGAGCTTAATTGCTTCTCATTGGAAAGGAAAGAGATAAAAGTCTGTGTTGAAGAGCGATCGCCGCCGAAACATTCCAGCCTCGGTAAACTTTATTAAAAGAAGCGGATGTAGGGGTAAGTATTTTGAGAGGATCCCGGCGCGAGCGGATTGAGATAAAGGAAATTATTAAGAGCTCTTCGCTCCCGGTAAAAAACTGGTGCGGAAGTCGCCTGGAACCATGGTACAAAGCGTCCATGGAACGGATCCTATTACATCACCATATAATAACTCGGCGAACCGTGTGAAGGTTTTCCGTTTTTCGAGTAAGTGGAACCGTACCTACTTACCTAACAAGACCTTTGAAGAGTGCATACGTTGTAAGGGATTTAAGGATTACCGAAAGTTTGATTCGCAACGCGTTGCTAGCTGATTAATTTCTATTGGAGAATCCGCTAAAGTACCTGGTTACGGCCCGCAAGAAGTGACTGGGTTCACACGCGCGACAATGGAGGAACGGCAGTCGATCTTTGTCGTGTGCTTTACCGTATTGTTTTAGAATTCGTATCGCACAGTGACGTCAGGTTAACGTTAATTTCTATGAACTCCCATAACCGTTAAAGAATTTCGTAAAAGTGCTGAGAATACGAAGATATTTTGTACTTTCATTTGGCCAATAGTTTTTAGAGCGTGAAACTATTTTCGAAACATGCAAAATAAGTAACAATCTCTAGAATTAGTTACGCTGTTGCTTAGTCTACTTGTTCCACAATAAAGACGCGTGTTTCTTCACTAAACGACACAGATGCATTAATTAGTCCAAGAGGTTTGTTTGAGTCAGTTTTGGAAGACAATGCGACGTGAGTTCACTTGGATGTAGCAGTTGAGTGTGTGGATGGATAACTTTTGGTTTGAGGTGGTCTTTTGGTCAACTAATGGTAGTGTATTTGGTCTGAGCCTATGGTTTTGTGCCGCGTTTCTACAAGGAACACAAATTTTTTATAAAAATGAAAAAATGTGTCTGACAATTTTATCTTTTTTACAATGACTAATACATTTATTCAGTGACAGTATTATATTGTTACTCTCTGACATTCTAAAAGCATGCATTGTGAATCTACTTGGAAATAAACGATTTAATCTTCAAACTCGAAAGCCCTGTCTACAATTATGTTTATTGTTGCTTCTAGTTTAGTTAGGACATAGTTGTGACTGAGTACGATCCAATCAAAGCTTTTTAATATAATTATTATAGAGAGACTTGTTCAGTTACATGGAAGCGTTCAATCCTTAGAAATATTTGCTCTTTTAGATGATAGATTATACATAGGTATTTGGTTGGATGCGAATGGAGGATTCTCAGGGCAGCCGCTAGCCACCAGCCGTCCCCCGGTGCGTTCTCCGAGGCACTTGTCACGCTCGGTTGCCGGCTGCCAGCCAACAGACACATAAAACCATACAAATATGACCATAAAGAGGTTTTGTGATTTAATTAAGCTTAATTAAGTTTAAGCACGCTAGTTATTGTTCACGTCTCACGGTGTAAAATAAAACTAGATTTAACAATATGATATCCGGAGACTTTTAACATGTAGGAACGTGAACTAGAGTCTGTGATATCCCGTCATGATATCTTCTTAATAGTCTTGGAGAATATCGCAAGCAGTTAAAATAAGGCTTTCTGTGTGTAATAGGTAAGCTATATAGCATTACATAAAGTGGCTTGTATTGAACTAAGATGTTTCAGCGCAGCTATTTCACGGACAGCTTACAATTTAGGTACATAGAGAATAGCTAAGCTAGAGTCGGAGGAAGGGCTAGAGGCGCGGAGGCGGGTGCGCGGGCGCAGGCGCGCGGAAGTCCACTTTGACATTTCGCGCTCTCACCGCTGCAGGTGCAGCGACAGAAGCGACATTTTTACGCACAAAAACGGCTGTCGGTAACGGTTGTTTGACCTATTTGGCGAGTTCCAGTGTCGGGGGATAAACACGCATCCTGGCTGGGGTGCAATTAACCCCGTGTGCTATTAGCCTTTAGTTCCCTCCCAGACGCATTCATGCACACGTAACAATTTAAGCTCGCGCTCGACGCTACGTGTGAAGACTCGCTCATAATCCGATCTTCACCTTTGTGACATCCGTACTGCCTAACGGCTCTCTCAAAGCCAAGCATTACAATATAAAACTCGTGATTTACAAACACAAATTGTTTAAAAGTAAAATAAATGAAACTAAGCAGCCGAGCTGAGCGCTTGAATACAAATGAGATTTCTTTTTAGAGTGAGCCATCTCTTTCTTTAAGCACTGCATGATAAATCGTTTCTTTCTATGCGTCGTTAACGTGCGCGCCGCTTTACTTGTAATTTTACTGTTTGATGTTGTCAGTAATATTAATATGCTCATGACCTATTATCGGGTAGGTCAAATCTTTCTATGATTCTGGTCTAGCACCAATTTATTTTACGGGGAATCAGATGAAAACTTAGGATAAAAAGGACGATGGTGTTGTGTTGTCTATAATATTTTTGTATACAGTCGCACTCGTGTAGATGGGTTGTCGCTGCGGGTGCTGGGATGTAACACAAGCAGGACCGTTAAAGCGCCGCGCCGCCGCCGCGGTTGCAACCGGTCGGGTTTCAAAATATTATGACCCTGCCCGGTCGCGAGCTTCGCATCGATGACTTGAAATGTCAATTTCGAAAATAGGTTATCTTCTCAAAACAAAACTCCCGTTCGTCGACTCCGCGACTGTGGCAAGTCAAGAGAGCGGCGGCGGCGGCGCCGGGGCGTGTGCCCGCGCGCTCTGTACTACATTGCTAGCAGGTATATGTACTTACTCGGATGTAGGTACCTACTTGTTAAAACAGGCTCATCTTATTATGAGAAAAGTGCACTCGGTTAATAATAGCGTTGCTACTAACAGTAGCACTCCAACCTCCCCATCCATTATTAAGAGATCACGTGTACTGGATATTGTTAGCCGTATGAAAACCAGAGTATGTTGATCTCTTACAAATGTAACTCGATGAGCTGCTAGTACTTACTATGTCTGTTATTGTCTAACTCAATCAAATTACTAATCAAGAACAAACCATAGGCCGGCTGTTGAAGTGATAGTTCAAAGAAATCCAAACTAAGGATTTGGAAAACACGCGACATATGGATGAAGCATATGGGGTGCGTTTGAATCTATAGCACCTATCAAAGGAGATGTTCGACATATGGCCATACATCCGATCAGTTTGGATATTACCTGTCTGTCACACAACGTAACAGATCAGTTCGACAGAGTTTTATTCCTCGTCACTTTCGCTCAATTGATCGCATGTCGCCCCATGTCTGGCAACACAGTAGTATGTGAATTTAAAGAGGAAGTTTCAATTTAGCGCTTATTCATTTAGAATGGTATCTATGGAGCCGGACCCGAGCGCCCATGATACAAAAAAGTCTCGAATATCGTCTGCACCAGTTTGCGTTTTAGGGTCTCTCCCGCGTTCTTCGTGCAGTCACCAAATGTCACGTTCCTCCAGATGGGCCGAGCTTGTGCAAGCGGCCGAGCTCAGGACCGATTGTTTGCTCAAACATTACGAGACGGTACGACATTTGAAGCGGGCCGCTAAATAAAATACAAATAGCTCTCAAACCCTCGCGTGTCCACAACGGACCTATGTAAACGGAACACAATTGACGCCAGCGAAATAGCCGCGCTCGACTGAGGTCCAATTAAGATGTCCGTTATCCTTGAAAACGAGATACTAAGACGTAAGCGCGATCTGTAAATAAATAACAGGTAATTACAAAATCGGCTCACGACGTCTTGCCGCACTGCGCTGCGCCGGCGCAGAGATGAGAATGCACCGAAGGTTACTCCGCTCCGCAACCACCGTTCATACTTCAAACGATCCCACCACCTATGTATGTCTTGGAACCTGATATTTTACTATTGTAATTATGTCATTAAACATAGTCCCTTGAATCCTTCTCCCACGCATGTACCTACCATTTAAATACTCTGTAGGCTTTTATAAATCCCAACATCGTAAAGTAAATCTTTAGTAAGCAGAGAATAAGTTTGCTCGGTAATGTTTTGCTTTGATATTTTTGTTATGGATTACCGAACGGAATGTTTATGTCTGCAACATCGATGATTTACCTAGTGTTACTCTACCGAGGCTATTTTGATGCGAAGAGAGGTTATATAGTTTCGCGGATCTAAATGTAAAGACGCATACGTGTCAGCAGGCGACATCATATTGTATGAAATTATTTTCGGACGGAGAGACCTAAAGTAGCGTTCAAAGGTCATTGAATCTTATCTCTGTGTTATACGACCTGCCCGATTTTCGTCATTATCGTAGACCTACAACACCGGCAGTGCACCTGCTGTTGTTGCGCGTATCGTGAACACTTTCCTGGTAATGTGTTGTGTTGGTGTGTTACTTACCGGCCAGGTGAAGTCGAAGGGGAACACGATGGGGTTGGTGAAGCCGGGCGTAGGCACGCTCAGCGCGGGCACGTCGAGCGAGTTGCCGCCCAGTACCGGCGTGGTGATGTCGCCGAACGTGCACGGCGAAGTCGTGTCGATGTTCGCTTGGTAGATCTTCAGACAAACTCGAAATTTAGTCCTGCACGGCGACATACAACCCGCTTCACTACTTGATGAACCATCACAGCACTGTCCACTATGTAACCTACCCAATGAGTTCGTAAAGCTTTTTATTCTAAGTTCGAAGGAACCGGACGTCAGCACCTGAAACCAAAGAAAACAAAGTTAGTATTGTGTTTAACGCTAAGCGCAATCGATAAACACGGTGACAATACAAACAATAATAAATTTACGGCTTTCGACGCCCCTTGAAGATGTGATCCTCAAACAAACTATGTATTTGAACAACTGTCGGTGCGATCGATCCCGTTGAAACATTAACGGTTTTATACTGGACAGTTATGTAGGTCGGTCCAAAATGGGGTAATGAGTGTTCATGTGGGGTGAGTGTACGCGTTGTCACCCCTGCGGGCTGGTGCCTGCGCGCCGCGCCAGACCAGCTCCTACCTACCGAGACAGACTCATCTGCGGTATAAACAACCCCCCACGTCGTTGATTCATATCCCACTAACAACCGTGATAAAAACTTTTTAAAACTAGAAAACAATTTTTGGCATTTTCTGTTACCTATGCCAGTAAACGCTCAGTTTTAAATTGATGCGAACAATAATACTAGAAACTGTTTGTCGCCCTTTACGTAAGTGCACTGTGCAACCCTTCTATTTTAAATGAAAAGAATGTGTAATGCAGTTGGCTGAATAGCATGTGGTGTCGTCAACTCGTGGACTAATGCGTTAGGGAATGCACACACGAACATTTTCTAAATAACAAAGCACCTTACTTTAGCAATTTTTTTGTATTTCGCTCAAGATGACTCCTGGCAAATAACAGGGCAGGTTATAATAAAATGCATACTTAAAACTATAAGTACATTGTACAAGGATATTATAGGGCATCGGAAGGAAGTGGCGGTGGAGTCCATATTGAATTTATGGCGTCGTCCAAGTCTTAAGCAAATCATTACCGGAGGCTTAAAAAATGTTTCCTGTGCACTTGCGACGTACGTATAGATTGCCTTTCACTGGAATGAATTCAATTCGTACAGTTTATTACGGACTCATTAAAACCGAATGCCATTTCAATATTGATGTTGTTTAATTAATAAATAGGAATAGAGCATCAACTACCTACCTACATCTTAGGCAAAATAGCAATAAAGAGTGGGCTGCGCAGCGATGTGAATGTTTAGTGGCATGTCGTTTCCAACTTCTGTATTATAGCTTGCATACTACGAGTATGGAGATGTCAAAATGTTTTACCCTCGTTTAAACAAAGACTGCGCGATAAAAAGACACCAGATTTCAACAGACTTCCTGCGTCTGTCATAAGGGGTGAACTCACCTAATTTGAACGCGCAAACTTAGTAAACGCTCTCACTCTAAGCGCATAGGATAAAGGAGGACGCAGCTACTTCTCTTTACACTTCCACGTGGTTGTTCCAGGTAGGGGCGAAACTAAAATTCTAAAACGATACGACCACTACAAACATCCCCTTTTTAAAATGACTCTGTGCATTGTTTGATAAACGAATTATAGTAGCACAGCTGATGGCGTGATTGTGGCTTATTGTTTTGAGAGAAGGTTTGTAATGAAGTGATGCAATACATTTTTATTGAAATGAATGAATGGCACAGAGTCGGTCGCAGCTTTTCATCAATGGAGGATAATGACCAAATGAGTTGCAATGCAACGTGTTAAGAAGGCAGGCCGAGCCGCGGTCGGCCGCCCCGGGGCGACCACAAACTAACAATTAAATAATACTTACGACCACCGGACTACCGAATAAGCTGCGTTCTATACTTCTATAGTGCCTTCGGGCGATTTGACGTGCCCGCTACGTGATTGATGTTTAATATTTTGTTTAAAAGGTGATAAGCTTTACTTCACGCATGAGCATCGCAAAGCAGCATGTTACTTTAAAAAAGCGACCAAGATATGTACAAATTCTTATTCGAATAGTATAGATAAGTATTTTATTGGCTTTATCGATCTCGATGAAGCCAGCCATTCCGTTTAATCGCCGCGTACTCCGTGAGCCGGTAATCAATTACTCGTGAGTCTAATTTATTTAACATACGACTTCACATTTAATGCATTCGGCGTTACAGAGTCGTGAACATCAATATTCTTGTTGTTTTTTCTTTCGAAAGTAACATTTGATTGCTGTAGTGTAATCCACACAAAGCCGTCTAAATTGATTTGAGTAATTGTTTATCTCGCAATACCATTTCGTTGAATAGGATATTCCTATTAGTTATTATTATTAATTGATACGCCGTATGAGACAGGAGTAGTATACAATTTTAAAACCGCAGTCAGTGTGAGCACGATGATAGTTATGGCGGTGCGTTAAGGACTAATTCGCTACAGTTTCCGTGTAATGTAGGTAAGCAAGCTGCCGGTGGAGTAAACACTCGTTCCAGCCGGCAGGTTGAGAGCAGTCTAAAAATAACTCAAATAATGAAACACAATGATGTGGAATGTTTTTCATCTCGACCGTTATACACACGCGAAATGTGTTAAAATAAACACCCAAACACAAGCTTTTAATAGCGCGACGATGTGGCATAAGTGCAGTATAACACTACCTATACCTCTTTAAATATAAATTCGCAACTTAATCATCCTAACTTAGAACACGGTCGACCGTATGATTTATTTTTATTAGTTATTTTTTGGTCCGTGTTTGATACACATGCTACGAAGATGTTTCGTTTAAAAATAACCCTTTCAGATCAAATTAATGATCGAGAAAAAACAGAGTGGTCTTCAGCGACAGCTGATGTACAGTTTAGTTCTGTTACGGCTCGCCGAGTGCGATATTCATGCGAGTTGGGAATTCTCCGTCAAAGACATAAGATAGGAGTAGGGGGCGCAGCCTACTGCCGCCTGCCGCCGCCGAGCTGCGAGCTCGCACAAAGACGTCTCCTTTCAAAGAATGTCTTTGCTTGCGGGGAAATAAAAGGACACTCGCTCGTCTTAAAAGCGAACAAAACGTTCTAAAATTCGGCCGGCGCTACAAAAGTTGCAATCTCTTTGTTCGGTTAATTTCAGCAGCTGCGATGGAGTATAAAAGAATTTGTACGATCTGAGTCAGGAATTCGAAATTAACGGAGAATCATGAGCGTGGAGCGTAATAGGCCCCGTAGATTGCCTGGAACGTATATGGAAAGCGCATAATAAGGTATTTTGCGGTTATTTAAGCGTGTTGCACAAGCGAATTGAGATTTCGTGCGTTGGTGTTCGGAGCGCTATGATCGGACGAGAGTCGTGTACTCTTGTATCGTAAACCAGATCTTCTTGCTTGAATTGTTATTGGGATTATACGTGTGAACCTCTCGGCGTCGAATTGAATACAGAACTTATTAAAATACTTTCGAGTAAGTTAAGTATGTACTTCTGTAAATTGCTTTGAGAGTCTCTGACTTCACCGAGATGGTAATTTTATTACAAACTAAAATTATGCGACATACTGACATAATGTCATGGTCAGTTTTACAGAACTATTAAATACCTATTTAAAAGTTATTGACTATTTTAAAATAAAGAAGCTGCTCATACTCATGTATTTCATAGGTAGGTATTACGTGAAATTAGTATGAATGCACCAGCGATCATACATTGCAGTGTAATTTGTTGCAACGTTATGAAACGCACTGGTCGTCGTTTGGATTACGCATAAACTGGGAAAACTCATGTTTTCCCAAATTAAGTACAAGAAATAAGTGAAGCGTGGGACAAACAAGAGAGCACGCGTCTTAGTTATTAATTGAAATGACGCCTACGGAGGGTAATTACTTGTTCCTATGAAGCGTTGAGCTTTCAATTACTGTCAACATTTGGCCTTAGCTTTCGTCCCACATAGAACAGGAGCTTGCGACTCATCTCGCAGCTATGCCAGCGTTGTGCAAGCTCCACCATCCAGCCCGCACATAAACTTACGCACAAACCAATTCGGATTTTAATGATTTGCACACTACCAGACAATGGAGCCTTAAATTAGAAGGTTAGGTTGAAATCTCTAAATTAAACACAAACTAGGAATTGCATTCAACAAACGGCTCTATACACTTATAAGATGTTGGTAAAGACGTTAGTGATTACAAATAAGATTGCCAGTATGATAAACAAACCGCGAGTTGATCAATAATGCATCGTGTTGACTTCCTGAGGTATCCAGTTTGGCGACATTTCGTAATGTGATCAATGATCTCGGCGGCGACAGTTTTTACAGTCCCGAGATATGGAAGTAATCCGTCGCGAGGAGCTGGCGGGAGGCAGAGGAGGGGTGTGGCAGGAAGGGGGAGGCACGGATGAATCCAGCGCCAGGGAACGGGATGCAGGGAAGAATACCGGCCGACCACCATACCGCGGTAAACTAATGAATTCGTCATCTGTCAAAAGGTCCGATGAGCTGCCGCGATAGCAAGCCCACTTGGGTGACGCATGCGTCGGCGCACAATCGAGCTATTACATGCTCTCATAATACAATGAAACCAAAACTCGAGTTTCTCATAGTTAAGCTGTTAAAAACCGACGTTTTTACGGATTTCGTACAAGGAGGTCTCTTATAATTGACTCGGTTCTCATAGAACAAAAACTTTTTCGGACAATGGATGAAATTATAACAGGGTTAAACCGACCGTTAGGGAGTTTCACATACTTAAATGCTTATTGCTACTATTTATAACATGACATGCGACGATTAATTATTATTGTCTTCTTGTGAAAACGTGTGCAACTTCTGCCGAAATGATGCTTTGGTTCAGCAGGCGGTGGTCAGTTTAACCTCCTATTAGCTTGATTGCTGAGAAAAATACTCCTAAACTGGGCATTGTGCTCGCCACGAGCCGAACCCGCGACCGCGACTCGACCACTCACCTGCTTAAGCGCACTTTGTACTACGCACGACACTCAGCGACTTTATCTCGTAAAGTACATAATTTTTCAGACCCCCATTAGCGGATTAGACAACCGAGTGATAAAAAGCTTATGATTCTAGATCGATCTTTAAATAATCATAGAAGCCAATTAACGCGGGTAAATTATGAAAAAAAGCAGATGTTTAGTTACAGAGTTGGCAATATACGGGTCGCACCTGCCGGCTGGCGGGTGCGGCGGGTGCGGCCGGTGCGCCGCGCGGGCAGGCGGCCTGCATACTTACACTACACACACCGACACAACTACCCGTGTAACGTACACTAAATTGAAATTTAACCTGTCTATTATATCACAAATCATATCGCAATCACACATGCGCTTAGCCAAAGGTACTCAAATTGAGAAATCCAAAATGAAAGATGTAAAGCACATAGGCATTGGTGCTTTTGGTAGTCAGAATGGTTGCAGGTGCCTCATAATAAGAAAAGATAAGGGCAAAAATTATTAACAAATAAAAATAAGCAGTTGTAGTTAAGACATTTTAAGAAAATGAAAACTTGGAAAATAGAGAAAAAGTTGAGTAGCACTGTGTTCGAGCATGCGAGCTATGACACGCTGTGTCCTAGATAAGCAGCAGGTAGGCGCTGAGCGTAATCAACAGTCAAGAATACATAGAATGTGGCAGCTACAATCTAGCTAGATATTAGGCCGGTTCACGTTACGAAACCAATAGGTACGGGCACGTTACAGCCAATCGTCGATTACCCGTGACATTTCATTGAAGCTACAGCCCCACAGAATTAATTCCATGCAATCAATTTGGTTAGTAACGTAAACCGGGCTGCAAATTGAAAACTCGCTCAGCAACAAATGTAACGCAATTAATAAAAAAATATATACATCGCACAGCTGTGTAGAAAAAAGTTAACAAATGCATCATTAGACAACATTGTAACTGCGAACAAGTATGAAACAACGGCGGTATGAAGCAAAGTTTTCGCGCAGGAGTAATCTCCTCAGGATGAGCGCATTGATAGCCTTCGGTGAATTATTTATTGAAAATTGGAAATGATTCGGTTGCGGTTTTGAGCAGACGTGTTTCCGACGCAGGCCGCTTCCGATCGGACGGTCGGGCGAACACGCGATGCAGCCGATCACGAGAACAAGCGTTCACTATTACAGGCCTACTTGCATAAATATCAACTAGCCTCGGGCGAGTATAATTTATACCCGTCCAAATAACGTTTCATCTGCCAGCGTCTTCCGGTGGCCGAAGCCTGATTCTTGTTATTGAATGAAAAAGTGGAAGCGAATATTGTCAGTGGGAGCTGGTAGAGTGCGTCAATTACACGAGCCCGCAGTCACGTAGCGGCCGGGAGCGGGGCGACCAGTCAGCACAGGACCGGGCAAAATACAGTTTTTATAAAACAACCGGACTTCATTCATAATGTATTATAGTGGCTCGATTCCTCCCTCCCTCGCTGCTCCCGCCGCCAGACACGCACAAGCATAACTAACCATAAATCCACACGACCGAGTACATAGTGTGTGAAACAAGATCTGTAAGAACCTGTATCACCTGCTCATTTAATTTTTAACCCGCTCGACTCGACTCAAAAACAATAAAAGCATAGCCAATTGTCGACAAAATGTCCACGAAATTTACTCGTATAGGGGTCGAGATCTCACGAATCGATTCTCGACACACCGGTTGCACACATACGAGTTTTATTAATATTCGCATGTATCAAACTGCATTTGTGTTGGCTGTAATAACGGTGCATGCACGTACGCGAACACATTAATAAATAGGTATTGGCTTACTGGGTGCGCACACGCAGACGCACTGCTGGGATACTTCCCTCGGGAGGGGAGGAAAAACTCACCCGACCGGAGGAGAATCGATTTTTTTAGCGGCGCTTGCTGACATTTTGGTCTAAGGACTTATTATATTTTATTACATACAATGTGGCTAGACTGCTCTTTACAATGTTAGGAAATGACAGCGCGTAGGAACCGAGTCGATTGGGAAAGCTATCGACTCTCGAGTATCGATTGGGGTGAATCATGCTGGCAAGGCAACGTTCTCGATGCTCGATCCGATACCACTCGTGGATGGAGTCTATTCCGTACCTACATGCAGGCAGAACAAATAAACACCGCGTCTGTCAGAGATACAGTCGAGTTTCAGCTAAATACGTACACTTATATCGATTTAATGAAGTAAACGAGGGGTTAATGAAACTTCTTAATTAACTAATAACAGCTGAAATAAAATTAAACAAGCAACATATATTTCATTCAACTCATTCGCGTTTTGTCACGAAAGTAGGCATATAGAAACATACGCATCTACCTAGTGAGGCAGTTATAATATAAGGTTAGGTAGGTACGTACGTATGTAACTAAATGAGAAGCGGTGGACAAAATAAGTAAGGCCTAAATAACCTTGACCAGTCATTAAGGGTGAACTAGAATTAAAAACCTAAAAAGAAAAGGGATCAACTTATAAAAGCAAATGCGAATCGTTCGTCGTGCGAACTCGTCCGAACCAATTTAGTACCTATTGGACAAGAAACTATTTTTACCTATTCCACTATTCCTCAACTCGTCCGATTGCTACTTACGTGGGTACTTTTGTACAGTCAGCATGAAAATAACTTAAAGATTTACTCAAGATATCGCTTCAGATTTCCCGAGAATGCCTCTATTGGTTTGATACTAGAGCGACAAGTAAATCCCACTAGTATCTCTAATTCTCACTTAAATGTGTTGATAAAATACTTTTAAAAAATCGTTAAGTTTTGTAGTTGACTGTAAAAGTACGATCGGGCGAGTTGAAGAACAGTAAAATAAATCCCACTAAAAACATGTTCATGTTAAGATATAGCCAAAGTGAGAGAAAAAGACATCAGATCTCAAACAGAGCCAGCTTTTCAATTTACACGCCGTAAGTCCACCAACTTTTTCATAAACTCTATATCGTAGTTAAAATGTACGGCTTGGCCGTTTAGCTTTCGCATTTTGTCTTATACAAATATCTAGATTCATGTATTTTATAAGTTGTTTCTGAAGAATCCGCCGAAACAGTCAAGCCATTTTAACTAACATGTAGAGTTTATGAATTAGTTAGTGGACTTGGAGCATGTAGATTGAGTAGCTAAGCTCTATTTGGTAACTGATATCTTTTTCTTTCGCTTTGGCTATATCTTAACATGATTTTTTTTTGTAGGAATTTATTTTTTAGGGAGAAGGAGAATCCCATTCAAACTTCCGCCCCCTTTTTATAGAGTTTATGATTTTTGTGTTGTTTGTATACTAAAGTTAGTCAACGAACCATATTTCAGCTTTCTAGCACTTCAGGAAGTGCCCAAACATTTTGATGATCATCCATCAGTGTGTCGGTGAGGGGTCAGTGACGAAATCGGCGTATTTTAGACATCAATAAAATCGATTATCAATAAAATATTTGAGCTATAAAATTGGAACATTGCATGTTTAATAAGTTTAATATGGACAATATATGTATCCCGAGAATTTTACAGTCTAGAAAATCGGAAACCAATGTTGTGGGGGTTCAAAAAAACGACGAAGCACTTCGAGAAAAGCTAGGTAGTGCCCTTGCGCTGCTCGCTTTGGCGGGGCCACTTCCGTGGCCTCAGATAAAAAATCAAATTCGTATCTCGTCCGATAGGTAATAAACTGGGCCGGACGAGTTGACGAACGACTCGCAAATACAACTTATAAGAGAAAAAAAGGATAGGTATTCAATTTAGTTCTTATTATATTATTAGGATCTTACAGCTGAACGACACAGTTAATGATATATGCAGGTGGCTACTAGGTACTACATAGCGCATACGAGTAAGGTGCGAACTTGTAAGGAGACTGAACTAGTAACCCTGCCCGAAATATCGCGCGTTAAGTAGTCTGGGCTGGAGAAGTTATTCCCGTCGTGGTGCAAGAGGATCGCCTCGGATTAATCTCTTTTGGAGTCCACATCTCTGCGAAGGCTCGGAATGCATCTAATTTTAAAACGAAGAGGCTCGCGACCTAGCTGACCCCGCGCGCCGGCCGTATTAAAACCTGAACTTTCTTTATAACTATGTACCCTAACTATGTTTGCTTGGTAAACGTATTGAACACACACAGGCGCGTCTTCGAGTCGAGCGAACTGGCTCCGGCCCGGTCACGACTGTTGCCGAGATCACTTAGCCTCTGACTATCCAGGACGATCTGGACTTGCCAGCAGGCAGCCAGCACCACGCTCGTGGGAAAGTAGCCGTTTCCTCGCGGCCACCAACTCGCATACTCGGAACTTGTTTATATACCTAAAGTTCCCACCGTGTTCTCGGTTTGATTGCAAAACCAAACGTAAACATGGGGATTCGCGGTTTTACAGTCGGTGTCAATGTCAGTACCTGAGGCAGAAACCCTAGCAGGGCGATGAGCACCGCGGGGGCGCGCATGCTGGCGCGTCTAGCGGCGCCTGGGCATACACAGCGACCGCGTCGGCCTAGGCCCGGCGGTCGTCAGCACACAGCAAAAGAAACCCCGCAGCAATCCATTACACGCACATGTCTATACCGAGCGATTCACTGCAGGTCCCACAGCACACAAGTATTGAGATGTCACTCGGTTGCGCTCATCGGCTGCGGCGAACCGGTCGTGCACTACGTTCGAAACGCGCGCGTCGCATGCGAGTGGCAGCGAGAGAATATTGCAGTAACGTGTGTTCGTGACGGCGCGTGACGGCGGACTGAGGGCGGCGGCCGCGCGGTGCGGGCAGCGCGCACCTGGCGCCCCGTAGCGATCGTCGTCGAGAGATGGCGCTGTGCGGCGCATCTGCCGGTTGCCCCGCCTCGCGCACCCCTTGCTCACCCCGGACCACTCCGCCAGCCAAGCAGAAAATACACGGAAAACAGCAGTCTTGTACGCAAACGAACACGTGTCCGTAACTTAAAAAGTTTGAAGAAGAAGAAAAAAGCGCGTTACTTTTATCAATATCTACCAACGATGGATTAGGAACTAAAGAATAGAATTTAATAGTAGTAGTTGGGTTGTTGGGTAGGTAGGTTTACACATAGTTAGTAGGTACATTATACTGAATTACCTATCATCTATTAGATAGTTTTAGGTATCTACGTGTGCTGTCATTTCGTACGTAGGCACAGTAGCACAGGTAGGTAGGTAATTAGAAATTATTTATTAAGTTGTCTAAAAATTTAATACACACAATCAAAATCCATTAGTCGCCTCCTACGACACCCGAAGGAGAGAAATGGGGTGATGCTATTCTAAGTCGACATCACAAGGGAAATTTCTTAATAAATTGCTTAAAAACATAGATGTCTATAGTTTGTAAAATTTTGCTTGATACCTGTCACGTTTGTGACCTTGGAGCAAATGCTATGGCGTAAGGTCCGTTTTCCTTTGCTTATTTTCAAGCTGAATTTTACAAAAAATAGTAAGAAAGACAGAGTTTTACATACCTATGTAGGGTAGGTACCTACCTAGGTACTTACACGTGCACGTGCCTCATAATAAGTGCGGGTGGCTCTCGCCGTTTTCGGTTCCGTGCACGAAAGTCTAAAACGAAGGTCTAACCACACGTTTATTAATTTCTTTTACTTGATGTTTTCATAGTCAAAAATATGTGTGATTTTTTGAGGGTGCGTGGGAATCGATAAGTAGAACGTGAGATACAAGCATAACAAGTGGCCGATTTTCGCATGAAACTAAAGCGTACGTTTCAGAAGTAGAGTCCCTGGATTTGATCGCTTTGTTAGTAGGTAAATAAGTTTGTGGATGTTGGGAACTTAGGCTATAGATTTTATACCTACAGGGTGGCCCGTACAGCGCAAAGAGGAATATTCTAGCGTAGTTTTGATGGCCCCGGGGCAAAAAAAATAAAGCCATTACCAAGTGCAAAAGCAAATACTATAAATCCCTTATGTTGAGGGGTACCTTTTCCAATCATCCCCGTAGCTTGTATAGCTTTTGTAGTTCTAACTAGTTTTTCGACATTTATCTATTGGATGATATTTTTTGGTTTTTAAAATTATGTAATTAATATGGTGTTTCAGGTGTTTACGACCGATGTGGCGCAGTGGTAGTGCGACTGCCTTTGACGCAAAAGGTTCCGGGTTCGATTCTCGGTGAGTCACTCACAAAGTAGATCACTTTATGAATTTGTTCACAGTCTGGTTAGGTCATTGGGGGCTGAACCACCCGATTGTCCACAAGTAAGTGTGTTCCGTGTTTCGGTAGGTCCCGGTTCCTGTGTATGATTACTTAGACACTACCATGTCAGAAGCCTGCTGCTTGTAGAAGGCGGTTGTAAAATTCTGACACTAGGGTTCATCGGGTCGTTGTATGGACGACTCGGACTCGGAGAGAGAGAGGTGTTCAATTGTATGGCAGAATGTCCATGACATAGGTACCAACCATAGGTAGTAGTAGGTAGGTAGTATATCTATACTACTTGTAATGTGTTGCAGTTAGGTATGTAAGTACGCAAGAAATAAAAAAGAAGCCAAATCACACAAGATTTTTTTCTAAAAGAGGATGCCAAATCAGCAGATTTTGTAAGTTGAATAGCTCATTTATAAATTATAAACTACAAATTAGCGCAGAACATACAGGGTGTCAGAAAAAGTACAAATTTTCTTTCACGGTATTAACCACTTCATGAAACTGAACAAGGCAGGCCTATCATGACCTACGCCAGCGAAGTATTTGCTCACACCTTCGATTCACATCTGAATGTGCTGCATTGTCATCCAAAACTGTTTCATACACAAGGCAAGCGGGGGGCCGCCTGATACAGATACTTGTACATACACAAATCACGCCTTTATCCCTTGAAGGGTAGGCAGAGCGTTAACGATCGCAGAATTACGGTCGTTGTCGCCACGTCTGACAAGTATTGAGGGCCCTTTCAGATGATTCGTGTATCACTGTAGTGACTTGTAGAACCTCCATATAAAATAATAGTGGGTGCTTTAATCGTTCACGCATTTTTTTCGGATGTCGTGTTCCGGTATGAAAATGGTATGCAATGCAATCAATAAAATCGGAAGTAGGTATAATTAGGTTTATACAAAAAGGTTTCTAATATAAATACTTACCTAAAAAGTGCAGGAGTCTATATAAATTAAATCTGATGATGAATTTTTAAGGTAAACACATAGAAATCGCATGAGCTGGCCTTGAGCGGCTTGTAAAATATTATTTCCCTTCCATGACCATTCTGTTCACCTACATAGAAAATGTTCTATAGCTTTATGAAACGTAGAGAGGAACGTGAGTCATTGTTCACGCTTCAAATAAGCGGGAAGGAATAATGCATACAAATCACTTCCTCCCCAGTCAAAATTACGTAAAACGGAACGTAAATCTAATATATTAAAATATTTTTGCAGGCAAAATGGGAGACCTGGCTGAATAAACTTATTGCTTTTGGTTATTACGATATTATAAAAAAATACCGTGCTAATTCACTAGGATTTTTCAAAAGAATCACCGTTATCTTAGTCTTTCTTGCATGTGGAAATTGATGATTTAACAGTTTTTTTTAAATACATTTATTCTGCGAAACCAAGTTTTCGGGTACATACCTACTAACAATTTAAAACTAGCAATATTATTTTGTGGTTCTTACGACTCTAGGGGAGGCCTATGTTCAACAGTGGGCATCCTATATGTATAGCTGATGTGATGGATGATATATGGCGAAACGAAGTTCGCGGGCACCAATTAGTCACAGATTAAAAATGTAATCTTTTGTAATGCACTTTTTTCTGGTTTGACTTTGATTCTCCTTTAGAGGAATCAGCTCCGGAGGTAGTCTAGTTCGTTTAGGAGAATCTCTAGAGACTAAATTTACATGATTACGTTTGAACGTAAATAGCAGTGTCATCAGAAAAAATAGCGAGCCTAGATGATTGATGGCCCCAAGTATGCTATTTTTGTCACTGCAACGCCATCGAAACTCAACTGTCATTCCATTGCCATTATGATTTTCTATACTTCAAACTTTTAGCAGACTACGAAATGACCGAAATTATCCAAATTGAGATCCGATCGACATCCAACTGAAACGATTTTCATTTCGCAGACTTAGTAGGGCCCTGTGTGGTTTGGGAATATACGAGTAGCTAGCTGACTTATCTATATAGCGTGAAGAGGTTCAAGAGAATAGGATAGGAAGGAGACTTAGGGGACTCCGCCTATATGAATGAAGTGGGACGGTGAAAGAATGCCTCCGATTCGATTGGCCCCACTTTAATTCTCCCCAAATAATTATTCTAACCAAAATTTACACACATCACTCTAATATTACATCCCTTTTAAGTTGTAACGATTGTAGCGTTTTCTAGAAGGACCTTTTTACGGGTCGCTTTATCTCGCTAGGGGTCGCTATCAGAAAACTTAAAACGTTTTAAATTTCTAAAATTGGTAAAATTTTCATGCCCTGGAATTGCTCTAATCGGCTAAGGCTAAGCTTAATCCTGTCAGCTTTTGGGGTTATTTATTATGATTCATTTTAATTTAACAGTTGCGTGCAGAATAGGCATAGCTTAAGAAAACTTTAATTAGCTACGATAGCGGCGTATCTAGAGGAATAAGGACTATTGGTTTACTAGTGACTGGTGCTTTTTTGGACTGGGACTTCCACCCTAATTAAATCGGAAGATATTCATAAATTTAAGTCAATGTAAAGCATGCACGTAGCCGTGTGATGCCGGTTTAGAATAGCATCACCCCATTTCTTAACCGTGGGTGTCGTAAGGAGGGACTTGAGGGTTTCAGGTGTATTATAACTTTTAGGCGACAGGCTGACAACTTGTCACTATAGTGACACACAAATTATCTCAAACGGCCCCTTAATTTGTCAGACGCGGCGATAGCGACAGTATTTTTTACGGCCGTTAACGCTCTGCCTACCCCATAAGGGGTAAAGGCGTGACATATGTATGTATGCATGCATTATAGCGCCGTAGTCCGTACTAGGTTCGCGCGAGGAATACGACGCAGTGATCGCGCGGGTTGGGCAGCTGCGGGATGGGGTGGCGCGGCCGGCGGCGCACCATACAAACATTTCTATGCGTGCCGTTTGAATATGTATGAGCTCCTCGTCAATTACACTCAATATCATCATACGTACCAGCAAGCTACCTATTATACAGTTTTTAGATACCACCTACCAATCTACCTACAAGGGTATGCACCTACCAATCTACCTACAAGGGTATGCCAGTCCGGTTATTGGTAATAATCAATCAGAGTAGATATTTAATTTTGTGACCATTCTGAATAAAATTAACATTTTGCTATATAATACCTACCTGACAAGTGCGTCGTATCAAATCGGACAACGTGGGTTCCTTGTGGATATTACATTACATACAAAGTATTTTAGTATGTCTACATAGATACAAACACATAAAGTTCCCGAAAAACAGAACCTTCCTGAGGTAGTCGGAGAAAAGAAGAGGTAGCATTTGTAGCAAAAGAAAACTGAGTGAGTTATGTTATTGGAGCAGCGTCGAGCAAGCTCCTCCCAATCATAGAGCGTAGCAAGTAGCAAGCGACACGCCAGTCACCACTAAGTGACTAATGATTGACCTAACAGTACGAATATTGTAGGCATAAATACTATACCTACATACCTACGTGTTATTATGCCGCCGACCAATCGAGCGAACATAACTTTTTTTATCAGAGAACCACTGTGTGGCACCAATTCAATTCAATTCCACCAATGTATATTCCTAAGCTAGACTTTTATGTAACAGCAACATAATAACTAATACACACGTAAGCAGAACATTAGGTATGACAAATTTAGGTAGTTATGGGAAACCTAGAGTTCGTAGAACATAAAACTAATAAGGTCAATTGTGAGACTGTGACTATATACCTACCCTACTTTGTATTATTTAAGGTAGACATTAGGTAGGAACCTACCCACTTAGGTTATAAATCTGTTAATCAACCTAGATGAAAAAATCTGAGTAAATAACGTTATTTTTGTTACCTTGTAATTTTTACTTCTCCCAAAGGTGGGTTGGGTGGGAATACTATTTTATTTTTATTTTTTATTTATTATTATGGACTCTACTTTTAAGATAGAATGAAAGTACACAATCATCAAACTTTGCAATGGCTTCTGTCATAGTGTCAAAGTACCTATCTATTTTTATTTTATTTTATCTGCGTTTTCGTTGTGATTTCGCTAGTGTCAAGTTATGCTTTGTTTCAGTTGCCCCTTGCATTTTTCAGGGTTATCAACTTTATTGGATTATCTATTATTATACCAAAGAATACTAACAATAGCTACTGGCTCTATTACTTAGTACTGGCAAGTATTGGGTAGTGTCGATTCGTTTGCGTGTTTGCGCCCTTGACTTGAGGTAATTATTTCTTACAGATGATTCAATACTTAAAAATTTTGCTCGGGAATTTTCTCTTGGCCTCGGGCGGAGGTTAACACTTGCAGGATATTAGGCAATAGTTCAGTACTTAGATCTATCTGGTATCCTACAAGATCTCCTTTTGGCCATTTTTTGCAGTGAACATGATGTAAATATCTTGAGGCGTTTCCTAAATATGTACGTACTTATATACATATAGCCACATTTACAACCCGAACCTAACTTATAGAGTTGAAATTTAAATTAAAAGAGATTAGAAAAGTGATAGTTCTTTACCATACCATTAGCTAATTGATTCAAAGAATTGAACACTGACAATGAAGGGAGCTTTATGCGTAGGCGCAGCGCAGAAGCGAGCAGTATAAAATTATTATAGTAAGACGTGTTCTTTTTAGGTGTTTTCTTCATGAAGTGGTTTTATGAAGTAGGTTCCGTGATAGTATTAGTAGTATTAGCTTAGTTAGCGCCAGGAATGGCAAAACCTGACGATCGAACTACGAGTTATTTATTAGTTACGGTAAGAGCAAACAATTAGAGTACATACCTATATTAAAGTGTCATTGATAGATATGTAACAAAGCTGCATATTGCAAGACGTGTTCCAAGGTATGAAACTGAACTACTGTCCATGGTAGCATTACTTGAGTCTCGTAGGCTAGTCTTGAGTATTACAGCACAGAATAAATAATAGCACGTACTAGCGTAACTATAGTCTGGCTCTTACGCCTGGGTACCACAGAATACCAGCGCTGTAATACCTGCTGCGTATTATGGCATATGCTGAGTGGCATACCCTTTTCAAAGTACTTACCTACAAACTGTGCCTAGTATATAAGTTAATTATGTTATAAGTTACTTTGAAATAAAGATTTCTATTCTATTCTATTCTATTCTATTCTATTACGCATTTTGTATGGGATATATTAATCGATTGCTCAGAAATTTTATCGTATACAGGAAGTTGGTAGTGTTATAGTGAAGACTGAGCGCGTAAATTCGCAGCGTACTGCTGTTGATATTTATTGCATGGATTGTTCCTTATACTTACGTCAAATACGACTGTTTGTCTTGACGCATGACGCGATTCCAAGAGTTCACGGTAACGGATAACGGAGATGTGCAACCGCATCAGTTATTGTGTTGCACGAGATGAAATTTTCCGTATGCGAAATAATAAACATGTAAGTAGGTATACTAAGTACGCTCTTTTAGAATGTCTAAATCGAGCAAAAAGGACCATTGTCACATTTAATGTCATGGGTAATGAAACGAGACGAAATTTAAAAATTTCGTAAGACGCGATAACGTCTTCTGTTGCGTTATTGAAATTCTGCACATATTTAAGTGCAAAGAGGACGCAAGATTCGATTAGCCGCGAATACTCTCGTATTTACCTTCGTTTCAGCGGCGCGCACGCATTGGTTAGCGGACTCAAGAATGCAGATTGCGCAACAAGCATTCACTTACAACAAACGTGGTACTCCTATTTACATGTACTCGTTATCATACTCACTTTCATGTAAAGAAAAACTTAAGTAAGGGTAAAATTTGTGATACTACTCACATGTCCTAGCCGTGAGAAGCGAGCGAGGGATTAACCAGACACAAGACCGGCTCTGGACAAGGACAACTCCACACGAAACCCGTTAAGGGGTCTCCGACAGGCACATGACAGACATTCATCGTGCGGTAGGCTCCTGCAGCTGACCTGGCTCCGCACGTATCGACTCGGCGTTCCTGTGGAGTCAGCCAGGGAGGTCGATAGGGTGGTGCAGGTCAGGACCCAGGGGCAATCCTGCCAACGCAGTGTCTGTGCGTTTTCCACAATTGCGTCCCAGCCAACGCAGTGTCTGTGGAGAGGAAACTTCACCCGCGCCAAGCGGATACAAGACTTGCCTTAGACACTGATTAAATCATCTGTCACAGACGTATGAGGCCAATGATGATGATCATTCGTCCACTCCGGTGTCGCACCGACCATTTCTGGTCTAGGCTTCTTACTGAAAGAGAGTAAATTTGTTTAAACATGGTGAATAGCCATGGTGAGATCAGGCTGAGATATTTGTTCGTGGTACCACCGAGTTTCGAAGTAGTCTTCTGCCAAGGTAATTAGTCGGCAATCCTCCAGAATCAGATAGTGTTTCTGTATTAACTATTAGAAAAATTAAGTATTCGTGTGCAAAAATAAAAATACTTAGCTAGTCATACAAATTGATAGGAAATATTCGTAAAAGAGACTGGATCTTAATTACCTATACTTTATCAACTCTTCTAGCGCAAGATCAATAATTTTGTGGCGATAATAGAAGCAGATTACCAAAGGATGCTGCTTATATTATAACATTTTGCTTTAAAATATGAGCTTTGCTAAATAGACTAGTCCTACAAGTGAGGTTCGCGGGTGCGGCAGTGCTGCTTGATGATGCAATATTATGGTGATTGCATTCCATTACAATAAAGATGAGTTAATGGACCTACCTGCAAGTTTTTACTGCAGGTCAGCAGATTAGACCTCCGCGAGTGCAAATTTACGTCTGTTTACGCAATAAATCTGGATTACCTCAATCATAAAAATGTGTAATTAAATTAGTAGTAAGTAGAGTACCCTTTAACATGCTACATAGGTTAATGAAATGATCAAAAACCCACGAAGATAATGCAAGTAGGTACAATTACAAGTTTTTTATGTTGCTATCTGCGGCCAATAAAATCTAGGGACTGGGTGTAGTTGTAACGCGTTTAGGTGCGGATGAGACAGCGGTCTAGCGGGTTAGCGGCTGGCGGGCCGCTTTCTTGGGGTCCCGTCGACCATTAATTACTGTGTGACGCGTCGCCTGACGCAGGGGCCCGTAGAAAGCTCGACCCGGGGTCAAAGCGACCGGGATGCTGCCATACATAGAATAGAGCTATGAGTAGACAAGCCCAATTTAAAACCACTGACTAGACTTTCTTCAATCTGCCTTATTTTCAGCAATCCCAATTCGATTTATATTCTTTATTAAATTAACTGCTGTACATACGCATTCAAAACTTTGCATCAATTTTATACAACTAATCCGATTATTATACAAATATGTCCGACAGATACAAAGAATAGGTGTAACTATACGTATTATGATCTTTACATGCAGCATCTATGTGGTGTTAACTGCTATGTGACTATGAATAAAATTACTATTTCAAACGAGAACAAAGCAATTTAAAATTGTAAGGGAGACGGATATTGTTTTCGAAGTATTGTTACTTTGCCGATTGAATTACCCGAGTGAAAGATCTGAATATTTATAGTTCTACGGAGTGTGCGCCCGCGCCGCCGCCGCCGCCGATACACAGCCGCTGCATTCGATATCTGCTGCAGCACATCTCATCCTCAACATCAAAATTCTACTTTATGGATAAAACTTTTACGTATACTTTATCTTACAACACACACGCGGCTTATTATATACTAGTGATTTGATAATTTATACTTAGACGATGTTATTACAGATTTTTCCCAGATAAATGTTCCGGAATCCAATTTGTTGCGATGTCAAATTTTCAGATAATTTAAAATTGGTTTCGGGTCAAATTTCTTGTACGCCGTGGATAGCAGTTTATTTTAATTAATGACAAGTTCTTTATGAGCTACTTCTGTGTTATGCAATAGTAAAGTTATGGCGTGAAAATATTTACATAATTTGATAAAGCTTTAATATTCTGCTTATGTTTTATTGCTTGTTGTCGATACTTTATTGGTTTACTTTCAATTCTATATCTTTGGCAGGGGGTCAGTTTATTATTGCTGCTATTAATCAGACTGTATTTTTGTTTGTACGTAAGTAGGTAGGTAGGTCTTTGATAAAACTTTGCTAATGGTTTGAATTTGGTTTTAATTTGAGGTATAGTTCGAACATGTTGGTTGATATGTTTAGTTGTTAAGTACATAGTTTTGCATGTTGTCGGCTGACTCATATTTTAACAATTTTTAGTTTACATCTTTACGTCGGTCGATGTTCGGCTACAGTTTACAATGTAACACACAATTTTACGAGCTGACTTTACACGTTTCGTGTGTTGAAGTAGGTATGGAATAGTTTTTACCGAGTGTGTCAAATCTGTCGGTCGTTAGCGATCACCATCATCACGCTCGGCTGGGGAAACGCAACAATTGCGGCACACAAGCACAGGCGCAGTAAGCGCTTACCATTTTTTGGGCATTCAGGCGGGTAGCACACTTGACGCACGACGGAGCGCTAAAACCTCGCATACTAGAAACGTCACTCTCCATACTCAAACCGCACTCGACGTGTACGACGTAACGCTCAAGGTACCTACGAGTCAAACCTACTAACTTGATGATCAACTAAGTAGGAGGATATACAAGATATTTTATTTCTTATACTTCGCATGCAAAACTAAAAACAACTAGACCTAAGGTGTTCCGAAAAGTAAATCACCGGTATTTGAGTTATTGTTTTCATGAAGACTTGCTTGAAACTGTGGTTCACAGTCACAGAACCCCACATATGGTATCAATGTCGGGTTTGGCCCGTGTCACGGCATAATTCGAATATGAGTGTATCGGCTCGCATGCTGGCGGCACAGACGTACAGACAGACACGCATATCAACTATTAGTAATAAAACGGCTAATTGGAACGTGCGCCACATACATGAATTAAGGAACTCACCATTTTATGGTTGTCCGGGGAACCAATCGACAGTGTAGGTTACCTGCTATCCGATCTTAAGGTTTCATCTGTTCCGTAGCATGTTTGAACAGAGTAATTTCGTGAACACTCTTGCTCTAATTCAATCGACAGTTTTATACTGTACATTTAACTTTGTACCTAATTCATTCATGTCGTAGTCATGACGTAGCTGCAAATAAAACTAAATTTGCTCTTTCAGGTAAATCGATATAATTAAATGTTTAATCGCTGTAGGTAGTTAAACCCTAATGTTAGTGCTTCTCCTAGAAAGTTCAGGCACAGGTACGTCTCAGCAATTAAATTAAAATTCTACAGTGAAGTGGTACTGCAGGGAGCCACAGAGTATTATTGTCAATGATTCGGTTGTAAAGCGCGCAAATTACACGATACCAAAGAATACTAACTATAGCTTTCACTGCTTCAGGTAATTATTTGCGCATCGCGTTTATGTGCCTTCTGTCTGTGCCTTGTACCTACACCACCGCGTATTCGGCGAGGAACACACTTGACGCACGACGGAGCGCAAAAATATCGCAGCGGTCTGTCAGGTCCATACTAGAAACGCTCTCCCCATACTAAAACCGCACTCGACGGATGACACTGCGACAGCGCTGCGTCAACAGCGGTTGAGTGGTTTTAGTATGGGGATTGACATTTCTAGTATGGATCTGACAGACCGCTATATTTTTGCTCTCCGTCGTGCGTCAATAAAATTCTGTTCCTCGCCTTCGTCTCCCATCATTGCATAATTTTATTTATTAACTTGCGGCCTGTCCCAGCGGCTGCGCCCGCTGTAACTCATTTTCCCGTAGGAATATAGATTATTCCCGGCAAGTATTATACTTAAAAACCTTCCTCTTGAATTACTCTATCTTGAAAAGAACTGCACATAAATCCGTTGTGTAGTTTTAAGATTTAAGCATACATACAGACAGACGCGAAAAGCGAGTCTGCTTAATACTATGTAGGTAGTGATATAATTTTATTTGGCCTAAATATTTTAGGGGGAATTCGAGTTGCACTCGCGGAAATGAATAACTTTCTTGAAAAAACTGAGATATGAAAAATAATTTTAAACTTCACCCACAAAGTGAAACATGTTTTGAGTTTAAACCTATTTCGGTAGGTAATACTTTAGCTCTCCTGTCCGTTTGATACTTCTCACAACAAAATACAAAAAAAAACAATACCTATCTATATATTTTTAATGCTCGATGTATTTTAACGCATCCTATTTAGAAAATCGATGAAAGTAGGTATCGATTACGAAACCTTTGGCATTTAAAGATGTTCCAATAACCTCAACCGAGTCGGTTGCATTATAAATAATGGCTGTATCAAATGAATCATTTTGACATGTTTTGCCGAAATTAATCCTAATATAACTAGATCCTAGAAAAATATTACTCAATACAAATGTGATTTACATATTGGGTGCGTCTGAAAGTTTCACAAGGTATGGTTTTTTTAGATGTAGTTTTTTTTATACCTACTCTACTTATAGTGTAAGGCCTCTTTCACAATCAATGTAAAAAAAAACACTGCGCTAAAGGATCCGTCTGTCAAATCCACACTAGAAACTTTACTCCCCACACAAAAATCGCTCTCTACGTAGGTCCAACGCACGACGCTGTGATAGTGCTGCGTCACCGCGGAGTCGTGCGTCGTAAGCGGTTTTTGGTATGGGGATTGACGTTTCTAGTATGGATCTGACAAGCGCATACTTTAGCACGTTATTTTTGCGCTGAAGTGTGGGAAAGGCCTACCGTCGTCGGCTGATGATGCGGAGGGATCGTTAATTAACCAGCTTTGTTCTTACCGCTTCAACTATAAGTAATAGTATGCTTTAGCAATCGGCATCACAGTATAGATAGTTTGCTAATAGTGTCGCTATCTATTAAATACCTATATTGGCGTTTAGATGTCAACAAAACTGGTACCTAATATTATTTTACCTCTACTTACCAATAGGCCGGTCTCACATCGCACGGCTTAGCGCGTTGGACCTGCGTCAACAGCGGTTTTTGAATGACGTTTCTAGTATGTATCTGACAGACGCATGCGTCAGGTCATTTTAGAACGACCTTTACTTTTTTGTTGCTTTTGCAATAAAATCAATTATTTATTACTATGGCGTAGTTTTATGTTAAGTGAAAATGTGTTCATCTTAAAAATACTGTTTTCACTTCTAGGTACTTTGATTGTAGCATTTATCGGCGACTTGCTTTTATCATTTGTTTATTATTAATACGTAGTCCATTTATTATAACTTGTGCTCAACCGAATGGCGAAATCATAACCAATATTGTGGGTGTCAAAGAGAAGACTCATTAATTACGCCTCATCTCTTTGAAGCAATTAATAAGAGGACAAACATGAAAACCTTTTGACTCTGTGCCGTATGCAACCAAAATGATCTATATTATTTGTAATGCTTTGTGAGTGTCGTAATGTTGTCTTTCAATTCAGAAGATCATTTATTTGTTCGATTTAAGTAAGTAAGTAACTGTGTTTTGCTTCAGTTGATGAGATCCAATAAATCTCTTTTATTCTTCTTCGTCTAGGTCGTGTGGGCTATTGATATTGACTTTATTGTGTCAACGTTTATTAATTGATATTGTGGTAATAAATAATGACGAATTGTATTGAGTTTTAGGTTTCAGGTCACAGACGACTTTAAGCACGCCTATATGTCAAATACAGTAATTCTTTTTTTAACCTTTCACTTTCCTAAACCCATCAGAGATGTTTATTTTTCAACGTAATCTAAAGATAGTAGTGTGAGTCTAGAAATTGGCGAGATGGACGTCTTAGCGAGGCTGTCCGCTAGTGCTAGTGTAAAGTGAAAGCCGGGCCAATATGGTCCGGGGACGGGTACATACCGGAGTGTCGGGTGAGGATGCGCCCGCGCAGACCGGCTCTCGCTCGCTCGCACCGCACCGGATGCCGTCTGTAATTACTGAGGGATAACCTGTGCCTCCACGTCCTATACGATACATTGATACACAGACAGACTTGTTGCAGAACTAGCTGACAAATGTCTCCAATAGTTAATTAGCTTTACTATCTTCAATAATATCCACCATTGTTTACAATACCTACTTATATAAATGGTGAGGCGTGTGTTTATGTGAGTGGTTTAATATGTAACATGAACAGTGCTTGTTGTGTCCTTTCTCTGTTTGGATATGTCATGTCCTGCATTGTATGTGTTATGGTGTTGTAATAAAGGGACAGATAAATAAATGAAATACTTCCGTCCAGGAAAACAAGTAAAGTAAAAACACAAAAAGCACACAAAGACCGTCACGAAACCTGCGACTTGTCATGAAATTGTCTTTGATTATTTTTTTTCTTAACTAGTTTGTAACACGCTGCGATGTAGTACAGTGCGATTCACCAACGCATTGCACCTACATAGTTGCAAACCGCAATAGCATGCGGCGACGCGCCAAGACGCAAGCAGTGTATTTACGTCAAATTTATATAATTCACTACCATTATTTTACCTACGTTTTATTATTGTTTAGATTTAGACTGACACTTATATGATTGTTTATTTACCATATATTGTGTGACCAAAAGAAAAGTGCCTCTACATCTTAGATTTTACTACGCGGTCTCGTGGATGCGTCTACGGTCTGCGCACACTGACCACAAGAATGATTCGTCCAGAATCCGTCTCTCCTGCAAGCCAGTGGTAATTGGAACAAGATTTATTTGCTACTGGCTTCTGGCGACGTTTTAGTGTTGTTAGAATTTATGTAAATTTAACATTATATGTTCAAGCTTCAAATGTCGATGTTCTAAATCCAATTAAGTTCGCTGGAAACTAATACCAGACAGTCCGCCAACAACAACTACGCTAAAATGTCACCAGGCAGCTGATAATACCTATTGGAGACACGATAGTACTCTGAACATCATAATACCACAGTCCGAAAGTTTTCCTAAATCGGTAGGTACTATGGCACTTGCCTGATTTTCATTAGTGCTAATAATGTTCTTGGGATCTTTTAAAATACTCCCGGTCGGCTACCTCAAACTTTGATACAGGAAAAAAATACAAAAGTTACCTGACTTCATTTTGGACGTTGTTACCTTGTTTATAGAGAATGTTTTCCTTAAAACTGGGCAATCAGATGTGATTGTATCGAACAGGTGTGGACTGTGGAGTGGCAACAGGTGATTTTGTGACCGCTGATATACACTGGGTCGAAATCAACGTTCGCTTTTATAGGGTGTCCCTGTTTAAGAAGTGCAAAGAAAAAAATCGAATCTGGACATTTTAAGTTATCAATTCTGAAAAAAAAAAAATTTAATACCATACAAAATTCTCTATCTAAACTAGCAAATGAGTTTGAAAATGTTTTATTTGTTTTCAGCGGTGGGTGACGCGGGCACCGTTCATCATATCAAGATTTTTTTTTTTGTAAATTGAAGTATTTAACAAAATAATAATTATTTATCATTATACCTCACTCATCACAAAATACTTTCTGGAGATTCTTCAGTCACTATTCGACGAATGAAGTTTGCATGGATTATACAAAAGTTATTCTTATCTATTCTCAATTTATGTATGTTTGTATGTACGCAGTACATAATTTACTTTTATTATATACCTAACATAATTAAAGTTTTCGCTAT
Organism: Keiferia lycopersicella; assembly: GCA_029255805.1. Classification (NCBI taxonomy): domain Eukaryota; kingdom Metazoa; phylum Arthropoda; class Insecta; order Lepidoptera; family Gelechiidae; genus Keiferia; species Keiferia lycopersicella. Next base: position 19,581,800 of record JARACZ010000001.1, read on the forward strand.
ACCGTTGTGTGGTCTCAGCAGATTAAAAATCTATTATTTTGAAAGGAGATGGACCGTGTTGGGTTTAATTAATACAACGTTTGTTGTGTCGTGAGTCGATCGTTGCACTGGAGTGCGTATGATGCGCTTGCGCCGCCTCCGCTCATCGGTCAATCGGGACGATGAAAATATCAAAAACCAGGAAAATACACAATATTTTTGTGCCCGAACGTAAATATATTATTGAGCAAAAAGTCTAGTCGCGGTTTTTCAACAGCTGTAAAATTCGACCAGGACCTCAATTTCTGAAACGTTCGTTTTCGGTACCGTGCACGAAAAACCATAACGACTGGCCTAACCACACGTTTTAAAAATTCTTTTACTTGACGTTTTCATAGTCAAAAATATCAGTGATATTTTGAGGGTATGTGGGAATTGATAAGTAAAAGTCATCGGGTCGTTGGACGAAATGGTGTCCCACACGAAAAGAGAGAAAGATAAGTAAAAGTCAAAGTAAAAGCCCTGGGCTCGTTGGACAACTCGGTGACTCACACGCAAAGAGTGAGCTCCTGGACCTCAATTTCTGAGACGTTCGTTTTTGTTTCATGCGAAAATGTGCTACTTATTATGCTTCCATCACACGTTCTACTTTACTTATCGATTCCCAAATACCCTCAAAAACTCATACATATTTTTGACTATAATCATCTAAGAGCAGTCGTTTTGGACTTTCGTGCACGGAACCGAAAACGAACATTTGAGACATTGAGCTCCAGGAGCTTAGTTACTGAAACGTTCCTTTGTTTCATGCGAATGCCTTGCTTTTATCACGAGTTTTACTTTACTTATCAATTCACACATACCCTTGACTATAAAAACCTCGAGTAGTGGTAGTTAAAATACGTGTGGTTAGACTAGTCGTTACTCATTGCGGACTTCCGTGCACGGAACTGAATTACGACGTTTCAGAAATTTACACCCTGAACGAACAGACAACATACACTACCTTTTTTTCCCTTCCTTACCACCCCTTAAAACTTTGTAATTTTTCGCGTGCTCTATAGATACGTACCAACTGAAAACTGAAAAAGGATGAGGATACCCAAAAGATAGAACCGAAAGCAACTTTTCCTCTCGACAAATTATTTAATTACCTACTCGTATAATGTGTGACACAAACTTCAAAGTTGGAAATAATTGAGTACCCATAAACCTATTTGCCTCTGTTTTAAACTATAAAAAATAAATTTATATTAATATATATTCTAGTCTATAAAGGAAACGTGAGGTAGCTGAGCACTATACGGCAAATCATTCCTACCTAGAAATGTTTTCCGCATGACGTCCTTGATCGAGCAAAAGAATAAATGTTTAGTTAAAAACAATAAACAACCGCCTAGCCAATTGCGAGTATACTTATGATCTTATACGTGAGTCAAGAATTAGCATGACCGCACCACCAACCTTGACTCATTGGTCGTCCATCCTATAATAAAACACAACTAGACACGCCCCTTTGTAAATACTAAATTAAATGGATTTCAGTTGGTTTTTGTGTGTATTGAGAGACCACATCCTGTTTAATAACTAAGTGGAACTGTAGCTTGGCGCGTGCGTGTTTGCCTGGGTGAGTCTGCCTCTGTCTGCGCGACCTTTGAGCGACCTAGAGCCAACAGTCGGCCGGCGCGGGCGCAGCGGGCGCGGGTGGCTCCATCATTATATTATTCACTGGCTGATTGTACCCACATGTACACTACCAATGGAGAAGGTAACTCTCTAGCTAGGCATTTCTGAAACTAAGTAGGCTGACAATAGATTGCAAGTTGTCCTCCTGACATGGGTACCTGGTGAACGCAACGTTACCTTGGAATCGTTCCGTCTCTACAGTAATAATAACGTAGAGTAAGGATTCGCTTGTCACGATTACGTAAATTCTAAGTTGCGGTGCAGTGTTTTTAAATGTACTTATCTAGTTGTATGTATCAAGTATTTGTTATCAGCGTCCTTTAGTAATTTTGCCTAATTATGATGTAAACTAAATAGGTAGGCGTAATATTTAAATGTATAATGGTAGAGACGTCTCTTCCAGAAGTTAGGCATCCGTGTCTAGTCCGTGCCGAATAACCCGGCGAGGTATGGAATGCCGGTCTAAACTAGTAAGTTTGCAGAAAGTAGCGAGCCATCTTCGTTGGAAAGCGTGCTCAAGATATATTAGAGGCTTTATAATCGCACGCTGCACTCGGCTAAAGAGGACAGGCGGAAGGTCACCCCTCGCCGCCAAATGTGGATGTTCAGAGTCATTTATTCAATTAGTTGCAATCCAGATAGCACTGCAAGCAGCTCATTGAGCACGTGCTTGGATCTGACTTGACAGGCTGGTACAACTACTTAAGGGGTATAAGACCATGTATTAGGTATATTTGTGGTACATACATATTTGCTTCACTCATTATGGTCTTCTAATTATATCGCAAACAAGGCGTGATCGTGTGTGTGTACTCAGATGAGTTAATGATGACCGGAACAGAAATTTCACATCAATTTATCATAGCTGAAAAACCGGAGGACATTACTGAGCGGTGGCGTGAGTCAGTGCGGATGGCTTCCCATGGCCCCGTGAGACGAAAATGACTCAGCAGTGAGCAGTCAGCGCTCAGCGCTCAGCCCCGAGTTATAATTCTTGTGATCGTGCATTCGTGATGGGCTCGCGCATTCCGCTCCGCACACCGCACTGCGCTCGGCACATGTGCCGGTGAACTTTCATACGGACCGGGAATTCCTGCTAGACCTAATAGCTTGCATAAACATACATACCCTCAAACAAATGCAAGTTTTACTATCAATAATTCCGTCACATTTACGGGGACCAGCGCGGCCTGCTAATTATTTACCGACCCTTGTAAAGCGGCGTGGTTTTAACGATAGATGTATTATTACGCCCAGGAATCAGAAGGGGACGTTAAAAGATTATCTTTATGCACGCTCGCGTACCACTAACGACTTTTCCGTGCGAACTTGCTTCGTTTAAATTAAATTACCTACTAGTACTAAAAAAATGCAAAAGGGCAAGCAATTGAATTTGTATAAAGGAATCCTATGTTACAGTCGAAACACACATATCTGGAAAAACATGTGTACTTGTAGTCCAGTTGCAAATGTTATGTAGGTAAGTACTTATAATATGTGACAATTTACACGAAATATTTTTGATGTAATATACAAACAATCGGAAATTCCGGGATTAGACTAAAAACAGGTGTTTTATTTCGGCATTTACAATGGCGGGGTTGGGCAGTAAGAAAGAAAGAAAGAACCAATAACACTTTTTTTATCAGAACACCTGAAAGTAAGTAATCCTTACCAAATGTTCGTGTCTTGTTTCGACTTGCTTAGATGATTGTTTAATGACAATGAGACGGACCCAGGTGTTTACGCTTTACCTATGTCTTGAGCCCAGATGTAGCGAGCTTCATCTATTGTTTGAGATAATAACCGCCGCACGTGCATACTTATTCACCTGCTTTGAAAGTGGTAATGAGGTTTTGGGAAATACTTTCACGAATAAACATGTTTGAAACACATGTTGCGGACTTTTAGAGAATTTCAATAAGGCGGAGGTAGAAGTTGACGAGCAAGGACTGCGGGATACTTAAATTATGAAATACAACGCTGAACGAAGTAAGCATGGAGAAAAAGATATAGAAAATAGGTTTAAGTTTCAAAACTCGCGTAATTGAGAGTTTCAAATTGTACCTACGAGATTAAACTGGCGCAGAAAACTTTAATGTCACAATATAATGTCAATCTCCATACTAAGACCGCTCCGCGACGCAGCGCTATCGCAACGTTGTCCGTCGAGTATGGGGAGTAACATTTCTAGTATGGATCTAACAGACCACTGCGATATTTTAGCGCTTCGTCGTGCGTTAAGTGTGCGATCCACCGTAGCGAGGTAATAAATAGCAATTATTAATCTAACAATGTAGTTTAGGTAATTCATTTATGCATTTAATTTGCGGGTAATTTATTGTTTTTTGGATGCTCTAAAATGTAGGTAAGTAAAAGTACACCGGAAGTACACCGGTGCAACTTAGTTAAAATAATGGTAATTAATATCTGTCACCATAAACATAAGGACTAATTATTCCTCTTTAACACGATAGCAAAAAAAGCCCAACTAATTCTAGTACCCTCCACTTTTTTATAAATACCTAGTCAGTAAGTAATAAACTGTTTTGCAATAGTTACTTACCTACATATTATTACACGTTCCATAACGGAAACATGAAAAAAATGCAGATGCTTTTTGAATACGACGTATCTAGCTAGCTATCCTGGATAATGCCAGGCCAAGCACCCGACATTTCATTGGTATTTAAAAGGCAGTACTTAGAAATTCTTGGTAACACGACAAATTTTTGAACATTTACAATACAATCCGCTTTGCCAGAGAAGGGCGGAACAGAGAAAGTGAGAGTGACATGTCAATAAGGCAACCAAAAAATACGCTTAATAATGATCATTGAGGTCAAAATGTTTTCTCTCAAAAAGTTTAGTAGGTGCATACCAAAAGTGAGGCATGCATTCCGATGCAGTGGTATTGTAAGCGACCTTTAAGGCCGATGTGGCGGTGGAACGGGTCGCGCGCGCCGCCGCTCCTTGCGCTTGCGCCGGCAGCCGCGCACGCGCGCTTGCGCTGCTTCCGCACTTGTCAGTTGTCACCAGCAACCGATTTTGTAACTCACCAACCAGGCCCAATAGATGACATAAAGATGTCCTACCTTCCCATTCAAGATAAACACAGCGTTCTCCAGACGAGCCGTTTATTGAATTGCAAGGTAAATTTTGCAGCGCAGCACAGAAAATTGAATTTAATCTTGGCAGTAATGTAGGTTTTTTACTAGATTTGTTGATTTTAACTGGCTTTTTAGGGTTCCATAGTTATCTGCAAACCCTTATTCGGTCAATTCAGTCTGTCCGCCTAGTTCGTAGGTGTAGGCGGGCGGCACTTATACCTAGTACTACATATTACTATTGTATATCTATTCTGTGCTTGAAGGTACATAGTACGTAGTACCCTCATGAAACATAAAAAAGTTAACTTTCATTCATTTAAAAGTACATTGAGTTGCATTGCAACCGTACACATCCAATCTTATACGACATCATTATTATAATAAAAATTTATAAGTTCCTGTTTTTAATATTTTTAACAATAGTATAATTATTATAAAAACTAATGGTTGGCATGATCTAGAGTATTCTAGGTTTATATTTTTAACCAAGTGTCAGTCTGATTTGACCGGCACGGAGAGATCGAATGAAGCTGGTTTGTTTGAATTCCACACGGACTACCTTCACCTAAACCAGCTGACAGTTTAGATTACTTATAATGCTGGTCCACTGATTGCTATATGGCAGCCTGCAGCTATATTACTAAATGAGCAGTTTAGTACTTAATTTCTGCAATAATTTATGCTTATTAATTGACAGTATTTACTTATTAGTATTAAAGGAAATAGTGCGAATCCAAATGAAGCTTCATTCCTGTAATTACGACGCGACCGTGATGCGGGGCTGTAAATTTAGACGCGAATAGTTTACAACCCACTCGTACCTGCCAAACAAATCATTGCAGTTAGTAAATAGGGTATCGAACATTCCTACAGAACACATAACATACCGATATATACGTTAGTTTTAATTCACGTATAGGTATCTATAATTCACTAATGGAATCAATTAAATTCTGCGAATCTAGAATAAGTATTCGTAAACAATGTTCAATTTAATGCATTATATGCCTTCGAAAAACGTTGTAATATAGGTTGTGAAGTAATCAACTGCATATATCTTAAAAGGGGTGGATTATTCCATGTCAAAGTCAAAGTCAAAGTCAAATTATTTATTCAAAGTAGTAAATTTTACATTTCGCTTTTTGATGGTCAAATATTAACAATTTTAACAATAACAATTTTATGAACCTAGTGTAAACGCGGCTCAGGTGGACTAAAAACTTAAAACTAGCCCCTAAAGCACTGCCTCGGGGCTGGCCAAGCTAACCAAACAACAAAGTAACGTTAGGTGGTAAATAAAATAACATCGAGTTCATGCCAAGAGAAAATGTTGTGTTACATGCGTATGGTTAGCCGGACCCCCTGGACAGTAAACCACCCAGAAACCTGCCCAGAAGTGCTCCTATTCTTAAAATACAATTTGTCAGGCCCTAGGCTACCCTAGCTAAATTTCTAAATATGAAACAAAAATATATTAATAGCCAAAAGCGGCTACGTTAATAAGATAAAATATATATCATATACAGTAGATAATTCTACCTGTGTCGTCATATAAAGTCTACTTTGTACATTTGTAACTACTCCCATGGAGATTTATCTTGCATATAATCTGATATTTCATAATAGCCTTTCTTATACAATTTTTCTTTTATCACTCGCTTAAATTTATTTAGTGGTAAATCTTGGATATCTTTAGGAATCTTGTTATAAAAGCGTATACAATTGCCTTTAAAAGATTTGTTTACTTTACTAAGCCTGCTTATATGCGCAGCAAGTTTATCCTTATTTCTAGTGTTAAAATTGTGTTTATCACAATTTTTCTTAAAAGAATCTATATTTGTTTTAACGTACATAATGTTTTCATATATATATTGAGACACAAATGTTAATATATTAATCTCTTTAAATTTTTGTCTTAAGGAGACCATTGGCCCTAATTTATAAATTGATCGAACAGCCCGTTTCTGCAAAACAAAAATGTTATTCACATCCGCAGCATGGCCCCATAATAATAAGCCATAACTCATTAGACTATGAAAGTAACTAAAGTAAACTAGTCTAGCAGTGTCCACATCAGTGAGGTATCTTATCTTTTTAACTGCGTATGCTGCTGAACTCAGTCTCTTCGACAATTTTTCAATATGTGGCCCCCATTGGAGCGTGGCGTCCAAAGTTATGCCTAAAAATGTAGTTGAGTCAGCAAGGCTCAACTTTTCATCCTTTACCTTAACAACTGTGGTACTCGGTTTAACATTTGGTAAAAAACTGGAACATGGAACTGAACAACCATTCGTCTAGATAAATAGGTCGAAATATGAAAAAAATACCTTGGACCTCCCATACCAATTAAATAGCGGTATTTTGCGTCAGAGAACTATTATGAATTAAAATAGGTACCTAGTATTTGTGTGTAAGACGTCAGCTCTGATTTCAATAAAACGACCTTACCTATTTTAGAAGATGAAAACTGTTTTTACGGACAAGTTTAGTAGTAGTCTTGCTTGTTGATGTAATGTAATCTGGAATGTAATTAACATATTCCTACTGATTATCTTCTACGCCGGTTCATATATAAAATGATAAGTATTTGTAAACGATTTCACTGTGGGCGTAGAGTTTGTGCTTTACGTGATGTTATCTTAATTTTGGTCTCGTAATGAGATGTTGAGCCCAAGAAGTCGACGAGCTCACAGTATCAGTTTGCTAACTAAACTTTAACTAAATCATTGAACAACAGACGTCCTTAATGCTAGACGCATAAAATCAAGCCATTGTCCGTTAATTAAAAACATAAAGAATCAACGCCCAATCAACTTTTCTAACCGAAATGTTTTTCCGCAAATATTCAAGACGGGGAATGCGCTCGTCAGACCGTTAGTAGGTATAGCGGTCTGATTCATCATTCATCATCATATGCCTCATACGTCTGTGATAGCCGATTTAATCAGTGTCTGAGGCAAGACACAGACACTGCCTTGACTGGGACGCAATTATGGAAAACGCAGGGTTGCCCAGGACCTGCCCCACCCTCTCAGCCTCCTTGGCTGATTCCACAGGAACGACGAGTCGATACGTGCCAAGTCGGCTGCAGGAGTCTATCGCACGATATACCTCTGTCACACGCGCCTGATGAGACCCCGTTCCGGGTTTAATATGGAGTTGTCCTTCTCCAGGACCGGTCTTGGGTCGGGTTAATGCTTCTGTCGCCTCTTACGACCCCCACGAGAAGGGGTTGTGCTATTCTACTCTGCCGACACCACACGGCACAGGAATAGAGTACCCAAATCATTATCCTTAAAAGTATTGTCAATAATATAAATTACGATCTATAGCACTGCGTCCCGGTCAGGTAGACCGCATAGACCACCAGTCACCAGATGTCTGGTGTGTAAATCTGTCGCCTTTGTCTAAGTTAAGCTACGGGTTATTGATTCTTTCTCCACGGGCCGGACACATTGGTTCTACAGCACGAGATTTTCATCTATAGCCGCATATTTACTTTTGTGTGATGTAAGTACGTATAAAGTCTCTGGGTGAGTACATTTGTTTAAATGTATCTGAAATTATTGTATCTAAAGGAAGATGAAAAGAAAAATAAATCTTGGAAGTAAAGGATTATTTTGAGTTTTTTCTTCAGATGAATTTGTCCCTAACCTACTTTTAGATGCGGGGCGGAACCGTGTAGAAAAATAAGTTATTTAAAACACATACCTATGTAGAAATATTACTATTCATTAACCAGTTTACATTAAAACTTAAAATTTATAACTTTCAAAACCCCTTAATACATTAAGGTACCCAACTGCCACCAAAATTCCAAGCGGCCAGATGCTGCCTAATTATTTGCAAGATATTAAGCTTATTAATTTGAAAAACCCTAAAAAGATAAAAAGGACGATGGACTCGTGCGGTGTTTTGCATTTATGTTATAAATGTTATGTAACAAACACACGCTTGCCGACGTTGGGTCACAGTAAACGACAGGAGCAGAAAGCTATCTCATCGACATGTCTGAAATAGTATGTACATGCACCTGCACCTAGGTAGGCAGGTAAAAAACATAGTAATCTTGGTAATAGGAGAAAAACCGCTTTATATTAACATAGTTTTTACTTTATTACATATGTATTTGGCATCAATTTTCTTGAGTCTTTTACTATAGTATCTAGTAACTACGTGTCATTTCATTGACAAGTAGATGGACACAAGAAATATGCGCTATTTAAAGAAATTAATCCACAAATATATACAAGCATAAAAACATAATACATGTATAATATGCTTGCTTTGATTATTTTTTTAGTCTTGCACCTTGCACATGGCATTGCCGAGCAGACCCTGATTCTGGTATAAATTGCTGATTAGTTCCATACATATATAATCACAACTTTATCCCTTGCGGGGTAGGCAGAGCGTTAACAGCCGTAAGAATACGGTCGCTATCGCCACATCTGACATTTTTGAGGATTGTTTTCCAAGGTTGTTTCAGAAAACACGTGTATCACTATAGTGACAGGTTGTCAGCCTGTCGCCTAAAAATTGTAATACACCAATACTCTCTAGTCCCTTAGCGCTTAGTCGCCTCTTACGACACCCGTGGGAAGGATGTGGGGTGATGCTATTCTAAGCCGGCATCGCACGGCACTGATTAGCACAGTGTGTTATTCCAATAAATTAACTGATAACCTGCAATGTACGTCAAATCTTGCTGTGAGGGTGAAGTACCTGAGAGACGCAAAACGTAAGAGAGACGGTGAGCCGTGAGACGTGGGACTTGAGACGTGAGACGTGATTCAGCGCGACCTTGATTGATACCGTTTCCTTACAGGGTGAAAAAAATTAACTGAAAATATTTTAAGGGGTGAACCAGCCCATGAAATTGAACAACTTTCCCCAAGGAACATACTAGTAGGTCGAAATATGAAAAAAGAATTTGGTCCTGGGAGGATAAAAAATTACCATCCGATCAAGTCAATTTCTATGGGAGCTCCAAAAATTTTTTTGTTACGACCTATGTTTCTTGGGGAAAATTGTACAGTTTCATGGACTGATTCGCCCCTTCAAATATTTGCAGATAATATTTTTACACCTTATACAATATGTATGAAACAGAAAAGACACCACGCCGTCACATCAGTGGCACTGTTTTACGTCTCTCATGTGGAGAGAGCGCTTAGAAGGGCTTCTCTACCGATTGCTACGCACGCGACGTCGCGACACATGACGCGCGATGATATTTTAATTAAAAAACGGAAAAGATGGACATTCAGATATCACCTGCCGATGGAAAGGTGTTGGTAGATTGAAGTTACCCTAATTTCTTTCTTTCATTCTCACACACACATACACACACACACACACACACACACACACACACACACACACACACATACACACATACACACACACACACACACACACACACACACAAATCACGCCTTTATCCCTTGCGGGGCAGGAAGATCGTAAAATTACGGTCGCTATCGCCACGTCTGACAAGTATTGAGGGCCCTTTCAGATGATATGTGTATCACTGTAGTGACAGGTTGTCAGCCTGTCGCCTAAAATTGTAATTCACATTAAACCATCCTTAAGCTGCCTTTTACAACATCCGCGGAAAGAAATGGGGTGATGCGCTTCTAAGCCGGCATCACACGACATTCTCGTTTCTTAATATGTTTCAAATGTCTTTAATTACCTTAAGCTTAGGATTTTCATAGGTTTTAATTCGTAAAGGAATGATTAGCTAACTCCCGAACCCACGCGGGCTCTTCTTATGGCAAATTTCAACAGCTACCTAATTAATTGCTACAATATTATGCTGCAATAGCTTAAGGACATTGAATTGTCATCGATTAAGATGTTGAACAAGAAGAATGGTAAGCCGGCATATGAGTTTAGTAATGTACCTAATGCTACTGCATGTTCAAAAACATATGTCAAAATTTAGGTTAATTATATATACCTTATAAGCATACGTAATAAATGAGAGCCAGTCCAAATCCAAAAGAAAGATCTTACAAATAATAAAATTCTTTAAATTGTTAATCTATCCTTACGGTGAATAATTTTATTTCAAAAAGATCTATTATGTTCTTTGGGTATCTATTTATGTTCTTTGGGTATAGTATCTATCTACTGAAGATTGGGATAAAGGTGGGTAGGGCAACATATGTGGTGTGTAGTATTCTGTGGTAGAGTAGGGATACATCGGCACACGACTTCTTGGGCTCATGTGTGGCTATTGCCGCAAGGAAACTAACGGGTTTCACACATCTTCCGATCTGTTTAAGTTAAAGCGAGCATAAGCAACACGCTGAAGCGTTTGTTACAAACATAATTTGACTGAGATGTAGAGTTAGTAAAACTTGGGTTGGTGGAGTAGGGCGTGTAAGAAGCTTGGCTCTTCTTGTGACTGATATCTTTTTTAAAGGGTCAGTCATACTTACATAATGCTCTTGTTTTGGCCACATTTACAAGAAAATGTTTTTGGTGGGAATATTTTGATATAATTTGCATCAAAATCCGAACATCTAAACAGACAAAAATTTAAAATATTTCAGAAACGTGTTTTGTTATCAATTATAAGTATCATGAATCATTTTTTTTTATAAACTGTATGTACGGACTTTTGATCCCCTTCAGCTTTACTATACAAATATAGATTATATGTTTACTTAGATATATGTATGTTATTTATTTCCAAAACAGTATTTATTTTCTTCACATAGACCACCTTCGCAAAGACATTTCTGAAAGGGTTGCGGGGGTGCGCGGGCGCAGGCGGTCACAAGGTGTACAAGTGCACTTTTTTTGGCGACAACTTGTATTTATCTCGTCCGTCGGAGGTATTTCTAGAGAAAGGTGCGTTACAACCTTTATTATTTACCTGTGGGAACATTCTACTGCAATGTGCTCTCTATAGACATGAAGGCAACAAAAAAGGAAGTCCATATGACAAGTTTAATGCTACAGTACAGTTAGGTTTATTATATTGACAGCCATAAGGGAGTGCAAGATATGTGAACGGGCAAGCGCTACCTTCTAAGTATAAATTAGTAAAGATACGTCGTGCATCCGCAGCATCATGCAATTTTGGATTGACCAATATAACTTACGATTAAAAAACTATTAAAAAATAATATGTAGTTTGTAGTAGGTATTTTGTAATAGTGACATTGGAATCCGTTTTTATAATTTAATTATTAGTCGTTCCTATTTTCGTACAATCAATATGAAGCAATAGTGTCTTTGAGCAGCTGCTATGGCACCAAAGAAACTTGATAAATGACTTACAATCAACGTCAAAACATCTAAAAAATGGAAAAAAACAAAGCACATGGGACACTAATCAATAGCTGCCGATTTTTTAAACGGATGTATGAGAACGAAACGGAAATTGGCACCTCTTTATACTTTACCAGGCTTAGTTCGTGCTGCACAAGCCCACAATTCGACTCTTATTTTCTTAGCAGCAAGGTCGTAGCTGTATTAGCCCCGGTTGATGAGTCGCAAACATTAACTTAGCTAAGAAGACCTAAAAAACGTCATAAGGTGATTTTTTAAATTTTGTAGGTCAACTTTTTGCTATCAATTTATTATGCAGATGTGTTGTTTAAAATACGATGCTTCCGAGATGTGGCAGCTGGCAGATGTACGAAAAAGGCCTTGAAGATGTTTGGCGAAAAAAAACTAAGCACCTTTTGCTTAGGAGTGCACCAGGCACTTTTTTATTTTTCAAAGATGTTTGTGATATGCTCAAGAGATCTAAGTAGAACAGCTTATTCTTTTGTTTATATTTGTTGCGTGGAGTACATACTCGTAGGTAGTTTAGAAAGGTACCTATTATAATAGGCTTGTTTCCTGACAGGTCAAATGAGCTACTTTTTAAAACGATCTAAAACGGTATTTTGTATGAAGAGTTAGAAAAATGACGTCACGCCGTAAGTATTTGGATGGCGTCAAAACAGTTACTTTTATATTATTTTTCTGTTTATTAATTCAAACTTTGAATATTTCGAAAAATGATGAATGAAGTCCGTAATATTTTTGGACAATTGTTTTAAGCATACAACTGTTAATTTTTTTTATGACCCAGCATACTAGCGAATTATATTAAATTATATAGGTATTATCGATTCGATGAGTTGCCAAATTCATTAGCTGAAAACCAAGTACGTAATTCTAACCTACCGAAGTTGACACAAAATAAATTGAACTTACCACTTATGCTTCTGAACCAAAATGAACTCTATAACATTTAAATAAACCAAAATCGTAAGAAACTGATCTCTGCGCCCGCGCAGCAGATGCGCTTCACACAGTTTTCGATTCTTTTGTGTCATTATATGGCATTTTTTCTTGAGGAAGGCAAATGCAACGCAAGACGTTGGAGCGGTGTTCAGGTAGAAGAGCGGCTCCTAGCAGATGTGCCGTGTCTCAGAGTACATGTTTGGTCAATCGCACGTCTTCCGGTAGACTTGATGTACGAGAATTGAAACTTGTCTATACTACCTTGCCTATTAGTTAAATAATAATATATTTCTTTAGATTCCGATAGATAGGTATTATTGATAGAATCCTGATAGCCTGTCGAACGTTATAGCGGGAAGAGGAAAAAAGTGGTCTTAATTTAGTTAGATCGATAGGGACCTACCTACTACTTGCTACTTCTCCCGCAAACTTACATATACTCGAATATCCTACGCAGGGTCATACAAGATGAGTACGATTTTCAGAGGACTGCACTTGTTTCCTGATACTACGCAGCTGGTGAATGATGGGACCGCAGTCGTAATGTGTAATTGCGCAGGTACACTGGTACAAGTACATTCAATAAAATGTAGTAACTACACTTCTCATCAGAAAAATCTAGACACTTTGGTTAAAACACGAAACCGTTTAAAACTATTTCGCTTGTCGGACATTTTCCGTAAGATTAAAAAAAAATTACTCACTATCACACGGTATCAAACATTCTTTCCAAAATAAACACACACTTTTAATAATGTGTTCGCAAGAAACATAAACTTGCAAGGTTTTTTTTTTTTGTTTTTTTGAGATATTTTAATATAGTAAGTATTTTTTTATTCAGCTACGTATATAGGAACCCGTTTCATCAATGTGTAACCTATTCAATCCACCTGACAGTAATATGTAATATGAAGACATGTAGCTAGGTTCATTGAAAGCTATTGTTGCATTTTGGTATCATATCAAAGAACGAAAGGTACGATAGTTGTCAATTTATTCCTCAATTTGAGTCAGTCGTAGAATGTTCCACTTAAATCAGTCGTATCTTTTTTTTTACATGCAGACAAGATGTCGTTTGATTTTTTTCCAAGTGGCACGTACCAAATGTTGCGCCAGCTGCAAGCGGTCGCGAATTTTCGCCTCTTAACAGACAGATGCCACGAGGAATAAACCGGGTCTTAGCTATAGGTATACATATATATTCTAATTTAGAAAACGACGCAAGCGCAGGTCTTTAGGCGCTCCTAATACTTTGCGAGTATGGTTCACTGCAGCCACCATGCATTGAACGCGAGCAATGTGACTAATAGGTTTGATACACATTCAAAATATTGAACAATCTCGTCACTGTTTCGTTGTAATTTAATTTGTGACATCATACATAAAATTATTTGGTTTAAGTGTTCCCGATAATAAGAAACCGCTGGAAATTCAACCTAATAGGATACGAATATCGAGTAAAATGGCTTCTTACATAGGTGTACTGAGGAGAGATCTTTGTCGAACCGTAGACGAATAGGTATTGTTCACACCACAGTGGGGTGTCAAGTGCTCGCGATAATAAGAAAGCGCTGGACATTCAACCTTATAGCATATTCGTATATAAATTGCAATAATACTTTGTAAGGTTTATTTGAGTATAATAAATAATCCTAAAGTATATAACTAATAATTAGTGCAAGTATTGATTATGTAATATGTACTTAAGTAGGTACTTCTTATTATTTTAATATACTAAATACTTACTGACTCGACTGTCCCGATGGCGTAGCGGATAGAGTTAGTTAATAAACGGCTACTTGTTAAGAATACGTAACTATAGCTATTCAGCAGCAACTTGTATAGGTACTATTTATAGGTGGATAAATATCACATCTTCAGGTTGTCTTGTTTGACGGTGGGATCTTTATCAATCTTCCCCTGTTCCTACAAACTGGTTTAAAATTATAGCGAACTAATTAAATAATAATGTTGCAAATTTGTCAAGCAGTAGCGCCGCTGGCTGGCGACCGGCGCGGGCGCACCGGCCGCGAGGATGTGTAAATCATGCAGCCGATAGCCGAGATGTCTTTCGTGTCTTATTCCCACAGCTAGAGGTTTCCTGATTTGAATACTAAGTGGACATCGGTATACCTACACCAGAGAATACTAAATATTCGCCGGTAGTCAAGATGTGAGAGACCTCTCTAGCACCTAGGCGGGATCCTATCGCACCGAGCAGGTAAAAAAGCGTTAGGTTATAATACACTTGTTTGGTTTACTTTGCAACTTTTATCGACGAGAAGTTGCGTCAAAAGCAATGATTTAAAATACCCTATTATTAATCGCTATAATCACTGAAACCACTAAAACGTAATTAATCGATAATCATCGTTATACTCGGCCCTGCCGTCTCTCGCGCCTGTTTCAACTTCATTTACGAACCTACACTGAACTGACTGATATAATGATGTATATGGGTATTATGGAGCGGACAGGTAGACTTTTGTTATTTTTATGACATAAAAAGCAGGTGACTGAGATCGGGTCCTAAAGACTGGGACATTTTTATAAACTCGATTGACCGCCGTTATTAATGCACACCGGAAGCCGCCGCCCGCTTCCCTCTGGCCACTGCATGAGCTTTACAAAATCCATTTTTGCAACCAGTATCGAGTTATTGAATGAATTTTACGAATCAGCTACGATTTTATAGATGTAGTCAGTTCTTTATTTTAAAAATCAGCATAGCGAAGGTTAAATTCTAGACCTATCTGCTATATTCCACCGGAAACCAACAAATTTGTTAGGGTCTTGGGGTTTTTTCACACTTAAAGAACAACGCAGCGCTAAAATAATGCATCCGTACGTAATGCAGTGTCTGTCAGATCATACTAGAAATGTCAGTCCCCAGACTAAAACCGCTCAACCACTGTCGACGCAGCTGCGTCTAAATAACGCACATGCACCAAAATAAAGTGGTGGAGCGGTTTTAGTATGTAAGCAGACAGACCGCTGCGTTATTATAACGGTGCGTTGTGCGTTAAGTGTGAAAAAGGCCAGACCGGCCTTATTTACTTTACTTACTATAAACTCTTTAGTATTTCGTCAAGTCTGTATAATGTCTCTCTGTCGGTGTGTAAATAACTATGATGAGTAAAATTAATGAACATATTTTTTTTCATTTGAAAGTTTTTGTTTTGCATCAAATACAATTAGTTAATGCGCTGGAGAAAGTGTTGGATGTCATATTTATAGAGTATCAAAATTCTATAGATATATTTTTTCTATTAAGCAAATAACTATATACGTAATGTTGAGTAGCATGTATGTACTTACCTACCTAAAGGTATATGCAGCTCGCGATCGCGATGATGTGATCTGTTCATCATGATGAGTCGTTCTACCGATCGTGATCGTCGAGCGTGACTCTTGGATACCTAACTAAACATATTTACTACGTATTTATACGATTATGTACAGCTTTAATCTTACCTCAAGTTCATGTTTAATACAGACAAATCATAGACACAGATAATTTTATTATAATTGTTGATTAAAATGATCAATAATTCTTTTCAGTAAGTACAAAATAAGTCTTCAAAGTCAAATAAGTTTACCTAGCCCAGTAGGGCATTTACTTCTACGAGTACTCAAAAGTCTTGCCAGTGTACTTCGTTTATTTCATTTTGTTTCTAACATGGAATGTCGTACAATAGACAGGTGGCGAAAAATTTACAATTTACTTTACTAGAAAGAAGCGGTATAGCTTACGTGAACCGCAATTCGAGAACCATTAAAATTCAGAAGATGTCTCGTTTGTCCCATTCGTTCTGAGTTGTCTAAAATCCAATATGTGCTTTGGATCAGATGATGGTCGGTCACTAACGTGCAAATAGGCTAACTATTGAATACGCGTGTCCGGGTTCAACTCCGGTACGTTGATATTCGTACCGTAGTACGTGGATTAGATTGCATCTCTACCGACTATCTAGCTAGATAATTAGGCGATTTAAATCGCTGGAGTCGTAGTTATAGCTCAGACTATTTATAGGTGGTTGTACCTTAAACAGTCTTGTTTTAGTTCGGATGCTACACGGTTTCTCATTTAAGCCATTGCTCATTTCAAAAAGGATCTATAAATTAAATCTAATGAGAACTATAAGACATTTTTGTCCAATTAGACTCGCTGAGTTCTTATTCAATTCAAATTAACAAAGGCTGTATTACAGTGAAACGTATCAGTAATTTAATTTGGTGCCAGAACTGGTTGCCGACCAGCAAAAAATGTGTAAAGTTCAAATGCTGTTTGTTTTTTCTTGGTTAATTTTCGAGGTCATCGTTTTGTTGGTTTCACTTGACACTGCTGGTAAAGCCTCAGTCACACTCGATGCGCAGGCGCGCAGCAACAAACTATTGAATTTAAGACAGCAAAATCCGAGTAAACTGCAAAGAAAATACTTGATGCTGTTTAGACGTGTACATGGAAGTCCTACAAATCATATTCCAATTTCCAATAGAAATCCGAAAATGGAAACTTGTAAGAGGCTCGAGACTCGAGAAGGTCAGACCATTTATGATTTTAATTAAACGACTGCAATCAATCACGCGCGACAGATAAGTACCCTACTTTATGTCGTTATCAGGGGTACTTAGCTTCGGCACAAATTGTGATCCTAATATTGGATGGTTGTATAAATGGACATCCTAACGAGGCCCCGGGATCTATTAGTGTAATTCACGACGGCTGGCTTACAACCGGACTACAAAATATAACAATACCACCGGCGATTAGATTTGTAAGCAATGTGCAACTAACCTAATAGACGCTTCGGTGACTCAGCTTCGTCTCGCGTTGAGCTTGCGGCTTGCGCAAGTAACACACAGGCCGAGTGTTCAGCACCGGCGGGTCTGCGCGCTGCTGTAGCTTGCTGCGTGCCCTCACTTCGACCCTCCGACCCGCTCACAAACCCAGCAATTGAGACACTGGGAACGACACGTATTCACTCGTATTATTACGTTACGGATGTCAGTAAACTTAGAGAAGTTAAGCACCTGTTTACATATGAATGTGATGTTACTTGGGCTGTATTATGTGTGAGATTTAATAGAGACATTCGTCTCGACATGTATTTTTTGTTGAAACAACACAAACACACTCGATGCATACCTAAGAATGTATTTTGTTTGTTTAAAAACTGTGTAAGTTTAATATTGTAGCTCTTCAAACGGTGAAATACCAATGGCTTAAAATAATTTTAACAACATAGTTTAAAGCACCAACCTAATATTGTACAAACTAGAAAACTTTGTCAAAAAGCGATCTGTATTAACATTATATGTATCTTCATTTAAGCTATTGTACTTAATTATAGATATCAATATCGATTAGTGCAGAAATGACACAATAATAAAGGAGATTGATTCTCCACGGGAGTTTTTCAGAAACATAGAATCTATAAATTAAATTAAATTTAATTTAAAATTAAATTTGGGGGATGAACGTATCTACGGCATTATATAATTTATAAAAAATCTAGTAAAATTTAATCCTCATTGTATTTGTTTCACGGTACTTGTTATCTTAAGCAGCAGAAGTTGGTGAAACTGATGGTCCCGCCCGACGGACGAATCACGCGAGTACGACGAAATTACGATTTTAAAACGGCTGATTATTGCAAAATACTCGTAAAGTATTGCTGTGGGTTCGGATGTTTTAATAATTCATCAATTTCTTATTTGTCCCTTTTCAAATTGCCTAATGACCATAAAAAGGAGTAATTCATTTGTTTTAACATGATAGAGAACTTTTAGGTCTGGTTATCGTGTGGTTAGGTAAACCGGCCACAGACACCTTAGTTGGACCAATACAAGTTAAAATGCAACTGCTCGTTGCCTGCCAATTCCTAGGCACCTACTTCACCCCTACTTTATACTTTGCCGGTGCGGTGCGGTGTGCCTGTTCGGTGCGGTGCGGTGTGCCTGTACGGTGCGGTGCGGTGTGCCTGTCCGGCGTGGTGCGGTGTGTCCGGCCCGACCGGTGCGATGCTGTGTGGCCATGTCCACCCGGCAGCCACACACAACAATAGGATATCAGATTTTCGCTTTTGTCTTCACCGCAGCGCGTCTTGGACCTTGATTTTATAATATTTAAATTACTTCCGCGATCGATTATAGATTATGTCAAATCATCCACGATGTCCATTGTTTAATCTGCCACAAGAAGTTTTATTGATAGTTAAACCGTTGTTTGAAGGCTGTTGCTTATTGATAAATTATGAATCGATTTGTCTTAATAAGAGTAGGCGATTCATAGGTACGAGTATGTATGTATTTCGCTAATGAGACTTGATTTGGCTTAAGCCGGTGTCACAACGCATTGCACCTGATCGTGCATTCGACCTGCGTCAGTAGCGGTTTTTATTATGGGGAATGACGTTTGTAGTATGGAGCTGACAAACGCATGCGTTCCGGATGCGTTTTTTTAGCGCTTCGTTGTGCGTTAAGTGTAAGAACGGCCTTAAGTGCCTACGTGGCACAACGTCTGCGAAGTGCAAATCGATATAATAATTATATTCGTAATCCCTAATGACAACGGTTTCGTCAAACTGCCAAAAAATTAGAGACATCCCGCCGCATTAATCAGTCGATGCCAAAACAAGTTTTCATTTCAAACCCGCCGCAAACATAATCTAAGTAAAAGGCTGCAAAATTGGAGTATTGCAGTGTCTCGGTTCCGACGGCCGATTATACCTCGCATATCCAACTTCGTTCCCACGGCGAGCACAAACGGGTTATTATTAAAACCCACTACTTGATCCGATGCAAGTGTTGCCTTAAGCTTCTCGGCATAGAGTTGGTTTTGTGTTACCCCGCTGGCCGGACCCGCTGAAGACATTGCCAGACGAAACGGACTCAAATGCACCGAGCACTAAACTCAAATTTCAAGCAGGCAGGAAAATTCTGCTTGAAGATCACAATTTGAAATTCGTATTTGGACTCGTCGGTGAAGGATTTTAAGTCCTCTCTCCGTTGTTTAAGAGTTAAGTAGCGGTAAAAAATTGTTTTATAGTGGAGATATAAGTAGTGAACATATTAATTGTGCGACTTACATGTATGTAGGGCTAGCTTACTGCACAAAGGCTAAGAGCATTTATGTTAAAAATTGTTTTCAATTCAAACTAGGAACGCACCTATTTTTAATACATACATGCATATATCACGCCTTTATCCCTTGCGGGGTAGACAGAGCGTTAACGGCCGTAATACTCCGGACGATATCGCCTCTTTTGACAAATGTTGAGGGCAGTTTCGTTTATTTTTAACATCGCATACTGGCGTAATTTCGTGAACTATAAGCTAGACTGATGTGGTTAACCACAGAAGTGTCAATACTTGATTTGTCTCTTACTACCAGAAGCAGGCCATGTCCTTAATAACTATTTAAAACTGTGACTGTGAAGATTCGATCCCTTAAGAATATGGGCAAGATATACTTACTAGTCGTAGTACATCTATAGACTGTTGAAAAAACCCTTGACACCATGGTCTCCCAGGTCGTTCGACTTGGTGTCCCACTCGGTAAAAGAATGATAACTTAAGGTGCAATTGATACATCATTTGCTGCCAAAAAAACTGTTCTGCGTCACTCACATCCAAAGTCCTAATGGCTGAGCTATGGTAATTGCCAGGACACCGACTGAATACTAACTGCTACAATATTCAACTTACGCAGGGGAAGTCAGAATTATATTACATACAATTTTACATAAAATTTGAATTGATTTGATTGAATTTCAATAGAGAAGATGGCTTCAAATTGTCAAGTACATGGAATCCAGTGGTAAATTTGTGTAAAAATAAGTTTGTGTCTAAACCTACAATAAAATCATGCGATACCGTTAGTGTGTGTTGTCGAGATGACTTTCGAGTGAGTACCGATAGTGACCAAAGTGTTCCGAAAAAACGCAGAAGAATGAGGGTAGACAGATATGTTTGCCCTTAGCCGTCACCCGCAGCCGCTCCAGTTTACCCGTGATCATGGCAATTGCAACATCGCCGAAATATTGGGTGCTCGATATATCCCTACCGTGAGTTAAAACCCGTTATAATATCTTCAAAATACTCATTCATGGTGGCGTTTGCGATGACCTAAATGTTTTAATGGCTTTTGTACAAACAAAAGGTTGTGTTGAGGATAACGAGCAACTAAACACGGCTTGATGAGCTTCAGTCAGACCATTGGCTAAAGGGGAGTGGCGATACGAAACTAGCGCCACACACAACAGAAAAATAAAATTACCTCTACTCTCGTTCAATACAAAACAAAAGTTAGGGCCCGGTCACCAATTTAGCAACAGCGGGGCGGCAGCGGCGGCGGCGCCCTTTTTTTCTAGGCAGTGCACCGCTCGCTTTCCGCTGCCGCACCGCTGTGTCTGAGAACCGGTCCATTTGAATGTATGCAAAAGATTCTGCCGCTGCCGCCCCGTTCTGCCCGCAAAATTCGAGACCGGTGCCCAGTTATAGGTGTACGTATTCATAATAGATCACATAGTCTTCTCCGTTTTGGTTTTTCGTCGGTTAAAATATTATATATGTGCCAACCTAATCATAACGTTTAATTGGCGACAAGATTTCAAGATTTCTATCGTTTATTGCTTGGTAGTAGATTCACAACGAATACTTTTAGGTCCGTATTTATAAATCGCTCTGAACTCTGAGATCGATCTTGAGTGCGACTTTGAGATGCTGTTAGGATTGACTGATATTAGTCAAAATCACTCTTCAGATCGATCTCAGAAATGAGTGCGATGGACTAAGTTCCTCAATATTAGTTACAATACTATATATTTGAAGAAATAAATAGAATAGTTATAGTAAAAAAGATAAATTTGTGTGTAACAATTTAATGTTCCTATCTGAGTGGGATAAAAAAAGCACTGCCTCGGGGCTGGTCAGGCTGACCACACAGCATGTAACGAACACCACCACCAATGTATGAATTTGATCACATTAAAGTCAACATTTAAAAATATATAATGTTACCTGTTAATCAACTGGACCCCCTGGACAGGAGAACCACCCGAAGTGCTCCTATTCTCCAACTACGCCTAAATCTACCTTTGAAATACCGAAAATATGGTCAACGGGTATTTTAATGTACCTATTGTTAATATAAAAGCCGGACCCCATTAGAACGATGTTTAATTGTACAAAAGTTGAACAAAAAATTGTACTTAATTTTTACTACATTAAAAAAAGAACTAAATACAAAAATATGAAGAATTAAGATACTTTAGTGACGCTAGTTCCGCGGTATCTCTCTCCTTAAAGACCTGTTGTGTTCGAAGTTAAACACTTTAATTGTCCTACCAGTCCTGACTCCCAGGCTCCGTGGAGGGAAGATTATTATCGAATATATTAGTTGAGAAAATCGCATCTATTAAGGACAAAACGTAGAGTAGATAGTAGATATATCTGAGTAGGTATAGTTTAGTCTCAGAATATTCGATGTTCGAGATATAACTGTCATGTGCGGAAAATCTTTGATGTCATATATTAATTCATTTTGAGATTTCGCGACTAAACAGGTGTATATTGACATAAAGCATCGGCTGAGTTGCTCATGCCCAAATCTGAGAAGAAAGTCCTGTTGCATGAACTCCATATAATAATATAATTAGGTAATTACCTACTAACCCAGCTAAATGTATCAATATTTTAACGCAGAATTTCGTCATTAATTAGAACGAAATGAAAGTCGAAAGTATTTGCCGGCTTAGAATAGCATCACCCCACATCCTTCCCGTGAGTGTCGTAAGAGGCGACTAAGGGACTCGAGAGTGTTGGTATATTACAATTTTTAGGCGACAGACTGACAACCTGTCACTATAGTGATACACATGTTTTCTGAAACAACCTTGGATAACAATCCTCAAAAAAGTCAGACGTGGCGATAGCGACCGTATTCTTACGGCTGTTAACGCTCTGCCTACCCCGCAAAGGATAAAGGCGTGGTTTATGTATGTATTTTTGGATGTATGTATATTTTATCAATAGCATTGAATTAAATTGTAAATTAACTCCCTTCTTATTCATCCTTGCTTTGCTTGAGCTGTTTCTTTGTCGTTACTCTGCTCTGCAGTAAATGGAATCGATCTACTTACAATATTTAGTAGCGTAGGTAGTACCAGCGTGCCACATGTCCGCGGGCTTCGTAAATGGCGACATAAAATTAACGGAGAAATCTAAAAAAGCATTCCCTGTAGATGCATTATTTTTTACAGCGTTTACCAATTCGTTTGCTAAGGGTAGAGTATCATTAAGATCGTGGCAAATACGTTATTATTGTGGCAATGTTTAAGCGTAAGTAAGTAACACTTGATTTTAAGGTTCCGTGGTTATTATCACTAAAACTATAAGACAAACTAACAAAGTTAAAACCCGTTATAATGTCTTATAGTTTTAGTAAGTAAGTAGATACCTAACTAATACATACATACATACATATATCACGCCTTTAACCCTTGCGGGGTAGGCAGAGCGTTGGCGGCCGTAAGAATACGGTCGCTATCGCCACGTCTGACATTTTTGAGGATTGTTTTCCAAGGTGGTTTCGGGAAACATGTGTATCACTATAGCGACAGGTTGTCAGCCTTTCGCCTAAAAATTGTAATACACCAACACTCTCGAGTTCCTTAGTCGCCTCTTACGACACCCGCGGGAAGGATGTGAACCTAACTAATAATTACTGTTTTATATTTTTACCTGAATAGACAATAGCACCTAAACAATAACTTATTACCCACTAGTTACTAGGTAGGTAGGTACCTACTAAGTAACTTGCAAATGTAATTTTAATGTGTGTTACAGGCTGTTATGGCTGATAATCCGCTTGACAATACGTTTCTCATCACCTTGGCTTGGCTATTCGGTTGACACAGTGGCACTGAAGCAAGTACTAGTGACATTATATACACTAGTTACATTATCACTCGCTACTCCTGCCCCCTGTGATTAAACTACAGGCTACAAGTATGTTAGTAATTCATATTCTACATTGTATTTTCTGAAACTCTAGGGCCCATAATTATCCACCGGCTACGCAGTCTACATCGAATTTAACCTGTAAACTTGTAACCTGTAGTTTCATAACTCGTCAAATTGCTCGCCAAGATCTTGCTGCGTGGGAATGACTGATGTCATCTTTGTCAGCCGGACGGGGCACCTCGATAATGATGTGTGAAGAATAATAATAATAATATGGTTTCTTGAAATAATATAATATGTACTGAAAATAGTGCAAGGAGTGGACCATTCTTGGACCCTGCGAAATTGAACATCTTTTTTAAACTTACTTATAGAAAAAAATCAGCTGGCTGATAAATATTTTGTAAACAGTACAGGGAGTGAACCAAAGTCTGTATTTTCGAAATTATGAAACAAAAAAATTTTTTGTTTATTATACCAACTTTTCATTAAGAAGCTTAACACGTTAGCTGCCTACCCGAGTTAAGCTGAATTAACTTCACTACCTACCTATCTACTAGGATTTGGCCTACTCAAAGCATATCGTGATTATTACTCAAACATGAACATTAAAATTAAACGCTATAGATAGGTACGAAATTGCCGATTGTAATGTATTGCGTTTTTAGTCTAAGAAGCATGAGGTGATCATTTCTGTAATATATAGGTAATTATGCGTACAACATGGCGGTCTGGGTCTTGCGAGCGATTAAATCTAAAAATAAACTTTATAAACTAGATGCAGCCGGTTGAACTAACGAATTGAAGCCAAAATAATCGGCTGTTGCAATTACAGGTGCCTAATAAATGTAGGTATGTACATCCACGTCTGCACACCTCTTCATTGCCTGTCTAGTGGTATTCGACAAACGATCCGTGTATATAGGTATCATTTAAAGCACCTGCTATAAAAAAGATTGGTCTATGTTTCAGTAGGTACTACATTGTTTTTGTGTGTATTTTGCGTGACACACAGTAGCAGAGATATTTTATTTAACTTCATTTCTTCATATCGCTTTGTCTACCATATTTCTCGGTCTGAGGTAAATAAGTGGTCCGATCTAATCGTGGCTTCTTCTCTAATAATTCAGTTAATAGCTCGCAATCACACGATTATTTCAATGGGCGGCTGCCATTGTCGTGGCATCTGATTGAAGATCAGTCACACGTACTCCAACTCACAAACACTTAGGACTCTACATACTGTTCATAAGCGGCTTGCATTATGAGTTGTTGTAATGGAAATTCGATTGTTTTGAGACCATTATTAGATGTATCATCACTACATAGTATAAAGCAAAGTCGCTTTTCGCGTCTGTCTGTGTGCACGCTTAAATCTTTAAAACTATACAACGGATTTTGATGCAGTTTTTTTAATAGATAGAGTGATTCAAGAGGAAGGTTTTTATGTATAATACTTGCCGGGAAAAATCCTGATTCCCACGGGAAAATTAGTTGCAGCGGGCACAGCCCCTGGGGCAGGAAGCTAGTTAGTAATCTCTTAGTTAGTAATAAAACAAATGGATATCTAAATAGGTATAGAGATGACGTAAGTGGGTTTTCTGTACTAGCACTTACCTAATGTACCTAGGTAGTAAGCAACGCCAATTGTCACAAAATTGTAAATAGCATGAAGGTGTTTTTCGTTGCAACATAAAGAAAATTATGTAGAGGGTAAAAGCAGGCTGAAACATATACTCACTTTACTTCTAATCATAAGCAACACACTATACAGAAACACAATTCATCGCCAAAGAATGGACAACAAGTAAACAGAGCATTATTTTTTGTTTATGATTATGATTTTCAACAAATGATCGATTGTTAGATGCATTGTTCTTGACCGAGTAACAACAAAGATAATAAATTGTGTCATAGTCATAACATAAGCAATATCATGAAGATGACCAGAGACACAGATTTAAACGTTTAATATGAATATTATCACAATAAAACTACTACTTACATTATGAATTGTGTTTTGTGTATGTGATTGTGTTGTTGTGTTATTTCAGTTCAGGTGTTAGTTTGTATGAGAGCGCCAAAAAAATTTTACAAACGAGGTATGCTCCTTAGGGATAATTGTTTAGTTTCATTAGCTGGTTCATCCCTTGCAAGGGAGTTAGTACTTGAACGTGAAGAGATTACAAACGGTCTCGAATAAAATTATTGCGTCAAAAGTGTTGCTTGCTATACCTATGCCGGTATGCTTGAACATGATCTACAAAGTTACCAGATTGCAGACCAAACACACCTTGTGTCGTTTTGGATTCTCTATCTCTAAGGATGCGTCATGCCGCGATCGTGGGATCGCTTGTCGGTAGGCTGCGATCCTCCTATAGGTACCTTCTCACAGCAAACCTGCACCGGACCGACTGCAGAATTTAATGCAAGAAGCCCGTGTAGTACAGAAGACGACTCGAAATGGCTGTCACCAATCTGTTCGCAATATCTGTAGTCTCATGCGGCATGTTGATACAGTTTGGGATATTTCAAAAATGGTTTGTTATTATAATTTCAGAATTATAGTTTTATGTTCATTATTATTTGTATATTTTGTAAATATTTATTTCTTTTATAATAAAGCGATGTTCAAAACATGTGCATAGGTGAAAAATTTCAAAAATGTGAATAGAGAATTGTTCCAACCAGCACAGCTTAAGTAAGTAAGTTACTAACTTACTAGCAAGTAAGGATCCCAAAGAGCGAACAGTAGTATGGTATAGTTAGCAGTTTCTAGCTTAGAAAGCCAATGTTGGAAATGTTAGAAGATTCAGTACTTGCGTTCGTAATGTTAGTTTGCTTGTGCCGCCCGTCTGTTCAGTCAATGGCGCCTCACATTATATACACGAAGATCTCGTCTCGCTGCCGACCTTGTCATTACCGTTAAACAACTAGGTGAACGACAAATTATATTAGTTATGTATGAATATAACACGACTGGTCATTCTGACTAATCTGCCTGTCAGGGCTGTAACTGCTTGACTTAAATTATTTAACTATTCGGAAAAGTTTAAGAAAGAATATGTAGACTTTTGAGCTACGTTTAGAAGTTGTTTCGTACCGACGTTTTGACTTTTCTGTTTTTTTTTTTTTTAATTTTTACCTCCATAAGTGACTTACAAATTTCCTTATAGCCAGAACTTATGATTTTTTAAATCATGACTAGTTTTTTTAACCCAACACACCATCGGTATCACATTGATACAGTGGTGAATTGATCAGATCTGAAAGGTCACCCCCTAACCTATTTTTTTCTAAAAACGTTGTTTTTCTAATATTATTTAGTCGTTACTTTGAGAGGTATGAAGTGTGTATGGTATTTATGGTTAATTTAACCTGTATGCATGTACGATCCGCTATCTTGCTTGTTACGCGTTATCGAAATCCATCGGAAATATTTTCAATAATAGCCCGTTATTTTTTGCAGCAATCGGAAGTAGTTACCCCTGAGCACCTACTGTATGCACGTGCCAAGAGCGCGTTAGGGGGTAAGTAGAGGGTTTATAAGGGTTCACGTAACTATAAAATGGGTAAAGCTCAATGATCTCCGACCGTTTAGTATCTAGAATATGATAATTAAAAATTACAGCTTCGGTAGATACGAGTAGAATAGAATTGAACAAATGGTATTTGGTTCTACACGTAATTAGGTTGGCCCAAGGAGTGACATCCAAAGACAAAATTCGAATGCCTTGTAAATGGTATACAACTCATCCCCAAATATGTTCCGTAAATTTGTAGTTTCTGAGTTATTCAACTTTTAAAGTAGTACTGGAAAAAAATGGACAGGCAGGCATTTTACTTGTAAATACAATAACTACTAGTGTCTGTTGTACTTGTCCCGTGGCTTGCCACCCCTGCCGCCGCCAGTCAAGCATCTCTCCTGCTATCCGCTCTCCATCACGTTTGGATGAGGCAAGACCCTTTAAAGTTTAAACCGAAAAGTTCAAAAGCTGCATAAAAGTATATTATCGACACGAGAAGCTTGCATTGTCCTTAGTTTGCTAGTGCCGCACTTTTCCCAATTTTCGGGTACAATTCGTAAGTAAGTCGTCGAACGGTCGAATGTAACTTTACTGTAGTAAAGGGCTGACAACCTGTCACTATAGTGTTTCACACACATTACACATATTTTCTGAAATAACCTTGGAAAACAATCCTCAAAAATGACAGACGTGGCACTAACCACCGTATTCTTTCGGCTGTTAACGCTCTGCCTACCCCGCAAGTTATAAAGGCGTAATATATGTATGTATGTATGTATGTACCCCAATTCTTCCCGCGGGTGTTGTAAGAGGCAACTAAGGGACTCGAGGGATTCATGTGTTTATTACAACATTAGGCAACAGGCTGACAACCTGTCACTACAGTGATACACGAATCATCTGAAGGAGCCCTCAATACTTGTCAGACGTGGCGATAAAGACCGTAATTTTGCGATCGTTAACGCTTTGCCTACCCCGCAAGGGATAAAGGCGTGATTTGTATAATATGTGTATGTATGTAACTTCGTAGGTGGTGAAATAAACAAACCAAACTAAAATGGGGCAGCAAGCCCAGTGTCATAGAGAAGACCATCATCGGGGTAAGTGATACCTACCTCTCCCTAACGATAACAACAGAATGCCTTTTTCCAATGTCCTCCATGTCTGTCATAATGTTTAATGTCAAATTTGTGAAAAAACCGAGTGTCAAGAAGGAGGCCTGAACTTAACATTTTCCATTTGCCTGTGGAAATAGGACGTTATCCCGAGGTAAAAAGTAACCTATGTTCTCAGGGATGTCATAACTTACTAAGGTGAAAGAGTCCTTGAAATTGATTGAAATTGATTTATCGTTTACTATAAAAACATCAGTGTAAAATGTATACCCAGCTTAGTACGATACCCCCATCGTGTAGGCCTGTGTGGCGTAGACCGTACTAGACAGCATTGTTTCATACAATTGGCGATTTCCTCTATTAACGCCGTACGGCGGAGATTCCAGATAAAATTGTTGGCGCAAAACATTTTGACGGTTTAGATGCGTATCGGCCGGTACTTACGCTGTTAGCGTATTGTTTGCTGCTCCTCGTATTTTCTAAGATGTTACGTAATGTACATTTGTCACGTTTGTTAGTAGGTATTGGAAATGGGAATAGACACTTTAATTTTCTTTTCAGTGTTACAGTAAATATCTAGAAAGCAGATATTTATTATCCACGTACCTACTTATTTTTAACAATATGCACTTTTGTGTAGGTATGTACTTAGACTAGACACTCGTGCGTGACATACATTCGTGAAGACTTTCTTCCAACAGTATACGGCCACGGTCACTGTTAAGCATTGGGTAACTAGAATCAAAAGGGAAATCGATCGGTTTGCCCTCTCGTCGCAAGTGTAACAGCCATCAAGTTGGTGTTAATATAATACACAATATACGCCAGATTGATTGGAAGGGTGGACGTGGGGTGCACGTGCACGTGCGCGACCACTGCACGGGCCCCACCCGCCCTTCGGTTCCGCTTCCCGATGTACCTACACTTCCTATTGTAGGTACATGTACGGACGCCCCCACAGAAAACAGAAAGAGACCTTTTTGCTGTTCTCTATGGACGCCTCCGCCGCTGTGCCACTTCCCGAGACGACATACCCGAAGTCAATCAAACACTTATGCGCTGAGCCCACCAGCCTGCGTAATGCAGCACGTGTACACGGCGTACCCAGCGCGTACCGGTTGTAATGTAAGGGTTTGTAAGACAGACGGGACACCGATCGCGTGACCTACGCAACGGACTATGCAACGTAAGTGGTGTGCCGTCCGTCTCCCGTACAATCCTTTACATTACAACCGGCACGCGCCGAGTTCGCCGTATACACGTGCTGCTTACGAGCCGCATTACGCAGGCCGGTGTGCTCTGCCCTTAGTTTATTGAGATTAGGTGCCAATCAATATAGCACCAAAACGCGGAATGCTAATATCTAATTCGATACAGATTAACAAGCCGTCTTTAGTTTCTCTACAACAGATTTTTTTTTCAATTTCTCCCAATAAATTGCGTTATAGACATCAAGTATTTACAAAAAGACCATAATTCGTTTCTTTCATATAATTGCTAGAAAATTAAGAGGCTGTATGGTCGATGACCATTGCTTGCCAGAAATATCGCCAAAAGAAAAATACAATTTTAACAGTTCTCTTATTTTCAAATGTAGGAATGAGGTAAATACCCAATAAAATAGCAGATACTAGGTAGTATTACAGAAAACAGTTTTCTCATCCCTAGTAAAATTGTGTTTCATTGGGTGCAAACATTCATGTTCCAAATTCAAATCTAATTTTTAACATCGTGTGTTGTTTTTTAATAGAGGGGATGAAAACCGTATTTTTATTCTGCATTCGAAATTGGCAGGCTCAAATTACACCCTAATACCCGAGAATACCTCAATGTCAATTCTTTCTTTTAAGAAGTGCAGGTCATGCATTGTTAAATTATTATTAAATATAATTTGTCGTTGTCACCACGTCTTACTTAACGTAATTTTACGATTAGAGAAGAGAAGAGAGAAGAGTTAACGCTCTGCCTACCCCTCGAGGGATAAAGGCGTCATTTGTGTGTGTACGTATACCACTAATTTTGACCTATTAATTAGGTTCGTAGGTACAGAGTGGTACAAACGGGGTACGGTAAGTAAATAAAATAGTGTATGGTGTGCGCATGGCTTGTTCTAAGATTTTAGCCAGAGCACTAGCGTGCCCTTTGCTGTAGTTATATACATACAAACCTCGTACGTATTATTGCATTTAGTATGATTTGGTATCACTGCATTGAATATTTGATACCTACCAATCGATTCGTATTGTTTCCTATTACAAAAATAAACAATATATAAAAATATCAACTTATCATATCAATAAAAATGTATCATATTATCGTAATATCTTTGTTTTAAAATTAACAGTCTATCAATGGTAGGGGGTTGATGAGTGACGCCCCGGTATGAGCGGTGCCTTAGGTGAAGGGTTGTGTAGCAGTGTAGCAGATGCATGATTTTGGTCGAGCTTCATTTCGTAATTGGTTCCGTTTTGTGTATATAATTGGATTTTTCATTTTGTTTTGTTTTCTGTTATCGAAGCAGCTGCTGCGCGATTAATTGCATTAAATCGAACGAAGGAGAAATGCCGTTAATGAGTATGAAAATGTGAGCCGGCCGCCGCCGCCGCCGGCCTGCCTTAGCGCTGTGCCACGCTATCTTTCCGTTTTGTATTAGAGGAAAAGATGGTTTTATAACATGCAAGAATATTTTATTCAAAATTGAGATCTCCATTTATTAAACCTCGTTGGATACCTACATAATACGAGATTATCATCTTTTCAAGCCGACCGAGATCGTGAAATATATTAATGCAATATATTTTTGAAACCGTCTCGTGTAGCTTTTTCATTTGATACCCCACACGATAGGCCAAAAAATTTATTTTCAGTGCCATACAAAAACCGAGGGTACCGCCGTTCTAAAATCTAGTGGATGGAATTTTGACATCTTCGGATAGAATCATTCACAATAGTCCTTAGTATCACTAAATAAAACAGCGTACCTAAAGTATGCAAGTAATTAAGTGTGTAAATGCTAAGCACCAATACTTAGATATATTGAACTTTTAATAAGCTCATTTTTTTGCATTGCTGAGTTTGTCATTTCATTTGAGGTAACCTTAATACGTTTTATGTAAATTTTAGGAGCAAAATTAACTAAGTTATTAAAGCGAGGCTGTTTTATGTTTAGAAGAATACAATTATTTTCTAGTAAAAGTTTACGTGCAGC
Source organism: Keiferia lycopersicella (assembly GCA_029255805.1). Taxonomy (NCBI): domain Eukaryota; kingdom Metazoa; phylum Arthropoda; class Insecta; order Lepidoptera; family Gelechiidae; genus Keiferia; species Keiferia lycopersicella. Next base: position 19,613,646 of record JARACZ010000001.1, read on the forward strand.
GGTTGCGATGGTCACATTATGATGTACTAATAAGAAGCTTGGGCGTGTCGTCGCGGTCTGCTTGGCCGGTGCGCCGCGCCGCACCGCGCCGGCCTGCGCTTTCGCAAGCCGATCCCAGCGATAACAGCGCAGCGCGCCGCTGCAGCCAACCTGCGCTCTGCAGCGCTGGGGGATCTCCGCCATGCTCGAGATGGTGCTGCTCGCTCGTGACAAACACAGGGTGCACTCTACCGGCCGCTATCAAACTTCAGCGCTAAAATAATGCGTAAATACGTACCTACGCTACGCAAAAATATTGTCAACCGGCAACCCCATACTAAAACAGCTCTCGACGCTGGTCGGTCCTAGACGAACGCTAGAAGCGGCTTTTGTGAGGGGAGTGACGTTTCTAGTATGGATCTGACAGGCTCATACGTTAGCGCAACGTTATTTTTGGTGAAGTATGGGAAGGGCCTCCAGTGGAGTGATTTGACTCTTCTATCTACTACTTAAGGCTTGTGAATTCATTGAGGGTTCATCGGGTTGTTGGACGACTCGGAGTCCCACTAGAAAAAAAAACGGCTTGTGAATCCCATCGAAGTATCACGTCTTCTAAAATGCCTATGAGGTGTCAGTACGTACGAAGGTTAGAGCTGTAACGATTTTAAATAAACTACTATGCCCAAATTAATCAATTAATCAATTAAAGAGGTGAACGAATAAAGTTAAATCAAGGAATCTATTAACTAGACAATAAATTATGTTATTAGTAGAAGAACATTTCATTTGTACACGGTTAATTCAGCCAACTGCAAAAAGATTAGGTCAAAACAAAAACCTTAATAATGCGAAATAGGCAACCGAAGGTTTATCGCTTTCAGTCATGCTAACTTTAAAGGCCAGTAAGTAAATGGCAAGATTCGTATTGTAGAAATTTTCGTTTAGATAGCAAATAGGTACTTAATATAAAATGGTCTGAAAAATGAACAAAATTTCCCCAAGGAAAAGAATGCCGCAGTACTATGGCAGAATCAGTAATTCGGTGATAAGTTAGAGACTAGTGGAAAATAACACTATCAGCCAAACTTTATTGTACAGTCTTTATCTAAAACTTGGACTCGGACTCATTTGGAACGAAAGTGTCATTGCATGTCAGACTGTCAGTCAGTATTGCAATGCTTTTTTAGCCTTTTGAATTACTGATTCTACCATCTTACTGAGAGACACAAACACAAAAATAACTTGTCCTTCAAACATTTAAATAATGAGGATGTCATATTGAGGAATTGACTGTAGTTGTATGTACCTACACCATTTAAATGCGGGACAGCTTAATCTTAACATGTCCTTACTAACATGCTCTACACTGATATAGCTTATCGAATCAACAGAAAACCATAAAGAAATGTTAACAATTTCCGTGCTTTGAAACGGAACAAAGAAACAGTTATAAAATAACAACTTAACCATTTCCAATCGTCAACCGTTGTTACTGGCAATCAGAAAGCAGCACAAATTGACTAGAAAATTGTAACGCTGTATGTAGCGAGTGTAGCGAGTGTAGCAAGACACCAATCTAGAGACGCACCATATACATATACCTACCTACGACATTTCACTACCGTCCGATTGCCCACTGAACTGTGACAACCTGCATTTCCATGGAAATCTTTCAACTATGAAAACAGTTGTGATAATGATAGTGTTTGTAGCAAGCGAGTTGTGACCTGAAAGGGGATGTCTTTCTAGCACTGGCATTTAATCTGTTTAAATACTGGTTTTAAGCCAACACTTATGTGAAACATATTTTTGCAATGAAAGATAACAATTCTCACATATATTTTTATACTTAATTATTACCTTGCTTGCTTTCTCTATTCGTTGGGCAAAAATATTACACAATTAGCAGGTCATTGCTAAAACAAAACACCTATGTTTCCACGTAGACGTGTGTGCAACGGCTGTACTATTGCTAAAGGTCAAATAAAACTTATTTATTTTATATATTTGCAACGTTTCCGCGAATTGCGTGTCCCTCAGTTTACAATTTTATTAAAATTTAAATAAATTTATTGAAATTAAAAATGTTAGACAACTTAGACACCTACTTAATAAGAAAACGTGGCTGCCAGGTACTTGCCACTTTGTAATGACCACCATAACTTCCTTGTTCATATGATTCTTAACACAAGACGCGTGCATTCTCAACCAGGATATCAAGACCTGAGCTTCTGAGGCATAAAAAAAGAACTGCACTTGACCGTGCCGCGTATTTTGCGTTTCGTTCATGTTTGCGAAAGGGGGACTAATATAAGCTTTTAAATAGGAGCAAGCACTAGAGAGCGTAGACGCGGTAGACGCCGTATACAGGCTCGGGGCTTACTAATTCATATATGTCGATTTATATAGATCGTGGCAAGGAAGCATCCCCTTTTTATAAGAATGGACCCTTGTACGCGAGGAGAACGGTAGGTCATTGTACACCAGTGCCTCTATGGTAATGTTAAACTAGGTGTGGTGACCGCGGTTCGCCCGTTCCGGTGGGGTACCTTGATATATGAGACTCCTTTTTATCGTAGTGTGCCATGCGCTTGACCTACGATGCGGTAACAAGTAACAGCGGCTAAGGTACCTAGGTATTTTCTATTTTTAGTATCATTTCGAAATTTTAATGACGATCATCATCAAAATGTTTGGGCATTTCCAGAAGTGCTACAAAGCTGAAATTTGGTATTTAGACTAAGTTTAGCGTGCAAACAAGAAAAAAAATCAAAATATATTTTTACGGGAGGAAGATTATATGAAAATTTTCTACATTTATATTGTAGACGTCTGGTATTTGATATACGGACATAGAATTAGAAATAAAAAACGTGTATCAGGATATCTACAAAATCGACTCTAAAATGGGGCGGAAGTTTACATGGGATTCTCCTTCCCACTATCGTCACGTGGATAAGTCTTGCCGCAGACTAAATCACAGACGTGTGAGGCCAATGATTCTTCTTTCTTCTTCTTGAGCGAAAACTCTACGTGCTCAATCGAACGTTAGTGATAATTTACTTACTTGAAAATAAATTGAACGAATCGAAACCGAACGAAATTGAATTTTAAAATAATTTTAACGCTCTGCCTACCCCGCAAGGGATAAAGGCGTGATGTATGTATGTATGTATAAATTGAAAAGTGTATAAAAATCGACTGTGCAAATATTCTAGAAGGTTTGGGTTGGTTAGGTGAAACAGTTGGCGAATCGCGCCGGTTGGCGAAAGGCGCGAGTTGGCTCTCCGATCGAACAAGTCATGCGACCACACTACTTAAATAAGGTACAAGTTTAAATAAAAATGCTATTATTTATTGTACAATGAAACGTATTGAACAATTATTTCTCTTCATGTGGGGTGTTTACCCTAACGTGTGTTTAAAAGCACGCTTGCGTTATAAAACCACGTGTAATTGTCATACAACGGAGTTTAAAATTGCTTGTCGGCTAGCAACAATGTGTCACTTTGAATAAATATTATTACTAGGTAATCTAGGTATTGTTCGATCGCAATTTATTCGACGACGACGATAATATTTTATTTAATAACTACTTAACTCTCTCAAACTCCTCAACTAAGAATATACTAATATTTTATTACAACTAATAATACATACATAGAATCGAATGGCGAGGTTCACGTACCGATTTGAAAATGCCCTTGTAGAATGCCTACGTTTTCACCTACGGTACCGTGACTGTTGTAGCATTTTACGTTTGCCAAGTCATTTCACTACCAACGGAGTTTTAGGTCAATGACCTCTTCTCACCTAAATACCATACCTCCTTTTAATCTACTTTAATAAGTCTGTCAAATTTTGCCTTTGTTCGTCTTAGATCTTACAGCCCTCCTCCGCAGCAGAGAAGAAGGGCCCATCTGATAAGTGCTCTACGAGATATAGATTGATCCTTGGAGGGCGCTGGACCCTAGGCTGGAGGATCCGAGCATAGGTGTGTGAAATGAGAAGAGGTACTGTCGCGACCGACCTCATTCTGCACACAGGCCGCGTAAACTATTTTAAAAATGATAAAGTGATTATTTGTAATTTCAAAATTGAAATCTTTCTACAATGCGAGTCAATCAATGTACGCACAAAACGTCAGCCCGCGGCCAGTCTAGCTTTGGTTGGTCGTCAAACGCACTTTATGTGAAGAGAACTTATATGAGAGCTTAGGAAGTCTAGCTAGGACCCCACCAGAGGGATTTGTTATTGAAATATAATAAATAAGTTACTGTATTCCGAATTTGGGTTTGAATGACACGAAACTTAGCTAGGTGATCAGCTATGTACGTAACCAACAGTAACCAGCCTCCTGATACCTACATTAGGGCAGGGTATTTCTTTCAGTGGATAGGTTTGTAAGTATAGAGCGAAAGATGATAGATACAACTTCCAAAGTACAAAGGTGTTCTTATGTAAAATATGTCGTATATACAAGTTGATGGCGAGAAAAAGAAGAGGCTCTATATACTCTGATATGATGATGATATACAAGTTGTATGAAATGAAACACTACAACCACTTTCTGATAAATAGGTATGTCACATGATAAAAAAACTTATTTTCGTTCAAAATATGACAGCTGTGGTACTTTAGTACGGGAATAAAGAGAAAAGTAAATGGAAAAGTAAATATATCGGACCTATGTAGCCTGTTGGTGTAACTAAAAGCCGAACCGGCAGCAGGTCGTGTCGGTGTGGTGTGTGGTTGCGGGCAAGTAGACGGGCACGCACGGGCACAGGGACCACAGATCACTAAATGGTAGACGGGCACGCGTCGTGGGCCCGCCCGCGCCGTACCGCGGCGGGCGTCGCGCCGCGTGACGTGTGCGCCGTTCCGGAGAGCGCGCACGCACCGCACCGCACCGCGCATGCGCCAAGCAGCCGCACCTCACCTCACACTCGCACTCATGCAACAACGCACTCACTCTTTCTCTCACTTTTTCACTCAACATGTACCTAAACACACTGAATTGTTCAGCTTCTGGAAACGAACATTCGCAAAGGTAAATAACCAGTAGGTACCTAGGACCTACCTAGTATTGGTACCTACCATGAAAAGCATGCGAAGTGGCACCGTTCTTCAAAGGTCACTAACGGCGGCGTGGACTTTGTGTTTCCCTGTGCAGCTATGCTATTCTGCTCATGGCACCCTGATTGATACCCCATTACTTATCAAAATATGCTTCTCGTAGTGGTGACTTTATGCACCTAGAAACAAAATACCTACATTCATATCCGCTATTTATTAATGTAGTTACAATAACTAGTAAACAGTCGTTTGTTTGTGCATCCGTATCGACCTAAAAACTGGCATTCCATTCCACCTGCCTTTGTTGCACAAGTGCTCCGAAGATATTTCACGCTAGCTAGCGTTGTGCTTGTGCCATAATACATAACTCACTTTTGCATAACGCGCCGACCGCCGCCGCCGCCACCGCCGCGCCGCGCCGCCGCCGCGACCGTCTGCCTAGGTTCAGTATGTAAATAAAATGGCGATGCAAAAAATACGCCATAACACAGTGTAAGATAAACTACAAGTTATACATCAAAATATTCCAGCAAAGTATTAGAAATAGAATTGTTCTTAAAAAACATGTCAGTTTTACAGAGCACTTCCAAAAGACCATGACATATTGATGAATTCCTGAAAATTACTGTACGGGGTGTAAGGGACAGCGTCCCGAATACTGATAGAGTGCAAGCAGACCATGAATCTGAACAACTTTCCCCTAGGAACATATGTCAAAAACGTCAAAAATTTTTTGGTTTACCATAGTAAATGCAGTCGATCCCACTGATCGCGATTTTGTATGGGAGATCGAATTTTTTTTGACGTTTCCTGATATATGTTCCTAGGGGAAAGTTGTTCAGTTTCATGGTCTGCTTGCACACTATCAGTATTCGGGACGCTATCCCTCACACCCAGTATAGCCAGCTCTTCCAACCGAAAATCCGCTATCCATCCATGGAGGCTGTTTAATACTCATTAGACAATATTAATCAAAGACAGGGCTGTAGTCGGATTGTACTGAATTATCTTGTGTTGAGCTGGAAAGTCGTGTTTTAAATTACAATATACGTATACCTTACGTATACCGACCGCCTATAGCAAATTTTTTTACCGCTTTACTAAAAGTAATGGAAAACGTACTAAAATTTGGCCAGTTCGAAATTTGAAATAAAATAATATTGATAATTATCGAATGTCAAGCAAAATAAGTAGAATAGGGCTTTAGATCTATATTCAAAATTTATTATGGCCTAGTTCAAAACCTCATTCATTCATAATGTCGTTCATCGGGTCGTTGGACGACACGGTGTCCTACTCGAAAAAATGGTTAACATTAGGTATTCTTTTGAAATACTTTTAGCTATTATTATACGTATTTAGTAAGATATTTATGAGTAGCTATGATATTTACGCTTTCTTTCTTTTCTTCTTCTTTTTCGTGTGGGACACCGGGTCGTCCAAAGACCCTGGTTGATATTTATGCTGAAGTATGAATTGATGAAATGGCTGTTTGTGATTCTACCTTGAAAATATGTAGGTATACAAGTAGGTACTTTTATTGAATATCTCAAATTGCACGCTCGGTTGTACTATCAGTATCACATCAAGTCACATTCTTATATTTTATGGGATCATCACACACTTCTTCTTCTTAGCAAGTCGATTCTGGCGATTCTATATACATATTACATATAAATATATATAAGTATATATCCAACAATCACTGATTCTTTTCTTCATGATAATCATCCCCATGAATCATCACATTTTTTACCTACGGCGTTGTCAACTTGTCAGGGTTAACCGGGTTAACTTATATATCTAGCAACGTAATTTAATTTTGTTTGTGATGATAAATTAAGCAAGATATAGGTGTAATATAGTATAACAGGTACCTGCGCTCATTACTTTTTCCTTTCCCTAATCTCTCCTGGAACACGCTACCACAATGGTATTGAATTGCGTCCGTTACCAACTTACAGCGCAGACGGACAGTAATAAAATAACGTCCCTAAAGCCAACGACACGTAACACTTCCTCCCATATACCCTTTGCAGGAACAATAACAATTTTGAACAATAAACTGCGGTCAGCTATCCCTTAGACGATACTGTGATCCGCCAAGCAGAACTTGACCTAAGAACTATCTTGGCTTGAGCGCATTCAACTCACAACCCAAGCACATTACTATTAAAGCCTGTTTTGAAACATCTCAAAGCGGGCTTAAACTGCCAGGCACTACGAACAAACGTCGAAACTCGACCAAAAATGTTTTTGAGTATTGTTCTTGTTGTTCTCATTATAAAGTTTATATTAGATTGGAGGCAAGAGATTAAGACAAATGTGGTAAAGTCAGGGGCGAGGGCAACCCTTCCGTCACGGTGCGCGGGCGCAGGCGGTAATGGGCAGGCAAACAGTAAGTTTTTACCGAAGGTTATTCAAAAGCCCCGAGCTGAGCATATAATTTTCTGGATTTATTGTCGATAACCTAACCTAAAACCTACTGGACAATGAACAGGACAGAACTCTAGCTGTCTAGGTTGCCTTATTATTAGACTACATTTATGAAGCTTGATCCGAATAGTCACAAACGCTCTATTTATTGCCGGTTGATTGCATGTCAGATACCATTTTGAAAAATCGGTAAAGTGGGATAACAAGACTCACGACCAAATCGAAGCAAAAAATGACATTATAACCAATTCCAAAATAGTAAAAAATAGAATTTATGGCTTTAAAATAATGGAAATATCAGGAGCCGATACATTTATATCTAATTATTGTATTATTCGGTGGCAGGTGTAACCATGCTAGGCGAGTGACGGGGTGAAATTTATATGTCCATTAGTAATTTTACGGTTTGACGTTTTTGGGGTTGGTATTTCACTGACGCGTGGAACTCATTAAGAACGGACGATTTAAGTGTAATTTGTAGGTACGTGTAATTCTGGTGTACTTAACAGTCTTTTTCAACTTCCATACCTATATTTCGCACCATAAACTCGTCGAAATTAAAAACCTTGACCGACAGGCTTGTTTTCATTAACAAATTTAAATAAAGGATTCGAACAACTTCCTGTCTTGTACGCCGACACGCGTGGCCAACTAAATGCGTGAAATATTCAAATACTGAGTTGCTCCCTTTGCCCTCCTCGGGCTGGGTGTAAGTTATACGCTCAAGTGTCGCGGTTTTTTAATTTCTATTTACTATTTAATGGTTACCATTTTAAATGTACAACTATTAAATCTTAATAATAAGGTAGTTAATTGGCAGTTATAATAAATTACGAGGATTTTATTGAGATCTTAAAGGCAAAGTCAACGACGTTCATACGAGTTTCATTTCCATAAAATATCTATGAGAATAATAGCAGCTAGGCATATCGTGCGACTGTTATATATATATACAGAGATATAGGTACTAGATGACAGTAGGTACTACTGAACTTATTACTTACGAAATAGTGTACCAATAGTAGGTACCTACCTATCTATCGGCTCTGTACATAACTACAAAAGTTCATGCCTGGTGCTTGGGTGGAATATATTTGTCAAACATTTCGCATGTCCTTCTGCTTTTCATACTGAGCATACCTAGCATAGCAAGCGGGATAGCGACCGCGTTTACAGAGAACGCTATAGCGATTTCCCTTACTCATGGATCAGCCCTAGGTCGCCTTTCAAAACTGCCAATCTTGTAATTTGGCACACACAATGAAATTCACCAAAAGGAATAAAACTTGTATTTATTATTTTTATCAAGAGAAATAGATCCGTGACGTAACAAAACAAATGTTGTTATATATTTTTCGTGATTTTTCATTTGAAGCACCGGTCACTGGCTCATTAAGATCCTCCCCATGAGACAAGACTAGTTTTTATTAGGCAAGCTTGATGTTGCGTAATTATAATGGAATATTTTCATAAAGAAATATTTCTTTTCTTTAAACCGTAATTACTTTCGTTACTGTTACAGTAGTATTTTGAATATAATAATCCTTATATTACAGTAGTTTGATACGTAGGAAACGTTCAACGCAGTTACAAATTAATCTTTTCTTCTCAAAATCTTTCTATCATTTTTACTATTCTGTGGGTTTTACTCAAATTAAACCTTGATGTCTATTTATTTATTGTGCCAACAACAAGCCAATAAGAATATATTTAGGCGGATTCCACACCTGTGTCCGTTAGTGCAAGTGAGAAAGGTACCATAATCTTGCATTTACCATATTAAGTGTAATAGAGACAAGATATCAACGTAAGTTTTTACATTGCTCCTGCGTTAACGTTGGTTTTTAGCATGAGGAATTCGAAATTTACCTGACAGACACAAGCACTAAAAAAAGCGTGTGTAGTGTGTGTGTTTCCCGCCGTAGTGACAACTTCAATATCAGATTATTAATAAAAGAAAACAGAACCTAGCTAGATATCTCGGAAAAAAACTATTTCAGCTTAGTTGAGCGCCATCTATGTACACTTCAAAACGACCTAGAAAATTTCTGCTGAAGTCCCTTTTAATGTTTCTATGTACCTATTACCTAAGAAATAATACTAGATTTGTAACTAGTGCTTGGGCAATAAAGTTGCATATTATATTTTATAGCTATAGGTAATATCTTCCTTTAGGTCCGCAGTTGTACGTAATAATAATAACCATTAACATGAAAATGTTTATTGTTCTTTTGTAATAATAAAACCAGCATCTATTTCATCGACATTGCGCCATTAAAATATCTAACAGTTGGATTGAACTAATCAAGAGTTTACTGTATGAATTTAGCGATTTCTTACGTATGCAATGCATTTAATATTTATTGTTTCATAAAAACAAAATTTACTACTTACATTACAATAGTTTAGCAGGCTTGTGTTTCAATTATTGTTTAAAAGATAAAGTAGAAAGCTTAAGTAGAAAGATTCTATTTTTGTTCTAACTACTAATCATTAGCGTAGAATCCTTAAAATTGGATATCTCGTTGACATCGCAACTTTTTGAGTTACGTCAAATATAGAATATAACAAAAGAATCTTACTTTGCAAAAAATACTATCGAATCTAGCGTGGTTCGGCTAATTATGGACTCGACCACCCTGTCTTGGGATGGTCTTGGGCCGTCTGGAACGAAATGACATTTTACGCGAAATGTTGTAGATAGAGAAAAAGTTCACTACCTATTTAAAGGTCTATGTAACCACTGTAACTATAGTTACACAGATTAATATAATAACCCATGTCAATATAGTTACTTGGACGTATTAATAGTAAAAACCGCAGAGCAAAAATGACATTCTTACAAAATTCTTGAGTAATTTTCAGAGGTTTTGAATAATGGTCTGTTTCAAGTAGAGGATGTACTATTTTGTATACACATATTTTTATGCTATCTTTAGATGAATAGCGGTAGTGGAACTTAGTCGCTTGACAAAAAGAAATTCTTTTGCTGGCAGTTCTTGACCCTTTTTACGAATGCTACCAGATAGTGTTATGTTCGGCGTTTTTTTTAAATTTGATTTTTAGTAACAGTCAGTCGTTTGGTTCTATACCATTTTTGTTCATTCAAAAATTGCCTAGTTTTACCAAAAAACTATTGTTACAATGTGCATTGGATCCAAGTAATAAATAATTCTATCGTCTTTAACACTTCAAAACACCGCAATTTCAAAATACAACGTAAAAATATTTATGTAATTTTTATGTTGGACATAGCAATTTGTATGCTTTTTACAATTTTTTGTTCTTATTAGAATAGGTAATTTGTGTTATAATCGGTGGATCTGTCCATATCTAAAGTGCTACCGATTATTGAATTGGCTCCGCGAAAGCTGTAACAGAATGTTTGACAAAATACATTTGAGGACCCGAGATAGTGCGGTCGAGTATTATTTACCATCCAACCAGTCATACATCACCATTACACAGAGTTAAAAGGACATTTGTGTCGCTGGGCGGCGCGCGCATGACATCTCTTGTCTGTGGTATACATCTAGAGTTGCATCAGTGCTAGTGCAGACCACCGACGCTCCCATCCACTGACCACCGACCATCCACCGTCCTAGGAGCGATGGCATAACCCTAGAGAAAGTGGATATGATAATTGGACGAGCACCGATGTGCGACCGGTCGGGTTTACCTGGCTGCCCCGCGCAATCACCGTTGCCACAACGTGGACATCCCAACTGGAGATATTTCGATTAAGATAACTTTTGAAATTTTAAGTTTAATTTCTCAATATGGTGTATACTGAAAATGCACTCTCCCCATTGCAATTTTCAGGGTTCCGTACCCAAAGGATCAAAACGGATCCTGTTTCTGGGTTTGCTACAGTTTCATTTATAATGCTCAAGATAACCATGACGCTATTTTAATGTTTCATTCACCTAATCGATTTTATCTCCTTCTGTAAGTTTCAGTAAAGTTTGCATGTCCATAGGAATCAAGCGTAGTCTTCATTTCTGGAGGTGACTTTCGCACTTTGTATAGGTACAAGCTATAGGGTCATTACATGTTTTAGTGGTTATTAACGAACTCCTTAGTTTAATTTTCTACAGCTTTTCGTAAGCTGTGCAGTTCTGAACGAACCCTTTCAATATTCCGAAGCTGTCCCTTACACCCTGTATGAGCTTTCTCACTAGTATAGTAAGTATAGCTTGCAGTACAGTAAGACGTAGAAGCGTGTGTTCAAGTATCCAGCAACTCTTCAGGAAGCCGCTGTTGCCCTACATTGTTATTAATTATTGTATTCCTACTGTAACCTTTACTACTTTTTTCTAGTTGTTCGTAATCCCACCAAAATAAAGAGTAGATGGCTGGAGGGCAAAAGAGTAGTGAAACTACACCCATTGATCTGTTAAATGATTCCCTGAAATAGCACCTATTCAACCCACAGGAAACTCTTCAATTGATGCTCATAGGTATCGAGTATTATTTTATCGACCAGCCCGCCTGTGATCTTTGCTCTGGCGCGTTATCAATCTCCTATTTTTACTGCACCGACCGAAGCTCTGCTCTCAGGCTTCCTTATGCAACGGTTATAAAATTAGGATATATATAAGTATTGGTACATAACTGCTCAGTGATGGTAAGGTCTAAAGTCTGATATTACCTGCTTTTATACCACCATAAAATATGCTGTTAACTTCGTGTACCTTCAAGCACTGATGTAGGTAATAACTTTGTATCTAAGCAAGTAATGATGACATATACAAGTAGGTAATGCGGTGCGAGTGTTACTCACTCCTCATTATAAAAGTGTATAAAAATGTCTTCAAAGACTGCAAACTAACGAGTCGCCATATGAAGTCAGTCCATGTAGAATCCTTTCGACATAAAAATCGCTTCCATAATATTTCATAAAAATGTCAGGGGTCTAGACGTCATCAATAAGCGAATACCTAACAGAAGTGTCCAGACGGCTAAGGTATGAAACTATCATAATCATAAGGCTTCAAATGCTGATAGGTACCAAAGTTTACTCCGGCCATTGTGAGCCTACGCTTTAATAAATTGAAAACATAATTATACCTACGGGTAAACCGGTTTAATTTTCAATAAACATGCATTTTGAATGTTCAATTTGTAATAGGCTCATTTCATATCTATAAATAAATAAAAAATATTGTCATCTGTGTCGGAGTCGCTAACTTATGTTATTTATTGCATAACAACACTACCTACCACATCAATTTCATTTTAATTTTTATTATTTAGCCGTTTATTGAACAAAGTAAAAGAAAGAGGACACAACATAAGAATAAACTACTACCTACAGGTCAACTTATTTCTAAAAAGAAATATCTTCCAGCAAACCTAGGGTAGCGTGCATGTTTTATGTGCAGGAGTGAACTTATTTGTTTTTATTTAACATTTAATCATAGTGGGTCTTGAGTGTGCCTTAAATTAAAAAGCTTAATTTTTTATATATCTTACTTTACGCATTAGTCGTTGTACGAGTACATTTACCGTTTCCTGTCTGTAAATATTCTTGACAAATACTATTATGTACTTAAAGTAATGAATGCAAGCGAAACGTTCGGTGTTAGTTCTAAGGTGTTTGAGTTCGGGCGTGAGCGTTACTTTTCTTGAGATCTTCCACTTAGCTCTATAAAAATTTACATACAATTTTCATTTTATCCGCAGTCAAAATTTTTAATTATACGATTGTCGAACCCGTGCCTCGTGTTCGATTAAATCCAAATATGTTTCCTTCGTTTTCTTCTTCTTTTCGATTGGGACACCGAGCCGCCCAACGACCTGAGGATTGCTGTTTTAGTTATTAAATACCACTCAAACAAACCACTTGGAAAATTTATTCACCAGATTCTTACTATACTATAATCTCTGAGATCGATCTTAAGTGTGACTTTGAAATGCTGTTGACATTTATCGAAATAGATCTTGAGATCGATTCCAGAGTTGAGTGCGACTTTTAAATACGGTCCTAAAACTCCTACGTTTATGAGATATTAGGACAACTTTCGCATGACATTTATAAGAAATCAATAACTGGAATTCCTCAACAAAATTGTGTAGGCACATAATGGTTTGATTTGTTTGGTGGAACTATCCCTTTTCGTGTAGCGTGCCATAATAGCGATCTAATTATAATTACCTGTGCTGTGCATTCACATCTGAGCTTCAATGAGAATTTGTATCGCATAAATTACCTACACCTTTTAAGAGTTTCGTAGAGTAAGTTAGTGAAAACCCATTTCATTTCGACAACTCTGTTTGTATGTGCGTTACCGCTCGCTAGAGGACTATCGATAATTGTTAGAATATTCATGCTATTGTTCAACTATCCAAGTATCCACTGTTAATCGATAATATCGACAGTTCAAAATGTAATCATTTTAAAACTAACGATCGTCTCGATTCACTACTACACAATCGATAGTATGGAACTGTAGATACTATACAAAGATGGTAGGTACCTATCAGTAAAATCGATAGTGAAACAGTTACATTGTTTTGTATAGATATTGTTCTTACCCTAAATTTTTTTTATAAATTGAGTAAAACCTTGAATAAATCCTCTTTTATATTTTAACAAAAATGAACGCGTGTCTAACATTTTTATGAAGACAACACGCGTTCAACGTGCGTCAAACATTTTTTGTTGAATCCATAATACCTAATAATATGACAAATCGCAGTTTTCGATTGTACAGTGAGGGATGACGGTGAGGTTGGTTTGGGTGTGGTGTGAATACTTACATAGAATTATGTGCGACCCACAACAGGAAGAATAATTAAAATTAAATTATCCATAAAACTGAACAACTTTAGATCAAAATATAAAAAAGAAATTGAACCTTCCATACAAATTGACTCGGTCGGCTGATACCTTTTGTATGGGAGATACATTTTTTTATATTTCAATCTACGTTCCTTGGGGAAACTTGTTCAGTATTGCCTGTAAAATATTGGCTACTACTGTGGGCCACACAATATCTGGGTAATTTATGTAATTCGTTTATTTTCGGTAAAAACTGCATTTTTTATCAAATATTCAGTACAATTTCATGACAGGGTCTAAAACTTGCGCTTTCTATTTAAAAAGTCACAGGTAGGTAATATTTATTTTGTGAGAGATGTCACAGTGACATTAATTCACATGTCAATCAAGCATACAGAGGAGGCAGGAAACCATTTCTGTCACACTTGTGCATACATCCTTCCTTGAACTATTGTCACACCCACTTTGTAGCACATGCACATGCACCCACATGCATCTTTCGCTTGTTCATGTTTTCATTCAGTCCATTGGCAGTCTACATTGACGAGAGCCATACTAAGTTATGGTTATTGCTAGCGATGGATGGCAAAAGACGATTCTTTGTAAATGAAAGGGCATCCAAAGCCTTAGCTTGATGTAAGTTGATATACGCGAATATTTGTACAATTGCTGAGGATACCTGTGGATCCGGATCCGTATCCGGACGAGGGTGGAGCGGAAGTCGAGGTCTCAAGTAGCGATGGTAAATTATAGGTTTAGTTTGCATTACGCCTTTTTTCAAAAGTCTCCGGTTTCAACGTCCTTTTTGAACCTTCGTCAGTGAAATTTTAGGCAAGGGGATATTCAATATGACCCGTAGGAAGGTCTTTTTCTATTTATTCGATGTGAAGGTTGTTTTAATTTGTGGTTATTGAGCCTCCTGCTCGGGTTCGCTACACTCTGCTTTTTCTACGTAGGCGCATCGCACACTCGACGCACGACGGAGCGCTAAAATATCGCAGCGGTCTGCCAGATCCATCCAAGAAACGTCACTCCCCATACTAAAACCGCATGACCGCGGATGACGCTGCGAAAGGGGATTGACATTTCTAGTATGAAACTGACAGGCTTCTGCGATGTTTTAGAACTCCGTCGTGCGTTAAATGTGCGATCCGCTGTACAATCTGCAAATGTCAAATGAATTATTTGAAAGTATCAATAAAAAAATTATTTGAATGTTTATTGTGCAAACGGTCATTTTGAAACACAATATATTGATCCTTCTAGCTCTATTTGACTCACTCAAGGAAGACGTCTCTTAAACAAACCCTAATGAAAAGTAAACTAAACGAAAGCGTGTCGAAAGCGATCATTGCTGGGTTCTGTAAGTCAATAACATTATATAAGATATACTTAGGTATGACAGTTCATCTTCAATTCTTTACGTCTTTTTGCGTCACGTCACGATTCAGTGTTAATTGACCCTAACATAGGGAACACTAAAACAAGTAGGTAATTTTTTTTATTATAGACACTGCTTTCGTCAGGAGTGGCTATATCACCGTTTTTAATGTTTTATTTTATTTTACAATGATTTATACCTGGGTCTACCCCTACCAGTCAACAAATGGCAATGTCTGGTGGTCGTAGGATAAGGAGAACCAGAAAGTAATAGACGGATAAAACGTTTGTGCATAGAACTACAAAATACACAAGTTTAGGTGCAAACTATTATTTGATTATTATTAAAACAAAATTTTATGTACAGATGATTCAGCCTCTGCGTAAGTTAATGTGGATCCCTAAGATGTTTTAACGTAGTTTTTATTCATTTCCTAAAGGGGTTGCTACAAATCTTATTAACAATAAGGGTGAGCGCCATATACCGGTCTCTCAATGGAAATAGAAACATATAAAAACCGTCCTTAATGAACATAATTCCCGTATAAAAGGGTTACTTAAAAATAAATACCGCAGTAGTATTCTGTAAAAGATTGTCTTGAAGTTGTGAATAGACGAGACGAGATGAAAATATACTTGAAAGAAGCACAAGTAGGTATCTGCTATAAATAGGTTGAGTAGAATAAGAGACTGAATTCATAAAAAGTTCATCTCAATTAAAATTAATGTTTAATGTACATTATTTCTGCCATTATTTGAATAGTTATGACATCAAATTCTTATTTATTAACATGTCAAATTTCTCGCGCAGTCTAAAATTCCGCAAGTGAACAAATTACACGCGGGTGCGTTCCGACACTAAAGTACTTTGATTAATTGTTAATATTACATAGAAACTCTGTTTGTACGTTGTAGGTAGCTGATATAATGATGATGCATCAACCTCGTACAGTTTTAAATGGTTCCTTTCATAGTGGTCAGTCAAATGTCATTAAATCACACGCCCAATGAAGCTCAAGTCGTGTGCAAATCGAACAATCGACGTAATCAGTTCATTACTACGCATCACTGAGAAAGAATACCAGCGTCGGTTACGAACACAACGCGATTCAGAAGCTCAATTTCTGAAATGCTCGTTTTCGGTTCCGTGCACGAAAGCCCTAAACGACTGGTCTAACCACACGTTTATTTTTACTTGATGTTTTTATAGTCAAAAATATGTGTGAACTTTTGAGGGTACCTATGTGGAGATCGAAAAGTAAAGTAGAACGTGAGATGCAAGCGTACCAAGTGGCACATTTTCGCATGAAACTAAAAAGAACCTTTCAGAAATTGAGCTCCTGAAACTCTGTTTTTGAGTTTTCGTATGCGGTAGTCTGCTGCTCATGCTCGTTCAACACGCTCTACTTTGATACATTCACACATATTTCAATTAATTCACAATTAGACTCGATATTTATAAATTCTAGTAGTAGAAAGTGTGATATACGATTCCTGAAATCACACATTCAGAAAATGCGCTCCTGTACTCGTTGTGAGCAACAGAATAACACTGCCGGTATTTACTCGTTCTTAAGTTGATATTGTAGGCATGTAGAAATGATTTATGGTTACAGCATGCCGGTGCATCTCCAGCTATTTTTATAATATTATTATTTGGCTATCGGAAAGTTCACCTTTCTATTAACCTATGTTAAAAATAACGACGTAATAAATGAACAGAGGATGAATACCATTAATGATTCAATTTGTTTTTATGTTTTTTGCATTCTATTGAAGGCTTCTCAGTAGTTATTGTATAAACATGTGGATGTTTGACAGCTTTTAATGCAGAAACGAATTACATACTTACAGAAATTGTGAACGAGTAGGTAGGTACGTGTATGTAGTATTTTTAATTTAACTATACGATGAATCAGTCAATCCCCAATTCCCGAGGTGAGGTGGGTACAAGTCTGTAAGGTTCTACTTACTCCAGATGTTCTCTACAATATTTTACAACAAAACGGAAACGGAAAGATAAGATGTGGATTCTCTCTTTCTAAAGTAATATTCCTTTCTCTATCTTTCGTCTTCCGATGTGCTTTTTGTGAGAAGTATTATATTCGCAGGTTTTTCATGCACAGATTGTGTTTGGTTCGTCGGCCACCTGCTTAGGAGTAAAAAAAATGTGAACAACTGACGATCATATGGTGCCAGAGCCAGCAGACATTAAAAGTCTGTTCCCAAAAGGATGATTAACAATATTTTCTAAATATCCGATTGGTATTCGGGTCCATGAAACTTTTTTGAGAAAATTATTTTTTTCTAGCTTTCTTGTGACTATGGAGCGCGGAACTGCCAAATTATAAATATCATCATAAGTAAAAAAGCTGTTATTAAGACCGAGTTGAATTAAATTTTATTGTTTCCTAGGTTTAAGGTGGACCGCACAATTAACGTACATTGGACCGCTAAAATATCGCAGTGTTCTGTCAGATCCATACTAGAAATGTCAATCCGCTCAACTGCTGTAGCGGTGTCGCAACGTCGTCCGACGAGTGAAGTTTTATTTAACACGGGGAGTGAATCTTCTAGTATGGATCTGACAAACCGCTGCGATATTTTAGCGGCCCGTGTTCTTATTTTACTCTGAGAATAAAATTTTCTGAACAGATTCTTCGTTTTAAAAACTGAAGTCTATAGCTCCGATTTTAATTCTTCGCTGAAATCCATTTGACAAAGGTCCCATTGAGGCCGGTGCTCAAACACGTCTCGTGGGAGAGCACCGGGTAAACGCGGCGTGCTCGCACTGTTGTCTCAGCATATCGCGGTGATGGATCACCAGCACCAACTCAGCCACCGAGTCAACGACCGCTCACGCCGACCTCATAGATTGATCACGCCGGATAAAGGGTAATTTTGATTGACTTCTAAATTCCTTCGCGACATACCCAAACAGCGCTGAGAGCTTTAAGCTGTCTTACTCAGGTAGAGCGCCGGTGCCGCCGGTGCGGTGTCTTGTTTTGTTGATCTTCGCACAATAGGTAGATATTGACGAGCGAACCTGCTAGCTTCTGCCTATTAACTTTTTACGCTATAGCGGTATAGTCGTTAAAACAACAGGAAAAGTACCTCCAACAATTTTTACTTGGATCGCCCATACGTTTACTTTGCCTTCTCTTGAATTTCCTAAAGCTAAGCCGTAACAACATAACTAAGATCCAACAGGGTATTAATACGGGATTTTATAGATATGGATATTAAATCCAAATGAAAACATCTTCTCAGTTCAAAAATAGCCGTGTCGGATTTAAGGAACCCTTTCAGATGTAAATCACTAGGAAGTGTAAAAAACGGGCGAGTTATTTTGTAAGTAGCTATGATTAATGTATTTCTAGGACGAGATGATTAAGGCTGGTTTGATTGACTGTCGAGTTATTTTGAATTTAGGTGTAGCTACTTTTATGATAGATACCTATATTACCTACTTACCTTTATTATTTCAGTATTTTTGTAAAAGTTGCCTACTTTTTCATGGTTTTCTCAGCTGAGATTCGCGGGTGTGGCACAAAACACGCGGAAAGGAAGGTGGGTTTGGCTGGTGTATATTCGCAAGTAGCAACCCCCTTGCGCGGCTCCGCACTGGCACCGGGGCACCTGTTGGAGCGGCCGCGATCTGATTTGCCTCGCTCGCATGCCGGCTGCCGGCTGACACAAGCCCGACTAACGAAATTACACGAGCCTCCTCAATGCGAAAATGCTTACGAGCTGTACACACGAAATTTGGTTAGTAATAGCTTGATGGATTCGCTACCTTGATTTTAATGAGGTGCTAGCATCAAACTATGACAAGAAAAGCTTAATAAGAACGTCTAAATGTTTCTATAACATTCTGATTTTTAATCTGGGCGTCGGTAATAAATACGACGGCGCACGAACGTAGCTACTCATACCAATTCTTCTAATCATAATGAAATCGGTTGTTTTCCGTAAGATGTTATTACGGAAAAGATTGAAAAGACCCTACGGAGCAGAGGGTTGTTTTTTAATGCGAACATATAGCCTTTGTATAAGTTGTCTGGGGGGGTGGTGGTGGGGCGAGGGCGCCGGGATGCGTTTCCGCTGCGGCCGGCGCGCACTGGACGGGTTGAGCAGACACATGCGCCACAGATTTCCGGCAAGACGTTCCGATCTGAAAACACCTGGACGAAAACAACTTAAAAAGAATTCACTTTTTGTTCATTACAAACCCTTCAAATTTTGTTTCAAGGGGAAGATTCCTTTACCCCTTTTCATTTGTTTTTTTCAAACACTTAATTCCGTCTTGTCTATGCTCCGTTGCATTCCATTTCAAGTTTTAATAACTTTCTGACCCCATTTATTTTCTATTTTTAAAATTCAAAGGTGTTCGCAATGTTTTTTAAAGCAAGCTCTAGAGGCAAAGATGGTTATCGAAGTGTTTTGAGTTTTTGCTTAGAATGCTGTTTTGGAGTTTTTTGGTGTGCATATGGCAGATTATTTTGGTTATTTTCGGGCTAGCGCATGTGCTCTGCACCATTCGCGACAGACGGTGATGTCACTCTTTTTATTTTTGATTATAAGTTGGAAAGGGGTAATGTTTTGTCTAACAGCCATAACATGTTTACCTATAGGTATATATAGGTACCTCGTATTCGGTAACATGGCATCTTGTTGTGTATAAAAAGAAAGTTTATAGAAAACTTTACTAGAAATGCTTAAATTACTAATTATAGACAAAGCAATGATGATGATTAATTTGAGAAGAGAGTCGTTCGCCGTTTGAATCAATCATTATTTTGCGAGAGGTGTAAAACGTTTATAGAAATCGTCCGTAGTATGTAGTGACTGTTTGTCTCAGCGCATTGTGTGAATGCTTTTGTACGGTAAAAAATTGTGTTTGCGTCTAATTTGACGGAGACAAATGCGGCTGTCGGGCTAATGGGCGTCTGGGCGGCTGGGCGGCAGGCAACCAGTCATACCAAAGTGAAAGTGATTTGGCCACGGCGTGCACTTTGACTCCACTGATCGACTTGCTGCGCTTGCGCACAACCAAATTGACCCTCTAATTGGGTCACTTATTTTAAAACTCGGATAAATCCATTTTTTAGAATTTCAAGCTAGCAAAGCCGAATTTATTTTAAAAAACTTTGTTGCATTGAGCGCAGAAGAGTTGTTCATTTGGTGCGTAGGCGGATCGCACACTTGAGTCTGTCTCGCAAGGCGTTTAGTGTCTAGAACTTCAAGGCGAGCACTTTCAAAGTCTGAAACGCTTCTATTTAAGTAGAAACGCCACTCTGTTCTCCGTTCAGCAGGCTCATCCCAATGTTCGACAGGTATATTCAGAAAATTGCGTTAGGTAATTTAAAATGACTATCAGTTTCCCAGTAGCATTTTATCAAATCTGAATAAATCCACTTGATTTTATCAAATCTGCACTAATCCATATCACATTTTTTTAGTTTTTAAAATGGCGATAAATAATAAATAATGCCGCCCCGTTACCCGCTAAATTCAAAACTGGGGCCTAATAGGAGTTTTGTAATTTGGTTGACATTGGATGACCAATATAATAAATTGATCCATCTCGCAGGCCTATCGGGTGCGTGCGTGCCGATGTAGGTAAAATCCGACATACACAATCATAACACTAGCTTGTACAGTTATTCGCGTAGATTAATGCATTCCCCCTTCCCCCCACTGCGGTCAACCTCTGACCCGGCTCACGGATACACCATCTGTCAATGTTATTAAGCACCTATTTACATTTCACTACGGGCCGAGCTAATGGTGGTGACGAGCCACGAGCCGGGCTCAAGATGCTGCGGGAATTTTGTGAATGCTCCTCAGAAGATGGTACCTAACCTAAGTTCCAATATAAATTGACCAACAGTTTTTAGGGTCGAGATGTATAAAGTGTTGAAAATATAGTAATGATACAAAATAACGGATTATGATATCAAATATTTTCCGCTTTTTGTCACTTAACTTTATAGCGTAAGCATTTGTGTGCTTTATCTATATCTGTTTAATTATAAAGGTTAAGTAGAACCGTAATGCACTTTGATGATTCTGTGGGAGACGAGACAAATGCGTGGGGTGTGATGACGCCATAATACACCACGCTTTCACAATAATCGTGGACGCGATACTTGCAAATACTTATAGTATACCTAATTCAAGTAAAATATTTTTTTTAAGTAACAGGAGACCTTCATTCTCTTTCTTTTTGAACCTCGATAGTCAAGTTCATGAGAATCAAACAAGCAACCAACGAGGATGTTTGTGTGGTCTAAGACCCGTATAGCACGTGCCGAGTGCCAAGCCATGCCGACACTCGCCTGTCGGCAGCTGCCATCGACAAAAACAAGGAAGTGCAACCATCGCCTACTACTTTTTAAATTCTAAACCGTACCAAGTGCACATTACATTGTAGAGCAAGTTCGCTAGCTGGCGAAAGGTTAATGTGGACATTATGCTTTGTTACGACCAAAAGCATGTCCACTTTAATGGATATGGACGGAAGGTTACTTACTTATATTATACACGGTTTTTATTGCGTAATGAAAGATAAGACCTAGTTTCTAAATGTATATTTTAAGTCCTTAATTTCAGCAAGGACTGAATATGAAGTCTTATCACCACTAAAACTCTCAAACCCTTCTAATAAAAATCGGAGTTCAAAAAAATGTAGTACTATTCAAACCTTAGCACGTGTTCCGCGACACATGTGCATTAAAAAACTTCTTCTTTAATTTGAAAAGGAAGAATCGGAAGTTCCATAATCTGAATGAGTCCCATATTTGAATTTGGAGCACATGTTGTCCCGCCCCCGTACAAGTTCCTGCTACGACCGGTTTAAGAAGACCTGTGATGCATTTTTTCACATACAAACAACATACTGAATTTAAAGCGCTATTAAAATTATAGAGTTCTACTAAGAATTGTCACTGGAGTTCATAGAGTTTGTGAGTGAATGAAATCGTGATTGGGTAAAAAGGTAAAAACACTTCCGTTCTGGCTGAGTTTACTTTTTGCGTAGGTATTTTTCAACCATCTCCTGTTTTAGTCTAAGGCGGATCGTACAGTAAATGTACAACGGAGAGCTAAAATATCACAGCGGTCTGTCAGATCCATACTAGAAACGTCACTCCCCATACTAAAATCGCACTCGACGGACGACGCTGCGATAGCGATTGCGGTTTTAGTATGGGGATTGACATTTCTAGTATGGATATAACAGACTGCTGCGATGTTTCAGCGCTTCGTCGTGCGTTAATTGTGCGATCCGCTTACCGCAATTGATCGGTGCTGTACCAGTAGGCAGGCACCAGACCTGTTTGCTAGTATGTTATAAGCTATCAAGCAAACGGCTAATGAAAAGTAGAGTTATTCAGTGGAAAGTGGTTTCAGGTACGTTATCACAACTTGTCAGTCGACAGAACAGCCAGCTTGCTTGCGCCTGCGCTGCTAAATCTTACCTACCTCTAAGTACCTATTTACAAGTTATATCATGTAATAGTATGAACTGTATTTATCTACCAGCTGTTAGTTAATACAGCTATTAAGTGGAATGCGAGTGCATTGTAAACTCAAACGAATACAGTTTTGAATGTAAATAGAAAAAAAAAATGGTACCTATATAACATTATTTTACAAACACAAATCAAAACCATGATAAGCACCCAACCAAGATGGGTTGCCAAGAGAACGAATAAATATATACGAGATCAGCTTCGCATTAAATTAGAGTGTCAAAAATATACGCTACTAAAAAATTCTAGGGTATCTTGGTCACATTGCTCGTCGTCAACCAGAAAATCTTGCCAAGTTGATACTCCTGGGCAAAGCAGAAGGAAGAAGACTCCGCGGTCGATCAGCTAGCCGCTGGTGTGACCAGGGGAAAGCATTCACTGGTCTCTCTGTAACAACTGAGAAAAACTATACTCTTTGGCAAAATATAAACTCTGACACATGAAACACTTATACCAGCAATAATATTATTATCAATATGTTTTGACATAAATACTTTGGGTTCAGTTTTAGAAAGATGATTGCAAAAAAGTTTTTATAGAATAACGGAAATGTCACCGATGTGGTTTATCCCAAGAGTTTATCGCGGAAAACGTTTGGATTGCGCATTTCGTATACATAGTGGCGCCATCTAGTATGTACATATATAAATAAAACTTAATAAAACCCATGATGGGATAGTCAAAAATAGACTGCAGTTTTTTTACACCGAGGTAAGTAAGATAGGCCTTTCCGAAACATGTGGACGTGTAGGCAATGCTACTCTTTATGGCCGACTGAACTTAGTTGATACTTTAATTATCTAGTAGAAAGATTTATTATTTAGTAGGTGTGAAACAAATCAGTATCACTATGATAAAATTATAAAATATACTAGCTTTTGGTCCAAGGTTTCGCTCGCGCTTCATCTTCTCGTATAGAACGGTTAGTACTGTACCTACATTTATTTATAGCTACATATGCTTTCAATTTCTGGAGATGCAGTTAATTCATAATTTACTAATAATATAAATGCGAAAGTTTGTATGTTTGTTACTCCTTCACGCAAAAAGTACTGTACCGATTTGCATGAAATATGACACACAGATAGAAGGTAACAAGTTTGTATTCCGAAAAAAGTTCCCGTGGGATGCAACGGCATTAAATCGACTTCCACGCAGGCGGTGCCGCGGGCGCGCTCACTAGTAGTGTGTTTAATAATATTATAGCCTAAAGCCTAAAAGCCTATTGGTTTCTATGTAAACCATACAGAAATCATTAGTTTCGCCGGAACTTGGCGGGACTGTTTTATAAATTGTTTTCCTCCGTTACAATACAATGCTATAAATTACAATATCCATAAGCTTTAAGATGAGAAAATGTCTCAATCTAACGGGAATTTAGAGAACAGCAGAAAAACTATCCAAAGAATCTGGTAAGTAATCTTTAATTTCGAAACAAGAAATGAAAATATCAATCCATCCACACAACCCCTGTACGTACAACGATCAAAACCGTTTAACGTACCTATATCTACGACTATGACAAGGCGACAGTGGAATCCCGCATATGTTTTGATATTTTACCAAAAAATCGGAAATATTTTTTGAAAATCCATTAAAAAGTTGACTATAAATCATGGTGCATCTGCCACAGCCGCCGGCACATCGACCATTATTTTAAAAAATTGCTTTTGTCCTACGGTCCTAGATGGGAATCCGATCCGGAACGATATTCTCATTTTTTTCACCATTCAAATGATGGATTCGTGTGTTGCATGCGGTTTGGTTGAGCTATGTGACCCTTCAATATTTATTCGCAATATCGTAAACATAAATATCGGCATATCAAAAATTACTACAGCAGCCAATTTCAATCTAATAGGGGTTTTATGAAAACTATACTAGTTAGGGATATACTTACATACTTGAAAACTCTACTTGGGCTTGGGACATCATATATCATGATAAAGTCTCTAATAGCCACTAATAGAAACAAAAAACTTATTTCACGGTCGCCCTTATCTACCTATTTAAAATTACACATCCACGCCTCTTTAGAGTACGGACGTAAAAATTGGGCAATTTGCGCATTAAATTGGTCAATTTTCAGTTTTTGAGGACAAATTGCGTAATAAATCAAGACATTATTATAGGCGATACGCTAAAAGGGACATTTTGGCAGGAAACGTGCGACCGTGCTAATCACACAATAGAATGTCAGCGCAAATTACCTACATTAGGTACTACGGTGGGCAGGCGCCTATAAAGATAACACACACGTATTGGTGCGAGTGTTCCACGTACGTATAATGTAGATTTTGAATTGTTTTAGACATAGCTGGCCTCTTTCACACTCAACGTACAACGCTGCGCAAAAATAACTCTGCGCTGACGGATCCGTCTGTCAATACTAGAAACGTCACTCCCCATACCTAAGACCGCTCTCGATGGAAGTCCCAACGCACAGCCGCTGCGTTGCGACTACGCATCCGTTAGCGACGCGCCAAACGACGTCATTTTACCTGACATTTTGATCGTGCGTCGTGCGCTGTCACTGCGTTGGTTCAGCGTTATTTTAGCGACCGTTTGATGGACGTCAGAAACGTTCAACTTTGATCATTTAATAGATAATACGTATCCGAAATAAAAAAGGATGAGATCATTGCGATATTCGTACAGCTTGCTTGAAATGACAGGCGATCTGGGTAATTTTGCTCTTAAACATGTAAAAACTACCAATATGATTGAACCGGGTTGCGCATAAGACTGACTCTTGTCATCAACCTAAAAGACGTATCTTTCCGAAACCCAGGTTATAAATATATTTAGTTATTAATATATTTCTCACACTTTAGCGCAAGAATGCTACGCTAACGTCTGCGCCTGTCAGATCCATACTAGAAACGTCAATCCGAATACTAAAACCACTCTCGACGCACGACCCAGCGCTAATGCAGCGCTAGTGCAGCGCCGTGCGTTGAACCTGCATCCAGCGCGGTTTTTGTATGGGGATTGGCGTTTCTAGTATGGATCTGACAGGCGCATACGTTAGCGCAGTGTTATTTTTGCGCTCAAGTGTTAGAGGCATAGAATTACTTATATTATAAGTCTATGGTTAGAGGCTTTAGTAGGTAACTGCAGTTACATACGTAGGAATGTAATCCTATAGACTATATGCTGTAATTGAAACCACATTTTTAAACCATATCGACACCTTGGAACAATTAGCCGATTAGTTCCAGATTCAGAGAACTATCTTCCATCCTAGATCATAGCTTGGTGGCACGCGATGACGTAACTGTTCTGTTCTCTTGCATGAAGGTACCATCAACAGGACATTAATCCACCAGGGATCAGCCTATACTGGTGCTTCATTCAAATTATAAATCATATACAATACCTGTGATACTTTCAATTCTAATATATTTTCTCATTTTTAAAGATAATAGGTACGTTTGAATATAACCTTAGCGGTTTTGACACTGACTGGGCCAAAAGAGTGGAGAGGTCTGGAGGAAAGAGCAGGAGATAAAAAACTGGGTGAAGTGGGACACTCTAAGCAAGAATAATAAAAACAATTAGGGTAAATGATACAAAAATATAGTTAGATACGTACTCATTCTAAAAGAATTTATGAGTTGTTCTGTGACGTCAATGGAAGGCTATTTAAACTACGTATAGCAATGAAATCCACTAGCCTCAGGTTGCTATGTTCATCCAATCTACGTTATTACGAGTTTTAAACTATATCGTGAATCAACTTGTAAAATGCTAATAGTGAAGATGTTAGGTAGTATAAGGGGTATTTGTACAACGACTGGGAAGATTGGAGTCATCAGATCGAATCATAAACATGTTAATATAAACAACAGAAAAAACTGCCGTCTTCGAGTCAGACTCTGTAGCATAATAGAAATTGGCATAGAAAATCACGTTTTGTTTTGGGAGCGCCTTGAAATACCTATTAATTTTTATTAAATCTTGTGTTTCTAGATAGCGACAGATCATGTTGTGTGAAAACTTCGACTGTCTAATTATTAATTTCATGAGATATTACATCCCCTGAACCAGTGTATTTTGTTATAGCGGTCACGGATCGCACACTTGACGCACGACGGAGCGCTAAAATAACGCAGCTGTCTGTCAGATCCAAACCAGAAACGTCACTCCCCATACTAAAACCGCACTCGACGGACGACACTGCGATAGCGCTGCGTCGAATGCAGTTAAGCGGTTTTAGTATCGGGATTGACATTTCTAGTATGGATCTGATCCGCTGCGATATTTTAGCGGTCCGTTGTGCGTTAAGTGTGCGATCCACCAAATGCGGTATTTTTGAAAGTTTTAGCTCTCTTACTATCATGGTATTCACCAGATACTGCCTGTTGGCAGACGGGCTGGACAGTAGAGTCTCTCATTTTGACACTTTAGGAACCCCATAAAATATGCAAAAATTTACACCTTCCCAAACCTATGAAAATTTATAAAACCGACCTACATTGTCTGCCACCAGGAAAAATAACCAACTACGCACGCACTGTAGCCTACAGTTTTATAAGGATAATTTTAAAGTGTACACCTAATTTCTTAATGTAGGTACTATGTGCGCCCGCCACTATTTATTGCTACAATTACACTAATCTACGAACAAAATATGACTATCGACCAAACAATTAATTTTGCACTAAGATATAGCACCTTTTTATTCTATTACATATAACATATTCTTTTCTTTCCCAAAAAATACTTACTATGCGCCAAATAATCCAGATAGTTACACATAATAATATCTAGCCTGTATATTAAAACCGCATAATATACATTTAAAGCGGTTATGTACAAATTTATAATTATTAGAAAAGGACTAATAAATTGTTTAAAAAAAAACCAAACATAGAATTTTATACTCATTTAATTAGAGTTGAACTCCTTCTTTTCTCTTATTGGCGATAATAGAGGCGAATATTGACCTCCGTCTACGTACATTGTACTTGCGGGGTAGGCTGAGCGTTCACGGCCACAAAAATACGGTTGCTAGCGCCACATTTTATAAACATTAATGGCTATTTGAACTAATTCGTGTATCACTATTATCCTTAAAGTCGTAATACACATAATACCCTCCTCGTGTCGTCGTGAAAAAAATGGGCTAGGTGATGTTATTCTAAACCGGCTTCATACGGCAAACGATGACCCTCATCTAAGTTATCATAAACAGCAACCGCGTCCATTCGTTGTTCTAAACCTTCCTTACTGCTCTTTATTTTTCTAAATAAAAAATAAAAAGTGACAGATCATTTATAGCTGTGATTTGCTTTCTAAAATGTCAATTTTGGTACACATTGACTTGCAAGCAAAAAAATCTACTTAAATAATTAGGAGTCACACTGTTATTAAATATTTACAATAGGTGTTCATTATACTTGGAGGACATATTTTGGCCCAACGTTAAATAATTTTAGAGTAACAAAGGTAAATGTAAGTGCAGAAAACCGGAATACATTGAGATACGTTTAAATACCATCCGTTCTTTAATATAATATCACAGCGAAGAGCTAACGCGTAAATAAGCGCGTGACATCGATAATGACAGTCTGTATTAAATCTGCCACACAGTGTCTACCCCGTAAGCCATTCTGACCCCTAACACTACTCACTAAGTACCACCACAAACATAACCACATTCCTCCCAACGCTTAACGGATCACTGTGACATTTTTATTACAGTGAATTGTTTCTCACGGCTGCGTTTGATGCGGTGGCTTGGAATCGATTTTATTACGTTCAGCGACTTGGATTGAAAAGGATAATAAATTAACAAACCCGATGTTCACCACTCCATTATGAACCAATTGAGAACCTTTTAAATTAATTTATAGAGAGTGATTGTCGCTCAAGAATTCGAGCACCTATCTATTCTCCGCGTCCAGAGTTTCGAATAAAGCCACTGGGTAAATAAAAAAAATAATTTAATTAACGTAAATTAAGCTACTTTAAGTTAGCCGTTTAGCTTTTACGAGAAGCGATCTTTCACAACATTATTTTCACGATCGCAATGCAGTAAGTAGGTAGTTATATATGTTGTTACAATCCGACACGAATGACAATAGCGGAAAACGTTTCGATGTGTAAGTACTAAGTATATTTGGAAGGGAAATGGGAAAGTTGGCGGGAAGTTGTGAGCAGAGCTCAGTCGAGGTCGGTAAACAACCGCGGAGCGATGAACTTTAGCAGCGCTGTTATTGTACCGCTTCTGTGACAATTGGCAAGTCGCAACACATTTTTCAGGAACGATATCAAAGTAAGGACAAGCCCACGTGTAGCTACTATGGGAAGCCTACTCGCCTCAGCTATTTTTACAGATCTCGCTTTGTTGTCGGTTGTCGGAGGGTGCAACAGACGACCGATGTGGCGCAGTGGTAGTGCGACTGCCTTTGACGCAGAAGGTCCCGGGTTCGATTCTCGGTGGGTCACTCACAAAGTTGATATTTATCTCTTTGTGAATTTGTTCCCAGTCTGGTTAGGACATTGCTGGCTGAACTACCCGATTGTCCGTAAGTAAGATGGTTCCGTGTTTCGGATGGCACGTTAAGCCGTAGGTCCCGGTTGCTGTCTATGATCACTTAGACGGCGGTCGTTACACAACCATGTCAGAAGCCTGCTACATGTAGAAGGCGGTTGAAAAATTCTGACACTAGGGTTCATCGGGTCGTTGGACGATTCGGTGTCCCACACGAAAAGAAGAAGAAGGAGGGTGCAAGGTAAGATAAGATACGATACTTTATTTGCACACAAGAGAAAAAATTTAACATAAATAACTTACGAACTTAACGCCGAACGTAGCAAAACCCGGGGAATATCTCGTATGAGATGTCGGTCTCATCGTGCCATGAACCCGCCTGGGTGCGCCTCAGTAAGTAAATCTCGCTATGTTGAAGATAAAGGTAGAACGACCTCAACGAAACATTGATCGGTGCAGATGCTCAGATATAATGTCATAACATAATATTGATTCAACATTCTAGAATCGTCAGTTAACTTTTAAGTTCTTGTATTACTTATGTCCTATCCCTAAAATATTTTAAAAGTGACATCTCAGACGTTTACTTCGATTCGAGTGGTGGCAGATTATTATCACGATCCTAAATGGCGTTAACCTTCCAAATTGCCCAAGAACTTGTGATTGTTATTTTTATGTTTCTGTACAAGCCAATTTTCTCCATTGTCCTCCGGTTCACAACGCTCAACTTTGGAGTTAACATACGCATGCGCCATGCACATGAGTGGCGTATCGCACACTTGACGCATGACGGAGCGCAAAAATATCGCAACGGTCTGTCAGGTCCATACCAGAAACGTCACTCCCCATACTAAAACCGCACTCTACGAACGATACTGCGATAGCACTGCGTTGACAGCGGTTGAGCGGTTTTAGAATGGGGATTGACATTATTTGTATGGATCTGACAGACCGCTGCGATATTTTAGCGCTCCGTCGTGCGTCAAGTGTGCGATCCGCCTTAGAAGTTCACACGTGCGTCAACAATCTCGTGAAACTCGCCGCCGACCGCCGCCGCGCCGTGTCGTCGTGTCAAACAAACCAAATTTAAAGAAAGTACGCAGTAATTAGGTAACTAAATTACTTTCCTTTTCCTTCTTTTGTGTCGACTGCCGACTGCTTCAAGTTATGTGTAGGGCGTCGAATACCGGGAACCCGGCCTTTTTTAGACGTTTTTCAATACCGGTATTGAAAACCTAATTACAGGATACCGGTATTGATGATTTCGATAAGTTTATAGTATTTTTTTTGGTTATACGTTCCTTATAGTGTTGCCTTTTCTTCCTTGCATCATCATTGTTATTGTTTAAAATATTAAAAAATGTTTCTAAGCTTGTTTTGAAGATATAACTGAGACTTGCCGCACGCGCGGTCAGCTGTACTGTACCCAAAAGCTAGTAATTGTGCCGTCAGACTTCCGAAGATCAGTGGCATTGACATCTCATGTGAAAGTGCCAAGTAGAAACAGATCAGCGATTACCTACATACATTTATCTACATTCATGTGCATTAATAATACCGAAATTAATATTTTCCGTTTTAGGTACAAAAAATTCATACCCACACGTGAACTTTCGGATAGTTTTAAATATGACAACAAAGATTTTTTTACGCCAGTTATCATCAAGTCATTTCACATGCTTACTATCCGACCTTATTAAAACCTTTTACGATACCGTATTTGGATAATATTTGTATATCCCCTTGCATTGTAAAATGGAGTGTAAAATATTTTTGCTCCTCTATGGTAGCTTGTATTGGCATGAGCTATAAAAGCATAACCTTACGATATAAAGTAAAATACTATAAGATCTTAAAATAAATTTGATAAGTTCTGGGGATTTCGTTTCACATCACGTCACTCATTCATTCATAAATGGTTCTTCTATTGTATTATGCTATGGACATTCACAGAGAAAAAAATACATTTGCGTGCGCATGACATCTCTGGTCTGTGATGGCATTATATGTTTACTCTTATACAAAAGGAGATGAATAAGATAGTATACCTACAGATTTCTTTGATCGACAGTTAAATCGAAAAAATATTTTGGTATCTAATCTATCTTTTGCATTGCAACGTAGTCTCTACAGTTTTGTTGATCAAAACAAAATCCAAGTAGGAAATCTGGCGACAGGTGGTGCGACGTGGCTGGTTCGAATTGAGGGCAGAACAGAGGGTTGCGAGTGGCCAAGTGGCAGCGCCAGTGCCGGACAGACAGACGGACAGATGGGGCAGTGTATCTGTCCGCCAGTTGCTAAGCTACACCTATTTTTTATTGAATGTTCGCTGAAATGTAAAAGAAACAAAGACTGCAGTGCTGACTTTCTAAACGATTTGTTCTTGGAGTATATATGGTGTATGGATGGACCGACTCCTGAAACTGTTGACTCAACTACTAGCATTTTCCCAACTACTTTTCAACTCCCCAATTACCTACTTCAGGTTTCATAAAAACAGCGCATTACGAGTTTTATTTTTTAAATGCACTGAATTTTTATTTGCCAATTTATCTCAAAATGTGTGATAATAGGTATTCCAGTAGTATCAACTCGGATATATTATAATTATATATAAGTATAGGTACTGTTCGTTATTGATTTAAGCACGTTACTTTTGTATTAAATTATTGCACTGTTTTTGAAATAGTTTGATAAGTGACAATTGCCGCCTCTGTGTTTCTAGTTTAAGATAATGTCAAACAGGATTGGTATTTTATTTCAACACAAGACGGACGAATATGTTGTATCGCTTTCATTTGTTTGTCAACTAACAAAGATAGCACTATCAAGTTGGCTTGACAGCCTTTTGTCAAAGTAAGTATAAATCGAAATGCAACACCAGACGAATATGCGGTGATGTAGTAAATTTAATACAAGTGGATAGGACACCGGTCTTACAATCGTGAGACCAGAGTTCGATCCCCGCCATGTACCAATGTGTTTTTACTCACGTACATTTACCGACTGCTCTTACGGTGAAGGAAAAACATCGTGATGAAACCCACATTCAAATAAAATTTGAAATCAAATGATATTTGAATGTGACTTAACCTAGGATTCGGGCCAGGTTAGCCTTCGGGTTGCAGAGGTCAGATGGCAGTCGCTCTGTGTAAAAACTTGGTACCACGTCAAATCCCCTAGGTTAGGTAGCCGACCCCGACAGAGAACGGGATAAGGCAAGGAGAATGATGATGATGATGTAGTAAATTTAATAATTGTGATTAAAAATAAAATGTGACGGAACCCACACATTCTGGATTAGGACATGGGAGAATAAAGATGTGAAATTGTGTTAACTATTACTGGTATTTTATTATTCACAGTACTTATAAAGAGTCTGTCTGGCTGTCTGGCTGTCTGCCTGTAGCATCCATGACCTACACAAGTCATTGGTAACATGTTGGTGGAACTCAGGCGGATACATTTATAATTACAGACTACACTGACAGATTAATATGGCAAAAAACTCAAACATACGTATTCAACTTTGGATCTAATCTTGTGCACAGATTCAGATGCAATACATCATGGGTTTGTTTTGATTAGTTTATATAAGTACCTACCTACTCCATATCATTAAATGTTACAGCCTCGATCACCGATGTGATGAGGATAACTTGCGGATAACATTAAACAAATGGAGGATAAATTCTTGTATAGTTCTACCGAGTTTACGATGCTTAATTAAACGAAGTTACAAACACTTGGTAATAACTATTTTGTTTTATACCCTCGAGAAGTAACAAGCAAGCAATTTGAGAATAAATAGTTCTTATTAAGAGAATACCCTAGGTGGGCATATTAATTCCCCTGCTTTCTTCCCGATAGGCAGGTATTTGTAAATTGACTCTGAGTGTTGGTTATACATGTGTCTGTCTGACTGTTTGCATGCTACCCCGATGCGATGCAGGGAATCGCCATTTATTCAATGATAGCATTGTAGCATTTTAAATGTATTCGTTGTGAATCTACTTGAAAATAAACGATTGTACTTGAAAATTGAACTATAACTTCCTTGCTTGTGGGCCTAGTAGCTGAACTGGAAGAAGGTCTCTACTGATGTGATTGTGTAACTACTGCCATCATTGCAATTGTTCTAAGTATTTCGACAACCAGTTGAATCACTTGCCACAGTAAATGAACAGTTGAGTCAAAGAAAGTTAAGTAGCTAGTTCCTTTAAAAACTCAACCTGTCCTTGATGAGGTCCACGGTTCATACTATAGTTCAAGCAGATCACAGGCTATAATAATAAATACGTCAATGCATACTTTCAATGTTTGTTTGTGTGTACGTCCGAATGTCGATTGTTGTTGGCTGTTGTTTACAAAACACTGCATGCCTGATAGTGGAGGCGGATCGATGACGTCATCGCATTACGTCACCTTCCCTGTATGCTCTCGTGTTTGGAAATCGACGCGTGCGCACTGAAAGATTTATTCAGTCGCCGTTGAAGTTGAGTCAGAGAATAAGAACATGTGTTTTTGTGTCTAATGATGCATTTTGCGAATGCCTCATGTTGATTTATAGGAAGATCCGCCCCTTAGTCTTAGTCCTTGATTCCTAAGCGTAGATGTTTCAAATGGTTTAACGAGTCACACAAGGAGGAAAAATGGAACTATTTCAATCAAAGTACAAATTGAAGTTTCAAATTCTGTGTATATGCTATCTTATCTGAGATGAACGCCAGTTCATAACAATCAGAAACATCGCACTCCCAGTAATCCCACCCTGCTGTTTGGAGGTGAAGTGCGAACAGCACAAATAAAGACATCAATAATTTCAACAGCTGCCCGTCAAAACAACTTTTGTTCAAAATAAAGGTGTTTACAGACAAAAGTACGTTTCCTCAATAATAGCTCGGCTGACATTATCTAATTGTTCCATCTTTTTATCCGTTTTGTTAATCCCGGTATCGAATAAAATAGAGGCTCCAATGACCGGGCGTGTACAGTCAATTCGAAAAGAGAAAATTTTAAATAAATTCTAGCACAAAGTTACTTCTTTTACTAGAACTGATTTCAATTATCTTTGGGACAGGGTGTATAGAACAGCCCTCCGAATACTGATAGGGATAGATCTGAATAACTTTTCCCTAGAAACGAGTATGTCAGGAAACGACAAAAGAATTTCGACCTCCCATAAAAAATCACGTCACGATCACAGGCTCACTGCATTTATTAAGGAGGTCAAAATTTTTTGACGTTTTCGGAAATATTTCATTTTGGGAAGTTGATCGTTTTTATGGTCTGAATATCAGTCTTCGGATGGGTGTCCCTTACACTCTGTAATATTCGTTTGAAACTTCATCAATTCGTTTGGAGAACACCTATGCAACTTATTCCACTGCTGTGTACCTACACACGTAATTGTTTTAGATTTCCGTAGAACTACTATAGCTACTTTTCTTCATAATTGTACCACGAACATAGCAGCATGACATGACGTTATAGTTTTGATCTCTTAGTTATAATGCCATGATTTTCGATTATTTTGATTGAATAGTTACACGCGGTTTCGCATACTGTTTAGTTTATTGATGAGGCTGCATAATATTTAATAATATACGTACTATACAAAACAGTCAAAGTAGAGTACAATAAGTAGTCATAAAGGTGAGCCAGGAATTTATAGAATTAAATTATTTTCTTAACTAATAGGTTCCTACATAATTATTAAACGCCCACGTCAAATCCGCCTAGTAGTGCTTCCAAAGTCAAAAATTAGACATATCCTAAAGGCGGAGACATTATTAGCATTATGTTATACGGGATGTAAGAGACGGTGTAACGAAAACTTTGCAGGCGTGATCAGACCATGAAACTAAACAGCTTTTTCTATGGCGGCTATGTTGGGAAACAAAAAAAGATTTCGAGTTCCCATACAAAGTCACTCAGCTGATCGAGATTGCTCTATGGAAGGTCGAAAAAATTTTCACGTTTACCAACATAACCCCCATAGAAAAAGTTGTTCAGTTTCATGGTCTGAGCACGCCTGCAAAGTTTTCGTTACACCGTCTCTTACACCCTGTATAAATTGTCAACATATTTCTATATATAGCTTTTAATCACCCTAAAAATTTATAAAATAAAAATAATAAAAGTAACTAAAAATTGCTGCTGCCCTGAGCATTGCATCTATTTGAAGACGACGCGGACCAAGTAGTACTCTAGCGCAGTGCGGTAAGTGGCGACTTCCGACCATCGGTTCTGCCGACTGGCCGCGCTAACGACGTGCCTTATGGGAACGAGGGGCAGCCAGCAGACCAACCAAGAAAACGCACGGAACAACCAACGCTCTAACAAATATTTTCATTCAAAGTACAGGTTGAAAGAGCCGGTGTAACGAAAACTCTGCAGGCGTGATCAAACCATGAAACTGAACAAGTTTTTCTATGGGGGCTATGCTGGTAAACGAAAATTGTTTTTCGAGTTCCCATACAAAATCAGTCAGCTGATAGGGAATTTTGTATGGAAGGTCGAATTTTTTTTTCGTTCCCAACATAGCCCCCATAGAAAAAGTTGTTCAGTTTCATGGTCTGATCATGCCTGCAAAGTTTTCGTTACACCCTCTCTTACGCCCTGTATAGTACATACCTACTAGTGCTTCCAAGATATTCTTGACATGCTTGACCAGCAGACTAACAGAAAACTTACGAGCGAACAGGTTAAACATCCAACTAACAACACTCACATTTTGGAGGAAGAAAATTACCTACAAAGAAAAATATCATCATTCTCCTTGAGTTATCCTGTTCTCTATCGCGGTCGGCAGCCTAACCTAACATAGCGGTTCCGACATGGAGCCAAGCCGTCACACAGAGCGACAGCCACCCGACCTCTGCAACCCGAAGGCTAACCTGCCCGAATCCTAGATTAAGTCACATTCAAATATCATCTGAATTTGGACCTTTAGGTAAATGTACATGTGTAAAAACACATTGGTACATGGCGGGGATCAAACTCGGGTCTCACGATTGTAAGACCGGTGGTGTCCTACTTGGCCACCGACGCTCTTTTACCGAATAGTTGTACATAAACAAAAAATTACAAGAATGATTTCATTAATATGAGTGAGTAATTTGCATGAAGGGAGGAATGCAAATAAGGATGATGGTGGGTGATTGAAGTAAACGTGTGGAGGGTCAAGGAAGTACTCAATACAAAACAAGCTTATAAATGGCAAAAATATGGAGTTCACGTAGCACTGGTTTTCAAGCGTTTGATTTCTGACAGATTTCAGGTGAACACAAATTTTGTTTTGTTCTTTTGACGCTAATTTAATGGCGTCCTGCTATCAGAAATCACATAAACACTTGGAAAGACTGTAGGCAATAAAATCTTATATCTTCAAATCTTCATAGCTCATAAATACTTTGCAGGATTTTTTCATCTTTTTGTTACTTTTTCCTTAACCTTTTTCTCTCAAAAACTAGAAAATTCTCAAATCAGTATCCAATAAAAAGAAACTAAGACGTTTTGTTTTGTTGACCTTTAATATCGGGGAACATAAAAGAAGGGTGTCATTCAGACATTATCACAAGCATGACGTTAGCTTGTGGCACCGACCTGCGTCTGCGCAGTGGTTTTGTTTAGTGACAAATAAAATGAAGTAATATTTTTTTGAGCGGTTTTAGTAGGTATGGGGATTGACGTTTGAAGTACGGATCTGACGGACCGCTGCGATACGGATGCGTTATGTTAGCGGAGCGCTGCGCGTTAAGTGTGCGATCCGCCAAACTAATTCTGTCCTAAATAGTGAAGTAATCATATATTAAGTAATCATTATTAAACTTTGGTTTTGATGCGAGGCCTGCAATAGATGACGCAAGATTGATGATAAACAGGACGAGTATCTATAGTATCGTGGGTATGATCCTTTTTATTAAATAAACTTATTCTGCCCTGCGCTGTACATAATAACACGATTATCTAAAAGTAAATTATACCTACACGTAAGAATTTTTCTTTTTAGAATATGTACACATTCCTATAAAAAATAACACAGTGCATCTTTGTGCTATTACTTATCGAGGGGTGAGGGCAGGGGTATAGCAAACAGCGGGGAGGGTACCTAACCTTGGATGACGGAGCAGCTGCGCCCGCGCGGCTGATCACCTGCCTCCGCGCCATATTGCCTTCCGACAACAGACAACCACACCACGAGACCACGACACATAAAAACCACATTCTGTATATTACCTATGTAAGAAAGCACTATATAGGTAAATAGTTATATTTTTAGTTACATTACCTATACATACAAGGCAATACAGGAGCAAAAAATCTAAGCAAACTGCCTACATTTCGTGTTATCGTACCTTCTTGGATAGGTACTCACGCAACCTATCGAATAATTGTAGCATCTATTTGTATCTATCTAATCTAATACCTTTAAACGAGCAAGAATTGTTTATATAATATTTTTTCGGGATCTCGGAAACGGCTCCAACGATTTTACTGTAAATTCGTAAATAGGGCAATTCGGGGGAAAAATAATTATTAAGCTAGGTTTTATTTTAACTGTATCCAAAAATTACTCTGAACGGCAGAAAGCCGAACAAAATCACGTTGTATCTTGTGTGGAGACAGAACCGCTATTTCGCACAGTGAGTTATCTGACATCGAAGAGGAGTGGTAGAACGGCTGGCTAACACGCTCCACGGGACTCCAGTTCTATTCCTAGCTTCATAATCTCTTTTTTCATTTTTATTTGAGCTCGTTTATTTTTACAATAATATTTTTTTTAAATATATTTTTATTAATTTCTATATTTTTGTGCTACACGTCAAACCGAACAAATAAAGTTAAACAGAGGTCCATTTATCCAAATAAGACATGGCCCGTATTGCAGTAGTCTTCGCATTTTTCGACAGATGGCGTAATAGGTACATAGGTATAGTTATGGCATTATGACTTTATTGGGTGTACGCGCGGAATAATTACTAGGTAAACATACGGATATTAGATAGTCTACATGAATGACTTTTTTACATTTATGGTAGTAAGTGTAAGAAACAAAATAGAATTTTGGGACCTATAAATCCAAGCAAGGCTCGGTCAACCAGGTACTCACATTAGTTGCACGTTTTATATAAGTCAAAAATGTATTACACAATTAAATAGATACCTACTTGACAAAATTATTGCAACACAATTGCGTGTAAGTAAAAATAGTCATGAAACTTGCTAAATTAAACATACTTATCAGCTCAGATGTCTATGTTTCTCAAGTGAAAAGAGAGGGAGAGAGACTTCAAAAATATATCTTGATTCCCATAATAAGTTATGCAACTATACTTAACAACTTTTATTAGATTGTTAGTACCAAACCTAAACACACTTCGTCTCAGTCGTGGAATCTAGTACGAGATATCAACTTGAACCTAAAACCTTTGATGTCATACTCAAACGAAGCAGATGTGTTAGGGGTTGGTTTGAACGCTTAATTAACATTAATTTCTTGTCCAAGCGCATATTTACGCGTGATTTAGAAGGTATTTCCATACACACCTTGCGAGCTTTATCAGGCCAAATGTAGGAAGATAATGTAGACTTGTAGAATTATTGTAGGGGAAACTTTTATCCGACCATTTTATAGAGCTGCTCCGATAACGGATGTTTTTTTTAATTTTTCAATTTCGAATGGATAATGTCGTATCTAACAGAGCGGTATTTTACAATTACTGGTTATCCGACCCTCAGCCCTTTCAAGATAAAAGGGTAACGGGAAGGTCAGCAAAGGTAACAATTACAACTGTAATTTTTGAACTGGAAAACATTTG
This sequence comes from Keiferia lycopersicella, assembly GCA_029255805.1. NCBI lineage: Eukaryota > Metazoa > Arthropoda > Insecta > Lepidoptera > Gelechiidae > Keiferia > Keiferia lycopersicella. The sequence goes on from JARACZ010000001.1 coordinate 19,653,159, forward strand.
CGTGAGTATACTTACCTACCGTAAAACGAAACGTTGTAGGAAGAGGGCAAAATATAACGGGCACGCTCGCAAATAAATATATATGTTCTGAATAAAGTACTTGAGACAAAACGCTAAATATTATTCTTATTCTGTATCACACAGTTGGGCAATATTAGCACATACGTACAATATATTAATATGGAAAGTTATCTAGTGAGGCACTTACTTTGTTGATCAGTCGTAAGTTTATTGGGTTAATGTAATCTAAACCATGACCTGGAGCCATCTGCCGTGGCATTAGCGTGTTTTTTTCTTCTGGCAAGGTGTTTCACTGACGCTCCGGTGACTACGAATTCGGACGTTTCTTTTGACATCTACATCATTAGAATGTCTAAAATAACACTGCGCGAATGCGTCTATAGATCCATACTTGTAACGTCATTCCCCATAGGTATTTCAACCGCTGTTGACGAAGATCCAACGCGCAACGCTGCGCTAGCGTTCATAAAGTTCAGTCAAAAAATTTCAAAATATTTAATAATAATAAAATAATACCATATCTCGTACGTTTCCAATCTTCCAGGCGGAAAATTTGTAAGGGTAGAAGGCTTAAAGTTTTTGTAAACGAAGATTTTTTGTCGTCAAAGGGTTGAAGGAAGCTCCGTTTAAAAAGTAGAGGCAGATGTCAAGACGATGCAGATGCCTGTCGAAAATTAATGATTTGGCTACTGGTTCCTTCGACGTGTATTTTATTTTTATAAGAATGTTTGTTGTTTGTGAATCTTTGTGTTCGAACAATCGCGCTTAACTGTAATGCTGCCAGCATGAGTTAAAAGCACGTACCTATATGCATGCTTCACGTTTAGATAGCATTGTGGGACGATCTCATTATCTCACATTGCTAAAAAAACTTTCTCATGCTTGTTAAATAATTCTTACCTTCTGCATCTGCCTGCTCTGTTTGGGTTACTTAGTTAGTGCGAGTTAATTCCTTGGCTGTTATTTGATCCAGAAGTCTAAATTCTACAAATAGGAATGTCGTACTTGTAGTACTTAGTTTATAGGATCTATGGTAGCATCTATGCTTTTAAAAAGTTACGTTATTTAATTATTACACTTCCACAATTAAATTATTTGGTCAGTATATTTAAAGTTTGATGAAGTTTTCTGTGGCAATTCCTTAACCCAATGAGCATAGTGTACAAATTACCAAACAAATACATATAATAAAATGTTACAGATTTGTAGGTAAGTTACCAGTATGAAATCACTTAAATTGTCGACACGTGTGAAATGGAGAGTAGTGGAGAGGATCCGGAGGGCTGTTGTCCCTGCTCAAACTGCACAGTGCACAAACCGCACAGTGCACATGCCGCGGCCGCGTCGCCTCGTGACGCGCGACTCATATTTTGAGCGCGTGCGCAGCGCACCTGTACATCAAGTAACGGGACAATCTTTTTGCGCACCTCAGTTTCCAGAATAATAAGAAACACATAGGAGACATATTCAACAATAAATTACTCAGTTAAATAGTAAATAATACTGACCGAGTTTTCAACTAAACTTAGCTCTCTATGATTTTTATCTACCATTTAGTAGAAAAATAGAGAGTAGGTACAGTTTAACGTCCTGAAAACATGTGCAAAACACATTTGTTTTTGTAATCTATAAAGATCTACAATAATCTATAAAGTACCTGCTTACTTTCAAAACTGTAGTTGTTTTGCAAATGATCGGCGCCGGCGCAGCGCGGCCGGCCGGTGCGCGTGCGCACGCTCGCCTACACCTTGTCACCATCAGCAGCGCACTTGCCGCGGGTCGTAAACTTATTCCACAACACGCCAAATTACACCCCGATGCTGAGATGCAATAAATTAACTACCTGCATCTATACCGTGTAATGATATATCATTTCGTGGCATGTGCCTTTCTTTAACTTTTTAATTTTATTTGCCTACTTACCTTTAATAAATTCATAGTTTCCTTGAATGCTTCTGAGCGGTCCTCCGGCTGCCTGTGCCATTCTACAAATAGTAAGGTAGGTACTAGGTAGGTAGCACTTATATTGTTGTTTATTTGGCTCGTATACGTTTATAAATGCCTACATAGTGGTAGCTGAGCGATCTGTCTTATGTTATATTTTGTAGCGAAATTCTTAGCGCCGTTATTGGCCTGTTAGGTACGTACGTAGCTTATACTTACTTAATAATTTGATTGTTCTCAGTTTATGGGATAAAACAATAAGAATAGAAAGCAAGTGTGCCCGTATTTAGCGCGGGCTTCGCATAGTTTACCAAACACATGATTTTGATAGCTGATAGTCTGAAGTGGTGGGATGTCAAGGGTGGTGGTGGGTGGTCCGCTACACGTGTAAACGCGACGCACACACCACACGACTTGCCTTGTATTACTTCCGGCTTTGATATAATTATTAACGTTTCGATAAAAAAGAATGCTGGTACCAAAACAGTGTTGATTTTGTCATCCCATCGTTAAAATGTAGTAGGTAGCATAAAAACAAGTATTCCACAAGGAAGGGAAAATTTGACTTTCTTAGTTATTCTACGATATGTCGGATGCTATCGTGAAGGAAACCTACCAACCTACGCCACCTTCAATACGTCCAGATGTTGAAGATGCAAATCGCCAAAAATATTATTCATTTCACGGTAAATCTCTTCTCAGAAATCACGCGCGGCTGCTGTTTATTTTTTCATAAAGGTGCAATATGACAGGCAACTTGTGCCCGCATGCTGTTTTTTTCTGCCTAGCACGTGCTATTTTTTTTCAAGGCTTCCTTGTGCCGGTGTTCTACATCTGTCGCTGTAGGCAAGCTGCGGTTTTCGGCGGTACGCGTACCCGCCTCAATATTAATGCACTTGTTTGGTTTCACAATGCGGAGTTGCGGAGGCATCCAGAACCTGAGCAGACCGTGTTTAAGTGGTTTCAATAATTTGCAACACGATGCTGCCTGTTACGATACCTGCTACTTGCATCTGGTGCCTTTCTTATTTCGGTTATTTTCCTACGCTCGCATCGTTCGTACCTCACTACAATGTTGCAAACATAAGCAAGTTACATCGTTTGTAAGAAATCCTTGAAGAAATTGTTCTGTTGGAGGTAAGGGCAAATGTTTTCAAGCGAAACATTTTTAAATGTTCAATAATTACAAATTATAAAGTAGGTTAACTGCTCAGGTACTCAGTAAGTACTTTAGTATCATCAAATGTTTAAAAGAAGATCCTTTTGTAAGAGTTGACATTTAGTAAGTGAGTAGCTCTATCTACCAACAGCTTGTTAATGTCTTCTTCAAAAACAGATAATAATTGGTATTATCTGTATTTTGAATGTTTATTTGTCTAAATGGTAATTGGAGGTACTGCTGCTCAGAACTATGAGAATTTTCTAAAAATGCGTCAACTTCATCATATAGACGATCAGTCCTGACGGTATACCTACCGAAATTACCGTTACCCATTCCCAGAGCTGTTCTGGCGATGCATCTCGCTCGACACTGCGTCACCGCGTCGACAATAGCCCGCGATATGATCTTCAACCAACAATTGGTTGTTGTGGTCTTGGGCCTTAGTGGTCGCATTGTGGGCCCTGATATTGATCGATAGTGAATCGAGAAAGAAATCGATTCAATTTATGATTATTCCGTCGAGGGTGAATCTCATTGTGCAGTTTTCAATGAATGATTGAAGTGTTCCAGCCAGAGAACTACCTACCCACGTAATATAATATTTCATATTTATCATAGAGCAGATGGTAAATGGAGGGAAAACTTTCATAAGTACTAAGAAACATTTTAAGCTAAATATCCTCCAATTAATGTAGGCATACTAAAGAAGTGCCGTGTGATGCCGGCTTAGAATAGCATCACCCCACATCCTTCCTGCGGGTGTCGTAAGAGGCGACTAAGGGACTCGAGGCTATTGGTGTATTACAATTTTTAGGCGACAGGCTGACAACTTGTCACTATAGTGATACACATGTTTTATGGGACAACCTTGGAAAACAATCCTTAAAAATGACAGACGTGGCGATAGCGACCGTATTCTTACAGCCGTTAACGCTCTGCCTACCCCGCAAGGGATAGAGGCGTGATATATGTTTGTATGTATGTATGTATGTACTAAAGAAGAAATACATCATCATTCACCTTGCCTTATCCCGATCTCGGTCGGGGTCGGCTACCTAACCTAGGGGATTTGACGTGGAACCAAGTTTTTACACAGAGCGACTGCCATCTGACCTCTGCAACCCTGAGGCTAACCTGGCCCGAATCCTAGGTTAAGTCACATTCAAATATCATCTGAATTCAAACTTTACTTGAAAGTGGGTTTCATCACGATGTTTTTCCTTCACCGTAAGAGCAGTCGGTAAATGTACGTGAGTAAAAACACATTGGTACATGGCGGGATTCGAACTCGGGTCTCACGATTGTAAGACCGGTGTCCTAACCACTTGGCCACCGACGCTCTAAAGAAGAAATACATTATTATAATAAAACAATGGTAGGATAAAAATACTATCTCTGCCGAATACAAATAATACGTAAGCAATCGAGCGATACAGACTTTTATTTCCAAAACCGTAGTGAGTAGGTACTTACCGAACTCTGTGTGACCAAAGTTTTAACTTCAATAAGTTACGGTCTTGATAAAGAGAACGAAAATCGTCCTTGCATTGTCCCATTGTGTTAGAAGGAGATCGTCCAACAAAAGAGATTGTAAGTACTCCACGCATTTGTTGGTAAGGAATGTGTTTTTAATACAAATAGGTATTATGTCTTCACCTGGAGTTCAAGACTTTTTTCAGGGTTCCATAAACTTTGCGAGCCCTATCAGCGCCATTACCCTCTGCTTATTTTTTTTTTCCATCAGTCATAAAATTTCATTGGATCATTGGACGACTCGGTGTCCCACACGAAAAGAGTTATAAAAAAATTACGGCTTCATTTGTTTTTACTCTCAGCTCTGATCGATCTCAAAGGGGATTTTGACAAATGTCAGTCAATACTCACAATGAAGTTCGATCACACAATCAAGTTCGATCTCAGAGTTGAGTGCGGTTTATAAAAACGGGCCTTAATTTACTAAGTTATATTTTTATAAGCATAAGGAAACGAAAGATCTTAAGCCTACTCACAAGACTTTCTCTCGATCCAGTGAGTAGTTTTAAGAATTATTTACCTACCGATTTCTATGTTTACTATAACAGATTCGGAAACCCATAAGAAGCATTTATATGACACCCGTTTTTAAATGGATATTACGCAATACCCGTACCGGCAAAAGGTATGATTTTCAAAAGCTTTTTATAGGTAAAGCTATTTGCATTATTATAATGAAGTCTGTTGATGCGTAGGCGAGAGCATATTTATTCTGTTGATATCGGTACACGAAATAACTTCATTAGAAGTCGTGACGCGTGTCTCAAATGTGTGGCTCGGTCGGATGTACAATTACATGTCTAAATCGTAATTACTATAAAATAGAGACGGGTATCTTCTACAGGCGATGTCCTACCTCAGCGCCTGCCATAAATGTTATACCTCTTCCTAGTGCAAGATATTTTTTCAGATGGAACCTTAAAAGAAAGCAGAATTAAGCTATGAAAAAATCATCGCTATCGACTTAGCACGTGTTAACGCAACACGTTCAAGGCTGCATTTAAACTAAGATGAAGAGTTACTTGAGATCTAATAACTTTTTCAAAGTGTACGTGATACACGTACGTATCCTCGCCTCGCCCAGTCGGTCTTATATGTGTAGAATAGTTTATTAGCAGGACCTGGTCTGATTGTGGCCAACTTGTGGCTTCAGTCTATACGTTTGTAAGGTACCGTCTGAAACTTTACCCTGCTCTGTGCTGCCAACGAATATCTTATACCTCTTATACTTTTAACCGGAACATCGCGTGATTCCCGATACTTCTTTACACTAATTTGAAGAACGTAAAATTTTTAGTTAACATTTAAAGCTATTGCTATTTAACGATATAACACTCATAAGAGCATGTTATTCATTATCCGCACGCGACACAGTAACGTTCCTCCGATTGGTTCTACTCTATCCATGTTCTGCTATATATTCAAAATTATTGATTTGTAAAAGAAGTGTTTTCATTTTTATTGAAATCATTTGAAAATCAGTTCTAGGTCTTTTGCTTTATTTTTTGTAAAAATGCATGCCGCGCCAGTCAGTTGCTCCCACGTTTTGCTGTGAAGCTTATAATTACTTTTATTAATTAAACTGCTGGTAAATGTACATTTTTTTACCTTTCCTTATAAGACAGAAAGTTTTGAATTTTTGAAGAATTGACGTAGTAGGTACTGATACTCGGGTAAGGTTTTCATGTGTATTACAACATTAGGTGACTGACTACCTATCACTATAGTATAAACAGATTATCTAATAGAAACCTCAATATTTGTCAGATGTGGCCATAGCGGCCCTATTTTTACGGCCGTTGACGGTCTGCCTACCCTTCAAGGGATTAAAGGCGTGATATATGTATGTAGGTAGGTAAACCCTAATCGTAAGTTAAATTAGGTACTTTTGTATTTTTTATTCACACGAGCCATGTAATTGATATTACATAAAGCTATGTATTCCTGAGGGTCCAGGTAGAAGGTACGAGTATGCACATTGCACGTGTTTTCATACAGCCTTCGTTCCCACGATCTTTGCGCAAAATCACAAAAAATGTACATTTCTTGCTGCGGATAATCTGAAAAAAAAATGCATATTTGACCCGAGGAACACGTGTGCATTGAAAGCATCCGGTCTTGGGAATCAGCGGATTGCATATTTCATAGATTTTTGCAAAAATCTTTAGATACCTACCTACTAAGCAGTTCTGTATCCTAATACTTTTTAAAGTATATTTATCGGGGGAACAAAGTTGATAGCATATCATTTTGTGAATTTGTCCCTGTTTGGAAGCGCTGCGTCAACAGCGGTTGAGCGGTTTTAGTATGGGGATTGACATTGCTAGTATGGATCTGATAGATTGCTGCAATATTTTTGCGCTCCGTCGTGCGTCAAGTGTGTTCCTCGCCTAAACGAGCAAGAATTCCATAGTATGTTTATATATAATTGGGATCTCGGAAACGATTTTCATGTAAATACGTATGTAGGGGGATTTTGGGCGATAAATCGATCTAGCTAAGTTTTATTTTCACGAAAAATCACGAGATTCAATGCAAAGCAATGCTCGGTCAACCAGGTACTGATAGAATACAAAAGATATTGCTATTTTCTTACTTCGCACTTAACTACCACCTTTTTTAAATATTCACACAACTGTTTGAATTAATTAATGCGATACGTCTTATAGATCACATGGCTCTAAGAAGGAGATAGAATATGATCAATAAGTATAGTAAAAAGAAGGACAGAAACAGATATCGATTTAAATGTAGCAGCTGCCAGCCCGAAGGTTCAGGTAGTAAAGCTTTCTTACGCTAAAATAGCTAATCTCAATCGTTTTTTTTTTTTTGTAAGCCGTTTACACGCCTAAAGCTCAGTCACAGTCAGTCATTATGCGTTGACTAGGTGGGTACCAAAGAAGTTTAGATTGTCGTGTTACCTGTGTTACCTAGGTTTCAAGACAAGGGACAAGATTACACTGATCTGAAGTTATTACATAGGTTGTACCTACGTAAGTAGGTGGTCTCTGTAGGTAACCTTCCTGCTATAGGTTTTTGAACGTCTTTACTTTATCGATTCATAGAATACAATGATTAATATTGGCGTTTCTTGCTGTGGACACCTTTAACTCCTCCGAAACGCTACGGATTTGGAGGCAATTTTCAAAGATGCATATTGTGATTCAAAACAAGAGGAAGGTTTATATTATGTAAATACATGACGACAAAATGTCTAGTTCCACGGGAAAACGATTAGCAACGGGCGCAACCGCGGGGCGGGGCGTAGGTTTGAAAATAATCTATAAGTAATAGTTAGGTGGGTACGTAAATTCACATAAAATAAATATTTAATGTGGCTATTGTAACTAAGCTAAACCTACAATAAGAAAGTAAAAATAAAATTACTGTAATCTCCACTTCAGAAAAAGCTCTTTCTCAGGAGTTCATATAACATCATTCATCATTAAATCATTATCATTACTTGTAACAAAGGCGAATTGCTTTACTATTCTTTGGCGGATGGGCAGTTCTAAATAGCTTCTACAAAGAATAAATCAACTGTCTTGAAAGTTCAACAACTGGCAATAAGTCATAACTTCTTATCATGCTATTGTGGTGAACTTCGGATTTCAAACAACGGCGACCAATCAGATCGGGCCATCTGCCGCGGCCGGCGCGTGCGCTGCCTTGATCGATCGCACACATTCTTCACCTGTGTGCGTTTCCTTATACGATTTTTTGTGTTCTTACGAGACTATTAGTTCAGTGTGTGCGTGTTTCTTAAGAGATTTGGCAGATGGCACGTGCTCATCTATGTTTCTTTTCGTACATCTGTCGCTTCTCGAGCTTTTTTTCTAGGAATCTCGGATTTTTTGTAGAATTTCAGCTCAAAGACGACATGTGTCACTGGGATGCAAATAATATGACGTTAGAAAAAAGGGAGATTCAATTTCTTGATCGTACTGCACATGGCGCTGAAAAAAAAATGGTCCGATACAAGTGCTTTGTTAAGTTATGTAATATCTGCTTGCACCTTATTGCATCAATCAATGTGAGACAAACACCGATATAGCTGGCAATTAATATATAGTATATCGGCTGTTGTTCAGATTTTAGAATACAAATTGTGTTAGCAAAGATGTTACATTTTTTTATATCATATTAATTACTTATATCAGTTACTCACCCAGAAAAGTAGTCCCTATTTCATTAGGTGTCATGGGTACTATATGTTACTGGTCGCAGGTCTTCGTCATAATGTTACTTCTTCTTCTTTGCGTGTCGAGGCGAATCAAACCTTACTGTTTAGTAATAGTAAGGTTTGATTCGTATACATAGGATGTAATTCTACCTATAAAACCTAATTAAATATGTGCTAAATGACAGTAAAGGTGTTAGTCGGTAAGTAGAGCGCAAGGTAGATCGTTAGATGCACCTTAAATCAGCGCATCAAGTAGGTACCTGAAACTCCGGAAGTGCGAGCGTGGGGGCGGATTGCGCAAAAACCTCCGAATATCATCCGCGCACCTCCCCGGCTGCCGGGCGCCGGAAACGGAACCGCCTGCGTTCCCGCGTCCCGCCACGCCGCAGGAAGTGCGCAAAAACTTTGCAAATGCTTCCACCAGTCCCTCCGGTACAGGTTGCATCCATCTACAACGCACCATACTTCTAACCTTAAAGTTCGTCCTCTAGATATATTTTTTCTATTACTACTTTCTATTCGTGAAGTACTTACTTAATTCGTATTTGATTCTTATAGGAACTTAATCCTTAAAACTTAATAATGTATTTAATCAAATTATTTGAGATAAATGCGATGTACCTTACTGCAGGTACGTATACATATGGAAAGAGAACCTGTAACTACATTTTACCTAAAATAATTAATGATCTTCCAAAAAACTTGCAAGATATGTACCTTGCCAGCCCTAATTCTATTAAAGATGTTAAAAAATACTTCATAACATTTAAAAACTTGGATTATATTTTGTAATTATGATTTATACCTACTTATTATGTTTTGTCATTATGATTTATACCTACTTAATTCCGAACTCACTAGCTGTTTATAAGCCTTCGTTGGTTTTTACGGCTTTTAGACGTAAGTTTTTGAAACTCTGTGTTAATTTAGATCTTTAAATAAATGAAATGAAATGAAATACTATGATAATATTCTCGGGACAGATAATTAGCAGCAATTTATCAATTGCATTGAAAAGGCATGTATTGTATGGGTAGTTGTTTACTAACTATGTATCAAGGCGTACGGCCGTTTACATTTAATTAATATGATCGTCGCCGGGTAATGACTGCGGCCGGTGCGCACGCGCCTGCGCCCTGCTGCCACCATGCGCCATATACGGCGATGCGGTTTGTCGTAAATATTCGACACATAATTCATATCGATAACCTTTTTAATATAACACACATGTTCACAGAAGAGAATGAGCAGCAGCCTGTAACACTTTTCACTGCGCTTACCAACCCGCCTGCAAAACTGCGCCTTGTTGGCAGTCACCTCCAATAGGTTGCAGGTATTTACGTCATATGATTTTCATCTACCAATATTATCAGTCGATACCTACATAGCATGTTAATCTTTCAAGGATACCTACCGCTAACTTTCAACTCCTGTATGGATCTGTATGCGTTTTTGTAGATAGAGTGAGTCAAGAGGATTTTTTAAATATGCGTAAATGTGCCGGTAAACCTCTAAAACGGTGAACAGCGGGTGCAATTGCTGGGCGAGCCACTAGTATAAGTTCCTATTAATAAAGAGCTAATATACAGATATAGTCTGCAGTTTTTTACGCAAGATTTAAATCACATGTAAAACAGATTTGTCGGTGGTCGATAATACCAGCGTTTCGTTGAAAAACGTCGAGACAGTGGCATTATAGTGTTTTTGCGCGGTCAATTCTTTGCCTACGTGACAGTCTCATGGCTAATTTGACTGAATTACGCCTACGATTTTTTACCCCGATGTCTGCGGGACTGGCTGGTTTTTGTTCGCCTCACTTTAATAGGCTCATCCGAGCATGCGCTACTGCGGTAGGTTCCAATAAGAATTTCATTTCTATTAACGAATCATTTCCGACGATTTTAAATCGAATTATGCAAGCAATTTAATAATTACACGAAATGGTTATTGTAATAAGATCGACCATTGAGGAAAGGTAGGGCCATATGTTATTATATTCATAATGATCAATAGCCCTTCATAGTTCGTGATGTGAGTAAAAAACTAAATGACCGCGTCGTGATTCTACCACTTAATAATCATAGTATACCAGGTATCTCAAGACTACTTTAAAAATAAAATACCCATAAGAATATTGAGGCAAGCAATAGGTTCATAAAAAAAGAACGCACTGATTTTTTATCGAAAGCTGCGAACGGCCAGCAGGTGTAATATACAAAGAGGATTTGAAAAAAAGAGGAATTGAAGAAAGAGCAGGAGGCCTTTTTCCCACGCCCCTGTGTAGGACCGGGGTTGAAGATCATTTTGGAAACGGTATTAAAAAACAGATCATTCATTAACGTTTTCCAAACCAAGACTTAAAAATAAAAATGTAATTTAAAGAACCTACCTAGGTAAAAGATAATTTAAAGAGGTTTTGGCGCGGGCACTGAATTTTTGTCTTCTCGCTAATTACTTTTAAGCATTGATTGTCTGTGTTCCACGAATCTATACTTCTATGCTATATATACTAATATAAGCTGTAAATGTTTTTCCCCAATCTCCCGCCTCGAGACCCTCAAAGAAAAGGAGGATCGGATTCAGTCACAAAAATGGTATTTCCCAAAACTTTACTCAAGATTATACTAGTAAGAGTATAGTATGCATTGATGCTTGATTTTGTAAGATATGAATATTAATATGTAAAAGTATGTTAAGTTTTTTCAGATTACCAGGTCCTTCACATTTAAATTTAAAATAACAGAACATTATATTATATTAGTACCTATTGGTTGTAAATGTCTTACATCTCGGCCTTTTGTGCCGATTTTTCCACCGCAAAACTTTCAGTATGCTCCACGAATGTGGGTGTGGGAGGGCTTGTTTCAGGACCCTCAGGAGGAAATCGTGTGAAAACGACTATCTTTGCGACCACTTAGGTACAGTATAAATAACTGTCCAGGAGGAGTTCTATTACCACACTTAGTTTTCCTATTTCCCGATGTTTTTATGGTCAAGGATGTGTGTGAATTTATTAAAGTAGGTATTCTGAATTAACAAGTTTATAGAACACTAAATTTTAAACTATCGCAGTGGTTTGCCTACTCTTTTCATAATTTTAATTTTAAATGATTTTTACCGACGAATTTATTTTGTTTTGATTTCGTTGGTAAGGTAAAAGAACCTGTTGAAATTAGAACTATGGATAAGTTTATATACAGTCAGGGTGAACAAGTCCATGAAACTGACCAACTTTCCCCAAGATAAATAAGGTCGAAATATGGAAAAAGTTTTTGGACCTCCCATACAAAATGTAGCAGCGCAGCCGAGCGAGTCAACAGTATAGACGTCCAAAATTTTTTTTCATATTTCTTTCTGTACTCCTAGGGGAAAGTTGTTCAGTTTCATGGGCTGATTCACCATTTAAAATATTTGCAGATAATTTTTTTACACCCTGTAGAACACGTGATATGAGCATAATTTAGTGAGTGACTTCCGCTCACAAAAATTCAAAAATAGAGCCCCAGAAACAAATGGCATCGTTGCAAGTGTGTCGCGTGACATCGGTCGCCGCGGGCCGCGTCGCCGAGCGGGCCTCGCGGGATGGGAGAGACGGCGGCCCTGACATTTGGCCAGCCGAGTAAAAAGAGCAAACAGGTGCCGAGGACCACTATCTCCTCTCTGACACGTAGATACAGTTAGCATATACGCGGTAGCGTGTCCAGCCAAGTTTCAGCAAATTGGTGGGCCGCATCGTGTGTTATATACTTCTCGTCCCGGTGCTTTGAGTGAGAAGTGAATTTGGGACCACTTTTCAACCCTTTCTAATTCAGTTAGACACACCAAATGTGGCTCATTTATTGAGATCAAATACTTATGAAAATATACTTATAAAGAAAATAATACATTTGTCCAACGCAGCGCAAAAATAGCGCTGCGCTAACGGATCCGTCTGTCAAATTTATATTAGAAACAACGCACAACCGCTGCGTTGCTTGATGACGCATCCGTTAGCACTGCGTCGTCGGGACAAACGACGTCATTTTGCTGACATTGACCGTGCGTCGTGCGCTGTCACTGCGTTGGTTCAGCGTTATTTTAGCATCCATTTGCGGACGTCAGAAATGCGCTGCGTTGGTCGTTGAGTGTGAAGGAGGCCTTAGGCGGATCGCACTTAACACACGACAGTCTTCCACCACTGCGGGGCAGCGTCGTCCGTCGAGTGACGTTTCTGGTATGGAACTCACAGACCGCTGCTATATTTTAGCGCTCTGTCATGCGCTAAGTCTGCAATCGGCCTAGTATACAATGCCTATTAGAAGAATTTAAGAACAAATTAATTTCCGGTCTGCCAACTGAGCGTGGCACTTTTCACATTTATGTTTTTGGTGGGAACATCCTTTCGGGATCCGGTCTCATGCGACATTATACTGAGGCGTTCTCGTCGCTCGTGTCGGCCAACGGCACATTGTTGCATGTACATACATTTTAAAATAGACAAGTTATTTAGTCAAACAAACCGCACATTCAGTAGACGTCGTACTAGCGGGACACTCGCAAAGTCGAATTCATCACTTTTTGACTTTGTTTCTGGTCTGATAAGGACATTGCAGACTGCTGTATCGCCTGATTTTCCGTAAGAAAAATGGTTCTGTGCTTCGGAGGGCACGTTATGACGTGGGACCCAGTTGTTGCCTATTAGACAGAGGTCATTACACAACTATGTCATAGGCTTCTTACTAGTAGTCGGTTGAAATTCAATGACACCAGGCTTCATCGGATCGCTGGATGACTCGGTGTTTCATGCAAAAAAAAAGTCCTCATAACATACACATATCATGCCTTTATCCCTTGCGGGGTAGGCAGAGCGTAAAAACACGGTCGCTATCGCCAGGTCTGACAAATATTAAGGGCGCTTTTAGATGATTCGTTTATCACCGTAGTGACAAATTGTCAGCCTGTCGCCTAACGTTGTAATAATATACATAAAAACCCTCAAGTCCGCGGGAAAGAATGGGGTGATGCTGCTCTAAACCGGCAGTCTAAGCCGGTATCACACGGCAAGTCCTTATAGAAATAAAAAGTATATAGAAAAATAATATTCAAATATAAAATATCACGGCAAGCGGTGGTCATTGGGTTATTTATTATACGACCTATGTGCGGCTCGCATCTGCACCTTTCACAAAACCTATTTAGCTATCAACACCGAAATATCATTGGATTTCGGTCTCATTAATGGTGCAGGGTTTCGAATGAATTCGTAATAAATAACTGAAGTTTTTGCAATGATTGGCTTGGCTTTTTCAGATTGAGGGATCATCTGTCACGCTCTAGTTCAGTGCAAAATAAAAAAAATATTTACCTCATTCGTATAGAAAATTGCCCTGAGCTTTTGCAACATTCGCACGATCGCCACCTACTAGAAACTAAACAGCCAGATTAAAAAATACGAATAAAATTTGGCATTAAATTTACCTAGTACATACATGTGTTGTTTTGGTCTCGCATCCCTTAATTCTTGCTTCTAAATTACCCCAAACTACCTTTGACTTGGTAAAACGTGTAATAAAAGATCTTTCACAAGTCAGAACAAAATTGTTTTGCTTCGTAATGTCTGTTACTCGTTCTTACAAACTATGTAAAGGTAAATTTGTCGTGAGCTTTTCGTAAATTAAGCGGCAAATTACGGTGCCCCAAATACCTTGCAGGACATCTATAAATTGGATCGTGCCATTTGTTACAAGGTAACACGCACTGCTATTGAACGAGGTACGGTTCCAATTCTCCATTTATGGGTATTTGTTTAGTGTTCCTAATACGAGCTTCAATGTGAGTACTATCTAATTTACTGATGTTAATAGTACACTAAAGAACACTGGCAAATATCGATATGTTTGTTATTCTTAGCAGGTGCCTTGGGTTTGGATCGCAAGAAAAATATATACTTAGGTTTTCTTTCAAGAACAAACCCAGCATAAAAAAAAACATTATACGAGTATCTTTCACTAAATATCTCTATGTAACTTCGCAGTGTCTATGCCTGGTTTACTGCCGTAACGTGCCTCAAAATTGCGCCACATTTTATACCTTGGTAGACCATGGATGCATGTGTACGATGCGATTCGTGCACCTTATATAGCTTACGTCCGATTTATTCAGTCTACCTACACGGTGGTGTAGCAAGACTTCTAGGTGTCACCTCGTGGGTACGTATTTACCGCGTGGTGAGGATTTTGGCAGCAGCAGCGCGAGCGCAAGCGTAAGGCTGCGCGCGCCTAGTATGGCATCCATCCACCTGCGCGCGCGCCACCTGCCGCACATCTGACACAGATGCGCGCTAGTGCTGCACCACTGCACCAATGCACCAACTTACTTATGTTCCCTGCAGATAACAATGTTGCAAATTTGAAGTGATCAACTATTTCTTTCCTTTTTTCTTTGCGTATCAAGTCATCATATAACAAGAATTTTAGATGTTCTCAAACTGTGAATAAGCAAAGCAAATAGGTAGTACGAGTTTGTAATAAGTAGGATACTATTAGTACGAGTACGAGAAAAAAATTGTGGCATAAAAAAGAAACTCATCTACTTAGGCCTTACCGAAATTAATCGATATCGATGAATTTTTATCATGTCCCATTACTAGGTTGTTGCTTACACATATCTCGTCACAAATGAGAAATGCGTTTTAAGCTGCAGTCATTGCTCTTGTTAACGGTCCTCCACTAGACGACATCCTCGTGGTACCGCTGGGTACAACGCTTGTTATGCTGGACGATCACTTCTCTCATTTTAATTAGAATGTACATACCTAAATGTAATAATGGTTTTTCACATAACGTATCGCCGAACGTGTATAAATGCGTCAACTAAACTTTTTACTATTTTTATCATATCACCTTTTTCTGTATATTTTTTGCTAGCATTGGAAACACTACTTGCTAAATGAATTAATAGTTCTACCAATTACTACGACCAGCTCAGCGGTACGTATCCATTGCTAGGTAACTCTAAGGCGAGGAACACACTTGACCGCTGCGATATTTTTGCACTCCCTCGTCGTGCGTCAAATGTGTTCTTCGCCTTAACACTACACATTATCTTTACAATATACGAATTATATCGTATTTACATGTGTAAGTACCTAATAAAATAAATACATTGTCCGTCCTAAACGCGGAGACTTATTATTAGCATATGTAATTATTAGCTGTTAGTTTTCCTAAAAATAATAAAATAAAACAATAAATAAACATATCGCAGTGGCAGAGCTTTGTTTGACCGCGATTAATTTTAGTAGCAGCCTGGTGTGCATGCGCAAGCGCAACCTGCCGGAAAGTCACCGCCAAACGCACACCGCGCAGCTGCGCAAACATTCGCGTCGCACGTCTCTATACCTACGACATCACATCAGTGTTTGTCTTTCGTTAATTTGTAAAAATTCGAACGTCTAATTTAATTACACTTTTGAAGTAACACACGTTTAGCGCGCGGTTGAGGTTGTTAATTGCGCAGTCTTGTTCATTAAACAGAATCAGTAATCGGGAAAGTGCAATGCACTTTGCATTATTCTAAGCAAACATACCTACTAACCATTTTCATATTAATAGTGGGTCTGGTTAAAATCATTTGAGCCGTAATACCACCGCCGAGACATGAACGTTGCAATGCTATGGTTTACCTGTCAGGATAAGTGTAAAGTCACATTAGCTCCACAAATAGACTTATTTTTACTTTAAATACTATCATAAATATGTTTATTAGCATAAAAAATTGTAATCCGAGGTTTAAGCCGTGGTGTATGGAAGGATGACGCCACTAAAGTTCCGAGTGCGTGTAAACAGCGGCTGATAACGCCGATAGGAAATTTATTGCTCCTACATCCGTCTCGCAAATAATTTAAATTTCGGGATAGATGGCGAGTATCTGATTAAGTATTGTGTCAGATAAATAAATAATAAATAAATAAATAAATATCCTGGACAATTCACACAGCGCCATCTAGCCCCAAACTAAGCAAAGCTTGTACTATGGGAAGTAGTTAGCTGATAGTAATACTTATATACTTTTTTTTTAAATATATACATATTATACATAGAAAACACCCAGACTAGTCACAAATATCTGAAAATTGACTTAACAAACATTTGTGTCCGGTGGGGATCGAACCCACGACCCTCGGCGTAGAAGGCAGGGGCACTATCCACTACGCCATCGGGTCAGTCTACCACATGTACATATTATTTGAACAGGTAGATATCAGGTTACACGTACGAGACATACAAATTGCGATATACTGAATGATCTAGGGACCCAGGTGTGCCCTCGCCAAGACGATCCAAGTGAAGCGTTTTCTCGACGTGCTTCGTGGTTTTTTTGAAGTCCCATAACTTTGGTTTCCGATGTATTAGAATAAAGAAATTCTCGAAATAGCGGCTGTCAATAGTAACATTGTGGAACATTTCATATAAGTTCAATATGAGTGGCATAGACTCATTTTAATGATAGGTATCTAAAATGTACTATTATCGTCACTCAAACACTGGCGCACTGATGATCATCAAACTGTTAACGCACTTCCTGAAGTGCAAAAATCAGATTTGATTCCTATCAAATCATTACATAGGTACATACATACGCACGTACATTCCTATGTAGCGTATATTACATTTGCCCTCCAGCCCCCCAATGGAAGCGTCATACATACATACATACGTTTGCGTGAAACACATTCTCATTTTTTAATCAATCATTTTTTTTTGTGGTAAAGGTGTGTAGTAAGATGTGAAAAAGCCTAATTATACTTTTTGAGTCCATGTAGAATTACTGAAATTTGTATTGGTGAGGCTAAATTTTGTAGTTTCAGAAGCTTGGCTATGCTTTAGATCGGATAAACTTTTACAAGATAAGCCGTATGCGCTCGGCTTGGTGATTTTATTGTATAAAAATGTTTTTGGGTGGAAGATAACTTTCCGTTAACAAGTAAGTAGATAAACTTCCTCTTTCTACGATTAAGGTTCTACCGATTTTAAAAAGCAGGTTATTGATTCGACCCCGATAATTTATACAAGCAAGTAGCTTCGTACTTACCAACCTAATATTCTCAAAATTCTAGCTGCCACTGCCGAAGACGCTCGGTTTTGTTCGAGCGTAGATTAATATTTTGTAGCGCACAATTATTTTGTGTTCATAATATGTTTACATCCCGTGTTTGTAGGCTGTAGATATTCTTGGTGTAAATATTATTCAGAGCACATAAAGGAAGAATGTAATTGCGACCATATAAAGTTAGTACTGGTTCGGTGCCCAAGGTCCTGTGAACTCCATTGCCCCACACATTCTTATGCAGTTCATCATCATTATCAATAAGCACAATAGTCTTTTCCCAAGCACAGTAGGCCATACCTCCATACCAACGAACTTGTTTACACTTACCACGAATTGGCGAGCTTAGTACTGGTCATGATGGCTTGTATTATAAACTAGCTCGTACCCGCGACTTGGTTTCGCTGAGTTAGTATCTTAAACTGATAAAAATAACCTTATTGTCACACCACCATCCTAAAATTTTTATGCTCTGGGAGTTACGTATGTATTAACCGTTGTTGCAACTACATTTCTCAAACCAAAGATGGAACACAGGATTACTTCTGGTTGTCTACATTTGGAAATCCAGACCTCCAATGTGTCTATGCGACACATCACTCTGAACAACTTTTGCTTCGGGGCCATATTTGTATCTCTTATTGTTTACCTCGACTCCTGCTAGTGCTCCTGGTGGTCTACATAAGATACTCCAAACCTTCAATGTCCGTTTGCAGGCAAAAGCTACCAATCAAGATGAACAACTTTTGCTATGGTGCCAAACACGTAAAAGACGTTTCTCTCTATTTCCTGTGGTGCCATGTCTGTGTATCCTATTGTTTCGGTGGGCTCCAGGTGGTGTACCTCACTCACTACTTTCGAATTTATAATATGTATACATGAGGTGATTCAACAGTAAGCAGATCGTCGAAGGTTTCTGCACATGTGGAGAGTGGCAGCATGGTGCGCGGTGCCTCACGCGATCTGCCGTGGCCATTATCGCGGCGTCGTCGTCGCGGTCGCCGCATCGGCTGGGAACATCGCCATTCACACAACCGCTGCGATGCCAGGCGCCATCTACCATAATTACATACCTACTTACATATGAGTGACGGCCGCCAAGCGAATCCCCTGAAAGACACGCAAAAAATTCCCCGTTATAATCGCCAGGATGCATAAGCCGTTTGTGATAACATCTACTGAAATTGCAAGGGGATCGGAGAGCTTTTACATTTTACGTTATGATAACATGCAAATGTAACTACATTAGGTATTTGTAATTTAAACTTAATTATAGAATATTTTTTTAACGTATATATAGCCCTACATTTTTAATCTACATGCTTGAAAGTGCTAGTGTCTTCACTCGGTTATCGGTGATGCTAATCGAGACACGTATCGATAAAGTGTCATACCTATCGATTTGCAAACAGACATTTTGCGACACACCTAGCTCCATAGGTCGACGCCGGTTAGTTCAAGTGCGCTATAGTTACCTTATGCCGTCATTACCTTCAAAAATAATACACGCCCATATACAATAAGAAGAAGAAGAAGAAAGAGAAAGAAGTGTAAAACAAAATTAGATTCATCCTCCAACGAAAGTAAAACCTTAGTGGCGCTCGTGGTATAAACCCAGTATGGTACGAGTAATAGTTTTTGTAATAAGGGATTGTGCACTGATTTGAGAGATGATCCCTCAATCTGAAAAAATGCGAACAGCGCCATCTGGTTTTGACTAGTAGTGCTATCCGTATAAAAAATTATCATTGAAGAATACTACCTACTAAGGCGGATCGCACACTTGACGCCCGACGGAGCGCAAAAATATCGCAACGGTCTGTCAGATCCATACTAGAAATGTCAATCCCCATACTAAAACCGCTCAACCGCTGTCGACGCAGCGCTATCAAATCAAATCAAATCAAATCAAATCAAATTATTTATTCAAAGTAGTAAATTTTACATTTCGCTTTTTGATGGTCAAGAATTAACAATTTTAACAATAACAATTTTATGAACCTAGTGTAAACGCGGCTCAGGTGGACTAAAAACTTAAAACTAGCCCCTAAAGCACTGCCTCGGGGCTGGCCAAGCTAACCAAACAACATGTAACGTTAGGTGGTAAATAAAATAACATCGAGTTAATGCCAAGAGAAAATGTTGTGTTACATGCGTATGGTTAGCCGGACCCCCTGGACAGTAAACCACCCAGAAACCTGCCCAGAAGTGCTCCTATTCTAAAAATACAATTTGTCAGGCCCTAGGCTACCCTAGCTAAATTTCTAAATATGAAACAAAAATATATTAATAGCCAAAAGCGGCTACGTTAAAAAGATAAAATATATATCATATACAGTAGATAATTCTACCTGTGTCGTCATATAAAGTCTACTTTGTACATTTGTAACTACTCCCATGGAGATTTATCTTGCATATAATCTGATATTTCATAATAGCCTTTCTTATACAATTTTTCTTTTATCACTCGCTTAAATTTATTTAGTGGTAAATCTTGGATATCTTTAGGAATCTTGTTATAAAAGCGTATACAATTGCCTTTAAAAGATTTGTTTACTTTACTAAGCCTGCTTATATGCGCAGCAAGTTTATCCTTATTTCTAGTGTTAAAATTGTGTTTATCACAATTTTTCTTAAAAGAATCTATATTTGTCTTAACGTACATAATGTTTTCATATATATATTGAGACACAAATGTTAATATGTTAATCTCTTTAAATTTTTGCCTTAAGGAGACCATTGGCCCTAATTTATAAATTGATCGAACAGCCCGTTTCTGCAAAACAAAAATGTTATTCACATCCGCAGCATGGCCCCATAATAATAAGCCATAACTCATTAGACTATGAAAGTAACTAAAGTAAACTAGTCTAGCAGTGTCCACATCAGTGAGGTATCTTATCTTTTTAACTGCGTATGCTGCTGAACTCAGTCTCTTCGACAATTTTTCAATATGTGGCCCCCATTGGAGCGTGGCGTCCAAAGTTATGCCTAAAAATGTAGTTGAGTCAGCAAGGCTCAACTTTTCATCCTTTACCTTAACAATTGTGGTACTCGGTTTAACATTCGGTAAAACAAATTTTACACATTTAGTTTTCTTTTCATTCAATAAGAGGTTATTTACAGTAAACCATTTTACTATTTCAGATATAGCGTTGTTCACGTCGTCATAATCGAGTTGTTGTCTCTTTACTTTGAAAAGTAATGAGGTATCGTCGGCGAACAAAACTATATCATGTTTTTCTTTCACTAGATATGGTAAATCATTAATATAAACAAGAAATAGGAAAGGACCAAGAATCGAGCCCTGCGGAACGCCCATGTTTATTTTAGATCCAGATGATCTTTCACCATTGACATCAACCTTTTGGATTCTGTTGTTCAGATAAGATTCCAAGAGGCTAAGAGCCTGGTCTTTTACGCCGTAATGACTTAGCTTCCTGACAAGAGTTTCGTGATGAACACAATCAAACGCTTTGGACAAATCACAAAATACACCTATTGCATCATGAGATTGTTCCCAGGCATCGATTATATGATTAATTAGGTCAACGCCTGCATGAGTAGTAGAACGACCCCTTGTGAAACCAAATTGCTGTGAGTGCATTAAGTTATTACGATAAAAATGTCCTTGCAATTGATTTAAAATAGCTTTTTCAAAGATTTTACTAAGTGTGGGCAGTATTGATATAGGTCTAAAATTAGTGGGGTCAGTAGTATTACCGGTTTTGAACAGTGGAATAACTTTACTATGCTTCATCAAGTCAGGAAACACGCCAAGATCAACACATTCATTAAAAATACATGCTAGACATGGAGCAATACAATCGATTATGGAACTTATTATTTTAACTGAGAGGCCATGTATGTCTGAAGTCTTTTTCAATTGTAAAGTTTTAAATACTTTTATGATTTCAATATCACTAACGTGCCTAAATTTAAAAACATTATCACTACGTTTTACATTTCCTCTTAGAATTGATTCAGCAAGAATAGGGCAAGAGTTTAACGATTTAGTAGTCGAAACTGGAATATCAGTGAAAAAGTTTTCAAAAGCCTGAGCTACTTCTAAATTTGTGTTTTTAATTTCATCATTTATCATTAATTTAAAATTTTCGTTTCGATGTTTAGATTTCCCAGTTTCGTTGTTTACAAATTTCCAAGTAGTTTTTGTTATGTTGGTACTGTTTTTAATATTATTTTTAATGAATTTAGACTTAGCTTCTCTACAAACCTGTCTAAAAGTTTTAGAATATCGTTTAACATAATCAGCAAAAGATTTTGATTTATTATATGACCTTTCATCATAAAGATCGTACAATTTTTCCCTGCTCCTATGAATTCCTACGGTTGCCCAATCACTAAACAATAATTTAGCGCTAACTTTAATTTTTTTAGATTTAAATACATTGTCATATTCTGTTTTAGCAAGACTAAATACTGAGCTATATAATTGATTTGGATTTTGATGATATGACAATTCAGGTAATTTTTGTATGATATTTTGTCTATAACGATTTAGTCTACTTTCGTTTACCGGTACACACGTAATATCTTGTTTAAGTGCCCTCTCAATGTTAATTTTGAAAGTAGCTAGCTGACCAGTGTGGTCGGAGCTTAGTTTATTTATGACAGACGCGTCTTCGTGTTTAATATTTGTGAAAATATTATCTATGCATCTGGCTGAAGTAGCCGTGATTCGCGTGGGCACCGAAATAAGATTCACGAGGTTGTAACTTAAAAATAGTGATTGAAACCTTTTACTGATACTCGAGTTTTCAAGAATATTTACATTGAAATCTCCACAAACAATAATTCCTTTATTAGATTTTGTTGCTTTATCTAAGGCTGCCTCCATAACTTTTTCGAAGGAATCATATTTGGCATCGGGTGGGCTGTATACGCTCATTACTACAAGATGATCAAGTTCTACGCAGGCTATTTCAATAGTTCGCTCAACGGACAGGTTCACGATGTCAGTGCGTTCTTTGTATTTAAACTCATTTTTAAGTAGTATTAATGAGCCGCCGCGTATTGCTATTGATCTGTTGAACGAACTTGCAACCTGGTGATTATTAAAACTGAACATTAACTGGTAATCTCTTAACCAATGCTCAGTTATACATAAAATATCAATATTATTACAATTCATGAAAAGTTCGATTTCTAATTCCTTGCTTAACATGCCCTCAATATTTTGGTGTACTATACTTAAAACAAAGCTATTTAGATTTTTAGTATTATTCGAACAATTTTTATTATTATTTTTTAAAGATAGTTTTGGCAAGATACTAAGGCTCAAGTTAGTGGGAGAAGTAGACATCGACGTATTGCCAGAGTTACTCTCTGTTGTCTCATGTACTAGTTTAAATTAAAATTAAAATTACTTGGAACCAATTCCAAGGTTATGAGGTTTCTATTTCTATTCTGCTCAATAGAAGCAGTTGTCCTGTTAGCCAACAAATTGGCTGAATTTGTTAAATAATAAGATAGTAACTCTGCTATCTGTCGTTTATAAACTTTAGATAGATAATATCTATCTTTTGTTACATAAAAATGTTTTCCAATGAAAATATTTGTGTCAATAAAATGAAATTTGTCATGATTGCGACATGTCAAAGTATGTAAGTACTTATTACACCAATGTCGAGTATTATTTTCTAAGTTAGTAAATTTTTGGCTGTAGGGAAAAGCAAACAAAATCACTTGTTTTACATTAGTCATTGAATACAGTTTGTTTGAATATGAAGCAAAGTCATTTCTTGTCGCGTTTCCCCTTCTGCCACTAAATATAATAACAATAGTATTTTTATTAAATTGAGATGCCAACACTGTGTTTAGAATTTTAGAATAATCGGCGCCAGGCATGCAATGATTAATTACTGCCTGACCCATGTAATGACCAAGTTGTAAACCCATATTTTTACCAAGTTCATCACTAAACATAACAATCTCACACTGTTCTTTATCGCGTGTGTGTGACAAAGACGCATCGTTGTCACTCACCAGCGCGGGCCGCGTCGGCGCCGCCGGCTCCGGCCGCGACACCGGCTCGGCGGCGGCGGCGGCGAGCGGCGGCGACGCCGACTGCGCCTCAGTCAGTTGTGTACAAACACGCGGTGACGTTGGCTCGGGACACACGGCCGGTACGGATGGGTCTGTTGGAGTATTTTTACAATCGCATTGATTGTTTGTCAAAGACTGAGTAACCTTACTATTATATTTACACGACTCCAACAAACTGTTCATAGCCAGCACATGCTCCTTAATTTCTTTTCGCGCTGAGTCATACTTAGTAGAAATGTGTTCTAAAGATCGTTTTAATGCCGACATTTCTGACTGGAGGAGCAGTGTGTCGCGTTCATAGTTTTCCTTATTTTGTTGTAAACTGATAGTACAAGATTTTATTTCATTAATTAATTCAGTACGTTCCTTATTACAGTTCGAGTTATTGCAGATGCAGTAATCGTTATCGTAATCGTATCGCAGTGTCGTTCGTCGAATGCGGTTTTAGTACGGGAAGTGACGTGTCTAGTATAGATCTGACAGACCGCTGCGATATTTTTGCGCTCCGTCGTGCGTCAAGTGTGCGATCCGCCTTACTATTGACGAAAATTAGAGACATGTCGGGTGGATCATGGGTCCGGATGTCCCCAACCCCTAAATAGTAACTGCACAACCTTCCCTTTCTCTCTGAATCCATCCAGGGCCTGCATGTTATTAAACTACACAATTAAATTAATCAGCCGCCATCAAAAAATTACTCAATCGTTAAATACTTTGCAAGTCAAAATGCAATATCTGGAAAGATAACTTTGTATTTAAAACTTAATTATGTGTCATAAACACGAACAGCTTACCTTTAAGAAGCTTGGTGGAGATCTTAATCAAGACCTGGTTAAAGTTGAAGTTGAATAGCTCTGGGTCCTTAAGCGCCTGACTGCGCCCGCGCATCACGTTAGGGGGCGTGACCCCCCCTCCCTCCCTGCACGCCTCACGACGACACGTCCGGTGCCGTTATCAGTTCCGGTGGATACCGCCACTGTGGAATTAATATAATAATTATCTTAGCCCATTGATAAGGAAGGAATCCTCTCTACTGCTTATTCAAGTGTACTAAGGGTGGCGAGGTACTAAAGCGAAATAGAAGTGTTGCAGTCGATTCGATTGTGATAGTTGAAAGACACTAGGGTTCTTCGGGTCGCTCATCGACCGATTAATGAAGTAGAAAAAAGTACCATAATTACCTATATTTTTACGTCTCATTTATTTTATTTATATGATTCACGTGTGCTCAAAATGTTAATGTTAATGGTCACAATAACCCCCGACAACCATTTTCAAGATCCACTTGTTTTTTACCAAAATTATTCTAGTCTAAAATAAAAACAATAGTAGTACCTACCTACTCATACACGGATGTACCGGCTCATAAACATTTAGCACCCATCCATACATCATTTCGGATCTCAAATGCAGATAACAAGAAGTTTAGGTCATAGTACCTGTTTAAAAATAATTAATCATAAAAAAATCTCTTGAAATAAATACGAAATATATTACTTACCGGTTTATGCCTAGAAACAGAAATTGTAATTACAAATTACAATCAGTTAGGTTAGGACTCTAGATAGTTTTTTAATCAAATTTATTTCTGGTATATTACTAGTTTTGAGTTTGAGATAACGGAATATTACGAAATAATTAAATAAAGTAATTTGTAGATAATACCCACTTACTGAATAAATACCTACCTGAAACTTTACTCATGTTTTGATTTCCTTGAATTTAACCACAAACATTAGTCTTTTCTGACTTAATATCAGTATTAAATCGTATAATTACTCTAACTGCATCCGTGTACAAAACAACGCCCTAAAAGGTTCATCTTAAGGTCTGATTTCCTTCACTCAAGTCCAAGCAAAGACTCTTTTAAAACTGAAAAAGAAAATCTAATCTTATTCTCATAAGTATAAAGGTGGTATTTGTTTATTCGTATCGTTGTAATAATTTTGATAATCACAAAGATAACCAGGTTGGCCGTTAGACAGCCAGTCAATTAAAAAGAGACATTAAAAATATTTCACCTGTGAGCATCAGGAACTCTATTCCTAAATCGTCGTAATTCGGTTCCGTGCACGGAAACCCGCAACGTCTGGCCGAACTACAAACTTTTAAATTTGTTATACTCGATTTTTTTATAGTCGAGGGTATGTGTGAATTTACTAGAGTATGTGGGAGTCGGTACGTAAAGTAGAACATGTGATACAAGTATAATAATAAATAAGTAGCAGATCTTCTCATGAAACAAAAACGAATGTTTCAGAAATTGACCTCCAGGAGAATTACGTTATTTAATGCATGTCTGACGTTGGGTTGGGAACTATTTAAGTTGGTACAGCTTGAACAAGTTTCATGTAGAATTCTACTTTTGGGTTAAATTAAGTATCTACACTGGAGAGCGCTGAATTAGGGTCATGTGAAAAATAGCAAATATCTTGGAAACATTAAATGCTGGCTAATTTAAATAAATTGCGTTAAGTAACCAATTAAATGCTCCTCTAATGCCGGTAATTAAACTTCTTAGTTATTATAAGAATATGCCATAAAACAATAAAAAATTAAAAAGGGCGACATTTTGAGATGTTACTACGAGACTACTGCATTCGTTTATGCTTTTATTTCTAATCTGTTGTTCAAGTAAGTATGCAAACCATGTTACTAAAGTTGAATATTTCCTATTCAAGCTGTACACCTGGATATTGCACCAGAATGCTCACAATGCTGGAAACCGGCTGGGGTCAGGTTAATACTGCCAGGTCAGGACTGTCGGTACTATACCGTTTCCAACAGTCCAAAATGTTCTCGGATGTTATGAGGAAACAGGCTATGCAGACCAAGAACAGGCAGAACCAGGTGGACCACAATAAGAAAATATCGATACTTGTAGAAAACTATGCGTCGTAGTCGCTTTCTGACAGGATTCGTGCGTTGGACCTGCGTCGAAATCGGTTTATGCATAAATAACTTATTTTAGCGCTGAAGTGTCATATAGGCCGAACAACTCTTCCCGGCTGTGACTGCAGCGTGTAGAGCACGCGTGCCCGGCTACGCGGAAACCAATAACCTCATACATATGGCTTTCGGCACCGACACTCTCACATCCAACAAGTGCATCGCATTGTCGAGCATAATCTTACCAAGCTTAATGCTTCGCCCAAACAGGCCCCACCGGAGTGGTCTTCCCCGATGTAGCGAAAGCCAATGACAAGAAAAGATAAAAATACAAGTTGACCACGCGTGGACGCGAGCACCGAGCACGCAGCAGCAGGTGCGCGCGCGCACGCAATCCCTTCGCCAGGTGACCCGGCTTTACGCTGCTTAATGCTTAAAAATACACTTACTTTGTTTTACTTATTGTGCCTCTGCTGCTGAACCGATTACATTGCTTACAGTGTCAACGCAGCTTTATGTTTCAGCTTGCGGTGCTCGAGAATTGGTTTGCCGAGTGCTTTTTAATACGAAACCAAGAGCTAATAAGATTTCAGTTGTACTCCCGCTGCTGATTGTTTTTCCGTGGGAATAAAACGTTTTCCCGTCATGTATTATATGTACATCTAAACCTTATTGTAAAACCACTCAATTAAAAAACCGCATTAAAATTCGTTTCGTCATTTATATAAATATTGATTGATTGATTGGTCACTGACTTAAAAAGAGCGAAGAATCTGTAGGTACTTGACAGTCTTTAAAGGTGTTGTAGATTTCGATGAGATATGTAAAAGATTTTTAAAGAGTTTCTTCGAATTTATAATATCAGCCGGTTTGTACCCAACCGTCTGTCATAAAAGGGTTCCAAGTCCCAACTGTCCAACGGTCACTATTTTTTATCTACACCCGCGGCCGAACAAGCGTCTAACTAGTGTCGTTAAATCATAAACAGGCGAAAGGGGTGAACGAACAGCGGGTTAAAATTATTTATCTACTTAGGCGGGAAACAACGTCCGTTGCAGTGCTGCATTTTTGCACACCCTTAAGGCGGATGATGCCGTGTGATGCCGGCTTAGAATAGCAT
Organism: Keiferia lycopersicella; assembly: GCA_029255805.1. NCBI lineage: Eukaryota > Metazoa > Arthropoda > Insecta > Lepidoptera > Gelechiidae > Keiferia > Keiferia lycopersicella. Next base: position 19,681,164 of record JARACZ010000001.1, read on the forward strand.
CACCCCACATCCTTCCCGTGGGTGTCGTAAGAGGCGACTAAGGGACTCGAGAGTATCGGTGTATTAAAATTTTTAGGCGATAGGCTGACAACCTGTCACTATAGTGATACACGTGTTTTCTGAAACATCTTTGGAAAACAAATCTCAAAAATGTCAGACGTGGCGATAGCGGCCGTATTACGGCTGTTAACGCTCTGCCTACCCTGCAAGGAATAAAGGCGTGATATATGTATGTCTTAAGGCGGATCGCACACTTGACGCACGACGGAGCGCAAAAATATCGCAGCGGTCTGTCAGATCCATACTAGAAAGTCACTCCCTATACTAAAACCTCTCAATCGCTGTCATAGCAGCGCTATCGCAGTGTCGTCCGTTGAGTGTGGATTTAGTATGGGGAGTGACGTTTGTAGTATGAATCAGACATGTAGTATGAGACAGCTGCGATATTTTTGCGCTCTGTCGTACGTCAAGTGTGTGATAGGTACGCCTAAAGAATGAGCAGATACATGCAAATTTCGGATTCCTCATACTAGAAAAAGACGGGTTTCTAGAATTAAAGTTTCCAAATTGTTTTACCAGATTTGCTAGTAGATTCTAGCAGTTATTTTGCAACGATGTATCCAGGATGGTTTCTTGATTATGACATTATACAGGGTGTAAGAGACGGTGTAACGAAAAATTTGCAGGCGTAATCAGTCCATGAAACTGAAAAACTTTTTCTATGGGGGTTATGTTAGTGAACATAACAAAAATTTCGACCTTCCATACAAAATTCCCGATCTGTCTTTGTATGGAAACTGTTTTTTTTTTTAGTTTTTCAGTTTCATGGTCTGATCACATCTGCAAAGTTTTCTTTACACCGTCTCTTACACCCTGTATAATGCCATAATCAAGAAGCTCTGAAATATGAAAAGTTACTCAAGAACCGTAGTCGTAGTCTCCATAACCGTTGTCCACCAAATATGTCCTGGAAGGCATACTTCGTATTTTTTTCAGTTTGCCATTGACCACATTTCTAAAGCGTGTTAGATAAAAAGTAGTAAATTATTTAACACCATGCTGCGCGCGCGCATAGTAACATTCGCCTTGAATACCGTAACGTCGCATCTAATGAAGTGACGCGGCTTGCTGCCCAGTTGGGTATCCAGGGCCCCACTAGTCGTACATTACTTTAACAAAATAGATTATTTAGTGTTGTTGAGAGGAAGCGCATCAGATTCATGTTGTTGTAAAAACACGTACCTACCAAGTGCTACGTCAACAGCGGTTGAGCGGTTTTAGCACGGGGATTGACATTTCTAGTAAGGATCTGACAGACTGCTGCGATATTTTTGCGCTCCGTCGTGCGTCAAGTGTGTTCCTCGCTTTATTGTGTAGTGCGAATGACTTTATTCCTATCTTATTTCTGTCCTCATGTAAGTGACTATGTCATTAATGAGAATGAAGTATTTTTACACCTAACCCTGAATCCGTCCCAGTAGATTACCTACGAAGCAACGGGTTGAGCAGCGGGTGTCTCCTCAATTACTGGAATTCGTCGACACTCAGCAGCGAAGGTGTCAAGTCAAAAGCAACCCTTTACCGCCACCCGCCACCCGCCACCCGCTGGTCGACATATGCCATTGCATTGTATCTGTACTTCCGACCCAAACAGTGCTCTCAATAACGCGAATGTGTGATACCATCACAGTCCTTATTCTGTGGTTCCTATAACGATGTGTAGCAAGTAGATACCGTTGACATGAATCTCAGCCTCAAAAAGCATAGAAATTGTTGTTTTTATTTCAATACGTTAGGTATTCTATGTTCAGCATTCTGTATGTACGTTTTCTGAAGTTATTTTTATTTACTTACAAACTTAGCCAAACACTATACATACATACATATATCACGCCTTTATCCCTTGCGGGGTAGGCAGAGCGTTAACGACCATAAGAAAACGGTCGCTATCGCCACGTCTGACATTTTTGAGGATTGATTTCCAAGGTTGTTCCAGAAAACATGTGTATCACTATAGTGACAGGTTGTCAGCCTGTAGCCTAAAAATTGTAATACACCAATACCCTGGAGTCCCTTAGTCGCCTCTTACGACACCGGTGGGAAGGATGTGGGGTGATGCTATTCTAAGCCGGCATCACACGGCTGTACAACAAACACTATACAACAAACATTTTAATTATTGAACAAATCTTTCGTTTGTGCAATGATGTAGAATAACTAATTAAACTTAGCCAAATCTAATGCTAATTTTAAGCCATAAATATAAAATTAAACTTGAATTAAATATCGCATAAATGTTGGTTTCCTCATTCCCAGCGTCATAAAAACAATAACTCCTTCTCCTCTTCTAACGCACATAGGTGATATTGCACGCCCAAAAGGGTCTAATAAAAATGTCAGTCCAAACTGTCCCTTTGTGCAACGATGCATGGTGATGGTGCGCTTGCGCCGTGTCTGAGGACTCGAAAGGTGCGTTTCCGCAGCGTCAATTGCACATAGATGCACCGTACTACGGACCACAGTGTGCCACAGAGATGGGTTTATACAGGCTGTGCCGAGTCTATTAATTTCTGCCAGCTAAAAATAAAAAGACTGAACAGATTAAAAACTTTTATAAACAAATGCCTTTCGATCATAGCAATGAAAATGTTTTCATTCATTGCTTTTTCAAATACGTTAGGTAGGTATCTAATAATCAAAATAAAAATATTATGGTACCAAAGCTAAAGTTGTTCAGCGTGATCGTGGTGGTCCGCTTCTGCTGGCAAGCGGACATTGAAGGTCTGGATTTCCAATGTAGACCACCAGGAGTACTCCTGTGCTCCATCTTTGGTTTGAGAAATGTTATTGCAACAACAGTTAATACATTACGTAACTTGACGGATATTACTCCCAGAGCATGAAAAATTAAGGACTGATACTAAGTCAGCAAAACGAATTCGCGGGTACCAGCTAGTTTTATATATTTTGATAGCACCTATAAAAAAGTTTTATTTTACGCACTGTGACGAGACCTCTTCTGCATGCTGATCTCCTAACTTCAATTTGAAGATGGCACCCGACGATGAAGATGAAGACGAGACCTAGGCTAGGCCACCTAATGACCATCAATAAAGACAAACATTGATCATCCTGTATCTGGCTGCGTCTAGTCCATGCACGATTGGTACGTGCCTGGAGCGCAATCTGCGTCATTTGTGGTTGCACATTTAAATTTGCAATTGTACGCATTGTGTTTGCGCCGGCGCCGGTCCTGCGCAAGCATTTGCATCGGCCAGCTTTTGCTCCCATTGTCCACGAATAATGGTGTCGAGGAAACGACACGCATTGCTCAATTGTCGAAATATAGGTACACAGCTTCTGTCATACGCACAATAATTTACGCGTACCGGTTTGCTACATTTGCACCTCCTTTAAAATTACTACTCACCGGTAAATAACCCAACAAACTCGAGTGTAAACCGGAAAGTTAGAAATAGCGCACATGGCATGCTTTTCTGAAACTCACAGCGAAATAACAGCTTAGCCTAATTTGTATACAGGTGGTATAAGCCCCTATGCAACCCTAATACAACAAAAAACCGAACTTACCATGTATCCCAGGCTTATTTATTTGAAAACACTTACTTATTAAATGTGATGCCTATTTCAAATTTTCACATACACAAATACAATTTATTGCTAAGTAAACAAAGCTAAAACTGACAGAAGAAAATTTAGGACAGGAATTTGAATGAATGGAATAAACCATGAATGAACGGTATTAGAACCAAACTTCGAAAATGTTTTCTGTTTCTACCGGTGTCATAAAAACTGAAAAGGATGGTGTATACGATTTGGTTTCGGTTATGCCAAAATCAAGCCAGAATAGACCATTATCGTTTTTTGACTTATCGTTATTTTGGCAGATAGATTACAACTTTTAAATGATGAGTATGATTTTGGTAACTAAAACCGTAATGGACTATTCCTAATATGGTAAAAACCGTAACCGAAGCCATAAGGGGGGGGGGGGGGCATATCGTATTCGCGAGGTTGTCAAAATACTGTGACAGATTCGGTACCCAGGGCTTAAAAAACTGCGTATTGCTTTATTAGGACTGGTGTGATGATCACGATGTACCTAGCTACCTCTACTCAACATTCACTCACAAGAAGTCTGTATAAGATCTCTTTAGGTAAAGCGGCACTGTTTGTTTACATATTGGACGTACAGACACGACCCACTTTTGACCTATTTATAACATTACGAGAAGTGTTTCATTGTTATTTGTGTTCGCAGAAAGCTGGTAACTGCGTCTGCTGAGCCGCCGCCGCTACGTGGAGCGCTGCGCTAATGTGGGTGACAAGCAGACCGTGTGCTGAAATAACGCCTAATGTCCTCGGTTCACACGCGCCGCAAGAGACACTTCACAACCTAATAACCTCCTTTGTAAACGAACAGTGATGCAATCAGGACAACCATCTATGAATGTATCCTGTGGGAGCAAACGAATCAATAAAAAAAAAACTGTAATTCTATAAAAAGCAACGGGTTCGTTTGTATGAACAGAGCTTTAACTATATAATACCCAACCGAAGGCAATCTGAATTTGACTATTCTCTCACTTTATTGTTGATTTTAAAGACAGAAATCTCATTCATATTCATAGTTCTGGCTCCGTAGCAGTATCAGTTCTGATGACATCGATATAATAATCACTTTTGCTCGGTGCCCACACTGGGTCGTAATATTTCATATGTGAGTCCTTGGACTTGTAATTAGGGGTCTTATAACGAGGCACGTCATTAGACGGTGTGTTACTGCCCTAATGTTCTTCCGACTGACGTCTGGGGTTTATGAGTTGAGCACATAGTAGTTATAGCGTTTTTTTTTTATTGTGGGTAAATTGAACTTATAAAACACGGATTATTTATTTACAGACAGATCTATTCGAAACGGGACACAAGCTTTAAACTGTAACGAACCTGAAGCTTTCTTTCATATTTCCACCAAAATTTATTGGAGAAAGCTTTTCAGTTTTATGCTGCTCACCCCCTAAAATATTTGCAGTTAGTATATTTAACCTTATTTACTTACAGCGCTTCTTTAAAGAGTTAAATACGACAGATCCAACTAACCGACGGGGCATACATACAGAATTAGAATTTAAAAAAACAACAAAAGCACCGTCCTTCGACAACACAAAGTCGGCGCGACCAATTCTTTACTACTCCAATATTAATTTACATTGTTATTGATTAAAAAGCGGCAAAGCTGCCGATGCAGCGAGTCGTCACGACACGCTGTAAACAATACGGCACGCGACAGACGCACGTGCCCCACGCCCCGTGTGGTCATGCCCTAAGGTCGTGCGCGCCGTGATTACTTCATAATAGGCGATTATTGATATTCACGATGTTTTATCGAAGTTGATAATTAAAATTCTAATGACGTGTGGAGAGTGCATGTCGCCTGCATGCGACGCGAGCGACATTGTAGATTCCGAGTATCGGTGCATCGAAAGCTCTACCGTGTTTTTACGAGCTGAACGTAAATGGTCGTGTTTTTTGCGTCTATTATTGAAACAGAACTTCATGAGTAAAACAATGATAGAATGCCTTACGAGCGTTGTCATATGTAATTTATTTCAAAAATTCACATTCGGTGTATTGCACACTAAAATATCGCAGCGGTCTGTCAGATCCATACTAGATATATCAATCCCCATACTACAACCGCTCAACCCCTGTTGACGCAGCACTATCGCAGCGTCGTCTGTCGAGTGCGGTTTTAGCATGGGGAGTGACGTTTCTAGTATGGATCTGACAGACCGCTGCGATATTTTAGCGGTCCGTCTTGCGTTAAATGTGCGATGCGCCTTCCGCACATATTCCGCACTAACAGGATATTTTAGTTAGGTATACATAGGTAGGTAGGTAGGTACAAAAAAACTCAGATATAGAAAAAAACTGACAAGTATTTTGGGCTTTAGGAGGGAACAAACGTTTTTAATGCCACAACTTTAAGTTTTTCTACTACAAGATTAAAAAGTAGTTCATAAAATTCGGTCCGTTTTCAGATATTCAGAACTGTCATATGATAATGAGCATCTCTCTTATCCCACGACACGTATTGCTGTCAACACGTTTCAATATTATTAACCGATGCTTTCACATCCACAGAGTGTAGAAGGTATGGCTGAGTTGTTATTATGTTCCCTAGAGCTTTTTGCTATTATAAACCTAATAATACAAGGAATTCCCTTTTACCAAGTCTTCCGATAATGTAACTAACCTTAAATCGAATTTCCACGGCGCGAACGACGTCGCGGGCACCAGCTAGTTACATAATAATGATATATGTCAAATGTCCGCTTGGAACTGTAAGAAGTTGTATAAAGATTGCGAATTAAACAGTTCCATTTACCGCATCGCCGCCGCCCCCAAACCTACGAGATATTTTGTCCTTAATTAAAATAATGGATTTGTATTTTTGTAATTTTCCCTTTCATTTCATTTACGCGTTCCGTAGTTTGTACCTGAAGAAATATCAGGAAACTATAATAGCAGTTGACTTGAAGCTACAAAAACTTTTCACCTAGAAAACATTTACGAAATTGTGGGTAACAACTCAATAAATGTGGTGTGACATTTCTTAGTGCTGGTAAGAACCTTCGAATGGCGTTTAGCACCGTTCCAACATTGTTTACGATCAATAACTGTTCACACGTAGTATTTATTGAGCCGTGAGCCAATTTGGAAGCGCCGCAAAACACAGGATGCATATCCACAAGCACTTTCACGTGTCTACCAATTGCCAACACGGTAGAAGTAGGCGACTGCTGTCTTTCCTAGAAACTACAGTGCTAGGATGAGCGGGAGCTCTTAGACCATCTACAAAAGGCCGATAAAAATACCTCTGAATTTGATGATACGCATTCAACTTTGGTGAGTTTGAATACGTTCAGAACCGGACTTACCTACACTTTCCTAATCAGCCATATTAATTTTACAATAAGAAAATTTAAAATTTCGTACTTATAGCTGATTTTTAGCCCAGACATTGTCAAATGCTGTACTGGCTGCATCGTCTGTCCGTGTGTATGTTTGCTTAATTATTTACAACTACACAACGGATTTTGATGCAGGTTTTTTTAATCAATCTTATCTGACTGGTAAGACAACACGAATACTAGTAAAAAAAAGCAATACTTATCTATATTGTTTACCACAGTATCTAGGTATTTGTAATGTTTCCCTCTTAACAAAAGATTTTTTACAAAAACTTATTATTTAGAAGTGCTCAACTTTCAATTTGTATTACAAACTGATTTCAAAATAAAAATCACGTGTGCAACCAAACCGCAGCTGCACAGCAGCCAAAAACCTGGAAATTAGTCAAACTTAATGCTGACATATTCGTAATACTTAAAACAACCGCAGACCGTCGAAAACCCAATTTTTCACAGTCGAAAAACAAATATTTGGAGCGTACGAAATCGCCTTTTTAGTGTAAATGCGACAGTGACTGTTATTCCACACAAACGCTTCGTCGCACGTACCTATTAATTCATATTAGTTCTATTTTAGTATTTTTAAAACGGTATGTTTTAAGAAGTGTGGTGAAAGCTGATAGGGAATCGGCGGTTCTTTGATATTTGAGTTGCCTTTAACTTTGTTAAATTTTTACAGATAAAATCTGTAGGCAGCTAGGTAAGTAGGTAGATGGGTACCTAAACAATTCCTGAAAACCTCAAAATTACATCTGGCAATGCATGAGAAACAGAATTGAGATTTCTGAATAAATACTGTCGATTGGTACGTTTCTTGAATTACTCTGTATTCTGTATGGCTTCTTCGTATGTAGTGTAGGTGCATCTATAGTTTCTATCTATAGTTTAATCACTCTATTATGCATCTCTTGCATTATGCAGATTCGGACGAGGAAGAGCCGAAAAGCGTGACTGTTGGCCTGGGAGCGCGGTAAGGTATCGGGTACTATTGTTGGCCCTGAATAATGTTAAGTGTTTTGCTATAACGCTGCGCGAGCGCAGGCCCTATAAACAATTTCGCGAAATAAATCCTCCACTCTCGCGCAACGAGTAGTGGGAACAGTGGAATTGGCTTGTTACGATAGGAATTGTAGGATTATGAACATTTACGTAGATTTTTCTTTTCAGATTTCTTTATGATTCCTAGGTATCCGCACCTAAACCTTAGTCACCATTTATTAACGGTCTTTGTTGTCTTTTCTCCAATTGAAGATATAAGGATGTAACTGTTAAAAAATAACACTTGAGTTGCACGGCAGTCTCCACGCCAATAAACTAAAAGCACCGCACCTCAAACCAGAAGGTACTAACCCGTAACTACTTTCTAATATAAGTTCGAAATTTGGCCAAGATGCTTCACTGCCAATTCATTTCGGATCATACCGTTCTCAGTCTTCATTGCGATCCGTTCTTCCCAGAACAATTCCTAAGCCCAGTCTCACCCTAAGGGCGTGATTGGGCTGGTTGTTTGAACAACCAATCAATTATTTCCTCGCTGCCCAACAAAAAACCAAGCCGTCCGGCGTAGTTTTGATGGCCCCGGGCCCGTAAACGTAGTCCCCAATACAAAAAAAACTGCCAATTCACAGCGGCTGTGCTGTAGTGGAATCCCGAGCGGCGGAGGGAGATAGCATCGACAGCAGCGGCTCCGATGGGACACGAGCCCTCTTAACAATTTACATTGTGCACTGTACTTAGCTCTACTGCAGAGTAATTGCTATACGTACTGCCACTTTACTGTCCTTATATTGCGAAATCACGAACGCGCACCAATTGGAAAATGCGTTATAAATAGGTAGGTACCTATATTAAGTTTGGAAATATGGCAGAAAAGCAATGAAATTGGTATTTTCCATGAGAATTGAGGATTACCTATAGCTAGAGAGTAGGCCTCGCGCACGAAAGCTACCCTTACTTTTTATCATCCAATTCTGTTTTTTTGAATCTTTTTGCTTTTTGCCTATCTACATGTTTACTGAAACACAATCTAGTGAGCCGATTCCATAATATGTAAACTTGAAGGTTTTTAAAACATAACAGTGTTTAAAACAGCATTAAAAGAATAACGATTTTGGACAACCTATAGATTTTATATCAATTCACAGTAAACAAATTACTTGGCCACGTAATACTTGAATGTTCGTGTTTATGCATTATTTATGGTCGGACACTAGCATTTGTGTAATGTTTATTTATTAAAGAGAAGGCGTAATGTTGTTGCAGCGCATGCGCATGCGCTCTTCCCGATGACAAATGAATTAATAAAGCTCGCCAGAAGCTTAATTTCTGAAAGTGTGATCTCTGAAATCGTGCACGGAAGGTGGTTCGCACACTTAACGCACGACGGGCCGCTAAAATATCGCAGCGTTCCGTCAGATCCATACTAGAAATGTCAATCCCCATACTAAAATTGTCGTCCGTCGAGTGCAGTTTTAGTATGAGGAGTGACGTTTCTAGTATGGATCTGACAGACCGCTGCGATATTTTAGCGCTCCGTTGTGCGTTAAGTGGGCGATGCGATGCGTCATAGTCCGCATTGACTGATCTAAACACTCGTATCACACTTTCTGCTACTAAATTTTGTTATGCCTAGGATGTGTATAAATGGATGAAAGTGTATGTGAATAATTTTTTGTAGTAAAGCGTGTGAAGTAAGCACAAATAGCAGCAGACTTCCGTATGCGAAAATTCAAAAACCGAGCTTCAGTTCTCGGTCGTGAGCGAACCTCTACAAGCTCGAACCGTTAATTAGACGAATGTGTATTGATACAATATATTAAATACCTAGTGAATGAGAAAGGAGAGCGTTTGAATAAATGATACACATTAATAAATATTACGAAGGTGGGTAGATTATACTTAAACAGGGTGTAAAAATATTAGCTGCAAATATATTAAGGGGTGATTCAGCCCATTAAACTAAACAACTTTCTGCATGGGGAGTGACGTCTCTAGCATGGATCTGACAGACCGCTGCGATATTTTTGCGCTCCGTCGTGCGTCAAGTGTGTTCCTCGCCTTAGTGTGCACCTCTGCAGTGTACTTTATTGATATAATAACATTCCCATATCGTGTGTACTTACCTAACAAAATATCGATTAAACATTCTATTCTAATATAATTTATATTTATTTTGTTCTCATGTACACAGTATTTCCACATCATTATAGCCAGAGCATCTTTATTAAAAGTTAATGGATACATATATCTCTTTAGAAGAGTTAATTATGCTTCCTTGGTTTAGTTTAGGTTGAAAATGTGTTGCGCAAACTTACCTCATGTAATAACACTTTATGTTCATTTGTGACTTCAACTATCTTAAGTCGTTTGTTTATTCTATATGTTAGACTAGTGGGCCCCGCGGCTCCGCCCGCGTGAAAGTCGGTTTTAATCCCATAGCATCCCACAACCGTCCTACTGTATATATCCATATATCTAATTCACCCTCAGTCTGTGTGCCAAGTTTTATGTCATTCGGTTCTGTAGTTTTAGCGTGAAGGAGTAACAAACAAACACACACACACAAACACACAAATCACGCCTTTATCCCTAGCGGGGTAGGCAGAGCGTTAACGATCGCAAAATTACGGTCGTTATTGCCACGTCTGACAAGTATTGAGGGCCTTTCCAGATGATTCGTATATCACTGTAGTGACAGGTTGTCAGCATGTCGCCCAAAATTGTGATACACATGAAACCCTCGAGTCCCTTAGTTGCCTTTTACAACACCCGCGGGGAGAAAGGGGGTGATGCTATTCTAAGCCGGCATCACACGGCAAACAAACAAACATACAAACTTTCGCATTTATAAGATTAGTAGGAAATTTTTATACGCTCATTAGCACTCATTCGAATCTGTGCTTCATTCTTTACGAAGATATTTTAAATTATGTACCTCTAAATTATTATTATACTAAGGCAGATCTGATTGACCGCTGCGATATTTTAGCGCTCCGTCGTGCGTTAAGTGTGCGATCCGCCTTAGGTAAATAAATGTTTAATGAATTATTACCTTAAGTGTGTATTTAAAAATCTAGGGTGGTGACAGAAAAGTAAATTTATAGTCTGTAATAAAATGTATAAACCAATTGTGATAGCTATGTGCGGCTCGCGACGTGCCGCTGTCAAATCTGCGCGGATTACGTTTACGGCGTGCGCGTGCGCAACTTATACGGCGCACGCATTTCATTACATTGGAATCTAAAAAAATGCTAATGACAATAATATAAGAGAAAAACTTTATTGCACAAAAGTTACACAAACAGAAAACAAGAACATTTACAGCTTGTATGGACAAAGGCACCGCTTAAAGCGATTTCTTCCAGACAACCTTTAGGAGAAAGTATAGAAAGCCATCGTGCGAGAGTAGGTAGTTGGTAGAAAAGTAATTGTAGGTACGCAATAAATATTCATACAAATAAATAACTCTCTCTCTCTCTTTTCGTGTGGGACACCGAGTTGTCCAACAACCCGATTAACCCTAGCGTCAAAATTTTTCACCGCTTTCTACAAGTAGCAGGCTTCATGACATGGTTGTGTAACGACTGCCGTCTAAGAGATCATAGACAGCAACCGGGACTTACGGCTTAACCATCTTATTTACGGACAATCGGGTGATTCAGCCCGCAATGTCCTAACCAGACTGGGAACAAATTCACAAAGTGATAAATTTCATCTTTGTGAGTGACCCACCGAGAATCGAATCCGGGACCTTCTGCGTCAAAGACAGTCGCACTACTATTGCGCCACATCGGTCGTCAAATAAATAAATAACTAAATAAAAGAGATGTAAGTTTATTACGAGTATCATCAGTCATTTAGGTAATCTACAGCTCAAAAGGTTTAAACTGTACTATTGTAACTATTGATGGGCGGTTCCCGGGAATATTCCCCAAGTGGAAATATTCCCAAAGGAAACTTTCCGGTGCCCGGGAACATTCCCAATCGCTGGGAACGTGTCGGCGAAACAACATAAAATAAAAATTATTATTAAACAATTAATAAGAGTATAATGTATAATAAAGAAAATAAATTATTTCATAAATAAACCATGTCAAAATACAATTTAGTCAAAATAAATAAACAAGATGGCTAAAGGGCTATGAGTAAAATTGGTGCCTTTCATTTGAAATATTTTTTTTATTGTCAATAAACGCCGTCTTGATAAATGTGTAGAGTACTTCCATACAAACAATATTTTGTGTGACAGCTCAGCTGTCAAGTGTAATCATTACGAGATATACGCTTTAAAACACCACGACAGTTTTATACGAAAAACTTATTTTTTTAAATTGTCAACGAACACCACCACCATTAGTTGTGTAGAGTACTTTCATACAAACAATATTTTGTATGAGAGCTCACCTGTCAAGTGTAACCATTACGAGATATAAGGCTTCAAAACGTTACGACGGTTTTATATGGAATATATTTTAAAGTGTATATCTCGTAATGGTAACACTTGACAGTTGAGCTGGCATACAAAATATTGTTTGTATGGAAGCACTCTACACAGCTAATAGGGTATTGTTCATTGTCAGTTTAAAAAAAGAGGTTTTTCATATAAAACAGTTGTAATGTTTTGAAGCGTATATCTCGTACTGGTTACACTTGACAGCTAAGCAGTCGTACAAAATATTGTTTGTATGGAAGTACTTTACACGTTTAATGGTTTGGCGTTAATTGAAAGTCATAAGCAAAGAAGTTTTTCATATAAAACAGTTGTAACGTTTTGAAGCTTATTTCTCGAAATGGTTACACTTGGTTTTTTTTTTTTCCTTTGTCCATTCTGGACAGGCAAAGGTCTTAAGACCATATAGCCTCGTCTTCAGTGAGTACTACTTCTTTAATATTTATAGATTGTACGTCTTCAGTGAGTTGAAAATATTATTGTTTGTTTGGAAGTACTTTACACATGTAACAGGCTGGCGTTCGATAACCGTCAATAATTGGCATGAAAAAAAGGCACTAATGCTCCTTACATTTCCCGCAAAGCCCTTTAGCCTCAGGTAAAAAGGCAGCCCCGAATGGTACCCGGAACTAATGTGTCCGTAACGCTGGTTGCGTTTCCGCGCTGTATTGCCAGTGATATGCGCTGCACCAAGTACCATTCGGCACGGGAATCTGAACCCTGGTTTCTTAGGCGCTGTTCCAACCTATGGACAAAGTCCTTTGCCTCTGCACACCATGACCCGCTCACCTCCACCGCAAAGGGTACAAAGTGGTAGGCACTCCTCAGTGAAGCATATCTTTGATGCTTCTGAGCTGCTGCGGATTCCGTAGTTGTACCCGGAGCTCGAATTGTGCGTGGGAGATGAGATGCCGCGAACGTGCTTACACACGCCGCGTCCCACACCAAAGAGAGCCCTTTCTCTCACGGGATCATTGTGAGCCCATCCGGTCTTTTACCGTCATCGCGGCTTAAACCGGGAGGCTCTAGAACGCAGGGTACACCAGCGGACACCAGGGCACGGCGGATAATCTCATTGAGCATGTGGTGCGGAGGAAAAAGGCCAGCTGATTTGACACAGCTCAAGCCGTGGTGACCCCTGGCGTCCACCTTTACGCCACAAACATGCGGCTCACAAACCCTGCATCCAAGCCTCAGTGCTACAGCCACCCTGAGAGAGTCATTATCAAGCGCCGTACCCATGTGGGGTGACGGGAGGGCGTAAAGCCAAGCCCCTGACTCTGGTCTAAGAGCCGCCTCAAGGCGAGCAGAGCCCAATCCTGATGACGCCTCAAGCAATTCCATCGCTCTGGCCTTACACAGCTGATCATCCCATTGTCGCTGCACGTCTGGTTTAGTCGGGCGATCTGCATCAGGTCAAACCAAGTCCCAAGCACTCAAAGCCTCCCCCATAAATGGAATTTTAAGACTTTCACCATGCATTTTGAGTTTATTAGTGACGAGTGACTACTCCGTGGGAAGAGGCCAAGAAAGCCGAAACGTTGGTGTCCTGCACACGCCTCACGCCCAAATCTCCATGTCGGATCGGCAACGACGCTTGCAGCCACTGCGTCTCCTCTAACTGTACATTGAGGATCATCACCAACGTGACTTTAATGTCTTGATCCAACCGAGAAATTTCATCTAGAAAAAGCCACGTCGGAGACAATTTCAAGAGGTACATGAGCTTGGGTACTGAGAGACAGCTGCGGAAGAGAGTGAGGGCGACACGGGCCGGCAGTTGCTGCAGGTGCTCTCGAACGCTTAGAAGCATCTCACGCTTTGCAGCCAAACTAGCCTCTACTGCATCCCTGAAGATCGGCGCCCCCAGCAGCTCAAATGACTCTATTAAGGATTTTCACTCCCGAAAGAATATGCTGGAATTGAGCTATGCAACAACTGAAGACATCGCCGCACGTATATATCTCGCATTTGTCGCTGTTGAAGATCAAATCAATCTCCGCTAGTTTTGGAATGAGCGTACTTATATCGCGACATACGACATCTGATGCACCACCCACCAATCGTGCCGTCTTCCAGGTACCACTTACTTCATTCATTTCAGTCACTTGATTCTTTTTAAAGTTATTTTTAACGTTCTCAGGACACTTATCACACTTATTTGCCAAATGACGAGCAAATTTTGACACATTTCGACATGTGTATGTTTTGTTGCAAAATGAACACTTGAATATTGTCTTTTCATTAACAACAGTTGTTTTTAGGCTTCATTTCGAATTTCAGTTGTTAACTGGACGAGGGTTGCAACGAAACTGACACAGTTTTAAATGGCCGCCAGGCAGGCTAGATACAATGATAAAAAAAATACAATTGTGGAGTTACCCGTTGTTTAGTTTTTTTTTGTCACGCCGACCAAGATAAGCTCCAGGCTAAACAATATAGCAGAGTTGTCTTCTCAAACTAAACTGCCGCATATATTACGGATAGGTATAAAATATATTTCATTTACCTAATTATTTTAGGCAGTAAGTAGTAATTTAAAGTTTTATAGGTGATGGATTCACTTGATGTTCTAAATCAATTTACTTTCGATTTACATAGAAACGAAAATAATTAAAGTTTAAAGAATTATTTATTTGTAATATATAATCATTTGAAAGGTACATAAATAAGGTTACCTTATGATAAAGAAACCTAAAATATGCCTTAAACTTCAAGAAAACTAAACTTATATCAAAATGTTATTGTTCCCAGTAACTGGGAACGTTCCCGGGCACGTGGGAATATTGCCGGGAACATTTCCATTGGGAAGTTTCCGGGAACGGGAATGTTCCCGCGGCCCATCACTAATTGTAACCGCTACGCTGCCACATCCCACACTGATATCTGGGGGCACGGCAGTGCCCCCGCCAAGTCGAGCTAGAAAGCGGCACAGCCGTACCATCCTTTTCTCGAAGCGGTTCAGGCCATTTTCAACACCTTATAACTTTCCTGTGGATAAAACAAAAGACTTGAAACTTCAGGAATCAATCAAAAGCCCTGTAAATACGGTATATTTCAAATTTCGTTCACTTTTAACCAGTGGTTTAGGAATTATAGCTAGTCAAAGTTCTTAATTTTGTCACTGACTCACTCACTCACTGACCGATCATCAAAATTCTAAGGCACTTCTAGCAGACATAGACATAGACTTCTAATTTGGAATATAATTTGGGTTTTGTGTATAAATCAAGGAAAAACTTAAAAATCTAGCAATTTCAATGCAGTTTTCTAGATAAACCGATAGCATAAATAACTTTGTAATTCCATAGAAATGTACTGTTTACCAAGTTATATTTTGCTGTCGCTCCTAAAATACTTTGTTTTGGTCCAGCAAAATAATCACAGATGTCGCTGTTAGTTTCTAAAACACGCTATCGCTTTTTTAATGTCCATCGCGAACAGTTTCCAATATGTATAGCCTATGCTATAACTATACATAAAATCAAGAGTAACAAGTCTGGGTGGCTTACATTTTATAAACATAGACTTTGGAAATATTAAAGCGCAAGAATCTGCAATTTGTGAATACAATAGACTAAGAAGCATTTACCGTCCAGACTTGACAAAAATCATTACTACAAAGATTCCGAGAAAACCACATAAAGATATAGATATGAGAAAAACCGTGGCTGAGGCTCAAGAAATAGAGCCGCAAAAGAAAAAAAGGAAGACTACCTACAAAAAGTAATGAGATCCCCTCAAAAACATTAATATATAAAAAATTCCAGGTCTCGCTACTGAGCTGTTCAACCGTAAAAAGGTATGAGATCCATTTGAAACCGACAAAACACTCAATTAGGACGAGCATGCGTAAATATTGATGTTCGCGCGGCCGCCAAGAAAAATGGTACATCTTTAGGTCTACCTTAGTGATGAATTTAAAGTAATTGTCAATGGGCGAATGCGAAATGTTGCTATTTTATCAATCCTTAATTAATTCTGAGTCCATTTCTTTCATTCATTATCAGCTAATTTCAGTGTAGAATAAATTAAAGGCGGTAAAATAAGCTGTAAGCGCCGACGCCCCGAGCGGGCGTTGTCGCAGTTCACGGTTTTTGACCGACGCCCCCAGAGGGCTTTGCCGCAGTTGAGCAGTTAATAAGCATTATTTTGTAGTGACCATATCATAATTTTCAATATATTTTAATGTTTACAATAAATTGAATTTCTTGGCAATCGCACTGAATGTATTAATTTTAATATGTATTACACGTTAACCTTCTGTTCTAGTGCGATGGCTAAGTCATTCAATTTATTGTAAACATTAAAATATATTGAAAATATTGATATGGTCACTATAAAATAATGCTTATTAACTAATTACGTAATTAATTAAGATAGATCTCTTAAGTGGGGAATGAACAAATCGATAGCCGACTTGGTTTCAAATGGATCTCATACCTTTTTACGGTTGAACAGCTCAGTAGCGAGACTTGGAATTTTTTATATATTAATGTTTTTGAGGGGATAAAGAGTTTACAGGATTTACCCCCACAAGTTTATAGGATACTTTTCTACACCTAAAACTACATATTTTTGGGTAGCATAGCTACGTGCCTGTTTATTCACAATTTGTTCCCCAACACAATACTAAAACCTATATAATTCCATACCTACTACCATTTACATAGACCACACACTTAACGCACGACGGAGCGCTAAAATATCGCAGCGGTCTGTCAGATCCATACTAAAAACGCACTTGACGGACGACGCTGCGATAGCGCTGCGTCGATAGCAATTGAGCGGTTTTATATGGGGAGTGACATTTCTAGCGTGGATCTAACAGACCGCTACGATTAGCGCTCCGTTGTGCGTTAAGTGCGCGATCCGCCCCATGCTCTACCAAGGACTGAGAATCTTAACTATCCCACCCTACAAAGTCACTTATGTACTTACATGACTTTCTGTTAATTCGCTAATAGAGTTACCAGAAAAGCACGTGACAAATTAACACTACGCGGCTTTAACATCACTAATCCCTCTGCTAGATTCGCTTCGAATTGCACAATACGATTTCGGAGATTTATCGATAGAGCTATAAACAACAGATGTGCAGTTGGTTTTAATGTTAAATGCGACTTGGGCAATCTCGGTATAGTTTGAAAATAATAGTTATTGCTAACTGACGGGCACGTTCCCATATCTATGAAAGATTTACCTTGTGATGCCGGCTTAGCATAGCATCACCTCATTTCTTCCCGTGGGTGTTGTAAAAGGCAACTAAGGGACTCGAGGGTTTCATGTGTATTACAATTTTAGGCGACAGGCTGACAACCTGTCAGTTTCGAATACTTGTCAGACGTGGCGATAACGACCGTAATTTTACAATTGTTACCGCTCTGCCTACCTCGGACGGGATAAAGGCGTGATTTGTGTATGTGTATGTATGTATAAAAGAGAAAGCTGACATAAACAATATGAGCGTGAGGTAAGCGAAGTTGGCGAAAACGAGCAACTCTTCATATTGTAGACGCGAAGACGTGACCGAAGTTATGTAGGTAAAAATTTGTAATTTATTTTATAGCCCATAAGTCAACAAGAGAACGGGCCGCCCTAGCGCCGAGCACATGTTTCAGAAATCGCGTGACAAAAACGTCTGTTTTCCGCCGCCATGTTGGATCGTTTGGCATGGGATGGGCGCTGGGCGGGCGTTGACCCCTGCCTGAAATAGGCAACCTTGACCGTCACTGCCCTGTTTACCCTACTCCTTCTGGAGTGTGGGCGCGTAGGGGCGTACAGGACTCAGGACCGCGTCAGTTGTAAAGTCATAAACCGACCCACTTACTTCAGCGGCTATTTCGAGTAACATACTACTACATTTCACTGAGCAGATTCCTACGCGTAAATATTTATTTATTTTAAACTTAACAGACGGCAATAATATCATTATACAGCAATTAATGAAACTATTTAGAACAGATGGGTAAATAAATACTTAAATACGTAGCTGAATAAAAGTTGTTAGTTGTTTTTGTGTTGAAATCCTGGCATGGTAAAGGAAATGGACGGTTCCATTGATGACTGATTCCGCGGATCAAATCCTAAAGGCTTCTAATCTCCGTTCTCATAAAATCATGGTGTTTTCTTCTTACAGGTCCTGTGATGCTGAAACATGTGCTAGCCTGCTCGTGTCACGTATCCTGCGCACACGCACGCGGCTGTCTGCGGAGGGCGCACGTGCCGCCGTTCCCACGGCCCCGCACTCCTTGCTCTGTGGAGGCCCAAGAAGATGCCATATGTGCCACACTTCTGCCACGAACTAATCAACAGACTTGACTATTCAAGTCTGTTGATTAGTTCGTACCTATATACGCATTGAATTTTGTCAACGGTTAGCTAAACGACGCAACAGTAAAGCTATAGAGTTCGTATGTAGTAGGTACTATACTCGTACTTGGCCTAGCATCGCAAAACATGGAGCCCAATTTCTGAATTGTTCGTTTTCGTTTCATACGAAAATCTGCTATTTATTATGCTTGTATGTCACGTTCTACTTAACTTATCGCTTCCTACATATCCTCAAAATTCACACATAAAACATCAATCAATTTTCCTGTCGTTGACGCTTGCCTGCCCCGCCAGGGATATATGCGTAATATTGTGTAAAACATCAATTAAAATTAATTTAAAAACTTGTGGTTAGACCAGTAATTTTTGACTTGCGTGCACAGAGCCGAAAACGAACTTTTCTAGAAGATTGATATCATAGTAGGCTCCGTACTAATAGAGAGGTTTTTCGATCAATATGTCGTATCGTGGGCTTACAAGGCGGATCTCAAGGAACCATTAAAACCGCAGGGACCCTATTAGTTCGTAGTAGTTATTTATAAAACAACTTATACATCCTACAAGATTGCGTGTAATAACCTTGTGTTTTCACGTGTATTTTCGCAACTGTTTTGCCGAAACGACACTCTCCTGCGATGCGATGTAGAGCGCGACCTCCACCTCCACTCAGCGCTGCGTCATTGGAGAATTTGGCGCTCATCTGCCATGTGTCCTCGATTTGATATATGTTATGAGGAGCCAGGAGGTCCTGGGGAAGTGGGGAACTATCGCTCTCTTTCTGCGCAAATTCAGGTTTGATAAGAAATAAGCATGAGATAGGCTGGGTGTATAGTCAATGAAGAAGGAAAAAGATGCTTTTATCTTCGGCGCCTTGAATGTCTATCAGTTAGTGTGTAAATTCAGAAGGCGTTCTAAAAACTCTGGCCTTAACTGTTTTCATCCTGCCTTCCGCCTACACAGAGAGGAAAGAAAGTTACGCAGTAGGAATTTCTATTAGAAAGCTGTGTATGTAGGCCACATCAATTGAAGACTGCTTGCAAATCTGGTGTGCCATGTGTCCTTGGTACCACTGAAACGGGAGCGTGCCTGCCTCCTGCCTGGGGACATAGAAAAGTAAGTAGTCTTACAGCTCCGAGGTTTGCAGTACCACATTTTTTGAAGGGGTCTAAAGAAACAATGATTCTATATGTTTGTTTTGAAATGCGTACTAAGTACATCAAATGATTATGATAAAGCTAAGTTTTTCAGGAAGCATCCTTAACAACATTAACTGTAAGTACAGTCAAACCTTTGAACATGTTTCTGAACAGAATTGGTTCAAATAATCTGGTAATCCCTATATCTAGAAATGGGATAGAGCGCGGAAGAAATTTTCCTAGAAATTCCGTGATATGAATCAGATTGATCGATCTAGTTCTCCAGCTTTCCGGCTGTTGTCCAAACATCCAGTCTGCTTAAAGAGCTTGCATGAACTGCGTAGGTAATCAATGTACATTCGAATGCCAAAATATTATGCCCGAGTGGCAGGCAATAAATTATCCGAGCACTCAAATAATCCTAAATATAATCTAAGTGCTAGAGCCGGCCGATTCGGGCCAGGGAATAAACAGGATTTGTCGATTATACGTGACGCCCACAATGATCCACGAACATGAAACATTTTCTCTTATACCTCAGTGAGTGTTTATTTTACGTAGGTTTGCTCACTTGAAAAATAGAACAAACAATACCTTCTTACTTACAGGACGATTGGTGATCAGCTTGTGTGCTATGTTGAACTCTTATTGGTATGAAGGTAGGTATGGAGAGGGAGATAATAAAATCTAGATGAAATCATGATCAGCTACGCTCAATAAACATTTAAATCTCTCAGTACCTACAATGGACAATAGACATCAACAAGTACACCGCAAATAACTTTTAGTAAAGGTACAACTCTGCCTACTTTCATTTACCTAAGTGGTATCTAATTAGCTAAAGTTTCCTTATATCTTATTGCATAACTGCATTTGATGAAGATGTTGTAAGTATCTGCCATGATGCCCGTAACCGAAGCTGAATTATACGGGCCATCAGCCTAAGGAGAAATCGCAGTAAAGCAAACTACTCAATACCTCAACCGTATGTATGTAATATAGATTTCCCTCTGGCTTGATTAGGAACGAACTGTCTGGGTTATACTCAACAAAGGAAATATTTTAACATTTCAGCAACTAGTAGCGCCATCTACCTTCGAGTAGTTGAAGCAAAAATAAATAGCCGTAGCTTAGCTTTTTGTCTCTTCATATTTCACTCTTATAGGTACATATTTTTGCCTATATATAGTGTGTTTGTTTGTCTAGGAAGTCATATAATACGATGTAAATAAAAGTTTATTATTATTACTAAAAGATTATAAACATAAGCAAATAGTAGAGAACTATCGTAACATCGTTTGGTTCTAAATATGGACGAAAAAAATATAAATTTGTATCTTTATGCCTGTTTATTTAGTATTGGTAGAAACGTATATGCATAAAATATATTATAAAAATTAAGTGCCTGTTGATAAATTCCAAGTTCGATCATCAGAAACTTTATCTACATGTTTGGATGAGTTCACTTACCCTATAAATAGCTAAGGATCGAGATGCTTGCTCCGAAATAGCTTGTAGTGTTGAAAATAAGCCGGTTGGTGTATTGTAATGGCATCATGGCATCATGGCATGGCGCCCAGGCCTGTTCCTCGCCGGCTTTCGGCGCCAGCCCATAGATTAAATAATAATTTGATCCCGGCTCCCTTGAATCTGCAGCAAAATCTGCGCAATTTATGATATGCGTGTATTTTTTACCCCAACTTTTGCCAACAGTAGGTAATAGACGGAACGAAAGAAAGCTCGGCTTTCGCTTAATCACTCAACATAAGGTGTTCCGTTTCTCAGTGTTTCATATTTCTCTACTATTTATTATCCAACTTCTTTGATAATTTGGTTTTGTTAATCGCAAGTATTCTTGCAAATATACCTACACAATGTCCCAAATTAGCTACTTATGCTTGGATTATTAAAAGCCTCGCTTATGATTTAGGCCAGGCAAATTTTCACTGTCATATCCACTATAAATCATTACATGCATATAATTTACTTCCAAAAAAACGGAATCAAATGCTTGTGACACCCTATTGCCAATTAGAAATGGTAACAACGTCAAGTACATGTAACACAATAAGTTAATATTAATATTTCACATACCTATGTATCACAGTCCTCCAAAATAAGTTATAACAAAGAATGTTACCTAACGTATTCACTTACCTATCCATAAGCATATCCATATTATGCTTTGTGTAGGTATTGTTAAATTGCGTCGGAATATTCACAATGCCATTTTCGCAACACATTGTTATACTTCGTATTTCTACTTTCCACGATAATTTTTATGATATACGTACAATTCATATGTCCCAACTTTGTCTAAAAGCGTTTGGTACGTTTCCATTGCATTCCGAATCTAAGAACAATGACACGACAAACAATGCTGCTCATTCCCCGGATGATAATCCCTTAATCGTTTTTAACGACATCACGTGGGTAGAATTTTGGTGATACTATTCGTTAGTTCCCTTCTTTTACGCTGATGATTTACTACTATCATTTATGTACTACTTTTTTATTATTATATCGAGGGGTTCCGGGCTATTTGTATTAACCGCCATTTTTGAAACTTTACACCAGAGCAGTTTAAAGTTTAAAGTTTCAGAAAAAAAATCATAACTATAACAAATCGCATTATTTTATCACAACAAAGAAAATTTCTGTTCCTGTTACTCATTATCTATAATTTGATTAATATTTTTTTCTGATATTTCTCTTTTTAACGAAAATATATGGCGCTTAATACAAAGTGACCCAAAATTTTCATTTTTTTGTTCCAGGCTAAATGACTTAACCGCCTGAGATAATGGGTTTTTGTTCCAGGCTAAATGATTTTACCGCCTGAGGTTATGGTTTTTTGTTCCAGGCTAAATGACTCAACCGCCTAGATTTATTAATACATGTTCCAAGCTAGTACCTAGAATTGAAAATACTAGCTCTAAGTACTTGCTTTTACCAAAAAGTTATTCATATTTTAATCCTAAGCGAATAAATTTAAATACCACATCTTAAACTGCTAAATATGGCTAAAAATATGACTACATTTGTTTATTCGACTTATTGTATTAAGCGACATTTGACATGAATTTTACTAAGAGGCTAACTGTTTTAAGCGACATTTCTATATATTTATAAGGTCAGGCTAAATGGTTCAACGTATGCACCCTGTAAATTATTGTTCCAGGCAAAAAGGTTTAAACGACTGTGTGGTCATTTGGTAGTGAGCTTAAGTACACAAGCCTTAAATTTGTCAATATTTTATGCCGGTTCATACATTGCACTTCGAAATAGGCCCAAAAAATACGGTTGTATTAAGCGACATTTTTTTGCTCCGATCATCACCAAACCGAGCTCAAACGACGCAGAAAAATTCACTGAGTCCAAATATGTATAAAAGTCCGTATCCTAAAAAATGGCGGTTAATACAAATAGCCCGGAACCCCTCGATATAATTACTTAACTACACAAGTAAACAAAATTGCGTTTGAAACTTGTGGGGGCCTAATTTATATAGGTACCTGAATAGTGTAGATAACTTAGTAGTTAGATATCTAGCTTTAATATTAGAAAAAATAAAAAATATATTTGCAACGACAGATCTAGATGTGAAATGAATCATTCCAATCATTTTGACGCTCGTGGCATAAAACTACCTTTTCTATTTAAAAATAATTTTAAGTAGTTATGCGCATCACACACTTAACGCACGAAGGAGTGCTAAAATATCGCAGTGGTCTGTCATATCCATACTAGAAGCGTCACTAATCCCTATACTCACTCTCTCTCACTGGCAATCGGACGACGCTGCGCTAGCGCTCAGAAATAACGACCTATGTAGTAGGCGGATCGCACACTTAACGCACGATGGAGCGCTAAAATATCGCAGCGCTCCGTCATGCGTTATGTGTGCGATACGCCGGGATTGATTATAAAAAATATAAATTTACTATCAAAAAGCTGCGTGATATCCGGTGAATCCCACACTTGGGGAAAGCTGGTGCAGAAGATATATATATGACTAGCTGGTACCCGCGACTTCGTTTCGCTGACTTAGTATTTTAGATGATAAAATAACCTTGTTTCCTTCACTAACGTCCTAAATTATACATGCTAATCTGGGCCCCTATTAGTGCTCCTTGTGGACTACGTCAGGAACACCAAACCTTCGAAGTCTATATGCCAGCAGAAACTACCCATCAAGCAGAACAACTTTTGCTTTCGTGCCATATCTTTATCTCGTATAGTTTAGGTGGGCTCCTGGTTGTGCACCTGGTGGTCTACATCAGGTACTCCAAACCTTCAAAGTCTATATGCCACCAGAAGCTACCCATCAAGTTAAACATTTTTTGCTTGGTGCCATGTCTGTATCTCCTATAGTTTAGGCGGGCTCCTGGTGGTGTACCTGGGGGTCTACTGAAGGTACTTCAGGCCCTCGAGTGGTGAAAAAAAGTAGCCTATGTCCGTTCTCGGTATCTTACTAATCTCTGTGTGAAATTTCATGATGATCGGTTTAGTGGTTTGGCCGTGAAAGCGTAGCAGACAGACAGAGTTACTTTCGAATTTATAATATTAGTATGGAAGTATGGATTAACTACCATCATAAGTGTAAGAAAGACACTTGCCAACACAAGTTTTTGCGTTGGTTACAACGTTGTGTCGGGTTTTAAATTGAATTTTCCGTGGCTTCGCAGACGCATGCATTACGGATGCGCTAAAAACGGATGAGGATATGGCAATCACCTACATTTTTACTGATGGAAGGGTTTTTCTTCTAAGTTAGAAATTCATCTGCGGAAACTTATTCGCAAAATTAGGCATTGTTTTGTACGTAAAATTACTTTAACTGAAATTCCGCAACTGATCTTAACGCAGGAGGTGAAATCCATCCAACCCTGCAGGTCAGGAAAATGGGTAAAAGGGGTGAAAATCTATATCGTTCGTGTTGCGTGAATGGGCACGGGCGCTCGTTGCATTAGTATGCTAGGGCCGGGCGGCGGTCGGCGGCACGACTCGGATTTACTGTTATGGCGGCGTGCATCTCCTCTCGGTGTATCTCCGACAGATATGCGGAGAATTCCTCGTACTTCATTCTCCATACTTTATCCTAAACACTCAAAGCGTATACTTTCGCAACTAACACGTTCAGCAAAGGAGAGAGTTTGATAGTTTATATTTGGTGTTGTTGGATGTTTCTTGTTGCTTATTTCGGGATATGCATAGGTACTCACATGCATAGGTACTATTGATACTTTGCTAAGTAAAGTAATTTATATTATATAATTATACATATCATTTAGTCGGAAAAGTGATGCAATTAGTAATGATTATTTATTAACAATCAAAACCTTGTAAGGACGTTGATAGTAAGGGATCTAGGAGTTAATCTGGACTCCAAATTTTGCTAGACGAACATATAAATATCATAACAAAGAAAGCCAAAAAATCTCTTGGATTTCGGTTCAGGCTAAGCAAAAACTTTAGAAACATTAAAACACATAAAGTAATCTACTGCTCACTTGTTCGTAGCCAGTTGGAGGCGTCGCAGGTGTGGAGTCCAGGGTATCAAATTTATTCTAACCAAGTTGAAAGTATCCAAAAGAAATTTCTTAGATTTTTAAATATAAAGTTCAAAATACGATCCGCCGCCTATATTGACAGCTGTAAGCACCACCATATCCTACCTCTGCACCTGCGTCGTGACTCCGCTGAGCTGTCGATGCTCCACGGGCCTGGGCCCCAAGTCTGCTATTTGTTGTCATTGTAACGCCATCGAAACTCAACTGTCATTCCATTGCCGTTGTGATTTACCTATACTTCAACCAGTTAGCAAATTACGAAACTACCGAAACCATCCAACTGAAATCCAATCGACATCCAACTGAAACGATTTTCATTTAGCAGACTCAGGTTCCTGGTCGTGTGCGCTGCCCTGAATTGACTCCGTGTTCCACCTACTTTCAGAAGCAGCCAAAATCCGCATCTCGAGCTCTCCACACCTCTCGCCTTAGAAACAGGCAACACTCCAGATCGCACACTTGACGCACGACATAGCGGGAAAATATTGCCGCGGTCTGTCAGATTCATACTAGAACGTCACTCCCCATACTAAAACCGCTCAACCGCTGTCGACGCAGCACTATCGCAGTGTCGTCCGTCGAGTTTTTGTCTACTCATGCTTAGGTAGATACTTCAGCAGTTCGGATAGTGTCCTACTTGAAAGAAATGCATGCTATAACTACGAGTATGTAGATGAAGACTGACAAAATATCTCGATTACAATGCTAAACATTGGCGCTGAGCCAAATCTAGCAAACCATGGGCTTGCAATTTTTATCCTTTAATTTTAAGTTCGGTTATTGTTACAGTCATTATTTACCACCACTAGTCGTGGTTTTTTGGCTGCTATCCAGCGATGCCCCTTAGGGTGGCGTACATTATGATGAAGTCGAGTAGGTACGTTGAACATTTCAACATGTAAGTACGTAGACAATTTGATTTTAACTACAAATTTAGTTGCGCCAATCTAAATAAACAGGAAAATGGTATACAAATGATAAACACATAGGTAAGTAAATAAAATTATACCTAGCAAGTAAAATAAAACTATACCCAACTATTACAACCGTTAGTGGTTCATTCTAGTATAAGACTTTATGCTATAGAAAACCCTGAATATTGTACGTAGGCAGGCACATATTTCATTTTGGTTGCGGCCAGTCTACTAAGAGAATTTTTGTCAAATCAAATTGACCGTTTAACAATACAATACCCAGTGTGTCGGTTTCAACTGAATTGAGCCGTTTGTGTTATGGCAGACGGACAAACATACAAACGGAACTTGTGGGAATCAGATCAGTGCAATTTGCATGTCACTCAATCAAAAAATCATGAAAATACATAGGTGATTTAATAAACCTGCAGTCGTGGAATTTTGAGCTTGGTATATTTTATAGTAGGTATATCTATCAGATACTAATGTAAAACTCTGCGACGATCATAATTATGATAGGTAAGTACGACAATTTGCCGTGTGATGCCGGCTTAGAATAGCATCACCCCATTTCCTACCCGTGGGTGTCGTAAGAGGCGACTGAGGGACTTGAGGGTTTCAGATGTATTACAACTTTTAGGCGACAGGCTGACAACCTGTCACTATAGTGATACACAAATTATCTCAAACGGCCCTCTATATTTGTCAGACATGGCGATAGCGATCGTGTTTTTATGGCCGTTAACGCTCTGCCTACCCCGTAAGGGATAAAGGCGTGATTTATGTATGTATGTATGTAAGTACGACAATGTTTCGCCTGGAAAAAATAATATCGCAAAGTATTCACTTTAGTAAGGCTTATAGTCAGTGTACAAAACTACCAGGCGATATTGTACCTTACCTATAGGTATGTATTCCCTACATGTTTTTTTAGGAAATACAAAGACCTTTTATTTAATATCTGCTACTTATATGTTACTGCTACTTATCTGTTACATGCTTTAGGTAAAGTGATTATCGGATGTATTTTCCAGTATTGTTGTGACGTAAAATAAATATAGGTACCGAATATTCATTAGGCTGTCAAACCAACTTCAAATATGATCTACTTTATTAAAATAAGTCACGTAACAAAGCTTGAAACTGCGTCCATATGGACTGGTTATATGATAAGTGTCTTGAGAGACCAGCCGATGGATGCCTCGCAGATTCGCACCCCTAGACCAAAGTGGACATATATGATCTCTCCGACCGATTTCGCCCATGGCGACCACTTTGACTCCTAATCAGATCGGCGCTGATGCGCCCGGAGATGGCTATTGTAGCCAATTTTGGCAGTAAACTCCCGTGCACAGAGTGGACACGTGAGTTTGCCATTTACATAATTATAGTTAATGGCGACGGGTGGACGGGCCTTCAGCTCATCGCGCTTAGCGTCGAGGTCTGCTTTACGCTGTTCCTCAAACTCGCGGACTTGCTTCTTAACCATCCCGCGCCATTCGGGACGCTGTGCTGCCAGACCCTCCCATTGAGTGGGCTCAATGTTGCATCTTTTCATGTGTCGTTTCTGAACATCTTTATATCTGAGGAGTTGTCCGCCATGCTTTCGCTTGCCCTCCTCTAGCTCAGAATAAAAGATGCGCTTCGCCACTCTCTCCTCCGACATCCGGGATACATGACCGCACCATCGTAGCTGACGACGCATTAGATAGGCCTCAATGCCACCAACATTGGCTCGTCTCAGAACTTCGGTATTGCGCACTCGGTCGGACCATCTGATCTTCATGATGGTGCGAAGGCATTTTAGGTGGAAGCGATCCAGAGTGCGTATGTGGTGACGATACACACACCAAGTCTCGGAGGAGTATAGAAGGTTTGGCAGCACAATCGCCATATATACAGAGATTTTTGTGGCTAGCTTTAGGTCGTGCGAGCAGAAAACCTTGGAACACAACTTCCCAAATGCTGCAGCTGCAGCACTGATTCTGCTGTTGATCTCAGCATCAAGGTTACACTTAGATGTTATAGTGTTCCCCAGATAACGAAACTTATCAACCTGTTTCAGCATATCCTCACCAAGCATAATCGCCAGTGTCTCGCGACCATGCGAGTCTAAGGACATCACTTGCGTCTTTTTGACACTGATCTTCAGGCCGAATTTACAGCATGCTTGGTGAAAAACGGACATTAGCTGTTGCAGGCCGTCTGGGGATTCTGCAAGAAAGCACAAGTCATCAGCATACATGATCTCAGTAATCAATGCATACGAGACTTTAGTGCGCGCCTTAAGTCTAGCCAGGTTAAAAAGACTGCCATCTGTGCGGAAACGGATGCGGACTCCTTGGGAAACAGTATTTAGGACTTCTTTGACTACAACTGCAAAGTACAAGGCGAACAGTGTGGGCGCTAGAACACACCCTTGTTTCACCCCACAGGTGACGGGGAAGAAATCAGACTGTTCACCGTCTACAGAGACGCAGCACTGCATGTCGTCATGCAGGAGTCTTAGGAGTCGCACATACTTTTCTGTGCACCCTAACTTTCCTAGCACCATCCAGAGAGCTTCGCGAGGCACACTGTCGAATGCTTTCTCTAAATCAACAAAGCAGAGGTACAACTGGCGACCTTGTTCTCTACTTTTTTCTTGTAGTTGACGCACCGAGAAAATAGCTTCACATGTACCTCGGTCAGGTCGGAAGCCGAACTGGGTTTCGGGCAGAATTTTTTCCGACAAATCTTTGAGGCGGTTCAGTAAAACTCTGGCAAAGACTTTTCCAGGGACTGACAGCAATGAAATACCGCGATATGAGTTACAGTCAGAACGGTCACCCTTGTTCTTGTAGAGGGCACAAATGCGAGACACTTTGAAGTCCTCAGGGACCCTCTCCTCCTCCCACATTCGAACGAAAAGTTTCCATACCGACGTGTGCAACTCCGTACCACCATATTTAAGTAGCCAACCGCCCGGTTATTATGCTGCTGTCTGATGGCAGTAACAACCTCGTCGCATGACAGGGGCTCGTCTAGCTCCGTGGCTAACGGGAGTTGAGGCATTAAACTGATATGATGCAGATCAGCTGATCGATCTACGTTGAGCAAGTTGTGAAAATGCTCAGCCCAACGTTTAAGTACATCCTCCTTGCTGGTCAGGAGGTGCATACCATCTAAAGACCTTAAAGGTACTTTTGCACGGTAGGAAGCACCAATCAGCTTACGCACTTCACAGTAAAACTCACCAAGCTGGTTTGTATCGGCGAGCCACTGCATTTGACAAGCCTTGTCCTGCCACCACTTGTCTTTTATTTGTCGAGACAGCCTGCGTAACTCTTGGTCACTTTCTTTGACCACCGCAACACTTCCACCTCTTCGATTATGCTGTCGCAGGAGCTGTCGATGTTTGTCGAATGCTGCTTTAAGAGCCTCGCTATTGTCATCGAACCAGTCTTCACTACGTCGGTCTTTCGTACCCAAAGTAGCAGAAGCGGCTTCTATAAGATGACATGACAAAGCTCCCCAAGCAGCACTTACATCACCCGTCTCAGTTATTGGCGACGGCTTTTCAGATAAGGCTTCAGCATATTTCACCCTAACCTCGCGATCTTTCAGCCTATCCACGTTTAAAAACGCAGGCTTCTTCACTGTGGATCTGCGAGGTCGACGGAGGCGGAGTCGTAGCTTAGTGACAATTAGTCGATGGTCAGTCCAACAGTGAGCACCACGCATGACGCGGGTGACTTGAACTTGACCGATGTCTCGTTGCCGAATAATAGCAAAGTCGATCAAATGCCAGTGTTTGGAACGCGGGTGCATCCACGTTGTCTTGTGCTTAGCGGCAAGTCTGAACATAGTGTTCGATATCGCTAGATCGTACTGAGCACAAAGACCGAGCAGCAACAGACCATTGCTGTTCATGTTGCCAACTCCATGTCGTCCCAGAACTCCAGGCCAAGCCTCGTAGTCCCGTCCAACCCTGGCATTGAAATCGCCTAGCAACAAGATCTGCTCTCTGGCGTTTATGCTATCAAGGCATTGAGTTAGCTCCTCGTAAAACTTGTCCTTAATGTCATCAGACTTGTCTAACGTTGGAGCATAGACACTGATGACATTAAGGTAATTGTCTGTATCCAGGTGAAGGCGCAGTGTGGTAACGCGGTCCGAGATGTGAACAGGACACTCTTGAAGTCGCTTTACTAGATGATTTTTGATGGCAAATCCTACCCCTGAACGTCGAGGCTCGGATGCAGAGGTACCCTTCCAGAAGAAAGTGTAACCACCTCCATCTTCCACCAGTTCTCCTTCATCAGCAAGGTGTGTTTCGCTGAGCGCAGCCACATCCACGTTATAGCGATGAAGTTCTCGAGCTACGATGGCGGTTTTGCGTTCAGGACAGGAGTTGCCATCTCGATCAATGAGAGTTCTCACGTTCCACGCGCCTCATGATAGATGGTTTCATGCTGTTTTTATTTTTTCTGTTTCGTCGACCACGAGTTAAGTGATGCGGTGGCAGCCGTGGTTACTACCACCTTCCGGGTAGGGACGAGCACTTTTTTAGGGCACATTTTCTAGCCCCCTCCTCGGCTGGGCGAGGAAAGCAGTGCCTCCCTTAAAAGGGCTGCTTTGTCATCCCAGGTGCTGCCGAATTCGCATTGTCGTCCCGATTTGCAATGCAAAAGCGACCACGGCATGTACTCACGCCCCTAGAACCGCCTATGTGCAGGAATCAGACAAAGCCCAGCTTGCACCACGCCAGACCTCTCTACCTCAACCCATCGCCACAGGACTTTGCGTCATCGGAGTCCATTATTCGGAAGCGGTCAGTTGCGCAGGATATATTTCGGTGCGCAAACGTTCGCGCAAACGCAGGCGCACGCACTTAGTCCTCACCCTCCTTGATTCAGTGGAACGGAAAACCGCTACGACTGAAGGAGAGGTCAGACGCAGTGTCTGGCCGACAGTAACTACCCGCGCCCTCTACCGTCGCCCTAGGCCATCCACATTGCCTTGCTGAGTCGCCGAGTCCGCCAAGCCCTTGTGCATATCTGCATTGGGTTGCCATTCTCGCCGAAACAGACTTTTTATTTGTTAAGCAGGAGGGAACTGCTTGCTCGGGAAGCCGGGGTCGCATACCCGTATACCACATCACAGTCCTCGATCAAAGGCTGAGATGAGTACCCCTGACTCGGACATATATATATAGATAAGTAAAGTAATAATTTTAATTAGATGGAGCTAGCTGACAGTTGCTAATGTCACTTTGAATAATAATATTGTCATATTATGTGTGTCATATACATACATAGAATATACTAGCTACGATGTGTGTAAAGTAATAGGGATGCGTTTAGTACTTTTGAATCAGATGAATGACGAATGAGTCAATCATTTCACTTATTTCAAACCATAAAATTTATATAATTTCCTTTGTTTTATACATCTAGTTTCAACTACATGATGTATTGAAAAATAGGACAGTCTAACAAGTTTTTTCGCAATGGTATTTAGTATAGGCGTAGATATGATAGGAACATAGTCGTCGAAAACTCGTTGGTATGTACAAAGTACAACAAAAATTCGAACCCCGTACCCGATATCGACAGTTCAGGCAAATTATTATTCAATAGACAATCAAAACAATTTTATTAACTCAGAAGTTTTTGAATCATACACTTTGTCACAAGACTATTTTTATTTCATCAAAAAGTAAAACAACACCGTAAACGTCATCCAGTCGGAATGCTCTATCCTTACCTGAAGAACCAAATCGAAAGGAAAGCAGGTGCCTAACTACTTATTCTATTATGCAATATGTAGGTACCTTTCGTCTATCCTACTTCGGTTCGGTTCGGCTTTTACCAGGTCAGCGTAAAAACTGAACTAAACTGCTTAGGTCACAAAGTAGTTAAGTAGACTTCAAGCTTAATATTCCGCTACTCAGATAAATCTCTAGTGAGTACTGACCCTTCAATAAATCTATCAGATATATGTATCTACGTATGTTTAGGATACCTGCATGTTAGCCATTCATTCGTCAGTATAACCGGACCATTATCCGGCTATTAAGTGAACAGATCCCGGCGTATTATGGGCCCACAAAAACCACTAATTTGACGACACACAGTCAATCGGACACGCATTCATCATTGTAGGATTTTCATTCGCTGACCGTGTGAAAATTCTTTTTCATCATTGTGAGTGGCAGTGAGTGCGTGATTGTACATTGTATGCGTTGATCAAGTAACCATGGCAGGTATCATTGTAATTATGATACCTACCTTTACTATTCCCATCGTCATATAAGTAGGTAGGGGTAGGTATCTAATTATAACAAACTTTTCTATGGAGGCTACTTTGCTAAGCGAGATTTATTTTTTTTTGCCAACTCCCATACCTATTCGATTGACTGCCTGAATTTCTAAGAAAACCCGATTTTATTTTGTGTCCCAATATATCTAGGCTCTAAATATTCAGTTGGTAAAGTAATTCTTTCAAAGTTTTTGACAGACCATCCCTTACCTACACCCGGTATCGATTGGTAGCTAAGTAGTCTGTGTATTAGTACAGTCGTAGTATTATTAGTTTATCAGACGTCTCACACATGAATTGTTCGTCCGATAGAATTGACAACTTGTAGCAGCGTCGCGACGACGTGACGGATATGAAAAAATGATGTGAGAAAAGCCTATATAACTCCGTATTACCTAGGACTTATTTTGTTTTGTTACTATTAGCTTTTCGCCCCCTAGGTTCCACTCTTCGTTTTTCAGTTTTACCTGTAAATGTTATATGTTACTTTACTCTGTGTACCAAATATTGTCCAAATTCGCCAAGCTGTTTTATTCTTAAGAGTTAACAAACATAAACACGCACTATTCTGATTGAGTACAATCACTACATATTATAAAGCATAGGCTTATAATATACATGATATAGACGAATATAGTGAGCAAGGGAAAATATTTTTTTATGGAAATATGGCAAGATAGAAAAGAATAGCGAATCTCCTATTATTTTGACTGGTTCTGTATGAGATTTTGTCACATGGCAGCTCGCAAATTTTCAATACCGCTGCGATATTTGAGCGATCCGCCTTACTTTGGTTTTTAGTTTCTATAAGTACCTACTTACATACTGAAATTGATAGGGAAAGTGTGTCTGAGCGTGAAATTATCTATAGCTCATTCTGAATGTCTGTGTCGCGCTCGAAAAGAAGACTATTTTTTTAAGGACGAAGAAGACTATTAATAGTTTCATAATTCATGAGTGTCCTTAAAACCTTAAATGTAATGTAGTTGTGGTCCACTCTTTCGTACACCACTGTCATCGCTAAGTGCGGCGTGTCAAGGCCCGTCGTGTGTCATTGCTGCGTAGATATACTCGTACGCAACCACGGAGGACAGTAACCAGTGGAGAACGCGTCGGTGCGATTTTGTTTAAAACCAAGCTCACTGGTTTTTGCGGGGGGAGAGGTAATTATCGCTAGACGCAATTGGCTTTCGCAATGACCGCATATTTTGTAGAGATGGGAAAAATAAATATGTAAAATTATATCGATATTTTATATCACCGTTCAATAAGTTTACTCATATTATGTGATTGAAATTTATTGAAACATGTGCATGCTAATATTAATATAGCGATATATATATATAAAAAATTAATAAGTACCTACTTACATTGTAATTTTAGGGTATGTATTGAAATAATTGTATCGAATTGGAAACGACCTATTACGATCATTTTGGATGGTAGGGCTGGTTGGCGAGACGATGCTGGCCAGCGGACCGACAGACGGACATGACAAGATGATATATTGACCTACCTATTGATATTTTGTTCTGATTTCATAATAAATGAAATAGTTACAAATTGACTCGAAAGTGTTGGTGTATTTTTAGGCGCCAGGCTGACAACCTGTCACTATAGTGATACACATGTTTTCTGAAACAACCTTAGAAAACAAACATCAAAAATGTCATACGCGGCGATAGTGGCCGTATTCTTAACATTGGCCATTAACGCTCTGCCTACCCCGCAAGGGATAAAGGCGTGATATATGTATGTATGTATGTTACAAATTGATATTCGACTAGCGCAAGATCTTTTATTTGATTTTGATTTTCGTTCCGGGTGGCGCGGGGGGAATACGTCCGCGCCACTCCATATACCCCGAATGCATTCATTCATATAATATACATTGTAGGTAAGTTGTTAAGTACGTACATTAACATAATTCTTTTATGACGATCCCAGAATTATCGATAAAATCATTCTATACTTCTGAGAACAGTGGTATAGCACTAATACGAAGAAAGAGCCAGCCTACGTATGGACACACCCGTGCGTTAGAAAGGGATAGCAATGAAAGACATCAACGGGAGCGCATCAGAAATTATAAATATGGAATTATTTTTCAGTAAAATAAAATTTTGAAAGAATCAAGCATAAAAATGTTTACCTATGAACTGTTATCCCGTCTTTTGCGGAACTTGATGTTGTACTACACTTTCCACACCATTTCACTGCCAGCAAGACATTCTTGTTTACGTTTAAACGCCAAAAAACGAAGCGCGGAACGTCCGTTCTTTCGCACAGTCTCAACCCGACTAATCAAAATTTTGATGCGTCTGCTTAATATAGCAGACATCAAGTGAGTGCGGTCGCCCCCGCATGCGTTCTCCACTGGTTACTGTCCTCCGTGTACGCAACCTACCAAAGTCGCTCTTAACAACCGCATCTTACAGTCAACATTTGAATGCAATTAGTTGCACAATGGATATGTAAACAAAACGTACGACGGACTGTACTGTACAGTACGGTGGGTATGCTTCATTCGCTTACATAGTGTCACGACCAGCCTAACTGTCAGTACACACACGTACGTGCGTGTATGGAGTACTGAGGTCCAGATCCGCTGGTCGTGTCACTATCTATGCGAGCGAAATATATCAAATCATGCGCGTGCGACTTGCGAAACACACGTACCTAGACCTACACATATCTACCTGCCTACTACGTTCTAGAGATCATTTAGGGTCTCTACACCTTGGCAACATTTAAGTTCTATTAACTAATTTTGTCCATCTTAAATATGAAAACGGGCTATGTACGTTATGTACTGATGATGTATAATGAGACATATATTTTCTCTATACCTTTGTGTCAAAATATTTCACATATTTTGATAAAACCTATAGGTACGTCCGAAGTCTATACGATTTGACGCGCGAGCTCTCTACGGGACACATCATAATCCTACTAGTACAGTTCGGTTTCAATAATTACATAGTAGATAATACAAATGTAGATAAATAGATAGGACTATTGTTTCCACCAGCCATGTTATTATAAAATCCATAATATATTTTTTCGAAACCTACAATTATCTGTACTATCGTACTATTCTTACAATGATTCACTATAATTTCTATATTCTGCATTTCAATGATGTTTATTATTTACTAGATTGTTCCGGCATCATCCGCTCATTTTGCAACGGCGCCGAGGCCTATACTATGACGCGGTTTGGTAAATCTCACACTACACGTGCAACGGAGCGTTATTTTTGCGCATCCGTAACGCGTGCGTCCGTCACTTGTAAGGAAATTTCAAATTTCTCATACTAAAAACAACATGCAAGTCCAACGCATGATCCGTCAACGGTTGCGGCTCTCAAACAACGCAAATTCATCCGTTGGTGCTGCGTCAACGTTAGTTTTAATACGGGCATTTCAAATTTACTTACAATTAAAGTACGCATGTGCTAAAAATTCGCAGTGACGTGCGTTAGATGTGGGATTCGCCAAAGCCTACGCGATGACGCGGTTTGGTTCAACGCTATTGTCAGGCTAATCGCGGTTACGTTTGGTTTACATAATTAATTACCACATCTCCTGACCTACGGCTGCTAAGTACCATCTATTTACACCATAAGTACATAATAACCATATCACTTGTCTAGACCTCCATACCTGCCTATTTGCCTACACCATAATATTACCCTGTATCAGGTACAAACAAGTAATCTAAAAATATCCAAGATCTTAACCAGTGAGAATATGACACCGAATTTTTACCAAAGGACAGAAATGAAAAGTTAAGAAATTAAATGGAAACCTCCTATATGGGTACGGTTATACAAAATGACCTCCGACCTGCCAACAGATTGAGCTGACGACCGATGTGGCGCAGTGGTAGTGCGAGTGCCTACCACACAAAGATTCTGGGTTCGATTCTCGGTGAGTCATTCACAAAATTGATATTTATCACTTTGTGAATTTGTTCCCAGTCTGTTTAAGACGTTGCGGGCTGAGCCACCCGATTGTCCGTAAGAAAGACGGTTCCGTGTTTCGGATGGCACGTTAAGCCGTAGGTCCCGGTTGCTTGCTGTCTTTGATAACTTAAACGGCTATCGGTACTCAGCCATGTCAGAGGCTCGCTACTACTAGAAGTAGGCGGTTGAAAAACCCTGATACCAGGGTTCTTCTAGTCGTTAGACGACGTGGTGTCCCACACGAAACGTAACTCAACTTCTGAAAAGTCGCAATTCAATTCCGTGCATAGACATCCTCAACCTCAACGACTGTCCAATAAGTAGCTAATTTCCGCATGCAAAATTTCAAAAATAGAGCTCCGGTCTTGTATTTGATGGCTTGTTGTAGAGGTTACTTCCATAGAAAGTTACACGATTTTAATGTTAGTTTGCGTTTATATTCCATGAATTCAGTTGTAAGTAGTTATCTAGTTATTTATATTTATAGTGTCATCTCAATACATATCTCACTTATTGTAATCCAGCTACTTAGAATGGGTATCTACAAGTGTAATATATTTTTGATTCCATTGATACACTTTTACTTTTTACGCGGTAAGTATTTTGTTTATTTTCTAAGACGACGGTAACAGTTACAAGAAAAAAGACGTCACTCCATTTATGCACCTAAGCATTAATTCTATTCATACTTAAGTGGTTGAAAATAGGCACCCTTTGCCTCTAAATACAGGTAAGCGCAATGAAATCAGAATATTCTCGTCCTTGGAGTGTCCATTTAATTACTGACTAAAAATTAAATAACCCGTAAGACACGCGCGTCGCAGCCTGCCCGCCATTCGCAAAACTCGCGTCGAATATAACGCACCAATACAGACACTGGCCATTAAATAAAACACAATCGCATATTAAATAAAAATGTTCAGTTGGAAACCGTTGGTGCTAGTGTTTTGTTTCTGGCTACACGGCAGCTTCCAGTTAATCCCTTTGCGTAAGTGAAAACTTTTAATTACCTAATAATATTTAGAAATTATTCCCCAATAATTTTATCAATTTATTTTATTTCCTATACTCATTTAGATAGGTGGGTACTTAAATGTACTTATTAGAATAAAATCTTACATTTTATTGAAATTATAAAACCTATGTTATAACCAGATTATTACTCTTTAATGACTGAACATTAAAACTTCTGCATCGGCTGATTGTGATTTTTATGCAACACCTATTTTACAGCTTTTAGATTTTAATGAGATGCATTAAAGCGATTTGCGTTTTGCTGTGTAAAATCTGTAATCATAAAATTATTTTATGTTTTAAACGTGTTTCTGATAGCCAATACATCCAGACAGCGATGCATTTAATGTGATGTCGTAGAAAATCATTCGTATGATGGGGTTGGCGGGGTTGTTATAAAAAAGAAAAAATAGAATTTTCGCGAGTGAAATGCAGTTAGCATATTAATGAAGGAAAACTTGTTCTATTCGATGTGTAAAGCGATTGCAGCGTATCTGGGTCGTTGCTTGCAATACGCCTGCGCCGGCGCAGCTCGGCCGGGTTTCGACAGTGAGACTGCAGATAGATGGGCGACACGGACCGCGGTTTTTGTGAAACCCTCATGTGTTGCACGTCTGTGCGCCCTTGGTGGACTGTTTACTAGCCTTAACTCAAATGACGTTTTTTAGGGTTCCGCTCGCAAAGGCTCAAACTCACCCCATTCACACCTTACGAGACTTCGATGACGGTCGAAATATAAAAATCTGATAGGAGCTTCCACATAAATAATGTGTTATACCACGTTTAGTTTATAATGTTTTGGACGCTGTATCTCACAATATTATTACTTAGATAGTAGAAATTTTCTGGATTTCTTACTAAAAAACCCAATTATATAGTTATTTAAGAGAGCCACTAAACTATTAGGTATAAATAGTTTTTTAAATTCCTCATGTGTATCTAACACCATACCTATTACAAACTGCATGCAATCGAGAGGTATCAGCAATGATCTATCAAACTACTTGCTGATAAATCTAGAGTCGCGGTAAAGATACCGCAACGCAGGTACACATTGCAATTTGGAAAGGAAGTCCTTCAAGAACGACGACATTTCGTACAATTACACAGTCAATCCGACATGTAGGTACCTACATACTTGTAGTATCAATTTCAATCGGCATTGACGACGGGATTGTAACGATTATTTGATACTAGCATG
This sequence comes from Keiferia lycopersicella, assembly GCA_029255805.1. NCBI lineage: Eukaryota > Metazoa > Arthropoda > Insecta > Lepidoptera > Gelechiidae > Keiferia > Keiferia lycopersicella. Next base: position 19,720,049 of record JARACZ010000001.1, read on the forward strand.
TAGACGCAGACGATTATTACTAGCATGTAAAGTATGAAGCCTCCTATTGTGTGCGAACGATCCATTGTGCTATCAATATTTTTATGTCGCTTCATAAGATGTCAAACGCCCAACGGACCGCTAAAATATTGCAGCGTTCTGTCAGATCCATACTAGAAATGTCAATCCCCATACTAAAACCGCTGTTGACGCAGCGATATCGCAACGTCGTCCGTCGAGTGCGGTTTTAGTATAGGGTGTGGTGTGACGTTTCTAGTATGGATCTGACAGACCGCTGTAATATTTTAGCGGTCCGTCGTGCGTTAAGTGTGCGATGCGCCTACATGGTACATCAATCGCTTTCGATTAGGTACGCCGCACTGATTGCCAGCAGTTCGTTCAGCAGTTGCACCCACTGTATCTTGTTTTCCCGTAGTATTAAGTTGTTTTCCCGGCAAGTATTAAACGTATAAACCTTTTTCTTGAATCACTCTATCTAAAACATCTTCATCAAAATTCGTGGTGTAATTTTAAAGATCTAAGCACACATACATATATAGGAAAAGACGCGGGAAGCGACATCGCACTATGTAGTGATGAGTATGTAATAGTAACCTACCTTCCTCAGCGGACTTCATCCATCCATGCGAGGAGTTGACGGACGAATGCTTCACGAAGGCGACGCTGGACGCGATCCCGGGCATCGTGAAGGGCATCCCGGAGGCGGGCATCCCCAGCCTGGACCCGCTGCACCTGGACCGCAACATCAGCATGGCGCTGCCCGGGAACCTCAAGATGACCTTTCACAACGGCAGGCTCATCGGCCTCAGCACCTGCATCCCTGACAAAGTTTCGTAAGTATGGCACGCGCGCGAGCCCAAAGGACACCGCACCGGTGGTACTTTGTACTCGTAGGTTATCTGATATGTTGCTTAATAATTTTAAAATAAAATATTGTTTGAATAGTCAAATAACAACATGTAGATTTAAATAAGGTATCTAAAATAATAAAGGCTATACATACAGGATGTAAGAGACGGTGTAACGAAAACTTTGCAGACGTGATCAGACCATGGAACTGAACAACTTTTTCAATGGGGGCAATGATGGTAAACAAAAAAATTTTTCGACCTTCCATACAAAATTTCCGATCAGCTGACTGACTTTGTATGGAAACTCGAAAAAAGTTGCTGCTGTCGGTTGAAAAATTCTGACACTAGAGTTCCAATGACCCAATAATCGTTGGCTGGCTCGGTGTCCCACACGAGAAGAGATGATGACTTGCTATCGTAGGAGATATTAAATGTGAGGATTGTCTGCAGATCCATCCGCGCGAAGAGGCTGTTCACGTTCGACATGCACTGCAACTTCACCATCCGCGGCCACTACAGCCTGCAAGGCCGGCTCCTGCTCTTCAACCTCGACACCGACGGCAACGCCAAAATCAAGATCTGTAAGATATCACTACATTAATAAAACACAAGTTGTACGCTTAAAACTATTGTCCAAAAATACTACGGACTTCATTCATAATTTTTCGAAATACTCTAAGTAAGAATTTATAAATAGATAAATAATATAAAAGTGTTTTGACGCCATCCAAATACCTACACGGTATGACGTCATACTTTCAGTTTTTCTTAAATTGTTTTAAGAAGTAGCTCATTTGACCTGTCAGGAATGTAGCCTACGTACCTTGTTACTCATATTAAATGTCTCTATCAGAAGCACCTCAACCTTTCAATTTAAGGGATCCACCTAGGTATTGCTTTGTTTGAAAAGCTACGCAGATAGCGCAAGTGAATGCCCTAGCGAAGTTTATTATTCAATCATTACCGTTACTGCAAAAAGTTATTCCCGAAAAGTTCACGCTGAAGAGAACAACGAAATATTTAAATCATAATGGTGTTAACAGGGAACCAGCACATTCGCCTGGAGGTCCTAGAGAAGGTAGTGACCAACAAGAAGGGCGAGGGCCACTACAAGATCAACTCGTACAAGTACAAGGCAGACTACGGCACAGACCTCAAACTCAACCTCACCAACCTCTTCAGGGGAAGTCCAGAAATCAGTAAGTTTTTTGTACCATATTCCCGATACGCGAAAAAGATTTTGATAAGTATCTACTATACAGGGCGTCCCGTTAGGCAGATCGCACAATTAACGCACGACGGAGCGATAAAATATCGCAGCGGTCTGTCAGATCCTTACTAGAAACGCCAATCCCCGTACTAAAACCGCACTCGACGGACGACGCTACGATAGCGCTGCGTTGACAGCGGTTGAGAGGTTTTTTAGTAAGGGGATCGACATTTCTAGTATGGATCTGAAATATTTTAGCTGCGGATCAACCACGAGCTGGTGATAAGCTACAACATTATATATATATAAAAAAATTGGTCGGCCATACAAATTCATTTTAACACTTATATATTTTCTATGAGAGATTCATGTTCGTTTATCATAATCCAAAAAAAACTTAGAATAGTTGTTTCTTATGATAAAAGTGTATGCAGATTGCAGAGTTGTATTTGTGAAGACTAAGTACACGTATTAAAAAAAAAAACATATAATTGACATCTTGTTTAGAACAGCATCGCTTTAATTTACGGTAAAAAAATAGACACGGTTAAACCAGAACGAGTACATCAAAATAAATATATCTACACCAAACCCACACCAATTGTATTGGTTTATTTACATAATACAAAAAAATACGAATGATCTAATAATTTACGTATCATAAGAAAGTCAAAATAATAACTAGGATTTTGATTAAGGACCAAAGTATTTAGTATTCCTGTGTAGCTTTAGATTCCTGGCCTATTTTAACACGCACGAATTATTGTTGCAGGTTTCATACTGCCATGAACGCGTAACAATTTATTTGCCCCTCCTGACCATGAAAGTCTTTGCGTTTACTTGAAAATCATTTATATTACACTACTAAAGCAAATTTTAAAAAGCCTTGACACGCTTTTGTATTAAAAAAATACTCGTAAGTTGGTATAATGCATTTCAAGTCATACAGATTTTTAAACACCGGATCCAGAACGTTACAGATATAAGTGGTTTTATAACATTGGCATAATACTCATTGCCTTGGCAAACACAATAATCCAAAGTGTTTAAAACTTGTGCCAGAGTACAAAAAACTTAGTGCGTCAATGGATGTTTGCATGACTCTTAAGATTTGGATGTTTTTCATTGGTTTTCCTGTTCGCTTCCAAAAAAAGGCTATCATCATAAAACAAGATCATAATACCATTAGTGTATTTTCCCCATCCTAATTCTTTATTCAAAAGTAGGTACCTATATATGGCTGGATCTAGTAGGTAGGTAAATATGTAGAATATATGTAGGTAGTGAATACTACGTTTTTTTTAGTGGCAATATCGGTAGTCAAAGTGTTCCAATGCCTCTTATTGTATCTACCGCTCTGATAGAAGGTTTTTATATGCTTAGTAAATTGTGGTTTGTATGCTCGTTTATCGTTTGTATTTCTGTTTTACATAAAGAATTTTTTTTTTACTATTTTACTGCAGTCAGTTTTCTCAAAAACAATTCGATAGTAGCGGGAGAAACTGTTAGGCGGACCCTAGTTATAAATACAGGATGCTATGATAGAGGCAATTTTCATACGATTGTCACTTGTTGCAGGCGCCAACGTCCTCCAAGTGCTGAACTCCAACTCACAGCTAGTGGCCCAGGAGTTCGGCGGCCCCATCCTGGACTACGCCATCGACTACGCCATGAATGTCACCCAGAAATTCTTCGACGCGTACACCTACGACCAGCTCAGCCACATACCGCTCACAGAAGAATTCTTTGTCAAGGAGTAGCTGTTGTACACTTAGGTAGAATAATTTATATGTTGATTAGCGTTATGCTCTCTGGAACATGCACAGTCAGTCTCACGTCCGGTAAGACCAACGCGGCATAAGAACGAACTAAAATCCAACTAATCCAGCCTGTGAGAGACTGTACTTGATTAATTCGATTATGGTTACCTACCACTACTCAAAGAAATTAGCTTCAAAAACTTCCGAAAAAATAAAACGCTGATAATACTAAGAAGTTCTCAAAGTTAAATAAGTAAAAAAGTAGCATACGTAACGTAACGCAGAAAAAGCCGCCTGTTCTAGAGTAGGTAAAGTTTGCATTTGATATTAAAGAACTTGGGATGGGGATGGTGATTGAATTGTAACGACAATAGACGAATAGTTGTACCATAATATCTGCCAAAGTGTAAAGCTGTTGGTATATTACGCTATATCTAGTTCTCAGAAGAATCTCAGAAAACATTGGTACCTCCTCCTTACAACGAAGGCAAAAGTTCTAAAATATCAAATTATTTATTTCTAATTCCTTCTATGTTTTTTTACGTTTTACATTTAAATCGTAAGTAAATAAACAATGTGATAATTGATTTCCTTATTGTTTTTAATATTTTGGTTGTAAACCTTGGTGACCCTTAAAGCAAACTTGACCTTTATTGTGTACGATTTTCCGGTTTAAAAATTACTTAATACATCTTCGTTAGAAAAATTAATACAAGAAGATATTAATGGAAATAAATACTTTAAATATTCGACGAGTAACACAAAAAATGGTTTTGGGTTAATCTGAAGATATAGGTAGGTAAGTCATTCTATCAATGATCATACCATACATGATCACGGAGTATCTGTGCTCATTTGTAGACATTTTCTGGAAACTGTACATGGTGGACATAATAAATAATAATGTCAAAAGATATTTTATTTACAATGTCTGCATAGTAGCTTTATTAGATATCTACATAAATTTGGCCTTTGAAGTCACTGTTTAGTCCCTGCTGTATAGCTCTATACTCATTAGGGTCCGTTAGGAGAAATGCAGGATAAAACTAATTGGACTGATTGAGTGACAGATTTGTAAAAAAAAAGTTTCATTTGAATTCTTGGAGATCTTTTGGAGGGCTTTTCTTTGGAGTCTTGTAGTATTTTCAGCATTTTTTCACATCTTGTATTCCTACTAATCTATCTTCATATATCTTGTCAATAGTCCTACCTTACCATCTTAAGCGTTAACCCTGCAGTTTCCAGAAATGTATCTAATTAGTGATGCGTTGATCAATGACGTCTTTGTTTGAATTACGTCTTCAGATAAATACATGACTACAGTTTCTGTAATTCATCGTGCATTAATTCGATTACGTAATAGTCTCTAATTGAAAATATGAAGACTCCTACACTCATTCATTAATGTATAGGCGTATAAGTACTAATGGTCCCATTATCGCCACCCTGTTGGTACTTAGTAAAGAAAGCCTGACGTAATTTTTGATTACCTTACCTACTGCCTATGCAGGTTATGGGTTACAAGAATGTGTTTACAACTGAAAGCGAAAACCCTTTATTAGTAACTTCTGGAGCAAACAAAATAGGATTGGGGTACTACAAGAATGATACCTAGGTACCTACTATCGAAATAATTTTCTAATGAGTAGTGTTCGCCTGTACGATCCCTCCTCGGTTTCAATAAGTCGAAATACTTAGCGCTGCTAAGTATCGTGATGCAAGACGGCGCAAGCGCATTCCCCAGACGTCAGAGCTTGCGTCAGCGCTGCTGGTGGCAACGTAAGCACCGCATCCTCGCTCCTCACCATTACAGTCACTAAGGACGCGTATACGAATTTCGGCGGCGTCAGCGCGGCGCGGGGCGCCACTGCTCTGCCACTTTTGATGATATCTAGGTTTTGTTGCTACCTACTTAGATATACCTAACTACCTAGGTTATAGTATCCATCAAATTCACAGTGGCCCGACTAAATTTACAAGGTGCTAAAATATTATAACACTATTACTGCTATTGTATCAATATCTACTGTGTACTATCGAACAAAAAAAAAATGGTTTTGCTTGTTGGTTAGTGACTCAAACCAAACAATGAAAAATATAATAAAACGCGATAACACATAGGTAAACTAAGCACAGAATAAGTAGGTAATAGTAACATGATTTCATTATATTACTGCGGGATAATCGGGTGAAACCGCTGACAAATCCAACAGGCTAATTAATGCCGCAAAATCATGTGAGTACAAGACACAATAAGGGTTAATGTTAACTCGCACAAGCACAATAACGAGCTCGTCTAATAACCCGTGACCCGGTGAATAATAACCACGTAGTAGAGAACAATCACCTTGAGAGGGAGTGGTGAAAATGTTCGCGGCGTTTCCCATGATTTGCATGTTGGATTGCCAGACACAGCCTGCAGACACACAGACATGCAGACAGGCTTGTTGGCATCCGGTAATACACAGCGCCGCCGTGGCAATCGTACTCTATCCATCCACCCACTCTCGCTTTCACTGCGCTGGCGCATCGAATACTCCATTCGGCACATCTTTAGGGGTGGCGCTGGGGTATCGTTCCGTGTTTTGAACCTAATTGTGAACATTAAATATGCGTTTTTACACTAACACTAAAAATACCATATACCTTCCATAAAGTTTTCGCAATCTATAAACAGGTAAGTCCAAATGTGACGCAGCTGAATGTAAAAATAATGGTATCAAGTCAAAATCCCCAAGAACATGTATCGAAATTGGTACTTTTGGCTATACTTTTACCCAGTACCTATTGATAAGCGTAACATTTGGTTAACATTCGGTTAAGTTCGACCCTAATATCAGCTATTATGATTACAATACCTAGTTACCTAAGTGATCGGTCGTAGGTAGGTACTAAACTCCCGCGTACTTTTAATTTTGGAGAGAATTATAGTTGGTAATATAAAATAAAGCCGTGTGATGCCGGCTTAGACAGCCGTGTGAAGCCGGCTTAGAATAGCATCACCCCATCTCCTTCCCGTGGGTGTCGTAAGAGGCGACTAAGGGACTCGAGAGTATTAGTGTATTACAATTTTTAGGCGACAGGCTGACAACCTGTCACTATAGTGATACACAAGTTTTCTGAAACAACCTTGGAAAACAATCCTCAAAAATGTCAGACGTGGCAATAGCGACCTTATTCTTGCGGCCGTTAACGCTCTGCCTAACCCGCAAGGGATAAAGGCGTGATATGTGTATAACAGGTTATAACACCTTAAGTAAGTATAAGGAGCATATTTAAGAAGACAAAACTAGATTGGGGCTATTACCTACTGGCATTTGCAATAATTTTAACGTAATAATAAGTAACTGGATTATATGTTCGTGATGTTCACCATTGCATCCTGCTATCATATCATAATGGAAACGATCCTGCCGCAATCGATTTTTTTTGTCTCATCATATTTGAAAAGCAATTTGTTCCTGTCAACGCTCCAATTATTGTAGATCACGCGATACCAAAACCACCAGCAGCGCGTCTGTAAAGTTAGATTGTGGTTTTACTTTTTATTCATTTAATAAACAAACCCAACAAACAAACAAAACGTTTATGCAATCATAGGGAAGAATTTAAGGTAGGTAGTTAAGTACTGAAAAAACTAAATGTTAGGTATAGTTTAGTAGTATTGCTTTCTCAATGTTTGCCCTCATTGTAGAGCTGTTTAAAAAAACTATCGAAATAAAGAGAATTGATTTTATGCGAATTGCTTCAAGCTGATAATAGTTTTCGCCTCATACCGATTTTACGATTCAGCGAATTCTAAACCACCTAATTCAATAAACTACACGTAGACGCTAGACTAATCCTTTAATTTAATCAGGTTCTAACTTTCCAGCCAAAACTGTCCAAAAGTATAACAACTACAAACATTAACCTAGCGTGCAGCCAACTATAGTGTTTGCTATTGTATTGATCTTGTATAATTCACTACACTAATGATCACGGTGACATTATTAACTACTTAATTAGCTACTTGGATACATTTGGTTGTTCTCAAGCTAGATCTACCAAGATCTAGGTACGCAGGTGATAGGTAGATATCTGCCCAATTATCTAACCCAAAAGTGTCGAACGAAACGAAACATAACGAGGAACGAAGTGCGATAAGAAAAAAAAACATTTTTTTTGCAAATCTATAATACTTACTGATGTTAAAGCATATTTAATTAGGGAGTATATTGAGGTCATTGTTTTTAAGAGTAACTCTCTATTTATAAAATATCAGACAGTAGCAAGTATTCAATCGTCCTACTTTACAACGTGCTGTGTTGTACGTAACTTATGTGGATGTATGTATATGTATTTATGGATGAAAAAGTCGGCCACGTTCTGGGTACCAAAGTATTTTCGTTGTAAACGTATGTAAGATAAAAAAGAGGAAACCTCATTTTTTTACACTGTCCCGTTTTAGGAGCTTACGTCAGCAACACAGATCATTAGCAAACAAAAAATCTCTTAGTATTGAATAATTTATCATCAGCATCGACACTCATCTCGACGCTTGGTTTTCGCACCTCACCCCATAAAACATGTCCTGTGTTGGTGCTAGGAAGTCTCCATCATGATGAACAGAGGTACTAAATTTAGAACCTTTATATACACGGCAGTGGTTATTCAACCATGTCAGAAGCCTTTCGAACGGTTAAAAAACTCTGAAACACCAGGGGTTAATCGCATCAAGACGACCTATCCAACAATCCAACATGGAAACGCCAAAGAAACGCAGCCGGCGTCATGTGGGCACATTTACATCAGAAACCAATCGTAGATCAAAACATAAGACTCTGATATTTGTCATTTTTCTTTTATTATGTACTCATATTGCTTTGTGATCAGATCTGATTCAATAAGTAAACTAAAGGTAGTATTAAATCACTCACTGCTCCGGGGTGGGGCCTGGTGATTGGTAATACAGGTTTTCCTAGTACCAACACCAGGCTTTCACAAAACATTTTTGTAATTGCTACACCTGTCTTAGTTTATAGTATCAAATTGTATCCAAAAATACTGTGAGAGCAAAATAAACATTTTTTATTAAGACGTTTAAACATCCTGCGTCTACTACCGAAAAAATTACGAACTTTTACTTTAAATTTTTGTGTGTATTTTTATCAGGGTTCAAAGATATATATATCACGATATTTACTCCTTCATAAATAACAAGGATATATATCGAGAATATATAACTTTAAACCTTTGTTTCACCCTTCATGCAGTTGAAAACACTATATACATTACAGCTTCTTAAACACTTTTCTTTTATCGATTGCACTTTCCATCGGCGATCGTAAATTTCAAAATAGTCGACGTAAACCGACCCATATAAGAACTGGGTTAACATAAAGGTTGAGAGTCTTCAGAGCTAAATTGCTGAAACCATAGCAGGCAAATAACATTGTATCAGACTACTACATAGATTGCATTTGAAGTAGGTACGTACCTACCTATTTTTCTAAGATACGGTTTCAAAATGAGAAGTAAAGTAATAATTTATCATGATGGTTAGGCTAGATATGATAGAATTGAGCAACTCGTTGATTCGATATACCTTATGCGTATAGCCATAAGTATTGACGCGAAATTGTGTAGTAGTAGCAGTAGGTAGCAACTTTCAGCTCGGTTTAAAGTATTCATATCGCGCACGAAAAAGAAAGTTAAAATTATAACTCATGACACTTTTGAGAAAAGACGAGCTTAAAAAATGTGTTCATAAATAATTTAAGTCATAACAAAATTGTCACGTAAATGAAATGCACGTTTTTGGTGGCGTTATTTTAGTGGTGTTTGTCGGTACGGCACGTGGGGAGCGTGGGGAGCGAAGACATCCGATACACGAGTTTTTTGGTCGTGTTTTAATTCGAGGTGTAAAAAATTTAGGGTGGCTAAGGATACACTTATCTTTCGCGCAAACGATACGTTATCGCTTACATTTGGGTATGTGGTTCTCAAAACTTTCAAAACTTTCTGCTCTAAGTACATATCTACCGACCTATTGAAAATTACTAATCTTTAGGTATGTACCTATGCGAGTGATATGGATATTGATAACTAACCTACGTTTCAAATCAGCTTTAGTAAAAGTAGTGATTATTTTATTATAAGTGCCGTGTGGTGCCGACTTAGAATAGCATCACCCCACCTCCTTCCCGCGGGTGTCGTAAGAAGCGACTAAGGGACTCGAGAGTATTGGTGTATTACAATTTTTAGGCGGCAGGCTGACAACCTGTCACTATAGTAATACACATGTTGTTCTAAAACAACCTTGGAAAACAAACCTCAAAAATGTCAGACGTGGCAAAAGCGACCGTACTTTAACGGCCGTTATTGCTCTGCCTACCCCGCGAGGGATACAGGCGTGATATATGTATGTATTATTTTATTATTGCTTCATTTTGATGACTCACTTCAGTACGTACCTAACTATTTTTGGTACGTACCCACATACTTAAGACACCTAAATGTTTTAAACCAACTTTTTAATAAATAATCACCTATCTCAACAAAATAAGACATTAAGCAAAACCAACTCAGCTAAAAACAATCACCTCAACTAATGGTCCTCCTGAATAATTCACAATGAGTAAAGATTTGATGAAAATTCTCGTGCATTTAGCGTGTTCGCTGACGCGCGACTAATGGGGTTGAGAAACTCTGAACGGCATAATCTCCACTGACAAGTTCGCCGGCTTGTAAAGACATCCGTCATTCCACGCTCTCCGACCATTTAGCCACCCCTGAGTTTATACGCGCCGTCTACTCCAGCCACCCCATCCAGTACTGTGGAGACCTCCAATTTTCCACACCCCGTATATTTTTTACACCATTTTTGGAAATAACTGAGGGTAACCAGGAGCTCTACGTAAATTGGAGAGCAATGTCAGTTCTGTAATGTGCCATTTCCGATTGAGATGTTTTAGAGGATTCATAAAAAACATTTATCTTGAACGTTGTCTAGTTTAATTTCGGGAAATGACTGCATGTATGCGTAAGTTGTTAGCAGGGATTACCTTTTAAACATTTTAAGTATCTAGATACCTAATAAAAAGTACAACGTAGGTAAAATCCCTAGGTACCTACTCATACCACAGAATAAGAATAGTACGCACCAGGTAGCAAGTACTACTCACACGTTTAAAACTTTGTTTTCAGACCCGCATGCGAGCAAATTTTATTTACATTTATGCCTATATGTGTATGTCGAGCTTGGGGCATTTGCTCCAAGGTCACAAACGTCACAGGGATCATCCTATATTTTACAGACTATAACTACTTACTTTGATCGAGGTTCCTAGAGCGGCAGTTAGCTACAGTAATGGCGTTTTTTTTGTCTACTTTCAAATATCTATTTATACTAGCTGAAACCCGGCCTCTTCGTGCATTTAACGAAATCAAATGATGCAATTTTCCACCTCTGTCTCTCACGGTGCATTAATCACCCGACGACAGTAACAAAGTGGCGTGTTTTTGTGCCCATGCGCATAGATCATCACAAACCGCCCGATGACAACCCCGTGCTCACCAAGTGCCACTTCCTGGGTTTTTGCAACGTACCTACAACATTCTTCGCTCCTGTAATGAGCATACTCCTCACTAAATCACTAATTTACAGTAGTTCCAATAGATTCAAGAACAGCGCACGCGGCGTCTCAAAATGGTATCTTTTGAAGTCTGTTTTCAGTAGATGACGGCCGTGTGATGCCGGCTTAGAATAGCATCACCCCACATCCTTCCCGCGGGTGTCGTAAGAGGCGACTAAGGGACTCGAGAGTATTAGTGTATTACAATTTTTAGGCGACAGGCTGACAACCTGTCACTATAGTGATACACATGTTTTCTGAAACAAACTTGGAAAACAACCCTCAAAAATGTCAGACGTGGCGATAGCGACCGTATTCTTACGGCCGTTAACGCTCTGCCTACCCCGCTAGAGATAAAGGCGTGATATATGAATGAATGAATGAATGTTTTCAGTAGGTATTATGGCTCAATACAAACAGGTCGATATGATACCCAAAGCCAGCTAATACGATTTATATCTAGGTACACAATCCACAGAAGAAATTCCATTTAAATACTAAAATGGTATCTTTTCAAGTCTGTTTTAAGTCTTTCTCAGTAGGTATTATGGCTCAATATAAACAAGTCGATATGAAACCCAAAGCCAGCTGATACGATTTATATCTAGGTACACAATCCACAGAAGAAATTCCATTTAAATACTAAAATGGTATCTTTTCAAGTCTGTTTTAAGTCTTTCTCAGTAGGTATTATGGCTCAATATAAACAAGTCGATATGAAACCCAAAGCCAGCTGATACGATTTATATCTAGGTACAAAGTAGTTTCCACACTAGCTAGCCCGATGGAGCCACAATGGCGTGTTGATTGAACCGTTAACAGGGTCATCTCAGAAGTTCGCTCCTCTGTACTACGACAGTTTTCAGTTCACTGAATTTGATAAAACAACATCAAAGTAATGACAGGGCGCTCTGGCAGAGGCGCCTTTCAGGTGGAAAAAAGACCCTGAATAAAATATCTATCTAATACCTTTAAACGAGCACGAATTGTATATATGTATATATATTTTCGGGATCTCGGAAACGGCTCCAACGATTTTTTTTGTAAATTAGTATACAGCGGTATTTAGGGGCGATTTATCGAGCTAGCTGGGTTTTATTACCCAGAAATCACTCTTAGCGGCAAAATGAGCCGAAAAAAACATGGTTGCATTTTGTGTGGAGAAAGAACTGCTATTTCTTCGCTCGGCTCTCAGCGAACATAGCTCAGTTGGTTAGACTTCTTGCCTAATAAATCAGTGGAGCAGCGCGAGTTCGTATCCGAACCTCAACATCACTTTTTCATTTTCATTTTTGCTCGTTTATTTTTACAATATTATTTTAATATTTTTTTTTATACAATGCAGTATATATTTTTTGTAATATATTTCTACTTTCTTGTGTTCTACTCGTTATACTAAACAAATAGGGTCATACCACGTTATCCATGACATGGCCCGTATTGTATATCCGACAGATGGCGTAATACATAATTATGACATTATGTGTTTACGCGCGGAATAATAACTAGGTGAAAATGCGGATATTAGATAGGTAGCTAGTGTACGAAACAAAATACATTTTTAGGGCCGATAAACCCGAGCTAGGCTCGGTGAACCAGGTACTGACTGATTTACCTATTTTAGAACAGATTCGTCCGAATCTTATTAGTTCGTCAATATTTATATAGACTAGACATATATAGACATACCTAAACTGCCTTTATTTTAATTCGTTTAGGCAGCTCAGAGCAGAGTAATCCTTGTGCCATCAGAAGTATAGCAACCTATCTATTCAGGGGATCAACTTATACTAGTTATACTTAGTCACTATATGAAAAACAAGCATAGTTTATCCCTTAAAAGTAGGTTTATGTGCTGCGGATACTACATAAGTTAGATAGATTTGGTAAAATATCTACGTAAAATTAGGTAGCTAATTAAGAACAGAATTTGCAAATAGTTTATAATGGTTTAGTATAATTAAGAGGCATGGTTCGTTTGCTGATAGGCATCATGACTGATTAAATCCTAGCCAGTGCAAGTACTATGAAACAATTTAGATGCGGAAACAGTGGTCGTGTCTGTTGTCTGTCCGTAAGCCTGCGCAGGCGCCCCCGCGCATGCGCGCTGCATGACAAACAAGCGATCGAACGATTCGCGCAAACTCTTCCATTTAGCGTAGGTATCAAGTTACAGACTACAAGCGATTTCGAAAACGCAGTGTGTAAAAAATCTTGCTGCAAATATTTTAAGAACGAACAACTTTCCCTAAGGAACATAGGTCGAAATATGAAATAAAAATTTGGACATCCCATTCAAAATTACCGACCAACCAATTCAATTTGTATGTGAGGTCCAAAAAAATGATTATATGTCGACCTGTTTCTTGGGAAAATATGTTAGTTTCATGGGTTGATTCACCCCTTAAAATATTTGCAGGTAATATTTTTACACCTTATAAAATAGACGGTTGAAAACATCCTTCCAAGACCCACTAAAGGTACCTTTCCATTAAGTGCCGGCTTCAGAAAAGTAGGTACCTACCTTCATGTCATCCAATTTCTATCTAGGAGTGTAGTAAACAGAACTCCTAAGAAAATTTACGATATGGGAATTATGAGAAATAGACTTCCATAATGAAATCCTCAACATTTACTACTTTAGCTTTACATATTAAAACCTACAACACTTTTCTCATAATAGGCCGTTCGAATGTGATAGGCCATATTTGACAGCTGTCAAAATCATGTTAATGCTATGACATAAGGTCTATTTTTCTTTGTTGACATGTATGGGTTTGACAGCTGTCAAATATAACCTATTCGAACAGCCATACTTTAGCGGGGGGGAGGTTTTTATGAATGACATTTCAAGTCTGCATCGTCTACATTCTGCATATCGCAAAGTACTTACAAAGACTTAGGGTGTGTCTCCACTGAAGCGGGGCTGCGCTAAGCTGACCTGGACGGGGCATGAATTGACCAATCCAGTGTCTCCACTGAAGCAGGGCGGGGATTTCGAGGCTCATGATTGGTCAATTCATGCCGCGCTTAGCTTCGCTTAGCGCAGCCCCGCTTCAATGGAGACGCGCCGTCACTGTAGATGACACTAATAATAATAATAGGAGCTTCGCCTATCTCTTCTAACTTATATCTTTCGCCTAACAAATTGTTACACGTCAACATTAAAGGCTAAGGTTTGAGGAAAGCCAAAGTTCCCATGGTGATGACGTGACGACTCAGACGAGTTTCCTAGAGGACATTTAAACGGTATCAGCTTACGATGCATACATTAACTATTGTAAGAAAACTTGTGATACTATCTATACATAAAATAAAAGGAAAAATTTATGTAAACTACCTACTCGTCCGATTTTTTACCCTTAGTATGCCGAGCGAATGCACCCGCTCATTATCGTACATTTTTCTGGCGTGTATATGTCGTGGCCAAATCGCTGAATTGATGATTTTATGAAATAGTTGACCATTTCGTGAAGTGTTTAAGCTTCATGAAGTGGCCAACTAATGGTACCTAATCATTAAACGATAAACGTTTAGCGATTTGGTCACCCACGTTTGACCATATAAACCGCATCCAAATCCGTTCCGTACTTTAGGACTAAGTAGGTCATGATGTTATGTTTCTGCTAAGCCCTCACGAAAGTATGGTATGGTATACCACCAAAAATGAAAATAATCCTTGAGATTTTGGTTGTGCAATGCAAGAATGCAAGGGCATGTCACACGCGGAACACCGGTCGTCTCTCAAGTGCGTCAGTCGCCAGCTCGTATAGCTAATTAGGATGTTTACCATCGACCCGAGGCGACGCGCGACCGACCACGGCGCAGATGTAAGATAGTAAGAATGTGCAGCGAATTGGATACAAATAGAAATCCGCAGAAATATAATCAGGTTAGAAGACTTTGAAAAAAAAATCATTTTTTTAAGCCACAGAGCAAATAAGACGTTTGAGTCAGATTGCGCGCGGCGCGCATAACATCTATGCTCTGTGCGTCATGCAAATATAAGAATGGCATTTGTACAAGTTTTTGGTTTGCATTTAAAGTACCATAACTGTTATTACCGCAAATATTTTACTGAGTTTGTATTCTCATAATGAACTTTACTAATTTTATTATAATACCATAAACTCAATATTATTATAATACCATAATCTACATAAATTAGGATGTATTGTTGGCATGTGAAGAAATCGGTTTATCTTCAGTTAATAAGTGAGTCAGTTTATGTAGTATCCAGTTTAAAAAGCTATTTGATAAATTCTTCAGTATTATAAATTGAAGTAATGGATTTTTGAATTTATAGATACCACATTCCTTAATAAGACAAGTTAATCTATAAATAGCAAACGTGGTTTCTGTATTTGCTGAAATGCTATTTGCTGACATGTCTGAAATCAGTATTTGACACAGAAGGCTTGATAACTAGGTAAAAAAATACTTTTAAGTATCATATGATGCACATCACGTTGCAAGTGCATCAGTATGCAGCTAGGGAATCCTAATTGACATAGGTGCACCGTCAACCAGCGGCCGTATGCATCGCAAACTTTATAATCCCAGCGATTACAGGATGTTCCAGAATTAGTAAATTGAATTTAATGCTTGATATTATATGATAAACATGATAAAATAATCAAATACAAATAGGTACCTACATACTTTAAAATAAATATGTAACACATTTTATTGCATTGTTAGAAATATGTGGAATGAGAAAATGATTTGTTAAACTCCGCGATGTCATATAAATGTAATACATTTAACATGTTCTTACCGTAGGGTTGTCACCTTCTTAGCAGATTCGAAGAGTGTCATTTACGTAATTAAGTATTCTTCGGTCGATACTCTAACAACTACAACTTTTAGGCGAAATGCTGACAACCTGGCACTATAGTGATACACAAATTATCTCAAACAGCTATATTTGTCAGAAGTGGCGATAGCGACCGTATTTTTGCGGCCGTTACGCTCTGCCTACCCCGTAAGGGATAAAGGCGTGATATATGTATGTACTCGAAAACTTTCAGGTAGAGGTAGCATACAAGCACTCACGTCTGTTTTGGCTTGTATTGTGAAGCGTAAGTTGTGGGTTTTTGGTCAAGCATTAAAATCAGAACGTTATTGGCGGGACACCCTGTACTTAGCCATAAATTCACGTTATTGGCGGGACACCCTATACTTAGCCATAAATTCACGTTATTAGCGGGACACCCTGTACTTCGCCATAAATTCGCGGTCTCCTTTTGGCACAATTAAGTGTATGCAGGATTTGCGAATCACCAAATTATGCAGCATGATGCTCACGACTGACATTAATGCCAAAGGAAGGTGATAAAGGTAGTTCATCAAGTTCATATGTACTTACCGCGTATGCGAGGTATGTAGGTAAACATGTTAATTTTCGTGGAGTGACGGGTAAACAACCGAAACGTGCTTTGTCGGACGCAGCAACATAAACTTGACAAGCTATAAGCAAGGAAAAATAAATAAATAAAATCTGAGTAACATCGATTAATCACTAGTGTTTATTG
Source organism: Keiferia lycopersicella (assembly GCA_029255805.1). Taxonomy (NCBI): domain Eukaryota; kingdom Metazoa; phylum Arthropoda; class Insecta; order Lepidoptera; family Gelechiidae; genus Keiferia; species Keiferia lycopersicella. The sequence continues at coordinate 19,737,020 of JARACZ010000001.1, forward strand.
AACTTTTTCAGTCAGCTGATAATTATTGTTGAGAAAACAAGGATATATAAGTAATTTTGCGATAGAAATACTTCATGTCTTATTGTTTGATCTTGATCAACGGTATATAATTTACAATTAAAAATATAGGCCGCACGATACAAAACTGCAATCGTGGCCGTATGAACCCATAGACAGCGAGATACCTACGTAACGGATAGCACCGCGAGCTACTAAAATTTTGTTGAAAAGCAGTACTTTCACATAGAGTAAAACTAGCCTACCGCCTGTTTCACCTGCATCACATAGTATTATGCTCTTATGTGAGTGCAATTAAATAAAAAATCCATTAAGCAAATGGTGAGACTTGTGGAGCGGCTGGCTGGTAAAAATCATTAAGTAGTGATTCCTAATTAATTACATATAAGGTTACATTTAATTAAGTACAAATAACTTTTGTATTTTTTTTTAATATGAAAAAATACCGAGGTAAGTGGAAGAAGTGTAAGGAGGCCTTTGCCCAGCAGTGGGACAGTGTACGCTGATAATAATATATATAATACCTATATGAAAAAAAAATACTAAGTCGGCTGGTTGGTGCATTTTGTATGGGAGGTCAAATGTAACATAGCAAATGAATGCAATATACAATATCAACCTTAATTGTTTTAACAAAACAGGAGCACTATTAAAAATATCTATCTTTATCTATTTTTGCACTGCTTACCGAAGATTATGAATTTAGAAGTAAATACCCTAAGGAGCGCCAAAGATCAGCACTTTTGTCTTTTTTGATGCCCAACTTTAACTTTCAATAACTCCAGAAGTACTGAATCCCCTGAACTTAAATGTTAAGATAACTGTGGCTTTGATTCGAGCCTGTAAATGTGACAAAAGACTGATGAAAAACAGGACGAGCATCCAAACAAAAGATGGCATGATCCTTTTTTAAATAGATTTTTCATATTTCGAAAACATGTTTTAGGGAAAGTTATTCACTTTTATGAGTAGAACGTAAGTAAGTAATTCTATGGAGTAGAACACGCCCTGAAAGCGTGTGTATGCTTAATTAAATATAACCCTATCTATATATGAAGAAGTAAAATGTCTTGATATTATTGCAATAACAACCATCATGTAAATTAAAACAAATACACTTTTTCTAATATAGAAATCATTTGCACTAAATAATTTGTTTGATACAACAAAGTTTCAGAAACTTTGAGGATCAGATAAAAATAAATTCATCCCTTTCCGGCCATGTCCATCTATCGTCAGAAGTATACTACAATTTTAGCTTAGGAACATTGATATACAACACGCCATGGTGGGAACTGCTTAACTTAATGTCGGTTCCATTTTGTTGCGATAATCTGGAACAAAAATACACTCACCGTATATATCTAGCGATAGCATTTTTAAAAAGGGAACCGATTTCAAAGGACGTGTAAAAGTGCGAACCTTCATTTTTATGTCGGTTAATATGCCTAAGACCTACTCTTAAGTCTGTCAAAGACTATGCTAAAAACCCCAACAAAATCGGTTCAGCCAAACGCGAGACAATCGCGGACACACATACATACCTACAAGTAAAACTGAGAACCTCTTTTTTGATAAAGTCGGTTAAAAATATTAAAATACTGCTAGGTATATCGTATAAAATAGTAGTTCCCTTAAATACCTTATTTATTTAGTGGTTATCACTAATAGGTAGATAGTCTATTTCAATTATAGTATATATCAGCCTTGTAAATGATACACTTACTTAAATATGCAGCTAAAACTAGACTAGTAAGTGTTCACGGCGGCGGCGCCAGGGGCACTAGCAGCGGCTCGCGGGGCCTGCGGGGCCGGCGCGAGGGGCCCCTGGGGGCCGTGGTGCGGGTCCGCGGTCGGCCGGGACCCCTACGCCCGCGCCCGTCGCCGCCTGGGGATTGCGACGGCTCGATCGCGTCCAGGGGAGCGTCAGACTCTAGTAGAGCTGCACCTGAGGATTAAAAGACACAGATTTATCAGCGGCAACGTCAGCGAAACTAGCGCCGTTCAATAAAAAATATCACTGACTGTAAAACAAAGCCTTGGATTGGGAAACCAGGTTATGAATCAACGACAATCACAAGCCACCAAATATTTTGTAAAATCAATAAGATCTTGTTAAAACTGTTCGCGTGTGGTGCTTTCGTTATTTGTGCAAACAGTGGCCACTTGCATGCTAATATCAGTTTACATAACTCATTTCTGATCTATTTTATTTACTTGAAATATTTTTAATAGTTAGTGTATGTCGTTGGATACAGTGTCCAGATTCCTAGCTTATTCAGACAGAGTTGTTTTCATGTGGGCGTCACTATTCTGTATTTTGACACTAGTCTTTACAGTGTTTTTGTACAAGTGAAGGCGTGTTACCTGCGGCGACGTTGACGGCGTTTTCGCCGGGGCGGGGCTCGGGCCGCTTGGACTGCGCGTGCCGGGAGCCTCTGGGCCGGCCGCGCCGCGAGCCGCCGCGCGCCGTTCGCGCCAGGCCCCATGAAGACGACCGCACGGGCGGAGAGTATGCTGAGAACAAATTATTGCTTTATTAACAGCTGAGATAAACGCTCTGCCTATCCCACAAGGGATAAAGGCGTGATATATGTATGTATGTAATAACGAGCAGCCTCTCAGAGGTCGTCTATCGCCTGAGCAGCGCATGTTAAAATTCTCATGCTCGGGCGAAAAACCGTCCACACCGACCGCGCATTGCGCCGCAAGCTGCGCGCGGCAGTGAGCATCTGAGGCTGCTCGTTCGATAGAGGCCCAGCTATTTACTAGCGGCTCGTCAGCGGTTTCAACAGCTACAGCTAATTTTCCTGTGGGATTAAGACGTTTTCGTGGCATGTGTTAAACCTTGCTCTAGAATGGCGGCGGTCGGTGTGGACGTGTGTCGCCTGAGGCAGCGCATGCTCATGCTCAGACCTTGGTTTCACTATTTTCCCGCAGTACAATGCAATAGTAAGCTGATGATGATGATGATGATCTCTCCGACCGATTTCGGCCATGGCGACCTCTTTGACTCCTAATCAGATCGGCGCTGATGCGCCCGGAGATGGCTATTGTAGCCAATTTTGGCAGTAAACTCCCGTGCACAGAGTGGACACGTGAGTTTGCCATTTACATAATTATAGTTAATGGCGACGGATGGACGGGCCTTCAGCTCATCGCGCTTAGCGTCGAGGTCTGCTTTACGCTGTTCCTCAAACTCGCGGACTTGCCTCTTAACCATCCCGCGCCATTCGGGACGCTGTGCTGCCAGACCCTCCCATTGAGTGGGCTCAATGTTGCATCTTTTCATGTGTCGTTTCTGAACATCTTTATATCTGAGGAGTTGTCCGCCATGCTTTCGCTTGCCCTCCTCTAGCTCAGAATAAAAGATGCGCTTTGCCACTCTCTCCTCCGACATCCGGGATACATGACCGCACCACCGTAGCTGGCGACGCATTAGATAGGCCTCAATGCCACCAACATTGGCTCGTCTCAGAACTTCGGTATTGCGCACTCGGTCGGACCATCTGATCTTCATGATGGTGCGAAGGCATTTTAGGTGGAAGCGATCCAGAGTGCGTATGTGGTGACGATACACACACCAAGTCTCGGAGGAGTATAGAAGGTTTGGCAGCACAATCGCCATATATACAGAGATTTTTGTGGCTAGCTTTAGGTCGTGCGAGCAGAAAACCTTGGAACACAACTTCCCAAATGCTGCAGCTGCAGCACTGATTCTGCTGTTGATCTCAGCATCAAGGTTACACTTAGATGTTATAGTGTTCCCCAGATAACGAAACTTATCAACCTGTTTCAGCATATCCTCACCAAGCATAATCGCCAGTGTCTCGCGACCATGCGAGTCTAAGGACATCACTTCCGTCTTTTTGACACTGATCTTCAGGCCGAATTTACAGCATGCTTGGTGAAAAACGGACATTAGCTGTTGCAGGCCGTCTGGGGATTCTGCAAGAAAGCACAAGTCATCAGCATACATGATCTCAGTAATCAATGCATACGAGACTTTAGTGCGCGCCTTAAGTCTAGCCAGGTTAAAAAGACTGCCATCTGTGCGGAAACGGATGCGGACTCCTTGGGAAACAGTATTTAGGACTTCTTTGACTACAACTGCAAAGTACAAGGCGAACAGTGTGGGCGCTAGAACACACCCTTGTTTCACCCCACAGGTGACGGGGAAGAAATCAGACTGTTCACCGTCTACAGAGACGCAGCACTGCATGTCGTCATGCAGGAGTCTTAGGAGTCGCACATACTTTTCTGTGCACCCTAACTTTCCTAGCACCATCCAGAGAGCTTCGCGAGGCACACTGTCGAATGCTTTCTCTAAATCAACAAAGCAGAGGTACAACTGGCGACCTTGTTCTCTACTTTTTTCTTGTAGTTGACGCACCGAGAAAATAGCTTCACATGTACCTCGGTCAGGTCGGAAGCCGAACTGGGTTTCGGGCAGAATTTTTTCCGACAAATCTTTGAGGCGGTTCAGTAAAACTCTGGCAAAGACTTTTCCAGGGACTGACAGCAATGAAATACCGCGATAAGAGTTACAGTCAGAACGGTCACCCTTGTTCTTGTAGAGGGCACAAATGCGAGAAACTTTGAAGTCCTCAGGGACCCTCTCCTCCTCCCACATTCGAACGAAAAGTTTCCATACCGACGTGTGCAACTCCGTACCACCATATTTAAGTAGTTCACCCGGTATAAGGTCAATGCCAACCGCCCGGTTATTATGCTGCTGTCTGATGGCAGTAACAACCTCGTCGCATGACAGGGACTCGTCCAGCTCCGTGGCTAACGGGAGTTGAGGCATTAAACTGATATGATGCAGATCAGCTGATCGATCTACGTTGAGCAAGTTGTGAAAATGCTCAGCCCAACGTTTAAGTACATCCTCCTTGCTGGTCAGGAGGTGCATACCGTCTAAAGACCTTAAAGGTACTTTTGCACGGTAGGAAGCACCAATCAGCTTACGCACTTCACAGTAAAACTCACCAAGCTGGTTTGTATCGGCGAGCCACTGCATTTGACAAGCCTTGTCCTGCCACCACTTGTCTTTTATTTGTCGAGACAGCCTGCGTAACTCTTGGTCACTTTCTTTGACCACCGCAACACTTCCACCTCTTCGATTATGCTGTCGCAGGAGCTGTCGATGTTTGTCGAATGCTGCTTTAAGAGCCTCGCTATTGTCATCGAACCAGTCTTCACTACGTCGGTCTTTCGTACCCAAAGTAGCAGAAGCGGCTTCTATGAGATGACATGACAAAGCTCCCCAAGCAGCACTGACATCACCGGTCTCAGTTATTGGCGACGGCTTTTCAGATAAGGCTTCAGCATATTTCACCCTAACCTTGCGATCTTTCAGCCTATCCACGTTTAAAAACGCAGGCTTCTTCACTGTGGATCTGCGAGGTTGACGGAGGCGGAGTCGTAGCTTAGTGACAATTAGTCGATGGTCAGTCCAACAGTGAGCACCACGCATGACGCGGGTGACTTGAACTTGACCGATGTCTCGTTGCCGAATAATAGCAAAGTCGATCAAATGCCAGTGTTTGGAACGCGGGTGCATCCACGTTGTCTTGTGCTTAGCGGCAAGTCTGAACATAGTGTTCGATATCGCTAGATCGTATTGAGCACAAAGACCGAGCAGCAACAGACCATTGCTGTTCATGTTGCCAACTCCATGTCGTCCCAGAACTCCAGGCCAAGCCTCGTAGTCCCGTCCAACCCTGGCATTGAAATCGCCTAGCAATAAGATCTGCTCTCTGGCGTTTATGCTATCAAGGCATTGAGTTAGCTCCTCGTAAAATTTGTCCTTAATGTCATCAGACTTGTCTAACGTTGGAGCATAGACACTGATGACATTAAGGTAATTGTCTGTATCCAGGTGAAGGCGCAGTGTGGTAACGCGGTCCGAGATGTGAACAGGACACTCTTGAAGTCGCTTTACTAGGTGATTTTTGATGGCAAATCCTACCCCTGAACGTCGAGGCTCGGATGCAGAGGTACCCTTCCAGAAGAAAGTGTAACCACCTCCATCTTCCACCAGTTCTCCTTCATCAGCAAGGTGTGTTTCGCTGAGCGCAGCCACATCCACGTTATAGCGATGAAGTTCTCGAGCTACGATGGCGGTTTTGCGTTCAGGACAGGAGTTGCCATCTCGATCAATTAGAGTTCTCACGTTCCACGCGCCAAATGTCATGATAGATGGTTTCATGCTGTTTTTATTTTTTCTGTTTCGTCGACCACGAGTTAAGTGATGCGGTGGCAGCCGTGGTTACTACCACCTTCCGGGTAGGGACGAGCACTTTTTTAGGGCACCTTTTCCAGCCCCCTCCTCGGCTGGGCGAGGAAAGCAGTGCCTCCCTTAAAAGGGCTGCTTTGTCATCCCAGGTGCTGCCGAATTCGCATTGTCGTCCCGATTTGCAATGCAAAAGCGACCACGGCATGTACTCACGCCCCTAGAACCGCCTATGTGCAGGAATCAGACAAAGCCCAGCTTGCACCACGCCAGACCTCTCTACCTCAACCCATCGCCACAGGACTTTGCGTCATCGGAGTCCATTATTCGGAAGCGGTCAGTTGCGCAGGATATATTTCGGTGCGCAAACGTTCGCGCAAACGCAGGCGCACGCACTTAGTCCTCACCCTCCTTGATTCAGTGGAACGGAAAACCGCTACGACTGAAGGAGAGGTCAGACGCAGTGTCTGGCCGACAGTAACTACCCGCGCCCTCTACCGTCGCCCTAGGCCATCCACATTGCCTTGCTGAGTCGCCGAGTCCGCCAAGCCCTTGTGCATATCTGCATTGGGTTGCCATTCTCGCCGAAACAGACTTTTTATTTGTTAAGCAGGAGGGAACTGCTTGCTCGGGAAGCCGGGGTCGCATACCCGTATACCACATCACAGTCCTCGATCAAAGGCTGAGATGAGTACCCCTGACTACAATAGTAAGCTACCCTTTACGCTAATATAAAGCAAAGTCGCTTACCGCGTCTGTCTGTTTTTCAGTTTCATGGGCTGATTCACCCCTTAAAATATTTGCAGCCAATTTTTTTACACCCTGTTTAACATCAAAGACGATTTCGTCTGCATTGATACTCACATTGCGGCGTGGTGGGCTGCGAAGGTATGTCCACTACGAGCTCGCCCTCGTCGTCCACCTCGAGCGGGCTGCCCGGCTCCGACGGGGAGTCGCGCGCCTTCTTGCACTCCACGGGCGACGGCGCCGGCTGCGCGAGTATACCCATCTTCCGTTTCCGCTCACGCTCCTCCATCAACTTCTTCTCTTCTGATTTTATTCGGTCTGTGAACAGGAAAACAACATTCAGGGCTTAAAACTATTGTCCAAAAATACTACGACCTTCATTTTAAGTAGAAAAATTACGTAAGTGTTCTGACGCCATCCAAAATAGCAATGTATAACGTCATCGATTGCTATTTTCATACAAAATGCCATTCTTGGTCGTTTTAAAAAGTAGCTCATATAACTTTCCTGTCCACAACACTGTTCTAACAAAAAAATCATTACGCTTCATTAACTCTTCATCTGGATTGTTAACGACAGCCTGTTGACAGTCATCGGAAAACTTTGTTTTTCCATCCACTAGGTGATTGTGTATTAATTCCCTTATTAAAAGTTAATAAGCTATCGAATTTTTCGTTTGATTTATTAATAAAAGTGCCTGGATGGTTAGATCAGACCGAGCACACCAAAAATTTTGTATTTTTGCGCCTCAATAGATGGCGTTGCTAGTAATAAAAATAATCAGAAAATACAGATGAGACACTTTTTTTGAAAAAGCTAGATCTAGGCTATGATAGGTTTAATTTTTCAAAAATATTCAACAATTGTTCCTCAAAACCCCCTGCATACGAAACGACATGAAAATAGTTTGAAGCCTTTCCTAGATAATGATATGAATGACTTACACTTCTGCTCGATCTCTTCGTCATCCAGCAGTAATGACACGACCTCCTTTGGTTTCAAAGTGTCGGGCTTGAAGTTGCCGCCACTGATAACCATTCTTTGAATCTGTTCACAACAAATATAAATTCCATTAGAACCCACAGTGACAGAACAGTACCTTACCGTAAAAAAGTTAGACGCATGTTATAAAAGTATCTACATACTAAAAGCGCTAGACACGTGTTCAACGCACGGCCGGTTTTTTTGGTATGACCTTGGTAAGGCCCCTAGGATAAAAGATTTTAGAAAAATGGTTACAGGATCCAGTGCACCCATGGATTCCATGCAATATAGGCACACGGTGACCAGCTTCGTCTGCCCAAAGCGATACCTGTCTCAATCTAGCACGATACAAACCTCGCTCTTCTCTCTCGCTCGCTGCATGATGCGCTCCTCGATGGTTCCCTTGCAGATGAGGCGGTACACGGTGACCTGCTTGGTCTGCCCCAAGCGATGCGCGCGGTCCATGGCCTGCTGGTCTACCGTCGGGTTCCAGTCTGAGTCGTAGAATATCACCTAAAAAGTCAGTGATGATTAGTGCTGAAAGTACTACGGACGTACTGGTCCAAAAACACTACGGACTTCAATTTAAATAGAAAAATTACATAAAAGTAAGTGTTTTGATGCCATCCAAAATAGACATGCGTCATAGATTGCTATATTCATACAAAATGCTATATTCATACAAAATGCTATTTTAGATCGTTTTAAAATGTAGCTCATTTTTATTTTTATTTTTATTACAGAAAGGAATAAAAATGAGCTACATTTTAAATTTATTACAGATAGGAATAAAAATGAGCTTCCAGTCCACAACCCTGTTCAAAAACGGTAACAAAAAAAACAATATGCTTCATTAACTTTTCTTCTGGATTGTCAACGACAGCCTGTTGACAGTCATCGGAAAACTTTATGTTTTTCCATCCACTAGGTGATTGTGTATGCCTCCTGGCTGGTGATGCTTACAGTGTCGGCTGCGGTCAAGTTGATGCCCAGCCCGCCGGCCCTGGTGGACAGGAGGAACACGAAGATGTCAGCGCGCGCCTGGAAGTCGGCCACCATGTCCCGCCGCGCAGAGATCTTCGACGAACCGTCCAGCCGCATGTACTTGTGCTTCCTGTGCCACATGTACTCCTGGTAAACAGAAATAAACTTCAATGTACATATCATTGTAACGCATTACATTATTTTTACATCATTCTTTACTGATGAAAATCGAGTGTAGAGCGTCGGTGGTTAAGTGGTTAGGACACACACACATACAAATCACGCCTATATTCCTGGCGGGATAGGCAGAGCATTAACGACCGTAATTACGGTCGTTATCGCCACGTCAGACAAATGTTTGAGGGTCGTTCCAGATAAACCGTGTATCACTATAGAGCCAGGTTGTCAGCCTGCCGCCTAAAATTGCAATACACACTAAGCCCTCGAGTCCCTTAGTCGGATTTAAATCAGATGATATTTGAATGTGACTTAACCTAGGATTCGGGCCAGGTTAGCCTTCGTGTTGCAGAGGTCAGATAGTAGTCGCTTTAGGTAAAAATTTGGTTCGACGTCAAATCCCCTAGATTAGGTAGCCGCCCCTGACAGAGAATCGGGTAGCAAAACGTGGCGGCATGACGGCAGCTTACCCAATCGCAATAAACGGCAAAAAATTTAAATGTCAGGTGGGAAACTTGAAATTAAAAACAATCATCCACTTTTTGAGAATTGAATCGCGACTCATGTACATGTTAAACTGTATTCTTGAAATGTGTGTAAGTATTGGGGTGTGTTTAGTTAAATTTTCGCTTGATACACATAATTCACTTACCTCTAACAAGTCGATCATCTTTGTCATTTGACTATAAATGAGGACCCTGTGGCCTCGCTCCTTTAACCTCTTCAATAGAGAGTCTAATACTGTCAGTTTCCCGGCATCACTAACCAGTTGATTTTTGTCTGAAATCACAATACCATGTCTAAATCTAAACACTATTGCCATGTATGCACTGGATTCCAGGCACTTACTAAATATAAGGTAATTTTAAATTGAGCGGAAATATTTCAGGGTCAGTTCTACTCGCGAAACTGAACGAATTTCGAGAAGTGTGGGTCAAAATAAAAAAATAAGTGCCGCCGATACAAAGTGACACATTTTTCGACATTTTGTATGGGAGATTCTTTTTCATATTTTAGCATACATAACTTTCGGAAAGTTGTTCAGTTTCACTAGTAAAACTCACCCTCAAAATACTTGCACTGCATTTCAAAAACAATATGTATTTTTATACAATACACACCACACACAGTCGATGAACGTACCTGGTACTTGAATGTGAGCCCACCCGAAGACAGGGCGCGCATTGGCGACCAGCCTCGTGAGCATTCGCGACCCCTCACTGCACTCGCCGTGCTCGTGTCGGATCTTGTGGTTGGCGAAACTGCGCGACACGGCGAACGGTTGCAATGTCCACGCGCATACCTAACATTTACAAGGATAAAAACTTGAAACTTGATTCAAACGTAATTATGTAATCGAGTAAATGCAGTGTCTAGTGTAAAAATAATAATCGTAATTTTACATAGGTAGGTAAATGAGTCAAAGTAAAAAAAGATATCGAGATGCTAGGTTGGTCAAATCAATCATGAATATGACTGGGCAGCACAACGATGCTTTATACTCTATAAAATTCAGCTTGATATCTGTGACAGGCTGTTAGTTTCAAGAAAATGCTATGACATAAGGTCCTTTTTCATTTGTTTACCTCTCTTTTAGTATGGAGCCAAACGTCACAGGTATCAATCTATATTTCATAATATATAATATAGGTATATTTTTCAAATATTTTCGTAAAACACTGAGGAGGTTCTCTTTATCACTACTAACTAATGTCGCCACAGTCGCGCCTGCTGCCATCTGCAAAAGGCTCTCAGTTTTCCTACCCATCCAAAAGAAAACCAAACTCACAAAACAGTTGGGCTCCATATAAAATTAATCATACAAGAACATTATAGGATGATCTCGATTTCTACAACTGTGCGAATGGAGCTGTCAAAACTTATATGAAAACTGCCAACAAAGGGATATTTTGACAGCTCCATACGCAGTTGTGAAAATGGGGTTATACCTTTGGTTGCGTGGTATACAAGAAGGTTGGCACTGGTGTGGGGACGTCGGGGAACACTCGGGAAGGGCGCTCTACGTGCGGGAAGTCAGCCATTTCCGGCACTAGTGACACGCCACCTTCCTCCATCTTTATCTCACTCAACAACTCCGGCTAAAATCAAATAAAACTGTGTTTAGGGTTTTTTTTAAACGCTACATCAAAGCACATGTATGTAAACGATTATAATGAGGATTTTTTGGGCTGAAGCGACACTTGTCTGAACTAGGTGGCGCTACTGGCGCTACTAGCGCTATTTCAATTTGAGGAAATTGTCAAGGTCAGTTTAGTGACCAATAAAAACTATTACTCATATTTGCTGGGATTTTAATGCATTCAGTGCTTTGTTTATAAATAAAAATAAGATTTTATACAATTTCATCAGTAATTTTTTTACTATTATTTATGGGAAATATAAATCTTCGAGCGCCATCTATTAGGAACTAAACGAACAAAAAAAACATGCCCATTAATCTCACGATACTGGAAAGTTCAAATCGTATACGCAGGCCGGCGGTCGCGAAAAATTCCCGCCTTCCTGACGCCGACCAAATCGCTCCGTATCGGGACAAACGTCGCGTCAGAATCCAAACTTGTGATGAGCGAACTGGCCGATACATACCTGTCCCTCCTTTTCTCTCAAATGTCTCATGCGCATGGCTCTGTGCTCTATCGTCTCTGGAATATAATGCAGCGTGTGGTCAACGTGGGAGAAAAATGGTCCTTCCACGGTCCAATTCGGGTCCGTAAATAGCAGACTCCGCCATAACATACTGTCTTCTTTCCGTCGCTTCAGGACGTCACCGTCCGGGCAAATGAGCAACAGATGTTTAGACCTCATTTTGTTATGTTTTATAATATCGATTCTCTCTTGTTTCGTGTTCTTTGGTATCCGTGTTGGTACCAGAAGAGCCGACCACCATTCTTCTCTATGCCGTAGTCTGTCGTATTTCTCAAGACACTTCTCGATGTGCAACATTCTGTGAACGAATTATTGATGTTATCTATCATTCATACTTAGTTTTTGTATATACTGCGATTTTGTTTTGTTAGCTCAATATTTTACCATACAAAATAATTGAATGTTCTATTTGGGACTCAGCATCTGTACTCCGGTTATTACGGAAGGACTTATTCGTTTTTATTACTCCAATACTTACGCGTACAACCAGCCGCACAGCATGACGCCGTATACCTCTGAGGGCGAAAGATCCATGAACCTCGTGAAGCCGAACAGTCCATTCTCAGGCTCACTTATACTCCTGTGCACATACTCCGGGGTGAGCACTGATAGTCTATTGTACAGCAGATGGCGCTTTGACGGGATCGATCGGATCAGGATTGCTTCCTCGGCAGCCACCTTGGGTATATGGTAATCATCTACTTGCATTGCGAACGGCGACTTTACGTCCCGTCGTTCGAACAGCTCAGGGTGATTGCAGACCTAGGAAAAGAAAATTATAGGTTACCTGTATCTAGTACAGTGCTATACTAATGTAAAGTTTTTAGATCTATAATTTATTTCAAGGCATTGTCAGCTGTATGTACAGGCGCTTCACTCTAAGCTAAGACGTAATAGAGTTTGTTTACCTTTCTGAACTGCATGACTAAATTCATTAGATTTGATGTGAAATTTTTATCTACATTATGGCCGGATTCAGCGCCTACTGAGTAATGGAGTAACTCCTCGATTTTGATCTTCTTTTTGAGCGCTAAAAAGAAACAAAATAATTAGATTTACTATTTCAAAAACAATACAAAACTACATTATATACATGTACTTTTTGCTTACCTATGTACAAAAGTTTCTGTCTGATAGTAAGAGGGCAGTGGACCATTATCTCGATTTTGTCAGAGAGCTCGTTCTCAACGTCTTTCTTTATGCGTCGCAACATGAATGGTTTAAGTATCATGTGCAGTCGCGACAAGTGCTCTGAAAGTTTGAACAATGATGTAAACATAACGGCATTGGCAAAAGAGTAGCCTAAAATAAAACTGGAAGTCGTACAGTAATACTCACTCTCGTCAATCGTGCTCTTGTTTTCAGCGTGGCTCTCAATGTCCTTCGAGAACCATTCATTGAATTCCTCATGCGAGTCAAACAGCGTCGGCATTATAAAGTGCAGCAGCGCCCACAGTTCAGCCATGCTGTTTTGTATAGGCGTTCCAGACAACAGCAGTCTGTTCCTACAGCTGAATCCCAGCAGCAACTTCCACCTCATACTGGCCGAGCTTTTGATCGCCTGAGCCTCGTCCAAGATCATGTACTGCCACGAAACCCGGTTCAAGTACTTGAGATCTGACACGACTATTTGATAGGAGGTGATCACGACATGGAACGCCGCGTGGGGTGTGTGAAGGTCTTTTCGCTCCCAAAACTGTCGCAAGATTTTCCGTTCTGCTGGACTTCCCCAATACGGCACCTATAAAGTAACCAGTAGGTAACTTAATCATAATCTGTGTGCGTAAATAAGTAAAGGAAATATGAGTACCTCTACCAATGTCAATAAGTTTACTGAGTTTAGCAGCACAATAGTTGGCGTATCACAAAATAGCATTGCTAGACAATTAGTGCCAAGTACTATCGTTATCTGAATACTTACCACTTTGAAGTCCGGCACGAATCTCTGCATTTCCTGTTGCCAGTTGTGAAGCGTGGACGCAGGGGAGACTACAAGGAAAGGGCCCCATACTCCGAGCCGCTCCGCCACGTGGCACAGGAATGCTATACACTGCACCGTTTTGCCCAGACCCATTTCATCTGCCAATATACCACTGATGCCCTGTAAGATAAAAAAAACAGGTGCTAAAAGTACAACTATAATAAATAAACATATACCTAAAATGCCGTGTGATGCCGGCTTAGAATAGCATCACCCCATTTCTTGCCGCGGGTGTTGTAAAAGGCAACTAAGGGACTCGGGGGTTTCATGTGTATTAGAATGACTATTAGGCTGACAACCTGTCACTACAGTGATACACGAATCATCTGAAAAGGCCCTCAATACTTATCAGACGTGGCGATAACGACCGTAATTTTGCGATCGTTAACGCTCTGCCTACCCCGCAAGGAATAAAGGCGTGATTTGTGTATAACTAAAATCATAAATCTTGTAACTAGCGTCCGCATTTACAAATGACAGCTCACCTGGTCGTATAGATTGGCAAGCCAGTTCATGCCTTTCAGCTGGTACCCTTTGAGCGTTCCTTGGAATATGCTGGGCTGGTCGTGATCGCCGCGCCTGCCGCCGTCGCTGTGGCTGTCCTGGTCGTCTACTCCTGCGGCTGTATCGAACATCTGAGCACGGGCGCGTTCTGCTTTGAAAGCCTCACGAGCGTTGCGAGACGCTTGAGCCTTCATTGCTTCGCTGAAAAGTAAACATCAGAAAATTTTATTATAGATAGATAGAAGCATCAATTTACTGTCCCGATGGCGTAGCGAATAGTACCCCTGCCTTCTACGCCGAAGGTCGTGGCTTCGATCCCCACCGGACACAAATATTTGTTAAAGTAAACGTTCAAATATTTGTGTTGAGTCTGGGTGTTTTCTATGAATAATATGTATTTATTTAATAAAAAAAGTATATAAGTAATAATATCAGCTATTTAGTTCCCATAGCACAAGCTTTACTTAGTTTGGGCTAGATAGCGCTGTATGAGTTGTCGAAGATATTAGTTATTATTTATTTACTGTCCAGCCTGATTATTTACCTGTCATAATTATCAATGCCAGACAGTCTAGGATCTCTGTCCTCATCAAGCTGTCTCAGGATACGGTCGGCGCCGCTATCGCCTTCGTCACTCATTTTCTTTTGCATGAAATGTGCGTACAACTCAGTTTGTGTTATCAAGAAATTGAGTTTGCGGCGCTGGCGTTTCGCCTCCATTAGTTCCACATCCATCTACAAATGAAATACAATGGCAATGAGTTCGAAATAAAAGTTAAACTGTTTTGATTTTTATATTTCTGCTTGTTTGCAGACTAAGCCCTTTATTAATAAACCGAAGTCGGTCAGAGTATACTTTTCAGTCAACTCTGAGATCGATTTCGAGAACATCTAGTACTGCCTGACATTTGTCAATGTCACTTTTGAGACTCAGAGTTGGGTGAGGTTTATTAATACGGCCGTTAGTTACTTCGAGAGATTACAAAATAGATAGAAGCATGCATTGGAATGTATATGTAGTTACTTTTCTTTGTTCCTCGGCTTCCCTTTCCATCCGCCGTCGAGTTTCTCTCTCGGCTCTGTCGTACCGCCGCCAGTAAGCTTGCATCTCTCGACTAAGTCTTTTACACCGCCATACAGTTTCTTTCATATTCTTCTGAGACTATAAAAGAGGAAGCATGTTTCTGACTACTGCTAATTTTAATATAGCATAACTAAAAAATTTCAAGTTAGCATAGGATGCACTTTTCCGAAAATGTTTCAAGATATATTTTTCATTCTCAGATTCGCTTTCACAAGATTTTAGGGATAAATCATACGTTTGCAATCGAAAGTTTTGAGAAAACGGTGTATTCCCGTTGTCCCTAAGATCCGTGTCCCCAAAAGAAGTGGGGCAAGGTTTGGGAGGGTGAGGTAAGGGGTGAGAAAGCAGGTTAGCAGGTGTGGTAAGTTGTGGCAGAGAGTAAGTTTTTTGGGGACAACGGGAACACACCGAAAAAACTAAGTAATATTTTGAATTAGATGGAGCTAGCTGACAGTTTCTATTGTCAGTTTGTAAAATGATATTGCCAAATTTAGAGCAATAGTGATGTATTCAGTTTTCAATCAATTAGATGAATAAACAATGATTCACTCATTTCACTAATTTCGAACTATAAAATTGCTATATTGCTATGTTTTATACGTCTATATTATATTATATTTTTGACAGTCTAACGAGTTTCCTGACAATGGTTTCAGCATAGGCGTAGAGACTATAGGAACATAGTCGTCGAAAACTCGTTGGTATGTACAAATCACGACTAAAATTCGAACCCCATAGCCAATTTCGGCAGTTCAGCACGCTAATTATTATTCAATAGACAAATAAACATTTTATTCACTCAGGAGTTTTTGAATCATTCGCTTTGTCACAAAACTATTTTTATTTTATGATAAAGTCACAACATAACTAAAAATATTACTTAGAGCATTATTGTATTTAGAATGAGGAAGATTTGGGAAAAGCACATTCAGCGCCTCAACGGTTTCTAATACCTGCATGGCGACATGTCGCCAATGCTTGCAGCATAATGTTGCTAATCTCTTTCTTTGCAGCATAACTTCTCTGTGGGTTGATGTTCTAGCTCTTTGTACTTTACCCAATTCTTTTTTAACAAGTAATTGCCAATGTCGTCTTCTCCGTGCTGTCAAAGCTTCTGGACTCTTCAATAAAGACAATTTTTTACGCCCTCTGCAATAATGTATCATTATTTAATGTTTTATTCAACTATGAGGCTTCATACTAAATTATTAATAATCAATGTATAATGTATATATATTTTACCTAACTCCAGGTTTTTCTACAATCGTAAATTCATCCTCGTCTTTTTCATCTTTGAGATTCCGTAGTTGTTCTTCCCAGTCAATGACACCGTCAACCTGAAAAATTAGAATTTTAAATTACAAACATTTATAATTGTATTGTGTCTACATGAAATAGGTACCAATAGTGTTTACATTGACTTACCATATCATGGGATTCATTTAAAGTTCGATTATCTTTGGCTCTACTTTTCCTAGCGGCATGCATTCCTCTTGCTGAAGCCCCTCTCTCCGAGGGGCGCCCCCTGCGGCCGCGAGCCGGGGGCGGAGGCGGCGCAGGCCGGCTTATGCGTCGCTCTGGATATCTGTCAACCGTTGACAAGAGACCAGCACCATAATACATATAGGAAGAATTCTGTAATAAAAAACCATAATTACATGACGGATAAGTACATGATGGACAGTCAGTAAAAGTGCATTAAATTACTAACAAACTGCCCAGCGGCAGCAGTTATTTAATAGTAGATTACGTACCTAGGTATGTAACCTATCAATAGCAACCGAGGTTTTTGTATATTTCCAATGTTGCTATTGATGTTACATCCGCAGTACGTATACTGCTTTACATATCCAATAAAAAGTGAGTAAAATTAAGCGATAAATACAAGTAAACAGTCCATAAATAATGATTATATCATCTGGTATTCAAATTGCACAATAAGACTTCTTTTTCTTTAATTGAAAAATATTGAATTAATATTAAAGAAAAGTATCCTAACATAAAGTCGAAATTTTTTTTATCATAGGGATATTAGTAAATTTTTACTTTTGTTAGTGTAATATTTAGTAATAATTCGACAAACTCACTTATTTTATAAAAATACATATTAAAAATATAATTTCTACGTTCAAGCAACACAATTCATAGCGGCCAATTCGAAATTTAAAATCACATACAACGTAGCATACAACTCATAAAAACATAAGACAGATATAAGATATCATAAGCCTAAGAAAATAAAAAAAGTGCTGCAATTATTTTGGGAAATATTTTATTTTGGGAAGTTCATGTTTTAAATGGTATCAGTATTTAGAAGGATGTCCCTTACACTCTGCATATAAAATATATAAATGGATAAGTTGTAACAACACTCACCTCTGGTTTCTTGTAATATTTTTTCACATGTTTATTGAACTGGCGCCTCTCTTTCAGAATTCTCTTTATTCTCCTGTCATTCCCAGCCGGGGTGTCTTCCTCACTGCTGGTGTCCGAACTAGATGATAAGAGTACATTTCGTAACCATTCTCTCTCTTCTCCAACTGATGTGAAATTGTAAAGGCGAAAACGGTCACCTTGCCTCTCTAAAACATAGGTATAATACTCAAATAAGGAATAATTGAATAATTTTAATGCATGTCATTATGTAAATAAGAACCTTGTCTTGAAGTAACAACACCATGAATAATCTTGTCTTCTGTGGACATCTCATTTTCCATAGCAATTATGTCAGGGTCCTCCTCTATGTCAGTGTTGACCGGAATGCTTGCTATTGCTTCACACTCATTGATGAATGAACTCACGTCTAGGGAGGCTTCCAGCCTCCGCAGATGCAAGGGCTTCGCGACTTCATGTTTATTCAAGGTAGATTTGCCAGCTACAGACTGCTCTGACATCATGCCATCTAAAATACCAGAAACATGTAACACTTCGAATGTAAACACAATTCAAGGTGGCCTAAATATTTCACCAGAAAATTTGTGTAAGCACATGAGAATGGAAACAAAATAGAAACGACAAAAGATACATCGAACTACCACGACTGCCACTAATAAAAATGCAATCCTAGCAGGCAAATAAAAGGGCGAAGGGCTAATATTACGAAGTTGAACTTACACCAAACTTATTGCTTGGTTTTGCCTGGGATAACCTACACAGGTTGCTTCTCACTAATTCTCGCAGCATTCACAAAATGGCGAACGGAATTTAGCCAAAGCGCTGTCAACGTCGCCGCCCGAGCGGCGCAAATAATCACTCATTTCGTATTTGAGCTTGAAAAAACACAAACCCGCCATTGCATTAGAATTTGACAGATTGAGATTACTTATATTTGTCACCCATTGGTGAAATTCATGTGGAATTTGCTAACTGTTTCATATTGACTAATTACAACGTACCATATTTTGATTATAACCAATCAAAGACCGGCATACAATAATGTGACAGTTATATCTGTCAATGGAAACTAAGAATGCGTTCAGGATTAGTCACAAATCATCCATGCCGCTGCTCCACTGATTTAGGCCAGGCGCAGACATCAGGTTTTCCGATTCGATGTTGTATGTTCTTAATTTTGCTCTGTTCAGTTCAGATAGAAAGGACTCTCAGATATCTATTAACATTCAACGGAATCCCGGATCTGAAAATCTAATTCGACGGCCAGCCCTCACTGACCTCAATCAAAGAACAAATCTCTCTGTGACTTACTCGTTCGTCTTCTAAAAATTATGGATTGAAAAAAAATATTCTAGCGATATATTATTTTCTATGCATTATCTCATTGATTTTCAGGATTTTCCCCAGCTTTATCGTCCACAAATCGAACAGAAATAAAAATCGCGGACTTGGTGATCATGGAGTTGATCTTTAAATTCAGTGTTGCCAACAGAACAGAGCGCAGTATTGCTACTAGTGTTGTGCTGTACAATACTGCGCCGCGCCGCGACTGCAACCCACGCCATGCTAGGTTTACATACTTCAGATATGGTTCCGGTTCGGTCTTAAGTTCAAACTGCACTCGCCGGCTCTTTGGAAACGCACTAGTCACTACAGCGGCGCGAAGCGGCACTGCAACGGAGGGGCGCGGCTTTTTATTTTTTCTTGTTTTATTCATGTAATTAGGGTCTTCCAAATCATATAATTCAGGATAACCACTTCAATTAAATTTTCTTCATCCATTTTGATAGTTTGCCGGCTGAATATGAACTCACAAGAACCAACGCCGCACCGTGCAAATCCGCTGACGTTTGCTTTCATCACGCACTAGCGACAGGCAACGGAACGTCGCGGCGCGGCAAAATATCCTCCAGAGGCAAAGCGCCCTTATACTTCAAACAAATTTTTTTTTGTGCCGCGACGCGCAGTTTGACCTTTAGAATATAGTGGGCTTTTTCCCTTTTGGGTGTAGAGCTCTGCTGTAGAGCTTATTATGTATGGTGTACCTATAGATTTGACTGTAGGGGGATCTGATTTGCCTGTAGAGCTCTGATTTGAGCATAGATCACAGAGTACTTTTTATATAGGGGTAATAGAGACCAATCTCTAGCTTCCAAATGAGCAATGCATAACTGGCGCCATCTGTACGTCAGCGTAGAAACTATTCGGCAGATAACTATATCTATAACGAACAATTGTATAGCTGCTTTTAGATTTTCGCGGTTGTTCACTACACTTATATTATTAGTATGAACGGGATTATTACCATGATAATGTTTTTTGCTATTACCTCGACCACCGCAACCGCTCTGAAATATCGAGGTAATAACAAAAAACATTATCGTGGTGATAATCCCGTTCATACTAATAATATAAGTATTAATTCTATAGATAGGGCACCTCAGTAAAATAGGTAGGTATATAATATAGGTATAAAAAACAACGAAGAATTAAAATCATTTATTTCTAGTATTACTACAGTAACCATCATAAATCACTTAAAACTACAGAAAATCAGGCATTATTCTAATGCATTATATTAATTGATTACTGTTCACTTTTAGTACATAACGTTTTATTACATATTATATTACAGAATGAACTCAACTTCTCTAAATATTATGTTATTTACATTTTTACTGTGATACTAATTTAGAAGATACAAGGTATCCAATTCGGCTCATCCCTTTATCTCGAAAACATTTATCATGTTCACCTAAAATCCTTACACCAACTTAAAATCACACTATAAGAGTAGTGTGAACTTAATATTCCCCACACAAAAGGCGATAACGTTTCCCCACCCCTAAAACCTAAAGGATTTTGATAATTTTTGGTACACAGATTCCTGAGACTAGAAACTAGGTCCGTACGTTTTGGTTTTTGTGGTATGTGATATAGTAGTGCAATTATGAGTTTGTATGGGATCCGAAATTAAAGCTTTGATCGCTTAAAATAAAGAATCAAAACGTACAGACCTAGTTTATAGTCTCAAGATTATGTGTACCAAAATTATCAAAATCCGTCTCGTTTTAAGAGTTGGGTAATGTTATTGCCACTTACCAAGCTCGTTGATGATTGCTCATACACTTCGTTGATTTAAGTATTTGGCTTAGGTTTTGATAGCGGGCTTTTGCTGCACACTACTCTTAAATAAAATTAGAACTTACATACCTACAGACAAAAATTATTTTTTTCTTTTAAAACATTTACTGAAAAATTTTTTCGCTTTTACTTGAACACGATCCTCATCATCATCAATTTCCCTTTTCCCTGATAAAATTTTATTTATTATTTTACAGTAATTGTAAATGGAAAATCGCACCACAACGTGAATTAAATAGTTAATTAATTTGTTTTTGTGCACTTCGCAATTTATAAAATTAAAATCAGCCAATATAATAATCGCGGTTTTTATAATTTCTTTAATATTATTTTTTTCAAAGTCTTCTTTTAAAATTTCATAAATAATATCTTGTATGTTGGAGATTAATAGGACAACATTTTTGCTAGGAGTGCAAAGCCACCTCTTGCCCGCATATTCTCTATAATTTATATATTCTATTGTGTCATCTGACATTAATTTTGATTTGCAATCGGGACAGTCTTTAAATATTTTTATTTTTGACTTTTGTACAAAGTATCCACTTATGTACTGTAGTGGACCTATGATCCTAGGATCTGCTGCTTTTTGTGAGAGTGGTGTGAAATTGATACTTAAAATATTATCAAAATTATGGCGTGTCACATCAGTTGAGGTGGCTTCACCTCCATCTTCGTTGATGACGAGGGCGTGTAAAGCATCACAAAAATCTCCTTCACAATTTTTACCTCTGCTGGTGTGGACACTGTTAAGGCTATTTATCAATAATGTAGCAAAAGCAGACTCAAATTGCTCACAAGTCGGATTTGTGTTGCGGCACCCGTGACTTCTAATAGACCCAAAAAAATTCTCGATTGGGTCCTGATTTAGGTGCCGCATCCACACCGACGTTATGTTAAAATCGTTTTTTAGTTTAGTTAAGAGAACCTCTATAGCCTCCAGTGTCCACACCCAATTATTGATTGTAGGGACAGATTCTTCTTTCCCTGAAGCGCTGACAAATTTCATCGTTTTTAAAACTGCTACACTTTCTTTCCATATCTTGTGATGGCTTGAATTGGGTGTTGCAGGTCCTAGGAGGGGCTTGGCGTGGAAATTTTTGGCATAGCTTCCGTTGACTGAGTCGAACAAATTGTCCACTAAAAGTAGCAAATCTGCAGTTTCTTGGCATTCTTCCAAAAGAATTCCTTTATCTGTGGAAGAAACAGGCATTTCTTTACATCCATACAAATAATAAAGAGGAAAGATTTGTTTGTTTTTTGTTTGTTTGTATGTATGTAATCGATAAACTCGGAAACTACTGGACCGATTTCAAAAATTCTTTCACCATTAGAAAGCTACAACATCCCTGAGTAACATAGGACACTTTTTACCCCGGGAAAAATCTCATTACCACGGGAAAATGGTCAAACGTTAATGAAACCGCTGGGCTGGTAATAGAGTGATTCAAGAGGAAGGTTTATATGTATCTTTTGAGTTGATGGTTGTGAAATACAATTTTAGGCGTCAGACTGACAAGCTGTCACTACAGTGGTAGCAAATAAACTTTGTAAACCACCCTCAAACATTAAGTCAAACGTGGCGATGCCAATCGTTTCTTACGGCCGTTTACGCTCTACCTACCCCGCAAGGGACCAAGGCGTGATTTGTGTATGCATGTATGTATGTAAAAATATGTATCACCTGCCAAAAATCCCATAGTTGATGCAACAGTCCGACTGAAGACTTGCGACGCAAATTTGACTTTCATTTTATTCATTTTCTCTGCTTTAACATGGCAGTCTGTCAATTTAGGTAACAACCTTATACCTTTATAGCCCGGATTTTCTTTGTGTAGTTGCTCAATATGAGTCCATTTGGCTGTTTTTGTTTTGCCATCTTGGGTATATTTCAAATTTTTTGTAAGTAAATTATTCCGCAATCCTTTCAGAAGGTGGGGGGGATCATATAGAGGTATTATCTCTTGATTATTTATCAGAATTACTTTTTCTTTGACCACTTCTCCTTTTCTCAAATAAATTCCTCTAGTCTCATCTAGTAATAATTTCAGTGCTTGCCTATTATTTGTGCCTTGGTCACACGCTGAAGCAACAACAATCATTCCAGATTTTTGAAGTTCGGTTATTACGCTCTTAAATTGAACTGCCAACTCTGGACCCTTTGTTGCGCTTGCCGAAAAAGAATACGAAACTGGTTGTTTGTAATTTTTCAACAATCCACGTATCATAAAAACTTGAGCATGGTCAGCAAACTCCAACTTCCTCTGTAGTCCATTATCGACAAAACCAGTCACTTTGTCTTTCCTCTCATGAAATGTAACATTGGGCTTTAGCGAAATTTCATCGAAGAGAACGATACATATTTTGTCTTCTTCTTTCAAAGTTTCCGCTTTCTTCTTCAATTGTGCAAACACATTTTGATTTATTCCTGGCCGAAGGTTACTTTGCTGAACCAGCTTTATCAAAGTTTGTGGCGCAGGCAGAATAAATATTTTTCTGAAGAATCTATAGCCCTTGGGGCTTTGTTTTAAAATCGACAAAGCGACAATCTTCTCTTGGAGAGTGAAGCGCCTACCTTTCTCTTTCTTCTTATTCTCCCGCAATTGAATCTGCATGAGCAATTTTGCTGTACTTGAACAGTTTTCTATGGTTTTTATAAATGTGGGATTTGTTGCAAATTTCTTTGCAGCCTTTACTTCCGCAGACTGCTTTTTTAATTTGTTTTTATATTTGCTTACTTTAATTTTTAAGGCAACCACTTTATCATAGAGTTCTTTCTCGGATTGACTCAGCTTTGATACCTTTATAATTTTTTTTGTAACTTTCTTCGATATAGTCTGCACATCTGTAAAAAAGGTATTTAAATTTAAATAATTATAAACGACCAAGTGAGAGTCGGGATAGCGCTTCGTCCCGACCAGGAAAATTAATTAACTGTTTTAACTTGTGTTGATGTTCTCATACACTTAGTATGACGATGAGGTAGGATTAATTTTGTTTATGATTTTGGAAAATGGGTCTAAACCTGACACACGGATTGATGGACAATAATTTAATCCTGTAGGGGTATAAAGACGGTTTGTATAAGGTAAAAAAAAACTGTTTGGATTTCAAGTTTAGTTCAGTATTAAAAAATAGAGTTAAAATAGAGTTTTTAGTTCAGTATTGAATGACAAACATAATTTTTACCTGACGTAATTAAAGGCTCCACCTTTTTTTGCATTTGTGTTGTCGGTTGTGCTTCACTCAGTATAGACTTGGATGAGGCCAATGGATCTGAAATAATGTACATATATTATGGTTATGCCTTAGCAATCTTAATCAAATAATCAATTTAATCCTGTAGGGGTATAAAGACGGTTTGTATAAGGTAAAAAAAAACTGTTTGGATTTCAATTTTAGTTTAGTATTATTGAATGACAAACATTATATTTACCTGACGTAATTAAAGGCTCCACCTTTTTTTGCATTTGTGTTGTCGGTTGTGCTTCACTCAGTATAGACTTGGATGAGGCCAATGGATCTGAAATAATGTACATATATTATGGTTATGCCTTAGCAATCTTAATCAAATAATCAATTTTTTTCTTGAGAGGGGGCTGTCAAAAACCGCTTAAAAGCAGGTCACACTCACCCTTTTAGTAGGTAAGTGCCTAAATAAAATTGATACCCAAAAAGTTACTGAGCGATAAGTATCACCTAACCAAATAATATAAAGTCAATTGGTCCAGTAGAATGGTAAATATCGTGTCCAAAGACAGACAGACAGACAGACATCTAGTTCATATTATTCCTATGTGACATTGCTAATTCTTTTAAAATAAGTAATTAATTACCTTTTCTTTGGGAATCTTGCTTAGATGTTGTAGCCAAAGTTCCCTGTTGATGCAACACAGTGTTTGTTCCACCTTCAACCATGGGATCTGCAAATTAGTATAATAATTTTAGTGAAAAATAAATTTACATCTATACATATAATAAAACTGTGAAAGGGCTGGCTATGTATGTCGGTATGTTAGCAATCTCTGTGCTAAGTTTCATGAAGATCGGTTCAGCCAGCATAGTAAGTAAGTAAGTACATTCTTTTAAGGGTTCTGTACTTAAATTGTATTTTTAAAGAAATCTAACTATATTAAGGTATGATTAAATATACAAACCTGGTATATTTAATGTAGGCACTGCTACTTTACTGAGTCCTTTATTCCGGCAATGGTACTTTTGTTCAAAATGTGAATGGCACACACGACGGTTTTTATAAATGTGCTGGTTATCTAATTGCAAGATTGCTCCTCCAATGGCATATAACCATGTGTTAAATCTTTCTCTATCTTTTTCTGGGTTTGGAAAATGGTGGAGAATGCGATCTGAAAAAATGTAATGCAATGTTACTAATAGGTCGAAAAGTAGAGATGTCATCTTACCATGAGGAAATGGTGTGAGAAAATGATCCTTGCGATTGATTTCTGATTGCCCTTGCGATCCTCATACTAATTTTTGTTTGTTTGCCCTTCTATGACGGCAACAGAGTTATTTTGTTATAAATTTAATGTGTAGTTGAGAGTCCTATCATGCCGCTCCTTGTCAAGTCTATCTATACCTACGAACCCCGTGATGAATGGTCGAACTGAACAATTGAGATACATACCTCCACTTTCCGTACACCCGGGGACGCAGCAGTGTCTGTCTGATGACATGATAGCATAGGCACAAGCTACCGTGACCACGTGCACCACTATCACTAAAATGAACACGAGTTCGGTTTGAAAGTACTGGGCACAATGTTCACTATTTATCCACAATCAAGAGTCCTATCTCAGTCCTTTTGCAAAACAAAAGCCGGAGGAGCATAGCTCAACTCAACGGGAAAAACATCAAATGCTAAGAACCACTTAAAAAGAGGAAATTAATGAAAATATCGTCTCACGCGCACCGACCGAATTCAATCTTCAATCGAAACGGAAGGAAACAGATAGAAACAGACGTCAATCTGACATATTAGTTTAAGGGTTTGGGGTTGCCATTTAGTCTTGTAAAAATTTCTTCCGTCCTTTTTTCGCAAAGGATTTCTAATATTTTATTTGATCAATATCAATAACATAAAAAGTTTACTTACACAAATTTTGTTTACTATAACTTTATTCATGTTTAAATCATCAAATGAACCCCTAATCAATAATATTACGTTATTTACAATAGTATAAAAATCTACCAAAACAGATGGTTTAGTAAATTTGATTCAGGTGACTAGAGACATCTATCCAATTCAATACGTACTAGCAAGAGCGAAAGTAACTAGTTGCGTCATCTATACTTTAATGTGGGTTACACAGCCAATTATAATGCTACAAAATTTAAATGTATACTATAAGTATGAAAGTTTGAAGATTTTCTGCCCTTCGTAATTTTGCATATTGATAACGATTTCATTTCCATAATCAAAGTAGTAAGTTTGAAGACCCTGGCATAGATCCGATTTGTGTGAATCTGATCTCTATACGGTTATTTTTTATTTTGCCGTAGAAATGATTAGGGAAGGCTCTCATCTTGATACGAAACTGGGAGGTCAGTGGGTTCAGAAAAGCAAGTATAAATAAAAGACGTTGGTTTTAAGAGAATCCGCGTTTTTTTACACATCCGTAACCTAGACTTACACAGACAAAATTATGATATACTTAAAAATACAATACGAATCTGACTCTTTCGCTAAGCTATTTATTTTAATAGAAATTTCTATGTGTGAGAATATTATAATATTACTTTACTTCCAAATAAAACAAAGTTTGCTACTTTAACAGAGTGCGTTCTCCACTAAAATCTTGGAATTTTTCACTTACATCTAGTTCTTGAATAATATGTATTTGCCAATGATGCATAAATACTATAGTAAATATACAAATAATGTCAAGGAAATTCATCCGACAACTTGAACATTACACTAATATAAGTATATCCCCTGAGGGCGAGTGACGAGTTAGGTCGCAACATCCACTGAGATTGAGAGTTGTCCCATCTACATAATGAACATCATTCAATGACACACATTACCATCAATATGACGACTATTCTGCATCATACATTAATATCACTACTGCGGTCCTCTCGCCACTCCAGATATAACTATTAAACATCCATCATTTATTTAAAATTATCCTGCACATCGAGTCATACATAAAATAAGTTTTAACCAATCCATTTCTAATTTAGTTATTATACAAAAAGAAGCATTGATTGTAGATTTTATTTCCAACTGGACATACAGTCTGATCCAGATTAAACTTACGATTACAAAATTGCAACTCAATAAAAATAATATCTAAGTCATACTCTATTTATAATGTATGCACAATATCTGCATTATCGCAGCGTGACTACCCTAATATTATAAATTATCATCTTTTTCCATAATTGTGATGGACTGCAATATCTTCATAATTAGTAATCATGGAAAGTACAATATTGTACCTATCCTTTTTTATAGTACCAACTTGATACAACCCTAGTAAGTATACTGTCACGCTGCGGTAACGTGCATAATGCTCATTGTGTGTTCTTAAGACGGATATACAAAGTAGAAAAAATATACACTGTAACCATCTTTACAACAGGGGCGAAAAATTACCAGTGCACATATTGTAGAGTTAATTAAAGTACAGATAAAAAACGGGGCATGCCACAAAAAAATCAGATTGTGGCATATTTTTCGGACTTCGCAAACTTACTGAAGTATCAGTAAAGTGAACTGAAAAAGAAATAATTATTTCAATTAAAATCAAATTGATAGAAATTAATAAATTTTATCTACACTCATTCCTTAATGTTTGTAGTACAGATTCAAACCCAATTGTATGAAGTTGTGTTTTAAATACATATGCCGTGTGATGACGGCTTCGAATGGCATCACCCCATTTCTTCCCCGTGGGTGTCGTAAGAGGCGGCTAAGGGACTCGAGGATTTCACGTGTATTACAACTTTTAGGCGACAGGCTGACAACCTGCCACTATACTGATACACAAATTATCTTAACCGGCCCTCAATATTTGTCAAGACGTGGCGATGGCGACCGTATTTTTGCGGTCGTTAGCGCTCTGCCTACCCCGCAAGGGATAAAGGCGTGATATATGTATGTAAGTATTAAATACATGCATCCTATAAAATGTACATTTGTATTAAAAATTGGTAGCTTAACTTTACTTTAAAGTTGAGACTTAATATGTATATTCCCACATGGGCCTTAGTCCTGCCTGACGATGGCACAACCCTACCTGTTTTGAAACTGTTTCGTCTATCGTGTGCGCAAGGCCTAACTCTATCAAGTAAAGAATGGATCCCGATATGGCAACTGGGATGGAGACATTCTGGGAAGGGACATTTTGGGAAGGGAACACGCAAAAACTGCTGAAACGATTTTTCAAGAAATTTAGCACACAGATAGAAGGTAATTTGGATTAACACATACATTTGTTATGCCGAAAAACTGTTTCTGTAAGGTGCTACGGGATTAGAAACGACTTTCATGCGGGCGCCCACTAGCATGTTATACAGGGTCACAGGGTTACAACGTCAAGACCCGATACAAAGTGACAGGATTTATTGTTACAATAAATCACGAAAAAAATGTCAAAAATATATATCCAAAAAATAAAAAAGGAAATGAATGAATAAAAAAACTATCAAAATTTTACAAATTGTCTATGTTACTATAGGTAACAATTCTAAAAAATCTATCTTATTTTTTTTTTAATAAAAATATCTTATATCTATCTAAAATAAAAAAAAAACTTAATTTTATTCAATGTTACAGTTCAAGAGTAAAAGGTAATAAAAGGTAATCACAAAAACCGAAAAATGGTTACAGTTTGACCAAATTTCTAGGTTAAATGCCTATAACTTTTTTTCACGGGAAAACATTTTTTTTAAATTTTTCTGGTGATGGTTACAATCAATCCTGTCACCTCGTTTCGGCTTGACGTTGAGTTCTGGGACACCCTGTATATTTTGGAGATAAACAACAATGTTGCGGAGCTACGGAATAAAGATAAAGAAAGGATCCCAAAATGGCAACACTATTGTTATGATCCCGCTCATGTCATATTTATTTGACAGAGAGACCAACAACAATGTTGTAATTTTGGGATCCTATCGAATTTATTCTTACTTTAACTGGTGAGTAGCGCGATGTTGATTTCCTTGACCATCTTGACGCGGTGGAGCATCTTGGCGAGCGCCGCACGGCTCAGCGGCTGCGTGGAGTACCACACCGGCGAGTCGGGCACGCACGAACGCTCTGGTTGCAGGTAGAACACGTCGTTGCGTGTGCGCACCGATTCCGGGCTGAAATACAAGTCCAGTGAGTATCCAGATGGAAACAGTACGTTGGATATTCGAATGTAATTAATTCGTAGGGTTTTGTGCAAACCCTGCCTGACTCCCCACTGTATTTATTTCAGCTGCCACACAGAACGCGCGGTACGATGCATGCTTCGCGAGACGTTAGCTCGCGAGGCTGCTCGCGCAGTGTGGACGCACCTATACAAAAGTATTTACACATTTTATGCCATTCTGAAGGCAAAACTTCTTCTTTCTTTTCGTGTGGGACACCGAGTCGTCAAACGACCCGATGATCCCTAGTGTCAGAATTGTTCAACCGCCTACTACAAGTAGCAGGCTTCTGACATGGTTGTGTAACGACCGCCGTCTAAGTGATCATAGACAGCAACCGGGACCTACGGCTTAACGTGCTATCCGAAACACGGAACCATCTTACTTACGGACAATCGGGTGGTTCAGCCCGCAATGTCCTAACCAGACTGGAAACAAATTCACAAAGTGATAAATATCAACTTTGTGAGTGACCCACCAAGAATCGAAGCCGGGACCTTCTGCGTCAAAGGCAGTCGCACTACCACTGCGCCACATCGGTCGTCTGCAATCGGCAAAACTTATAGTTACTTACCATTTGGAAATGTAAAATTCGTAAAGCTTCACTGGACAGCGAAGAGGGTTTTCTTCGTTTTCTTGTTGTTCATACACTTTCTTTTTCCTTGAGTTGGCTTCTGAAACAACACAAAGTGGTTAATATACCAAAACCTTAGATAGATGAGTATACTCAGTTAACACTTGGGTTCTAGTTGCACATTTTGCAATCTTGCAAAGAAGATATTAATTATTACCTACATAAAATAAAAATTGCTTATTAGTGCACAGGCGAAAAAGAAAACAATTTATGGATGAGGCAAAAAATAGTAGCATAGCAAGGTCACATAACTTTTTCCTCGCGTGCGCGCTGAGGTCGGTGTGGACGTATTTTGCGTGACCTAGTGCATGCTGAATTACTCATGTTCGAGCGAAACACGTCCACACTGGCCGCGGCTTGTGCCGCATGCCACGCGCGGCGGTGAGCGTCTGAGGCTGCTCGTCTGGTATAGACGCACCTATTCGCAAGGCTTACCGAGAGCAGACTGTGGTGGATAGAAGCGCAGCAGCACATTCCTGGAGCCCGGAATTTTAGCTTGTCCGGGCTGGTTTGGGTTCCGTTTCCAATGCTTCATTATGTGCGAGAAGGACAGCTGCATATGCTCATCTACCGTCTAAAATAAAAAAAAACAAGAATTAAAACAAATATTATACGATGTTATGGAAACAATCAAGTGCTTCTTCTCTTTAGAACTGTCCATTCTTCACTTCTCATCAAATAAACCGGGACACTTTCGTTTTTATGGTTTGATAAAACATGAAATATAAAAAACTATTTCGAGTTTGAGTCATTTTCATTAAGATTTATACACCTCTTTTTTTCACTATGATATCAGATGTTTATTCGTACGAAACATAACTTGGCAAGGTGTCCCGGATTTTTTGATGAAAAGTATATTAGCTCTGTACTTACCACTAGATTGAAGTGTTTCGTATTGAAGAACATGAGTGTTGAGAGCAGTACGTGTGGCGAATGCGCGCCGAGCTGCTTACTCTCC
This sequence comes from Keiferia lycopersicella, assembly GCA_029255805.1. Classification (NCBI taxonomy): domain Eukaryota; kingdom Metazoa; phylum Arthropoda; class Insecta; order Lepidoptera; family Gelechiidae; genus Keiferia; species Keiferia lycopersicella. Next base: position 19,767,910 of record JARACZ010000001.1, read on the forward strand.
CATAGGTGCTCTTCTTCCACCCGAGTTACTATGTACTCTGTGGAATACAAAACATGTAAGTAATATGGAAATATAAAACGAACATACAACCTTACTTCGGTCAATGAATTCTGTCATTATTTAAAAATAAAATACTTACGTGAATCATTATAAAGGACAGAGAACTTCCTAGCCACTTCGTCCAAGCAATCTGTGAATTTCTCGTAATATGGGTCTGTGAAAATGTTATCTATACGTCCGTTTTCAAAGAGATACTGTTGTATACCTGAAAGTAATGGGGAAGGTTTTACACAGAGGTAGAGATCAAGATACTTTACAGAATGGATGTGGGATGTAGTCTTTTTGTGCAATGTAATGAATTACTTACCTAACACCAAGTAATATATTGTGTCAGGTGCGTACTCGCTGCCATTGGGTTTTCGCACTTCCTTGACGAATAGACAAAGAGAATAGTTGAGCTCGTCTGCAGTCAGTTGCAATATTTCCGATTTGAATGGTTTCCGTCGTATGGAACTCTTTTCTATTTCCGCATTTTTCGTCATCACCCACTGCTTCCAAGCGTTTACACCAAACGTGTACTGTAAAATAAAGATTATAGTTGAGTTCAATTACCTTAAAGCAATGTTTTGAATTAACAATCAGTGCAGCCGATTTTATTTGATATAATTGAAGTTTTAAAATCTTAGTTTAAAGTAGGTAAGGCAGTAGTAGATCAAGACAAAATGTTTTCTCATACAGCATTGCAGATTATGATGAAGATTAGTTATTCCATCACCTCATAAGTACATTAAAAATAATACTTTGATAATTTTTAGTTATGCTATGCTGGAATTACCTTCAGGCACATATTAGCATCTGGCTTTTCGGCCGGTTCCCTTGGAGGTTCTGGCTGCGCGGGCGGCGGTGGCTCCGAGCGCCGGCTGCGTTTGGACCGCGACGACTGACGCGCTGCAGCGGGCGGCGGGGCTGCGCGTTTACGTGGCGCTGCCGCTGCTGATGACGCGCGCAATGCGGCGACAGCGCGCTGCTGCTCGAGCACCATCATGTGATGGTGGTGCATTCCTTCACCTTCAAGACCTAAAATTATAGTATCACATTCACATTTTGATAAATTAAGAAAGCTTTACCACTCGTTGTAAGCATCAAAGTTTGATGACTTTTGAGGGTTGTCGGGGAGGAATAAGTGCGAAAGTGACTTCTATTTTGTACATTAGCTAGCGGCCCGCCCAGCCGCTCTGCGCAAGCTGTAACTCACTTTATTTTTCCGTTAAGTCATCACTCTCCTTGCCCTATCCCATTCTCGTCCGGGTCGGCTACCTAACCAAGGGGATTTGACGTTGAACTAAGTTTTTACACAGAGCCACTGCCATCTCCTCTGCGACCCGAAGGCTAACCTGGCCCGAACCCTACGTTAAGTCACATTGAAATATCTAAATTCAAATTTTATTTGAATGTGGGGTCATCAAGATGTTTTCCTTCCCCGCAAGAGCAGTCGATAAATGTACGTGAGTAAAAACACATCGGTACATGGCGGGAATCGAACTCGAGTTGGCTGCCGACACTTGATTTAAACCTCACTCTTGAAACTCCAACTATAAAAACAAGCTGCATAAAATCCGTTGTGAAGTTTTAAGGAAAGATCAAGCATACTTCCATAATACAGATATAAGGACGCGCACACACGCGAAAAGCGATTTAGTGATAGTTGGGTCGTTGGACGACCGCGATAATGACATACCAGGCATTCCCGGATGCGAGCTGGGTGTGATAGTGTTGGCTGTCATAGCCGATTCCAAGTCTACTGGCTGGTCCTCATACTCAGTGGCCATCTTCAGTGCCATTTGTAGCATGTCTTCGCCAAAGGCATTGTTGCCATCCATACCAGCTACCGGACTGAACCCTTCCTCTGTAACACAAATTTTAGTTAGTCCAAGTTGGACTGGCAGAATAGGGTTGTGGACTGGTATTCAAATGAGCTACTTTTTAAAACGATCTAAAATTGTATTTCGTATGAAAATAGCAATGTATGACATCAAACACTGCTATTTTGGAGCGTCAAAACATTTGCTTTTGTGTAAATTTTCTGTTTATCAATTCAAACATCAACAATTTGAAAAATTATGATGGAAGGCCGTAGTATTGGTGTACAATAGTTTTAAGCGTGCAACTTTTATATTTTATTAATGACTCAGTCCACAACAGAATTGTCCCCGTACGCAGAAGCCATTTACTAAACATTTAATTGAATTGAGGCTATATTTCAAATAAGAACAGCTTACTTTTAAAGATAAACTGTAAAATTTCAACTTAGTATTTAGAAGTAAAAGGTACCAACTACTTGCTTAATATATGCATAGGCATTATAAAGAAAATATTTCAATGCGTATTGATACAGAATGACTTCATAATAAAACCTATCGCGGAGGAAATGGGATCACTTTCGTTAGCATAATGTTTTTTCCACTAATATGTTTTAGCATAAAATGTTTCGCATAATTATTTTTCCCCTTTTATATGTCTAACAATTTTTTATAGACATTAGGTTAGGTTAGGTTAGTATTTTTATAGACATTAGGTTAGGTTAGGTTAAGTTAGGTTAGGTTAGATTAATAAATTATGCTTAACGTGTTATGCCTACTATTTTATGCGTAAGTGTCATTAGTTCAATGTACATTGTGCCAACCTATATTATGCCTAATATTTTTATGCAAATAGATAGGGAACCGGAGGAAATATGCTAGAGTCAATCCTAAATCCTAAACTAAAAATCGTACCTTCAAAAGTTGGCCTGAAACCTAGATGGCTTTAGTAAACAAGAAAAAACTGGTTTAGTCTCATAATCATAACAGCATGTGATTATAAAACTGAACATAATGAAGTTAAATACTTAGTAGATCTTAATTTGTTCACCCATAAACCAGCATTTAAAGGAATAGATTGTGTAGTAAAAGTTACGTTAAGTGTTACGTAGAGGCGAAGTTAAGATTTTTAGCTTATTTTAGGATTGAGTGAACGTTTTGAACATAAAAATTCTACACCTGAAACAACCGTTTTGCTTAAACTAATACTTACCATTGTCGTCATCTGTGTCTGAATCACTTTGATCCTTCTTCTTGTCACCGGCGACCATCTCAGCCATCATGAGTAATTCGGCCTCGAAAGGATCGGTCGGCATTTTATCGTGGATTTTATTGATTTCCTTCATGATCCCTTTAGCGGAGTTTCGTGTGGTAGGGATAAACACAGGCGTGGGTATCGGTATTGGAATGGGTATTGGAATAGGGAACGGAAGAGACCACATGGCGCATGGAACCGGCACGTAGATAGGAACCGGGACTGGAATCAACACCCGTCGCTCTAGACTGGGGTCCGTCTGGCACTCTTTAGTACACGGGTGCGGACGGCAGGAAACACCTTTTGAGACCATCATAGGTTTGGCCGAGGTGCCTTTGTTTGCCACTTCTTGCGGCGGCAATGTTTTAACGATGACATGGTTGTAGATTTTTGGAGGAGGTGGTGGAGGCGGCGTGGGCGGTTTGGGCGGCGGTGGAGGGGTTTTAGGTGCTGCCGGCGGCTCTGGCTCGGGCGGCGCTTGGATTTGTTGCGCTATTTGTCGCTTGGATTTGCCGCGTGTCACAGCCGGCATGAGTGGAGGGGGCGCGGCCAACGATTGGACATTTGAGATTACCGGCAGGCCGGAAGAAGTTGTGCGCTGCCCTGGTTGGGCCTTCTGCTGCAATGCTGTACATAAAAAGAGAAATTAGTAACAACACACATAAAAGACACATGATATAGTCAATACACAGCAACAAAACTTTTACTAACCATTAGTTTTGTTGGGAGTAGGGTAGGTTCGCCGAGGAGCGCCGGTTGGAACGGCCTTCTGTTGATCAATGTTGGCCTCACCGGGCATAAGAGGGGGTTTAGAGTACTGGCCCTGAACGTAAACATAACATATATAAATAACAAACATTCGAAATAAACTTATTATATTTGTAAATCCGTTCGATATTTTATCTAACTCGAACGAGATTACTGTCCAAAATGGACTAAAAGCTAACGTGTTATTTACCTGGAAAGACATAACGCACTGATACGTGCAGAAATTGCGGACTGTAGCGTCAGACATCGTCAAGTGATACTGAGCGAGGGATGTTCGCTTGCACATATCGCATTTAGTTCTGGAAATTCATTAGGAAAAAATTAATGACATGTTAAAAGAAAAACAATTAACATTATCTATCATCACATCATTACATATCATATAGTTTTAGCGCATATTTCTAGTAATTTACCTCCTTGAAGAGACTGCATTCACGGATACTTGATACAAATTCAAACAGTTCAATGAGCACATCATGATGACTTGAGCATTGGCTTGAGTGCGTCGGATCATATCAAAGTTGTACTTCTTCACTTTGCACCAGTTGCATGGAACTATGTGACGCGAGTTACTGATGAAAACGTTCATGCAAGATTTAGAACAGAAGCATTGAGCATTGCTGCCGTCGTAGATAGTAAAGTTTTTGTTTTGTCGACGTTCAAAATACTTTTTGCACCAACGACACTGATCTGTAACGAGAAAATATATAATAGAAGAAATAAAGCATTTGATCTCCTTGGGTTGAATGAAACTAAAACATTTTGTGAATTCGGTCATGTTACCTGGGAAAACGTTGTTAACGAATTTGAAAGCAGCAAAGCAAGGATCAGAGCATAATCTCTGTAAGGAATTTTCATTCACTTCTACTTCAATTGTGGTTGCCTTTTCCAGAGAGCAGACGGCGCACTTGGCCCACACTGGCTGCGGAATCGGGTTCTTGCTCATCTGATCGAACTTTTCCATGCACGCTTGAGAACAGAAATCTTTAAACTGTCCCTTGTCGCCAACAGGAGCAAGAAAACCTTCATGACCCGCTGAAATGTCCCTCTGACAATAACAGCAAATCTTCAAGCCCTTCTTGAATTCCTCGAGGCATCCAGAATTACAAAACTGGCGAATGTCGTACCCGAATCTCACGCAGTATTTCCCTAAGCTGGTGTGCTGTACGTTATTTTTGCAGTTGGCGCATCTCGCCCCAATCTTATTCTGATACCGCCCTAAGCAAACTTCGTTACAAAAGTCCATTGTTTCCCACGTCAACATCTTGTCGTCGAGATCAAGAATCAAAGTACATTGCGTGCATCTACGGATGAATGTGCGTTCTCTCTCCTCTCTAGCGGCCTGTACCATAGCTGGTGTTTTAGCTTGAATTTTGTATGCTTCGTCCAAATATTTGTCAGTAGCATTACTGATGACTTTTAATTTGAGTAAAGGCGGATTCTGCGGCGCTACTGCAGGAGCAGCAGCTACAGTCTTACGTGGCAATCTTTTTTTCTTTATGATGTATCTTCCTCCCTCTTCTTCATTTAGCTGTTTGAAGCAAGGTAAATCGCAAAAGTATTTAGTTTCGCCATAGCGAACCATCACATACGAGCATTTTTTGTTCTCGTTACAAACTACACACTCGGCATCACTAGGAGTAAACTCAGGCGTAAATTCATCAACGTGCACTCTTCGTCGCTTGAAAGAATATTTATCCTTTTCATCTGCCATCATGCTGTGCAAGCATGTCAATGAGCAATAATACGTATCTTCGCCGTCGTAGTTGTAATAGAAGTAGCAAAGTTTGCTGTCCTCACATTCGGAGCAAGTGAGTTTTTTGGGCAAGATTTCTTCTATCAGGAATTCCTTTCTCATGACTGAATATTCGCCTGGGTTTTCGGCCTGGTAGTCCTTCAGGCAAGATTCGCCACAGATGTAATTTTCGTTATTTTTCCCTCCGAACCGATACATGCAATTCAGCTCGGATTTGCACTGCAAACACTTGTTCTCAATAGGGCTAATCTCGTGTATAGTATTTGTGACAGCAGAGTCTTCAGTTTCTTCTGCTTCTTCAGTTTCATTCTCTTTATCTGAAATCGAAGAATAGAATGTTAATCAAGTAGTATATCAAAATCACAGAAATGTACGTCGCATTGGTTAAAAGTTTGGGGGATATAACGTCACCTTATTTTAACACCTCGAGGGTAGTTAAATGGTTCTTGTTTTGCGGTTTTGTACTTGAAAGAACATTGTGGCTCTTTCAAGGACGCTTCACACGATCTAAATATATCGGCATTCGACTTGGAATCGCTGCAATTACTCCAAAACAGCGCTAAGGTTCCGATGTTGTCGAAGGCTGCTAGTCATATGACGAATCTCGACAAAAGCCTATAGACGTGGGTCAGTAATGTGATGGGTCTAGTTTTTGAGGAACGAATGTCTCCTTTCTTAAAAATTAAAGCTATCTGTAGTCCACGCCTTGGGGTTTGCTCTATTGTCTATCACGGAATTGAATAGCCTTCTCAGCTCGTCAAGGACAAGTTTTACACCAGTCTTAAGCAGTTCAGAGGCCACTCAGTTTTCCCTGAGAGCCTGTCCATTCACATTGTACGTAGTCGGTCCCAAAGTTCTGTCATTGGCACATTATTTTTGAATTTGGAACACGTATTAGGAAAATTTTTATTGCATTCCCTTTTTGAATGTTTGACAATTATTTTAAAACAATAAATGACCATTTGGCGCGATTTTTCACGATGGAGTGGACTTTGAAAGAAAACCGAATAGCAGTTTTCGCGTTGCATCGCTGTGGGCACTCGCCGAGTACCATTTTCAAGTTGCTCAAAAAATTGAGAATAACGCTTAGGTTTGTGTATCATACTATAAGTAGGTACAATGAAGTCTCAAGTGTTGAGTACAAAAAAAAAAAAAACTGGCCGGCCTCGCTCCGCAAGAACACCAGCAGTGATCAAAGCGATCGAGGCGCGCATACGAAGAAATCCTGTCCGAAAAGAGAAACTTATGGCTTTGCAGATGAAGGTTAGTAGGAAAACAGTCAAAGAGGTTTTAAACGAAGACCTTAAGATGCGAGCATACAAAAAAGGAGTGGGCACTTACTTAATGCCCGTTTAAAAGAAATTAGACTCAAAAGATCCCGGGTGTTGTTAAAACGGTACGCGAAAAACGAAAAAATTTTTAATATAGAAGAAAAGTGTAATAAACAAAACGATAGAGTGTACGCTAGCAGCTCTGAAGAAGCAGGAAACAAAGTTCCGCGGGTGCAACATGGGCATCATCCCTCATAAGAGATGGTCTGGCTCGGAGTCTCCTACTATGGGCCAACTGAGGTTCATTTTTGCGAAAAGGGGGTCAAAACCAGTGCGAAAGTGTACCAAGAGATGATTTTCGAACGGTACGTCAAAGACCTGCCCAACACACTATTTTCAGGATATCACTTTGTGTTCCAGCAGGATTCTGCGCCCGCTCACAAAGCCAAGACTACTCAAGCCTGGTTCGAACGTCAAAACATTGACTTTATAAGACGCGAAGATTGGCCTTCCTCCAGTCCGGACCTTAATCCTCTGGACTATAAAATTTGGCAGGTCTTAGAGAGCACAGTCTGTGCTAAGCCCCATAAAAATTTGGGGAGCCTGAAGTCAGCCATAGTTAAAGCAGTCGCTGAAATCGACATAGATTTGGTGCGTGCTGCGATAGACGACTGGCCGCCGCGGTTGATGGCCGTTATTAAAAGCAAGGGAGGCCATTCCGAATAGTTTTATGTTATTTTGATTCTTCGATAATTGTATTTTTAATTGATATATAAATTTTTAAAAACGGATCGGTACTTTTTATTTTATCAGTATTTTCATATATGACAGAACTTTGGGACCGACTACGTATATAGTATGTCCGGGAGATCGTGCGGAAAGTGGCGGGAGAACGGACCTCTAGGGTCTGTCGCGTCGCGTCAGATTGAAGGTGTTAGTCCATGTATTCAATTGTTAGAACTCATCATTTCCAGCTTGTGACAGATTGGGTGGGACGAATGAGTAAGTGCCGAGATGGAGTTAGAAGGTACAGATAGCCTAAGTGTGGATTCAAACGTATACGCTGGATAAGCACGTGCTGAGCGCATTTTTAGTACAAAACGTACACGCGAAGCTCTCGCAGTCATACTCAGCCTAACACCGATTTCCACTATTCACACAATTCAGTACTAACAGGTGCTCAGCAAGTGTTTACGTCTAAACCCGCCGTTCGTATAATCAATACATACCACCACCATTTTCGTCTCCATGCTCGTCACCGGCTGTGTCCACGTCCATGCCTTCTCCAGCGCCATCATTGTTCATCTGCTCGTCTGTGTGGAGGTCAATTTCGTTCTCCTCCTTGGGCACAGTAGCTTCCACAGCAGCTGAGGCTGCGGCTTCTTAAATAAAATTAAATGAATTAATATTTGTAAGCAGATGCTTTCAAACTACTTTTTATCGTAATATATTTTAAATAACAATTCGCATCCTAGCAGATTGGTTTCACTAATAAACAATTACTTAAAACAAAAAAGTTTAATGATCTTGTATGTAACTAGCCGGCACAAACTTCCCTTTAAGCTTTAGTTATAAATGAAATAATAAATAATTACAATACTTTTAAATCTCGCGCATTCTGAATATTTTTTTGCTATACATATTTGATGGTGATTTGCAGTTGCATTTTGGCATTGATTTGCTTGTGCTGTTCATTAAATAGTTCATTAAATAGTTAGGTTTCTTGTTAGCGCACCCCGTAAATTTCCTAAACTTGATGGAACAATACAAAAAGCAAATTTATTTATTTTATATTTAACTTCATGCACATCTGTACATTGGCGGCCTTAATGATTAGGTGCGTCTCCATAGACCGAGTAGCCTCAGAAGATCACAGCCGTGCGCGGCATGCGAGCGTGAGGTAGCGCATGCTCAATTGCACTATGCTCGGGCGAAACACGTCCACAAAATGAGCATCTGAGGCTGCTCGCTCTATGGAGACGCACCTATTTATTATTTATTCCTTTTTTGTATATTACACAGGATGTCCCGTTATTAATGGATCAACCATTAACTGCGGGACGAGGTAGTGATAAGCAATAACAATTTTTTGTATTGTTTATTTTTTTGGATCGGCCATATAAATTCACTTGGTTAGTAATACATAGTATATGTGCGACCCAAGTTCTTTTATCATATTTCCAAATAAACTTGGAAAAGTTGTTTATTATAACCGGCCCATTCCGCAGTAAATAGTAGATCCAAAAATAACGGGACACCCTGTATACTACGATCAATTAACTGAGTTAAAACTGCCAAGATGCCATATGTGAGGTGCATGCGAAAAATTCGGAGAGTGCCGATATGCTCTCAGCTGTAAGTCCTCTTTGGAAATCACTGGACTAAGAACTTATTTACGCAGGACAGTGTTAGTAAGAATTTATGCTATTAACATCGATTGTATGAAGATTATACAACACCATCAATACCATCAATAGGTAGATATTTTGCTTTAGTACATGCCTATGGTGGATAATCATGACATCATATTGTGGAAATATTTTAATAAGTGTACGGAAAGTTATATATTATGATGATAAGTGTTAGAAACAATAATATTTTTACGAAAAAAACATTTTATCTTCACAATAAAACAATTTTAAACAGAGTTATCGTGTGTTTGTTTTTTAACTTTATAAACGTTTTGAGTTTTTAAGGTTATAATGAGATCTTGGTCATCTCATCATCATTAGGGATAATCCAACCATAATCATAAGAGCTTAAAAATCCAAACTTTTGTGTTTACACTTGCAGAAAGATTAGAATTCGCTTTTTGGCCAAGTAATCTGTTGCAACCAGACACCATTGACTTCAATTGACATTTAAGCGGCATGAAATTAAATGCTTTCGCAGTGGCAAACAAAACTCGCATCAGCAATCATTGATATAAAAAATTCGTCCAGTTATTGGATGGTTTACACCTGAAGATAGCTAAGAGTATTATACACAATAAACTTTAATATATACATCCTCGTACGGGGGCAAATAGCATACAATGTCATTCAGAAAGAAAAATAGAAATATCATTTCATATTTTCTACTAAAAAGAAATACTTTATTACGCATGAAAAAACAGAATACAGGCAAATATTAAGGCGTATTCATTTGGAGTGTCCCAAGCACGAGAAAGAAGTCCCGTGACAAAATTATTTAGAAAACATGTCTGATAAAAAAGTGCAAAGAAAAAAAAAAACGTCGCAAAACAAATAAGTATTTACAAACGAATAATGTGAAACTGTACCCTGAGTGAGAAGCTTAAAGAGAAACAGTATTAAAAAAGTAAAGCATCAAAGATTCTTACCTTCAGCCAATCTTCTCTTTTCAGCTAACACTTTCTCTGCCTCAGCTTTGTCAGCCTCTGAGATTTCTCGTTCAGTGTCGGGAAGAAGGCACACCTCCTCGTCTGCTCCTGGCTCATCAACTATTTCTGCCACTGCACCTTCTTCAATGGCTGTGAGATTTACAAACAGATTTACCTTAAGCAAATGGAAGTTAGAAGGGCTAGATGGGTTAGAAGAGCATCACCATCTTTCTATTTTTTATGTTTATACATTGTTAGGTGCGAGATATGCTAGTGAGTAAGCTAACCTGTGGTGTCACACCACAGTATTTGGCAATTTCAGTTGAAAATACAAGAAATATGCATCACTGATTATTGCAGTATGGTATTGCGCGGTACAATGCTGCTGGTGGGATCAGACCTTGATTAAAAGGAGAATGTCTCACCTGCTTGAGGGTCTTCATCATCCCCGGCGCCGAGGTCACCGTCCACATTGTGATCGTCGTCATCATCATCGTTATTAGTCTGAGCTGCAGCAGCCGCGTCACTGGTTTCCGCTGGGGCGTCAGTGCGATCTTTTAGTAGCGCGTCAAATGGATCCAACGCCTATAACAAGATAATACAGTAATACAAAATTCTTCGTTATTCTCTTTTTTTAAATAATCTAACTAAAGAATGAAGACAAGAAATCTGCACGTGTTTATCTGTCAATTGCTAGCTCTTGCATTAGTAGTTTAAACTAAACATAACATTTTGTTTACCTGAGTGTGATCTTCTTGTGCATCGTCCATAGAAACATTAGGAGCTGTTTCAAATTCTGGCTTTCCCACTTCATCGTCTTTTGTATCTTTTTTGTCGCCTTCCTGACTTGAAGTGTCGTCAGGCTTCTCCTTGGCGTCATCATCAGGTAAGTCCGAAGTCTCGGTATCCCTGTCAGCTGGTTGATCATCTATAGGAACATCTGCTGTAGACTTATCTTCATTTGCTTTTTCATCAGGTTCTTTTTTGTCAGATTCTTTTTCATCAGGTTCTTTTTTGTCAGATTCCTTTTCATCTGGTTCTTTTTTGTCAGATTCTTTTTCATCAGGTTCTTTTTTGTCAGATTGTTTTTCATCAGGTTGCTTTTCCTCCGGATCTTTTTCTTCAGGTTCATTTTCAACTGAAGAAGATAAACCAGTTTTAAATCAGTTAGACAACTACTAAAGCTACGGTAAAAAATCTTATTAAAAGAATAAGTAGGGTTTAGTAGTAGTGTTACCTACAAAAAAAATTAAATGAAAATATTAGTTTTATTGAGTTACAACATTATTTTTGTACTTGATTGTTTGCCACTGTATGATTACAAACCGGGATTAGACTTGAAAAATTTTGTAAACACACCGGCCTGCATATCCGGCTCGTATGCCTGTACCTATGCATGCGCGTACTTTATATGGGATTGTATGAAAGATGACACACCGCTTGCGTTGCGTAGTGCAGGAGAGCGGTGTGCAGTCTCTCATACAATCCCATATATTACAAGGTACGCGCGTTGTCACAAGGGAGTTATCATTTAAGGGCAGAGCACACCACCTCCGTATGCAGCTCGTATACATGCTTTAAGTGAACACTATATAGTTTAGTTCTGCCATTCGATACTAGATGACAGTACTGTCAGGACGTACTCAGTTTTTTTGTTATGGTTATTTTGAGTATCCATGTGATGCCGGCGTAGAATAGCATCACCCCATTTCTTTCCCGCGGGTGTCGTAGGAGGCGACCAAGGGACTTGAGGGTTCAGGTGTATTACAACGTTAGGCGACAGACTGACAACCTGGCACCACAGTGATACACGAATCATCTGAAGAAACCCTCAATATAAGTCAGACGTGGCGATAGCGACCGTATTTGTACGGTCGTGAACGCTCTGCCTGCCCCGTTGGAGTTAGCAACATTCAATTTGAGAATTAAAAAATAACCGGGTAATAAATCACATTCAGCCTTTAAACTTCAAACATATTGTGTACCATAAAAACCTAATTTCACGAAGTGTGAAGTTTTTTTAGGGCCGGGACTCAGGACCGAAAAGTATGGAATAAAGTATGAAAGTAGACTAGAATGAGTAGTAGTATAGAATTTCAATATTCAATATCTTGCATATATATATGTGAATGGAATGAATCATATTATTATGATGCCGGCTTAGAATAGCATCACCCCATTTCTTCCCGCGGGTGTTGTAAGAGGCAGCTAAGAGAGTCGAGGATTTTATGTGTATTACAACTTAAGGCGACAGGCTGACAAGACAACCTGTCACTATAGTGATACAAGAATAATCTGAAAGCGCCCCAATACTTGTCAGACGTGGCGATAACGGCCGTAATTTTACGATAGTTAACGCTCAACCTACCCCGCAAGTAATAAAGGCGTGATTTGTATCTGTATGTATGTAATTTCAATATTGTCGTGTTTGTAGAGGCACTACAAACCTGACGACTTAAATCATACTGTATTTGCATACCCTAAGTATTGGGGATTTATATTTTGTCTTTAAATGTCACTGTATAATTAGTAAGCTAACAGCCGCGTCCACAGTAAGCAAACAGCCTCGCCCGCTCACCGCCTCGCGCGGGTATACCTACCTACCTACAAGTGCGGGAGAGACAGATTGCTTAGACAAAATAGGTGAGTACAGACCACTCAAGCACTCATGTGATCACCGCCTCGAACAGCATTCGGGGCACGCTCGTGTGAAGCAAATTCGGTGCTTTCTGTATGTGTTTTTAACGCGCCTTTGAGCCGCCATTTTGGCTAATAGGTGCGTATTTATCGGCCGAGCAGCCTCAGGTGCTCACCGGCATGAGGCGCATTGCGCAGTGACGACGTATTTTGCCTTAGCAGCGTTTGCTAAAACTCGCGAAAAACGTCCACATCGACCGCGCATTGCGCCGCATGCCGCGCGCGGCTGTGAGCATCTGAGGCTGCTCGGCGGGTATGTACGAACATTATCACTTATTTACAAAAACCGCGCGCAATCTACCATCTTGATTCAGTTCATCCACACTGGGCACGCAGCCTCGCGAGGCGGTGAACACGCGAGGATGGTCGTCCACTGTGGACGAATCTATGGATGAGGGCAAAACCACAGGTTGACATGTACTTTTATAACATAACGATGGACGACTCGGTGTCCCACACGAAAAGAAGAAGGACATAAAATTGGTAACTGTTTGTTTTAGAACAAATACCTGTAATGTACCCAGTACTGCGATCATGATTTCTGAATTTCAAAAAGATCTACCTGCCTCAGAGTCAGGTGTCTGCTTAGATCAAGGATGCACAGAATTATTGGGACTGTGGGCCACTTGGGCAAATTCCGAACTGATGGCAGGCCACCACAACAAATAAAAATCACGAAATAGCCTAGTAAATATTAATTATAAAATAAGAATGCATTCTTGCAAATTAAACAAAGGGCTTTCTTAAGCAAAAAAAGAAAATATATTTCGCTGACAAAATTTTTTGAAATTGGTGATTCTCTTCTGTAACATGCTACTGCTCACGGGGCCCCAGTCTGTGCATCGCTTCGGCTTAGATGATGGTCAAGGGGTGATGAGGTTGTGTTGGAAACATTAATTACATAGTAACATAAACAAATAAGGGGTGGTATGGATATGAAATTTTTATTATTGATCTGGATATGGATAATGAAAAAAATATGTTCCCTAACTTTACCAATTATATTGATACAATTTGAATTTTTTGGTTTTGTACATAGTTTTTTGGATTAAGTTTTGATAGTTTCAGTGCTGGATAATAACTAGAAAAAACACACCAAGTATTGGTAAATCTTAAACTGCTATGTAAACTAAGTAGTATGACATTTATGACATAAATCAAGCATGATTCGAAGAAAACCAGTCATAAAGGGGTGAGGCCCTGCCTTTATCCAAATTTAAGGCAAAATTATATTTTTATATTAGATATCTGATAGTTTAGGTTTTAGTTATGGAACTCCATAACATTGGAATAAATTGTCAGCATTTCTTGTGAAAACTTTGCTTGCCATCCCACATGCCAAGCATTTGACTATGGCTATAGTTTGACTAAGGCTTAGGTCTAGTGGTGCATGGTTGTATTTGTGTCTGTCCTGTTCACAATGACAATATTCTAAAGTCTCGCTACTATATTAGAGAAAGAATGGAATGTCCCCACCCAGGGTATATTACACTACACACTGGAAGTTGAAATCTGTAGCACTTATGTACACTCACCAGTTTGCTTGGCACCTTCTTCATTATCAACCTCCATAGGTTCTACAGCTTCCTTGTCACCTTCCTTATCCTGAGGAGCAGCTGCTTCCTTCCCATCCTCAACTTCCTTGGCAACAGAGCTAGTACTTTCGTCATCATGTCCATGCTCTACATGATTTTGAAGATTTGAGTCACCAGAATCACCAATACTTTTATCATTCACAAGTGATTTACTTTCATTATTTTTGCTATCATTATCTTTATTTTCATCTATTGATTTTTCAGTAGCATCATCTGAAGTCGCCTTTTTATCATCCTTCTTTTCAGTCGCAGAGTCACTTGCTGTCCCTGCAATACCCTCACTATGCTTTTCAGGCACACTCTCTTTTTCATCCATTTTTCCAATCTAATTGGAACTAGTCAAGATAATTAGAAATAAAAATACATCTGAAAAACACAAAAACATTATTACTGGAAAATAAATTCTCGGTTAGTGTATGTTTATGAGGGATACCGCCGCACCCGGCGTAACTTTTAAGGTTAGAATTGCACAAAATAAGCCTAAGGCGCTATCCCATACAAAAATAATAGCTTAATAAATAGTTCCACATTTTTGAACTTGAGTTGTAGGCTTTTTTGCTATTCCTACGATTTTAAAGATAAAAATTACATCTGTAATTACTTGCAAACGACGCCAACCCTAGAACGCTGCCATAGAACGCGCGCTTACATTATTTCCACCTTGAGTTTATATTATGGACAAATAGATAACAGTCGTACGAAATAAACATCCCTGAATTCGACAATTACACCGAACTCCAAGCACTTTTGCGATAAAATATAGTTTACAGAGACCGACAAGAATGTATGAGCGAACTTTCTTTGTGGAGTAACGAACGATGTCACTGCGTTTTATAGGTGCCAATAGCTCAATGCAGCGTGCAATGAGATAGTCCAATATTGTGACTAAAACACATATATTAATAGGTGCTTTGAAATGTTCAATTTACTTACTGATGAGAAATACTTTCAATAATCTCTCGCTAAAGCACAACAAACGACCACCATTTTGGAATCAACCTGCCATTGCAGTTTTGCGGTGCGGATATAGATGTTATGTCAATTTGATAACTTTTTAGCCTAATACAATTTATTATATGCAATCAGCAACGTTATTTACAATAAAAATAATAATTAACAATTAAAAACCTATATATGTTGCAGTTGTATATATTGCAATGTAAAAAAACATTGAAAGTACTCAATGATATCCAAAAATTATTTTTGTTAGGTTGGTGTTAGATGACGCTTCGGTATAGTGTTGCACATCACATGAAATGAGAAAACCGGTTTTAGCATCATCGATTTCTTAGTTCTCTCTCTTCATCAATCCGCTACTTACACGCACGCGAACCGTCTGCGCGGACTATCCGATCCGCGCAACGCAGCGCACGCCTTCAAATAAATGTCGAACGTAATGGGTTTATAATTTGCTAACCAGCTACGCGATTTATGCCGAATTTTGCCAATAAACTTGTATCCTATAGTTTCATATAGTTGCCGTGCCGACACGAGTTTAGTAGTGATAAGACGATACGATGAATTACGATGCATCGTACCCGATTCGGCATACATACTTGAACTTGAACTTATTTACTGATCGAGTGAACTTATTTACTATTACTGATCGAGGAGCTGAGAAGCGCCAACATCGGATGTTTTATTGGAGATACATGTTTTAATAACTTAAGTTATGCAGATGATATGGTGCTTCTCTGCCCCTCGATCAGTGGACTTCGGAAGCTAGTTTCTATCTGCGAAAGATTTGCCCAGAGTAATGGGATGAAGTATAATGTCAAGAAGTGTGAGATGCTAGTTTTCCGTGCAGGTAAAGGTCCGGAGATAATTCCACCTGTATTTATGTATGGCTCGTCAATTCAGGTTGTAGATCGTTTCACATATCTTGGTCATGTTTTGACAGAGCACCTGACTGATGACGCTGATGTCGAGCGGGAGAGACGGGCTCTGGCGACGCGTTGCAATATGCTGGCAAGAAGGTTTGCGAAATGCTCTAGGGATGTAAAAAATGTGCTCTTTAAGGCTTTCTGTCAAAATTTCTATACATGCCAACTTTGGATTAATTACACCAGAAGAGCATATAGCATCCTTAGAGTACAATACAATGATGCCTTTCGAATTCTTCATCGACTTCCCAGATATTGCAGCGCAAAAGGTATGTTTGCCGATGCTGGGGTCCCGGATTTTTACGCGATATTGCGCCACAGAACTGCCTCTTTTTGGAAGCGAATTCGTGCATCTAAGAATGAGCTAATACAGGCCATTGCTCAGGATACCTATGGAAATAGGTTCTTTTTGCACTGGTTAAATGTTCACAGGGCTAGTAATAAGAAGTGAGTGTAGTGGGTATATTTTATTTTATGTGTTTTAGTATGGGTTCATGAGATTGTACTGCTAGGTACTATTTTGTATTGCCTGAAATAAAGATCTTATTATTATTATTATTATTATTTTATGGATGGCATAACAATACAAATAAAAATAACTAGCAATGTATACCGAATCGGGGACGATGGTCTGATCGCCACTTTAATAGTATTTTTATTTTTATATATTTATTTTATTGAAGCCCTGAGCTCGAACTGGTCGGGCGAACCCATCGGTCCCCCTTTTTGAAGGCAATCCAACAGTTGCGAACTAATGGTTTTGGCTGATTTGGCTGTACAGCAAGGCAATGCAGAAGGCCAAGGGCGATAGCTGAGGTCAAAAGCGCTGTCGGTCAGATGCTGCATCTAAGCTCCTCTCCGGTCGTAGCGGTTCTCCGTTCCACTGGGTATAGAAAACTGAGGAAGGGAGAGTGCGTCTGTGTTTGCGCATACGCTTATGCACTTTATTGTATCCTGCGCAGATGACAGAGCTGCGTAATTAACTAAGAGAGACTAAGTCCCGTGGCGATGGGCAGAGGTAGAGAGGTCGGGTCGTGATGTGCACCCGACTTTGTCTGATGTCTGCACACTGGCGGATCCGGTATTGATGGTCGTTTCTGCCCTACCCCTGAGCAACAGCGTGGATTGGGAAGCAGCCAGAGTGACGAAGCAGCCCTATTCAGGGAGACTCTGCTTCCCCACTGCTGCTTCCCGTGCTTCACCCACAAGGGGAGGGGACTAGAAAATGTGCCCTAAATAAAGCTTGCCCTACACTGCACGTTTTTACTTGAATAATAATGGTTGCACATTAAGCGCAACTAAGCTGAGATGGAAGTTGTTAATGCTAACTCACTCTCTCTTATGTATTTTGCGTATTTAGTTACAGACTGAAGTGAGTTGCAAATAAATCCATCAATATTATTGGTTGTGATTGGTTGCATTGGCGGCACAAATCAGAATCTTTAAAAAAATAGCACATAGCATAGATCAATTTTTCTTTGTTTACTAGGAAAATGGACCTTATGTCATAGCATTTGCTCCAACGTCACAAACGTCACAGGGATCATTCTATATTTTACAGACTATAGATTTAATGTATTTCGTATTTTTTTTATTGTAAATTGATCTATATGATTTATTTATTTTTGTCCTGTAGACCAATTTTATTGGTATTCATAAATATGATCCTTGGTCTTTATATTTTTCTATGCTAGAAAATCGCAACCAAATCCTAGACCATCGCTAGAGAGCGCTTGCTGCCCGCTATATAGGTAGTTAGTTCCCGTCCCATCGTGGTGTAGTTTTTTCCGAGGTTACAGGGAAAAATTAAGTGCGTCACTTGATGTAATAGGAATTTTACGAAGTCCAGTTCAGGAGAGGTTCGTTAATTGACTTTATTTGTACAAGGAATAATAATTTTATTTTGGCGGGAGGGCTGGCACGTTGTTATACAGTTCAAGCACTGAATGGCGATCTGTCATCCCATGTCATCCATTTGTCGCCTTTTGACCTCGACCAAACCTCGACGACTTTACACACTTTACACATTACGTTTAAGTTTCAACGGGCTATAGTAATAAAATTAGCAGTGCTGCAATAGTTAAATTCTTAGTACGGTGTGCGATCGATGTGGACAGTCAACGATGCGTCGAGTATAGGCGCGTCGGATATGGATATGCGAGGGTGCCCGAGTTACGAAGCCGGGTTTGACGCTTGCGATCCGTTGAGCTCTGTTTTGGAGTTGTCCGGTCGGGGGCCAGCGCGCGTGCTCCGGCGGAGGTGCCGCAGCGAGGGCGTAGATCGGTCGCCGTACGAGCATGCTCCCGTGCAACGATCTGTAGTTGGTAACCTTCGAAATTATAGCAGCTACAAAGCACTTCCGAACAAAAGCCACTTCACATTAAATGCCGCGTTCGAAAACCGTGTCGCCCAATATTACAAAGAGTGTTCCTTACCAATTGCTGAAAACGGTGATAATATCATGGCAAAAAATCAGAAAGTATATCAAAGGTAAAGTATTTTGCATCCATTGTATTTGGAAATGTTTATCAAGTTGTGTGGCAAAATGGTACTGTAGGTATAACCCCCTGCTTAGTGTAAACTCACATTTTGCCCCAATAGATATCTTCAATTATAATGACTTTTAAGCTCTTTTCATTAAATCTATTTATAAATGAACATAATGAAAATTATTATTCATAATTTCATAGTTACTGATTTTCGCTAGTAGGTATATGACATAGTGTTAATGTTAACTTATAACCTAAATAATTTTCATGTGGAGCAAATATTTGGCTTTGTGCCAATAGTCTCATTGTTAAAAACCATGTGTTTATATTTCAGTTATCAGCCAGGAAGACCGAAATTGAGAAAAACGAGCCCAAGCCGACCACTGTTAGTCTCAGCCCTGTCTAGCCCAAAACCGGAAGAGAGTCGCTTGCCTAAGGTAGAAGAGTTACTAGAAAAAGTTGATGATGATATGATGGAAGTACATCATGTGGTTGCAAAACAACCTCTTAAGTCAATCCTGAATAACCCATTGCCTAAATCACCACCACCTGGAATACTGAAAAAGCCAAAAAGTAAAAACTACCAAGACTCTAAAGAACATAATGCCCACAATGCTGATGGGCGAAGACGGCAGCGCGCTGCTAGTGAGTCTGACAACCTTTTCTGCAGTTTTCGCCTTGGTTCTCCTATCCCTGGATATGAAAGGTTAGTACTTATGATTTCTTTCTTATGAAATAATGTAGCTGTAACATTAATTATTTTGTATTAAACTCTACTTGTATTAAATAGTAGTAGGTAGTATAGGTATATTTGAAATTAAATCTCTTTTCGTGTGGGACATTGTCCAACGACCCGATGAACCCTAGTGTCAGAATTTTTCAACCACCTTCTACAAGTATCAGGCTTCTGACATGGTTGCGTAACGTCGCCGTCTAAGTTATCATAGACAGCAACCGGGACCTTCCGGCTTAACGTGCCATCCGAAACACGGAACCATCTTACTTACGGACAATCGGGTGGTTCAGCGGGCAATGGCCTAACCAGACTGGGAACAAATTCACAAAGAGATAATCATCAACTTTGTGAGTGACCCACCGAGAATCGAACCCGGGACCTTCTGCGTCAAAGGCAGTCGCACTACCACTGCGCCACATCAGTCGTCAATAAATTAAAACATAAATAAGATTTGTTCAAATATTTTGTAATAAATTATACATAGGAATAGGTAGTAGTTATAGGGAATAGAGAATATGATGTGAGTTTGTGATTTATTCATAAAATTGGTATTTATTTTCATAACACTATCACTATTTCACTTACTAGTCTATGTATAAAGAAGTAATCTTTTATTTACATCACCACCGGACAAGATAAGTTATAAAAGATGAAATTTGTTTCAAATAACTATTGGAGCTAATTGATTAACACAGCATACCTAAGCTGATATCTTATCATGGGTTTTATCATTATGATTGATGTTGATGAACATGGTTTCACATAGTTGTATGTTCTAAAATTATTATTTAAAAATTATATTTTTTATTAAAATTATAATTTATTTTCAGTAGAGTAACGTCAAACTTGAAAAGAGCCAAAGATAACTCTGGTACTGGCTATTCTTATGGTAGTGCCTTTGCCACAATCAATACAAGTTCTCCAAGTAAGCAGAATACTAAAAGAAATAACAGATGTCATAGTGCACTGCATCCACAGGATAAAGAGTACCACAACAATGTCCACATCTTAAGGACAACTGCAATTACCAATGAAAAAATGAAAGAGGATCCTATCATTGAATTTGTAAGTGTTATTTATTATTAACTTTAACTATTTGTGCCATATATTTTGTTCCTTGTTGATGATTTTCACCAATTGTGATATGGTAATTCAGAAACAAAGGCTGTAAAGCCTTAGGCAGGTACTTGCCCACCAAACTTGGCAGGCGGATTGGCGAGTGCAGTAAAAGATATTGTAAATAAAATATATAGGAAATATTGCTGCCTATTCCCTAGATTGAACCGCTAGTCGCCATATACGATACGACACCCATGATTATTATGGGGTGATGCTTCTCTAAGCAGGCACCACAAGGGTCTTATACCTTGGATGATATACATTATTATCATGACAACATGATGCGTCATGGCATGGCTCTAAGGCTGTCTGTTTCGTCTAATAACAAAACTTTCATGTGCTTAACAACTTTTACAACTTACGACACCTGCTTACAGAAAAAGACGAGATTATAACCCATCCTTTTCATAATAGTAGGTATAGCTTGACCATAAAGAGTAGATATAAAATGAGGGCGCCACTTCCTTCGCGATCTGTCAAATCTGACAGATAACGCTTAACTATGGCAACAACCGCCGGTACCTCAGGTAAGACAAGTAAAATACCTAGGACTTTTAATTGACTCAGGACTTACTTAGTCACCGGACATCGAAATACTCTGTAAAAGACTGGCGTCAGCAAACTTTGCTCTGAGGCGACTGAGACCTACACTAAGTAATGAAATGACAATATGATGAAAGCATATTATGGGTATTTCCACTCCCTACTCGGTTATGGAGCGTTCTAATGGGCGACAGCTTCTGAACGAGAAAGTGTGTTCAAGAAACAAAAACAAGCAATCCATATATTGGCCGGTGTGAAATATGATCACCATGCTTTTTTTTTTCTCTCTTCTGCAACATGGCAATCTGTTTTACAACAATGAGCCACTTGTTTGGTCGAATACTATTCTTCCTGTGTTGGTGTTTAATTTTCAGAGACAGTCAATGACCTATCTCTCAAACTGCTGTCAAATCAAATCTATGGGACAGGTTTGATATACTGTGTCTTTTTAGTCTGGAGAAGCATATGCTGCCAGTACCCTCCAGTTTCGTGGCTAGTTCATTCACATGTTGAGATAGTCTGTTCTGGTATTTTGTGCTGTGTAATGCTTTCCTGCTTGACAGTCTTAATGCCTATGTCCATTTGGATGTATTTATTGC
Organism: Keiferia lycopersicella; assembly: GCA_029255805.1. NCBI lineage: Eukaryota > Metazoa > Arthropoda > Insecta > Lepidoptera > Gelechiidae > Keiferia > Keiferia lycopersicella. Next base: position 19,789,820 of record JARACZ010000001.1, read on the forward strand.
TGATGTAAGGTGGTATCTTGAGTATTATCCTTATAACTTTATTTTGGAATCTTTCTAGGATTTCTAGGTTGCTGTTACTTGCTGTACCCCACAATTGGATACCGTAGGTCCATATTGGTTTTAGGATAGCTTTGTATATTAATAATTTGCTGTTATGGTTCAGTTTAGAGCTTTTTCCTATGAGCCAGAGCATAGTTCTCAATTTCCTGTCAAGCTGTTTTCGTTTCGTCCACATGTGTTTACGCCAAGTTAGTCGTCTATCCAGGTGCATGCCAAGATATTTGGCGTTTTCACTTTGGGGTATGTCTTCATTGTTTAGCTTGACTGGTGGGCATGTTTCACGTCTTAATGTAAAGGTTACGTGGGTTGATTTGCTTTGATGCCAAAGAAATTTTTATCGACCTTAAAATACTTACCCTACCGTGTCTGTACATTTTGGAAGTGGCGAAGTATGTTAGAACCAATCTTGACAAATTTACAACAAAGGTGGAGATTCACAATCGCAATCTCAGAAACCGTAATGATTAACTACGTGTGCCACCCACTAGAGTTGTCAAATCTAATAACTGCCTACACTCAATGGGACCAAGGGTGTACAACAAAATCCCATCTGACATAAAAGATTCAAAATCAATCACAATATTTATCAACAAACTTAAGAAATATCTACTTAAAGCATTTTACTCTGTTAAACAATTTTTTGCCTACAAACAAGCTGCCCTAGTCTAGATTAATACCTACTGAATGAAATTGTTTACCATAATAATTAATATTTAAAAATAAACATTTGAAATGTAAATTTTATTTATGAATAAATGATTGTATTGTATTATTGTACAACACTGACCTCATATCTATACTTCCGTACTAATTCTAAAGTAGCTCTGTCTGTCCGCTATGCTTTCACGGCCAAACCACTGAACCGATCATCATGAAATTTCACACAGAGATTAGTAAGATACCGAGAACGGACATAAGCTACTTTTTGTCACCACTCGAGGGTCTGAAGTACCTAAACTAGACCACCAGGTAATGGTAATGGTAAAACGGGCTATTTTCCGCAACTCGACGTCTGCATGCGCCTATTTTGCGTAAAGGGTGGCGTCATATTTTATGTAAACAGTAATAAAAAAAGATTGTGTACCTATCAAACAAATGCAAGAAAAACGTATATAATAATATTTATGTAATCTCGACATGTGTGACCGACCTGTCCATGTTACCTTCACATGTTTACTACTTTACCACTAATAAAGCAGCCCTACTATAGTCTGTAAGTTTAGGTACTTATCTTTTTGTAAACACACTTTGTATGGAAGTGACACTTCAGAACTGTCAGTCTAATACAAAGTTTGTTTACAAAAAGATAAGTACCTAAACTTACAGACTATAGAACTGCTAATATTCTTAAGTTCTATTTATGTTTAGTTCACAATATAAGTACATAAGTTATATGTAGGTATATTGATTTTGCAAAGACATGTCGATGGATGCGGATGCATTGTCTTATCTGATAAGCTGAATTCTGTTATAAAAACGACTGCGAAATGTTACACTACGCCACTGGTTGCACCTGCAGTGCAGTCATAGTGCGGCTTTACCATAATGTATATAAGTAGCTTAATAGAAAAAAAGTGGGTAATAAAAATGAGAAATTAGCATACTTCAACATGGAAAGCAAAATGTGATTAAAGCAAAAATTTGATCAGTTTTATTCAATAAAATAAACTTGTCTTGTTGTAACAGGGTGTAAAAATACCCTTGAAACTGAACAAGTTTCCCCAAGAAACAAAGGTAATATATTAAATATAAATTACCTGTGTTTTTTATGGGAGCACCAATAATATTTTATAATTAGACCTATGTTTCTTTTGGAAAGTTGTTCATTTGCATGGTCTGATGCACCCCATAAAGTATTTGCAGGTAATATTTTTACACCTTATATATTGGATCTTTTTTATACTTTCATTTTGTTATTACTTTATTTGTACATTTACTGACTGCTCTTACGATGAAGGAAAAACATCGTGATTTTTTTAAATTTCTTGTGGTTTTCCACATTCAAATTTGAATTCAGATGATATTTGGATAATGTGACTTAACCTAGGATTCCGGCGAGGTTAAGCCTTCGGGTTGCAGAGGTCAGATGGCAGTCGCTCTGTTTAAAAACTTGGTTCCACGTCAAATCACCTAGGGTAGGTAGCCAGCCCCGACAGAGAACGGGATAAGGCAAGGAGAATGGTGATATTTTCTGGCGATATCACAAGAAAACGCCGTGTTAACAACTTATTATTTTAATTTTAACCCTTCCATTTGAAAAGTTATGCTATAGATAGGTGCATATAAATTGGATCTTTTGATCCCAAAGGATTAGAAGTGATTTTGATTTGGAAAATGGTCCTTCGCTTTACTTAGGATTCTAGTACAAAATTCCTCTTTATGCTCGGGATTTTACTCGAGCGAGAATCCTTCGTTCTGCTCGAGAAATTGAGAGACTGAGAGAAATTTCAAATTGCGCCCTCTTGCCCTAAAAAAATAATTCCTTAGGTCTCCGATTTAACGAAGTTGACGATGTTACTATCAGCAAAATTATAATTAAATTGTAGGTTTGATTGAGTTCATACAAACACGTAATAAAACTGAAATAATGATACTGCGTATATAAGAGCAAGATTTCGATAAAATACACCAAATACGCTGTGTCCACAATTAGTAACATAATCAAATCGGTGTCATATTACCGTTTAGCCGTCAAGCGTTATGCATGAGGCCTCATGGGTTAATAATCAATGTTTCTAATCTGCCACTTCAGTTATAGGATATATTTACATGTTATATTTAAATTGGATTAGATTTATCAGGACCAAAGCCGTGTTGTCCTCTTGGGGGCCTATCAGTAGACAGTAACAGTACTCTTATTTTAATGTGGCATCAATTCACGCGACCGGGCGCTTTGCCAATTCTACAAAATGTCAATACGTTGCATTATATCTGTTACTACGTTAAGAGAATCCCCGATCGATAGGTGTACAATCAACTATTTAAATCCGTGCAAATTTTGAATGCACGCTTTTAAAATACGAGGTTTTTTCTGTTGCGATCCGTCCGGACTCGTTACCAAGTGTTCCAATTCAAAAAGCTGACCTTAAATGTTCAGCCTTGACATGTTTTGTGCAGTTATATTTGAAAGAACTTGAAGTGCTCACGTGTGCAAGTTAACACAAATTACAATAGAAAAATGTTTTAAGAATGCAGCGGAGCTTGCCAATTCTGCCACAAAAGCGTAACTCCAGCTGGTGAACTAATTGTAGTTCCAGTTACATTATCATAAGGCTGGTAAATAATATACATGGATAAACTATCGCGTTATGTAGTACTTACGTTGGCAAAAGATGTGTTTTCGTGGCAAAAATCGCTTATTAAAATACAATTTCCGTGGAGTTTTCTTACTGCCACGTGCGTGCTGATGTTCAGGTGCCTGCATGCATTTCCCGCATTCAGTCTTAAGTGAAGTTTTGTTTACAGCCGCGTGCGGGTTCCCCCTTGTCTATATGCCCCACATTGAGCCCGCAGTTGCCTGTCAGTTCGGGCACGGTCTCGCCAACTAAGAAAATCATTAAACCTGTAAGAAAGAAGAGCCCCACAAAACCTCGATCACCTAAGATGAGGACTATAGCAGATAGTTGCCCTGAGGATGGCGAACTCGATGAGTGAGTACTTTTACTCTACTAGTATGTACTGCTTACTGAAATTGCGTGGTTTGTGTGTATGTACTCTCTCTCTTTTCGTGTGGGACACCGAGTGTAAGTATTGCTGATCATTTACTCTTTATGTACATATTATTTATATTCATATTGTAATATGTTTCCTTAAAACTGCTGTACCTTATTATGAATAAGTAAAACGGCTATAAGACAGAGGTCTGCCTTGCGAAGTTTATTAATTTTTTGTAAAATAGTCTTCCAATCTGCATGTAAAAGTAATTTTGTAGATGAACAGGATATTTAGGTGTACGTTTCGTTCTGTTTTATGAACGATAGGGAAAAATTATAACATGTTCACTTTTTGGCCTTATAGCTTATATTCATACTATTAAATGCTTACATTTCATTAATCTTATCTAAAAATATCTTATATTTTTTCCATTTTCAGTAACCGCTCTTGTAGTTCGCCAACGGCCGATTCACATAGTTCAGAATACTGGCATATGGAAACGGACGCTATCATGGCGGAGATTGAGAAAATCGAGAACGCTCATACCAAAATAGCAAAAAAAGAGCTTGCGGCGGCTCCATTGCCTCCGCCTAAGAAGGAAAAAACCGAACTACCTGCGCCACCAACAGTCACTAAACCAGCACCTAAACCTGCCGCGACTACTAAAAGAGCACCATCCAAAGGTAAGCTTATTATCACCATAATATCGTGGCTAATAAAAGTATAGTGTAAGTGTGTGTCTCATATCCGCAAAGAAATAATGTAGGTAAGTTTAAGAAGTCGAGATTGCTGTTTGTTACTAAGTTTCGCTCGATTTTTCCCTCAAAGTTGTTATAGCGACGATCACATTTGCCGATACTGCCTGTGTTAGTTATATTTAAAGTGTGATCAAACTGGCACAAAGCGTTATCTATTTTAAATACCCCATAAATTATACCATACTCCATAAATTATACATATTTAATATTGTCTAAAAGATTCCCATTATCTAGGATCCTTACCTTATGTTTGGTAACTTTTCAGAAAATGTGGACATGTTTTTCACTGCGTTGCATACTACCCACCCGTTCAGAACTTTGCCTTCGCGAAAAGGTGGCTTAGAAGATACTGAATTACATTCTGTCATTAATTCTATTCACGTAATGTGTAATTCCATTTTGGGCCCGAAGGAAATATACAGATGTAATTGTACTATGATTAGCTAAAATTTAGGGCCCCAACATTATATTCAAGTAAATTCATTAATATTCAATAAAATCTAAGGGCCTGTGCACATCTTATTGCCATTTGGTGGACGCCTCTGAGAGCTTGTATCCTTTAAACTATTAACTCAGTAGATAAGTACAACAGTAGTCATGCATATCGTGTGAGAAAGTAATATAGAAGTTGAGTATATTAGGTACAATTTTACACGGGGTTCCCTGAGTTTCTGGCCATATTGGTAGATAAGTATAATATTTATTATAGTCACAATACCTGTCATACCTTCATATCTTCTATACACTATGGTTAATCTAGTACATACATGCCGCCGGCTTGTAATTGCCAATGCCACCAAGGCTGTTGCAGCCGTAAAGGGTGTGTGTGTGTGTGTAGCAGACATTAGATCGATTAGAATCTTTTTATTCTGGTTTAGTCAGACCAAAATCATACAAAGTATTTTGTATATGCGCTACATTCCACATTCAAATTACTTTCTTTTTGCATGCTTTACTTGTAAATGCTTGCTAAAACATATTTTTTTTTTTAGATTCACCGGTGCATTTACCTGATTCAATCGCGAACTGCCTTCGCCCCTCATTATTTCCTCGAGTTCCGCCTTACCTCAAGTTTATAAACCACGACGAGACTCCTAGTCTAAAAATTCCATTGGCAATACAGAAACACCTCAAATGGAAACTGACCAGCATAACGCCGATTGTCGTGAAGAAAACCATCACCAATTCAGGGTTTAGAATTGTCAAAAGCGAGTGTGATACTTCGGAATGCCCTCAAGAAGGTTAGTGTACTGTATAAATAATAAATTCTGAAAGATAATTGAATGATAACTATCCTGTACGTTGCGGCCGTTTAATGTTACTCAACTGTATATTCTTATTTGTGACATATTACTACTAATACTAAGGAAACTTTCTTAATTACGAAAGCTTTTTTACTAAGGATATTACAAATACACTTTTGTGTTAATTAATATTTCCAATAATGTTGAAGCGTTAAAAATGTTATGTATGAGTAATTTAACATCCCGCTTATGGTACGGGGACCAAACCAGTATATTTGTTCCGTTTGCCTACCTACGCTTACACTAAATAAATATACATACTCACAATTCTCAAATTATGGATAACTAATAAAACAGGGGTGGCCAAACTTTTCATGTATGTGGTCTACTTTTTGATTTACAACATTCCGGCGGTTCCACGGTCATGCTTAGAATTATTTATTACCCATAGTGACGATTTTAATATAGAATTATTTGTCTCATTGAGGCTTCACACTGCATATTTTGCAAAAGTTTATCGTAGTGCACACACCACAGTGTAAGAAGGTGCTTCAATGCGCACGCCACGAAGGGAGCAAACTTTATTGCGTTCATTGTCGAAAATGTAGAAAGTAAGATGATCAAAAAAGGCATTCTCTGAAAGCATTTCCTTAGTGGAATTAGACTTCGGGCTACCGAAAAGGTCGTCGCGTTCGACCGGTAGACCGCGGTCGACGTCTTGGCCACCCCTGTTATAAAACTTTCGGAAATTAGTTCAAAAGTTTGCGGAATGCTCGAAATTATCTGTTTGCGTGCTCACCAAAGCTGTTCGTGAACATAAATTGGAATGGTTTTATTGTAATACTAGCTGTAACCCGCGGCTTCGCTCGCGTACTCATAGGGTCTATTAGATGGTTGTATACCTACTGTGTCTAGATAAATACAAAGATGTATGCCAGTTCTTACATGTTTTTAGGGCTGAATACTGAAAAAAAATTGGAACACGTAAATAATTATTGTTGTTGTGCGAATAATTTTACTGCTCCCTCTCCCGCTCCCTCCCCTGCTCCAACTCCCGCTCCTGCTCCCGCTCCCTCTCCCGATCCCGCTCCTTCTCTCTCCTGCTCCATCTTCCACTCCCTCGCCCTGTATTGTTCCATCGCTCGCTCTTAGTCCACCTCCCGCTCCCATCTCGCTTCCGCTCCATCTCCTGCTCTTGCTTCTGCTCCCTCTCCCTATACTGTTTCATCTCCCGCTCTTGGTCCGTCTCCCGCTCCCTCTCTTGCTCCCGCTTCCGCTCCATTTCCCGCACCCGCTTCATCTCCCGCACCCGCTCCATTTCCCGCTCCTGCTCTCACTGCAACTTATCTAGATAATTATTTTATTTTGTAGAGTAATAAAATAAATAATAATTGAAAGCCAAAAAATACTATTTAAGCTTAGGTCATGTGCTTACTGCACTGCTGCGCAATTAAAAAATCCTATGACAATTTGCAGGATATTACATTAAAGGTGTAGGTACTGTATCAAAAACATTACGCAAATATTTTGCTTCGCTAATGAATAAAGGTAACAAAGGTGGGCACTTTTAAATATTTCTAAGGCTGGTTAAGTCTTTCCCAAAATACAAAACAGAGCTATCTACCTATTTATATTATTCAGTTATGGATTCGAAATCTTGAAAAACCTATTCCCAAAGCGGAATAATTAAACTGCGCCGTGCCAAGAATAAAAGAAGTATTTATTTATTTTGCAATTCTAAAGAGAATAACACACTTAAATGTCAAGCATCATTACTTATTCCTTTGTATTTTTCAGAAACTGTCGATTGGGTAGGCATTTGGGGTAAGCACATGAAATCCTTGATGTTCCGAGGCATAAAAGATGGCCAGAAGATGAATCACTTCCCGGGCACTTTCCAAATTGGTCGCAAAGACCGATTGTGGCGTAATCTCCAGAAACTTGTAGCCAAACACGGAATAAAGGAGTTCGGTATAATGCCCAAGACTTACGTTCTCCCTTACGATCTAAAACTGCTGAAAATGGACTGGGAGAAGCATGTCGAAAACGACGAGAAATGGATTATCAAACCGGTGGGTTTTGCATATTTTTTGTGTTTTATCGACGTTGTCTTGTAGGTACCAAAGCATGTGAGAGAGTACATGTACTTTTTGTACGAGGTGTCATTTAAAACACCAACTTCATTTTACTATTATACCGGGTGTAAGGGACAGCCCTCCGAATACTGATAGGGTGCATTCAGACCATGAATCTGAACGTCTTTCCCCTAAAAACATATGTCAGGAAACGACATTTTTTTTAACTTTCGTTGATAAATGCAGTCAGCCAATTGTAATTTTGTATGGGAGGTCGAAATTCTTTTGTGTTTGTAGGGGAAAGTTGTTCAGTTTCATCTGTATTTGTTTCGATGTTAAGTAATCCTTATATTGATGCTTCATTCTCTATTTTAGCCGGCTTCTGCGAGAGGAACAGGAATCAAAGTGGTGTCCCGTTGGACTCAGATCCCTAAGAAACGGTCGGTGGTGGTCCAGCGATACGTATCCAAACCGTACCTGATCAATGGAAGCAAATTTGACATGCGCTTATATGTGCTTGTGACGTCAGTGCACCCACTAAGAATTTATTTATACAAAGATGGACTAGCAAGATTTGCTTCTGTGAAGTACACCGATGAAGTCACATCGCTAAACGATAGATACATGCATTTGACCAATTATTCAATCAATAGATTATCTAAGAACTACACGCCAAACGAAGACTTCGCAGCTTGCGAGGGACACAAATGGTAAGAGTACCTTGGGTTTATTTTTAGCAATTTTGTTGTCTGCTATGTAAATAAGGGTGAAAGTGCATGCAGATAAAGTCTGTACGCTTTTTATGGAAATTTCTTTGTTGTCATTCTACCCTTTTATGATTTGAAGACACGTGAAGTATTTTAATTTGTCTGAACATATTTTAGGACTTTACAAGCTCTGTTCCAATACCTGAGGTCGGAAAAGAAAGTGAATACTAAAGCCCTGTGGGACTCGATGAAGGATCTGGTGATAAAGACTATAATATCGGGCGAGGCGAGCATCAGTTCGTTGACGAAAGCTAACCTGACTTCGCGGTACAACTGCTACGAGCTGTTCGGTATCGACGTCTTGCTCGATGAGGATCTCAAGCCCTGGCTTTTGGAGGTAATCATATTTTATTCTTAGTATCTAGCCGCCCGCCTTTTCCCCGGGGTAGTAGGTGATTTTCCCGGCATGTGTTGTACATTTCAAGTGTAAAAATATTAGCTGCAAATATTTTCAGGGGCGAATTAGCCCTTGAAACTGAATATCTTTCCCCAAGAAACATAGGTCGAAATATGTGAATTTTTTGTACCGCCCCCACAAATTGACTTGTTCGGTTGGTAATTTTGTATTGGAGGATAATTTTGTTTCGACTTATGCTCCTTGGGTAAAACTGTTCATTTTCATGGGGTGGTTCACCTTTAAAATATTAGCGGCAACTTTTTTTACACCCTGCATAAACCTTCCTTAACTGCATCTAAGATCCGTTGTTGTTGTGGCGTTTTAAAGATATAAGCATACATACCTAAATACAGCTATAGGGACAGACGCGGGAAGCGACTTTGCTTTATACTATGTAGTGACATTGATGAACTACTACTAAGACTACCACTACAGTCACAATAGTCCACTGCTGCACATGCGCGTCCTCAGTCGCTTATTACGACACCCACGGGTACAAATGGGGTGATGCTATTCTAAGCAGGCGTCGTACAGCTGTCATGAACGATGATGCCTTATTGACCTTTCCAGTGGGTTCCTTTAAGCGTCAGTTAAGCCTAAGAAGCTGCTGCTAGGTCATGGGAGCCTAAGTTGTCTTCTTTACTTGTGTTACGTTTGTTTAAATCGAAACGCATACAAGGTGTAAAAATATTAGCTGCAAACATCGGTGAATCAGTCCGTGCAACTTTATCGAAATATGGACGATATTTTCACATTTCATATTTCACTCGCCATAGAAATTGACTTGGCCGGCTCGTTCTAATTTTTTTTATTTTTCTTTGGAATTGATGGACTGTTTCACCCTTACAAATATTTGCAGTTGTTTTTTTTACATCCTGTATACTAGTTTTTGAATCGTTTACTTTCTCATATTAACTTTTATTATAAAGTTAATTGTTTGGTTAATTTGGTATTTGATTAAATCACCTAGTATTTGAAACTACTATCTTGTGGACATTTCTACAAAATAGTAAACATTCACTTTGTTCCAGGTGAACATCTCGCCAAGTCTGCACAGCGCTTCACCGCTGGACATCCACGTGAAGGGGCCGATGGTTACGGAGACGCTCAACTTAGCTCAGTACCAAATCCCCAACAAAATCAGCGTCGAGTCGCTCGTCAAGGACAAACCGCAAAAAATGGTACGTGGCACGGTCAGGTAGAAAGTACTCCTACTTTTTAATAAAATATATATGTGTGTGATTAACGGATAGCAGCGTCCAGACCGGCTTAGCAGCATCGCGTGCTCGCCGCATGCGTCGCTTGCTGCGGTCAAGCGGTCAGCATAGACGTGCCTCACCTGAGGCAGCTGAGTCTTCTTCTTCTTCGTGTCAATGGATCAGTATATTTTTGATTGCCAGTATTTGGCGACCGCAATGTGTGTTTAACCGTATGACTGCTCGGGTGGTTTGAACGCAGCTATCTGCTAGCCCCAGATGCTCACGGCCTCACGCGGCGTATGCTCGGATGAGGTAAATGGGGCGCTATCTAGACGTGTGTGACGCCTTCGAGCTGCCACTTTGCCGTCGAGCGTGTGCATGCGCTGCTTCAGACGAAACACTATCATACCGACCGCGGCATGCCGCATGCCGCGCGAGGCGGTGACCACCTGAGGCTGCTCGCCCTGTCGAAAAGTAACAATTTTCAGCGAGATAAGATGTATTTTGATTTTGAAGTGCTTTACTTACATTATAGTTCAGGCACTAATTTAATTGAAAATAATGTATTATCTACTGTATGTGTATATTCAGGCACTATTTTAATTGAAAATAATGTATTATCTATTGTATGTGTATGGTTATTGTTGGTTATGTATATTTTTTGCTGAAGTAAAAAGTTTTTAAAGATTTATAGAAATGCTGACACCAATGATCTTAATTTATGATTTGAAATACATTTTACTTAAGTTAAATGTTTTATTTATTTCAGACCGGATTACCTTATGACAGCAGATTGTACACAATATACCTATCCAAAGAAGAACGTGACAAACATATTATTTATACAAATATGGAAGATCGGAGTATGGTAACTATGAATATACTGAAAAAACTGTACAGTAAATATAAATTACATTGGATACACAGACAACTGTTTATTTAACAAGTTATATTAACTGAACAATGAATTAATTGAACAGTTTTCGTTATATTCTCTAAAATTTCTATGTCGATCATATGTTTAACTCATTTTAAAAGTTGACTATACTTCTCATCAAAACTACCAGGACATCTTGCAAGTTTATGTTTGGTACGAAACACATTATTTAAAAATTGTGTTTTTTTTGGAATAAATGACTGATATCGTGTAATAGTGAATAAAATGAGCTTTATAAATCGTAACGAAAATGCCCGAAATTAGAAATAGTTTTTCACATGTTTCGTGTTTTATCTATGCATAAAAAGGAAAGTGCCTCGATTTCTCTGATGAGAAGTGTATATTCACTGAAATGTCATTGTCGTTCACATTTTCAGTGTATAATCGTAAACTTCCAAAAGGTTACTAGAGTCAGTGCGGAAAGCCAACCGTCGGGAATAGAGTGTACTTATTCATTTTTACATAAGCCCACGATCGGAAAATGTCAAAGTAACAATAAGGCACATAAACGCCTCCAAATTCCACGCCGGTTCTTTTTCCGCACGGACTTTATAGCGCATATTTTGTCTCATGGTCATGTATTATTTTCCACAGTATCTGCGCGATATCCTGTCGACGTTGACGCCCGACGACGTGCGCCACCTGATCCAGGCGGAGGACGAGCTGACGCAGGCTGGCGACATGGAGCGAGTGTTCCCCACCATCCACACTCACAAGTACCTGAACTTCCTCAATGGGCCGCGCTACTACAACCGCCTGTTCGACGCGTGGGAGACGCGCTACTTCTCCAACAGACAGTCCGGTCAGTGGTCATTCCCTAAATCCATGCCTCTTCTGACTAAACTAACAGAAATAGTCCGCAAGTGTAACAAACTGAAGTGGCAGTAGGCGGGTCACATCGGTTGTGGAGACCACGCCTCGCCAGCCGTACCGTTGGATGCCCTCCGGCCAGATGGAGCGATGACTTAAAGAGAGCGGCTAGAGATCGTTCATTTTGGCGTACCCTGGGGTAGGTATATGTTCAGCAGTGGTATAAGCATATGTGATGTGTGATGATGCCTCTTCAATGCTACACCCAGGATACCAGCGTCGTCAGCGTTTTAGAGGGTGTGTATTTTCTTGCAACATTTGTTTAGTGGCAAGTGGCAGCTTCACGTTTGTTTTCGGCGGCGGCGTGTCAAGTTTACGAGCTATACATAAAAAGTGGTATGGTGTTAAAAGACTTTGCGATTTTGTACTACCGCTAGCACTTACCGTGTTTTCCACCGCTTTTGCTTTGAAAGCATACCATCTTGAACACTTTGGTCAATCTATAGCTGTTCGTAATAAATAATAAATAAAAATTGTTTATTTCGTTAATATTATGTAACTGGAAACTCCTTGTCAGATTAAAATAGCCTGTGCCAGGAGTTTCCGCTACTCCGTAGTGTTTTTACTCTGGTACAGACGGTGTAAGTAAGCAGAAAATAAACATTGAACTACTTATAATGGTACGTGATAGGTTGAGGTGCCGGCAATCGTCATTTCTGAAATACGTAGTGGTGTTAAGAAAGTCCCTCTAAATGTTCCAGGTCTTGAGCTGCTTCGCAACTTGTGCGAGATAGGCTACCACCTGGAAGTGCCGCCGGTCCCGCTTAAGGTAACTGTTACAAATAAACTATCCTCCATGCATAGGCGCGTCCGGCAGTGGCTTCACCTCCTACTTGCTTTCGTCTCGCTCTGTCTTACTATGTTCCGGTTTTGGTGATGTATTCATTTATATGTACTTATATCCATCGGTACTGCTTCCTCACAAAACAAATTGCAGTGCCTTTCTGAATCGACTGGTTTGCTTTTGTGAAGAAATTGTTCATGATATTATCATTGGTTATGGTTTATTTTTTATTAATTTATTTTTGAATTATTTGTAATTACATATAATTATTATTTGTATAGATTTATTTAGACACAGTAAAATGAGATGATGTCACATTGCCTTCAAATACGGTTAGCTAAAATTAGGAATTCAGTATGAACCGGTATTGTGAATTACAGGGCAAAGCTACGATTAGAACGGTGAGATCTCAAAGTTAATACAGCATGTTTACTTTCCTAGAAATATTTCTCTTATATGTCATTGAAATTGTAATAATATAATCAGGATAGCTTTTTTCTTTGACTATGCAGCTTTAAAATGACATTTAAAAAAATATTTAAGACTTAATCAATTTCTACTTAAGGACAAATCAGCTCAGAAACCTTTCCGAAAATGTAAAGTAGTGTTCGGAATTTGCTAAAGTCTAATTTCGCCTTTTTCGGCCTGATTTCAGGCAACATTCCTGAACGATTTTATTCTTATTCAATGTTTTACTTTTTATTTGACACCCTCTTCTTCCTTATAAAATTAATCTATGGGCTTACTTTTTCAAATAATTTGATTATTTTCTACAACATTATATCTAAATAATAACACGACAACAGGCATAAACAAAACAATACTTTACTTTCTAAGTAATTCTTTAATATTTTTTTCAAAATTAAATTAAAAATATATCGATTAGTAAAAAAAAAAAAATTAATTCATTATATTACATTAACGGAAATGTCCGGTTTCTCTAAACTGAACCGTCATCGTCTGTTTCTCACTAACGCACGGGAAAAGAAAGGGACTTAATTTTTAGAGCTGGTTTCACCTTAATAATATTTGAATGATTCTAAAATTATCTTTCAGTTATTTTTCCAAATTTATACGTACAGATTTTCTATAAACGATTCTAAAGTGATTTTCGGTTGTGGCTGATTATCAGGGCAAAGTGACAAATGCTCTCCGGCGAGCATACTTTGGTTATAAGACGGTCTCTCACAGTAAGTGCGTAGCAAAGTGGAAGTAAGAAGTAAGCACGCGGCTGCCGGCTACTACCGAGTCGACGACGCTAATTAGAGCTTGACCAACAGTAAAGTCCATGTTACACTTGCGGATGCTATAGACGTTATAGACTGGAATTTAGCAGTTACCAAATTGAAAGCTAGAAATGTGTGATGTTTAGAGCTAGATTTCGATAAGTTAACGAGTAAAATCTCCTACAGAAAAAATAATATTTATTCGGTGTTTTCGTATTGTCCCTTTAAAGTATCAGTGGCTGTGTAAGTAGAAATTAAATATTTATTGAAATTGCAGGGAGACCCTTGTAATTTCTTGTTTAATTTGGCATGACTTTGACAATATTAGCGTCAATTAATACAATTTTAATCGTGAATTATTTTTAATAGTATATAATACGCAAAGTCAATTATTGTCACTAATATTTAACGTATCTAGTCTAAGATCTAGTCAATTTTAAATTCTACTAGCTCTTCAGGATATATTAGCTATATGTTGTGTTTACTTAGGTAGAAGATATTATACAAATGTATTAAATAGAAATCTTTATATTTAGTGTACCCTGACTGTTTATATACAATATTACTGCCCTAATTTTTTGTGTACAGTTTTCTTAGGTATAAACGTGTTGGTCGTACAAGGTAATATGAAAATTGGTGCTAAAATGTTTACATGCCATGTTTATTATTGGATTAGAATAGTATTTATTGTATTTAGTCTTTTGTCTAGGTAATTTGCCTTTGTTATTTGCATCATCTCACAGGCTAAATATATTTATTATGTAGGTAATAACTACTGACCAGTAATTCCGGTGGGTAATCAAATATTTCGATAATGCAGCAATTTATGTGTCTGTTATAGTTTAGTTTACTCCTGTACTCTAGATCTTCGATGCGCATATGTCAGCATAAGCGGCCCATCATACTGAAAAAATTTTGCTATGTATGAAAACATTTTCGTGTCTCTACTACATCAAGTACTCACGCTTGAGTGCTGGCAGAAAACAGTTTACATTCGTCTTCGTTTCCCGTCGTAAAAAGTAGCTATGTTACTCAAGGATATTTTTGAAATTGGAAAAAAATAATTACACAAAATTTTCCTCTTTATTATATTATTAGTTTAGATTATTAAGTATACTTAAAAGCTAGTCAGGTAGATTTCATTTGTATTTATTATCTTTTATTTTATTATTTAATAGTTTAATGTATATATTATTAGTATAAGTAAATGTAATTGTATTATTCTTTTCGCTTCCTGCTTCTATTTTGCATTTAATCCATTTACCATCCAGGCATGATATTTGTAATGTAAACCTATTTAAAAATTTACTAACCTATAATCCTTTTCTGTTAAAATAATCCTGTTGCATGATATTTGACTTCTCCATATGTGTGATCGCCACCTCAAGTGCACCATTATCCTCACTCACTGTGCTGATCATCGGGAACCATCGTCATAGTTTCAAGTATTCAATACGCCATGTAATACAATCATCTTATCGCAGGGCTTTTTTCTATCACAATGTCATCCGTCAGTAATAGTTCTTGTTACTAGCTGTTGCTACTCAAAGTAAAGCTATTCAGAGAAGGGACTGAATAACCTACTCAATAAGTGTAGTTTGATTTCAAATGAAGTGTGATGCCATACCAGTATTTCCCTGTTTATGTGACACATCATCAAAGTAATACCGCTATAGGTAAATTGTTTATGTTATTCTGATAATCTGCCGGTATTTACACGACGTTGTTGCGAATACCAGTCAACCCGGATCGTGACATTTATTGCAATTTTCTTCTCATTTACATGTATTTCTGTCGCTTTTGATGTAGTTGTCACTTATGAAAAAAAACAAGACTCAGACGGAACTGGTATTTTTCATCCAGTAAATACTCTAATTAATTACCGGTAGACACTTGGCAATAAGCATCTTTACAACAAATGAGTTCTTGCTTTATGCATGACTCGCAGTGCTCAAAATATACTTACCTACCTACAAGTTGTTATAGAAGTTCTGTGCTATATTAGCAAGGCTTTCTAATAATCTATTTTGCGCTGATTCGTGTCCCAATTGCCAGACTGTCGTCTGTTTTAATCAGATCTATCATATCATTAAGTAAAAATAATGCTTTTCCTGTCATCGTCGTCCGCTAAAGCTTTAGCTAATTCTCGAATTAGTAAATTAAGTAAACCTATATTTATTTTTGTAATAAGTAATTTGTGGAAAACTAAAATATATTTAATTTACACAATTTTTTTTAGAGCGAATTATTCTTTTTTACATTAAAAAATCATACATTTATTATCAGCACATGTCGCTAGCGTATCACTTTACAAAAATTAGCTGTCTCACAGAAAAACAATCATTTCCTTCCTGTATTTTCCAAACTATTAATTGAGATTTGAAATATCAAGATTTGCATTACCGATAGTAATACTAGATGAAGAAAGCAAAACGAGATTGTTAGTACGAGAGACGGTTAAATATAAATTTGTAATGTGACACGGTTGGCGAGTGAGTAACGGTGCCCTTTTCCCCTTGCCCTTTCCCGCTCCCGCCCTCTGGTGTTGTAGCGGGCGGCGCCTCAGCTGAGCGCGTTGGATCGTTGCAGAATGATGTGGACGCGCCGTCGCCGGCAGCATCGGAGCAGCCTTCAGTTCATTCCGTCCCATCGGTGGAGTCATCATCGCCCTGCCCGAGTACCACGAATGCGGCCCGCTCCTGCGGCGGGGCCATCGCGCAGCCGCCTGTGCCGCAGGCCATCGAGCCGCGTGCATAGCGATACGCCACAGATCCTCCGTGCGACCGACGGGGAATCTTCCAGCAGTGCTCACATGGATACTACCACAGAATCTCTAGAGAAGTGCGCGAGTTCAACGGAAGATGGTGGTGCGGAGACGCTGCCGCCGCAGCCGCGTACGGACCTAAACCGGGACAAGCTGTGCGCGGGCGCGGACGCGGAGGCGGCGGCGACGAGTGCGAGCGGGGCGGAGTCGGTCGCCCGCCCTCCCAACTGAACCAAGCCCCCAGGAGCGTTCGCGGTAATGTTGAAACCATACTCATCTTTTTTTCATGTACACGTTAAGCGATTGGACTTGAATATAAAATATTAAAAGTGCGAAAGAAACGTAGACGTAAATCCATTGTATTATTCAAAATAGTGTTATATTGGAGATGTAAAACAGTTAACAGTGTCCATTTGTTTATAAATTATTGAGCTAATTTTAATGACAATGGAGAAAGAATATTTTAATATAAATAAATAATAATGTGAATTACCTAATGGTGATAAATAAATGACAATGTTAAATTAATGTTAAAACTCGTAAATATAATAAACGCATACAGAGTTTATGCTAAGTACACATATATGATAAACTCATAATAGTATTTCAGCAGGCTTGTAATATGGGAAAGTCCAACTCTAACGCTTCCCATACTGCTGGTATAGTCATCGAGCAATAATTCGATGATTTTTTTTTAGGATAGTTTTCCGCATTGACAGATCATTAAAAATAATAAGGTGTTTGTGAATGTAATAGTTATAACATTAATCTGAAACTTGATTTACTATTTTGGAAAATTTCGTAATAGTATAAAAAAGCAACTTTAGGGGTAGCGAAACAGTTTCTAAAATACCTTTTGTAAAATATTGCCTCTAATTTTAAAATTAAATTACTCAGTAATAAATAACAAAGCTGATGAGTTTATAAATGTACTACCTACATCGCATTAAACTTTTAATAGCCACGGCATGATTTCACCCTCCGACATGATTCTAAGATATTACAAATTTTTGAGGAATAATTCTAAAATAGATGTAGGTACATACTAAGTTATAGTTGATAGTAAAAGTGTTTCCTCACTCCATCGAATGATATGCTCTAATGATCTATCTATACCAAGGCAAAAAAGCAATAAGGTAAATTTTAAATAAGTGTCGAATATCGCGTCTTTAAGAATACAAATGTGTTATGAAGAAGTACATATGGTACTTGGCAGTTGGAGTTAGGTCTGAGTAAAAAGAAATACGTGATGCTACTAATGTTCAAGAGAATAGATTTATCGCCGTAACAATCTACTTCGACATAAATTCTACTAGTCACGATATCCGACCAAGTTATCAAATACTTATTTTCATGATATCCCAGAGACTTGGCCCTTATATGAATATTAATTATCTTTCTCCATGTTATTAATTTTTTTTTGTTGACATATCTTTACCATTCAAACCAATGGACTATAAGATTTTGAGTAGATAGCTAGCGAAAAACACAATATACGTAAAGAGAAAGTAGTTTCTAGAAATATACAGATATTTCTACAAAAATAAGGATGATTTCTTGACATTCCTGTGTTTAGTGTTGTAACATAATAAAAATAATATATTTGCAGTAATCTACAATCTTCGGTGTTTGAATATTTGTGTCAAGATCCTCAATGCCGCCTTACACCTGATAGTTGATCCATCTACAAATTGTTATATATTTCACTCAAATCAAAATGTAAGCTTTGTAACTAATTAGAAAGATAAAGATAAAAACTGAAAATTGGTACGTAAACTCAGATTAGATTTTAAATAGTACAGTAATTTACAAATAAACAGCCAAAAATAATGTGGCGAACTTGTATATATAACGAGCATAATAGATAAAATTGCCTACCAATTTCGAATGTGGAAAAGGGTATCATTTCTGACCATAATAAGTAATGTTAATTAAATTAATGTTACTTGTCCTACCTTTCGTAAACGAGCGAGTCGGTCATCAAAGAAATATTGATAAAATTAAGAAAAAGGAACCTTTCAGAATTTTATCACTTTCAATTTACAAATATCTGATTAATAATCGATAACCTGACTCTTTTAGAATTACTCATTTTTCATATAAGACTCTTCTATGTTATTATACTCGTAAAATTTAAAATAGGAATGTCATCCTTATACCGCAATGCAGGTAAATTGCAATGTGTTCATTGTTTGAAAGTGGTTGGTTCATTGTAACCTAGTGTTGCTAGAATAGTAGTCCCATCATAAGTCGTGATGTAATCAACGTGTTCACAATTGTCTGGTATATGTATTAGAATAGAAAGCAGTGTATGTAGGCGTAGAAAAGATATATATATTTGAAACGGTGTTAGAATTAATAATGATGAAATTATCTCCTTATATTTCAGTCGATTTCTGCAATGAGAATAATATTAAATTCTGTACAATAATTTATAATAGTATGAACTTTATGACGATATTATCAATTTGACTTATTTTTGTATGTATGATTGAAAGTTGAAACCAATATTTTCGAAATGATGTGATAATAGGTGAATGGGACACCTACTAATGGACTATTCTGAAACTATCTTTCTATATTACCTAATTACCTATTGACTTCAGAATTTGTATACGTTTTTGCTCTTTTTTTGTATTTGCAAGTTTTACAATAATAGTTATTACCTAGTTGGCATGTAAAGAGCTCATGAAGTAGTAGGTATATTACGTTTTTGTTTATGTGTAATCGATGGACAAAATGTCAGCCAAAGAAATGACATATTTATGGTAAGCATGTGTAACTCTTCTCCTTTAATCCTACTGGCGGCATTCATTTTATCAATACATAATGTGACTGAAATTCATTACTCAGTTCTGATCTGAATTTAAAAATTTATTAAAGGAAAGATACCCTGTATACACGATTTTTATTTTCTAATCATAAATTATACTATATAATTGAAGGCTGGTTTCAGAGCGGCGCGTCTCAGCAGCGCTGCCCAGGCGCGCGCGGTTCGGGCGCGCGCCTGGGCAGCGCGTTCGCTGTGAAACGACATTCAGACGCGCGCGCTTCGTTGTGGTGTACGGTCGAGTGCAGAGAATCATTATGCCAGCAAACGTAATCACTATATTAGTTATATACGTTATATGGAAAAGAGTGCAACAACGACGTCTTAAAAGATTGCAAGTCGACGCTACTGGCAATCGAAGGAGATCCGACCGCGGCGCGGCCGAGACGCGGCCCAAGACGCGTCACTATGAAACGCTACATACAATCTAGTGTAATGCGAGGCGCGCGCGGCTGGGCAGCGCTGCCGAGACGCGTCGCTCTGAAACCAGCCGAAAAGAGCGTCAGGATGGCACATGCAGGTATGGGCACAGATTATAATGCACCCAATTTGTACTATTTACTACCTTTGAATTTATAATATTATACTTAATAATTTTGACCGGTGTATTGTGAAATCATAGTAATCGCTACAGCTATCATTCTAAAACCTAAATTGTACCTATGAAAACACGCAACTAGTTATAAAAAATATTACTTGCTTAATAGAGAAAAACAAATACGTTTTTTGCTTTCACGCTACAGTTGAGGACAAAGAACAACGCACCTACCTACGTATCTACCACTAAAGGCCGAAACACACCCCCTGAGCATGCAGCCTGTATGCGTGTACCTGATCGCGCACGTAACTGTTGTAGTGTATGGGACTGTATGAGAGACGGCACACTGTTTTGTTGCATACGCTGACACGCAGGCAGTGTTCCCCAGGCTTTAAAAATGTAGCATCTATTCTGATGTTTTTAGTACTAATTACTTTTTAGTTTTTGTCATAGTTGTACATAAATAAAAGTAGGTACATATTATCATAGACCAATATTATAAATTTTTCAGCATTTTGTAAACTAACTGACAATAATTATAGAATAACAGCATCTAGGATACGTGACATGACACGTAGGTAAAATTTAGCTACATTCATTTGATTGGTGCAGGTTTTAGAATGATTGCTGTAACTATTACTATGTTATACCTACAATACACCGTCAACCTGACATCAGAACAGAACCGGTCGGTGAATGACGATTTTAAAATACACACATCAACACGGTTTAGAGATATTTTTTTAAAAAGCGAAAAACTACTTTTGTGTTAATAATTTCATAAAACATTCATATTTCAAAAGAAACGTTATTCAATAGTCTAGCATTTTCTAACATAAATGTATACTTAGATAACAATTTCAGGGTTTTAAAGAAAAAAAAAATAAAACAGATTGAAACTGTATTTGAGTTAACTTTTTTAAAGTGGAAAAAAGAAACAGAAAAAAAAAAAATTAACAATTTCAGGGCTTTATAGAAAAAAAAAAACAGACTGAAACTGTATTTGAGTTAACTTTTATTAAGTGGGAAAAAAACCAGAAAATGAAGAAAAACAAATTTTTATTGGTGTTTATGAACTTTTATTGGTGTTTATGAACACATGACAGATCATTAAAAATAATAAGGTGTTTGTGAATGTAATAGTTATAACATTAATCTGAAACTTGATTTACTATTTTGGAAAATTTCGTTATAGTATAAAAAAACAACTCTAGGGGTAGCGAAACAGTTTGTAAAATAGCTTTTGTAAAATATTGCCTCTAATTTTAAAATTAAATTACTCAGTAATAAATAAAGTGTTTTGAAAAAAGTTTCTCGTAAGATAACTGTTTTTTAAAGTGGAAAAAAGAAACAGAAAAAAAAAATATTTAACAATTTCAGGGCTTTATAGAAAAAAAAAAAACAGACTGAAACTGTATTTGAGTTAACTTTTATTAAGTGGGAAAAAAACCAGAAAATTAAGAAAAACAAATTTTTATTGGTGTTTATGAACTTTGATTTAGTAGTCGGTGAAAGCACCCATGACGTTCATAACACATCGGTAACGGTTTGACATGTTCAAAAAAAGGTTGTCAATGTCTTGCTGCGGAATATTGTACCAGGTCCTTCTTAGGTGCGAAAAATATTGGTCTTTTGCAGCCAAATTTTAACAGTATGGTCATGCAACAAAGCTGCTACCGTTCTCGCAGTATGTGCCCGGGCATTATCGTTCATGAGCAGGAAATGTTGCCCCATTTGTGTTCTGAAGGGCAAGATTATGGGCCCCAGCACCTGCTCCCGATATCTTTCTGCCGTCATATCGTTTCGCACCCAAACGAGGTCTGTCCGTCCTCCAAGGCGAATCCCTGCCCTAACTATAATAAAATTATTCCTCCTTGGTATGGGTGGACTTCCTGGAGGTGCTGGAGCTCCATCGCTTAGGTACTTTCCAAACACTCGTCATTCGTGTATCAGGATGGAAGCCGTACCTGGAACTATCCGTGAACAGCACATAGGACCATTGCTCACGTTCCCAGTCAGCGTGGTTCCGAGCCCATTCTACGTCGTCCACGATTGCCTCTCCGTAAGGCTGGGAACCGGAGTGGTCTACGAGAGCGTAAATTGGCTTCATGCAGTCGCCTCCTCACAGTTTGGCCACTCACAAGCACTTGGTGTTCCACCTGCAGCCTTTGGACCAATTTAATCGCCGTTACATTTGGTTGAGCTCGTGTAGCAATTTGTAAAAATCGGTCTTGTCTGGGGGTTGTGATGCGACTTGGCCCCCGATGCCTCTCCGCCACTTCGCCTGTGGCACGATAGCGTGTCCACAATCTCGAAATCACGTTTTGTTGTGTTCCTATTGCTTCCGCGACATCACGTTGAAAGGATCCAGCTGCCAGCATTCCTACAGCCCGTAACATTTCCTCCCTACTTAAATGTCGGCGCTCCATAGCTAGAACAGCTCAAATTGATTGTTATCTTTGACTTAAACTTGAAAAGTGATTAATAAACGTAATTTATTTATTTTTTAAAATCACACTCATTATTCGCTTTCCTACGAAGCAAGCATTTTTAACCACAAAAACAAAAGTTTTTTAAAAAGTTTGAATTTGGATAACTCCGAGGTAAATGACAAATAATTTGGTGTACTTATATAAAAGATTATAATGCGGGCAGTATTTTATTGAATTTTTTATCAAAGTATAATAACCCTAGACCGTGTTGATGTGTTTAATAAACAAAGTATTAAGGTATGAATTATAAATTTAAGTTTTGGGATATATTTCATGGGACTCGTCGCAGAGGTAGACCCCGAAAAAGATGGCGACGATTTCGATACCCATTTCAAGGATTGGACTGAGGTAGTACAGGACCGTAACAAGTGGAAGATCGCGAAGAGTCCTCTGACCAGCAGTGGGATCTAAT
Source organism: Keiferia lycopersicella (assembly GCA_029255805.1). Lineage (NCBI taxonomy): Eukaryota > Metazoa > Arthropoda > Insecta > Lepidoptera > Gelechiidae > Keiferia > Keiferia lycopersicella. Next base: position 19,812,827 of record JARACZ010000001.1, read on the forward strand.
AGACTAATTATTATAATAATTTCATTAAAATCGGTATATACCTACAAAATGTTCCATCCTGAGGCTCACAAAAATTTAAAACCTGTTTTAATTTATCAAGGTCTGAAATCAATATCGTGCTATTTCTGTGCTAGCAATTTATCGCGAGCAAGGATCTCTGATGAGAAAATAGCAGTGAGTATCCAAGACCTAATAAATATTTCATGTGCATTACAGGAATCTCGTTTGTTGCGATAAGTAATTATCGAGTCTACCTACGTGGTAAACAAACATATTTATTGGTCTTACGATGTCAATTGCTGTTATAAATATTGCGAAAGGGGGGGTAGAGGGAAGGATTTGAAAAAAAAAAGCGTATACAAAAGTAGGTAAACTATTGAATGAATAAATTAGGAGTGAGAGAATAGCTATTTTTATTTCTTAGTAATTAATCTCTATTAAAATATTGTTCAGAAGTAAGTAACATTATAGTTTTTTAACTAGTCCACGAATAATATAGTTAACAAGTAGGTTAACAAGAATACCTTTTAGGAAGATTAACATATTTGATATAACTATACCTATTAATCTAAATTAGTCAGGAAAACAGTAAGTAGGTAAGCATGTGGAGACTGGAGGTACGTTTTTATTTCTTTCTACTAAACTGCTTTTCATAAATGCAACTTTGCTAGGCCTATAATGGTTGATTTAAGGAATACAATTAAACACTTGGAACTAAATTGAAAGATATTTTATCGTAGTTGTACACCACCATCTATGACGTAGTTGCAGCCAGTGATGCTTTTCGCCGCATCGCTGATTAGATACGCTATCAGAGCAGCTACTTCGTCGCCTTCCACAGGCTTCTTCAAAGGCATGTTCCCGATGACATTCTTCACAAACAGCTCCAACTGGTCGTCTGATAAACCGATACCTTTAAGCAAATTAGTCTTCACAAAACCAGGGTTTATGGAGTTTACTCTAACATTATCTGGCGCCAACTCCAGCGCCACGCATTTGGTGAAATGATCTAATGCGGCCTTGGAAATATTGTAGGCCAACGCCATGGTGCTCGGCTTGGTGCTTGACACGCAAGATATATTTACGATACAGCCTTTACTTTGTATAAGATGAGGTACTGCTATCATAGTTAAATGATAAACAGATCTAATGTTTGTTGACATTACTCTATCGTAGGATTCCATGCTCGAGTTCTTTACGCCGCCCATAGCTATCACCCCTGCGTTGTTTACCAATACATCCAGTTTGCCAAAGTGTTCTACAGTTTCTGCTACGATCCTTTCTACTTCCGCGTCTTCTGTGACATCAGCTGTAATACTGAGCGGCTTCACCCCTTTGGCTTTTTCACAGTAGAGGGCTATTCTATTCAAATTGTTTTCTTTTCGGCCAACGAGTGCCAGTTTGGCCGATAGTTTAGAGAAGTATATAGCCGTAGCTGCACCGATGCCAGAACTGGCACCGGTTATTAAAATAACTTTATTGCTAAAGTCCATTTGACCACTATTTTCCTATTTATAAAGTGTTTTGTATCTTGCTTGCTTAGTTGCTTACTGAAGCTGCAGGTTAGGCAAGTGTTGCCTTTACTCAAAGTTTAGTTGTGATAAATGCTCCTACTCAATAATGCCTTTAATAACCACAACTGTTAATTTAGGAATCGTGTAACTCAACATTGCATTATGGACTAATTGTATAAACAGAAGTTAAGATGTTTCTATTTTTCAGATTAGCCGTAGAGTAACTGCTGCATTAAACTAAAATCCTGGTGTTCTGCTAGTTTAAAAGTATTTTTATGCTTTGGTAACACGGCGTGCGCCGTCACGCCCACGGCTATGCGCGGCACGTGACGGCGACGCCGACGAGCGAGAGGCCGGCAGTCGGCCACAGTCAATGTGAGCTGTGCGGCAAATGCGCGGCAAATACAAACTTGTTTTTGCAAATCCATATAAGATGATGCCAATCAAAACAAATTAAATACTTAGGTAAAATAAGACGGACTAGTTCTGCAGATACTAGTCATAGTTACTTAGGTACTTACTGGGCCACAATTTCTGAAGCGTCGTAATTCGATTCCGTACACTGAAGTGGTCTAACCACACGTAGGTATTTAAATTTCTTCTACCAACTCTATAGTCAATGAATGTGTAAATCGATAAATAGAACAAAAAAATATGAAACTTTATAATTTGATTGATGCGAAAATCTGTTTGTATTGTATCACACGTTCTACTTTACGTATCGATCCCGACATAGGTACCTAGATATTCAAATAAATTCACACTATCCTTACTTGATTATAAAAATATCGAGAAGGTAGTAGAAATTTAAATACGTGTGGTTAGACCAGTCGTTGAAGAGTTCCGTGCACGGAATCGAATTTCAGATATTGCGAGCTCGAAGCTCAATTTCTGAAACGTCGTATTTCGATTCCATACACGTGTATTTAAATTTCTATTAAAATTAATGTTTTTATAGTCAAGGGTATCTATGTGTGAAGGGTACCTATGTAGCAGATTTTCGCACGAGACGAAAACGATCGATTTAGAAGCTGAAAGGCAATCAGAAGTCAAGTCACTCGTGTCCAGGGATTTCGACAAAAGAGTTGGGAAACAGAATCTTACTAAGTTAGGCACAAAGATATTGTATTTTCATTTTACATTGTGATACCAAACTAATACTTGTAATAGGCAAGAAAAGTCTTATTTTATTTGGCACTAGCTTTTTATTTAAAGTGGGCCACGGAGCGTGGAAGGAAAGGATGATGCCATACCTACTTACGTGATAGCGGCTTTGTCCAAGAATGTATTTATTTGCTAAAGGATGACTTTAATAAAATGTGAATGTTTAGAAAACAAATTTAGGTACGTAGCTATCTACTATTTTGCAAAGCAAACTGGTAAATACGTAGAAAATAGAAATATATCTTATGTTTGTACCTTAGGTTAGGAAATGAATCATCTTATATCCGTTTCTGGGCCAAGCCATTCGTCTTTGGTCCACATTTACATATAAAACATTCCAATATATCAATTCGACCACGAATGCAATTTGTGAATGGTGCCCATAAATAACTATTTCCCGTTTGAGACATCGCGACCCTTCGTAAGCGGGCTACGCGAGCAACGGAACCGCCGCCGCCGCGGTCTAAGTTTTCCCGCGTTCCTATTTGACAGATGTGTTCCGATTTTCAAAACCGGAAGAATTTTTCAAGTCTACCCTCTCAAATCAAGTGTGAAATTCAATTGAGCGCCCATAAATATTGTGCCGAGAAATAAATGTTTCTATTTCGATTTATATGTGACTAGGCACAGGCTGGGCGAAAAATGTGTCCCGCGGTAGCTCAAAGGATTAAATACCTACGGAATTTTTTGAGTTTTAATCAAAACGTAGCCACATCGTAACTACCTAATTAGTAAAAGTATTTCGCTTTATATTCCCCTCATCTTCAGATTAACTAGTGGCCGTCGGTTTCATGTTAGAAGGCGGTATAGTTGGATATAGAAGACATAGATCCGGCGGAGGCGTTTACATAAAAGATTCAGTTTTATGTTTGGCTACGAGACATGGAGCTGTTACAGCGATGTATAGCGCATTACCTTTGATGTATCGGGTAATCTGGCGATTGCAGAATAAGAAATAGTGTCCGTGCCTTCAGTGCACTACATAAATAGGCACATAGGTACATAGCCTGCCTATCTACCTACTTATTTAGATTGTTTAAGTATTTAAGTGAGGGAGGATGATTGACGTAGATACTTACCTACATTATTTTGCAACATAACTGTAATTTAGCATCTCTAGGCAGACCTTTCTATAAAATAAACAACAAACCTAAGTAAGATTGCTTTTATAATCTCAAGAACAAGTAAATGGGATGTAAATAATATGCAGTTGGTAATTAAAAGTGAGCGCGCGAATTTTTCTCAATTTCGCCGCGATCCAATAAAGGAATGCAAATTAGGTGCGACCAAGAGTTATTGCCGCCTTCGTAGGGATGTTGCTTCCTAAGACTATCGATGGTTTCTGACTTTTTATTCTTATACGTAAGTTGGAAACAGCTATTAAATTCAATAAATTGGAGTAAGTACCTATGTTTTGGGCACTCTATCTCTCTTTTAGCATAGGACACCAAGTCATCCAACGACTCAATGAATCAGTGTCAGAATTTTGGCAAGCACTGCAATGTTGATATCCCTACTAAATATTGTTAATGCCGTTTGAGGGCAATACCGTTTGACTATTTCTTATTCTATAGGCTGGGTAGGTCGACCTATTAGGTAGGCAGTCATTAGTTTAGTTTGTAGGTATAAAAGGACTGAATGAAGTATTTTTTTGTCAGTTTCACTGTTTAGACCGTTCTCCCGAAGTCGTGTGATTTTCGGAGATGAAAAGGTTTTACACGGTTTAACTATCGACAAGACCGCGCCCTTCCTTAGTCCCTAGGCATGTCGATTGTAAAAAAGTTTTTATTGCTAATTCCCTGGCCGTTACAACTGTACGGTTATTTGCGCGTTTTACAGCCCCTGATGCCTCGACTCACTAAATGAACCCAACTGATGTTTGTTTTACTATCAATAGGGTGTTTACGCTGTTCTGTGGTTACTTTTTGATTACCACGGGTTTGTATTCATGAGATTCTGGCAGTAAAGTTTTTAATTCCGGTGATACGGTGGAAGTAATTAAGTACCTCTAACTTAGTATATTAGTAAACATCACATTTGTGTGAAAGTACAGTATTTTTTTTTTCGTGTGGGACACCGAGTCGTCCAACGACCCGATGAACCCTAGTGTCAGAATTTTTCAACCGCCTTCTACAAGTAGCAGGCTTCTGACATGGTTGTGTAACGACCGCCGTCTAAGTGATCATAGACAGCAACCGGGACCTACAGCTTAACGTGCCATCCGAAACACGGAACCATCTTACTTACGGACAATCGGGTGGTTCAGCCCGCAATGTCCTAACCAGACTGGGCACAAATTCACAAAGTGATAAATATCAACTTTGTGAGTGACCCACCGAGAATCGAACCCGGAACCTTCTGCGTCAAAGGCAGTCGCGCTACCACAGCGCCACATCGGTCCAGTATTTCAAGCCATCGGTAGTTAGTAGGTACTACTGATTCGGAGGGGATATTTAGGCACCTACCCAGGTAGGTACTACTCAGAAAATCCTGAAATTCTCAGTCTGTATAGGTATAGAGACTGAGTATTTCAGTGACCATGAATAAACACTTAACTAAATTATTAGTATTAACGGGATTATCACCACGATTATGTTTGTTTTTACCTCGATATTTCGAAGCGGTTACACGCTCCATGGTCACAGTAGACTGCTTTGGCGAATGTTGCCATCTTGCTAAGGGCAAACATATCTGTCTACCCTCTTTCTAATACGTCGACTGCGATCCGTTCGGGTAATACTAATAATTTAAGTGTTATGAACAACCGCGAAAATCTCGAAACATATACCATGAATAAAGTTTGCAGCCCGGACACTACATAACAAACCCGTCAACTCATGTCAACTTAAAGGTAGATCTCATTTGGGACGTATGTATGTGAATTATTACTAAGGAAATGCAGCCAAATTATGCAGTGAGAAGCATTAAATCATGATCATGTCTAGGGGAAGGAATTCCGTTTAGCCGGGCGCGGTTGATGACATTCCGCAGTGCCCATAAAAATATCTCCACGCTCGAAATAAGGGATTTAACCCTATTAAATGCCTTGCTGTATCAGTAATAAAGTTATTTGGAAATTGACCGTGGTGGTAGTATTTGAAAGCATTCGTAGCGCTGACCATGCGACGGACGGCCAGACAGAGAGCCGGCTAAGTCTCGGTAATAGCGTTCCGTTTGGCCCCTTTCTTGTGAAGTAAGTTGGGTATGGATGGACCCTAAAATAAAAAGTAGGTTACTTTCGGTTACTTGACGTTTCATTCTATTTCTTTAGGCCTCTATCACACTTTAGCGGAAAAATAACGCTGCGCTAACGTATGCGCCTGTCAGATCCATACTCGAAACGTCGGTCCATATATTAACAAGCACAGCGTCGTGCGTTGGACCTGCGTTGAGAGCAGTTTTTGTATGGGGAATGACGTTTCTAGTATAGATCTGACAGTCGCATACGTTAGTACAGCTTTATTTTTGCGCTGAATTGTGGATAGAGATGGGTAACCACCCGGGTAAAAACCCGCGCCTGGGTAATAACCCGGTTTTTACCCATTTCAATCCACCCAAAGCACCCGATGACTGGGTAAAAACCGACGTAAAATTTTAAATGATTTATTACCAAAATAAGATTAAAAATAAAAAGATGCAAGGGCAAATGTTAAATATAATCATAGTTTAAGTATGATAAGAACACAATACCTGTTTTTATTATTCCTAATGACATAAAACATGTAATAAAAATGAAAAGGTGAGTTTGCTTCGAATGAATTTGATTTTAGTCAAAATTATTTTTTAAGAATATAAAAATATTGATTTGGAATCTGCCATTATAATTAAAAATTAATTTAAAACCGACATTCAAATGTTAGGTACGCCGGTGAACCTTTAAGGCCTAGTGATGTTACAGTCAGTTATAGCTTAGTATCCAAAATAATATTAAGTGATCGGTTGTTTTTTTCTTTCTTGTTGACCATTTATATTTATCAAAATATTTATAGATACGGTTAAAGAAATTTATTTTCTCAAAAAGAAATTTACATTTCACTTACTTGAGAAACTTATGCTATAATTTTGTACAACATAGATTAGGCGCACTTAGTCACTAAGTTAACTAATAAGTACACAAAAGACACTAATAAGTTCATAATATCTCAAAAGAATATCAAGTTAAAACCACTAACAATTTTTCTAATTAGGAGGTAGAAGTGAGTTACATTTGCAAGGCAAGCCGTTATCGAGATCGATTCACACAGATACACAGAACAGAAGAGGCACAGCGGTAGCATTAACTATTTGAGTTCTGAATGTAGTGTTTTAGCAATCTTTTAAAGGTAGACGTGTTTTAGCTTCTTTTATGTCTTTCGGTAATGAATTATACATTTAAACGCTTTCGAAAGTAATGTTGCGTTTTCCGTAGTTGGTAAGAGATAGATACTTCTTTAAAATGCAACATATTCTTAGAATAGGTTTTTAACGCCCCGAAAAAAGGCGTAAATGGGTATGTCAGGTCTATCTCACTCTTGTTCCACACATATAAACTTTCTGAGAGACTGCTGTTGTCCCGCTTAACAGGCTTCGTTGACCCCAAATTGATCCCAGAACAAGCGGGTTTCAGACCGGCCAAGTCTTGCAGCAGCCAGACACTGAAACTGACGCAACACATCGAGGATGGTTTTGAACTGAGGAAGGTAACCGGTGCTGTATTCGTAGATTTGTCCGCAGCCTACTATACAGTAAATCTTAAGCGGCTGTTATGGAAAGTGGAGACGATGACAGGCGATCTTAAATTCGTCTCAGTTCTTCGAGAACTTCTCCATAACCGCCGTTTTCAGGTGCATCTTCTTCAGGACAAAAGTCGTTGGAGGTCGCAAAAGAACGGACTGCCCCAAGGCAGCGTTCTTGCCCCGTTGATCTTCAACATATACAACCACCCCGTCCCAACACGTGCCGCTTTCTATACGCCGACGACCTTGCGCTGACTTCCCAGGTGACCAGTTTTGAGGAGGTTGAGGTGAACTTATCTGACGCTTTGAGACTTAAGCAAATACTATAGACAAAATTTACTGAAACCCAACCCATCAAAAACTGAGTCCTGCGTTTTCCATCTCCGCAACAGTCAAGCAGATCGTAGGCTCAATATTGAGTGGCAAGGTGTGCCTGTAGCTCACAATAAACATCCGAGATATCTGGGCATTACTCTGGATAGGTCACTTACCTTCAGTAAGAACTGCCAAAATATAAAAAAGGTGTTCGCTCGGAATAACCTTTTACAGCGCCTCACTTCTACTGGATGGGGAGCAACACCTCATGTTCTGCGAACTACTGGGCTGGCGTTATCCTTTTCTGCAGGTGAGTACGCAAGCCCTGTGTGGAGTCATTTGGCCATGCAAAGCTAGTGGATATAGCCTTAGGCCCGTATTTATAAACCGTACTCAACTCTGAGATCGTTCTCAAGAGCAGTTTTGACAACTGTCAGTCAATACTAACAGCAACTCAAAGTCGTACTCAAGATCGATCTCAGAGTTGAGTACGGTTTATAAATACGGGCCTAAAATGAGATTTGCCGGATCACAACTGGTTGCCTGAAACCGACCCCGGTTAGCCAGCTATACCCACTGGCTGGTATGGCGCCCCCAGCTGTTCGCAGGACTGTGGCTAGCTCCCTTGAAAGAGCAAGGATGGGGTCTTTTTAAAGTGCGTGTCTTCTCTCTGCACCGACCCTAAACAAGCGAGGTGCAAACTTTGGCAGGAAAAGGTAACCCTACCAGCTCCTTTCGTCCCTATCGCTGAAAGCTTGCCACCTGGTCATAAATTACCTTGGCCGGTTTGGAAGTCCCTGAATAGACTTCGGACCCAAACTGGCCGGAGCAAGGAAAACATGGCCAAGTGGGGTTTCTTGGAGGGTGCCGACGTAAGCTGTTTGTGTGGTGCGGTCCAAACGATGCACCACCTAATATCGTGTCCGTCGTGCCCCAACACCTGCACAAAGGACGATCTTATGACAGCGACTGCCAGCGCTGTCAATGTGGCCAAGTTCTGGGCTGCGACGGTGTAGTGTATGCCATCGACACGCTAAGAAGAACCTACAATTGTTTTCCAGGTAAAAGTCATCAGCGCAAGCCTTTTAACAATTGATATGCTTTTGTATTGTTGTATTTTTGACTTAAGTGGTATCTTTAAAAAGCATTGCCACTATGTTTCAAGACAATGTTGTTCGAGTAGTGCGTCCTACCAATCATGATCATAACATACGGAGTTGAGAATCGAGCAATAAAACGTGTCACTCAGAGAGCTTTGGAAAGGTCGCAATCTCGCTATTAAATAAAGTCATAATAAAAAAGCAGATACTAGGTTATGTGGTACCTTAGCGAAAATGCCCCATCTCTAGTAAGCTTATGTATGTTTGAATGACTGCAAATATAACATGTTCTAAATGAAAATAATTTTTAGTAGTCAAAATGACTTTTTCACGCACATTCCCAGCGCCTAAAGCTTATTTAATCAAGCGGGTGATTTTTAGTATGATTGTTATTAGCCATTTTTACTATAAATAAGGAATAATTAGAAAGTTGTGAAATACTCATTGCATTCTTTTAGATTTTCTTGGAATAAACGCCATTTTTTAATTTTTTTTTACTTATGCTGTTTTCACCCATCAATTTGGGTAATAATGGGTTAAAACCGGGTGATTTGGGTAAAAACCCGGTTTTTACCCGGGTGGGTTGAATGGGTTTTTACCCACTACCCATCTCTAATTGTGGAAAATAATTTATACATGGTGGAAGAGTTTTTTTAAGAAATAGTCTAGGTACCTATCATTTGCTTCGTTACCTATACATAATGTGAATGTCGCATGTTTTGTCTTGTGTGCATGACTCAATGAACAGTTGATTCTTCTTCTTCAATTTTAGCAACCACAACAGTCCCCTGCTGGACATTAGCCTCCAGGAGAAACGCTGCTGCCAATTCCCTGGATTCATCCCTAAGGAGCTTTTATGAGATCTATAGGCAGAAATGGGATGCTATTATAAGGACGGGACACCGACCCACATCGAAAAATAGAAGAATAATGCTAAGCTGACGCCAAACAGCACATTATAATAATTAATAACAATTTTCTTACATAGCTACGCTAATTAATTGGTTCCGTGCTTAGTTTTATATACGGTGCTACGGCGGCGTAGATCTCGTAGTACTATGCTACAATTTTAAAGCGACGGTTGAAGTGTAATTATAATAAAAAAAGCTGGCCAAGAGCGTGTCAGACACGACCAAATATCGTCTATTATACAGGTAGTTCATCATTTAGTAGGTATTCAAAAATATAAATGATCCGTTGACACGAAGAAGAAAAATAATTATTTTATTACAAAAAAGTTAGACATAGTTTAACTCATTTGACATTGTCAAATTATGTGGAAAAACAACACTGTCAAATAGCGCGTCTAACTTTTTTCTATTAACACCGAATGTAGATAGAAAGTACCAACATTTTTGTAAGTAAGTAAGTAGTTATTATTATAGAACGGTGTCAAGTAGATACAGAATGGGCCAAACTAATGTCCAAACTTCTCAGTTAGGTACTATTAAAATCCACATGGCAAGTATTACTACCACACACTGGAGAAGTCATCATACGGCCGCCCCTCGACACGAATGTCATTTTTTGCTCTGTGATCACGTACGTACGCACACTTAGGTATACTATGAAAAAATTCTGTGGTATCGCAGAGTTATCTATTTTTCACATCATTTCAAAAACTATGAGTACTACGCTATAGCTATATAGCTACGCATTTCGCTATGGCTTTATCAATATCGCATATTAAAAAAATATCTTTTAGTTTTGGCGTTACACCTGGAATAAATTAGGACTGACCATTTACATTACATGTATGTAAGAAGTTAAAAAATAATATTTTATTCTTAGATTAAAAATTGGTCTCGCTGCGCATCGAGACCAAGTTTTAGACTAAGGTTTTTTGTTAACATTTATAAGTTGCCCAGGAACTTAGGCTGATATAATTATAATTTATAAATAGACGTCAATACGATCTGCCTCCGTACTAAGCTGACGAAGTTATAAAGGCGTCACATATAGACAGACAGAGTTGACAACGAAATGATAACGGTTTGAGACTACGATACTTAAAAATAGATGAGCATTGTTCTCGCATATCCGTCGAGAGTTGGGAAAAAGTATTGGGAAATCATTTTGACTTTAAAAAGAAAACACCTTTCAGAGGTTATTTTGAGCGTAGTATCTACGTGTATATAGCACGTAGTAATTCCTTCGGCGCCCACGTACCGTCTACGTGACCGGAATGACAGCCTCCCCCGAGCAGGCTTCGAGGCTGGAGACTGTAATAAGATGCCAGCCGATGGGGTGATTAGTAATGAAAAACTTGAGTGGTGACAGTAGTTTGAATGGTTATTAATACTAGTTAGGTTCGGAAATACTACTACTCTTACTTACTACCCAGAAAACGTTCTGTTATAACAACTCGGGAGTTAGGTTACGCTATATAGACTAGGTGATAAATGTAAATTTTAGCACTATGTACGAGTATTTGATTAAATAGCTAGAATTTCATTAAAAGACATGAACTGGTTGTTTGATAGTGGTAAATAAACTCTAAAACTAGTAAATAAACTGAAAAAAATGTTTAAAAAAGCTAACTGCCTACTCCTACCCATTTCGTCTATCTAACCTGTCCTGTAAGTGAGCCTATAAGTGAAGACTTTCTGGCCTGTCTACTTGACTCGAAGACTTGACTACATCACAGTCCAGAGCAATCATACGAATGACATATTTGCTCTGTGAATTTCTATCATAAATCTATACGTCATTGACGCATAATCTACGTGCATCCTATAAAGTGATCATGATCAATCATAGTTTTATAGTATTTGCAAAACTTTGTCTAGGCTGCCAAGCAAGGCTTCCTAAAACGGAGGTTTCTATGCGAGCCACGTGCGCAGGTAAAGGCGGGGGCAGGGGTGAGAGGTCCTGCTTTTTATTTCATTACCACCCCAGGGGTCTTTAAGGAGGTGATAGTGCGCCCTAATGCTGACATGTTGATTGTGTAGAGAAAAAACCATGGAAAGTAGATTTTATCACCCAGACCGGAACTTTGGAAAGCAGCTTTCTAATTACTCCTATCAGACAGGTACCTAATTGTAATTTCACCGTTATATCAGATATGAACAGATCTAAATATTAATTCAGCTTTTTCTGTTATTTAAAGGTAGATTTCTTAAAAACATTCCCCGGACCTAACTGAGCAAATAACTATTTGTCAATATCTATTATTATTACTAGGTTAGATTGGGTACTTCGATAATAAATCGTCAACTTCGTCACGGCAACATCTGCAAAAAGCAGAATCACAAAATTGATTGACAGTAGATACGATTGCCATCACACTGGATATCAATATAACGAGTCCGTAGGATAAAAACCCAATGTTACTGCAACTTAGAGTAAAGAAACTTTGCGAACAGAGGAACAGCGAGAACACGACAATCTAATTTTACTGATTTAGGTATACGTGCTTCAATACAATGAACAAAACATTGCTTATTGTGTGCGTATTATTAAAATTATTTGCAAGTTGTGTTTAAAATGGCACTGGTTAGATTGATCACACACGTATACTCTAAAATAGACAAGTTTTTTATCCCTTAACATGTTCTGTTCGTTGGTAGCAGGCATGGGAGGGTTCCTTCAGTCACACTTTCTTGCTCTGAGCTAAGCTTGACAACAAATAGTTTTTGTTGGGGATCTGGTGGGGACAGTGGCCGGTTTTTGTGAGGATAATATTAAAAAAGCTTCGAAGTAAGTGCGATACGATTGCAGTGGAGTGACATGTGCTTGGACAACGTTTGGGGCCATGGAAATAGCGTATGCGTAGTAGGTACAAAAATACACACTTTTCACTCAAAATAGGGATACGTATGATAATGTCGGATGAGATATTTGACGCGTTAACGTCTTTAAAGTTTTGACGACTTATCTGCATATCTCGACCTTAGTAGGGTAGGAATGTTAATAGGTACCGATTATACTCTATTTTAATGCACAGACAGAAATTGTCAATAGCGACTTTAAGTACCTACCCCTACCGCCTATAATTTCCTAATAAGTACACCCAAAGCCCTAGAAATAGAGGCAAGATTCTTCAAGCCTTGTCATTCAATTTTAGACGCGTGTTAAACGCGTTTTTTCTGTACTGAGATATTTTATAAACACGCTTCTATATTTTTGTGGAATAGCCGTTCAAGTTTAGCGGCCCCACGCACTCTCTACCCTAAGAGCGCGCCTGTAATGGTGTTAGTAAAGACATTTGGACCGCGGCCATTCCGCCCGGACTCCACCACCGCGCCACTACCGCAGTCGTAAATCAAAACTAATCCCACCGAGTGGGGAATGATGAATTCCGCCATATTGATTACGATATTACTAGCTTGTAGATGTTCCCAGTTCCCTTGTGAGTTTTTAGTTTGTGCTCGTGATTTGGATCAGCCGCTCTATTTTACGCAATTTTACAGGATCCAAAATCAATCATGATCGATGACGAACCGACTTTTAAAAAGGATCTTCATTTCCAAAATCTTTGCTCCGTGCAAAAATCGCAAGTTAATAAATAAAACAATAAGAATATAAGAAAACGTTCAACAATTGGCATCTTCGTCAAAGCCGCTTAATAAGTTTCTGCTTACTTCTCCATCATCACACAGTTTTTTGCGCCTTGCATATGCTATAGACAGTGAGTCGATCAGGCGTGCTGCCACAAAGCGCTAATCAAAAACCCGCCTCTTCCCTGATGAACCAAGTCTCATTTTCCAGTGCACTCTTCAAGTCAGACTCAAGTTCCGATCACAAAGCAATAGTAACTTAATCTACTAACAATAAAATCCTTTTTAGTGCTAAAGTGCAACTTCAAAGGGCCAAGAGACAAGTGGAAGAGCCACTTCTTATGTGTAGTTCCGACTCACTTATTTTGTCCATACTAAGACAATGTATGCGATGAATTCGCTGTGCAATGTAAAAACGCACGCGTCATCCACACAGGGTTGCCGCAAGTCTAGGTAAGCCACAACCTGCACCTTTTAGTATCTACACATTTATCTAACTTTAATACCGCATAAAGAATCGACTCTACTCTTTTACTCTAATACGGTTTTACTACATGTCACCCAGAAGCTTATGAGGTACTACGCACTTCTTCCTGAATTATTGCATAGTTTTAAAAAGATTAATAGGTATGTGATAGTTACCTACGTGGTAATATGTCAGGAACTCAGGACTAAGTAAGTTTATCTGGATATTTCAACAGAAGTTCGTTGTGCACCAACCCTACTAGTGTAAACAAGATCTTTTAACAGTGCGAGTGAATTAAAGTTGTGCTTGATAGATCTTATTCTATTGTCTTGTCTCCTTGACGCTTCATAAATCAGCCTGGATTGTTTGTAAAACTGCATCAAACCTTGGGACAGGATGATGTCTACAACTTTTAAACCACTGATAGTTATAAAGTAGCTAATGTAATATTTACATGTTTAGGTAGCAATTGAAAACAACTGAAAGGTAAACGTTTTTACATTTTCATTTTCACTAATTACATATCAAAAACGAAATGCCTTATAGCTATTGTCCGCGAGCGTGGCTCAACGGGATGTTTTTATTGGTGTGCAGTTGCAAGTTGCCACGGCTGCACAACGATCTCGTAAATAACTCAGCTGCCAAAGAATAAAGCTGCGTAAGTGAGAAAATGATAAATATTTTAATTGAGCTCCATACTTTTTATCCATTTTCACAGTTATTACCTTTTACGGCTCGTGCATACGCGCGTCGTGGTAAAATTGTTGGTAAAGTTAGTGACCGTGTTCCAAGCGTTCACGTCTGAAAAAATAAGACGGATATCAATTACAGAATATTTACTAAAAATGGTAGCATTTCAAAATAATAATGGCTCCTTGCTTGTACTCGTATCGCCACGTGCACCTGATATTAAAGCACGAAGCAATGCAATAGTATTAAAAAATACCTACCTCGGAGCCGAATCGCAAAATTAAATCAATTTTGGTAGGGAAGGTGGGTATATTCACTTGTATGTAGAAGTCTAGAAAGACTATCAAAGGTACGCAGATAATATAGTGAACATTATCACTAATGAAATAAGAACAAATGACAGGTGATGACCACAGACATCGAGCAGATTGCAAAAACAGATCAGCGAAAAACAAGTGTTGAAGATGTAGATAACGATACCTTAAGCCTGTTTCAAAGCACATTTGACATAATTAGTTGATTCCCATCACTAAGCGTTATTATGAGTCCATTCGTGAGGTAATTATAATAAATCCGTCGAGAAATCGCGCTTTTTGCCACTTTTTACTTCGCTACGGCCGTTGCCGCGGCTTATATGGGACTGGCATTGGCTCGAACGACGCACTGCATTCGATTTAGCTTTTAGAGGGTGTTTAAGCTCTCAGACATGGGTATTTTCTTGAATTAAATTAGGTTTTCATTGCGATAGGTATCCATTGATACAGGGTGTAGAAATGTTTGCAGCAATTTTTTTTAAACCTTGTATTTTAATTCATACTTATTCAAGATTGGAGGTATACTCCAAATGTTACGATAAGATTAAAGATTTGAAAATCTTATCCGTTTTATACAATACCTACTTAATTATGTTGTTGTTTTTGAAATCACACTGGTCCAAGAAGTACAGTAAAAATTCAGTTTTGCATAGTCTAAGGGCCTGTGGAGTACCTGACTGCTGGATGATGGCTGTGGTTGATGCAATGAGAGTTTGGTCAGGCAATTATATACACATATATTTGGTCGTACGAGTATGGTCGTGAGTTCTATACAAAGAATGAGCACTTGTGGGCGAAGGAAACTCGTGAAATAATTAGAAATTATATTATGTACGATCGACAATATGATTTTTCATAAGGCATCTGAATGACATCCGTCAATCCACGTGACTCTCGCTTGACCGCTTGTGACGTCATTCATATGACCATTAGTGGGCGAACTAAGGAAGTCGCTCCACAGGCCTTTTTCCGCTTATCCGGCATCCGTCATTTGCCGGTCCGTCAATTTACGATCCGATTTACAAATCTATTACACTACTATACATGCTTTTCCACTCTTCCGGCATCTGGCATTTATCAATCCGGCAATTTCCCAAACCGAAATTTGGATTCTGACGGTCCGAAGGGACAGGCGTACAAAAAGTATGCATATAAAAGGTACTCTATGAACTCTACCATGACGTCATTCTACTGTCTGCCTTTTACCGGATAGGTGGAAAACCGTCATTCGGCATTCAAATATTGTCCGAAGGCTACTTCCGACTTCCGGCAGCCGGACCGGAAAAGTGGAGAAACGCTGTCGAGAAATTCTGTAAAATGTGACAACCTTACTCGGAAAATATTTAATGTGATGTCTAATTCAAATCAAACAATCGCAAATAACGTCCCATATTTTGTTTGTGTTAGTAACTTAAAAGGCCTTTTAATCACAAGTCACATTTTTCGAAAGTATATCAGATAATAAATAACCTTGAGTAACTAACTTATTTCTTTACAATATTTTAGAAAAAAAAACAGATAAATATCTCTATTTTCGGAGTTATATCATGTTCTTTATATTTAACCAATCTTTTGATACTTCAATATTGAATCAATTATCGAACTCATCGACAGAAAGAGAAGCATTCACTACAGTATCTTGGCTCCGGCACATCTAGTCGTGTTCCTGGTTCATCAAATCAAGTAAATAGAGATGACTGAAGAAGCGGCTTCTCATGATGAACACCTTATGGCACAATTTCCGTAGCACTTTTAGTTTTAGTTGGGCTCTTGGTGTTCTACATAGGGTACCTACTCCAGACTCAGTGAGTCATACCTGTGATAGCAAGCGGTCCATCATACTGAATAACTTTTACTATGTAGCCATTTCCGTAACTTACAATGACGCTCCTGGCACTCGATATATTTTATGATTATGATGATATTTTCTGTGGAAATGAGGCATTTTTCAAAAACTGCTTACTAGTTTTGAAGACTACCGTGAACTACTACAAAAAAATAATGCGTTCCAATACTATTTGACATCGCTCCCGCTTATAATTTTCATCAATGTTACAGACATACGAGGGGTGTTCAATAAAAAGTGAGAATGAGTATGAAGCAGTAATATTTTATTTCTTATTATTTTATTTTTGGACTTAGTCACCTTTGAGGTTTATTCACTTGATGTATCGTTTTTCTAAAGCTAAGATTCCTTTTTAAAAAAGTCTTCATCTTGATCCCTTAAAAAATCATGTACTGCGGCGATCACTTCCTCATCATTGGCATATCTGTGACCTCTCAGGTGTTCTTTTAACCGCGGAAACAGGCAGAAGTCACTGGGTGCAAGGTCTGGCGATTATGGAGGATGTTCCATCAATTTAAATCCAGAATCTTGGATAGCAGTTATCGCAACTCGGGACTTGTGTGCGGGCGCGTTATCTTGGTAAAAACAAGACAACTTTAGCGAGTTTGCCGCGGCGATTTTAGCGTATTTCTTGACGCATTTTTTTTTTGTTCTGCGTATAAGGCCCCTGTAATAGTGGCTGCATGACTGAGATATTCAATCATTATCACCCCCTGGCTATCCCAGAAAAGAGAGCCCATGGTCTTACCGGCGCATGGAATTGCCTAAAACTTCTTAGGTGTTGGAGATGATGGCTCTTCCAAGTCATGGACTGTTGTTTTGTCTCAGGATCGTAATGATGGAGCCATGTTTCGTCCATAGTTACAAAGCGAGCCAAAAATTGTTCAGGATCTCTTTGTAACAATTCCAAATTGTTTTGAGAAATCCTCAGTCTCGTTTGCTTCTGCTCGTCTGTAAGCATTCCAGGCACCCAGCGCGCTGACACTTTTTTCATGCCCAAATAATAATGTATAATAGTATGGATACTTCCTATCGAAATCTTTAGTTTTTCAGCTATAAAACGAACTGTAACACGACGGTCTGCCAAAACAAATTTTTCAACTTTTTTTATCATTTGTTCGGTAACTGCCGTCGTAGGGCGACCCGGGCGCGGGTCGTCTTTGGTTGAAGTTCTTCCTCTCTTAAATTCGGCACACCACCGTGCAACCGTAGAATATGGAGGAGCATTTACTCCTCATGTATTTTTCAAATCAAGATTTACTTGCTCAGTAGTAAAAATTTTCAGGCAGAGATATTTTATCACGCCTCGAATTTAAATTTTATCAATTTTTCGCAACCCGCTCCGACACGACGAAAACAAATGACATTCATTTTTAAAATAAAAAAAGAAAATCAATAATTTTTATTTTATTAGTTTACCTAATGTCTGGGCTTTCCCTGCCAGTATTTTCTTTTTTGTTTATCAAGAAAATTATATGCCATTCTCACTTTTTATTGAACACCCCTCGTAAGTACGAGTTTTAGGAACTGTTTTAAAATGTATTGTATGTTAGCATACAGTTAAATTTGGCAGTGAAAAAGTGAAATAAAATTCAACCTCTGCATACGCTCATAAAAATTTCATTCAATAATCGAGGTTCCCAGAAAAAGTATTGTGATTGGTTATTCACGTGAGTACCTAGCTGGGTGTTGAAGCTCTAACGAACACGAATTCCCAAGATTTTTCACACCTATCCATCATAACAGTCGGGAATGCTTGCATAATATTTCGTTAGCATTTCTCTTCATTGTGGCACTTTTTGCCGCGCAGCGGTCCGGCCGCGCGGCCTGCGCTCGGCGCGCGGGGTATTCCAGTGATCCCCCGCATCCACCGCATCGATGCTGTATCGATCGACAGGAATCCGAGGGGCAATGAAACAACACAATGTCATATACAAGTAATTGTATATAATTGGGATTTCTCAAGAACAATGACACGAAATTACTGTTTGAGTGAAATAATTACGGTATTTTTTGCACTTGTCTCGAGCGCTTTGACAAAAGCCGTTCAATGTCTTATCCGATCGTCCGTTCGGTTTTCTTGCTCGTAAGTTACAAATCGTAAAAAGGATGTATTTCAGTCAAGACGAAATGATCGTATTATCGAGGTCAATATCAGCGCGATCGCTAACCTTGCCACTACACTATCCCATATCTTGTACAGAAAATCTGAAGTCAATCTCCAGCAATCCGTTTTTACTCGCTTTATGCTAAATAGAGGAATCCGTCTTTTTTACTGCCCAACGGTTTATGTCAGCCCCCCACTCGCGGGAGCTTTTTCCGTTTTATTTAAAGTATTAATGAATAAGAATAGAGTTTGAAAAAGTGCTATCGTTTGATTTAATACTCCTGCAGTCCCTTATCGTCGATATTCGCGAGATAAAAATTCTTAAGCGCAATGATTGTAGGTAGTTAGATGCGTTTCTGATAGATCCTACTCGTCATTGTTCCTTTAAATGGTGTTTTATGGTGTTCTCTATAAAAAATAACTTGGATACAATACAATGTTCATAATTTTTTTGCGTATCTTCTTACGATCGATGGCTTTTAATTACATTAATTGGTGCATCAATAAGCTGCAATGGCGACTTATCTGATGGGTTTAATTAAACTGTACATTAATTACATTATAATTACGGTTGGACAATGATGCCAGCTGTCGATTTACTATTTATGTGTTGTTAGTTATTGATTGAAGCACTGTTACTTTTGCGTTAAATTGTTGCACTGTTTTCGTTATGATTTGACAAGTGACAGTTGTCTCAGTGTTTCCAATATAAAATAATGTTAAACAAGAGTGGTACCGTATTTCGACACATGATGGACGAACATGTTCTATCCATTTCATTTCATAGATAGCATAGGCAATCGAGTTGGCTTCACAACGTGCATCAAATTATGAATCGAAATGCAACACCCGCCGAATACGCAGTGGTGTAGTAAATTTAATAATTGAGATTAAAAATAAACTGTAACGGTATCCTTACATTCTGGATAAGGAAATCGGTGAATAAAGATGTGTAATGGTGGTAACTATTACTGGTATATTATTTAACTACCTGTACATTTTATTATCAACCAAACATCGACTGATCCGGCCTCAGCTTGTTAAGAGATCTCAATAAATCCTATATCACACGTAACGTATTGATAGGAAACAGGTTCAAACATTCCTAAATGAAAAACAAAAGATATATATACATACATACACATATCACGCCTTTATCCCTTGCGGGGCAGGCAGAGCGTTAACGGCCGTTAAAATACGGTCGCTATCACCACTTCTGACAAATATTGAGGGCTGTTTGAGATAATTTGTGTATACACTATAGTGACAGGTTGTCAGCCTGCCGCCTAAAAATGGTAATACACATGAAGCCCTCAAGTCCCTTGGTCGCCTCTTACGACACCCACGGTATTGAAATGGGGTGATGCTATTCTAAGTCGGCATCACACGGCATGGCAACAAAAGATATACATAATCTTATTAGTATTTATTACCTAGCTGAAGACTAAGTCGCTGCGAAAGGTTGAGCAGAATGAAGTTCAAAGACCAAACTTATTCGTTGAGTAGGTACGATAGAAAAATCCAAGATGAATTCGCATCAAACATGCCAAAGTACGCCAGAGTCCGTCCTAAAATCCCATATACTTACAATTTCAAACTAAAGATAGCTTTCGGTAAGGAAATAAGTTTAAAGCGTGTAATCCTTATTCGTTGTTGGAGGGGGACGAAATACCTACATATCTCAGTGTTGAGCAATTAACTTGAACGTAGGTGGTCTTACGCTTTGCTTTATATAAAAAATAAGCCAAATATAAACAAGACGCAAGGTCGTTCCGGGAGAACGGCTCTTCAATTTCGTAAAATAAAGCGTATTGTCACGTCCGAACCGACTATTTATTGGTTTCTCTGAATCTGATATAAAACCGAAGGAATCCGGAACAAGATAAGTCAAAACACCTCATTGACTTCAACCGAAAGAATAAGTTTAAAATGACGCAACGGAGAGATACATGTGCGCGGGCGCAGGCACAATGGCAGCGCCATCTCTCGCCGCGCGTCGGCCGCGGGCGAAAAAATCACGTCCCCGCTCTATTGATACGACATTGACGGATTCGGGAGATCAATGCTAGGGGTGCCCCAATTTCGACATGCATGTCACAGGATTGCGCTGCTGGTAAAATCAAAAGTAGATAAGTATTAGAATACCTAATTACAAGTAGGTACGAAAAGATATTCCATCACAGCTAGCTAGATACCTAGGACACACTAAAAGTTTTGCATTTTTGGCCTCTAACAAATGTTTGAACTTCGAATGCTAATGCTATACTTT
The DNA here is from genome assembly GCA_029255805.1 of Keiferia lycopersicella. Classification (NCBI taxonomy): domain Eukaryota; kingdom Metazoa; phylum Arthropoda; class Insecta; order Lepidoptera; family Gelechiidae; genus Keiferia; species Keiferia lycopersicella. Next base: position 19,833,826 of record JARACZ010000001.1, read on the forward strand.
TTGAAAGAACAGATTTCACTTATGAATTAAAAAAAAAAGAATAGGTGCGAAAACGGTTGTCAATAATTTTTTTATTATTAATTGAATTAGGTACGCTATTCGCTATCACAACGGAATTAACGCGGAATGATTTTAGGGCGATGATTTTTATTTTAAAAGTTCACTCGCTCCGCAAGATTGCTATGCTCGTCTTCAAACTGCTTACGGGACAAAACACCCCAATTGAGCACCTTGAAGTGTTGGTACTCAGAGTTTAATCGTGGCCGAGTATCTCGTCTACGACGAAATTCGTGAAGATCGGCCTTCAACTGCAATCACAAAGGAAAACTTGGTTACTGTCCGGCAACTTATCGAAGAAAACCGGCGTATCCTATGAGGAGATTACTCGACATTTGGGCATTGGTATGAGCCAAATTCATTAAATTTTACATACTCATTTAAAAAAGTAAGAAAGCCGATGGATCGAATAAAAAATGCTAGTTAAGTATGATCATGGACTCTCAAATTCTGTTTATGATAATTATAGTGGCAGGAGACGAAACTTGGATAACGGGGTGTAAGGCACGGCGTAACGGAAACTTTGCAGGCGTGGTCAGACCATGAAACTGAACAACTTTTTCTATGGGGCCTATGTTGGGAAATGAAAAGATTTTTATATTTTCCCAAAAATTCAAGATTTGATGAGAGGGATGACATTTATGGAGCCAGAAGAGGCCGTGCTAGCTTTCAACGAGCACGTTAAAAACATGCCTTCAGAGCAATGGTCCTTATAGTTTCAAAAATGGTTCCAACGTATGAAAAAGTGTTTAAAATGTAATGGAAAATATTTTGAAAGAATATAAATATAACATATTAATAATATATTTTTATATTTATTAGTCACGCTAATATTTCAGTGTGCTCCAATATCTCCTTTCACTGATTAGATCATGTCGTCTAGTTTATCAGAATGCAAAAAAAATTCTAGGTAGTTTATAATATACGTAAATTTTACGTATAAAGATAATTTTATTTTTCAATCTAATCAACTTGAAACATATCGGCATAAAGACCACGACCTTTCATACAGACGGTAAACCCCCTTTTCCCCTCTTAGAGTTAGAAATTTTAAAGATCCGTTCTTAGTGGATGTTTTTGTAGTAAAATGAACCTAATAGCCAAATTTCATGTTTTTAGCTGAATTATCAGTGAAGTATCAGTAAATCAGTGAGACAGTGAATTAATGAATGAGGATATTTGTTTTTATTATAAGTATAAAAGATCACGCCCTAATCGGTACTTCTATTTATTTATTTATTTAACCGTTTATTGTAAAACCAATAGAACACAAAGGACATAACATTGAGAACAATACACAACAGGTCAACTTATCCAATGATTTTAGATGCCTACTAGAAACGTCATTGTCCATCAACAATAAAAACCGCTCTTGACGCAGCGCTAGCGTAGGCAATAAAGTCGTGCGTTGGACCTGCGTCAACACAACAACGGTTTTAGTATGGACAATGACGTATCTAGTATGCATCTGACAGATGCATGCGTTTCGCAGCGTTATTTTAGCGCTGCTTTGTGCGTTAAGCGTGAGAACGGCCTAAGTATGTTGCGTTGATTGCATTTGCATCCTATTGAATTAGCATAGCTATAGCGAGATTGCAAATGATGATTTCTGACCCACACAGGGTAAACTAGCTACTAAGAACGAATAATAACACTCACACCTGCTGCAAACGTAGCACAAGACTGTGCCGGCAACCCTACTGTAATATACATGGCAGAGACGCCGCGCTGACATGTTTACGGGCCAATTATTTGTATGGATTCCACCGCAATAATGATTTCTTGCGTCCGTCCGTCCGTCCGTCCGTCTGTCCGTACGTCCACAGAGCCCGGCCGCGTATTCAATCTTTTTCTCGTGAAGTTGATATTGCGATGGGGCGAGAGTTTTGGATACTCACCGAAACTCAGAACTACGGAAGTAGTAAGGTGCATGTTTTAGCTATTGTAAGTTTCATGCACGTTTATTAACCTTATATTATATATAATATATTATATTATTTATTATATTATATAATATATTATATATAAGGTTAATAAACCTATATATATTTGAGTGTAGCCAGACTTAAGAAGAAGGGCACGTTGTTGTTCAGGGAATTTTAAGATAGTTATTTTTATTTGTATATTTTTAAGTTAGACAGAATATTGGCTTAGATACCGAGATTACCTTATAATATGAATAGTCGTCTACTTATGTTATCGTTGTTCTAGAATAGTGGTGGAATACAATCTATCTTAAACATACGTACATGTCACGCCTTTACCCCTTGCGGGGTAGGCAGAGCGTAAACAGCCGTAAAAATACGATCGATATCGCCACGTCTGACAAGTATCGAGGGACCTTTTAGATGATTCGCGTACCATTGTAGTGACAGGTTGTCAGCCTGTCGCCTAAAGTTGTATACAAATGAAACCCTAGAGTCCCTTAGTCGCCTCTTACGACACCCGCGGGAAAGAAATGGGGTGATGCTATTCTAAGCCGGCATCAACCGCTGTTAGCACTCTGCCTACCCCGCTAGGGATAAAGGCGTGATTTGTGTTTACATTGCCAGCCCCACATTCTTAGATCGACACATTAATACATATCAATAAGACAATGACATACATAGGTACCTTTAATTATAACAAAATATTGATAAATTAAAATGAAATGATTTATTAAGGCCACACATTTAACTCACAACGCAGCGCTAAAATAATGCCTTTTTTGGACCTTCCATACAAAACTACCGACTGACCCAGTCAAATTGTTTGGGAGGTCCAAATAATTTTCTCATATTTCGACCTTTGTTTCTTGGGGAAAGGTGTTCAGTTTCATGGGCTGGTTCAATATTTGCAACTAATATTTTTACACTTTAAAATATTTACATTATTTAAAATATTTAGGTACATATATTGGTTTAATAAAATAGTTTGTTTCAATTCAATTCAATTTATTTCAAAACAATAGTACATTGTATAGAAATTTACATAATTAAGAAGTCAAAAATAAAAATAAAAAATTATACATGCATTAATTAAAAAATAAATACAACAATCAATTAAAACACACATTAAAGTCAATTTTTCATGTCACTTATTATGTCAATAAATAAATTGCGCAAATACCTAAAATTTGTCAATAATAAAATCATTTATACAATAATAACATTTTTCCAATAAAAAAGCCTTTAGTTTTCTTTTGAAAATCTTTGGTCTGTCAAGCAAGATCTTTAAATCTGCAGGTAGTTTATTAAATAATCTAATTGTCTGATAACGTGCACTGTGTTTGACAACAATGAGTTTTGGTTGTATGCTATTTGGAAGATCTTTTCTCCTCGTTTTTATCCTGGCCAGATTTTCTTCTTCAGTTTCAACTTTAGAATGATGTTTAGCCAAATTGCTTAGTATAACCAGAATGTACAAGCAAGGAACAGTTAGTATCCTTAGTCTTTTAAAATGCTCTTTGCATGAAGCTATTTGGGGGACTCTTACTATTGTTCTAATAGCTCTTTTCTGTATAATAAATGCATCATTGAGGTTGTACTCATAACTGTTACCCCAACACGCTATGCTATACCTAAGTTTCGATTCTACTAGCGAATGATATACCATTTTTAGCTGAGTGATATTTACTTCTTCTCTCAAACTTTTTATAGCATAGCATGCCGAACTTATGGATGACTTTAAGGCGGCTAGTTCTTGCTTCCAGTTTAGTAATGAATCCAAATGCACACCCAAAAATTTAATCGAGTCTACTCTGGAAACCGTACCATTATCAGTCTCAACTATCAAGCTATCCGCGTATCGCGAAGTTGCTTTAAATAGCAGAGTGTTTGTTTTATTAGCATTAAGCTTCAAGGCATTCAATGAAAACCACTGCTGAAAACAGCCCATAACACGATTTAGTTTGACATTCAGTTCTCCTATTGAGGTTCCCGCAACCACCGCATTCGTATCGTCAGCGAACATAACCATAGAGACACCAGGAGTACACTTAAGGATAAAGTTGACCAGATCATTTGTATATATGATGAAAAGTACTGGACCCAGGACTGAGCCCTGAGGTACACCTCTTTTTATTTTCACCATCCTAGAATGAACTTCTTTCTCCAAATTACCCTCTACAGCATTTATTTCAACATACTGATGTCGATTATGTAGATAAGAATGAAATAAATCAAGAACTTTACCTCTCATACCATAATGCTCTAGTTTGACCATAAGTATGTCATGCTTTACCATATCGAAAGCGGTGCTTAAATCAAGAAAGAGCCCGGCTACCCTTAGCTTTGCATTAATATTTACCACTATGTCATCAAGTAAAGTGTTAATAGCTTCAGAAGTGCCAACTCCTAATCGATATCCAAATTGCCTGTCACTCAAAACATCATACTTACTAAGATGTCTCATCAGTCGGTCTTTTATTAGCTTTTCAAAAAGTTTTGATAAAACTGGCAAAATAGAAACAGGCCTATAATTATTGTCATCGTTTTTCGAACCCTTTTTATGTATTGGAATGACCCTTGCTATTTTTAGCTGTTCCGGAAATAAGCCCTGCTCATAGCAGTTATTGAAGAATTTCGCTAACGGTTCGGCAAGTAAATCAATATTTTCAATAATCACCGTGATTGGCATGCCATCAACACCACAGGATTTCTTTGGTTCTGGATCTGTTTGGCAGGTTAGGAGCGGAGGCGTGGGCAGTGTTGGCACGCCGGTCACGCTCGGGGCTCTCCATCGATCGGCGCTGCTGCTCGCCTTCAGGAGCGCAATTTTTGAATTTTCGGGTGGGAAATGCTGCTGCTAGGCGGATCGCGCACTTGACGCACGACGGAGCGCTATAATATCGCAGCGGTCTGTCAGATCCATACTAGAAGCGTCACTCCCCATACTGAAAGCGCACTCGACGGACACTGCGACAGCGCTGCGTCGACTGCGGTTGAGCGGTTTTTGTATGGGGATTGACATTTCTTGTATGGGTCCGACAGACCGCTGCGATGTTTTAGCGCTCCGTCGTGCGTCAAGTGTGTTCCTCGCCTAATGTTTATTTTTCTTTTCGCACATAAGGTTTTCTTATGTTTTTGACCTACACAAATCCACGAGCTGCATTGGGTTCCCCCTAAGCATGACTTTCGTGTCCTGAAGGTTCCGGCGTAAAGAGACCAGTAGCTCAATTTCTGAATTGTTCATTTCCGTTCATACTTATAAAATACATAGTTACATACAAAATTATTCAGCTGACGGAGCTGACCTGACGGACATGACATTTTTTTATTTTTCGGTAAAGTTTTTAGTTTGCCTTGTTGGAGTTAGCATCTTCGGGAAAGTCAATCGTTCGGTACTACCCTGCATTGAGCAGGTGAATTGTTAATCAACAAGTAATTTAGATCTTCTATTCTATTTCTTTTTTTAGATCTTGTATGTATGTATGTATGTATGCTTATAGATATATTGATATATTAATTAGGTATTAATTGTAATTTTTGTAAAATTTAACTTTCTTTTGCTTCTGCAGCTACTTGCAAATTGTTAAGTTGTCTCTGTAAAGGTAGAGGTTGCCTGGAAGAGATCGCTACAAGCGATAAGGCCGCCTTTGCTTACTCTTAGTTATAGTTTATTGTACCGTTTTGTATTTTAATATTGTGTTTGTTGTAAGCAATAAAGAGTTTATCTATCTATCTATCTATCTATCTATCTTCAAGTAAATTACAGACAGGTAAGGCAGATTAGGTCTTGCAGTATTTAGACATACACATTATTACACATACACAAATCACGCCCTTATCCCTTGCGGGGTACGCAGAGCGTTAACGATCGTAAAGTTACGTTTGTTATCGCCACGTCTGACAAGTATTGAGGGCCCCTTCAGATGATTCATGTATCACTGTAGTGACAGGTTATCAGCCTGTCGCCAAAAGTTGTAATACGTGGTAATACATTTGAAGCCCTTGAGTCCCTTAGTTGCCTCTTGCAACACCCGTGGGAAGAATTGGGGTTATGCTATTCTATGCCGGCATCACACGGCAGTATAGTACTCGTATTTATAAGTTATTGGATACGCAAAGATTTGCTACAACCGGTTAGTATTTAGAACTTATTGAATACGCAAAGACTTGGTATTTGGTAAAGATTATAATAAGAATAAGGATATTTTTATTAATATGCTTAATGCTAGCATTTACATATAAAGCTTAATTACATAACAGTACTTACATATTACAATTTAGCCTGTACTAGGATTACCCTGTATCTCAGGCATTATAGTATTTAGAAGTTATTAAATACGCAAAGAAGCTACAACAAAAATCCTCGATTGTAGCTTACGAGTACAGGAAGGTTCCAGCCCCCAGCCGTCGGTGGCGCCTCAAGGAGCAACTCTTGTGTTTCGGAAGCTCTCATTTCCGCTCGCGCCATCGATTGCCGCCGCACGCCGCCCGCATACCAAGCACCCTCGACACCAAGTTATCCACCCACTCCGACAGCTCTTAACCCCACGCACTAAAGCCGACATTCCACTAACAAATTTCAGATAACTTGGCAAAGCCTGCAACGCTGCGCTGCGGAAGGTCAACTGGAAATTCTTTCAGATGAAGAAGTTTTCTAATATTCAATAGGAAATTGTTTATTAGATTATGTTGCATGTTGGTGAAGTCGATATAGCCGTGGGTTAATAAGACAGCGAGAATTTTAGCTGCTTTTTTTACGCAGAAAATAGTTAAACGGAATAAAAATTCAATTACTTAGTTTCTGCGCTGCGGACGAATTTATTAATCTTATAAATTATTTCTTATCGGTTAGCAATTATAATTTTGCATCGGCTAGGTTGAAATACTTTTGCGTTTTACATGTTCCGTGGTACCCATCAAAATTTCTGGTCTGAACCAGTAGTAGATATGTTTCTATTCTACACTTAGTTGTATTAATAAAGTTCCATCATAGCGTAGTTTAAATTTAAAACGATTAAACTTGTATGCGGCGTAACTTTGTCTACGACGCCTACGGGGCGTCGTAGCGGGCTCTACGAGCTCATAAAGCAGGAATATTCTGTAACAGTAACCAACGGTAAACTTATTTATTACTATCACTGACCCAGAATCACCCTGAATTTACACCTTATCACTAGAGCACGCCCACACGCCAATGCCGCGCTGCCCACGCCTTCTTGCCGAGCGCGCGGCCAATCGGAACGCTGCGTTCCTATTTTAAAACGACGCTGCTTGCGTATAGCCGTTCTTGTCCCGCGAAGCTTAATTTAAGTTTTTAATTCATATAGTAGGTTAAAGGAAATTTACTTGAATTATTTTATGTAGGTACTTGTGATGCCAACACTTATTTAAATTAGTTACTGTTAGGTCATTTTACATTTCGTAATTAAGTAAGATAAATGTAAAATTAAAAATACCGTTATCTGTTTTCTCGATGAGATTTTTGATTTAACACGATTGCATAAAAAATCCCTAGGGTTTTTAAAAAGGATCTTTTCGTTGTAGTGTGTAGGTAGATAAGTTGTAAAATATTATATCTAGATATACAACAATATTATAAAGATCACTTAGAACTAGTCTGCCAAATAAATTACTTATTTTAGCAGTAAATCAGACTCACTCATATTTTGAGGTGACCACTTTAATAAAATAATCCATCCAGTGTAAAAAGACCCACTGGCAAAAACTAACTCTTCAACCTCGAGGGTTTTATTTGAGTGGGAGGAGGACCCCTTCTAGCGCAGTAAGATTTTTGTAAAAAGTGTTTGAGTGGATGCACAGTCATGGATGAAGGGTGTTAAGTAGAATTTATCACATTTGGTTAAAATATTTTTGGTACAGCAATCCTTCCTTTGAGTAAAATATTTTAGTCAGCTTTTTATATGTGTCTATCTCTGTGTGTACTTATCTATTTATGAATGGTTCAAATAGGAAACATTGTGGATAAGTGTAGTTACTGAAGCAAACTGCTCAATAACAAGCCAAATACCGTTAAGGCGAAATCAGTCCGAGGAAGCCGAGCTAATGAGGGGGTGAAGCAGCGCGCGGGAGGAGCAGGCGCGGGGGTACGGGGAAATAGCAAGCGCAGCGTAGCGCAGGCTCCCGCGCACGACTCGACGGTATAGGCGAGAGGTTTAGGGTAAACGTACTAATAGTAGAACTATTTTGTATTATCGATATGTAGTAAATTTTTATGTAATATTATAAATGTTTCGTACCAGGACGTTATTTTATTTTGTAATGCAGCAAAATTTAGTTCTACATAATGATAATACCTATGTATCGACTTACTTATTGTTTTGAAACCGCGCATAGTTAGTTGGGTATAGGAAGAATAATAATGGATGGGGTGTAAGGGGGCACAAACACCAGCTCAATGCTCCAAGCCAACCTCACCTGCCCGCGGTGCATCCTGCTGAACAGCGAACGAGGCTCTGGCGACCGACAAATGGCGGTATAACCATTTCGAAATGATGGCGTAGCTAAATGCCACAGACCGGTGATGGGCAGCAGCATCACCGGTGCGAAGAGCTGCGTCCTGCGATCGCCAAGACGCACGCCTGGCGGGGCGATTATCTTTTAAAGGCAAACCCTCATGAAACAAGCCATCGGACCAAGGCCCCCAGTCCCCGGCCGCCCCGCTATTCCTGGCCAAGGCGGCGGTCATGGTAACGGCGGGTCAGGGGGTGCTAAGAATCAAACTGACCCTGGCTACGTTCAATGGACGCACGTTACGACTGGACGAACACCTGGCGCAATTAGAAGAGGAGCTGAAGCACATAAGGTGGCACATTCTAGGGTTATGTGAAGTCCGAAAAGTGGGGGAGGACACCATAACTCTGGGATCGGGCCGTCTTCTGTATAACCGAGAAGGAGATCAGCCCTCCCAAGGTGGCGTCGGATTTATGGTTAATAAGGTTCTCTGTGCCAACGTTGTAGAGATATCAAGTGTGTCGAACAGGGATGAAGGGACGAAGTTCTGCGAGATTAGACGTAAGAGCAAAAAGTCCAAACTTTCGACGGAAACTCTCAGCTTAATGGAAGAGAGACGTACAGACCCATTGTCAGCTTCGACGAAAAGTCAAGAGCGCAACAAAACCATCCAGAGGCTCGTGCGACGTGATCTCCGATCCGCAAACACGCTCTCCGGAGGTTCTGTCGGAAGTGGAAGACTTCTATGGCAAGCTCTATGCCTCGCAAGCTTCAAAGCCCGTACCCGATACTGAGGATTGCAGAGCCACCCTCACACGCCACTTCACCGAGGACCTGCCCGAGATCAGCCGAGACGAGATCGAAATGGCCCTGAAACAGTTAAAAAATGGAAAAGCCCCAGGGGAGGACGGGATCACGACAGAGCTCCTAAAAGCTGGAGGAACTCCCTTATTGGAACAGCTCCAACAGCTCTTTAACTCCGTTCTCTTCCATGGGAGAACTCCGCAGGCATGGCACAGAAGCATGGTGGTACTGTTCTTCAAAAAAGGAGACAAAACCCTATTGAAGAACTACCGCCCCATTTCGCTTTTGAGCCATGTTTACAAACTGTTCTCCAGGGTCATCACGAACCGTCATGCGCGAAGACTCGATAAGTTTCAGCCTCCCGAGCAGGCCGGGTTTCGAAGGGGTTATAGCACCATAGACCACATTCACACGGTACGGCAGATTGTACAGAAGTCTCAAGAGTACAATCGGCCCCTGTGCTTAGCGTTTGTGGACTATGAGAAAGCTTTCGACTCCATCGAAACCTGGTCTGTTCTGGAGTCTTTGCAGCGTTGCCAAGTCGACTGGCGATACATCGAAGTGATGAGATGTCTGTATGAAGCCACCACAATGACCGTACAAGTACAGGACCAGCGGACTAAACCTATCCATCTCCATCGAGGAGTGAGACAGGGGGACGTCATATCCCCGAAACTGTTCACTAACGCTCTGGAGGATATGTTTAAGACGCTGGACTGGAAAGGTCGTGGTATTAATATAAACGGCAAGTACATCTCTCACTTACGATTTGCAGACGACATCGTCATTATGGCAGAAACGCTGTAAGACCTACAACGAATGGTAGATGACCTAGCTGATTCTTCTCGCCGCATCGGTCTTCGGATGAATTTGGATAAAACCAAAGTCATGTTCAACGAACACGTTGATCCGGAACCGATTGCCGTAAATGGAATCCAACTCGAAGTTGTTCAACAGTATGTCTACCTAGGGCAAACGCTCCAACTAGGTAGAAACAACCTTGAGAAGGAAGTCCAGAGAAGAATACAGCTGGATTGGGCAGCATTCGGAAAACTCCGTCGAGTCTTTTCGTCGCCAATACCGCAATGCCTTAAGACGAAAGTCTTCAACCAGTGCGTCCTACCTGTCATGACATACGGAGCCGAAACGTGGACACTCACGTTACGACTGGTCCATCAACTGAAAGTCGCTCAGCGAGCTATGGAGAGAGCTATGCTCGGGGTTTCTCTAAGGGATCGTATCCGAAACGAAGTAATTCGACAGAGAACTAGAGTGACCGACATAGCTCAACGTATTAGCAAGCTGAAGTGGCAGTGGGCTGGTCATATCTGCCGAAGGACCGATAACCGCTGGGGTAAGCTGGTCCTTGAGTGGAGACCGCGTATCGGCAAACGTAGCGTAGGACGCCCTGTGGCAAGGTGGAGCGACGACATACGCAAAGCTGCGGGCAGTGACTGGAGAAGTAAACCCGAAGACCGGGTTCAGTGGCGTGCTTTAGGAGTGGCCTATGTCCAGCAGTGGACTACAATAGGCTGTTAATGATGATGATGATAAATAATGGATAATGTCTAGTAATCCGACGAGTAGGTATGATCCCGATCCCAAAGCCAAGCTAAAATGCGTTTATCCATGCAAAGCATTCTTACCCTTATTTTTCTTACCACATTTACAAAAACTATAAAGGATGCTATCAAACCCCACGATTATCCATGGTCACCTGCTGATAATAATTTGTTATGATTAAAAATATACATTTGCTTTTTCGGAACTCGCCAGTGACGTATTGATTTATGTGAAATTATTTTTTGAAGTACAAAACAAGGTTGTACGGAACCCTCCTCGCACGAATCTAATTCGCGCTAAACCGGTATTTATCCATCCACACTAATTTTGTAAATAAGATAGATAGCGTTGCCCCGTAGGTATAACCGCGAGGCACAGGAAGGCAAAATAACATACCATACCATAACAGCCACAACAATCTACTGCTGGTAATGGGCCGCCCCCTATTGGGGGGTACTACAATACAGTATGTAAAAATTTAAATTACTACAAATATTTTGAGGGGTAAATCAGTCCATGAAACTAAAAAAGATTTCCAAAAAAACAGAAGTCGAAACACAACAACTTTTTTTCCTCCCATACAAAAAACTGGGCGGCGACGGGCGTACCAGCCAACAAATTTTGTAAGGGAGGACAATTTTTTTATTTTGTTTTTTTTATTTTGTCCTGTGTTTCTGAGGAAACGTTTTTCATTTTCATGGATGCCTTAGAATATTTGCAGCAAATTTATATGGATATAATTGTATTTTTACCATAAAAAAAATCTAGTCCTTGCAATGTACTTCTACCCTACTTTCAAAAAAATACATCGCTAGAATACGTAAACATTAGTGAGAACTACTTTACGCAAGCAATGTTTTTTATAGGTACTTACCCTTTCAAGTTACTAATCCTTTGTTTTTTATAGGCACGCTTGGAAAGCGTCGCCTTTTTTTCTTTTATTAGGCATTATTCTTCCCCGCTAACTAAGTTTCGTAAACACGACGCTGCTAGAAAAAAGTTGTACGTGTCTGCTTCCGACGAGGCTCGGCGGCCGACTGAGGGGACGCGGGCGCGGTGGAAGTGGGCATGCTCTTGCGCAAACCCAACACACTATTGCGTTTGTGTTATTTTTTAATTAATTTTAACGAAAATATCAGAAAATTGACGCCATACGTTGATAACACATATAATAAGGAAAAAGAAGACACAAAATAAATTATGAAATATTGGATAAAAATCAAATCGTTCAGCTTTTTAGTGTAAAAAGTGGCCGGAAAACGCTAAATCAGAGCCTACTTTGCGATTTTTTTCTTTCGAGGCAATTTTATTAGATCGTGTTTCGGGCCCCATAGTTTTGTAGCAAATATCTTAAAGTACTACTAAAATTAATATCATTTCATTTTATTGAGATTTCAAGAAATGGTTTAGCAAATTCCGAACACTATTTTACCTTCTCGCGACGGTTTCTGAGCCGATTTCGCCTTAAGCGTTAGTCACACCTGTGTCATTTCTCCGGCAATTACTACTTGCTATCCAGTTTAAAGAGACATCTCAAAATGGCTCAAACGCCGACTCTCATTCGGAGTACGGAGGCCTCGCTTAACTGGTGGTGGCAATGTTGAATTACATTGACAGTTACAGACAAAGTACTCGTTTAAGGTTAGGTCATAGGTGGAAAATGTACCTAAATCGTGGGAACGACATTTAATATCTCTAAAATTATATTACGTTAATGGGTATATATTTATCTGGATTTCTTAATATCTATTTTTCCTTTCTGTTTTGACACGTTTTGTTTTATGAAAAAATAATGCCTTAGTTGCTTAGTTGTCATGTTTTATATTATAAAACTAAAATTACATTAAACCAACAAAAAACATTTTCATGTCAATATATTGGCCAACACGAGCGACAAAGTCATCAGATTTCCAATAGAGCCAAGTTTTTCAGTCTACATGCCCTAAGTCCATCCATCAACTCAAATTTCATAAACTCTACCTCTTGGTTTAAATATACGGCTTTGTTGTTTTTACATTCTTCATATAATACCAAATTTCAGCTGTCTAGTACATCTGGAAGTGCCTAAACATGTGTTTCAGATCATCAACAGTGCGTGTCAGTGAGAAAATCGACGTATTTTATATATCAATAAAATCAAAAGTATCAGATGAGATTTTTTACATTTAAGAAGATTACTATACACAACTATATCCCGAGAATTTGATTACATACTTATTCTAGCACATCGGGAACAAAAGTTATGGGGGTTCAAAAAAACTAAAAAGCACTTCGAGACAAGTCGGGATACTAGACTACCTTGCCCCTAGATATGCAATTTTCAGAGGGATTGTAAAAAAACTTAAAAATTACTTTACTGGCATATATTTAGGCACGTAAGCCTAAGCGCCAAGTTGAGCGGGCGCCACGGATCGACTTCCCTTTCTGCCTCACCACCGTGCTTTGATGACACACGTGGGTTTTAAGCGGAGATGGAAGCCGAACCACGTGCGGGAGCATCTTCACGTGGCCGTGGCGTGTCGGTCGCCTGCGGCACGTAAACCTAACCCAATTACAGGAGACGTGACGCGCGGAGTTAGAGAATTCGACAGCGCGGGCGCGGGTATAGTTGCGACTTACGACCAGTGTTGCCAAGTCTTAGCTTTCGGAACTGTACTAAAGAAAGACTGATGAGAGCTTAAGTAGAGCACAGTTAACGTAAAGCAGTGTATAGGGCAGTCTGTCTGATCCATACTAGAAATGTCAGTCCCCATACTAAAACCGCTCAACCGCTGTCGACGCAGCCCTATTGCAGTGTCGTCCGTCGAGTGCGCTTTTAGTATGGGGTGTGAAGTTTCTAGTATGGATCTAACAGACCGCTGCGATATTTTTGCGCTCTGTCGTGCGTCAAGTGTGCGGTCCGCCTTAAATACTACGATAATATTTTGTATCGCCGTATATCTAGTTAGACATCAAATACTATAATATGTTATTGAAAAATATAAATTATTTAACGAAAAGTTAGATTTTTTTTCTCTAAACGAGCAAACTGGGATGTCAGCTGATAATGAGCGAAACTGGAGTTGAATGAGACAGTGTGGTTGGCATCACCGGTTGCGAGTTGCGAGCTTGTTTCGTATGCTGGCCCGCCGCCGCGCCACGCCGCCGCTCCGCGCCCGGCCGGTTCGCCGCACACATCCAGCGCGCGTATAGTTTTGATAGCAGATCCTCTCAATGACCGCTGGACCGACAGACCCGGCACACGTGTTTTACCGCCACACAGTCTTTTACCAAAATGCATGTAAATAGTGATGCATGCAGTGGCGCGTGTGTAGGAACGCATCGGGTCGCGCGCGGGAAAAGTTTGGCACTTGATATTCGCGCTCTTTTATTTTATTTTCCTGAAACATGCCAGTGACTTTCCGTGTGAGTTTGTATATGCGGATTGAAATGACTGTGTTTTGACTGAAAACTGGATTTTTAAGACATCCTAACACATCGCTGTGACTGTGTTTTGTATAGTTTAGCTAAGAGTGAATCAGTGTTTCGTAAAACTGTGACTATTCAGTATTTTATTCTATAGTACGGAAACGGTAACTCAAGCATCTTACAAGTTAAATATAATAATATTATGGTAGATGATCAAAATGATTTTATTTCATCTGTAGTTTACGCCGACAAAATAAACAATAAGCCATAAGCGCTACATTTGCTACGATGAAATTGCGCAACGTGTTTTACAAACTTCATTAAACAATCTCCGTGGTTGCCTAAATTCAATTTTGAGTTTCTGAGAAACGGCCGGTCCATGTCGATTAACGAGCGAACGACTCTTGCGCACCCAGCCGAAGTCAAACAGCTGTTATTACTTGACAAACATAAAAAACCTGTAATCCCTTGAGGTTAACAAAACACGGCGCAATAAATACTTTAGAGGAAAGCAAATAACATATCGACTTCACTAATAGGTGCTGATCTAACAGACCAAAACAATCGTCGGGTTGCGCAGTCGCACATCGCCAGTAAGTCAACATATCAGATATTCGACCAGGCTAAGCGGGCACATATTATTTTAACACAACTTTGTTTTAGACTGTGTTTGATTTGATTATTTTGACATATACAAGAAGTAATGAAACTTTTTAAGGTAGGTATCGTTGACGAAGTTTAGGTCAATGTTTGTCGGTGTGTCACACTATCGATATTCATCATTCTCCTTGCCTTATACCGTTCTGGGTTGGCTACCTAACCTAGGAGATTTGAGGTGGAACCAAATCCCCGTCAATCGATACTGTGGAAGTATTTTAATATTTCGACAGAGGATTCACTGTAACAACAAAGTTTTTGTTACGTTGAATTCTCTCCAAGAACCTACATGAATTAATATTCAAAAAGGTAACTACAAAATGGAACTTATCTGATAAAAGACAGCTATTGGAAATGAAATGCTAAGAAAATGGAGGTTTTTAAAAATGACTGTAAATAGTAAATAACATTAGACATGGAACAGTGATAAAGTAGAGTTTTAATATGGAGCACCCGGGCGGGTTCGCGTCGTCGCCGTGGGCCGCCATGCTGGGTCACGGCATGCACGGCATGATGCAGCACGAGTACAGCCACGCGCACGCGCACGCTTCCATGCCGATGGACTTGCACGTGCCGCAGCCGTTCCCTTACTACCGGTGAGTAGATTTGATCTTCAAGTAGCCGCGTGCTGGGACACGACATGATGTAGCATAAGTTCTTGCAACCACACTCACTCAGCCATACCGGTGGACCACATGACGCACCCGTTCCCTCACCATGCTGGGTAGCGGCATGCACGACATGATGCAGCTTATGTAAAGGCTACTGCCACGTGCAGTGTACCTGATTTCATACCTGAAAGCCCTGCAGCTGACTTCGCGCTACAGGGGTTTGTTTTGATGGTCGCGAGGACAAAGTAAACTGCTATGCTGGGTCAGCGCATGATGCAGCATCGGGAGATAAAAATCACTGTCAAGTGCAACTTTGTCACACTATTATCAGGATTTCATCTCTGGTTATTTCGTCTTCTATATTAAGATCAAAAAGAGTGCCGATAAAAATAATTTACAAGGTAAAATAAATTGAAAACGCGTTACAACGTTTAATTTGGATAATTATAACTGTACACCTAATTTCTCAATGTCAGCCTATGTGCGCTCGCCAAAATTATTTTTTGTGCACCCTAAAATAATTTTGCTACCATTAAACTAACCTACCAACAAAATATGTTCCATCAAAGAAATTGAAATGTTGCACTTAAACATGGCAGCTTTTTATTATATTGTACGGAATATATTTAATTTTTTCGAAAAAAATACTTACTATGCGCCAAATTATCCGATTACACACATAATATCTAGTCTTTAGCTTAAAAATGATTATTATTATTACAACAGCACTAAATAATAGTACTATCATGGTCATGGTAATAGTCATACCTATATTTTATTACATATCACAATGAATAAGGCACATACATTTGAGTAATTATAGATCATAATATTAATTAATTGTGATACCTCGTAAAGTTATAGCAATGTGTAAGCTAGGAAGCTAGGTAGAAGACACTACTATGAACATTTAAATAAGAGAAATTAAAACTTTTCTATTTAGTCAACATATGTGAAGAACTTAATAAATAAAGTTTTGACTTATAACTTATACTAGAATACATTTTATTAGAAAGAAAGTAAGCTATCTTAAGATTTATTGATATATGAGCTTGTTATTATGGGTATTGTAGGTCAATAGCAAAATATTATTGTTATATACTTTTTAGTCAAATTGAAAATTATTTAATTGTTTTTATCTTGTAGGAAGTCGTTAAAGTCGCCCTTTTTAATAAGAAATTTTTTAAATTTAATATAACTGATTTATATTGATCTACGAGTATATTTTTTATTTCGTTTGCAATTTTGTTATAGATTTTTATTGCAATGCAGTGAGGGCCTGTGGTAAAGATATTTAATTTAGAAAAGGGATATTTAAATTTGTGTAAATACCGGTTGTTTCTTTTTAATGCAGTTGAGCTGGGAGTATAAGTGCATATGCGGTCTTAAAAATTTACAACTTTCAAAATATATATTGTGAGTATGCCATGTTTAATGAAATAGGGTTTGAAAGAATTCAATTCATCTATATTTGTTAATATTCTTATGGATTGTTTCTGAAGTATAAATATGTCTCCCACGTCTGTACAATTGCTCCAAAATATGATACCGTAAGTCAATCTTCAAATTCGTTCAACATTATTTTTAAAAAAGAACCAAATATAGGATTTTGTAGTCATCTGTACGTATGCATTTTTAGAAACTACACTTCGGATTTTGTTTTTCAGATAGAGTAAATTAAAAGGAAGGTTTAAATGTATGGTACCTACTTCCTAGGAAATCAACTTCTTCTCATAGGAAAATGAGTTAATGTTTGCGCAGCCGCTGGGCGGACCGCAAGTTAAGTATTAATTGAAATTTAATTCAATATTATAAAGACCATTTTATACATCAGTTTGTTTTGGAAAGAGTTAATAAAGAGCATTAAATATTTGGTTGTGAAGCCTGTTGCTTGGTATACCTAGACTCCTCTATGTAAAGAAGTATTCCTATTGGCGACAAGAGTTCGAATAATATTCCCATCTATAGTACCTACATTAAAATACAAATACAAAAATTGAGTACATTATGGATATCTTATCTATCAATATCATCAGTAACAAAAAGCCAGATCGATCTTTTTCCAGACGTGTGGTACACCGAATCGACAAATGGAGCTGATTCATAGTTAAAGAGTTATCCTAAAAGCTGAGGAAAGAGTTGGGTAAAAAGTGGATATGTCAGATATGGTTAGTTATCAGGGCAGGCCGCATGCCGTCGGCGGTCGGGCAGGCGAGGCAGCGGCGCGGCGCGCGGCGGACTCTGCACGGGTTTTTGCGCGCGGGCATAAGTTACGTCGCACGGCATAACGCACGACACTGCCAATGTATGTGACAATGTACAGATTTGATTTTAAGGTTCCGTGGTTATTATCACTAAAACTAAAAGACATTATAACGGGTTTTAACTCACGGTAGGGATATATCGAGCACCCAATATTTCGGCGATGTTGCAATCGCCATGATCACGGGATGTCGAGATGACTTTCGAGTGAGTACCGATAGTGACCAAAGTGTTACGAAAAAACGCAGAAGAATAAGGGTAGACAGATATGTTTGCCCTTAGCCGTCACCCGCAGCCGCTCCAGTTTACCCGTGATCATGGCGATTGCAACTTCGCCGAAATATTGGGTGCTCGATATATCCCTACCGTGAGTTAAAACCCGTTATAATGTCTTATAGTTTTAATGTACAGATTTCATTTCTCTTTTTTTTCTTTAATAGATAGGTAGTTGAAAAATATTCTAATACCTTCTTTCCACTCCCAATAGAATGAGTGTTTGCAGTAAATTTTGACCCATTTTTACAAACTTTTATTTGAATTGTCGTGTTAAATCTTGGAAGCATAATTTGCGCCACTTATCGATTTCCAATTGATCTGAAATTTATGATGATGTCAGAAAGCTGTTTTATGATGATGGAGCCGGGAGGTGGTCATAGCATCTAAGAGATGAAACTACGTACCCCCATCGAGTTTGTGTTCGTTAGATTCGTCTTGCCAAGCACTCTTCAAATGCATCGTGGCCAGGGTCTGATGATGGAGCCGGGAGGTGGTCATAGCATCTAAGAGATGAAACTACGTACCCCCACTATTCAAATGCATGGTGGCCAGGGTCTGAAAATTCTGTCTTTCTGCCTCAAAACGATGAACAGATCTAGTATCCAGCAATAGGTAGCTTTAAAGTATTCATGATATAGAAAAAAAATTGGTACGTTCCAAAGTCATAAATGTCACATCAGCTCATAGCAGACCACAGATGGATATAGGCCTCCCCAGGGGTACGCCACAAGGCACGATCACCCGTGCCAGCTATACAATCATACAATGACGACTGGATGTTCCACACAAAAAGAGAGAGAGAGAGAGAGAGATTTAAGAATCCGCTTTGTACAAAATTTAATCAGAAACAAGAAAAACGGAGAGAACTCGGGTTTTTCCTACAAGTAGATTAAAACATAATTCTAAAATAAGTTTCCATTGAGCATCAAAATAAAAATTGAGGACATGTATTGTAGAGAAATAGCGTCGTTACCTACTCGGCCCAAAAAGCTGAGATTTTTTTTCCAGCTTTTGGATGACTGAGGTGCAGTTTCCACCACATAAAGCAGGATATCACCAATTCAAATACTTTGTATCTCAGAAACCTTATCGAAGATATCAATTTCTTTTTAATATCAATTCGAATTTCGATCTCGGAACGGATTACTGTCATTTATATGTCGCCAGCGCCGCTAATGTTGGTTTGCACTATAATCTGTGCGCGTACGCACACTGGAATTATGAACCAAAATGGCGGGAACCTTGTCATTTGGCGCATTGAGGGTCGAGACGGTCACCATTCGGACAAACCCTAATTATACACCCGATTGCTGAAGCTGGGTTTCCGATTTGTGAATGACTTCCTTCGGTGATTCGATTTATTGCCTGTTAATGTTTTATTTGATTCCGATTCCTATCTCAAAGGCAAGAATTACACCTACTGTGCGTGTTGTGTTGACACCCCCGACAGAAGTAAAATATCTTGATTTCTTTAAGTTTAATGATCTTAAAAAAATATTCAGTTTTTGGTCAAATATCAGGGAGAATTGATTATAAAAGACAAAAAAGGAATCAGTTACACATAAATTGTGCGCACAAATAGAACATTTCAGTACCTATTAAGATGACCAATCAGTGGATCAGTCCAGGAGCTCTATTTTGGAACGTCGTAATTACCTAGATTTAGTGCATGGATATCTGCAACGAATGGTCTAACCACACATTTGAATTCAAGGGTATGTGTGAATTTTCTAAGGTATGTGAGAATGGACGAGTACAGTAGAACGCGTGATACAGACATAATAAGTAGCAGATTTTTGCATAGGTAAAACAAAAAAGAATGTTTCAGAAATTGAACTCTTGAAGCCTTGAAGGTTAGGAACACTTCTTCTCTCTGTTGATTGAGGTGGGTGCACTGCGTTTCTCATAAATTGCCAGATACCAAAATACTAAATCAGAATTTCAAACGGTGTTTTTATTCTGTAGTCAACTTGGTGCGTTTGGGACTACTTCTGGCTGGTGTCGATTGGTTTCAAGTCCAGCATGGTTGAGATTCGCAGCCGCTTTTCTCTTTATCATCAATAATTAATGATGCTGCCAGAAAGCATCCGAAAGAGACCTTTGCAAAGCAAATAAACAAGCCACATGCATCAATTTTCTATACCTACTTATTGCGTTCTTTAGTCCCAAAGCTAATTAGTACCATTTCGTTGTAATGATTTCTTGTAGGTACTTAGGTATCTCGTAGTAAGTACTTACTGTATATGGATCAGCAAACATAAGCCTTAAAAGGTTTACCAAAGACCCACAACTATCATAAATCGATGGACGAGTCAAAAAACTATACCATCTTCAATTGGCCTTTAATTCCTCGTACAGAGCATGGATCGTAAAATACGTCACAATTAGTCAGGTAAAGACCTGCTTTATTTATAGAAAAAGTCCTTGGCTTTAAGATATAGACCGATTTTATTTCCAAATGAGGATGCGTTTATATAGACTGACGTGACGTGGAGTTCCTTTTTTAAACAAGTTGGTCGAATTAATTCAACTGAGCATAATCATGGCGATAGCATTTTGAAACATGGAAGGTGAAATGTTTAATAATCAAAACAGGATATCTTGGCGAGTGATTGACAGGTGTCCCCCTAAAATATGGGTGCATTGATTGGTTACTTTTTGTGAAGTTCCGAATCGTTCCTTACAATACTATTGAACGAAAACGCAAGTTATTGATGAAAATCAATAAGAAGTAACCCAATGTAAAAGCTCTACGTATCTTTGATCTGACGTGCAGTCACAAGTTGTTAATTTATCGTCACAGTAGTGACGTGGGGAATCGAACTTGTTGACGGAGTTATCACTCCATTGTGTGCAAGTTTGTGATTTAATTCATAAAAAAATAAAATTGGATAAGGTATAAAATGTCCTAATTATATCTCACTTTATTAAAACTGAATAAACATCTGGTTCCTGGAATAGAACTGCAATAATGCGTTTTGGCACCAATTACGTACACGGACCAGATAAGCC
The DNA here is from genome assembly GCA_029255805.1 of Keiferia lycopersicella. NCBI lineage: Eukaryota > Metazoa > Arthropoda > Insecta > Lepidoptera > Gelechiidae > Keiferia > Keiferia lycopersicella. The sequence goes on from JARACZ010000001.1 coordinate 19,854,875, forward strand.
AAGTCTGACTGTCAATAGTAAGTAATTGCGCTATCGTATCGGAATTAATTTCACCATCACCACCGGCCTCTTGTCAGACTTTAGATTGCCACGTGAATGGTGGGAGCTACGGCTGATAAATAATCCGATCTGCCACTGCACCAGTTGTGTTGTGTGGAGTGAAAAAAAAAGTAGAAAGAGTACAGATTTGCGAATAAGGCTAGGTACTAGTCCCAAAAAAGTTATACAGGCAAATACAATCACGCTCATGGACCACAATACCACAATAAAGTAATAACCACACACTGAAAAGACGTTATGGATATTACAGGTAACCCTATAGTACAAATATTAATATTATTATTTAAATTAATATTAAAAGTGTGTTCTACTCCTAAAGCTGAATAATTTTCGTTTGGTACAGTTTTTCCACATTTGTAAAAAAAATTAAGACGTCTCATATAAAATGTACTCATACTTTGAGAGGGAAGTAATTTTTTTTTACTAAGTAAAAAGCAGTCGAAAGTCTAATAAAACTGAACATTATGAGTAGAACTGAATAGCACACACCCTGAAAACATTTGTACATAATTAAATCTATCAGTATGAATATAAGGTTCGACGCTAAGATAGCGCAACCGTAACGCACGCGTCTGTGAGATCAGCACTCACTCGAACCAAAGCAACACATCTGCTAAGCTATCAATACCAATAGGATTTATTGATGCAACCCATAATAGAATTTGCATTTGAATTTTGATTTGTTTGTTTGAAAAATATGACATCTTCATCTGCGAAGGTATATAGATGGTATGGGATATGACAACTCATGGAAAATCTTTGATCATTGAATGATTAGAATTTTGCTTTTATGGCAAATATATACAATATAATCTCCAGTAGCAAAAGGACACATTCGCAAAATGTTATCGTTGGGTAAATTCACAAAATCTTGTTACTTGGAAGTAATACCTACCTACGCACGAAGTCGGTAATATAAGGTAATGTCCGTTTATTAAAGACAACGGGAGAGGAGGCTAGTCCATCAGTCTTTCCTTACTTTCAAACGAAGCTTCTCAAATAATTCATTGGACTAACTCGCGTACCATTCTATGGGAAAATATCTCCATGGAAACAAGAAGATTGAATTCATATTCCTTGTAAGGAATTTCCTCGGGTCCAGCTTTGAGCAAATGACAAGCTTTTCTAAAATTGCTGGCATTCAGACGCTTTCAACAACGTAAGTAGAAAAGCATTTAAAGCAAACCAAGAAACGTTATTTAACCTACCGCAAAAATAGTTATTATGTGGTTTTACATAGTTTAGCAAATACTAGGATGAGGATGGATGTTGACATTGCGGTCGCGGCCGCGCCGCTGCTCGGACTCACTCGCTTCCTCCTTTGGTTTGATTACTTTTAGACTAACCTTAATATATTTGCCAACCATGTGCCAACATATATAAATAAAACTACATCGACGCATATCTACCTGGAACTCCTCGCGATCGAGACGAACGAGAGTCCAAGTCAATGATATTAATATTGTCACGTCCCGAAACACGGATAAATGTCACTGTAGCATCCGCGCTTATGATGGATACCGCGTAATTTGTTATTGTCAATGCTACGTTTTTTGTCTACCTATTAGCCGGTTAGTGTTAACATTAATGGACTACAATGACGCCGAAATGCCAAAGCCGAATTCCTTAACAAAAAAGCGCTCCCCTTCGTAGAAGAAATAAATAAATTTTCAAGTCATAATTACTTCACGGCAGAAGGTAGGTAATCGACGTTCGCGACATTCCTTAAAAGGGGAAATAAAAAGTGGGAATAAAAGAAATGTGCTAAAGGGATGCAGGGCAATTGAGCACAAATGAATGAAAGGGCACCGGACTCACGACGGAATTAGGAAAACATTAGGGACAACAAAACCAAGGAGTCGCTATTATATTGCCAACTATTACAAACAAACTAAACTTTCATTGTTTTGTGCAAAACCTATCGACTACTTTCTTTATTTTTCGTATTGTTGCCTGGTGAATCCTACACAGTAGGTATCTATCTACTAACCAATTAAGTAAATTAACCGAAAGAGAGAATAAGTACCTAGTAGATACCTTAGTGAGCTGAACTTTTATAAAATATTTTATGTTTTTTTTATCCGGTCGCTTGTCGCCGAGAACGTACGGTCAAAGATACGAGTACTATTCTTACATTATTGGCAAGGCGGCTCTACTGATTACAGTAGCCAAGCTTTTACAGACTGCAACGGTGCTTAACAAATGGGGTGTAAGAATTAAAAGGCGTTCAAAGCTTTCCCTTGCCAACTCCGCACAGGGTCTGTTACTGCCTTTACACCACGTTTCCACTGAAGGGAATACATTCTTCGGAGGATTTCAGTCACAGCACTAGCTACTTACATACATGGGGACGAATATTGGTATAAATAATTACTACTCATGGATATAGCATACTGATAGGCGAAGTAGAAGATAATAAGAAGAAGAAGAAATTAAAAAAGCAAAAAGATTATGTAGAGTAAAACTAAGCACTATAATAAACTGAGGTCGGTGGTATGCTGAGGTGAGGGCAAAATCACGCAATTCCACCTTTTTTAAATACACTCACCGTCTTTCATTTACAGTAGCTGTTTTGTGCATTTGTTCCTACTCTGGTTAGGATATTGCAGGTTGACCCACCTGATTGTCCATTAGAACGATGGTTACGTGTTTCGGAGGGCACGTTAAACCGTAGGTCCCGGTTGCTGTCTGTGATAACTTAGACGACAATCGTTACTCAACCACGTCAGAGGCCTGCTACTACTAGTAGGCGGTTGAAAAACTTAGACGACTCGGTGTCCCATACGAAAAGAGAGAGATAGGTAAAATGGAAACACGCAAATTTTCTCGCCGTGGCGATGGCCGCCGCCCGCTTTGGCTCTGTCTGTCGACTTTATTAGCTCGTTCCAAAGCTTTAGCAAGTACTTGCATCTTATTTTTAACGACAAAAATTTCAACATCATATCATAATATTTTAGATGATGATGATGATCTCTCCGACCGATTTCGGCCATGGCGATCACTTTGACTCCTAATCAGATCGGCGCTGATGCGCCCGGAGATGGCTATTGTAGCCAATTTTGGCAGTAAACTCCCGTGCACAGAGTGGACACGTGAGTTTGCCATTTACATAATTATAGTTAATGGCGACGGGTGGACGGGCCTTCAGCTCATTGCGCTTAGCGTCGAGGTCTGCTTTACGCTGTTCCTCAAACTCGCGGACTTGCTTCTTAACCATCCCGCGCCATTCGGGACGCTGTGCTGCCAGACCCTCCCATTGAGTGGGCTCAATGTTGCATCTTTTCATGTGTCGTTTCTGAACATCTTTATATCTGAGGAGTTGTCCGCCATGCTTTCGCTTGCCCTCCTCTAGCTCAGAATAAAAGATGCGCTTCGCCACTCTCTCCTCCGACATCCGGGATACATGACCGCACCACCGTAGCTGACGACGCATTAGATAGGCCTCAATGCCACCAACATTGGCTCGTCTCAGAACTTCGGTATTGCGCACTCGGTCGGACCATCTGATCTTCATGATGGTGCGAAGGCATTTTAGGTGGAAGCGATCCAGAGTGCGTATGTGGTGACGATACACACACCAAGTCTCGGAGGAGTATAGAAGGTTTGGCAGCACAATCGCCATATATACAGAGATTTTTGTGGCTAGCTTTAGGTCGTGCGAGCAGAAAACCTTGGAACACAACTTCCCAAATGCTGCAGCTGCAGCACTGATTCTGCTGTTGATCTCAGCATCAAGGTTACACTTAGATGTTATAGTGTTCCCCAGATAACGAAACTTATCAACCTGTTTCAGCATATCCTCACCAAGCATAATCGCCAGTGTCTCGCGACCATGCGAGTCTAAGGACATCACTTCCGTCTTTTTGACACTGATCTTCAAGCCGAATTTACAGCATGCTTGGTGAAAAACGGACATTAGCTGTTGCAGGCCGTCTGGGGATTCTGCAAGAAAGCACAAGTCATCAGCATACATGATCTCAGTAATCAATGCATACGAGACTTTAGTGCGCGCCTTAAGTCTAGCCAGGTTAAAAAGACTGCCATCTGTGCGGAAACGGATGCGGACTCCTTGGGAAACAGTATTTAGGACTTCTTTGACTACAACTGCAAAGTACAAGGCGAACAGTGTGGGCGCTAGAACACACCCTTGTTTCACCCCACAGGTGACGGGGAAGAAATCAGACTGTTCACCGTCTACAGAGACGCAGCACTGCATGTCGTCATGCAGGAGTCTTAGGAGTCGCACATACTTTTCTGTGCACCCTAACTTTCCTAGCACCATCCAGAGAGCTTCGCGAGGCACACTGTCGAATGCTTTCTCTAAATCAACAAAGCAGAGGTACAACTGGCGACCTTGTTCTCTACTTTTTTCTTGTAGTTGACGCACCGAGAAAATAGCTTCACATGTACCTCGGTCAGGTCGGAAGCCGAACTGGGTTTCGGGCAGAATTTTTTCCGACAAATCTTTGAGGCGGTTCAGTAAAACTCTGGCAAAGACTTTTCCAGGGACTGACAGCAATGAAATACCGCGATATGAGTTACAGTCAGAACGGTCACCCTTGTTCTTGTAGAGGGCACAAATGCGAGACACTTTGAAGTCCTCAGGGACCCTCTCCTCCTCCCACATTCGAACGAAAAGTTTCCATACCGACGTGTGCAACTCCGTACCACCATATTTAAGTAGTTCACCCGGTATAAGGTCAATGCCAACCGCCCGGTTATTATGCTGCTGTCTGATGGCAGTAACAACCTCGTCGCATGACAGGGGCTCGTCCAGCTCCGTGGCTAACGGGAGTTGAGGCATTAAACTGATATGATGCAGATCAGCTGATCGATCTACGTTGAGCAAGTTGTGAAAATGCTCAGCCCAACGTTTAAGTACATCCTCCTTGCTGGTCAGGAGGTGCATACCGTCTAAAGACCTTAAAGGTACTTTTGCACGGTAGGAAGCACCAATCAGCTTACGCACTTCACAGTAAAACTCACCAAGCTGGTTTGTATCGGCGAGCCACTGCATTTGACAAGCCTTGTCCTGCCACCACTTGTCTTTTATTTGTCGAGACAGCCTGCGTAACTCTTGGTCACTTTCTTTGACCACCGCCACTGCATTTGACAAGCCTTGTCCTGCCACCACTTGTCTTTTATTTGTCGAGACAGCCTGCGTAACTCTTGGTCACTTTCTTTGACCACCGCAACACTTCCACCTCTTCGATTATGCTGTCGCAGGAGCTGTCGATGTTTGTCGAATGCTGCTTTAAGAGCCTCGCTATTGTCATCGAACCAGTCTTCACTACGTCGGTCTTTCGTACCCAAAGTAGCAGAAGCGGCTTCTATGAGATGACATGACAAAGCTCCCCAAGCAGCACTGACATCACCGGTCTCAGTTATTGGCGACGGCTTTTCAGATAAGGCTTCAGCATATTTCACCCTAACCTCGCGATCTTTCAGCCTATCCACGTTTAAAAACGCAGGCTTCTTCACTGTGGATCTGCGAGGTCGACGGAGGCGGAGTCGTAGCTTAGTGACAATTAGTCGATGGTCAGTCCAACAGTGAGCACCACGCATGACGCGGGTGACTTGAACTTGACCGATGTCTCGTTGCCGAATAATAGCAAAGTCGATCAAATGCCAGTGTTTGGAACGCGGGTGCATCCACGTTGTCTTGTGCTTAGCGGCAAGTCTGAACATAGTGTTCGATATCGCTAGATCGTACTGAGCACAAAGACCGAGCAGCAACAGACCATTGCTGTTCATGTTGCCAACTCCATGTCGTCCCAGAACTCCAGGCCAAGCCTCGTAGTCCCGTCCAACCCTGGCATTGAAATCGCCTAGCAACAAGATCTGCTCTCTGGCGTTTATGCTATCAAGGCATTGAGTTAGCTCCTCGTAAAACTTGTCCTTAATGTCATCAGACTTGTCTAACGTTGGAGCATAGACACTGATGACATTAAGGTAATTGTCTGTATCCAGGTGAAGGCGCAGTGTGGTAACGCGGTCCGAGATGTGAACAGGACACTCTTGAAGTCGCTTTACTAGATGATTTTTGATGGCAAATCCTACCCCTGAACGTCGAGGCTCGGATGCAGAGGTACCCTTCCAGAAGAAAGTGTAACCACCTCCATCTTCCACCAGTTCTCCTTCATCAGCAAGGTGTGTTTCGCTGAGCGCAGCCACATCCACGTTATAGCGATGAAGTTCTCGAGCTACGATGGCGGTTTTGCGTTCAGGACAGGAGTTGCCATCTCGATCAATTAGAGTTCTCACGTTCCACGCGCCAAATGTCATGATAGATGGTTTCATGCTGTTTTTATTTTTTCTGTTTCGTCGACCACGAGTTAAGTGATGCGGTGGCAGCCGTGGTTACTACCACCTTCCGGGTAGGGACGAGCACTTTTTTAGGGCACATTTTCTAGCCCCCTCCTCGGCTGGGCGAGGAAAGCAGTGCCTCCCTTAAAAGGGCTGCTTTGTCATCCCAAGTGCTGCCGAATTCGCATTGTCGTCCCGATTTGCAATGCAAAAGCGACCACGGCATGTACTCACGCCCCTAGAACCGCCTATGTGCAGGAATCAGACAAAGCCCAGCTTGCACCACGCCAGACCTCTCTACCTCAACCCATCGCCACAGGACTTTGCGTCATCGGAGTCCATTATTCGGAAGCGGTCAGTTGCGCAGGATATATTTCGGTGCGCAAACGTTCGCGCAAACGCAGGCGCACGCACTTAGTCCTCACCCTCCTTGATTCAGTGGAACGGAAAACCGCTACGACTGAAGGAGAGGTCAGTCGCAGTGTCTGGCCGACAGTAACTACCCGCGCCCTCTACCGTCGCCCTAGGCCATCCACATTGCCTTGCTGAGTCGCCGAGTCCGCCAAGCCCTTGTGCATATCTGCATTGGGTTGCCATTCTCGCCGAAACAGACTTTTTATTTGTTAAGCAGGAGGGAACTGCTTGCTCGGGAAGCCGGGGTCGCATACCCGTATACCACATCACAGTCCTCGATCAAAGGCTGAGATGAGTACCCCTGACTTAAATATTTTAGATACGTATTTTGTAAAATATTTATTGTTTTATTATGTAGGGGTATTATTTATTATAAGGTTAGGTTAGGTTAGGTTAGGGTTAGGGTTGAGCATATTGGTAGAGTTTGTTATACGAGTGTGTCTACTTACTACCCAGGTATGCCCTATATGTAATTGGCTATTTATAAGTACCTACTAGCTAAAAAAGTCTTTGTTGAATAAGTCAGCTGCTGCTGTAATTACCAATTATTGTAGGTAATTATCTATTATGTATTAGGAATATAATAGAGTAGACTGTGTTAAACAGTTAACACTAGCCCTTTCCCACAATGTTTTTTATTTCACTTGATGTAAAAGAGTTATGTTATTGATGTTGTAAACAAATATTTTTCCTACAAGTTTTTCTTATATCACGAAATAATGGGGCGGTTTCCATACCTGTGATCCGTTGCTGCGTATTTTTAGCGCATCTATAATGCATCCGTCTGTTAGATGCGAATAATTTCGAATCTCTCATACTGAACTCTGACTTACGCAGAAGAGTATCCCAAAACTTACGTTACTTGAAAGACACATTGTCTCTGTTACATTTATGAAAATGTAGAGTATTTGGTAGAGTGCGGATTCGCATGGAAGTGCGGTACGAAATGAAAACCGCCACCAGTTTAATTTTCGTCGGTTAAAAACAAAGTCGCTGCCCGTGTCATGCTTAAAAGGTCTTTAAACTTTTGCTGCTGGTTTTGATGCTGTTTTTTTATTTTTGGAAAGGTTCTGTGTAAAAATCTGAAAAAACATCTCGATCCCACAGGAAAACAGTTAGCGGCGGGACGCTGGTTATTAATTTGGACATCGTAAACAGATCGTGTACCAACCTGTGTGGAGTACTCACAGTTTATTTATGTACGCCATTAGTTGTACAAGACTCGGCGACAAAAGTCACACTTTATTAAAGCATATTTGTTTTATTGAATAAATAATTTTATTATTGGCTGAGCCGAGGTAGAGTTGCCAGACCTAAGCAACAAAGTGTAATAATTAAAAGGAAGAATAAAAGGTAGGTATATGTAGTGTCTGCTCTCTCGAGTGTCTCATTTGGTTCATTAACTAATAAAACGTAAACAAATGGAAAGGTGCATGAATATTTAACTAAAATGCCAATCAAGGTTAAGGTTGTTTGGTTATATCGTCATAGATCAGACTAAAATCTCCTCCTGTACAAAAAAAAACTTTTTTGTGGTTATTGACCTACATAATTAAAATTTAAATGTTATTTAATGCTTGGCGAATCTCAAGAATATGACTACTCAATTTGTATGGGAATTTTCTCATATTTCGACGTATAATCCTTGGAGAAAGTTGTTCAGTTTCATAGTTTGATTCACCCCTTAAAATAATTATACACCGTATATACTATCTATCTATCACCATCTATCACATAGGTATATCGTCTCACTTTCATGTTAAGTCAGCATATATTTTTTTAATTCAGTTAAAACTATAAAATTATAACTTTGCACAAAGTATTGGTGTCATATCTACAGCTGGCAACTGTAAGCTAGTTGACCGCTAGAGATATGACGCTGCATTGCGACATATAGCTTGGCTGTAGGGGTCCTCCGTACCCATACCTATACTGGCGTCGATTCACACAGGACACCATACAGAAGACTATCACTAGCAGGATGCGAACCAGCGGCTTTTGCTATCATTGCTAGCGATGTAGCCCTCGCTCCGGGTGAGCTCTCGCTCCCCACCAAGCCGTCCGGCGTAGTTTTGATGGCCCCGGGACCGAAAACGTAGAGTAAAAAAACTTTTTTAATTTGAGAATTTTACAAGTTTTTTATTCTTACTGTATGTTTAACACAGTGTAATTCACTCCTTTCTTATATACTTGAAAAATTTACACTATCATGAAGAATCCATGAAAGCAAGCAAATAAATCTGACGGGACAACAGCTGTTGCTTATTTTCGCATTTTCGACTAACTTCTCATTCGATTTATTTTTAAATCAATGAAAAGTAAGCAACACAAATAAATAATGAATGCTATTTTGACACTTACGTCTTCATTGTTCCTTATTTTGCTTATTTGAAAAAGTGATGAGATAGGGAAAGGTCCTGTCAGAATTCAGGGCATATTCCCCTTTTCTTTTAAGTTAGAGCGTAGAGTGAGCTATAAGTAAGATGCATTATGAAGCTAACTACTCTATAGGTAACAATGATTACTTTCTCGACTAGCTAGATTAATCTCTGAATAAGCATGCATGCATTACATTACAAATAGCTTGAAGTGCTAAGCTACCAATAGCATACCTGTATGTAATATAAAAAGTAATATCTGATAAAGACAAAATAAAATACGTTGGTAATAAACCTAATTAATTGGTAATAAGCCTAATTAATTATCATTGCAATGACAAATACCTAAATACACCCCTCTTTTACGAAGAACGGCACAGAACTATTCACTTGCTATCTTTATCATGACAGATTCAGATACTAAAGTAAGTACAAAATAGTCAAATGAATAAATAAACGGTTTTAATTAACTTAATACAACCCATATACGTAAATAACAAGGCACTATATCTCACAAGATAGCGCCCTCATTCACAAATTATTTAAAATTACTGGAAAAAAACGAAGCGGTTGATAAATCGACGCTATACCTCTTCCAGCTCCTTCGTACATCCTGACAAATTTATTTATTGCCTTTATTAAAATCTCAGTTTCATCGAAATGTACACCTTATGTCCTTCAGATAGCAGCAAATGGAGTAGTTGATATCTTACTTAAACATTGGTTGCGGGTTACCCTGTAAAATAAATTCTGCGCAATTCATCAGTTACTATTGATATTAATTAGAGTTCTAGAGGTTACTCTAATGAGTAGTAATATATGACATGATAACTGATGCACAGTGATAACGTTATAATGCAATATGAATAATAAGGTAAATAGAGAAGTCGATTTTTTAGCAAGATACCGACCGGCCTATATATGGATGTCTTGAATGGACAGAATCTCCAAACTCGTTGTCCGTCTGGTCAATTTCAAACTCATTAATTAAACCAAACTACAAATTAGAAATAGTAAAGAGCAAGGCAAGTGTCGTCCTCTATACATTCGCTTTTGAAGTTTGAAATACCAAAGAGTTAAAAAAATAAAAGGGCGCGGTGTTGCCGCCTGCCGGTAGGAAACGAGGCGAAATACGTTACGTTCGGGTTCACGCTGCGATGTCGCGGCTCGTTGTTTATTTGTTTAATCGCCATCGGATAAAGCATTTTGTTACTTAACACTGTTTCTGACACTCTCTCGGACACTGCAACTTTATCACCGGCCTCGAGCGCCTGGTAGATGTACCTATTCTACTTTAATTTTGATATTCTTTATATTGTACGAAGAAAGAAGGTTATCTTTTTACAAGTCGGTAAGTATAAAGTTATAACTGGAAAGAGGCAAAAAAATATTGTTATGTTTCATTTTAAAAACGATTGTACCAATGTGTAGATACAGGTAGGTTACCGAAAGATTCCTCTTTATTAGAAAGTTTTTCGAAATCAGCGTGACAAAGCTTTGTGATTGCTGGAGTTGGACCTGCTCGTATGTACCATGATGTGATGTGATGATCGCCCATAAATCTATCTAATCTATCAAATGAACCACTCACACAATATATTTCCTTGTCCTTTATTAATTTTTTTTAATACCAGTAGTGGTAAGATATAAAATAAAAACGAATTCTAACAAAACAATTTACAATATTCCTAGTTTCGATGAGTGCAGTCGCCGCCGAATGAGAATTCCATATGTATCGGATTTCGCCTTATTTATATTGTGTTTGGTATCAGCCACGGATAAACTAACAACCCAAACACTATACTTAATTAGTACAATCTTAACTTTATGCGTTCAGATTGTAATGGTAATTAAGGGATGGCCAGTGGTTCTCCAAATACATGCAGTCGCAGCGTTATTCTACGACGAGGCAAATAAAATTAAAAATGGGTGATTAGACGTATTTTTTTATCTATATTAAATATTATATATAAACACGACTTAATAATATCTAGGCTACAAAAAGAATTAATGGTTGTTCCATCCGAATACAATAACAATCAAAATAGTTTGCGTTTGGAATACTCAATAGCAAGATAGTATTAGTTAATAAATATCAAAGAAATGTGATAAAATAGGCCAGACAGACACCTTAAAAATGAATATGAATGAAATGACCATCGAAATATACATTGCATCGAAAAAATTTGATACAGTGACTACAATGACACCCACATGAATTTGTCTACTATTGAAGCGACTAATTTTGACTGGCTGGGCTACCACCGGGAGCATACCTTCACTGGGTAGTTTAGAACTTTGGTTTTGGACTCCGGACTGGTGTAGTAAGGTGCTATGAAAACCGTGTGAGGTAGGGTTTTTCCGCCAGTGCCAATTGCGGTGTAGAACCAACCACGGACCACCTTCCATCCTGCCCCAACTGTCCTAGCACTTGCACTACGCGGGACCTGCTAGAGGCTAAGTTCAAAGCGATCAGTGTGGACGAACACTGGTCCAAACTGTTGCTCATCGACTCGATGAAGAAGGTTGAAGCGACTTTATTTTTATAGGTGTGAAACAGTTTGACAGTCTCTGGGGTAGCCGTTACCTTCTCCCGACTCTTAAGTGCCGTTTTCGTCGATTTGTTAAAGATTAGATAAACTCGCCCGGTATTTATTGTATGAAAAATCCATTTGCTGATGATGTTTCGTGTTTTATATGCATTCAAAGTATAATTTTAAAAGCGAACAAATCTTTAAGTCCAGCATGAGAGGTGGAACTGTAAGGTGTGTTAAAAATATTGGATAGTTACTAAAATATCTATCACATAAGTAGTTTTTCTAGTAGAATTATGACTGTACATCCTTTATGTTAGTAGCTGACAAAAAATACAAATTGTACGAATATACGTAGAATATTCCCTAGAATGTTTTATTGTATCACGTATTAATAAATACTGTAATAGGAATACATTCATAAGTAAATGGAAATAAAGACGACCAAAAAACTTATTCTCACCGCGCGAACGATATCACGTGCACCAGTTAGAAACTTGCAAATAACCTAGGATGCTACATTTAACAAATATCCTATCCATTTCAATTGAAGGGTAATAAAATAAGTATACATTATACATATACCATACTACATAAAAAAAATATTGTGCCTATGTTAGCCATGGATTTTGATGAAGTTTGGTATGATGGCGATAGCTGAATGTCCTTGTCAAAATCTACGTAAACACCACCGGGCACTTGCTAGTTTCTAATTTGACTGTTAGGCTGTCCGCACACTATAGTCAAAACGGTCTTAAGACAGATAGAGATGATGTGCCGCCACCCGAAATAAAGCCCCAATTGGAATATTCCCATAAGAAATTTCCGTTGTCTGGGAACATATAAAATAGCTGAAAAAGTTTTCGGGACAACAAAATAAAAATTCTTGTATAGTAAAAAGACATTTTAATATGCCTATATTCATAAAGAATATGCCTATATTCATAATAAAGATTTGTAAGATTTACAAAAGACAACGACGGTATTATCCTTACAAAAAACAATATTTTACCTACAATTAGTACTTATATTTTGTTTTCCCGAAACGTTTCCAGCAAGATGTTATGTTCTCGGACAGCGGAAAATTTATTTGGGAATATCACACTTGGGACTTATTTCGTGCGACGGCACATTTCATCTGTCTTAAGACTGTTTCGTGTATAGTGTGCGGACGCTCTTAATTTCTAATTTATCTTTTCCTAAAAACATTTCTTGGATTCTTTGTTGAATTAAATCTTGAGCTACACTAGGTTCCCATGAGAAAAAAGCGATTGCACCTGAAAGCGTAGCTTGAAATTGATTGAAAAACACCTGGCTGATAAATATTTTCATTTTAGAGTCAATTCTGAAATAATTTGTCATCGGAATGAATCGAACCGCTTCGTAGGAGCATTTCGCCACCCGCAACCAATCAAACTCTGCGATGAGGTTCGATACAATAGACCGGTGCAAGTTACGAACTTAAGAACGGTATAATGTAGGTATAATATCTATCGCCGTGTGATGCCGCCTTAGAATAGCATTAACCTTTTTTTTCCCGTGGGTGTCGTAAGAGGCGACTGAGGGACTCGAGGGTTTTAAGTGTATTGCAATTTTAGGCGACAGGCTGACAACCTGTCACTATAGTGACGCCATACACGACTTATCTGCAACGACCCTCAAATATTGTCAGACGTGGCGATAACGACCGTAATTTTGCGATCGTTATCGCTTTGCCTACCCCGGGAGGGATAAAGGCGTGATGTATGTATGTATGTATGTATAATATCTACATTCTACAGGATAGCATTTTGCAGCGGGAGTACCGACGTCAGCGATTAATAACAGCGAAGAGAGAAAGAGAGTAATTTTTTGTCACTGAGCGACGCTATCGCTTTCACTGATGTTGCCCTTCAAAATCAGAAAAAACAATTTTGTATGTTTCTACATCCTTATAGGTGTTCCCTGCCTTTCAGATAAAAAAAAACAGTTGGTAAACTGGCTTTAAAAGAAAATTACATACCCAGAACTTTTGTTGTGCTCTGGATCTAGAGTACCTACAACTCAAGCTCATCTCTGAAATTTTCTGAAATTGTTTAAAACATAAGTATATCGGTTTCGGTTACGGGTATCCGATAGTTTCTGTTTCAGGTTCAGTACGAGCTCTATTATTACCTAAGGATCAATATCGCTGTCGCCTGTGCCTTATCACCCCCCTCTCAATATAAGGCCCGAACGCCGCCCTGTAATTCCAATACTTACGAACATTACCCGGGATGGCGACTATTATAATGTATTAAGGAATATTATTTTATGGCTATGGCCCCGGTGCGCGCATTATGGACGTTTTGAGCACGTCTAAAAATACCGCCGGTGTGTAAGCACCTTTAGTGTAATGGTGCGGATATGTGCGGGATGGAGCACGCTAATATACGCGAGATAAGGGAACATGGGCTACGATATCGTTTTAATTACGTTCTAAGGATAGAGGGAAGAAGGGTTGAAAGCCGTGTAATTGGTATGAACGCTGTCAAAGATGCAAAATTATGAAAGTTTAGTTTATCTTTGAAAACTTAGGTTAAAATTATAATACAAAAGTTGCCATCTTGTAAACAGTAGGTTTAAATGTAAATCTTCAATAACAAGAAAAGTTTTAAAACTACCAAATTGTGTAATTTTATACAATCATATAACATAGTTCTGACACTATTCCCTCCCATGGGGTCGTTGGACGACTCGGTGTCCCACACGAAAAGAGAGAGAGATATAACATAATATCATTTAATTGTTGAGCGGTAGGTCTTTGGAAAATATTTTTAATACTGTTTGCAATTCAAACTTAAAAGAGGGCGAACGGAAGTAATCTGCCTTCGCATAAATTATACGCGATATTTTGGGTTTATCAGATATGACAACTTTATGTCATATTCAAACGAAACTTTCATTTCATATCCAAACAATCCAGAGTTCCGCGCCTGCCGGTCTGTGTATTTCAACACTTAACGTGCCTAATTCAAAGTGGCACAAAAACATTTGAACCGTAATAAAATTCCTTAAAATCGCTATCAACATCCGAAAAATACTCGGAACTGTTTTCGCGTGTGAACATATCTATTACCGTTACCATGGCAACGCGTGACTCAGTCGTGACTACACCCGCAGTAATGACAGTCATTCCACCAGTACTGTACGTACGTGTGATTATTAAAGCAATTATTGCGAGAAAACCCGCGTTAGATGTTTGATTGCTGATGGATGGCGTTGTTTATCAGCTCATTTTCATATGGTGTTGCAATGGAACACAGGATAATTCGTGGTAATGCGCCTCGGCCAGTCTCTCTCTCTCTCTTTTCGTGTGGGACACCGAGTCGTCCAACGACCCGATGAACCCTAGTGTCAGAATTTCTCAACCGCCTTCTACAAGTAGCAGGCTTCAGACATGGCTGTGTAACGGCCGCCGTCTAAGTGATCATAGACAGCGACCGGGACCTACGGCTTAACGTGCCATCCAAAACACGGAACCATCTGACTTACGGACAATCGGGTGGTTCAGCCCGCAATGTCCTAACCAGACTCAACAGCCTCGGCCAGTAAATGTGTGATTTATTGTACTATTTGACCTCCATATTTGGATTTAAGTATTGCTACTACTGAGCGTTGATCGTAGACAGCGAATAGGTCGAAATACGGGAGGGAACTTGTCAATGGGGACTTTTCTCTATGATAAAACCCGAGAGCTAATTGCCTGAAAGGTCAAATGAACTACTCTTTAAAACGACGTTATGTACGAAAATATAGAATTACGACGTCACAAGTCTCTATTTTGGATCATAGAACTTTGGATGGCGTCAAAACAGTAACTTTTACCTATATTAATTATCTGTTTAAAAATTCTAATTGTCAAAATTTTCATAAACAATGATTGGGATTAGAAGTATTTTTATATACCTAAAAGTCTTCACAATATAACTATCCGAGTCAAGTACCGAATTTATGGTGTCACAGGTTTCAAACCTAACAGGTAAGGGACTCAAGAGCTTCAACGTTGATATAAAAGTTACCTATAAAAATTAGATGCAGAAGGTACCTACAGGAATTTAGAGGCTGACGATAAAAAGATACCGGATCAATAGTAATTTGTAATATCTTATGTTCATAATATTAAACCCGCGGATTCGATAGCTTGCAATGTCCAGGACTTAAAAACTTTAATTAATAATTCTACTTACAACTTTTCAATCTTAACTCAAAACATCAGAAGTATATATAAAAATCTGGATGACCTGCAAGTAACCCTGGCTCAATTAGCTTTTCAAGTGGATATACTTATTTTAACCGAATGTAGACTACATATTCATAAAAACATCCCGCAGCTTACAAACTACACTTCCTACCATACAAAAAATTTACTTAATCAAAATGATGGAGTAGTTATTTATATAAAAAATAATCTTACCGCGAAATGCAAAGAACTAGACCTCTTAAATGCCACCGGACTGCAAATTGAAACTGGGACGTTTATTATATTAGGCATATATCGATCCCCATCATACCCAAATGCTAGCAGTTTTATTAGTTCTCTCGACTCCCACCTCGAAACGCTAAATACCTACAAAAACATACTCATACTCGGTGATATAAACATAAATATAATTTCTTCAGTACGAGAAAATTCAAGTGAACGAGGTAACAGGCTCAATTACCTAAACATGCTTTCCCTGCATGGCATTATGCCCGCACACACACTACCTACGAGATATGAAAACTGCCTAGACCACGTCCTCATAAAACTTGAGAAAAACTATAACTCAGCATATGTCACCGTTTTAAATACTACCATAACTGACCATAATTTAGTTGCCTTATTTATCGCGCAGAAATACAAACAAGCAATCTCTCCTAAATATAAAACTACGATAAACTACGACAGGGCATACAATAGTCTCATTACCACGGACGTCTCCTATCTTAATATTTACACAAATCCAAACACTTATGCAACGGCTCTAATACAAATGATAAAAAAAGTCATAGAAAGCAACTCTAAATTAACAATTATACCACGGAGCAAAAAAGCTAATAAACCATGGATAAATGCCGGAATCTTGAAATGTATAAAACTACGAAACACAATGCAACTAAAACTAAAGCGAGACCCGAATAACCAAATATTATTAATAACATATAGACGTTACAGAAATTTCAAAGCAAAAAAGTCAAAAGAACATACTATAAAGACAAAATAAACTCTTCTATTAAATTACCAAAAAAACTCTGGTCGACTGTAAACGAAATAACTGAATATAAACCGCCCAAAGCCCCAAATACTGAGTTACTTAATATTTTACCCTGCCAGCAGTCATCAGTAAACCATGTAAACAAGTACTTCGTGAACATTGGACAAAATTTAGCCGAAAAAATAATTAGTAAAATCGGCCCTCAAATATCTAATACACTGGAAACTCATAGTCATCCAACTTCGTTTGTTTTGCTTGACAGCTCTCCTCAAGAGGTCGTATCTATTCTAATGAGTCTGCGCTCGCAGAGTGCACCGGGATGGGATGCCATTTCTACTCAGTTTCTGAAAACATCTGCTGAAATCCTAGTCCCATTGATCAGTAACTTAGCAAACTTAATTTTCAAGACGGGAATATTTCCCGATGTTCTCAAACGATCTATAATCACCCCTGTTTACAAGAGTGGGGACAGAAACGATGTAAACAACTATCGCCCTATTTCGGTACTACCATCTATCTCTAAAATAATCGAAAAACTCCTAAACTCTAGACTAGTCAGTTTTTTGAATAAATACAAACTTCTAGCAGATTCTCAATACGGTTTTAGAGCAGGACGATCCACTGAAGACGCTATTACCGATTTAACATCTTACATAACGAAAGAAGTAGATAAGGGCAACAAATGCTTAACAGTCTTTCTTGATCTCAAGAAAGCATTTGATACCGTTTCTGTACCCATTCTTGTGGACAGACTAGAACATCTTGGAATTCGGGATGTGGCTCTGTCTCTCTTCCGTAGCTACCTCTTAAACAGAAAACAGGTGGTTAAAATTGGAGAATACCTGAGTGAGGAGGAGCTAGTCACCTTTGGGGTTCCGCAGGGGAGTGTCCTCGGTCCAACGCTCTTTTTGATATATATAAACGATCTATGTAAACTTAATAGCGTTGGGGGGAGGATACTCTCCTACGCCGATGACACGGCTATCATCTTTTCTGGAAAGACGTGGGATATAGTCAAAGAAGTTGCGGAAATAGGACTAGCAAAGGTTGCCAAATGGCTAAACTCAAACCTTCTAACCCTAAACATACTAAAAACAAATTATATATGTTTTGGACCCTACTTAAATTCTCAGCCTAGTACCCATTTTAGTATTACACTACATAGCTGCTCAATCAAAAATAACAATCTCTGCAACTGCCCATTTCTACAGAAAGTTACCTCTATAAAATTAGGTGTCATGGTGGATCAGAGATTGAGTTGGCACTCGCACCTAGAACTAACTATGGGAAGAGTCAGAAAACTCATATGGGTATTTAAATCGCTAAGACACGTAATGAGCGAAGACGTGTTATATCGTATCTATGTAGCAATGGTGCAATCTGTCATAGCATATTGCATCCCCGTATGGGGGGGAGCAAATAAAACTAACCTTCTTGATCTTGAAAGGGCTCAAAGATCCCTGATCAAGGTCATGTTTTTCAAGCCCTACAGGTTCCCCACAGATACCTTATATATCACTAGCAAAATTCTCTCTGTTAGGAGACTGTACATCCTAACCCTAACCTTAAAATACCACAAAGACCTACAGTATGACCGTAACGTCCTAAGCAAGAGGCGAAACGATATTGTAGCTCCTGCTCACCCTGTGCGTACAGTTTTCGCCGAACGACAATACGCAGCTCAAGTCCCTTACCTCTATAATAAGATAAATCGCACACTACAAATATACCCCATGATCAAACTCATCTGTAAACAAACTCTGACTGAGTGGCTTAAAACCCTCACCTATGATCAGGTTGAGGAACTATTAATAAGAGTTAAATAATTACATACCACTACGATACCTACCTACCCTACTTCCTGCATTGTGATAAATATAAATCGATCCCAAGGAACAAATATCCGTAGGGCATGCAGGAGGTACTGTGAACCTAAGACACACAGAATTATTTATGATGACTTAATGGAACCTACAACCTACCCAATCTAGGTTCTATTGACATTATTGTTTGTGGTCGCTGTTTGTGGTTTCATTTTATTTATACCGATCCCAAGGGTTTTAACTAAATCCGTAGGGCAAACAGTGTTCACACTTAAACGAAAACTCAAGTTTGCGTTTTTCTAATAACTTACGTACATAAAATACATAAGGAACACTATTTATACCTACATAACTATTAGCATGGTTACACTACGTTTTTGTAATGACTTACGTACATACAATAGATACACAACACTATTTATACCTACATACCTAACTATTAGCATGGGTACATTACACCTTACCTCTCACCCATCCACACACTTAACACTTCAATAATTGCATTCACACAAACACACAAAGACACCCTCACAGATCAGTAAGATACTAAGTGCTACTGCACTTTTCTTTTAATTACCAATTATCTTATAAATTTACGTAAGATTAGAACATAGAAGTTAAGTTATGTAATACGTTTTGCTACACTAGATCCTAATTGTAGTTAACAAATTTAGAAGAGCGAGGCATTCCCGACTCAAGTGTCTATGACTACTTACTGGGAAGCCCCAACAACTATATTTGTAAGGATTTATAAATAAAGAAAATTTTTATTTTTATTTTTATTTTTTTTATTTTATAAATAAAGAAAAATTTTTATTTTTTTATTTTTATTTTTTTATACATACATACATATATCACGCCTTTAATATCGTCATACGCAACAAAAGTAGGCTGTTATATATCGATACCGCAAGAAGTTAAGGTGTGGTTATATGTGACAAAATTTACTTTATCTCTTAATTTATAACGAAAATACATGTATTCAAAAATCCCAATCAATTAATCCAACATTTCTATCCCGTTGTAGCAAGCAAGGTAAGGTAGGTCCTACATCGCAAAGTGTGGCCTCAATCTTGGGAGATCATTCGCGTTTGCGCAGGCGCAGCCCCACTGCGCGCCTGCGCTAGGTGTGAAAGGTTATGTCGAATGCGCGCGAGTGCCGACTGCGGGGATTATGAGAATTATATCGTCGACTGTGATTTTACACCGCAAAGGGGAAACTGACACCGATGAGAATGGAGTGGATATGCCCACGAAACTGCTGTTTTGTAGCTTCGGTATCATACTTGACTACAAATATACAGGCACATAGAATATTATTGTTATTTATAATACCCGATACTTATAGTACGTATATAGTAGTAGTTGGTACGGGATAGAATAATTAATGAAAATACTATTGATTGGACTTGTTAAATTTTTATCTAGGTAAACTGATGATAATCTTTGGCCGTTAAGTAAAATTTTACAAAACTAACATAAAAATCAATATCTTATCAGTAATGGGATCTTTGACCGATTCAATAACCCACATGATAAGAAAAGTAAGAGGAAACGGTTTTGAGCTTTACCTATCAACGGTAAAAAAACACATGTTTACCCTCCAATTTCTCAAACCACAGTCAGTCAGGGGTACTCATCTCAGCCTTTGATCGAGGACTGTGATGTGGTATACGGGTATGCGACCCCGGCTTCCCGAGCAAGCAGTTCCCTCCTGCTTAACAAATAAAAAGTCTGTTTCGGCGAGAATGGCAACCAAATGCAGATATGCACAAGGGCTTGGCGGACTCGGCGACTCAGCAAGGCAATGTGGATGGCCTAGGGCGACGGTAGAGGGCGCGGGTAGTTACTGTCGGCCAGACACTGCGTCTGACCTCTCCTTCAGTCGTAGCGGTTTTCCGTTCCACTGAATCAAGGAGGGTGAGGACTAAGTGCGTGCGCCTGCGTTTGCGCGAACGTTTGCGCACCGAAATATATCCTGCGCAACTGACCGCTTCCGAATAATGGACTCCGATGACGCAAAGTCCTGTGGCGATGGGTTGAGGTAGAGAGGTCTGGCGTGGTGCAAGCTGGGCTTTGTCTGATTCCTGCACATAGGCGGTTCTAGGGGCGTGAGTACATGCCGTGGTCGCTTTTGCATTGCAAATCGGGACGACAATGCGAATTCGGCAGCACCTGGGATGACAAAGCAGCCCTTTTAAGGGAGGCACTGCTTTCCTCGCCCAGCCGAGGAGGGGGCTGGAAAAGGTGCCCTAAAAAAGTGCTCTTCCCTACCCGGAAGGTGGTAGTAACCACGGCTGCCACCGCATCACTTAACTCGTGGTCGACGAAACAGAAAAAATAAAAACAGCATGAAACCATCTATCATGACATTTGGCGCGTGGAACGTGAGAACTCTAATTGATCGAGATGGCAACTCCTGTCCTGAACGCAAAACCGCCATCGTAGCTCGAGAACTTCATCGCTATAACGTGGATGTGGCTGCGCTAAGCGAAACACACCTTGCTGATGAAGGAGAACTGGTGGAAGATGGAGGTGGTTACACTTTCTTCTGGAAGGGTACCTCTGCATCCGAGCCTCGACGTTCAGGGGTAGGATTTGCCATCAAAAATCACCTAGTAAAGCGACTTCAAGAGTGTCCTGTTCACATCTCGGACCGCGTTACCACACTGCGCCTTCACCTGGATACAGACAATTACCTTAATGTCATCAGTGTCTATGCTCCAACGTTAGACAAGTCTGATGACATTAAGGACAAATTTTACGAGGAGCTAACTCAATGCCTTGATAGCATAAACGCCAGAGAGCAGATCTTATTGCTAGGCGATTTCAATGCCAGGGTTGGACGGGACTACGAGGCTTGGCCTGGAGTTCTGGGACGACATGGAGTTGGCAACATGAACAGCAATGGTCTGTTGCTGCTCGGTCTTTGTGCTCAATACGATCTAGCGATAACGAACACTATGTTCAGACTTGCCGCTAAGCACAAGACAACGTGGATGCACCCGCGTTCCAAACACTGGCATTTGATCGACTTTGCTATTATTCGGCAACGAGACATCGGTCAAGTTCAAGTCACCCGCGTCATGCGTGGTGCTCACTGTTGGACTGACCATCGACTAATTGTCACTAAGCTACGACTCCGCCTCCGTCAACCTCGCAGATCCACAGTGAAGAAGCCTGCGTTTTTAAACGTGGATAGGCTGAAAGATCGCGAGGTTAGGGTGAAATATGCTGAAGCCTTATCTGAAAAGCCGTTGCCAATAACTGAGACCGGTGATGTCAGTGCTGCTTGGGGAGCTTTGTCATGTCATCTCATAGAAGCCGCTTCTGCTACTTTGGGTACGAAAGACCGACGTAGTGAAGACTGGTTCGATGACAATAGCGAGGCTCTTAAAGCAGCATTCGACAAACATCGACAGCTCCTGCGACAGCATAATCGAAGAGGTGGAAGTGTTGCGGTGGTCAAAGAAAGTGACCAAGAATTACGCAGGCTGTCTCGACAAATAAAAGACAAGTGGTGGCAGGACAAGGCTTGTCAAATGCAGTGGCTCGCCGATACAAACCAGCTTGGTGAGTTTTACTGTGAAGTGCGTAAGCTGATTGGTGCTTCCTACCGTGCAAAAGTACCTTTAAGGTCTTTAGACGGTATGCACCTCCTGACCAGCAAGGAGGATGTACTTAAACGTTGGGCTGAGCATTTTCACAACTTGCTCAACGTAGATCGATCAGCTGATCTGCATCATATCAGTTTAATGCCTCAACTCCCGTTAGCCACGGAGCTGGACGAGCCCCTGTCATGCGACGAGGTTGTTACTGCCATCAGACAGCAGCATAATAACCGGGCGGTTGGCATTGACCTTATACCGGGTGAACTACTTAAATATGGTGGTACGGAGTTGCACACGTCGGTATGGAAACTTTTCGTTCGAATGTGGGAGGAGGAGAGGGTCCCTGAGGACTTCAAAGTTTCTCGCATTTGTGCCCTCTACAAGAACAAGGGTGACCGTTCTGACTGTAACTCTTATCGCGGTATTTCATTGCTGTCAGTCCCTGGAAAAGTCTTTGCCAGAGTTTTACTGAACCGCCTCAAAGATTTGTCGGAAAAAATTCTGCCCGAAACCCAGTTCGGCTTCCGACCTGACCGAGGTACATGTGAAGCTATTTTCTCGGTGCGTCAACTACAAGAAAAAAGTAGAGAACAAGGTCGCCAGTTGTACCTCTGCTTTGTTGATTTAGAGAAAGCATTCGACAGTGTGCCTCGCGAAGCTCTCTGGATGGTGCTAGGAAAGTTAGGGTGCACAGAAAAGTATGTGCGACTCCTAAGACTCCTGCATGACGACATGCAGTGCTGCGTCTCTGTAGACGGTGAACAGTCTGATTTCTTCCCAGTCACCTGTGGGGTGAAACAAGGGTGTGTTCTAGCGCCCACACTGTTCGCCTTGTACTTTGCAGTTGTAGTCAAAGAAGTCCTAAATACTGTTTCCCAAGGAGTCCGCATCCGTTTCCGCACAGATGGCAGTCTTTTTAACCTGGCTAGACTTAAGGCGCGCACTAAAGTCTCGTATGCATTGATTACTGAGATCATGTATGCTGATGACTTGTGCTTTCTTGCAGAATCCCCAGACGGCCTGCAACAGCTAATCTCCGTTTTTCACCAAGCATGCTGTAAATTCGGCCTGAAGATCAGTGTCAAAAAGACGGAAGTGATGTCCTTAGACTCGCATGGTCGCGAGACACTGGCGATTATGCTTGGTGAGGATATGCTGAAACAGGTTGATAAGTTTCGTTATCTGGGGAACACTATAACATCTAAGTGTAACCTTGATGCTGAGATCAACAGCAGAATCAGTGCTGCAGCTGCAGCATTTGGGAAGTTGTGTTCCAAGGTTTTCTGCTCGCACGACCTAAAGCTAGCCACAAAAATCTCTGTATATATGGCGATTGTGCTGCCAAACCTTCTATACTCCTCCGAGACTTGGTGTGTGTATCGTCACCACATACGCACTCTGGATCGCTTCCACCTAAAATGCCTTCGCACCATCATGAAGATCAGATGGTCCGACCGAGTGCGCAATACCGAAGTTCTGAGACGAGCCAATGTTGGTGGCATTGAGGCCTATCTAATGCGTCGTCAGCTACGGTGGTGCGGTCATGTATCCCGGATGTCGGAGGAGAGAGTGGCGAAGCGCATCTTTTATTCTGAGCTAGAGGAGGGCAAGCGAAAGCATGGCGGACAACTCCTCAGATATAAAGATGTTCAGAAACGACACATGAAAAGATGCAACATTGAGCCCACTCAATGGGAGGGTCTGGCAGCACAGCGTCCCGAATGGCGCGGGATGGTTAAGAGGCAAGTCCGCGAGTTTGAGGAACAGCGTAAAGCAGACCTCGACGCTAAGCGCGATGAGCTGAAGGCCCGTCCATCCGTCGCCATTAACTATAATTATGTAAATGGCAAACTCACGTGTCCACTCTGTGCACGGGAGTTTACTGCCAAAATTGGCTACAATAGCCATCTCCGGGCGCATCAGCGCCGATCTGATTAGGAGTCAAAGTGGTCGCCATGGCCGAAATCGGTCGGAGAGATCATCATCATCTCAAACCACATCCACAATAATCTTTTGTTCGTACGAAGGTATAATCTGGCTTACAGTTATTGTTTTTTCTGATACTAATAAGCGGTTGGTGTTGGCTCGGTCATTGATAGAAAATTATTGATTGTGAGTCGGCGCAGGCGCAACCACGCCGATGGAGCGTCGGGCCGGGCGATAATACACCACCAATGGATCAAACACTAACTTTAAATCCTGTGTACACCTTGGGAAATATACGAATTATTAGTTATTTTATTATGGATTACAGCGAATCCTAAGCTTAGTCTCTAGATATTGTTTCACTAGTTTTAGAGTCACTCGGCAGACAGTTTCACAGGATGTTACGGGACAGGAATAAAAATTTGTATATGTATTGCAAGGGAATGAAAGTTTCGCAAATTATACCTAAATATTGATTATAATAATGATGTTGATAAGGCAGGAACTGCTAAAAGTAGAAATGATTACCTAGATTAAAATTTTAGTACATTTTAAAAGTTATACTGCTGCTTTTAAAACTGTTATAACTTTTAAAACTGTTTGGTATTAAATTTGCAAAAGAGCTATCATAATTTGTGCGTGACGTTAAAAAGTCTCTTGATTGGTATTTTTAATTTTAAACATAAATGAATATTTGCTACCGACAATAAAAACCTATATTCGAATAATAATTTCACCTCAATAAGTTTATCGCAAAAAAAGATCTAAAGGGAAAGTTGTATACAGGTAGGTAGATAGGTGATCCAATGTTATTGGCACGGTGGCACCACAGCGGGAATTATTTAAATATCGATGAATTAAATTAGCGACGCCAGGACTGGTTTGATGTATTCATCCAAACTTGTAAAATGCTGTTGCGAGTTTGCTTGGGACACTTATAATGACCAACGCACAATTTATTACAGTCTGTTCTGAAGGGTAGTGAAGTGAAGTCAGTTGTCGAATCGCGACGGTGGGTGGAACGGTGTATGGTACGAGTACGAGTAGTATAATGTTTCTACTCCGTTGATAGTGCTATTCGACTAACTAGTACTCACATATAAAAAATAGGGCTGTAGGATTTTTTGCCATTGGCTGATCTGTCAATTTTATACACTTAATCTGGCTAGAGTAAAATTAAGAAATTGTAATGTCAAACCAAGGTACAACAAGTGCAAAATATTTACTACCCTATCTATTTTTTTCTTTCGACTAGCACACACACACACACACATATATCACGCCTTTATCCCTTGCGGGGTAGGCAGAGCGTTAACGGCCGTAAGAATACGGTCGCTATCGCCACGTCTGACATTTTTGAGGATTGTTTTCTAAGGTTGTTCCAGAAAACATGTGTATCACTATAGTGACGGGTTGTCAGCCTGTCGCCTAAAAATTGTAATACACCAATACCCTCGAGTCCCTTAGTCGCCTCTTACGACACCCGCGGGAAGGATGTGGGGTGATGCTATTCTAAGCCGGCATCACACGGCAAACTATATAACGGTATTTCGACTAGCTCCCTTCATTAATTTTTATTAAATTAAATTAAAATTAAAATTAAATTAAAAAATTAAAATTCGTTTATTTCAGGCAAGATACCATTACATTGCATTGTAAATTGTCAAATTAAATTAATAAATAAATAACATAACATAAATAACATATCATATCATATCAATATTAATTAATATTAATTTATATCAATATTAATTATCAATATTATATACAACCGGATTATTATGTTGCGGTGGGCCTCCTTTTCTCGTGGTAGCATGAAGGCGCAGCAGCAGAGGTGTCAGGTAACTTTAAGAATATTTGCCTTTATCTTATCTTCGGCTACCGAGTCTACAGAGGTAATTGGCGGCTAATTGCTTTTCCCTGTAATCATATACAGTGTAACACTTAGCCCGTTTGTGTAAGGGTTTAATGAATTGTTTATTTTGCCGTGATGAATGTTTGAATGTGTTAGTTTGCGCATAAATGTAGCTGCGGACAACACTACACTGCTTTGTACTTAGATGGCATTGTCTTGCGCTTTCGTGGTGCACTATATAATGATATCTTTGACAGCCAATTTGGACAACGTTATCTTGAGAATTAGTTTCTTCAAAAATTGCCTTTTAAAATAAACACATCTATTAGAAAGACATTCTCGATAGCAATGAGTCTGTTTCGTGGCGGGCGCCTGTATATGCCTTATCTGACGTGCGTGATGGTGGGTTAGGCGCGGCGCTGCAGTAGCCAGTTTGTTAGAGATTCGGCCGACGGGTGTGAGTCCCAGCCTCCACGGTATTGCGTCCAGAGGCCTTCGAGCAACACGGGACGGAAGACCGTGTTACTCGAAGCCTGTAGCTATCTATGAATTATATTTTGAATAGCACATATCATTCACAAAATATTTTCGTTTAATCTGTCAAATAAGTAGGCCTGTCAAATAAACAACCTAGCAGAAGTAGCAAGATTTGAACAGCTCGTTAAAGATATTGCACAATCTGTGCTGAATATAAGGTATAATGAATCGACGGCTAGCCAGAACACCGAACACGCGCGCGAAACTGCCATTAAATCCTCAGCTTTATTAATTAAACAGCGTAGTGACGTCACAATGACACGGCGCGCGAGGTGTGGATGTGTGTTATCGTAATTTTATGCAATAACCTGCCCTATGCAGGCGGCGCGCGTGGCGCCCACTCCGCTCCCGACGTGGACGGAATTCGGGAATATGACTTTCCGCGTTATGAATGATTACACGGAGCTGTTACGAGCAAAACAACGGCACAACGATATGCTAAGTAGAGGTGTTGGGTTGGAGAGGAGGAGGAGAGATGTTGTTGTAGTGTAGGTAGCTGCAGTGTGTAGAGTAATGATCGCATCTGTCCTCATCAAGACTTGTTGTAACGAGGTGCATAGCGGCGCTTCGTCTACCAACCATTTAGGAGTTGAATGGTATAAGAGGCGCCACTTGTAATCCTGGCAGCTTTCAACCAGCGTAACATGAACTATCAGCTGTCTGTATTTTAATTTCCCACCTGCATGTTCCGTATTTGTCAATGTCCTCGATTTTTAATATCGTTCTACCACGAAGCTTCGTCCTGTGAACCAATAGGTATTTGCTTCTTTTATTGTATGAGACACCAAGTCGAGGTACAACCTTGGTGATAAAGTAATTAGCTGAGAGCTTTTCTCACCTTACTGTCGCTCTACTTCTCGGCTAGTGGGGGTTTTGTGTCGCTTCATTGCAATTTACTCTATCTGCAACTTCGTTGTTACTTTTGTGTGGTGCCATTGTCAGGACACTTACTGTAACTGCCGCTTTTTCAGCACTCCTTCAGTACAAATTTATCCAGCAATAGTACATATCTATCTGTTTGGCAAGAATGTATGCATTTTTAATTTTGTCTCCAATATACAAGACAGTAATTCGGATCAAAGTAAACAAACCTTGCTTGACGCTAGGGTCGCCCTTGCGCCGCGTGCGTTCTATAGCCACAAGTTCGGTGTGTTTGCGGCAAGCGGCAATGCCACCAACGGAGATTTGCCGATCAAGGGTTACTTGTCATTAAACGCTTCACAACTCACATATCCGGGATTTAATCCCAGTACTTCCGCAAATCTGTGTTGTGTGTTCATATTTAATAATTAAGTATTTAATTGATTTTTCCTTGTTCTTGAAGAGTAGGTTCGGTAACCATTCTAATAATTTCATGGTGGCACTCTCAAAGGTAAGTATCTAAAATCACAAGGCCTTTACGTAAATAATTTATGAAAACCCCATTTTGGATCGTAAGTGTAGTAGGTACCCATATATAAATAGCTAGACACTTCCATTACAAAGGAATCTCACAGGGAAGCGGAGGGTAGTTCTTCAACTTCAATGAAATTGATGGGCGCATTAGCATGTCGACAAAGCGATCGGAAACGCTAACCGAGTGTTATAAAATGCAGAATGTCAGGTCGCGGGTGTTGACAATTGCACGGTAACGGGCGCAACTCCCGCGAACACTGCTCCTAAACTGAATCCAATTGCCTTTTACGGCATCTCAGTTTGAGAACACGTTCTAGAATTGCACTCTAAGTTTGAATGCGTGTTTCCCAAGATTTTGAATAGATTCGATTTTCAATTTGCGAATACACCATTCCTTTATTCACCCGTTCCCTAGATGTTACACGCTCATTTAGTACTCTTTCCGATATCATCGAGAGAATTTCATAAAAGGTTTGTGTTTGAAATATCCTTGAAGGCCATGTTCAGAGTGTTTGTGGCGTGCAATATGGAGCGCTGGCATTTTATGATCAGCGCATCAGAGCTCATAAGGATTATTGTTCGACATATTTCACTCGACAAATTTACGGACGCCCCGCGCGCGAGGTATTTTATTAAAATTTTCTACGGGGTGTAAAACATGTGTGCGCAGATATTGGTAATCTCAGGAAACGTTGAGAAAACTCTTATTGAATTTTAAAATGAGTTTTCCCGTTGTTTCATTTTAATATAATAAGTCATAGGTAGTTGCGCAGAGAATACAGAGAAAATAAGCTAGCAGACGGCGTGTTGCAAGTTGGGCGGACGTAAACAACTGAAAAAGGCAAGAAAAAAGCAGAAGTCGGCTTCTGCAGCGTACAGGGAGCGAAGTTCCGTTCTAATATCGGAAGATGTTCGCGTCGCGCATACAGATGCGGCATTACTGCGTAATTTGTCGGAGTGGGCCGCGGCGCCACCCGCCCGCCGCCGCCGAGCCCGCGCCGGCCCGCGCCGCGCCCTTGCAACACCGCGCACCGGCATCAGCGTAACGCCAATGGGCCATTTTGGAATGCGAAAAATTCACAGTTCTTATTTAAAAATTTAAAATCATGCCTGGTGCGATGATGAGGCCGAGTAAAACTATGGCAAATGCATTAGCACAATGTAAATATCTATAGGTAAATACATGTAGAATGTAGATGCTAAATGCCTTTGTCAGTCCATTACTTAGATTTAGATATGTATCAGATCACAAATAAACAGACAAGTGGGTTATAAAATATATAGCATTGTAACTTCGTAAGTAAAGTAAAAGTAGGTATACAGACAAATGCAGGTGGCAAATATTTTACCTTAGGATGTGAGAATGTGAATGGTTGGGCTTTCTCATCACACCTTATAGGTACTTACCCTCCATAGCACTACCCCGTTCAATAGGTACGCACTCGGCATTCCTTCAATAGAGTTCGCAAGACTATTTAAATGAAGAGCAGTAATGCGCTAACCAGTAGTTATTAATAATGTCCACGATGCTTTAGACGGCGCTTGTTCTGAATAATTCATTTAGCGTCTGGGAGGTCGTACGTAGCTTGGAAAATGGTCTGGGTCATAGATGTAGGCTTGCAGGAAGTGCCTTTGTTGACCCAGGGCACAACGAGTTGAGAACCAATTAGTTTGCGCATACGAGAACGATTGTGGGCTCACGACTCGACAGATTTTGTTGACACAAATAGGTGATTTGTTTAAGGGGAAAGGGGAAACAAAGTTTCTTCTGAATTGATACAAACTAACGGAACTGTCAATTCCACCTTTTCCTATTCAATACAAACGCCTCTGATGGAAATTACTACAACTAACGTATTCAGACAATGTACGAACGTCTGCCCAACTGCACCTGCGTCGCCACCATACAACTTTCTAACTCATGTGAATGTGGATGAAGACTTGGGTTTAGTGTGTAACTTAGTTAAATACTTCTGCATTCTAGTTTGTCAATCAAACTACGACGGTATTGCTACAGTTACTTGTATTTACATTCAGCTTTATTGCAACACATAAAAAAGGCAGATAGTAGTGATAAAAATTGTAGGTACAAAATTACATCTATCCATCCGTTAAGTTCAGCGTAAAAGCTGATTACTTAATGCAACATTCTCTACTTTCTTGTCTATTCCAGCGGAGCTAGTTCCTTACCTCGTAGGTGTGAAGGAAATGTTTATACAGTACTCACACACAAACGGTAGGCATAGCAAAATACAATAATGCAAGTAAATACATACTATATAGGAACGAATCAAAAAAGGTTTCAGCTAGTTGGTAGAAGCTGAATTGCTAAGAGAGATTTTTTTTTTTGGACTTGAGACTGCTACTCGTATGGTGTCATATTATACCTACTCGATTTTATTTTTTTAAATTTAATTAGTGTATCGGTTTCAGACTAGACCATTTTACTATTAGACTATTTTCACCTAGACTTTCTTTGGCGTGATTTAATATGAGAATACCATAAAGCCAATAATACCATTAGTCGAAATCTGCTAACCAGGAAGTCTGAAAGAAAAGAGAGGAGGCCTTTGAGCAGTATTGCGCCAATTTAGGCTAAAATAATAATAATAATATTTTAGGAATGTCATTTAATTAGTCCGTCTTAGGCAATCCGTAATTTATTGTACATTCTAAAGTGTAAGCATGGAGATGCATAATTTTAATGGAATTAAAGGATGTTATTTACAAGTTAATTTTTATTTCATTTTCAGGTATAGAGACGAGGCGCTGTGTTGGTCAGATAGGTAATGTATCATTTAGAGATAACTTTAGTTACATTACTATGCACGTACATTAACGTGACTTAAATGTAGGTAAACGATTTTTTGCATTTGCCTACCTACACGAAATGCAAGGTATGTATTTTCTGCGGTCATTGTTTTTTAATCCCTTTCTAATATGTGTAGTATGTTTACTTCAGTGCAGCTTTCCATGTGCCATTTTTTATAAAAAGGGACTGGTAAGTTTGATGCATTTCCCAACCTAAAAACAGACATACATACTAGCATTACTCCTTTATCCCTGTGCCTATTTAATACTAAATCGAAGACAAACAACACCATTTCGTTCCAACATCCACTGGGTATCCCGGCCATGAACAAGGTAGAGACAAGTAAAGCCAATGTAAACAAAGGTTAGATTAGTAAACCAAACTGACCACTATAATATTTTGATCGCGCCTTCGCCAAATGTAAATATTTGGTTGTCCACGGCGACTAAGCCGAGGGGAGGGTTGTCACTATCATTTCTTTACCTTGAAGCAGCCAGAGTTATGAGGATCCATCAGGATATCATCGTATGTTTGATTGCCACGGTAAGCGTCACTAAGCTGAAAATCTTACAAATCTGCCAATCCTGGTGAAAAATCTCATATATGCCTTTATTAAAGGCTTAATCGTACAGATTTTTTTATCGCTATTCTGTAAGACATTCAATTGTATACGAGTATCCTCCCACAGGCTATAAAAATATATCGTGGTAATCTGTTATTTTAACACAAAACGCTGTGTGGACACAGCCAATTGTTGGTTAGAGGAGGTGGGATTTTGTATATTTTAATAATTTATTATAATAATATCGTGTCCGGTCTTATGGATGATCTTGATCTCCATGGCAGTATATCCGGGAGCCTGTCGGCAACCCTGCCGCAACTACCTACTTATAAGCCGCGGGACGGCTTATTTGAATAATTAGACGTTAGGAAAGGATCAATTTCGGATTAAGTAAGTATAGTTTACTATTTGTACTTGGGGTCACTAAAATTAACTTTTTTTTTTTTACTTTTTGCAAGGTAGACAGACAGTAAAAAAATCTTGGTGTAAACTAGATTTAATACAAATAATACAAGCTGTATATTAAATACTTGGACGACACGGTGGCCCACACGAAAAGAGAGATTAAATACTAAAATCTTCTGTGAGTAAGTAGACTTCCTCTACTAAAGGGATCTAAAAAAGCAATCTAGAACTGATGCTGTTATGGTCATTGAAATTCAATTGGATCTCGATAGCCTTAATTCAGCCGGCGGTCAAGGGATGGCTTATTTTGTGGGTTAGATAACAATGGGAACCCGTAATAGGGTTGTCACTTAAGATTATTCTACAATATCTAATATTAAATATTTTATTTGTGATCTGTATAAGATGAAGAAGAAACGATATCTTGAAATAGAGCATTTCTCACTGTAATAGTAATATAGAGAACACACATTCCTATATGTACTATGCCATTGCTGACTTAAGACAGGATTTACCGTATTATAAGCCGGATGTTGATTTAATTTTTCAAGGTATTTGCCGTTGAAAATTTTCCAGTTTCATATTAGGTGTTTGTTTAGTTAATATACCTACTATTCATATCATTAATACATATTATTCAAATTTCATTTGACAAGTAAATAAATACTAAACATCCGCTGTTAAATAAATAATTCTTATGGAGCCAGTTACTGCCATATTTTTGTTAATTCATAAAAACTGTGAACATGAACAAGTCTGTTTCTGAAGTCTGCGAACGGACGGTTATATTATAGAGGTTTTTCAACGGTTTAAAAAGTCCTGACTCAATAGGGTCCAAACGAATGCCTCAGCAGTACACGCAAGCAGTTTGCCGTGCCATATCTCATACAGTGCACATATTATCACCTGCATGCATACAAGCTGCAAACGCAGGCGGTGTGCTCTGCTCTTGCATGATAAAAAAATATTCGAAATCAAATTCATAAAACAATGAGATAATATGTACCAACCCTGGCAGTAGGGTCGGTCGCGGTGAGCGCGGGCGAGTGGCCGGTTAAGTTAGGGGTTACGGGCAGGGCTGTCGCGAGTTACGGCTGCAACCCACCATTACCGCAGCATGGCGACCGCTTCCCGCACAGTGGCCGGCCGTGTGTCGTTATTTGATTGTTGTTTAATTGTTTTTATGGCTGTAATGCAACAATACCAAAGTTTGCTATTTGTGTCATTAATCATGCCAAAATAAATGCTTATTGGTAGCTACATATCTGCGTAATTTGTAACCGAAAGTGATTCGTTTTTTTTTACCCAGCGGTCGTTCTTAAGAAATGTTCAGTTTCTGAGGGTCTATGAACGTTTGAAATATGTTTAGATTTCATAAACATCATAGATATTGCTACAATAGCTACGGCGTAGTATAGTTCCTCGTAGCGAACATGTTACAATAGGGCTGTTCAAAGGTCTTAAAAATGGTGTTCTCTTAACCACCTAGTGTGACTAGATATTGCTTTGCGCAATGCAGCCGTAGATCACAAGATGTAGAGTAAGAAATAGGATGTTAATAAATGGTACTGAAGTTTTGTGTTAAACAACTAAAAATTATCTTACGAAAGCCAAAACAACAAAATTTCTGACAAATGTACGTTATTTACATAACTTAAAAGGTTATTAAGCTAGTAACAATATAATATCATTGCTTAAAAGTTAAAAGTATTAAATATCGTTGACATATTTAAGTTGACAGTCGAACCTATTTGAAAGTTGCATATTACACCTTAGATTGTTTATGTCATATATCTAAGTTCTCATACATACATATGTATATCACGCCTGTTAACGGCCGTAAGAATACGGCCAATATCGCCACGTTTGACATTTTTGAGGATTGTTTTCTAAGGTTGTTTCAGAAAACATGTGTATCACTATAGGGACAGGTTGTCAGCCTGTCGCCTAAAAATTGTAATACACCAATACTCTCGAGTCCCTTAGTCGCCTCTTACGACACCCGCGGGAAGGATGTGGGGTGATGCTATTCTAAGCCGGCATCACACGGCAATCTAAGTTTTCTAAGGGTCATAATTGTATAGTTAGGTAGGTTTGTAGCTAAACAACTTATTAATTCACGAACTTAAATAACTATTTATTTTTCTTGATACATAAATTAATTGCGATTAGTCCTTTTATGTTTCCGCTATCCGTCTGCATCTCACATTTTATCCTGACGTAGACAAATGCTGTTCAATTACCACCGCTGCCATGTGAATAATAATAGCACACAAGCCATGATACCATACATCGGGCACCGATCAAATACCAGTTAATGTTACATCGTAAACTTCTACATCACTTATTTGCATTTTGTTACCAACCTGGTATTTATTAAAATCGACCATTATCGGGCGAAAAGACCCCGCAAACCAAATTCTTCGCGCGCGATTTTTCGTCGCAAACAATTTTGCGATTTTAGCGTTTCCTTTTTTTAAATTAACGTCGAAGTGCGCGTACGCAGCCAGTACTTAAGTTAAACGTCCCAAACTGGCGGCAATTTGCGGAGGTCTGAGTAAGCTATAAATCATGTTAAATTATTTTTTCATTATGTTTTCGTAGCGAGGCGTGCAGGGTTAATATTCTATTAGTGCTGACGTTCAGTTTTATTAGCTGGTGATTGATGAACTTGTTACTGAAATATTGCGATCCCATTTGTAGGATTCTTCAATTTATCATACTGTTTTGAAAAAGTGAGGCACTCACGCAATTTTTTCATCTTACATTTTGATACAGATAGGTGGTTAGTACACATCATAGAAACAAAATATTTCTAGGAATTCTATGGCCTAAATAGTTTATAAATGAAGACTTTATTTCTCTTATTTGTTAGCTCGCTGAGTAATGTTATTCATTATAGTTAAAAAACCCGGCATTGTGCCACTTCTAACTTATTTTTATGTCTGAGTGGTTTTTGTTAAGCGCAGATCCCGGGATGTTATCAGATGGTAAGGAATTAGCCCTGGATCCGCCATTACCGGACTCACTGCCACTTCCATCACATCATGTCCACTGTTCACTCACTTCTAATCATCTGAAACACTATAATTTATGTTATGTGGATCAGATTGGATAGCAGCAGATGAATAACCTGCCCTATACAAATAGTAGAGGTTATCGAACAAGACATTACATTTTTTAAAGATTACTATTAGTCAGTTAGTTTTGATTCCTTAAATTAATGGGAAAAGTTATCAGGATAAAATAACGTGAATTGTGTGTGGACTGTTGCAAGTTGAGAAAAACAATAAATTACGAACCAAAAGCAACATAGACAAAATAATTTTTTGACCGGTTTAAGACGAGATAGTAATTATTAAGATAAGGTGACGCCGTATTTAACTATAGTTCAGTAATGTGAAAAGGTCAAGAATTCTTCAAATCATCATTCTCCTTGCCTTGTTCCGTTCTCTGTCGGGGTCGGCTACTTAACGAAGGGGATTTGGGATTTGAGTTTTTACACAGAGCGACTGCCATTTGACCTGAGGGCTAACCTGGCCCGAATCCTAGGTTACGTCTGCAAATGTACGTAAGTAAAAACACATTGGTACGAGGAGCACACAAAAAATTTTGCGTAACTAATAAATGCAACAGTATATTAACTATTAAAATATTAGCACATAGCATATAAATGTTATATTAAAATTCTTTCAAAATATGTTCCGTTACATTTTAAATAATTTTTCATGCGTTTGAATAATTTTTGAAAATATAAGGGTCACTGGTCTTAAGGCATGTTTTTAACGTGCTTGTTGAAAGCTAGCACGGCCTCTTCTGGCTCCATAAATGTCGTCCTCACATGAAATCTTTGATTTTTGGGAAAATAAAGAAATCACATGGTGCTAGGTCTGGACTGTAAGAGGAATGTGTCACAAGCTCCACTTTTGCGGTGTGTGCTGAAGCATTGTCTTGCAGCAGAATGCGACTTCTAGGTCGGTTTTCCCTAACTTTTTCAAGCATACTGGGCAAACAAATACCACTCTGCATCCCCTGTATTTTGTCCTTCAAACGGAACCGTGCAGACGGGACCCGCCTTGGAGAAAAGAAACGGAATATATATTTTTTTGTACGCCCCTCGCCTGCCTTATTTTTGTCGGTTTGACCTCGACTTCGAAAATCCACACAGAAGACTGGCGCCGGCATATAGTAGAACCAGCAGCTCGATGCTAGACTGGGCCGGCGAAAGTTGCTTTCTTTCTGGAAGGTAAACTATACATCCAAGTTTCGTCTCCTGTCACTATATCATAAACAGAAGTTGAGAGTCCATGATCATACTTAAGTAGCATTTATTTACACCTATCAGCTCGAGCCCGTTTTTGTTCTGCCGTGAGTTCATGAGGAATCCATCGGCTAGAAAACTTATTTACTTTTAAATGCGTATGCAAATTTTTATGAATTTGGCACATACCAATGCCCAAATGTCCTCGATCCTCCTCATAGGTGATACGCCGGTTTTCTTCGATAAGTTGCCAGACAGAAGCCAGATTTTCCTCTGTGATCGCAGTTGACGGCCGACCTTCACGAACTTCGTAGTAGAGAGATACACGGCCACGATAAACTCTGCCAACGCCTACTAGTACCAACGCCTCTCTGTGCTCAAATGAGGTGTTTTTGTCCCAAAAGCGTTTTGAAGACGAGCGTAGCAATCTCGCGGACAGAGTGAATTTTTAAAATCATAAATTCATCAAATCATAAATTCTGTCCCAAGGTGGTGTCGGGTTCATCGTCCACAAGTCCCTCGTGAACAACGTAGTACAGGTCGGGAGTATTTCAAATAGGGTGGCATTCCTTATACTCAGAATAACTAAACGTTATTCGGTGAAGGTCATACAGGCATACGCCCCAACTTCGAAGTACCCCGACGAGGACGTGGAGGCAATGTATGAGGACATATCCAAAGCCATACATACCTCCAGGACTCATTACACGGTGGTCATGGGGGATTTCAACGCTAAGCTGGGCAATCGTTGCGGTGACGAACTGAGAGTTGGGCCATTTGGTATTGGGGTGAGGAACAGCCGAGGTCAAATGCTGGTCGACTTCATGGAGAAGGAGGGACTCTTTATGATGAACTCGTTCTTCAGGAAACGGCCGCATCGAAAATGGACCTGGAAGAGCCCCGACGGTGTTACCAAAAATGAGATAGACTTCATCATGACAGACAAAAAACGGATATTCAACGATGTCTCTGTGATCAATTCGTTCAAAACGGGTAGCGATCACCGAATGGTAAGAGGCACGTTGAATCTTAATGTAAAAGCCGAGAGATCACGTCTGATGAAGTCTACGCTCCGACCAGCACCTGCCCAAATCCAAAACCCTGAGAGCTTTCAGCTCCACCTGCAAAACCGCTTCGATTGCCTGGGTGAGTGTATCGACGTGGACGACTATAACGACAGGGTCGTGGAAACTGTCCTTACGGTTGGCTCTAAGTTCTTCAAACCCAATCGTACGAACAGAACCAAAAAAATCTCAGACCATACTTCGAGGCTCATGGAGGAACGACGCGAGATGATTCTGCAGTCGTCGGAGGATACTTCCCAATATCGGCAGCTCAATAGGCAGATCTCTAAGTCTTTGACCCGCGACATACGCCAATTTAATACTGACCGTATTAAAGAGGCAATTGAGCGCAACAAAGGCTCCAAGGTGTTTGCTAGGGATCTGTCGATAGGCCAGAGCCAACTAGCGAAGCTAAAGACCGACGATGGCAGAATCGTATCGTCCAAGCCCGAGCTATTGGAAGAGGTCGAGAAGTTCTACGGACAGTTATACGCGACAACATGCACACCTGTCAATAATCGGGTCGCAGATCCAAGAGCTCGATTAACCCGGCACTACACAGAAGACATCCCGGACGTCAGCTTGTACGAGATTAGTATGGCTCTGAAACAGCTAAAAAACAGCAAGGCGCCGGGTGATGATGGAGTTACGGCAGAGCTTCTGAAAGCCGGTGGTAAACCGATACTTAAAGCACTGTAGAAATTGTTTAACTCTGTCATACTCGAGGGCAAAACGCCACAGGCATGGCACAGAGGCGTGGTGATGCTGTTCTTCAAAAAGGGCGATAAGTCTTTGCTGAAGAACTACAGACCCATCACGCTTCTGAGCCATGTCTACAAGCTGTTCTCAAGAGTCATAACGAATCGTCTCGCACGCAGGCTCGACGACTTCCAGCCTCCCGAACAAGCCGGCTTCCGAAAAGGCTTTAGCACCGTGGATCACATTCATACGCTGAGGCAAGTTATACAGAAGACTGAAGAGTATAACCAACCACTCTGCCTCGCGTTTGTGGACTACGAAAAAGCCTTCGATTCGATCGAAACATGGGCCGTACTTCAGTCTCTTCAGCGGTGCCAAGCTGACTATCGGTATATCGAAGTGTTGAAGTCCTTGTACGAAAGCGCCACCATGTCAGTTCGAATTCAGGACCAGGACTCGAAACCTATCCAGTTGCAGCGAGGAGTGAGACAGGGAGATGTAATATCACCGAAACTGTTCACAGCAGCACTGGAAGACGTCTTCAAGCTTTTGGACTGGAGAGGACTTGGCATCAACATCAACGGCGAGTATCTGACTCACCTTCGTTTTGCCGACGATATCGTGGTCATGGCGGAAACCCTGGAGGACCTCGGTACAATGCTCGATGACCTCAATAGAGCCTCCCAACAAGTGGGTCTAAAAATGAACATGGACAAGACCAAGGTTATGTCAAACTCTCTTGTTGCACCCATTACTCTGACAGTTGGGGGCTCTACTCTGGAAGTTGTCGACGAGTATGTCTACCTGGGACAAATAGTCCAGCTGGGTAGGTCCAACTTTCAGAAAGAGGTCAATCGTCGAATCCAACTCGGCTGGGCAGCGTTCGGGAAGCTACGTAACATCTTCTCTTCTCAACAACTACCGCAGTGCCTCAAGACAAAAGTCTGGGATCAGTGCGTGTTGCCAGTGATGACTTACGGAGTTGAGACGTGGCCGCTAACAATGGGCCTCATAAGAAGGCTCAAGGCCACTCAAAGGGCAATGGAAAGGGCTATGCTCGGAGTTTCTCTCCGCGATCGAATCAGAAATGAGGAAATCCGGAGAAGAACCAAAGCCACCGACATAGCTCGAAGGATTGCGCAACTTAAGTGGCAGTGGGCGGGGCATATTGCTCGTAGGACCGATGGCCGCTGGGGCCGGAAAGTTCTCGAGTGGCGGCCACGGACCGGTAGACGCAGCGTAGGTAGGCCTCCCACAAGGTGGACCGACGATCTGGTGAAGGTCGCGGGAAGCCGCTGGATGCGGGTGGCGCTGGACCGATCATCGTGGAGATCCTTGGGGGAGGCCTATGTCCTGCAGTGGACGTCTATCGGCTGAGACGACGACGACGACGACGACGATAAATTCATCGCCCAAAAATCTTTCCGCGTTAATTTCTTTGTGATAGCGGATAGCGTACCTACTTCAATGAATAATAAAAAATAATTGACAAGCGTTGTCCCGCAATTCTTTTTTAAAATATGTGAATTCTCAAATTTCAATAAGTATAGCTTTCGAAATTCAATCATTTGTTAGAAGCCAGAAGTGCAAAACTTTTAGTGTGCCCTAGGTACATGGCGGTGATGGAACTTGAGTCTCACGATTGTAATAATAATAACGGTTTCCTAACCAACTGGCCATGGACGCTCAAGAATTCTTCAAATAAAAACCTATAAAAATACTGAATAGTTAAACACGGTTAAATTGATATTCCATCTTACACCCAACAGACGTACTGGTAGCTTCTCATACCCAAATGAATAAGTAAAGTAATAATTTTTTGGTGACAAAAACGTATGATTAAGAATATTTTTATCTCAATTGACGTTCTAGTGACGTCGTAGATGACACCGGAATTATAATATACCCAATTGTTAAATAATTTTTATTATTTACTGCTAGGCGGACAAAAATGTATGATTAAAAACATTTTTAAATAAGTAAAGGTAAGCACAACCGTCTCGTTGACCGTATAAAGTCAGTCCTGATAAATACGATGGCGACTTTAATCATGATTGATGTTCAACTTTGTAATTAATATTGTAATATCAATTTTTTGCATCGTAACCTTTAATAGAGCATTAATCGATACGTGCATCGATATCTTTTAATTGATGTCTAAAATAGTGTGAGCTTTTACGCATACGGTGTAAAATGCATAATTTTTGTAGAGTTCATCATATTATGACTCTTTTAGGAAAGTGAGAATATTAATTACAACGGCTTTTAAGAATTTTAGATATTTACAACAAACTGTTAAAATCTTATAGGAATGGATCAGGCACGAATACGAAATCAGATTAAGAAATTTATCCTGCAGGTTTTGAACTGTATAAATAATGGTAAATCACTGGTCTGGATGGACAGAGCAAGCCAAATGCTGAAGTGGAAAGATAAGTTCATTAAATAAAAGCTGCTGGCCTGTCTGGTGAACGTAAAGGGATGCAGCACTCGCCATTTTGATTTACTGCACTGGTCGAACAGGTGACGCCATCTGTCATCCTGCGGCGCGCGTTTATGACGCGCTGCGCCCGCGCACCACAACTGAATCCTTTTTTACAGAGTAAATTGGGTAATTTTTATGTATATAACTTTATGAAATATTGGACGTCATATATTGCTGTTAATGGACGTCTCGATTGGCAGGTAAACTCCGCGAAACATATTTTTTAGCATCCGGTATACATCATTCGATTAATTGCAGCTACATATCGGGCACAAAAAGAGCTTATTAAAATTTCGTTTATTACTAACAATTGGATTCCCTCAAGCTAATCTTGAAAGACTAAGAAACCTACTTATATGACATAAAAGTTAATTCGACAGAACCAATTATTTTAAAAATAAAGTCCGCAGATGTGTAGCGGAGAGAATTTTACATAAACGCGCCAATTTGCTGACCGTAATAACACGTTTATATTGACGTCCCTTTCGCGGCCTTACAGAAATCCGCCGCTCTCTCGCTCGCACATATCCATCGATCTTGTCCGATATGTGCTTGCTTGGACCATAAGGGCCAATAATTATATTAATTTCTCACGATATGCTTATTATGAGTTGATTGTATATGAGGTACATTGTTTTGCCGGCGATTTTGTTCGATAGTTTTTGTCGATAACTGTACCTTATGATTTTAATAAGAAACCATTGGTGTCGACATGGGCAAGAGATCAGAGGCCATTTTCACGTTGTTATTACTAATTCAGAATAACATAAAAACAAATAGCTTATTGCACACTACAATGAACCTTTAAATTTAACACTCACTAATCAGCTGAAACATATAAGTACCTACTTATATGGCTGGCTGATTACTTTCAGCTCCTATCATCATACGTCTGTGACGAGGCAAGACTTTTCATGGCTACGACACGGGCGCGGTTTCTTATCATCCATCAATATAATAATTGAATAAGTACTACAAAAATTACATGATATAGGACCACATTATACTCGTAGGACTAGGTACTGAAAGTAAGTAATAAAAGTATTTCTGAATTTTAAAGATGACAGAAATTGATAAAGGATGGAGTGAGTGACTTATTCACTTTTAAATGGTAGGATGCAACAGGAGTATCGTTGGCTCGGCTGGCTGGTTGCGTTACTCTCTAAAGAGCATTGGTTTCATGGAAAAACTGTGATCCATCAGCTGAACACATGAGGTGTGGTCACTGGTTCAGCTGTGAGACAAGACTCGCAGCTTCAGAGGCTGGTGGACACAGTCGTTAGCGAGTAACAATGGCAGCGCGCATTTGCATCGCGACCACTGCCAGCGCTACTCTCGCAAACACACGAGGATCTGTATAGAGGAGATGAGGTATGGTCACTGGTTCAACTGTATGACAAGACACGCAGCTTCAGGGGCTGGTGGACGCAGTCGTTAGCGAGTAACAATGGCAGCGCGCATTTGCATCGCGACCACTGCCTGCGATACTCTCGCAAACACACGAGGATCTGTACAGAGGAGATTCTGCTCTTGAAAGACATTAAAAAAAATACACACACTGGAACTGTAAATATAAACATATTTTATCTTTAAAAATGTAGGTATTTATAGAAATAGTTTTTTAGATAACCACGTAGAAAGCCAGTAACTGGATATTTACTGTTAGGTTAAGGAAATACAGAGAAAGTACGTAAAGCAATCAGGAAGATTACTATAAGACAGTTTTGGCGAAAATCTTTGAAAGAGTCATTTGTAACATACAGTAAGTTACTCCAACCTTGCCAAGCACACCAGAAGCCAGCTTTATAAAGTTCCCGCTAACGATGCGCGTGCGTTTGTGTTCGATATAATTTATTTAAAGTACGCGCAGTTTGTTAAAATATCGAATGTCGTCGTCCAGATAGACAATGTCTTCGGCCGAGCCGCATGTCAGTCAGTCAGCACAGCACATCGCTTATACAATGAAGCCTAATTATTTACATCGTTCTCTATTTTGTTTCGAAACCACAGCTTTACTTGGGCAGGTGCTGTAAACAATGAAATTATTGTGTCCGGAGATATCGTCCTGACACCTTACTGCAGCTACTAACAAGTACCATTAAAGTTTACGATCCCATGTGGAATTATTTTCCAAGTAGTTCCACGCGTTAAATTTCTAATGTCCCATATAAAATTTTATGTCGCAAGTATTTGCTCATTTATAATGATTTAAATAGACGATTGTTTTGGAATTATTAATAATGTATAATATTGGTTAGATTTCTGCGTAGACCATTTTTTGCGACTACTGTAAATTACAAAAAAAAATCTAAGTAGATATCTGTTAAATTAAACCGATATAAATGATCTCTTAGATTAAAATTGATTACAAAATGCCAAATTATTAATCTAAGTATGATTTACTAGTTATAGCAATATGAGAAAAGTTTAAAATGCGGAAACCACAGGCGTAAAACAAAGTCATAAAATGGAAGTCGAGGATTTGCTGTCTTTGAATGAAATTACATGAAATGCACACGCGACCATCAAAGCCAGTGTAATTTTTATTGCTCTTATCGGAATCAACTTAGGACGACGACGGTGAGGTCTGTTGGTTGCAGTCACCGAGACAAGCCTCTGCGGCTGTCTGCCAGAAAGCTAAATGCGTGCAAAAAGCATTACTTCTAAAGCGTAGTGTAGTCGCAAATATCCGCCGAGCGATGCGGGGAATCCAACGGGACCAAAAACAGGGAATGCAACAATGGGCGGATAGTATCGGCTTATTTCGTTATTTGTTACTTCAGAATATGAGTCTTTCAACTCAAGAAGAAATTAAACGATAATGAGATAATGTTAAAAATGTTTCTTGCTTATCTTACTCTAGTTTACAAGTGCAATCATATCACCCGCATCAATTAGGATGAAACCAGTCAACAATACAAAAACATGGAAAATGCAATAACTGCATTGAGTTAGTGCAGCATCCACATCAGCATGGAAGCTTTATTTTTCTTGTTCTTATCTTCAGCTGTCAAGAAGAATGGTATTGCAACGAGGCCTAACTTTGTTGGTCTAGCTTTAAGGTCTACTTTGTCTCAGTTGATATCAAGTCTGGTGAATATATCTTATCCTGTAATTATCTGATGGATAATTCCTTCGGATACGGTGACAATTTTCTACAATTGTCCGCTGGCAATGTAGACAGGTTGGCTATATTTAGATGTTTGATTGAATTGGTGAAGACAGCAAGGAAGAAATCTTAGCATTTTTGTTATAGGTATATAAAGAAGCATACTTGTAGATATTACACGATGCGCTATTCGACTTTAATATTAGCTGAAAGGAGATTTTTGTATTATACAAATTCCTACGCTTACTGTCCCCGTACGTACATCTGTTTCATAAATAGTGTGGTCATTCCAACTTTTGTTAAAAGATAGTTTCTCTATAACGATGACTGAAGTAGTCACTACATTTTGAAATTATTTGTCAAAACAATGAAGACGAATGCCCGCGACGCAAGTGTAAGTCATCCGCAAAGTTTGTCATTATGTTGTAACCGGAGTCTGTCTGTACTTAACTCAACGTAGTGAGTGAAACAAGTGGTTTAGTTACGCACCGAGAAGTACTCGCAATACTGCAACTGCATTAGATACTATCTATTCTATCTATATCTTTCCTAGATTTAAAAGATTGCCTTACTGACCAGACTGCAGATTTTTATTACTTACATAACCAAATATTACCAAAAAATTGAGGTTAAAACTAATAGGGACTCTGAAAGTTATTTTAAATAATTAGGAGGTATTTCATGCGGTTTAACTCAGACATCAGGTTTCATCAGGTCGATCAACTCCGTTCGACAACTTGCAAAGAAAGAGTCGATTATGCGAGCGATGATGATGAAGAACATGATGAAGTAGCTGCTTAAGCGAATTTAGATAACTTTGGCAGCGCACCCCTCATCTATTCTACATATATATTATGTAGGCTTAAGATGTAAAAAATCTGTGAGTGTCTTTGGGTACCTGAACAGGTTACTGTACCATAAGTGACACCTTTGTTTAGGCCGTCGACCGAGGTTTCACACTGTCTCCATCTGAGTCAGGCGACGTGGACAAAGACGTTTTTGTATAAATGTAAATTTCCATTATGCCCCACACTTTACATGCCGATTGGGAACTTAAAGACGCGTCGATTGACACTTTCAAACTGTCCACAAAACAATGGTACCGGCTTTAAAAAGGGTTATTAATGTTGATGATTACTTTTTTCTTGTTTGGGCAATTGTGCGGTTGTTAAATACTTTGACAGGTGACACGTTTTTACGAGTGTCCTGAACACCTTAATAAGTATATAATCACCTTGTTGTATAAGTTACTATTTATAATATTCTTATACGAATAATCTGATTATTTAGCGTTAAGTATAATTAGATAAATGCTGCCTGCTGGCTAGTAATAAACAGGTTGTGATCAAAATGGTGTCGTTTAAACCATAAGTCAGAGTTGAGGAAGATGATGACGCGTGTCGCCTGCAAGGTGCAGCTGTGGACGATATATTTGCGCATAATTTCCTCGACTATAGACTTAATGTCTTACTTGGAAGAGGGGCAAGTACTCGGA
Source organism: Keiferia lycopersicella (assembly GCA_029255805.1). NCBI lineage: Eukaryota > Metazoa > Arthropoda > Insecta > Lepidoptera > Gelechiidae > Keiferia > Keiferia lycopersicella. The sequence continues at coordinate 19,899,822 of JARACZ010000001.1, forward strand.
CCATAGAATTTTGATGCAGTAATTATATTTTATGGGAAAAGTGGTATAAACGTTTATATTGACAAAGCGGTTCCGTTGCGCTTGCGCCGGCGCAACGCAGGCGAGTGCGATATATAATGGCGCGCGAGAGCGGTGAGTGACGGCCCGACTCGACCCCTCAATGCGTACGCTTTGCATTTCAAATGCAGGCATTGTATGCACATTTTTACCGACTTATTACTTTCTAGCAAGTACAGTTCGCAAATATTTAATATTTTACCTTGTAGTTATCTTGAATTATTAAGGAAGGTCATTAATTTAGATTTAACCGTACCTAAGTCAACTTTAAACTTAACTTTGTTTTTGGTTTTTTGATAGAACTACGAGTCCTTGTTTAAGTATACCTATTTATCACTAAACAGTACCCGTTCAGTTATATTTATTAACCTCAAATGTTTCATGTTAACTTCCTAACACAGTACTTTCTCTGGACAACTTAAAACAGAGAAAGTATTTGCTGACGGTACACGAGTAACGAAGGCTCTGCGGAGTCAGCATCAAATCTCGTGATGCGTATTTTTGTTTAAATTGTGACTGATATACCCCGTTAGGCGCTGGCTTCCACAGTCGGATAGCTAAGGGCTTCGAATAAATAACTAGCTAGCACAATAAACTCCTGAAGCCTTTCTATTTTCAAAATGTATGCAGTGTATAATTTACCTAACTGCCTGGTTCTGGGATTTTCCCTAACAATGACAAAAGTGATATGGAGATAATTGTTAATGTAGTTTAGATTATATTTTTTGTTAGAAGTAATGACAAGCAAAGTATTGTAAATATTGTTTATACATATAAGGTGTAAATATTAGCTGTAAATTTTTTAAGGGGTGAATCGGCCCATGAAACTGAACAACTTGCCCCAAGAAACATAGGTCGATATATGAGTATTTTTTACCTCCCATACAAAACTACCGACCGACAAAGTCAATATGTATGGGAGGTCCAAAAAAATTTGTCGTATTTCGACCCATGTTCCTTGGGGAAAGCTGTTCCGTTTCATGGTCTGATTCACCCTTTAAATATTTGCAGCAATTTTTATACACGCTGTATACTACAGTCACTACATTGTAATGTTGTTGTTGCGACTAGCTATATGGCTAAGATTTTTTACAGAGAATTAACGCTACGCCAAAGAACAAGGATCTACAAAGACGAACCAAATCCCCGAAATCCACCTGGATAACTCCCTGCTACAGCAGTGACATTAAGCCCAGCGAAGTTGCTTCCTTAGCTTAACCACGTCTAAGATGTTTTTAACCTCAGCCCTGCTTTCTTGGGACTTTAAACTTACTACTTAAACAACACCAAACTTGTTTAACTTAAGGATATATTATGTTAATTTTATTTATGGCGAGCCGCTGTTTTGTTGACTTTCATCATGCTTATACAATTTGCATTATCTCTCAATTTCTCCGGTAATTTTGCTTCGGGAAATTTTTGTAACTTAAATGTCGATTTTTATTGATGATACGTATTTAAATTGGATCTTTTAACAATTTTATAAGTAGGTATGATAATTATACGCTCATTTAAGTTATCCGTCTTGTAACTACCTAGAGGGCAAAGAACTCTGAACCTGAAGGTGCAGGTCAATACTTAAGTACTAATATATAAATAATATCAATACTGCTGCTATTAAAGAGAGACTTTATGTATTAACTGTATGTATTAAAGTATGTTTTATTTGGGAACTTTGGGTTATGAGTAGGTAAGTAAGTAAAAATCCAAAATAAGTTAAAGCAGTTATAAAATCGCTGAAGTCGAATGAACAGGAGTTGGTCGCCGCGCCGTCTACCGCAAGGCACTGAACACCATTACTTTTCCCCAAAAATTCCGCCTCAAATACCCATAATGCTGTGCTAAATCTTCCAAGTATTAAGAGAAGAGGACATTACATGTAAATCCAACTTGAATGGTCGTTTTAAAATTACTTTTAGTGGGGAATGAAACCGCGAAACTGCTTTTACCCTTGTCTCGAGCAATTTCGAGTATTACGCGTTATTTTATATTTATTTCTTACGATATCTGTGGTATTGACGGACAATTATAGGGCTTGTATGCTCCTATTATTGTGTACCGAGTTGTTTTTTACCACCTTAGGGTATCTAAAAATAGATGGATTGTTTTACTTTATTTAAATCGTAAATGTGCGGTTTGGTTTATCATCCTAGTAGGTTTTCTTGTGAGTACAATTTGAAAATGTAAGATACTCTTTGCTCTCGAACAATAAAGTGAAAGGTAAAAAATAAAACAAAGTAAGGGTCGGACGTCACGGCATCATCCGCAGGTGAATTGTACTTAGTGTGCACTGAGAAGCCAGGGGTTCTCAACTTTTTTGGTAACATCACAGGCACAAAATGAGAAAAAAGATAAATATTACACAACGTACTTATTACTCACCTACCTAGTGTAAATAGATCAACTTGTTAAGGACCATCAAGTTAGATCATGGCCAGGTAATTTACGAGTATTCAAACATAATTGCGATAAGAAGTTGCTCCTCTAAAATCCTTATTCTAATAATATTATAAAGGCGGATGTTTGTGTGTATCTTTGTTAGGACTTAGCGCTAAAACAGCTGAATAGATTCAAATGATATTTTGTACGAAGATTAAAAAATGCCCTGAATAGGATATAGGCTACTCTTTACCGCGGTAAAATGTCTCATTCCCACGGAAACACGCGTTTTCCAATATTTCCGAAATGGCGGCGCCACTGAGCCAATTCGCGTTTTAGAAAACAGTTTTTTTAACAACGACATCTATTTCCTGAGATATTTGACTTACTCAATTGAGTAGCTGCACCAAGATTGAAGTTTAAATCACAATACATACACCATACAAAATATCGTTGAACAAGTGTTGAATTAATACATTTTACAAAGATATTAAAACGTTTTGCATATAAATATGACATGCTAGTTCAGATCTTTTAAAACAAGATCAATCTAAAATTAATACACGTAAAAATTATACAACTAGCGTCACAATACATACTCCATAATAAAATATGTTTTAAGAAGGTGTTGAATTAATGCATCTTACAAAGAAATTAAAACATTTTAAATATAAATATGACATGCCAGTTAAGATGCGTTTAACAAGATCTATCCAAAATTGATACACGGAATATTTTTACAACCAGCGAGCCGTTTCCGGTCACAAAATAAATATGAGTAAAATACTGGACGAAAATGTATTCTGAACAAGGATGCGGTTATTTTATGCCCATATGGGCGAATTTTTCTAAAGTTTTCCCCCGAAAATCTACGTGTCTCACGTGTTCAGATTTATTTAGAGCAACCAGCGACAGGGGGGTTAAAAGAAGCTTACCCAGCGCTGACACGGGAGGTTGAGGGGCTTGCCCCCTCAGAAAAAAAGGAAGCTAACATCTGATTGCAAATCGTCACCAGCTGCAACTGGCGACACGGGTGTTAACGGAAGCATACCCAGCGCCGACACGGGGGGTTGAGGGGGGCTCAGAGAAAAAAGAAAACTAGCAATTGATTGCAAATCGACGCCAGCTGCTACCGGCGACCCGGGGGTTAACGGAAGCTTACCTAGCGCCGACACGAGAGGGTTGAGGGGGCTTGCTTTCTCACAGAAAAAAGAAAGCAAACATCGGTTTTGGATATCAAACCAGCAGCGAGCATCGACGGAATATAAAAATAATAGGAAACATTTACCAAACTCCGATAATTTCATCTTTGTGTAGTTTTTGAGCTGTTTCATTTTCCAAGCCATCGTCAAAATCTAACAAACACAACAAAGACAACGATTTTTTTCGTACCAACGTTTTTTTATTAATCCCTTTTATTTGTTTTATTGGCTTGGTGAATCATATTTGCCAATAGGTATTACTATATTTTATTAGAAGCTTCACTCAGTCGCGGGTGAAACCGCGGGAAGGGCAGCTGGTAGTGACATAAACTCTTTTGAATAGAAAGGAAATTCCTCATACTTACAATGAAACTAAGTAGCATTATTTTCAAAAGTGCAAAGATTATCTCACCGGTTATTAAATAGGTGACTTTGACTGTCTCTCTCACAATCACAGCAACATTGAATGCGTGCCTTTAATAAAGCTATTGTCTAAGACGATGTATGCAGTATTTAAACTCAAGTTCAGAGTTTGACGGCCGTGGTGCATACGTCTCTCTGTGCGCATAAATCCTCATTAGACGCCCCCTAGGTTTATGAGCGCGCGATCCCACAGCGGTAGTAAAGCGGGCCGCGCGTATTACTATTGCATTACCCCTGACTTTTGTTCGACGAAATTTCGCCGGTAAGTGATTGAAGAATTTTGTGGTTTTTTGTTTTCGCTTCACCTGCATGCTTCAAGCATGATGATGCTTGCGCTAACTGCGCATTGCTCGGTTCGGCTGATTCACGCAAACAATATTTTGAACGTTGTCCATCGTCTTCGTCGTTTTATTACCTACTGACGTTAACTTTTATGAGTTGTTAATATGAACATTTTCAATAGTTATCATATAGTCTTTAATCATTAAAATGCTCGCAATATGAATTTGTCGGGTTTGGTGTCGTGTTACCTTTCTAGCGATTTTATCGCCTAACTCTCTCCCGGTCCCTCACCGCACCGACCGCCTTGTCGCCTTGCTGTTGCCGACGGCAGCGAGATATTTGTCAGGATAACGCAGGTATTAGTAGTATATAACCGCAGAAAAACATAATTTCAATGGCTGCTCGATATCGATTTGCATACGATCCGGTTAAGTAGGTTATTTTATTAGCATTAGGACTACAGACAAAGTAAATCATACAATTATTTCTGTCTTATATTAATCAGCTAGTCATTCGCAGCAGTTTTAAACAGTAGATTTTTAAGGTAATCGAAAGCTACACTTATAGGCACCTGCCCCAGGTAATCAAACATATTTTGTTATTTTTTACAATTAAAAAATATCGCAATGTTGGAATTTTTCAGAGGTAGTGATGTTGTCCACCCGCTACCTAATCCAGCGTCCGATTATATATTATAGGTACTATTCTTGAGCTTTCCAACGAAAACTGAGAAGAGATTAATCTCAAGAGAATTAAACCCATAGAGACAATGACAGAAATTGGATTATGCAGATTTACCTACGCCGGGACATCAAGACGAATCGTTCAATATCGATAGAGGTATTTCTCACTTGAGTTATTTGAGTCTTCTCTACCGACACTATTATTATGTTAATAATTTCACGAGACAATCATACGGCATTCATACCTAGTAATAACGGTGAAAACTAATTTGGAAAACCTTTTCTCATTTCAGTGCCCGACGTGCGATGTACCTAAAATTGTTTGAATATTATTCTTACGTCATAGCTGAAGTTGTCATTATGTGTCCTATATCAAAATCGACGAATAGACTTTATGCAGGCGGGTCCGTTTACTTTTATGGTGATAATAAAAAACGTTTCCTTTTTCGGGAACAAAATGACTAAGTAACTTACCTACATAATTTTCCTATAAATAATTGACAGTGCGAGCAGAGGCGTGTGTCCCCAAAACATTGTATTTATTATTCACACGATGTTGCCAGTGTTCTGTCATATTACCCCCGTATTGGGAAAATATTCGCTGTTTGTGAGGGGAATGCAACAGGACCGCCGGAAATATACCTCGTATGGAAAAGAAACAAATAAACTAAAGCATTACATGCTATAGTATATTGAATGGTTTTTCAAGGGATTTATCAGTCACTTTATTTTGAAAATCTAACTGTAATATCCTCTTTGTTAGATGATTCCTTAAAACTTTTTTGTTAGGTGTAGATATATATCCCTACAGATGCCTGCACATTTGATAAAATAACGCATATTGAGATAGGAAGGAGTCATGCAAAGTTCACGTTCACATCTGTTTTCCAATCAGAGCTGTTGTCTGTCGAAACTTGGAACTCAGCAGCGGTACAAAGAATTAATGAATCATTAAGGAGGGCCTCTATTACAGATTGCTATTCGATTAGGGTGCTTACACACACGCAGGCAGGAAAATGTGAGGATGTGTTACGTAAATAAAACGGTGCAAGGGGACGTTGGGATGAGGACGTTGCGAGTTCTCCGGAGGGCGTGCAATGTCGCCGCACTACAATCACGCGCGTCGCGACGGACGCCCGGACGCCCTCACACGCCCGAGCGGCCTACTCGCGGTCACATTTTTCAAGCCCGACACGGAAAAATTGTGTAAATCACTTGCAAAAAGTTAACTGTACAGTCTAGAGGCATACGAAAATACTTTAATACTTTCAGTACGACAGATAGCCACAAGTGTACTTCCCTTTAATTTAGTTCGCTTAAGTAAACCTGTTGACAAAACTTTTTGAAACTTTTTCCCGGCGAGATGCGATTGTTCGCTCATCGTATCCTCCGTTAATCACTCGATGTCCTTATTCGATATACCGTGGTATTTGAAGTTTTGAGCAGTTTTCTCGGAAACTTGCGATGTGGGAGATCTTAAGGTTTTTATTTGGATGCCACTGAACTTTACATGAAGACATTTTACTCTTGATGTGTTGATTGCGTAAATAATTTTCGAAACATATGCATTGGAATTTGTAAATTAACGTTGTTCAATGGCCAGAAAAAGTATTTTATTGCCGAAGGTTTTACAGTTTGTGTTAAAGTTTGGATTTTATAAAGTAGGATTATGTGGTTATTTTGGAGCTAAATAATTTTGTTTTTTGTTATTGAGAACTGTGCATGTTAGGAAATGGAGAAGGAGAAAAAAAGTAATAGTCGGTAGCGTTTCCATGACTAATGTCGCGGCGGGTGTGTTTTGATCTCGCCGGGTGACGCCCGCGCTGCGCCCGCGCCGCTCGCCGCAATTGGAATCGGATCGAAAGTAAATCGATATGATTGCCGACGGATAGATCGATTTGTGATCGGTGTATTATTGCCCGTCGCGTCGCTACTCCGAGCCGGGAGTCTTGATCGATCTAGGAAATTACCAGATACGTAATTTTTCTACGTAGAGATGGATGGTACTTAGATTGAAAATGAACGTCAAATTAAAACACAGTTTCTGCTCCTGACCCGTCACTGACGGTTTCAATAATTTGTATTTGTTTCTTTCCATGTAATTTTATTTGGTTCTAATTTAATATGCATAAATTATCAAAAAATATTGATCTCGTTACCTAAATCTGGGGGTATGAGAATCAATTTTGTAGATTTTATAAATTATGTATTTGATACCATAAAATTATCATTGTCAAGTATCAAAACTACGCAGTTATTTGAAAACGTCGAAATTGGAACTACACGAAGCGTAAATAATCAAGTTAAATAGCCAAAAAACAGATTACGATCAACTTGACTATTTTTTACAAGTGTTGATTTATAAAATAACCGTTTTCCGTGGTTAAGTAGAGTCGGCGAGTCCTTTTAACGGCCTTAATTACCTATTTTTTCAAATATTACTTCTATAAGGAACTGATAATTATATCAGTGGTTATATCACATTCATAGTCATATTTTGCTATTGAATTTACAATTATTCAACAAGCTTCTCCACTTTACAAGTTTAAAAAGAACTAATTTACTTTAAAAAATATAGGTTTAATTTAAAAGTGAATCGATTTTGCAGATGTCAAGTGCAGTTGAATAGCCGAATATTAAATATATTTAGGTAATAGGTTGCGTAAAATATTCGATGTCTACTACTTAATTAAATATACATACATACCTACATAAATTTTATTTATTTTCCGGATATATATTTTATGTACCTACCTTATGCGTGTCATAATCTGTGCTGGTGCTGTTGAGCTATTCGCAAGCGCAGCGGGCTCTAACGACATCTGTGAACCGCTAAAGAGAAGTATTGTCCAATTCGACTCGGGCGCTCGTCTCCTGTCGGCGGCTTGACAACTAGTCCGTAGTTAGTGACGGTCGCGGTCAATTTTGAATTTGGAATGTGATGTTTTGTTGTCGGCACTGAGCTACTTCAGGTTATGAACATCTATTTGGTAAAAAAAAACTTGCAGATATCGCTGATAAAGTTAGTCTGCACAACGTCTTTTACGTACCTAGATCACAAAAACGTAAGTTAGTTAGCGTAGTTGCTAATTGCAAGTAACTTACACACTATTTCTTGTTTAGTGTTGTGAAGGTAATTTAGTAATGCAATAACTTAGGAAAAAAATAACTAAGTATTAACGAAATGTATGCCGTACCGATGGTAAACTTCTGCAGTCCTTACCACCTTGGCCCTGGGGGCTACGGCGCACGCGCACCGATACCTGAGCCTTACTGGATGTGAGTATACTGCCTATAGATTATCATTATCACGTACCTAAAAATCTGGAACTCAGCCAGCAATGTCATAAACTTAGTGTCTAAGGACTTAGAAGGATAAAACATCACATTAGCCTTCAGAACAGACATAGCCCCAGGAGACGGCCCGGAGACTACTCATTTAACAGACACTTTTGATTGTTACAGAAAGCCCTCGGTGGACGGAGTGGGCAATGCAGCTTCCGTTAATAGCCGGTAAGTCACCCTTTATTATTTGCCTAATACACATGATTATTATGATCGTAACACGGCTTTAGGCATTAATATGTTACACAAAATAACTTCTGACACCGCCCAAAACGTGTTTGTTCTAAACCAATCTACATCCGAGATCAGGCTGATCCTGAAACCATTCCGCTGGTCCAGTTTAAAAAAATCAAAATCCCAGGTATCCGATAATCCAATCTCTAAAAATGGTAATTTCCGATCGATCGGGTATTCTCACGGACGAAACAAAGGGCCAAGCATCAGTGAAAAAAGGGGCTAAATATTGAAAAGGGAAAAAGAGACAATATCCAATCACAATTACGCCATCGCACCGTGTAATTTGACGTCAGTAATTCGAATCGAGTTTTGGAATAAGTATTTTATTTCGACCGGGATATATCCTCGTGAATGTTACTGATTAACATGTTCGAAACATATCTAAACACAGCTCTTTGATCGTCTGTGCATTTATCTGAGTACACTTAGTATTTATGTTGACGTGTTCTAAAATAGGAAAATCTAATTATCCAAAACCAAGTCTGGCTGTTTGGTATTCCGCGCGTGTGGCCACTAAGCCCTGGCTTAAGACAGTGGACAAAAATAATGAAAAAGCGGCACTCCAGGCTAAGCCCGGTACAAATTAGATCCGACCTCGTGCCACGGTCTGCGGTACTCTGTATGTTGCTGACGTCACCTGACATGCACAATGAACAGATGCAGTCAAAAAAGTTCCGAAGCGCGCTCGCTTTACCACCCGCGCCGCTGCGCTTTGTGTTGTCCTCTGATTGTCACTAGTTCACTACAAATAGCCTCTAAATGTAAGTAGATACCATGTCACTGCACTTTCCTGTGAACTCTGTGACTTCCAATATATCTATTGTATTGGAGATAATTATGTTCCTTACTATTTCATCAAATAACATGGTCAATACTCCAAAATTATTATATCATTCATCACGCTCTGAAACCACATCTCGCTCTCTCCTATGCAATTCCACCTATAATATCTACCGTCTTTTTCTCACTTTAGAGGCACGTGACTCGCCTACTAGTTACATAAAGTTTTCCCTACTTTATGGCAGTTACCATGAAAAATCACCTGGCTGGCTGGCAATACGCCGACCCCGCCAAATGAGTTTTCTTGATATAAAGCTCCACTACCAACGTCATCTTACTTCTGACTCGTTTAATTTGCTACGTTCCCACTTCTTAACATAAAATAAACGTTTACTACTAACTGCTATTACTACAACCGTAAACTTAAATACATACGTAAATGTAAAAGTAAACAGATAACGATGAAAAACTACAATAAACACACTATGAATATCGCAGCTATAACTCTTATAAAGGCCCGCGGTAACAAATTCGCTCGGTCCATAACTAACTACCGTATGCAAATACATTGATTAAAACAATAACAATAAAGCAGTAGCATCGAATAAGGCATCTGCATCGGATGTTTCGATTCGATCCGATCGGCGTCTCCCGATTATTGTCCCTTACTAGGTAGCTCGTAATTACTCCACAGTATTGTGTTACGAGATTTATCGACGATACTAGTCCAACTTACAGCTGGGTTATTATAAATCTCGATACTAATGTTGGCTCGACAAAGAAAATTACGTATTACACGCATCTGAAGCATAAAATGATATTTAGAGTTCATTGTGTAGATTTAGGATCCCATATTTAATGTACAGAAGCTCTCAAAGCAAATACCAACAAATTCGAAATAGGTACCTAGAAACTAAATTTTTATTATCGTATGACATAATTATATTCAAGGGGTACCTAAGTCTAGTTACTAGTATCTAAGTACCTATATGTGTGCGTGCACACATAACTCATAATACAGTGGAGCTTCCCCTCAAAATCCCGTGGCGTTTTAAAATCAAAATGCCAGTGAAAAGGTTGAAAATGCGCTAGTCCCCCATTCTATAGGTATTAGCATACGAATGAGATTTCTTCTTTGTGATGGACAATATGTTTTTCACTTTCGTTTCCTCGAATCGCTTTTAAAAAGGATTCATCTAAAAATATTCGATGGGTGCCTTGTCACCGTGTTCGATTATTTAGCTTTGTTTTTTCACGACTGTACTGTTGAACGAAGGAATAGTTTTATGAAAAATATTATTCTGAAAATATTCTTATCGATGTAAGTACTTAGTAGCCTATTAATATGCAAAGTTGCCATTGCAAAATACCTTAGCTTGCTAATCGTAGATAACATTGTCAACTAGTTTATCTCTTAAGTAGATAATGAGTGAAGATATTATCGCATCTTAGATTAATTTGTTGTTCTCTTTGTGGCAAAGAGACCGCCTTATTTATACAATTTGTATTGTTTGGTTTTCATTATGGTGTTCTAGTGTAGTAAGTACTACTTACACTAGGGATGTGATGGAGCTCAGTATACGTAACCGGATTTAGCAATAAATAAGTTGTAAAAAAATCAAATGCAAATTATTATAAACTAACTATCATCGTTTCATCTAGGGGTGAATCAATTCATTACATTGAACAACTAACACCATTTTTATTTCGCGTACCTTTCGCGTTTTGTCGCATAATATTAAAAAGAACTTACCTACTCTTAGAAATAAAGGTTAATGTTATTCAGTTTCATAAGCTGGCTGACGCGATCGTGGCGAATAATCAACAACCCTGCATTTGTGAGAAAAGTGACGAGATTTTAGGAAATCTACCAGTAAAACTATCCGGAAGTATCCGATAGTCAATAAATATTTTGTTAGTCAATACAATAGCTGAGCGACTGAAAAAAGACTGCTAAGACTTGTCTCGCAAATGTTAAACACAAAATTTTAAACATTTGTCGACATAATTAAAGTGGGCGAGTATTGGGTGCATTAATTTATACTTTTTTCCGTCTTGCTTTTAATTTGTCCGCGCCGAGTGTTTTGCATAAATTCCTTTGTTTCTTCGCAAAAAAAGTGTTTAAAAAGCTCAATTAGTAGGGCGGGGATAATTTATTTGCTCTTAATAAGAGAATTTGGGGATTCCTTTTGTAAGTAACTCGGGATAAGAATTTAATTTCTTGCGTTTTATTAGGGTGAGGTATATTCTGAATTTTTTTTTGTTACTAGGTTCCTACTTTCGTGCTTAATTTTGTTAATACCATATGATAGTGTGAGCTGTTACATAAGTCCTTTGTTTTTCTGAGACACTCGTAGTATCGGTCATTCTCAAGACGCAAACCAACTATGCCATAACTTGGACTCGCAAAATTTCTACCATCATAATCTTACACAGAAATGCTTTCACATTTCGAAGTAAGTAAATGCTTTTTGGCACCCTAAAAATATTTTGGAAAGCTCTTCTATTATTTTTATTTCCGGTTTTAAGGGGTTGGTTTTAGGATTGAATTTTGCTTGGGGTGGGTCAAGTGTGGCAAATGAAGTGAGCGTGTCCCTCTGGCTATTAGTCCTGGATTAGTGAATTGATCCGGGGATCGGATGACCAACGTCATATTATTAAACCAGGATTTAGTCACTTGTTCTTATTACACTAATTCATATTTCTATTGTTTTATGATAAAATTATAACAACTAGAGTAGAAAATCTTTGATGTCAAATTCAACATATCCTAATTTCGACGACTGAACTATAGGCAGGTGTTTTTGGACACTAACATCAAACAATGTCCAAAGCAGATAAAAACAACAAAAAAGAAGCTTTGTAAGCTCCCGGGAACAATTAAGGCCCAGCCACACCGTCTCGAATCCGACGCGTCGTCGCTGCGTCTACGGCGCGACTAATACTCTTATAAATATTCATACTTGTATTATAGTCGCCATATTGTGATACTTTGATTAAGTGTCTTCAACCCTCAGCGACTGATTAATGGAATACGAACAATCCTCGCGGCCTCTTTTGACGCCATTTAACGTTGACAAGACATCATGTTTTGTGTCGCTACTGTGCTTTTTTATTTATTTTCTTTGGGTTTAGTTAGTATATTCTAAAAGAGGTAATAGCGGCTGTCTTATTTTCAAGCTGTCCTTACTGAGAACGAGGTTACTTGGAAGACAGAATGATTTTATTGTATTAAAAAGCACTACAATATATTTCAAGTAAGAACAACTAATTCTTCCACGTCTTACTTTACCTAAATTAACTAATTCCATGTAATCTTTAACTACATTTAACTCCCGAAGAAAATGATAGAAATGATTAATAGTCCTATCCTAAATACTGATCTAATTAGCGAGAAACGTGTAACACAGAATAGCCGTCATAAATGGAATAGAAGGAGGGGTCCTTAAGGGGAAAGATATTCAAATTGTTTGATTTTAATTATGTCAGTCATTGGGTACGGTAGCGAGTTATAAATAACTGGTTGTTGCTGTCATGTCGCGCGTCATCGCTAATCGCAGCCGTTTAGCTTCAAATAGATCGGCATCTTAACACCCCCTTTATTAGCAGGCACAGTGGAAATAATCGGAACCATTAAATATTACAGGGATTTTGATACTTTAGGTAATCATCAAAATAAATTGAGTTTTTTTGAAAAAATTTTTTTAATGTTTTTATTTGTTGCATATCCTACAAATAATTCGGCTCAAATTAATTCGTGAGTAAATACAATAATACAAAATGTATTCTTCTTTACGAGAGGTTCTAAAATACGTTATTTAAATACGGTCACAAATAGGAATGGTAATCACGTGTCATACGAGTGAGAAATCAAACTTCTATAATCAAAGGGACTCACACCCCTTAAGACCACCACACGAGACGTGTCGAAATAATGATATAATAGATATCCGCAAATGTAGCTACAGCCCACCAATTTTTCTGCGATTGATTTGTTTTTGAATGATTTTAAAGTATTTTAGTACGTAAGTAGGTACCTGACATGATAAAACTTTTTTTTTCAATAATTGCCTTGGCCGTTTATACATTTTAAGGACTGTATTGTGTTTTTATATTTTTATTCCTATTGTACTGTATACATCTTTAATTTTTTAAGGCAGTAACAATCGATTAATATTTAATCATATTTTTGTATTAATAATTATTTTACTACATTAAATCGATACCTAATTAAATACCCAAGTAACAAGTGCGGTTTCTATGGGCACACATCCTTTTTATTTTATTCTAATCTTAAAGCGAGGCGGAAATCTCGCATTCAGCGGATTTTAGTTAACATATGTACTGCTGGGGCGCCCCAACTTCAGCCATAAATAATAATTCTGGGCCGAATACCGCCCCGCGAGATAAATCGACATATGCTAATATGTTGCCAAATTATTTATCGAGGGGTAAACCTTATCGAAAAGGCTAGAGGAGAAAAGGAGTAAAGTAGAATAATTTTTAGAATACGTGCAAAATTTTCTGCCGCAGGCAGTTTTCTCAAAGTTGTAAACCTATCACGGGAACTGTTTTAAAACCTGGTATTCATTTAGTACATTTATAAAATGAGATATTTTAACCGAACAGGTAAAGGCCTTTATATGGGAGCTCAGAACATTACATACAGCTCTGTTTTATTTTGATAAACATTGCAAAATATTCACCTGCGACGCCTGTTTACAGCACTTATTGTGGTGATGACTTTAGTTAGTCAATAGTCTTCCCCTGATACAAAATGGAACCCCTGATATTATAAGTACAAATTTAATTATATTATTATTATAAAGTTATACTTAAAAATACGAAAGTGACAAATCCGTGCTTTTGGAAAAAATGCGGTTTATAGTTACATATAGTTGGTACGGGCCTAAGATTAGTTTATTATCAAGTATCCGTTATAAAGCGACCATAAATAAAAAAAAATACACGGCCACTAAAAATAATCTCTGTGAACATATAATGATGTATTTTGCCAGTAGATATTTGTGCTTGGTTTTTGTTTTTATTTGAGTTACGCCTCTTTCCCGTCGGCCGAGCTGGTAATATGTTTCGCGTGCCCCGGCGGCTGATAAAGTGACTTTTCCTAAGCCAATACTCTGTTGTTTTATTGAACTTATTTGTCAAGAACACTTCCACTCGTTTTTCTTTCCACTCGCTATATTTTTCCCTCTTCTTAACTTTATGAGCATTAATCCGTTTAGTTTAATATTAGCTTATTTGATTCATTATATTAAGTATGGATATAAGTCACATAAGTGATTGTCAATAAGTCATTAAAACGAAATGAAATTAACTGAATACGTGTAGACTGGAGCTTTACTATTGGAAATAACTGCTGTTTACGTTTCCTATGCCTCTAGCAACAATTTACATACAAACACATATCACGCCTTTATCCCTTGCAACTATGTACTTGCGAGGTAGGCAGAGCGATAAAGACCAAAAAATACGGTCACTATCGCCACCTCTGTCAAAGATTGGGGCCAGTTTCAGATAATTCGTGTATCACTATAGTGACAGGTGGTCAATCTGTCGCCTAAAACTGTAATACAAATGAAAACTTCGAGTCCCTTAGTCGACCCTTACGAAGGAAATATGGTGATGCTATTCTAAGCCCATGGCTGCAATAATTTATAAAACGTATTTAGAATTAAAAAAATACGTATAATCCAAGTGCCATATTTAAAAGGTTAAACAAAACTCCGTATAATGAAGTCACATTTAACATCAATTGCCTTCATAACTCTAAAGTTAACTGAGATTTAACGGAGCGTTAACTTTCGAACCATTTCAGTTATGATCTGTTGTTTTAATCAGGACTCCCTGTTTTGCATGTGGATAACTTATTCCAGCACATTTAAGTCCGTATTTTTATGAAATGAGAATTGGCGTGAAGTATCTTACTTTTTACAAGTAGTCCATTGAATGAGTACCTTTAAAGGGGGTCTAGAGTGCGTGAGTTAGTAACGTAAGATGTTTCTTCGGAAACATGTCAAGAGTCCCTAGGTAATAAACATACTAAAACCCCGGGACACTAGGAGGAGCCCCGGAGTGGGGGGAGGGGGGGAAAGGATCCATTTTTTCATTTTTCGCTTAAATCTCAAAAACGGTACATGTTAGAGATAAACGTTCAAGGAAAAGTTGAAAGGCCATAAAATTATCTACAAGTTATACCTAAATCACTTTTTCCTATATCCTACCGTTTCTGAGTTACACGCATTAAAAAATGATTTTCGCTCAAACAATTTTCCCATACTACATACCCATGTTTATCACATCAATCGATCAAAAAATATTCCTTTCTTCCATAAAACTCAAATGTGCAACTTGTGACCGGTACTGATAGATTGCTCTTGATTAGGTCTATCATTGGTAAAATAAACACATTCCTCCATGGAAGCCTTTAGGAGGAATCGATTGTCAAAATGCTATATTAGGGTAGTTTTAGTTACTGAACTTGAACTATTTATTTTTTTCTTCCAAAAAAACGCAAAAGTGCAACTTGTGACCGGTACCGATAGATTGCTCATAATTAGGTCTATCATTGATAAAAAAAACTAGATTCCACCATGGAGGCGTTTAGGGGAAATTGAATTTTATATGGGTAGTTACGATACCTAAACATTTTATTTTTTTTCTTCCAAAAAGCTCAAAAGTGCAACTTGTGACCGGTACTGATAGATTGCTCTTAATTAGGTCTATCATTGGTAAAAAAAACACATTCCTCCATGGAAGCCTTTAGGAGGAATCGATTGTCAAAATAAAGTATCATAACTACCCTTATAAAATTCAATTTCCCCTAAACGCCTCCATGGTGGAATCTAGTTTTTTATCAGTGATAGACCTAATTAAGAGCAATCTATCGGTACCGGTCACAAGTTGCACTTTTGCGTTTTTTTGAAAGAAAATAATAAATAGTTCAAGTTCAGTAACTAAAACTACCCTAAGATAACATTTTGACAATCAATTCCTCCTAAAGGCTTCCATGGAGGAATGTGTTTATTTTACCAATGATAGGCCTAATCAAGAGCAATCTATCAGTACCGGTCACAAGTTGCACATTTGAGTTTTATGGAAGAAAGAAATATTTTTTGATCGATTGATGTGATAAACATGGGTATGTAGTATGGGAAAATTGTTTGAGCCAAAATCATTTTTTAATGCGTGTAACTCAGAAACGGTAGGATATAGGAAAAAGTGATTTAGGTATAACTTGTAGATAATTTTATGGCCTTTCAACTTTTCCTTGAACGTTTTTCTCTAACATGTACCGTTTTTGAGATTTCAGCGAAAAATTAAAATATGGACCCTTTCCCCCCCTCCCCCCACTCCGGGGCTCCTCCTAGTGTCCCGGGGTTTTAGTATGTTTATTACCTAGGGACTCTTGACATGTTTCCGAAGAAACATCTTACGTTACTAACTCTCGCACTCTAGAACTTTTTATTCAATGGACTAAAGTAGGATGCCGTCGGTATTTTTTACCCGAAACAAAGTGAAGTACCTACTTAATTTACAACTGGAAATAAATCAAGAGTATTTCAACTTAGGACTCTGACCCTACCTATTTCAAAATTTTCGCATACGGACATATACTACTTATTGTACATATACCACACTTTCTACTCAACTTAAAGATTAACACATAATATGTATGTAATATACTCTTGACCATAAGAACATGAAGTAATATGAATTTCCACACGTGGGAATAAACTAGCCGTTATACACGGACTTCTGTGCGCGGAATCCAATCACGACGTTGCAGTAACTGACTGCCTGAACGACACTGCTAAATAACTCAGCATGTTACCTAACACCTTGTATTTAACCTAAAACCAAACTTAATAGGCGCAATGAAATTCAAGGCGATCATATATAACCAACAATTTTTACTACTGCTGCCAATGTCAATTTATGTAATTAAATATCAGCAATATATATTTATTTTATCATAGAACTTCACGCGATCAGTGTAACGGCATTGCGATTGTGTTTTAAAATGACAAATAAAAAATACAACATATTAATTTTTAATTTTAATTTTATTTTATTGTCTAATACGTAATAAGTACCTTAGGTGTATCTACCTATTACTCATAGGTGATTGTTTTGAGGACAGCGAGAATAGGCTACACTCCAGACAGGTCAAATCAGCTACTTTTAGAACGATCTAAAACGGTATTTTGTATGAAAAACGGAAAGTATGACGTCATGCCATATGTATTTAGATGGCGTCATAACGCTTACTTTTAAATTTTTATTTTTTTATTACTTCAAACTTTGAATATTTCGAAATATTATGAATGAAGTCCGTAGTAGGTATTTTTGGACAATAGTTTTAAGCGTACAAGTTTTATATTTTATTAATGACCCAGGAAACTAGCGAATTGAAGTAATTTTGATTATTTAAGTACAAGTAAGTTTGTCTACTTAGACATAATAAGTAGTTGTTCTTGTCCCACTACTATACAACCAGTAGCCCCTCAGTCTACGTAAGTAGTTTTTTTAAAATCTTTATTTATTTATAGAGGGTTTGTTCACTTTTGAACATGCCGAACGTGAATCGACTATGTTTTTTGCTGAATAGCTGACCACCGACTAATTGATTTGTTCCAACTAGTCATAGTCAACGTCTACAAAAAAGGTCAAAAAGGCAATTAATTTAGTCGGTTACTTTCAGGCTGTTTGACGGTTGGGACTTAGGGAGTTACCTACCGTTTTGCAAGATGTCGTGTCATTCCACACAAGTTACGAACATATTTGTCACCAGTATTTTACTTATTTTTATGTTAAAATGCAATAACATTCTAGTCGGCCATTCAGAAGACCGGACACCGACCACAGAAATGGCCGACTACGCGGCGACTAGTCGGTGCATACCTAAGTGATCAACATTTACTAGATTTTTTTAATAACTGTTCTTGTCACCTTGAATTATCATAAATTACACCAATGTTAACGCAAATGTACAAGTGAAGTGGGTTTTAACGATAAGTAAAATCAGATAAACTAGAATGCTTTATATATTTAGATGTAAATACTTAAGGACCAAAAATATATGAATAGCTAAACTACTTAGGTTTATTTCAAATGACTTTGCTTTTCTAAGCTATTAGAATTTGATACTATATACTTAGGTAGACAAGTTTAAATACAAAAATATACAGGGTCTGACTGAATCGTGAAACAAAACCTGCCCATAACATTTTCAGTGTGAATATTATGGCTTATTTAACTTGTATATCCTGTGAAGATGTTATCAGATCTATTGTTGGACAATGCTTCTTAATTTACACCCCCTGCAATAATTCTACATCTCTACATCAAAAGTGGCTTCAATTTACATATGCCACAATGGATGAATATTTACGAATATATAAATACCTACGAGACTTAGATACATACTACTACCTACTCAGAACTGGGTATTTAAAACAAAAATTATTCATAATCTACTTCGTTCCTTAGAAAGCCTTACAAGTTTTCTCACGGACAAACCCTCTTTATAGGCATGGATATCAAATAATAACTAGTATTTTACTACTTAACGGTTATTTTACACCTTGCGAGAAAGTTTCATTATAATAAACGGCATAAAATATAAAATATCCCACCAAAACCGTAAATGTGAAAATTGTTGGCCATATTCAATTTTCAATCAAAAAAGTGATGAAAAAATGTTGTTCCAAGTTTAGTTGACAGTCCTGAAATTTTATTATACATAAGGTCGTTTAACATTGTTACGTAAAAGAACAGACTACTTAAAATCTACGGCAACTTTTAGGTCGTCAATAGTTTAAGAACCATTTGATTTATGTTTATGAAAGGGGTACTAGTTTATATGAGTGAAAAATGACAACAGAATCTCATAAATCGGAATCATCCGTTGAACCGGGAAGTGAACAACTTGTGAACGTGTCACATAGATCCCTCCCCTCCCCGGGCTTGCCCAACACGCAATAAAACAATAATTAAACCGCCTCGCGAACTGGGGTACGAAAAAATCCAATTCGCTTTTATGACTGTCCCTTACTCAAGACATTCTAATGGTACTGTCTGTCTGTCTGTCTGTACCGGCACCTCGAGGTAGATACCTATTCAAGAAATCAACATGTACTAGTTTTTCATAAGTTATTAGAATAAAGGGCCCTAAATACTTGTCAGACGTAGCGATAACGACCGTAATTTTACGATTGTTAACGCTCTGCCTACCCCGGAAGGGATAAAGGCGTGATTTGTGTATGTATGTATGTATTTAGAATAACCAGTATAAAATTATACCTTACACGGATAACTTCACAAAATTTAGTACCTAATTTAATATGTTTGTATTTTGGTATGAACTAAGAAACAAAAAATGTCCTACACTACATTCACCGTAATTTTTTGAGATGTCAAATATGAATTACAATGTCATCCAAGAACTTCTACAATCAATCACTCTAATATTTATAAAATAATTTCGTAGGTAATAAAATAAATAGGTTGCATGATTTATATTTGACTGAGAAACTATACCAGCATAAAATATCTAACGAAAACTTGGCTGACACATCATCCCATTCAACAAAGAGCCTCATCCTAGAACACGAGCAAACCTGAAACGAAGAAGTGGAAAGTAGTTAAGCCAAGCTCAGGGACTCGTTAGCTGTCATTAAATGTCATTAAACCGGCCAGAATGTCATTAAGAGAGCCGTAAACTGTCAGTGGGGTTAACTCGGCCCGTTGGGGATTTTTCCTGAGTAGACACGACGCCGTCTTGCAACTTTCAGCATTACATGGGCTCTTAAAGATGGTTAATGTGTTAGACTTGGCCTGCACCTATTCTACTTATTTTACTGTTCTTGAAATCTACTATTGTAATATAAATACATTTTAATGAGTAATAGTTTATGATTATGCATGATATTGATGCCTTTTAGATTGGTAGATTAGGCAACGTGCAAATTTTTTATGCCGCAAGTAGAAATACAATCGGGAAAATGACGTGACTTTTAATACTTAACATAATTGTCGAGGTTTAGGAACCCTTCAAAATGGCCGAAAATACCAGTAAGTAGATAATAAAAAAATATTTAATTATTCCACAATGTTCAATATTGAAGGAAATAACGACTTAAACTAAAATCAAAAATTTATATTAGCATAATGGTTTGTAATTACGAGTATATGAAAACATATAACAACATACTTTGTCATTAGTATTTTCCGTGTGATGCCGGCTTAGAATAGCATCACCCCACATCCTACCCGCGGGTGTCGTAAGAGGCGACTAAGGGACTCGAGAGTATTGGTGTATTAACATTTTTAGGCGAGAGGCTGACAACCTGTCACTATAGTGATACACATGTTTTCCGTATCAACCTTGGAAAACAATTCTCAAAAATGTCAGCCGTTAACGCTCTGCCTACCCCGCAAGGAATAAAGGCGTGATGTATGTATGTATGTATGTACGTATGAAAACAATAATATGAAACATATATAAAGCGGAGCTTAGCAGTACAAAAGCACGTCAAAAGTAATCAGATCGCATAGAACGACATCCTCGAGTCAAAACAGAATGGAAATCGAATACCTATTCGCGCCTTTTTCCTAAAAGGTATTTTCTGATAACAACGCTCTTTCAATACGAACCATCCGTAACAATGCAGCCGGCCCATTATGAAGAACTGATTTCACCTTATATGAGATAGAACGCCTTTTTTGAGTATTTCATTTGTGACCTTACAACCTATCTGCGATATAGCCGGGTACCATTCGATAATCAACCTAAATTGTGAAACTCATAGAGTCCAAGTATAAGCAGGTCCCGACGCGCCGCCGTGGCGTCTCTACAAAACGAAAATGATTCCTGAGGGGGTGGCATTACAGCAGATAATCGTTGGGATCAAATCTAAAAGATACGCCGGAAAAGGAATGCCATTCGAAGTCAGTGTCGACGCGTTGTTTAGTAAAATGTGCAATAATACAGAAAAGAGAGGATCCGACAAAAAGCTGTATTATCCGATATTAATATACAGGATGCGATTGTTCGCGCGGTTTCGTGCGAAAAAACTCGATTCAGAGGCGTTAGTAGCACGGACACATATTTCGTTTTCGAATTCTTAAATCGGGAGAGGCAGCTTAATTGATCGATTATCGGATCGAGTGACGTTTTCTCAAATTAAAACCCTGGGTAGAATTTTTGCATCGTATACGCTGAGTGTCGCGGTTGATTATGGGATGTTTTAACTTGAACCAAAACCGGACTAAGAAATGCTTACAGTGCGACCATAGCTAAAATAAAATTGTATTAACATCAAAAAGTAAACCACGATTTCAAAAGTGTTTTGATTTTTTATTAACTTCACAAGTAATGAAGAAATAGAGTAACTTACAAATGTAATTATGCTTAATTTATTCTTAGATTATGTTATTGTGATCGATATAAACATCTGGCTAGAATCTTGCCTACATATGGCAAGTTTTCCTGAATGATTTCCTAAGCTCAATATCCATAAAATAGGAACGTCAAAATTGTATCTTCGATTCAGCCGAAAGACATAAAAATAAGGCATGGCGGGCGGCGGTCATTCCCTACTTATTATTTATCAATTGTATAAATTATTGAATAGGTCCATCCTTTAGTGCGGGAGAGGTCGTATTGACCCCAGGAATGGTTTTCTAGATGCGGGGTCACTTTTACGAGCGGCCCACTTGTTCGTATATCTCGATTTATCATGGCTTGCATTTCACTTGCGGCTTTTATTTGACTTTAGACTTTGCGAATAATTTTGTTCAACGTAATCTAACTACAAACATCATTTAGGATTAACCATACCTAGGTATTTGCTATTTATTATGATATGCCAGACTACAGCTTATTAATAGAATATGTTTGATGATAGATGGTAATCTAATTTACTTATTTGAGTTCTTATTCATTGGATCGAGACAGCACAACGCAACGAAAATGGTTTTATTAATTATATTGATTACTATTGTATTGAATAACGCTCAGTCTTTTTAAATTCAGTCGATTAATATGCCATTTAGGTTAACAGTATTAAATTAACGGATTTATATCATTGCAGGAAAACGCAAAGTTTCATGTAAACATAAAATAGACCTGCCACTAAGGCCGAGAGATGTTTTTCTTTGGATCCGTATAATTTTTCACACAGAATTGAAAACGGTCCCGCAATGACGCCGAATGACCCCCGACAAGCCGTAACGAACGACGATCCTAATCCTTAAAACAGCGAGTTGAAGTCCATTGCTTTGCTAGCCGTGGCACAAAGAAACAATCAAGCGATTTTGGTACCTACTATCTGCAACTTTTCAACAGTAGGTATGATGTTATGCAAGAACCTTAACAAAAATGTCTAGGCAATGCCTAGCATAGCGCTTGACATTGTCATTGTATCTTTATTTTCGTATGCGACAATAAAATTTATTTACGTTTTTCAGGATTTACAGAGTCAACAATCTTTATATTTGATGCGGTGGATATTCAATTAATAAAAGAGTCGGTCATAGAATTAGGCATACCTTGGCCCCGTGTCGCATTTTTAGCTCTTACAAACTATACTTGACAGAAGTATGACAGAAAATACTCATGCGATATGCAGAAAAGTAACATGCTTGTATTCCTACGACTTACACCAAACACCCAAACCATTGTCTTAACCGAAAATCGAATCCTCTAAAAATGCATCAGATAGTGCGGGAGCCAGACGGTTATGTCTCATAAAACGCCTTGAGGTCATTTCGATAAACGTCGGTCGGACGGGAACCTATACAGAACTATTATGTGGAATTTCGCTTCAGTAAAACAGTTTTTAGATGCTTGTTTAATGGTTTTCGGCGGTTTTGGTGGATTTTGAGATGAGATTGGGAGATTCGTGCAGAAAAGACCAGATAGCCCTTGATGTACGAGTAGATGTCGCAGTAAGTTGGGAGAATCAGTAATTCGGCCGAAAGCCGGCGGCAAACTCGTAGACCTCATTCCACCATTGCCCCTTAGTGATATGGCAAAACACATTTTTATACATTTATATCGTCGTCATGACACATGTTAACTTTTATGATATACCTACTTATTCATATTATAGGGCCTTCCATACAAAATGTTCCAATCGACCGAATCACTTTATGTATGGGTCCAATTTTATAAAATATTTCGTAAACAAAAGCTGCTTAATTTTATGAGTAGAACACACACATACCTACATACACATATCACACCTCTAGGCTGTTCTTAGTTGCGTTTAGAGGTTGTTCAATTAAAAGATTGACATTACTGGACAAATTCAATACGAGAACGTAATGGCTCTGAACAAAAGCATAACGCACAATGAAAACATATTAAAGTTGTACGAAAATCCATTGATATACAGATCTGGCTGCTTTACCGTACCGACACAATGCCTATAAACTGTGTCTATACTATACAGCTGCTTCAAATCTGTAATCCGAACATTATGAGTGTAGATAAAACATATTATCGTTCTGTCTCTATGCGTCGTTGCCCTAAACCGCAATTTAAACCATTATTACTAAACAGATCTAGGATTTTGGATGAATGAAATGAATGGATTTGCTTAGGTCGACAGTCAAATGAAGTCTACATTTTGCCATCCGCCGGCTATTGGCCAAAATCCTTGGATTTCAACCGAATTACCGATGCTGTCTTCTTACTGCGACTTAACTTAGGAACCTGATGTTTTTAAATATATTAGGGTTAAACAAGTTCGTCATAATCAGAATGCTCGGATTTTTTTATATTTTATGATAGTTGAAGTTGATTTTTTTTTATGCTTTTGAGTGCATTTACCATAAGCACAATTTTTTACATAAAATATAAAGAAGCAAGTAAATATTTTGGAAATTCTATTGTTATTTTAGCCTTAACCGTCCCACTGATGGGCAAAAACTTGATGTACATAAGATAGAAAACCTGAATAATTAACATTAATTAAAAGGCTTTGTAAATTTCCCACGTACTAATGTGATTTAATGTTCAGATAACGAGTGTAGATAACTATCTCACACAAATCGACTAAACCTGTTGACAATGTGGCATCTGCGAAAAATTTATAAAATTCTAACAAAAACCAGCAAAAATGCATTCGTATGCCGCAATTAAACTTCAACTACTTTTTGTTTATCATGGGACTCGATCGATCCTCGTTTGATAAAACTTTAAAGGAACATTTCACATTAGCGGGTGGAGCGTGAGCGTTTAGCGAGGTAAAAGGAGAAAAAAGGCCTTTTATTTTGCAGTTTGAACTTGGAAGTCGGGGCGTAAACATTCGCATACCAACACGGGCGATTTCAGAAATTTTTGCATTCCCCTTGATCGCACGCGTTTTTCCGCCGTAGCTCGTTACTAATGAACCAGTCTTATTGCGCCCGCGCATAAAACAGCAATTTTTATCGATTGGCGACGTTGATTGACGGTTCCCGCTGCGTATGTTCCTTGCAAATGTTAATTTTTTACCCAGTCACTTGCTTTTTGGTGTTTAATGAATATTATAATATTAAAAGCAATCGGTCCTTTTTGTAGGTCGTTGATCATCAAAGATGGTGATATTAGTGGCAATGGTAACAATTAATTGTTGAGAATTCCTATTTGATGGCATTGCTAATCGATGGTAATGCAATGAAATTAAAGATAAAAATGCAATAATACATACAGGATAGCTTACTGTTACAGGTCTGTCGTATTAAATTTACACATATGAATGAACGTATTTCATGGAATACATTCACTTAATGTCTTGTCTATACTTTATTGACCCATAATATAGAGTTATTTTAATTTATAATGTTTTTTGAAATGTTTGCGATCTTAATTTAATTTTAGTTTTATTGTTTTAACGCTCACCTGCTTTGATCGAATACCTCTATGTCCACATTGGGATATAAATTTTGATGCTAAAAATACCTACGTATCAGGAAAACGGGTGCAATAATATAATCGAAATCAGCATAGAAATGACGGGAGTTCAGGGCCGCGGTCAGTGTAAATAAATAATTGTAATTCTTAATAAAACTACCCTCGATGCGGTGGAGGCTGTAACCCGCACGTGGCGCAAACTATACTAGTGCTTGTGATAGGATTGTGTAGTCTTGGTACTTGGTCATCGTAACAGACGTGTTCATGAGATATGCAAGGGCGAGCATACAATTTATGTTAAACTCTATGACTAATGTAACTTTCATTAACTGTCAAAGTATTTTATTTGTGCACAACTAAGTGGGCTAATTAATAAAAATACTGGTTCGTGACGAAAAGTAGAATAATGTAAATATTCTTGACTCAATAACTGTTCTATTGGAAAAAAACTTATTGATATGATATAAGTACCTAAATAGCTACCACTAGCTTAGACCTCCTTACGAATTATCGAGACATTTCAGGCGCAGTATACACAGATAGAGCCGTCATAGATGGACCGTAATGACCGGACACTTTACATAATTTGGTGATCGGCTGACCCCACCCCGCCGCCCCTTCACCCCGCGTGTAAACACCCCCCACAAAGATTGCCTACTCCGGACCTGCCCCCGCAACGTGATCAGATGTTTCGATAGTATTGAACTTCGGAGGAAGTAATAACTTCTCGGTTATTGCTTTACTAAGTCATCGTAGTTTAGCATGATCAAAGGAAAAATTAAATTTTGGTAGGTAGGTGTTTGCAATCTTATCAATTTTTCTACCTACTCCCTTACTACGCAAAACATTTACAGGTTAGGTCAGGAAAACTTTTTGTAATAAAACTATGTTTTAACAAACGGAGGATGGAGATGGAAATGGCAGTATTAATTTTAAT
This sequence comes from Keiferia lycopersicella, assembly GCA_029255805.1. NCBI lineage: Eukaryota > Metazoa > Arthropoda > Insecta > Lepidoptera > Gelechiidae > Keiferia > Keiferia lycopersicella. Next base: position 19,926,069 of record JARACZ010000001.1, read on the forward strand.
TTCTAATAAACGAATCGACTATTTCCGAGCCTCTTATCAAAGCAAACATTCTTATTAGATGAACCTCGCAATATTATGCAAATCATATTATTATTCATAGGTACTGTTTTTGCAGAGGGCGCGGATCGGAAACGAACCCCTAATCTTACTTTCCAAACCATTTACCAAGTTTCACATTCATTTATCAAAAGCATCAGGCCACTGCATTGTAGCCCTTAACACGATAAAATGAAAGAGCTTTAGCTTGGTTCTAATTTTATTCAAAAGGCAGAGCTAGCATGGTTATAAGTAATACGCAACCTTGCTCATAGATGTCGCTGTAGGCAATGCAAATTTTCGATAATCTGATTTCCCGCGCGTTGAAAAATTGGGGATTTCTACACAAGAAAATCTGATTGGGATAACATCAGCTGTAAGTTATTCCAAGTTATTATAATGCCATAAGATTAAGGTGTGGTAGCTTATTATTTCTTAACGTTTCTTTGATGTGGGAGGGATTTTTTGTCTTTGTTATTAGAAAAACCTTCTGTGTGGAAGATGGGGGAAATATAAAATTTATCCCGTATGTCCGTATTCTTTGTTTTGCCAATATTGATACGAGTATGATATTTTGTTTCGTGTCTGCTGTTCGTTAGCACACATGATTAAAGAATCAATTCGTTAATAAAAAAAAATGTAGTCTTTTGCTACGATGTTGCTACGACACAGACAAAAAAATTTAATCTATAATGTATAATTTATAATGGATGATTCTGTCAACATCTAGAAGAGTGGAAAGGATGCTGAAAAAGTTTGCTCAGAAATACTTTATTTTTGTACTTACAAAACCCATGTATCAGTTCCGCGTAAAAACTGTCTACGTATGCTGGTTTTTTTTCCACCAATTTAGTACGTATTTTGCAATAGAAATATGTTTATAAACAGTTGTAAGCAACAGTGGAGGCTGTCGGTAGGCCTGGGCAGTATGAACACATGGGCTATGGGCACACAGGTCCGCTGCGCCGGCGCAGTGGATCGCGCAGCGGAGGTCATGAGTCGTGATGCCGGGCCGTGGGAAGCGCGCACGCACCAATACATGCCTGCACTATTACCTATCAAACTTCTAATACATATTGGCTATTGAGAATGTCGGAATGTAAAGTATGGAGTAGATGATCATAATTTATGAAAGTTTTGTGTCTAAAAAAATGGTATTGTAAATGCTATTATAACGTAGTAAATTGCCTACCAAAAATTGTCATACCCCGTTAATATGCAATCACGTGTCGTATTATTTTACATTTTCTAGCAAACAGAGGGCAGTTCATAAAGTTGCTTGTAATCATAAGCAATAAGCTGCATGAAATCTACTGTACAGAATGGTCTTTGGTGCAGTAAAAATAGAAATATGAACCATAAAATCAATTTTCTGCTCCATCTTTGCTTATCGCATAAATATTAATAAAATAATGATACGAGTACCTTATAATAATTTACTTAGAATAAAATCAACTGAGTCATATTCGTAACATACTAGTCGCACACGAGTCGCGGGGTCAGTGCGTCGCGGTCGCAATATTGCCGATTGTAAATCAAATGCCGATTGCCGGCGGAGCCACAGTACTAAAGCCCTGCAGTGGCATTCCAGTTCAACGCAGTTCCATTTTTAAACCTCTCGTACCCATACTAAGATGTAAGATCCCTGCTGGTCTAGAACAGACGCTCAATTTCTGAAAATGGGATTTCTGATTGATAACATGCACGGAAGTCCGTAATTTCTGCTACTTGATTTTATGTGAAAGGTATGTGGTGCCAATGGATTAGTTAATTTATTAGAAAGTGTTAGCAAAGCAAAGCCAAGCAAAATTATCAGGAAGCTACCGCATAAATCCAAAAATATACCACCTTTTCGGGTAAAACCATACCGAGTACCTTCACAAAGATAGATAGGTATCTCAGCATTTTAGGGCAAAAATTCTTTCATCTACTATAGTTTTAGCAATACTGAAATTTAGAATAATCATGAAATTGAAACGACTTCAGTTTTATTTAGCCATGTAGGTTATAATCTTCTTAACCAATTTTTATGCATTCAGACTCTTAAGTTAGACAATACTAATAAAAAACCAAACCCTGCTCAGCAGTGGAAAAACATACAAACAAACCTACAGACATTTCTCGAACTCTTGCTCAGAAGTCATCAATACGCATTTTCAAAAATGTTTCCGTATTCTCTGAGTGATAGGTATCTAAATACGTTCGTGTCGAATTCATAATCTCCTTTTTTAAGGCCGGTTAAAACTCCATAGCAAAATCTAATATAATATAAAACCTCAATAGGTAATAGATCAATTTTATAACATGTTTGCGTCTCAATAACCCTTGCTGTGACCGCAATGCGCACAATATCATCTACATAGAGATGCACTAGCTCGACCATTGTTCATTCCCCGCGTATCGTGATGTCTCAGACGTCTTATTATCCTATAAACAATTCGTATTTAATGCTTCTACAGGGAGTTCTAGCAATAGTACACAATTCCCAAAAATTACATGCTTTATGTTATGTTGTCATGTTTGAAAAGATCATTCATTACCCAAATATCTCACAACACGATTTTTTTACACAATTAGGTTAGGTACTTATTGTCTTTTTAGCAAATATTAAAATCAGTTTCAATATTACAAACAAACTAATAGCACTATAGTATAAGTATAAACCTTATACAATGATTCTTGTGAAGATGTTGAGAACTATGTACTTGTAAAAAACAAATGTCCTCATTCATTCATTCAATCACAGACTGGCTCACTGATTCATCAACGTAGAGGCTAAACTACTACAGCTAGAAGCATGAGATTTGGCGAGTAGATTCATTTTACCTCAAAAAAATCCAATAAGAGCTGATTTTTAGAATTTCAAAAGATTATAAAAAAGGGTTAATTAACGTTTGTATGAAAGTTTGTAATCTTTTAGCCGATTTTTCTCAAAACTTGTGGTAAGAATGGAAAGTAAAAATAATTTAATATGTATTACAACATTTTATAGAAGATCGCGTTTTTTAATGCAATTTGTTTAAATTTTTGTGATTAGACTAAAAAATATAATAATTGAATTCCTGTTTTAGAGTTTTTTAATTTACAACCCCTAAAGGCGTAAAATAAAATGGGGATTACAATTTAGTACGAAACTTCTTTTTTCGTGTTGTTTGATGCAATCTGTTTTAATAACCATGATTAGATCATAAATCTAAAATCGTTGAACATGTGTTTCAGGGGTTATTGATTTTGAATCCCTAAAAGGGCGTTAACCATTTGTATGGTGGTTCGTATTCTTTGAAGCGATCTGTTTAAATTTTTGGAATCAGATAAAAAAAAGACGAATTGTCATAATTAAAACAGTAACAGATTCAGAAGTGGTAGGTTTTCAGTTTCATAAGCTGCGTAAACCTGAGAAAGATTTGGCGCGGTGTAGATCGTTGCAATTTAAATTTACGACGCAACCTGTGTAAAGTAGAAAGTAAGGATTAATTCTAAATTAATCGCATTCCTAGTGCATACATAGCCATACATTGGATTTACAATGTACTGTTTAAAATCATATGAATCTGTTCACACATACAAGAAGCTTTTATCCTTTGCGAGGAGGTTGTACGTTAGCGGCCCTAAAATACTACTGCTATTGATACATCTCACAAATATTTAGAGAGCCGTTTCAGAAAAATAATGTACCGCTAATAGTGACAGGTTGTCAACATGTCGCCTAACATTGTTATGTACACTTAAAACGTTACACTTTAAGTCGCCTTTTTCACCATTAGATAACAAATAGGACGATGCTATTCTAAGCTGCCATCACATAAAAAATCTGCTCTACAAAACCTGACTTTTAATATAATATCTTCTTTTTGCCACCGCCGCCCGAAGAGTTCTTATGGGAAACTTTCTTTAAACTCTCTAAGCTCAGGCTAGTAACGCCATCTACAACACCAACAAGATACTACTTGAAGTGGAAACCTCAACACTGAGATAGTTCGGTACATATTATAGAGGTGGCGCTACCATGCCGTTTTAACTTCGCATTCTAAGACGATTATGATACTGTGCTGTGTTACGGAAATCTGTCGCTTCGATGATGTTATTAGTTATTTTTAAGAATGACAAAAGACTGTTTGATTCAATTTTAATAAATATCCAACCTACAGTAAAATAAAGATAATTAATCATGTTAAATACTTGTTTCAGATACTATGCTCAAGAGAACTGGTAATTTTTTACGTTTTTGATACCTACCTACGTAACTATAATTTTATTTTTGCTTTTTTTACATAAATGGCACCTGTCCACATGCTTGCTTTATACATACTTTCTGTTAAAAAGTTAATGTAAGAACTTCAAAAATAAGCAAGCACCTCTCTTACCTACTATAAATATCGATGAAAAGTATCCGACGAATACAACTTTTATTGTAAGAAAAAACTAAACAGACAGACAAATATTTTTATGTCGCTATAAGGCCCTTTTTTGTTGTTGCGGGATCACGTCGCCTTAACCTTAATTTCTTTTATTGTCTTAAGGCGAAAGAATTTATTTCAGGGGCCGTTAGACGTCAACCCTTCCGTCCCTAATGAGCTCTCTTCCCGACGAATTAAAAGTACAATTCGTAGTTCCGAGGGCTAAACATTTTATGTTATTGTCTCCTGCTAATTAACCGTGTAATGGTTTTCATTGTTGTTTCATTATCGTTACCTTTGCTTTATTCTTTGTAAGCATGTATCAATTTTTTCATTGTAGCTTTATTAATTTATACTTTTTCAGTATTATCGGCATGTTATTGTTTAAGATGGCCTACAATGTAATAAATTCAACGGTTTGCTCTATGAAAATAACGTTCATATGTAACTATACAGGGTGTAAGGATAAGTACTAGCTCCGTTTCAAGGGCATTTCAGCCCATGAAAGTGAACAACTTTCCCCAAGAACATATGTGGCAATATAAAAAAAATTAGACCTCACATAACCCGGCTTAATGTACCAAATATTTTGAATGGTGGGTCCTTAGAAAAGTTGTTCAGTTTCATATGCTGATTCATTCCTTGTAAGTTGTTGTTAGTACTTTTCCTAACACCCTGTTTTATACAGGTTACTGAGATATCAAGACATAAAAAAGGAAAAACTATTTTTTTTACGAAATCCATAAAGTAAACACTAAACGCTAGGGTAACTTCGTAGACAAGACATCATTCATGTACCAACTTCCAATCTCAAGGAGATAGTTCGAACCAATTCCAGCTGATTTGTAATTCCAATGGATTCAACCTCGCCCCAATGTTGTGGCAGATATCGACAGGGTTAATAATGTCAGCCGTGACAGACAGACGGACAAATTATCCGGGGTGCAATTTATAGACTACTATACTGATGTACTGCTACGTAAGTTGGCGTGTTTTTTCTTGTAGCTGTGTTAGGGTTAAGTTTTAGGGGGTCGAAGCTCGCTTCTTTATGCAAGGTTACACATACATATGCGTCTTCTGTGCCGTTTAGGTTTGGGATTAAGGCATAAAATACTAACACTTAGATTTTATTTTCCGTTACGGTTTTTTTATGTCTAGGTATACGGGGTTCATAGTTTGGTCCGGATGCCTCAAGTAGGACTCTCGCTAGGAACCAGCGATTTCCTCTGCATATTAGATAGTCTCAAGTAAAGCGTATTTGAAAAATAAGTTTAGTTTATAATACTGAACTTGGTCGAGTAGGTCAATTAACAACTGTAAAATCATGATTAGGAACGATACTCTCTGAAACTTCAAAACTCAAAATAGTTACGCATTTTAAATCCGACCTCATATCCTTAGAACTTTATGTGAGAGTGAGAAGTGCTGGTTTCGATTTAGTTCATACTAACTACATATTATGTACTAACATGCGAAATGTTTGGTCTATTATCGTGACTCTCTATATTTACAAGAGTGACGTTCACAAAATGGCAAGTGGCTGGCAACCCTAATCCACCGCTCGTAGACGGATTATCTCGAGGCGGCGCAACATCAAAGCAAGCGAGGGATGTCGCGGTGTGAATTTTAACACAAAGAAAGTAGGTGTGTAGTTTGTTTGAAGATCATCATAAGCACATAATCTTTTTGTTTTAGCTTCTTATCCCGTTATTGCCTTGCGTGTTTAAGACGTTAGGAAAGTTGATGCAAATGGTTTTATAAACTAGGGCATTGCGAAAACATTAAACTGGATAAAAAAGTTATTTTTCTGTTTGTTAGTTACTAAACTGCTTACTTAAATATACAAGTGTAGTCCACAACAGGGGAGAACATTTAACAATGCGCACTTACCCATAAAACAGAACAACTTTTCCATGGAAAAAAGGTCGAAATATTAAGAGAAAAATTGGACCTACAAACTGACTGCTTCGAGATTATATAAAATGATTGGACCTATTTACAAAATGTACCATAGATGTTACGAGGGGAAAATACTTCAGCGTTATGTGTAATTTAATCCTGTAAAATATTGGCTCAAAATAAAGAACAAGTGTATTTTTCCAACGCTACTTTTGTCAACTACTATAATGTACAGAGTAAGAATATACACCAACACCACCACGATACATCTCAAGTCTCAGAGAGTTTGGTAAGATACAATTTATATGTAAATTCGAGAGCCTCCGTTGCTCATACCAAATCGCTCCTACCTGCCGCCCTCTTCTGGATTACGATTACATATATTATGAATTATCCTCTGCTTAGCAAAAAAAAAAAATTATAAAACTTATGGATAATAAATTGCGTGGAAAAGTAATTTTATTACGTAGAGGCTGCAAAAAAAGAAAATCACTTGAATACAATTTAATTTCTCGTAATACAGATGAGGTACGAGCGTTTCACATAGTGTAATTTTTAGGGTTAGTTTGTCATACAAGTTTACTGCAATTATGAAAGATGTTAAATTTTTATCAAATAGTGTTATGATATTTGACAGTTACAATTAGTATTGTAACATCTTGAAACAACGATGATGTATAAAAGTACCCAGTTAGATAACTAAGGCAGGCTTTATGCCAATAAACAGAAAGTAGTCTAAGGGGAACTTAGGAAACATAAAAAAGGATTTAGCGACCTACCATGGCGAATCGGAAGTCGGAACTTAATAAGTCCATTTTATCACCTTTTTATTCAGTTTTTATAAGAGGGGGCCGGTAAACACCATTAGTTCAAATTTTGAATTGACAGCTTGTTAAAGAGCGCTTGAATAAGTTACGTTACATCAATTTGGATACGCCTTTCAATTTGCATGATCAAGTTTACCTAAATGTGTGTTTAGTTTCGACATACATATTTAAAACTCTGTAAATAAGTAAATGTGAATTTTAAGAATATTATATAATAAATTGAATAATATAATGTATATAACATAGAAATGTATCTAAAGCTGACTTCGTCCAATCTGAAGAGCCATACCCGATTCCACATCATAAGTAACAAAAAAATTCATTTCACTTAAAATTACATCAATTTAAAATAGTCGAACTTCACCCATTGAGGCGTTCACTAAACGATTGCAATAAATAAAGCTGTGTGCAGGCAGGTGCGTAATTCGCGAATGCTCGGGGGAACGGTGTGTACAAGCCTTTACGAGCGAACAGAAAAAGGATTGCTTACATTTTTATTTTTATAACCAACTGAATTGCTTTTGTGTATTCTTAATAGACGAAAGGAGAGTTGATCGTCATATACGGCGTGGTTCAGGTTACCACTTTTACAAGTAGTCGTTTTATACGCTTTAGCTCCGCCAGTTTTTTTTATTTACTTATTTTGTGGTATAAATTATAATATGTTAAATAATTTTTATTTCATAATTTAACAACAATAATAAACCGTTTTTAGTTACAAGAAACAATTTATCCAATCATTACCACTGAATTGATCTATATACGAGTAAGAGCTTATATGAATTCCAAAATCATTAAAATAGGATATTCAAAGAACTAAAACAGACAGGATATCCAGTAAGTAGGTATAAATAAACTATATAAATATACACACCATTGTACATAAGTTTTCAATCACAGTTATATCTATTCTTGGTCTAAATCTATAAAATAATATTGGTAAATTGATATTGCTCAAGCGGAATCGATATCTACATATATCATACTATATCTAGTACCATAAAAAGATAAGTAATTATAGGATTTAAAGTCTTCAATATGACTGTTTTGCAAAGTCCAATTGGGATCACCCTTTAAGTCACCCAGCCCCAAAAACACCGAAATATGTTAGCCTAAGCAAAGCACCTTGCTGCGAAATATAAGAAGCCGTAACCCGTATAATGACAATTTAAAACTCCTGTTCCGCGCCATTTGGCGTGCACAGTATGATCTTTTAAAACCAATGTAGTTTGAGCTACGTCTTTCTGGGGAAGACTTAGTTATTAGATGAGGTATAGGTAGGTATTGAAATATTTTTTTAATATTATTTTTACATATTTTAGTATTAAATCGGGTTTATCGTAATAGTCAAGGCATGACCATTAAAAATGAAACTATGTTGAATGAAATGCCGAAATGACATCAGAAACGATAAGACTTAGCATTTTAAATTTGCAAGTAAGATAACTCTATTGACCGAGTATAAGTATTGATAGCAAAGAATACTGCTACAGTTACACACTTTGATAGTTCTTACTTTCGAGTTTACGTTAATTAAAATTTTGGTAGGTAAGTGCTACGTTTAGATCTCATTACCATGTACTATTATATTTCATTAATATGTACTATCACATACTATTATTTTATTTGTAGTAAATCGAACGAAAATAAATAATTACATTTTATACCTACTTTCTAAAACATAATTTACAACTTTTACAAAGTAATTTTTATTTACAAGATGTCAGGGTCAATTACAACTTGTCACCGATTAATTCAGTATTTGAAATTAAACACTTTAGTACAAAGACACTTTGCAAATTAGGAAAAACTCTTGTTTTTTATATATAGAAAACAATGCTTCTAAACAATATACATACTTATGGGAAAGGAAACTGCGATTAATTACATTTACCAAATATTATTTTTTTCATTCATCGGTTGAGGAAGTCGAGAAGTATTGTGGTGTTTCTTGGTAGCGGCAGATCTTTTTAAGTCGGTTGAGATTTTAATGGTTACCTCTTATTGTCTATCGCAGTCGAAACATAGACAAGCGTTTTTATTATCTGTGGGGGCGGGTGAAACTGAGCTCGGGAACTTAAGTGCTGTAACTCTCTATTTTAAAGATGGGGTCCCAAGCACGTTTTTTTCTTGTAACAGTTTACAGTGTTTAAATCCTTTAAAGTATATTGCGATTTCTTGTTTTTTTTTGTTTAGGACGTAGTAATGGACATCTAACTTTCTACCTATCTAGTAACAAGTAATTTTATCTATTTTATAAACGGAATACAGACCACTTTTTACTATTCCGAAAGAGTGGTCGTTTTAAACTCTAACGTAAAAAAATATTCTTTACACTGTCACTATGGTACCCATAAAAACTCAATTGAGTTAAACATTTTATGGCAGTGAGATTTACTTATTATTCTTCTCCAAGTTTGGCGGTAATGAATGCCGATGCCGAGACATCAATCAAATGAGTATTCCGGTCAGGAATCGAATCGACTACCGCTTCCTGTTCGCCCAACTATTGGGCAATAACTTTGTCGCTGAGAGCCATATTGGAAGTTAGAAAAGCGGTGGCTGCTATTTCGATGAGTCATCAAATCAAGATGATATTAATTTATGGCTTGATAAATATTTAAAAGGCCAGCCGATCAACCAATCCTAGACCATCTTCAAAGGCCATAAAAGTTCACTGCTGGACATGGCTCTTCCCTTTTTAGGTAGGTACCTTCCTGGCAAGCATATTTTTGAGCACAATATTGTCAGACTATTCATTTTGATCTAGTCTGTTTTCTTTCAGGCAAAGTGAACTCATAACAGGTTTTGCGGTTATATTACAGTAATACAACTAATCATTTCGTGAACAGTAATTTACAATTAAATAGTGCAAACCGCTATTCCATTTTAAGCTAGTCTATAACACAAGGCATGGATAACAAGGAAAGGATAGCGTAACAGTACTATAAGTTTATGTATAGTAATCATTAATTATTTATAAAAAAGAAAATGTAGATTAAGATAATTTTTACAAACATCTAAGAAATAAAACAACAGTGGAAAGCGAGAAGTCCCAGTGGTAGCATATTGCCCAATTTCCATACTTGTAATCTTCAGCCGGTAGTCGAATAAATTCGCGAATGAAATATGTAAATTTTATTCCAGAAAAAGAGAAGAATAATCTATATGGAACCTCCTCGCTAAGTGACTGTCGGAGGTGCGAACTGGTTCGGGAGAGAAAAAATCTCTTCAAGATGAATATTTTACAAGCATTTCTTTGTGGTATATTTTTTAATGTTTATTTATGCGTTTTGTGGGGAGCACAGATAGGGGTTAATATTAATGATTTGCTGCTATTGGGGTGTCTGAGTTATCTGCGGGTCTATCATGGGGAATCGATGATGGTCTTAGCTTAAGGCGCGCTGCTGAAGTAAGGCCGATGAAAATCGTTACTTTCGATCCAGTTTTTAAGCCTGTTATTGATGCTAATAAGACCTCAAAAAAATATATGACATACTCAAAGATATTGTCTAATAGTAACACTATCGTATGACTCGATTGGTTTGATATATTTTAATAAAAAAAATCTCAAAAAGAGCATTAAAAATATTTTCAAACCAATTTTATCGTAACTTGGACTACTATTTTGATATAGTTTCTTGATGTAGAAATATTCCTCATTTAATGCCCTAAAAATAACACTATTAGATTTTAGTGGATGAACAGATTTTAATTCAACAAATCAATTTTTTCCAAAAATTAGAACGTTTCTCGCCGATATACCAACCTCCCAATGACATCCCTCACCGCCCGCTACACCGCCAGTACCCAAATGGCTCTTGCCAGCGCCGGTACTGTGTCAAAATTTCCCACAAAATGTACAAATATTTTTTCGTAATTATAACGCCGCTCATTTTACTTATGACGTTAGTGACATGGACAGATTGATTGATAAAATACTTTATTGCTGACACCAGAAGGCGTAGTTTAAGTATGCGCTTATTATTGCGTCGGTTACGTCTTTTGGCGGGACGAGCAACAAATTTATCATAGCTGTCGCTTCAGCTAGCCTTGACGATAGACGATATTTTATCTATAAGATAATGAAAAGCAAAAGTCTAACTAAGTCTTTTTACTTATAATAAGAAAGGAGTGATACATAACTAGTAATTCACTCTAAATATTTACAGGGTGCATTCTGAACATGAGTAACGTTTTTACAGTAGGTACCAAGTAATTTTTAGTAAATTTTTTCAAGATAACTCTTTGCTTGACAGGTCATCTGAACAATTTTCCCCCAAAAACTTATTACAGAAACCGACACAGCGGTGCGAAATTAGATCCAGTTGGTGGTCATTCAACCACAGACCAGAGATATCTCAAATCTCAGGCCATGATTATTGGTAGTAGTAGGCTTAGGTGTAAAATTGACTTTGCAGATCCTCCTAGGGTATTCTACAATGAGATATGTATTCCCTATACTCTCAAAGCCAAGAATCTTGGAATAATTTTTGACTGTAACCTGTCATGGACTGCGCAAGTTAACGAGGTTAGCAGGCGTATGCATTATTCATTCCATTCTCTCAAACGACTCCAGAATTTCCTTCCATTTAAAACTAAAATCATGCTTGCACAAGCTCTTCTCCTTCCTATTCTCGATTATGCTGACGTTTGTTATCTGGATGCGACTGAGGAGCTGCTTAATAAGCTTGAGCGTTTACAAAACCTAGCTATTCGATTTATTTTCGGCCTTCGCAAATATGATCACGTTTCTGAATTTCGCGCTCAACTTAAATGGCTCCCTATCCGACTTCGCCGTGATGTGCACATCCTATGCGTCCTCTACAAAATCCTTTATGACCCATCCGCTCCTGAATATCTCCGTTCCCGATTCCGTCTTCTTCCCGCTGATTCCCGATCTAGGCGCGCTTGCATCACAAAGATGCTTGAGTGTCCTAGTTCAAACACCAGATTCCAATTTAATTCCTTCACCGTTCGTGCCACCCAGCTTTGGAATAAGCTGCCTAAAACCATCCAAGAGAGTCCCTCCGCTTTTACATTTAAAACTAGAGTAAAAGAACATTTTATCTCATCTATATATTGAGCATATTTATTATAATGTATGTATATTTATTTAATAATATCGTGTATGTATTAGTATATATATATATATATATATATATATATATTTATGTATGTATGTATTTGTTTTTTCAATATTTATTATGTACTTTATTCAATAATTTATTGTATTTCTTTGTTCCCGTTTGTTCCCTTCTTTCATCCCCATTAGGTTGGCTGGAAGAGATCTCTTATAGAGATAAGCTCGCCTTTGTGTTTAATTTTAAGTTTCACATGTTTATTTAATTGTTCATGCAATAAAGAATATATATAGCATATATATATGTCATTTCTTAGTCAACCTTAGTTTCGGAAATAAAGTAGTTTTGCTTTCTTTGGTATAGTTGTATGTTTTGACGAATTCTTGATTTAAGGTGACAGCTGTCAAACTAAAAACGGATTTATCTCGAAAACTATACATGCCAGACTATAAATTTTTTAGGGTAATATGGCACTTTCTATGTAAGAGTAGTATAACAGTGAAATTTGATGGCGCGGTTCAGGAGCTAGGTATGAACTTTTATGTTCATACTGACGCTTCCATCAAAGAGATAACATTATAGTAATACACAGTATCCCGTTGCGCACCATCTATATTTCCTTAAAATAACGTGGCACTTGACAAATTTTTCAGCACAAAATAAAAAAGTGGCCTGTGGCCCTAGAAAGTCCGTAATTGTGGGCTTGACGAGATATTTTTATACCTTCAATAAATGAGGAAAACGACCAAATGAGAAAGTGGACTAAATAAAACTTGGACTAACCGAGAAAGTGGATTAAAAGAGGGAATAGAATAAATGAGGAAGTTGACCAAATGTAAAAGTAGACTAAATGAGAAATTGGAACAGATGAGGTAGCGAAATAAATAACTAGGAAAGTAGGCCTCCAATAATGCGCATGTGAGTGAGGCTAGGCCTAGGGCAATTGTGGACTAAATAGGGGCCCAATTTTAATTTTAAGATTATCAAACAAGTTCTAAAATATGAGTACCGAAACTGAGTTACTTTTGCTCTACTTTGCACCGTTTTTGCGGTATTTTCACTTTTAGTTTGCATTCTTTTTTAATTTTCAAGAAAGTTATTTTTATGAAATATTTCATGGCGTTTGCGTTCCAATTATCTGTCACGCGTACTTTTTTCTATTCTTTATTGCTTTTTTTTATTTTTTATCCGACCGGCTTGGAAAAAGGGTTATGTTTTATATGGGATGGGGCGCTTAACTAAAACCTTTTGTATGCTTTTTAGTTTTATATTCGCTGCAATAACATAGACCCATGTCCTGGTCCCTGTGGCTGTGGAGAAGAAGGAATAACTTAATTTTCGGATTTTACGCAGATAACCCCGGGTTTTTTTCGCCCAAGATACTATTTGAAAAGTGTTCACTCTCTCTTTCACACTCATTTACTCACCTATATTGCTTTTCCGTTTTAGCATCATAGTTCAGAAATTCATCTAACATTTGTCTTACGTTCAAAAATTATCGTTCAATTGTCCATTCGTTTCATCTTACAGTTGTTCGTCTCATCATACAAATCATCCCACATACATGACGTAAATTCTAGTATTTCACGGTCTACATTCCAAGTCGGCGGATGTTGGCATTTGAGCCGGCAGCATAAACAAAACAAAATCAATGAAGTATCTACCTATATCAAGTTGCAAGCGTGACAGAGGACTCCAATGAAAAACGCCATTTAACATTTTAGTAAAATATCATTTTTGAATATTAAAAACGAATGGAAACTAAAAGTGCATATATCTTGAGAACAGTACATCGTAGAGCAAATATAACTGAATTTTCGTACTCAAATTTTTGGACCATTTTCTATCAGCATTGAAATATTTGTTTACACCTTTTTGATTCATAATCATCTTTTGTACAATCTATTCGTACTTTTTTTAACTTTATAGAATGTAAGTCGGGTCGGCTAGATTTTTTTTCATATTTCGACCTATGTTCCTTGGGGAAAGTTGTTCAGTTTCAAGGACAGTGTGGCGGAGCCGATATGGCCCGCTGGCTGCTTTATCAGCTGGGGCCTGATTTTTGGTGGAATAAAACAAACAACTTTCTCTAGCACGACTATAATGACACTGAGTCAAAATATCTTGTCAAAAATAAAAAGTAATAAAGAATACAACAGATCATACAAAAAAGTGCGATTCCGCAGAGACAGGTTCATAAAAGGAACTTAGAACTTATGCTAACATTCTTTGTAATTAAATGTGTGTGTTTTAAGTAGACATTACGGTCTTTTTAGGCCTTCCTCCTCTTCTGCGTCCATCCATCTACCCACATTCATATTCGTTTCGTCGCATTTTCACAAAAAAATAATAATTCACGAGTAGAAGTAAAAGTTCCACGGCCGGAATAAAGCTCAAATATACTTAAAAGGTGGACGGACTGCGGTCATGTTTATAAAACACACGACGTACGGGTGCGTAGTGTACGAGAGCCAGATGATGTATCAGAGCGCGGGGAGCGCGGGCGGCCCCCCACACCTCACCCCCTGAAATCATGATTTGAGCACTGAATCCTGGCCTTAATGGGTTTTCGGTAGCGTCTAGGCGATTTTTTGGAGGAACAAAGCATCTTTGTTGATAATTTCGTAAAGCATAACTACATTGTAGTATTACTTCCAAGGTCAGTATTTATTTATAGGTACCTAAAGCGATTTAACCTCAGTCTGTGAACAAAACAATGCAAAAATACTGTCAAAAACATAAAAAAGTGTATGAAAGTATGAAGAAAAAATATTCATAGTTGGTATTACACAAATCTCTGTCCATCAGGCCGGGTGACGCCGTATCACTAAGATCTGACATGACAAATGATAGCCGTATCCTTTCACCAGCGTAAATTGGGCCCTCCACCTCTCCCACCGCTCTCAGGACTCGGCATGAAAAGGGGAAGCTTGATGGACGAAGAAGGATATGAGTACACTGGTCAAGTTATATCCGTCTTAAAACAGGGGACTTTGATAAACGCTTATACTGAGTGCACTCACTGGAAATATGAAATTACTTTTATGTGTCGAAATAGGCTAAAGCTTTGCTCAAGGCCATGGAAGTGTAATCTGGGTAAATTGGATTACGTTAAATAGAAACTTAGCTGAATCCTTACGACAGTGATACCGTATACAGCCTGACCTCAAGCACATAATAATAAATATGCGTTAAAACAAATATGTAGTGATTAATAAGCGGAGCATGTATTGTTACTGCCCATCCTACTCAGTATGGCCGGCGTGTTCTATTTTTGAAATGTGCAGTAACGGTTTGCGCGTGCGTGATCGCGGTACAATTTTAAAAATGTTTGGAGAAATTCGGCTGGCGTACTTCGCTGGTGGCAGAGTTTCGATCTAAATAGTTTCTCTTATTTAAATATTTTTACATTGCATTTGTCGCGTTTTGTGCGCCTGCGGTGTTATGTGAGATGCATTCGTAAGCGCCAGACTGATATAACGTGACTTTGGAATCTTGCTTCCAAATGGAATTGGTTTTATATAGACGAGTTCAACTTCGATTAAGTTAAACTCTTAAGACTTTGCTTCATTCTCATACCGGACGCAATATTTAATAGTAACGATAACGATTCTCTGTATATAGTTTTAAACTATTTATCTTTATTGCCATATAAAAAATAATAATAATAATATAAATTAATAATTATCCTGGACAATTCACACATCCAATCCAATTCGCCATCTAGCCCCAAACTAAGCAAAGCTAAGTACAATGGGAACTAGATAGCTGATACTAATACTTACTACTTATTTACTTTTTTTATAAATACATATTATACATAGAAAACAGACCCTACACAAATATTTGAAAAACACTCAATATTTAGGTTGGAACTGGCTGGCCACATCATGTGAATGAGAGGAAATGAGAGATCTACGTACGTAGTACAAGCTACAGATAAGAATGTGTGTTGCAGGATCACCACACATTCTTATCTGTAGCTTGTTCGAGCGAACATTTTAAATCTGTATCTAATTGTTTTCTGGGTTACGTTCCCCTAGCATAACCAGATAATAATTAGTTAATACGTAATTTGACGTACTTTTTGTAGGTATGCTAATGAGGCAGTGTGGGAAGGGCAATGAATCGATGCAATCATAGCTAATTGACCATTTGTCGCACGACTGACTACCAGTTTCACACCCTAATAAACACTACAGAAAATACAACTAAATTACGAACATGAATGGAATTTTACTCTTTTTGTAGTTACACGTTTTAGCAAAGAGCCGCGAGGGTGTTCTGAGAGACGAGCTACCTTCCTTTGTAAACAGGCACAGTCTAGACACTTAGGAATCTTAGATGGATACTAAATATAAGGTGTACAAATATTAGCTGCAAATATTTTAAGGGGTGAATCAGCCCGTGAAACTGAACAACTTCCCCCTAGGAACATAGGTCGAAATATGAGAAAGTTTTGGGACCTCTCATACAAATTGATTTGGTCGGTCAGTAAGAAGAGATTTTATATGGGTGGTCCAAATTTTTTTTCATATTTTAACCTAACATAGGTTGAGGAAAGTTGTTCAGTTTCATGGGCTGGATCACCCCTTGAAATAATTGCCGCAAATTATTTGATATCCTGTATAAATTTAAATCTGGGTAATAATATAAGCTAAAATCTGTATACTAAAGTTTTTTCCAAAAATAAATGTAAATAAAATAGACATCTGAACATTTTGAAATAATTGTCGGAGACGTACTCGTACAAATTGTATTTTTGTTTCCTTGTATTAACTGTAGTTCTTATTTAAGTTGTACTCGTAACTAAAATTAATAATACGATCAATCAATCAATTAAACAAATTATTTATTCAAAGTAGTAAATTTTACATTTAACTTTTTTATAGTCTAGTATTAGTCGTTGAACGACTTGGTATCCCACACGAAAAGAAGAAGAAGTATTAGTCAGAAAAGAGAAAAATGTAGGATGCATTTTTCTATTTCTTATAACAATTTTATGAATCTAGTGTAAACGCGGCTATAAATATATGGGTAAACAGCTAATCATTACAAGCAGACATTCTTTGTCCAAAATTGGACTTGTTTTTCGACGCTGTCAACCTTAGGGTTGGATGAAAAACGAGCCACCAGAAATTAAGTCTCGCCGGTGAAAAATGGCTTTTCCCGTGGACACAGTTTATGTGACTTTATACAGTAAACAACACACACCCTCCGTAATAGTCGGGCAACTCGGGTTAACTTGAAAAAGTAATGATCAGTCACGGCGACGCATACGTAAACTAAACACAGAACAAGGCGTTTGAATAGTTGAATGTATATGAAAAGACTTGCGGATCAGGAAACCATTATTATGGTTGTATACTATACTTGATACAATTGAATTGGGAAACGATAGAATATAAAAATATAATTGATTTCAATAGAAACGTCAAAAATCTATGCATTAAAGAAGGTTTGACGCATAAATAATATGTATATTTTATAGGTTATATTAGGTTCTATATACAGGGTGTAAGGGACAGCGTCCCGAATACTGATAGGGTGCAAGCAGACCGTCATACTGAAAACTTTCCCCTAGGAACAGATCTTAGGAAACGTCAAAAATGTTTGGATTCCCAAAGTAAATGCAGTTAGCTGATCGCGATTTTGTATGGGAGGTCGATTTTTTTTGTCGTTTCCTGACATATGTTCCTAGGGGAAAGTTGTTCAGTTTCATGGTCTGCTTGCACCCTTTCAGTATTCGGGACGCTGCCCCTAACACCCTGTATAATATCGTTGTTTTTGTACTTCATTTATTAATTACATATTATCATCTTAAAACCGTCTCCCACGCGGGCGTCCACTAGTTAGGTATTAATATAAAAAGTTTTGAGGACTTGTTGGCGTCACGGCATGTTGCTACCAAAATGGTCAATGGTGGTAAAGGTATGTCAAAATCATGAATGACAAACGGCAAACTAGAAAAATCTATATAGTTGTATTAGTTATTTCCAAAGATATTGAAATCCTATACGACGATGTTATCTACAGCAATTTGCAGTAATATATGACTTAATCCAAACCACTGTGAGGGGTTGGTGAATAGATTGGGACTATTTTATTACCTGTTCTACTAATATATCATACTAAGGTACCGTTGCTGTTTGTTGTGATTTGTTAAGCTATTGTTCTCAGTGATTAATTTTTTATGTTTTGACAGGCAAATGTTTATGACCATAACAAACTTTATTTATGATCGTTTTCCCATAAACAACCTTTTTATATAGATAAATATTCACCAAAAGTCGCTAAGTATACTTAAAAGCCTAAAGGTTTTTAATTTGTCATTCATTGCCTTTTAAATTTCTTCAATCCGATACTTGATTGCGATATCACAGATACATAATTAGGGATAATATCAAATAAATATACCTAATGCATCATATGATCAAAAACATTTCATTTTAAAATGTTTGTCTTTTATCAAGTCAAATATTTTATTGTCACCTATATTTGAAAGGGCGTATTTTGCCGGTAGTTCATTTGGTAACTCGTCATGTCTTCCTGCGCCTTCGCGCGTCGTTTACAGTTTTTTGTGGCTCGAGTGCTAGCCCTTCCCTGAATCTCATCTTTCAACAAAATCAAATCTGACATTTTATTGCAACTAAAAAACGAGAGTGCCATTATGTATAAATTATTATAAAACAAACCACACGATTAAGCTATAAAAATGCTACTGTTTTTTGACACTTGCTGCCTTCCCGGAACATATAAACGCTCGCAACGATTTGTTTATATCGCATTAAACAGAAGAGAGCCTTAATAAAGTAATAAAAACCCGAGGACAGACGAACGGGGGTATAATTTCGCTATTAATATTCAATTTTACCACACAAACTTCATTGCCACTTCAAAGAAAGATCTAAGATGACGATCTTAGGCAGGGTATCCTCTTACATAACTCAGTAAGGGTTGCTTTGAATTAAAAATATTTTTATCAAAGGCTAGCTCTTAGTTCTGAGTATTGAATCTGCATAATATAACCTTACATTGCTAATTTAATTAAATAAAATAATAGGTACAAAACAATTTGAAAGACTACAGTGTGATTGGCATGATGCTTATCTGGGAATAACATTAGCAATTGCCCAAGAGTAGGCCTACCTATGCAAGGTGCTGCCCCCAACACTTAAAAACTCATAACTGTATAAAAAGGTAATATACGAAAAATTCCTCTGGTCGAAATTTAAATTCAAATTCGATTATCCGAGGCCAAGATTGGCTCTATTTAAGATCTGATGTCTTTTTCTCTAGCTTTGGCTATATCTTGACATGCTAATATTTTTGGTGAGATTTCCTTTAATAATTGAAGTATCAATGAAGCTTGGTTACAGAAATTGAGATTAGATAGATGAGATAGACGGGTCAGTATGCAGATTGCACTTATGCTAAAATTGGTCACTATGTTGCTAAAATAACATTCTGCAAATGCAAAAAAGCATTAGTTTTCAATTTGAATAGCGATCATCGGATTTTCGATAAACTTATGTTTTTATCGAGATATTTTAAAGTGATGGAGTAAACACTTGGTCTTTGGGAACGTCTTACACTAATCATTAGTTAGATCATGTAGTAAAACCGTAGAAGTAGTGTGTAGGCTTGAAAGTGTTCAGATGTAGGGCTGATAAATATTTCAGTTTAGAACAACAATGACGAAGTGTAGGTGTTGGAATTAACTTTATCAAAAGTCCTCATTTTTTTACATTCCGCCTACGGATAAGCCTTTATGTCATTAACTACGGCCAAAATTTGTACTTAAGGGGATTCGAGGGCTATAAATTAATCTAGCTACGTTTTATTTCCCAAAAATCATTTTAAACACGGTATGTTCGTCTTCGCAATTACGGACAGATGGCGTAAGACATGGTCCATATTGTAGTAGTTTTCGCAATTACCGACAGATGGCATAATACATAAATATGGCTATATCGGGTTTAAGTGCGAAATAATTACTTACTAGGTAAACATCCGGATATTAGATAGTGAAACAAACAAATACATCAACCAAACCAAAACAAGCCCACAACCAATTTCAAAACAAGTAAGTTGTAGTTCTTCACATAACAAAATACGTTTTGACGGCGAAAATCCAGCCAGGCTCGGTCAATCCGGTACTGAAATGAAATATTTCTGTAACATACTTCGTGGTTTTTGTGTTATTATCCATGAAATCTGTGAATTAATTATTTTTAACCCATTTGATAGGCACCTATTTCATTTTCTTATTGTTCACCTATCTTGAAATTGTATGTGTTTTCTAGGAAATCGTATAGCAGCCCTTATCTGCTCTGAATATTCCAAGAACCGTATCGCTAACATTAATACCTACGGCAGCGTGGAAACTGTTCTCTTTTTCCTTTGTATGGGATAAGCCAAAAACACACTTCTGAAATGTCAATGTGATCATTAAGTTACTTTACCGTGAGATTTTTGCCATTTTTTAAAAATCGTAGTAAAAATATCAATAAAAAAAATATATAGACGCCGGCTACCGTTCTCAGGGTTTCGAGTAGGCAATAAAGTTTGGGAGTTACGAGATATCAATAAGCTCGTTTTTGTCGCATCTGTACACAAAGCGGGTCACAGTCACAGGCGCCGGCACCGCCGCTGGTCCTACATATAAACAGATATCATAACTTGACGCCAAAATTCATAAGAAAGAATGGGGTAGATACGACGAACATTTTGACTGATGCAGGATTGATATCAAGGTTCTGGTATACAGGGTGTAAAAAAATTGCTGCAAATATTTTAAGGGGAGAACCAGCCCATGAAACTGAACAACTTTCCTTATGGAAGTAAGTCGAAATAATGAAAAACTATTTTGGACCTCCCATACAAAATTACCGACCGACGAAGTTAATTTGTATGAGAGGTCCAAAAATTTTTCTCGTATTTATACACATTATTTATATGCAGGGGTATTGCCGCAAATATTTTAAGGGGTGAACCAGCCCATGACACTTAACAACTTTCCCCAGGTTACATTGGACGAAATATGTTTTCGTGTTAGGAAAAGTACTACGTTCCTTTCAGTGGATAAACCAGCCCATTAAACTGAACAACTTTCCCCAAAGAACATATGACAAAAAAAATGGACCTCACATACAACCTGACTTGGTCGGTATATTTTGTATACCTAGGACGTCCAATTATTTTTCGTCCTATGATTCTTGAGGAAAGTTCTTCAGTTTCAAGGGCAGGTTCGCTCCTTAAACGGAACTTTTTACTTATCCTAATACCCTGTTTAGAGCTACTTATTTTAGAAGTGTATTTTTTTACACACTATGTAGGTAGACTGACACAATCAGGTAAGTTTTTGAGCGGGAATTACGAGAAACCTGGATTTTGCTGTTATGGAATTTTTGTAACAAGGCTTTGTGTACCGAGTTAGGTAAAGAGCAAGGAAACGGAACGAGAGCATAGAAAAACGTTCAAAATATCTTGACTTTTGGGCATATCCTTGTTATACCGTTTTTTGACTTGATGCTGAGCACCAGCTCGTGGACTTGGTGGGAGAGTGCGATAGCTCCTTTTGTTCAAAAGAGTTTGTCAAAACACACAACCATAGAACAATTTTCAAAGATATAGACATTGTACGAGTACGTATGTAGGATGCATCATAAAGCAGCGATAAGCATCTTAAAACTGCCTCCAGTCTATTGTTTTCTGATAAAAAATATGTGAGTTTGCATAAAGCGACTGCACGGAGTCCTATCCGCTTCTTCTCGCGGTGTGCTCTGACCCTAAGGGTACAGCGCAGTGACGTCACTACGCCGTAAATCTGCGCGCGCGCTCCGTGATCTTCCGATAATCAGTTGTCAAAGCTCATGGGTGCGTCTGCGACCCATTACCTGCCCGAGATTATTGGGAGTTTTGAGTTGTGATGTGGGGTAAGCGTATGGTGTATTTATTTTTTGCGTCGATAATTCGTATGACAATCCGCCAAGGGCGTTGACTATAGGATATATTTCCAATATGACCTGTCTAGCAATGGAATATTGCCACTGTTGATATGATTTAGAATAGTTAAAACATTATAGTGGCACTGTATTAAATTTCCTTGTACTGTAGGTACATACCCAGAGAATACCCTGTCTCACCTAGAGTGCCTTGTCTTGCCTAGAGTGTCTGCCTAGAGTGTCATGTCTTAGGATAAAAGCTTTTGAAATTGTCGGTTGAATTTCACTCTAGACCCAGTTTTTAGTATACCAGCTTAAATCCTGCAGTAGGTAGGTACCCAATATACTTTCTTTAAATCTTTACAAATATGGCAACAAGGTTATCAGAGCGTCTTAAATCAACCCTAAAATGTACAAATTAAAAACAGCGCATTATAAATGGGCTCGCGACACTTTGGTGGCGCAGTGGCGCGCTCTATGATTAATGCGAGGCGAAATTAAAACGCACGCGATAATGTTGTTTTTATCTCCCGCCTTATTTACGACCTCTCGTACAAAACGATATTCTATTTGTGTAGCGAATCATTCAGGAAACAGCTCAAAAAGTAATACTGTCATTATAATACAATCTTGGAGCTGAAAACCTGAAACTAAACAATTCTCTTACTTCTCTTGAAGTTTCAACGAAATATCGGCCATATACTTTAATGCATAGATATTCTATAAGTATCTACCTACTTGCGGATAATTCATTGAAATCATAACCAAAATAAAGAGTCTCCTCAGAGTGCTTAAAAGAATGAGAAAACGACGCCCATGGGCCTCCTATACTTGCTGCAGTGAAAATTTCCAGAGATTTATTTGAATAAATTATTTTCCCCACTTGAAGTGAAGGGTTGTTAACCGAATTTATGATGATATACAGCCTTACCTTAAAAATTAAGTATATTTTTGTAAGAAGATTATGTTTTAACTATAGCATTTTTTGTAGGTAGTTTGTGATAAACTGTCTAGTTTATAGGGTCCATATGGTAACCTACACCTGTTTGTTATTCGTATACCTAACCGTTTTTGATGATTCCCTCGAAAGCACCAATGACATCACCCACAGTTCCACAAAGAGAAACCCAGGACAATGGGCTAAAGATATTTTAACAGGAAATAGTTTATATTCTTTAAACAATTGCAATAAAAGGTTGATGTCTTTGGTCGAAAATACAAACGCAATTCGACCGTACTGTCTGTGAGATGGAGTACAATTTAACATAAACAAGCTTTAACAGTAAAAAGAAAATAAGTAGACAGGATTTAAATCTGTAATATTAAAGGCATTCGTTTGAGTTTCACAAGTAGTATGTAAGTTTTATAAGTCCATTTGAAACGGAGACGGTGATTGGTGATTTCGAATTTGGAATTCCGCGCGCGAGCCCCGCTGATAGATCGGTGATGGTTGCCGGCCGTGGCAGGCCATCGCGTTTCGTTCGCTGTGTATTTGACCAGAAAAATCGGCGTACGTGGCCTCCTTGCTACAACGTATATTGATATCAGAGGGTTAGGTTCTAGAGAAAAAATCCGCATTTAATAAAGAGAATTGGCGCACCGGGATCTCACTTTTTTTATAACTTTTACGATCTTTTTTTAAATTTATATTTGAGTGAACTTTTTTAAGCATTATTTAAAACTAAAATGCAGTAGACGTACCTAGTTATGTGAGTTTTGGATCGGTTAACTCGTGCGTATTTGTCACAGCAGTCAACTCGAGGGGACATTCGCTCTAGGCGGCGGCGTCCCAAATAAAATGCTGCTGTAAAAAGTTATATTACACACTTTATGTGAGTAGACACTAAACATGTACAGTATTTATTATACCGTATATTATATTAAGCCAACAGTAAATGTAGAATTGAAGTTCTTTCGTAGCAATTGACCTGAAAAGAAGCAGTAAAAGGATCTAGGGAAATTGGGTAAGAAAACTTTTTCCGGTTGCACCAAAAGACCCAATAAGTCCCTGAACGTCAAAGGGGGATATCAAAGAAAATCCATCACCGCCTTGTAAAGAAATGTCAAAGCACCTAATTCAACAGCGATGGCTTCATGCCATTCAGATTTCCCGACGGATCTGTCGTCTCGGAGGGAGATAGTGTATTAAAGAAGCGTGTGGGAATGAAAGGGACAAGTGTATGGTCACGGGCGCGATTCAGATGATTGGCGTACGTGCACTGTCGACCGCGCCTCTACGTGACTTGAGGAGTTCCACTTTGAGATCAAGACATGTGGGAGTCGATCGGTTTTGGTACTTTTAAAACTACTTGTGGCAAGCTCTGCAAAGTGTCTTGAAGTTTGAAAAGAAAGCCATTTTTAGAAACTTTTATAGAATCCAGAGTAGCATGGCATGATTACCGCCATGAAACTCGAACATACCTACTGATAATCTATTGAAATAAACTGCAGAAACATTCAAAAAATGCTTTATTGGGTATATTATAAAGTACTTTCTACGACGTTGTTCAACCTACGTCCTGACTAAACCAAGTACATAGTATCAAGTAGGTTTGCATGCATTACAAATTAGTAGGCGTTGAGTACACTACCAACTATCGCACTATCTACAGCTGCCGTGCATTCATTCATTGTTTGCTGCTGGTGGTTTGTTAATCTGTTAACGCCATTAGGCTTTGCACAACTGTTGTACCCAGGTACCTGTTCAGGCCTCGTACAACCTGTAAATTCTTCTCTTAGTCCGGCCATCTCGGCTCAGTAAATATTTTATAAGCTGTGCGGTTTCTTACGCGACACGGTCAATTGTGGTGAAAAAAGAGATAAAAATTTCGTGACATTGGTTTTAAAATCAAGCAATAATTATTTAATAAGAAAATAACAAGTTTAAGCACTTTGAAAACTCTGAAACAAGTATTTATCAGGATGTTCTTCAAACTGACCCACACGGAAAGAAATAAGGCGGACTGCTCTGTTAGCTAGCGTCTGTCTTATGTCTCCTCGACACTTCCTATTTACCGTACATCCCTATTGAGGTTTGTTATACTGATAGTAAATGTCTACAACAAACTATAATATTGAGACAAAAAATAACAGGAAAAATAGGTTCCGATTATAGACCAAAAGATTTATAGAGACTCTTTTGCCAATGTCTTTAAAATCTTCCATATCCGTTTTATAAATGCATTAACCCAGTTAGCTGTCATGTCTACTTAGGTACGTAGATCAGAACCTCACAAATGCATTGAATAGTGCGTATTAATGCTAAGTTACATGAAAATTATCACGTAGGTATCATCCATGTTAATAGGTAATCTAAGTACATTTTATTTATATTTAATTACTTTTTTATCACGCTAAATTTCCTTACTTTTTATATTAAATTAGGTTCGCGTCGTGTTTTCGGTCACGTAAGCCAGGTTTTTTGTACATCTAAAAATATACTTTTCTCTTTGAAAACTCTTATAAAGATTATATTACGATCATTAGATAATTAATTCCTTTAAAAAACTCGCCGTGTTGTTCGCCGTAATGCAGAAGTCATGTTTTGAAGTCGCAATATTTTTTGCACTTTTTATAATTTCATTTTGTAGTCACCCACAAGATTGCTCAAGTTACTTTTTATTCGAAGGGTGGACTGTAGAGTCAGGAATAAATAGAGGCGGCAAACGGCTGAAATGTGATACATAAATAATAATCATGATAACTATAATTTGTATCGCTAAGGTTAGAAATATAATTTACTTAGGATTTTATAAAAGGTTAGGATTTACTGAATATTTTTTTAAATATTATGAAAAGGTACGCATACCTGAGTATAAAAATCAAACACACAATCTTTAAAACATAAAAGTAAAATCTATGTCGATAACAATCGCTGATATGACATATAAATATCTTATAATGGCCCTAACTCTCCTAAATAAAAATCGTTTCAGTTGGATCTCGATTGAAGGAAGTTGTAGTTGGAAGATTTGTAGTTACGTAGTCTGCTAACAGTTTAAAGTATAGAAAATCACAATGCCAATAGAACGACAGTGGAGTTTCGATGGCGTTACAATAACAAAAAAGCAGACTTGGGGCCCTGAGCTACGGGAACGTTTCTAGAAATCAAGAAGTCGATTCTAAAATTTAATGACTCTATAACACGATTCACTGGCACGAGCAATTGTGGGTCGCTTAAATTTTTGCGCCTGTCAACATGTCAATGACATGTACTTCTTACTTTCTGTGTTCACAAAGCATTCACACAAAAAAAGCAACGCTGCAATTCCTAGTTTCTTTATAAGTGAGTACGATACAGGGTGTAAGGGACAGCCCTCTGAATGCTTCTATAGTCATGCAGACAATGAAACTGAAACATTTTCCGCAAGCAACTTATATCATAAAACGACCTCGTATAAAAAATCACAATCAGCTGACTACTATGGGAAACCAAAAAATATTTCAGGTTTTTTGAAAATTATTTATTGGGGAATAATGTTTTCAGTTTCATGGTCCGAATGCAACCTATTAATACATGTATGGAAGGCTGTCCAGTCCCTTACACCTTGTACACATTTTAAAGTATCAAAATACAACTTTCTCTACAGTAAATTGTAGCATTGGGCTGCAATTTATTGAAAATTTCTATCAAGCTGAAAGGTGTTAAATCGTATTCTAAAAATTCCGAAGCGTAGGAAGCGTGGAAATGGAAAAGCCAAGACGATAAGGTGTGCGTTCGGAAACTCAGGACTGCACACTAACGTGACCGATTGAAAAATTACCCCGCATATTAGGTTTCGAAACGCTACGAAGAAATTCACTTACGCCCTTATTATTGGCTCGAGAAAAAAGAAAAATGCAGTCGAAGTCGACGGAGCGAGAAAAATGTACTTGACGGGACGAGGGGAGGTGTTAATGTAATCGTGCCTTTTTAAAAGTGTAAGTAGCAATTTGTTCGAATTAGGAAAATGACGATAATTTGTTTTAGGTGAATTCTTTAACGCGAGTTCCCCATCTGTTGCAAGAATTTCGTTTTCTGTAAGTATCAGTCTGAATGATTCTTTATTTCACAAGGTTAGATACGAATAAATGAAATTGTTGGAGGTGTATAGTTTAATCTGAGGCGAGGGCTTTTTGTGTTATTTATTAAGTATCATTAGGAATTATGATATGACATGTGAAAAATATAACATCATCCTATTATCAGACTTAACTAAAAATAACTTGCATCTGATATCTTGATAGTATGTCTTGATAATTTTTTTAAGTATCTGTACAGAAGTAGGTATTTGACTTTGACTTAAACCTAGCGAAGAGCACCAAAGTGATGTCATTTTAACATTTTAACCAAATTTCTTTGACAATGTAGATAACTTTTGATAATATAATAGAAATAGAAGTTGACTTTTGTATACTTAGTAATTTTAGCAATTACATGTCAAAACTACAGTAACAAGAACTCAACCAGCATTACCACATGGGTAACTCTGAGCTCCTGCAAATACTCTCGTACGGACCTCCTAAGGTCCCTGCACTCCCTAGCTCTCCCTCTGACGCGGCGGTTCCGTCAGAGGAGCTAGGGCCGTCGCGTGCCCTGAATAGTGATGAACTCACTCAACTCCTCAGCTCATATCCGGCGTTAAGTTAGGCATTTATTTTTAGGGTTGCCTTTACTACCTTATTCACAGCCACTTCAAATAGCGAATTTGTATAACTATGAACTCACATGATCCACAGCTGATCTCACTAGACGTAAGAATTAATTTTTTTTGGACAGACTGCGCTAAGTAAAATTATAAACTCATACCTCAGGCATACAAAACAAGGGACGAAAGTTTTATCTTTATTTCTACCGCAGCAAACATTAAGGATATTATACTTAAATGTTCTAATGCTCGAAAACAACAAAACACGCTGTTTAAATTATAGTTATGCATCAAGTTCCCTAGAAATTGCCTCACACGGGCTCAAAACTCCAAAATACAAAGGGTTAGATCATATCACGACCGTTTAAATCTTAACCCTTTGCCAAGGGGTTGTTTTATTAATTTATTTACTCTCATATCTACAGATTATACAAATTTCACCATAATTGGCCCCATATGCAATGCTTAATGTTTCTCTTTGATTTTATCTACGTTTAATACATTTTCCAGAAGTAGGGATTCGGTTTCGTAAACTTTGAAGGCAACGCAATGTTTAAACCTGTACTCTCATTGAGACACCTCTCAAAACTAAATTATATTTTATTATTAATCAACATAGAAAATCAATAACAAAATAAAATTCATATTTCGAGGGACAAAGGAGTAGTGTTAAATGTACAGTTTTAGTGGAGTTGACGACCGATGTGGCGCAGTGGTAGTGCGACTGCCTGTGACGCAGAAAGTTCCGGGTTCGATTCTCGGTGGGTCACTCACAAAGTTGATATTTATCAGTTTGTTAATTTGTTCCCAGTCTGATTAGGATCTTGCGGGCTGAAGGAAGTAAGAAAGATGGTTCCGTGTTTCGGATAGCACGTTAAGCCGTAGGTCCCGGTTGTTGTCTATGATATCTTAGACAGCGGTCGTTACACAACCAAGTCAGAAGTCTGCTACTTGTAGAAGGCAGTTGAAAAATTCTCACACTAGGGTACATTGGGTCGTTGGGCGACTCGGTGTCCCACACGAAAAGAGAGAACTGAGTGAAGTTAACTTTTAGGCTGCAAACGGTACGTAAGCAATCTATATATGTAGTTAATTACTGACTAAATCACTTAATTTATTCGGCCACAACAATTTATTAACAAAACAAAGGAATTCCTACAGACTGGGCAACACAACTCCATCTAGTGTAGGGGCAATTAAAATTAGAATATCTTAATTCATATCAAAGTATCAGGGTTGCCATCTTAATGTGTGGAGGTTCCCTAATTCCGGGGTAATGTGAGATAAACTCTCGTGTTGCGACTTGGACAAGTTTATTTGTAGGTAGCTAAGTGAATGTTATGTTGTTAATTTATTTTATTTCTTGTGTTTGTTTTAGGATGTTGGTAACTTTGATTTCCTTATTTCATGAAAATGACATGTCGGGGGAAAAATTTAAGATTTTTAACTACAGAGTTCATCGTGGTTGAAACTGAAAACAATAATTACACCAACTACAAAAATACTGTTAGCGATACATAAAAAGTACGTAATTAATTTGCTGTAAGTCTTTATTCGTCATTGGGAAGCCAATTCCCCATTCATTCAACTAAATACTCAAACATATCGATTGAAAAGCGTGTTTCGTCAGAGTCAGTGCAAGATCATATGGGATGAGATTTATAATCGGCGACACCCCCGCAATAAAATAAGGGCCAGGTCATTGTACGTGCGTCCCTTGGTATTTCTAAATGTGGGGCACACTGTCGATCGATCCTGCTTAGCATTCACTATCGGGTGTTATCAGGGTCTCTATTTTTGAATCATCTCATGCGTATAACTGCTAATAATTGTACTCGCATCACACTTATTTCATTAGACGTATCTTGATAAATGCAAACATTGACCATAATAAATCGAGTAGTACAAAGAAAATACTTATAGTAGGCTAGTCTTTTTGGGCTTTCGTGCACGAAGTCGAACTAGTCGCGCACGGGTCGCAGGGCGCGCTTTAGGTAGGTAGATGTCTTATGTCACTTATTTCGATTTAGGCTGACATGATTTTTGGGTAGCTAAACTTATTATTCCGACAAGGTCGAATTCAAAAATATGACGGAAAAATATAATTGCCGCGTTTGTAATCAAGGAATGCCGTATTTGTTATTGATTTCCTATGTTGACAATAATACAATATTATTTAGTTTTGAGTTGCGGTGTGATGCCGGCTTAGAAAATAGCAGTACCTACCCTACATCCTCCCCGCGGATGTCGTAAGAGGCGACTAAGGGACTTGAGAGTATTGCTGTATTACAATTTTTAGGCGACAGGCTGACAACCTGCCTCTATAGTGATACACATGTTTTCTGAAACAACCTTGGAAAACAATCCTCAAAACTGTCAGACGTGGCGATAGCGACTGTGTGTGTTTATGGCCGTTAACGCTCTGCCTACCCCGCAAGGGATAAAGGCGTGATATATGTATGTATTAAGAATTCTGACGAAACCACCTTCAACTACATAAATCGATTCACAAAGTTTCGGTGCAATACAGAACTCACAATTCACATGTATGGATTAAATCAATTAAGTCCTTGTAATTTGACAAAAACAACGTCACAATTCCAAACTAGACTTCAGGAGCTCAATTTCTGAAACGACGTAATTTGATTTCGTTAACGGAAGTCCGCAACGACTAATCTAACCACGCGTAGGTATTTAAAATTCTACTACTAGATGTTTTTATAGTCGAGGGTATGTGTGAATTTACTAGGGTATGTGAGAATTGATAAGTAGAACCTGTGATACAAGCAGAATAAACAAAAATTAACGTCTCAGAAATTGACTCCCAGGAGTGACTGTGCATGAAATCCAATATTTGGAGCGGAATTGCGCGAAACCTCTTCATCTTGCTGCCATTTCATGCCCAAAACCCGGATGATTGAGGGAACATTGGGTGTCGCAATCTCTAGCCGCAACCGAGACCAATCAATCAAACCAAATTAATTCACCAAAATACAAGGTGTAAAAAAATCTACTGCAAATGTTTTGAAGCGTGAACCAGATAAACTTCCTCAATGAAGTTACCTAAGCTAGGTAGGTAAGGTAGGTTGGAATATGAATGAAAATTTTGGAGAATACCTAATTTAAAAGCCGTCAAAGTAAATGTTTATGGGAGGTTCAAACAGTTTTTCATATTTGATTTTTATTCCTTGGAGAAAGTTGTTTAGTTTCATAGGCTGCTTTATCTCTTAATATATTTGCAGCTTTATTTTACACTTTATATTACCCAAACTGTAATCAATTGAGCAGCAAAGATTTTTCCGGTCGAACAAATCGATTTGTTAGGTAACTGTAAATCGAACGACACTAGTCGATCAATTTGAGGTTGTCGACCTTACATTTGATTGGTGAACAAAAATGTTAAAAACTTACAATGTCAAGATCGTGGGTAGGTTCAAACACCTGTCACGGTGTAAAAAAAACCACGAATTATCCAATAAGAGAGGCGGTGTCCTAAACAGTAGCAACAAGCTTAGGAAGAGACTATATTCATGAGAGCGGAGAGCTAATATACTTCTCATCAAACATACCTTGCAAGTTTATATTTAGTACGAATCACATTAGGTATTTAAAAAGTGTGTGTTATTTTGGAATACCCGTCTGATGTCGTGTGATAGTGAGTAAAATCAGGTTTGTAAATCTTAATGAAAATGTCCCAAATTCGAAATAGTTTCGGCTTCGTGTTTTATTGAATCATAAAAACGAAAACGGTCCCGATTTATTTGATGAGAAGTGTGAAGAAGTTGAACCGAAGAAAATAACGACTGAAATGTAATAAAACTGTAATGTATTTAATTATCCATATTTATATTTATTTTCTTAAAATTTACGAAAATACTTAGAGCGCATCGAAATTACAGCACCTTGATACCTTATTCGAACAAGCTTAGACTAAATATGTGATTTTGGGAGCAGCGTCTCATTATTTTATAAAATATCATAATTACAAAATTAGAAAATCACGCACGCCGGTACAAAGGTGTAGGGTTTTTCCTCCCGCTCCCGCTGCCGCTCGCAGCGAGCACTCACCCCGCGTACCATCGCGTACGCGTCTAAGATCGCTCCCCGCGTGACCGTGTCCGTTTGCTAGATCTCTTTATTGATTAAAACCAGAGAGATTCCGAACACTTTACCGTAACACGCCTGGTAAATTCCCAACCCAATAGGTAGCATGTTTTTTTACCTCATTGGTGGTAAGTACTTCAGTATGTGTCAATAGATATTCATAGCCTTACATTGAAGCATTGCTTTGGTCTTAGGTACATTTCTAAAATGTTTGTCGTTACGAATTAAAATGTTTTAAAAAAGCTGCCGTCTTTTGTTGAAATAATAACGCAAATTAATGATTTTAAAGGATACGGGAATAAATAATTTGCAATTTATATTTCAGGAAGATAGTATTTGCACGAAAAATAAAAAATCGGCTTTAATTCTTGAGTGAAATCGCGGAAAGAAACATAGTTATGTACTAATACGATTGGTTTACCGGAAGATACACGTTTAAATGAATAGCTATTTTAACTAATAGTTATTTGACGATATAAAATATTACTATTCATCTCATTAAACCTAATTTTAATTCATTTGTATCTACATCTCGGCGAGGTAAGTTCATAAATTCGTTATTACAATTTATGCAAAAGAAAGCCTTAGATAAATAGCAAAATTATAATAAAACAGCTGATTGATTTCGTACCTTAACACAGGTCATATCCGACCACAAGAACAGGTAGGCAATTCCAAACAAGCATCTTAGGTACCTAGATACTAAAGCGATGTTCGGGTTCGCTAAAGTATTACCGCTATTAAAAATAATTTACAATTATATCAAAATAATCAACAATGTGTACAACGACGAAGACCTTTATAATCCACTTAGGATTAACCACAAAATAAAAGACGAGCAAGAAGGTAATTCATGCATGCTACCTGCGCGTTACACTTAAACAGATATTGTTTAATAAAACCACATAGGTTGGTCTCAGACATGTTCGGATCTAGGGATATGGTATGGTTGCATATCTATAGAATAGCACATTATAATCATCATCAGCCAGCCTTTATCCCCATTTTACTTTAAGTCGGTGCAACATACTACACCTACATTGAAAATGCCCTATAACTTAATGAAACGTAGAGAGGAACGTGACTCATTGTTCACGTTTCCAATTGGCGGGAGACAAAAATCCACACAAATCACTTTCCTCCCCAGGGGAGAAAAGATGCAACTATCAAAGATTGTAGGCAAAATAGAAGACTTGGCTGAATGGACCAATTTCGTAACGCTTAGTACGATATAATAATAAAAAAAACAATACCGTGCGAATTTGCTTTGGGTTGTTCATGTATATTTTAGGTTTATTGAATTGTTCTTCTATTAGTATCCGTGTTTGTTTTATTCTTGCTGGTGTAGTATAAAGCGCTGTGTGTCACTCGGGAGAAAGAACGATTGCAAACTCGTGTGTATTGAAACTACACCCTCTTTAGCAATTGATTCCTTTCTCACCACGTGATCAATTCTTCCGTTCATCTCTATCAAAAATAATTTCTTCATTTTGCTTCATGTCATCTTTTATACCATCGATGACCTTTCTTTTATTTTACAGCACATCACAAAATCCTTCTTATATTATAAATGTGAAAGTTTGTATGTTTGGTTGAGTAACACTCCTTCACGCTAAAACTACTGAACCGATTTTCATGAAA
Organism: Keiferia lycopersicella; assembly: GCA_029255805.1. NCBI lineage: Eukaryota > Metazoa > Arthropoda > Insecta > Lepidoptera > Gelechiidae > Keiferia > Keiferia lycopersicella. The sequence continues at coordinate 19,959,631 of JARACZ010000001.1, forward strand.
TTTAGCACACAGATATAGGATACCTGACTTGGATTAACACGTAGGGCAGCCGTTATTCCGAAAAAATGTTTCTGTGGGATGCTACGGAATTAAAGCCTACTTCCACGCGGGCGTAACCCACTAGTAAAACATAAACCTGAGTAGGTGAGTCACACCTTAGTCAACAGTGTATACTCAGATTCAATCGCAACCGGAAGACAGACAAAGCTAGTAGCAATCAGCGAATCAAACCATTACATACATTGCGATTCAAATATCAAACTGGATGACAGTGGATGCTGCAGCAATCAATCACATACTTATTATCCAGTGCAGTGCCTCCAGTTCGAGCGCGCCAATTGAGCATTATCTGACCCAGTGTTCCCCAAAGTGTTCCTCTACTCTACTAGTGGGGCAAGAATGCAAAACTTTTGCTTTAGAGGAGCCCCGCTAGTCTGAGTCAGCTTTTTTGAAGGCTGAATGTGGCAAGCGCGTAAAGTACGAAACTACAGAGGCATCTGTTGCCCTTACATTTTTGGGCCAAGGCTCTGATTCACTTAAGGTGTAAAAATATCAGCTACAAATATTTTGAGGAGTGAGAAACATAGGTCGAAATATGAGATATGTTTTTGGACCTCCCATATAAATTGACTAGGTCGGTTGGTAATGTATGGGAGGTCCAAAGTTTTTCTTCATATTTCATATGTTACTTTGGGAAAGTTGTTCATTTTCATGGGCTGGTAATGTCTGGAGTTTTGGAAATCACGTCTGTAAACTACGACACTTTTAGACGTTGAGTTTAATTTAGGCGGTCAATCAAGACATTGCTCTTTTAAAACTTTGCAATCATGATTTGATCTAATTGTACTGTGAGAGTTTAGAGGTTTGGCAAGCACTGCCTTAAACTATGACGGTACAGTCCTGTTAGACGACCGCGCACCGGAAGACGCATGCAGTTGCGGCTTCCGTTCGCCATTGCCCATCCCGCCCAGTGGCCACTGTGCCCACTGTGCCCAGTCGCCGGACGGGACTAACGCCATTGTGCTTACTTACCACTAAATACGGAACTGGTAATTGGGTACAGTTTGAGAATAATGCTCAGGTGTCGGACATCATGGGTGTGAAACGTAGGTATATTATCTGAAAATTTATTTGTTTTTGTATATAGAGAGCTGTGATTGCCATTGCGATGTTATATGATCAGTACCTTGTTGACAGAGCATTGCTCTGCTTCTTCTACCGTTCATAGTGACATTTGGAAAATAAAACCTGGCTAGGTCTTCATCGCCTCCGCATTCCTGTAGGTATACGAATTTTCATGAAAATTGTTGGAGCCGTTTCCGTGATCCCAAAGGCATTAGATAGATAGCATCACGACTAAAGGGTTGGTTATGTATTCAAAAGACGTAAAATGAAAGCTGTAATTATTTAATTTGTTATTGTTCACTAATATCAGCCCATGAAGAATATTAGGGACAAAGAATTTTATACTAAATACTTTTTATTGTACTTTTGTGTTGAATAAAGGGAATATCTTAACTTTGAGACAGGTGACAAATAAAGCTGAGCTCCAAGCAGTCTGTCTGTATGTCGCTGTACGTACGTCTACTACCATAGCTTGAGACTACCGCCTATTGACGAGTTAGTGGCTTCGATCGACACCTGCACTTTGGAAGACTTATGGTCGCAATATCTACCTACTCGTTCTTTTTTTGTGTAATCGATTCAAGTTATAATTTTGAATAAGAGCTACTACTAAATTAGAGAGTGTTTTTATCATGTTAGTACTTAGTAGTCAAATTACACAGCGCAGGATAATTTTTCACGCTAATCTGCTGTAGGTATCTACTATACAACATGCTCGTGTCTAATCAAAAGCGATTATACTTAATGCCATACTAAACGTAGCGGGTTCGATACTTAATTGAATATAATTACTAGCCAAAGTGTTAATGAATCATAGCATAGATGGTTTTATCTACAGTAATGAAGAGTTTTTCAATAACCTATTGCTTTTCTTGGCAGGTGTAAGTTGCCTTTAAAAAGGTAATAGTAGATGAAATGTATATTTTTACAAAACATGTCATTCGGAATATAAAATACGGAAAGTCAACTTATTATGTAAAAATATTTAGGCACTTTGAATGAAATGACATAAAAGGTAGAACATTCTAAAAGTTATCTAGCTAAACTCTTATTAAGAAAGCAGACGGCTTTTTCTTGTGTAATCAATAATTAGTAGTTTCGCGTCTTCGTAGACTTCTCGTAGACCGTGGCACTTTGATACGATATCTTATACCTAGTATTGTAGTAATTTTAATGCGTTTCAGAATTATAGAAATAAATGTTGTCCTGTGTCACCTTTTTATTGCCGCAGCTTGAAGGCTCTAGTTGACAGCTAGCTTATTTATTACCCGTTTAGTAGATACGGAAAGATAACCTATGTAGTCGGTACGGTGCGAAGAAAGTTGGATAGAAAAATATAGGCTACTTCTTCTTTTCGTGTGGGACACCGAGTCGTCCAACGACCCGATAAACCCTAGTGTCAGAACTTTTCGACCGCCTTCTACAAGTAGCAGGCTTCTGACATGGTTGTGAACCTGCTTAGCAAAAGTCGGCGTCCGTTCAAAATGTGTAGCTAAACAGAAGTCAGCTGTTGAAGCGTGCGGCGTGCAGGGCTCCAGGCTGGCCGTAACAGCCCATTATTCTGGTCGGCGGACGCAGGGCGGCATACTAACTGCGGAGCGACGTGCGCGAACTTGAACTCCCTATTGATCACCAACGTTTGGACAACCCCTACCTGTCTGCCGCCGTAACCTCAAATATAGGACCAACTATTTCCGGAATTTAAATGACTATTCGGCAAACTAACTGAATCTGAACTTGCTTCTTAGGCTAACTGGAAAATAAGACACGGTCAAGTTGGAAAGTTTATTTTGGTTTTACTCATGTTCATATAGGTATGTAGGTACTGTTTTAGACATGAGGGTAGATACAAGAATACTTTACTAATCAAGGATTAGAAAGGATTACGGGATCAAATAGGTAGATAATGACGTTAATGACTTATTGTCTTCTTGTTGACAAAAGTAGCGCGACATATTTCGACGAAACAAACCCTAAGAAAGTACTGAATGGAATTCTTATAAGAACACCTGCTAGTGGTTGCAGCTAAGCTCAGTAGCAAGCAGACAGGATGACGGTGGAGTTTTGCATCAGTTTAAAGAGGAGCAGCAGACAGCCTGTCAATCGATAGAACCCGTTGCGCTCAAGGTGCGGGTGCGTACCGACCACGCCCATTGCTCGTACGTTCATTCACTGAACGCATCCGCTTTAATATTCAACGACCAGCTAAACACGCAATGTTAACCTATTAACGGTCCCCGAAGCAATAATTAAAAACCATTACGCGAATCGGGAATGAAACCGCAACACGCCGCATCTCCTCAACTGGCGCGCATCCAAACCTACAACTCACTTATTATATTCTATGAGCGCAGGCTATAAACGTATTCCTGAACATGTCACGTAGACGACTACTACCAATTTCAACCAATCAGAACGCGACAATTCAACTTAATAGGCTAAGCCACGCCCAATCACGTAACCGCCTATTACGGGCCATGTAACGACGCAGGCTTTTAACTTCGCGATGACGTCCGATCGATCCGCGTCCTTGTCGTCTCTAGAGCGTCGTCCCTTTCTAATTTCCGAATTGATGGTGTACGGGGTGTCTAGGCTGAGTGTGATAGAGTCGCGTTTGGCGCGCGTGCCTGGTTTCAGTTGCACGTCCGAGGTTGAAGGAGGGGGACGCGTGCAACTGTTTTCGATAATCAACCGCGCGTTCCGTACGTGAAAAGCGGACAGTATCCCGCCAGTCACGTCCGCGTAAAAACGGATATATGCCCAGAATATTTATTAAGTGGGTGGCTGTGCGTGACTTTTCCCCTGTGAATAGCTTACCCCGTAAATGATAGTCTACAAAAATAGAACAGGCATTTGTTGATAACTGAAAACCACGCCGACGAATCGCCTAATAATTTTCCGAATTCCGCCCAAACTGCCGGAACTTGTGAATCAAAGTGACATATCAATTTCTTCCACATCGAAAGAGACCAGCACCGAGGACGGTTGCCCAAAATACCAAAACATTCAGCTGACAACAAAATCAGAAAAAAATAAAAGCCGCCGTGCGTGTGGCGACTGGGGCGTAATCAAAACAATGGAACTTTCTGAATAATTTTTCGTGAACTTTGAACTTTTGTGAACTTTTTAACATAATTGGAAATGAAGTGTAAGAGTACGCGGGAACAGTCAAGTGGGCTAGAGTAGTTTGGGACAGAGTGACAGTGAGAACTGAGAATGTTGCCGTACCAAGCGGTGGCAATGGACTACGCAGTGGCCTCGGCTGGTTTTCACCACCACCAGCGGCCGGGCGGGCTGCCCGGGGTGATGGGGCTGCCAGGCCCGGGGCCGGGGCTCAACCCGGGCCTGAACCCGGCCTTCACCCATTCCTGGTTCGTACAGACAAGCCCGGATATCTGTCGGCAGCAACAAGCATCCAACCAATCGCATCTCGAACCTGGGCACGTTTCTTTTTTCTTTATATTTTTTATTTTAGTTATTGTATTTCTAATGAATGAGAGTTTAATAATTACTTGAGTGATTCCGAGCTCGCTGTAGGTAGGCATATCTAGCTCAAAAATATAATAAAATTATGAAGCTAACGTACCACTAGTTTCTAATACGAATTTTCATCTCAAGAAGTTATTAAACTCATATAATTGGTGTGGCATTATTATTGTTTGCAGTTATTTTATTTCTGTGCTTTATAGAATTGTGCTTTTAGATATTTAACGAACAATATGTGTTACTTTAAGGTTTATTCAAATCTTCGATCAAAATGAGGCTGACCAGAAACATGGCTCTCGGTTCAAACTACGAAATAATGTCAACTTGTGTCGATAGGTAATAAGAAGATATTTTGGAAATAGAATATCCATAAATAACTATGTAGGAGAAGGTGACACAAAATCGTAAGGAAAGCTATCCTTAAATAAATAAAAAACATACATCACAACAATAAACAAACACAATACATACAAAGTGCCAAAAAGCACTAAATTATGATAACGTCGGTAATAATGAGGCAAGACGGCTATAAAGTTTTAAACATTTTGAGCAAAATATTTCCTGATCTATATCTAGGGCTGCCAGTTCCACGTTTAAAAAGTCGTACATAATATTAATCCATAATTTGTCGATATACGAAGTGATAAAAAAAATCTAACTTATCAAATCAACAAAAAAAAGTATTTTTAAATGTCTTAATAATAAAAAAATAAAAACAATATGAATCGAAAATTATGAACAATGAATATTATAAGGCTTTTAAGTGAAAATTAATTATTTACCTACGAGTAATATTTGCACATTTTTTTGTCTTACCCACCAGTCAGACAATCCGACGCTGACCAGCCTTAACTAAAACCTTGGCAACACTATCCGTACCTCAAGATGCTTTATTTTGTACTTAGATATATCTATAGCATACTGGTTTTTAACTCGAGTGTTTACTTTAATCTAAAATTTTGGTCAGTACAGGAAGTTGTAACTTTTTATTGAGAACAATAAAGTCGCCTACAACCACAAAACAAATAATGAAAAAGATAAAATTTGAAGTATTCTAATTTTTAACAAACTTTGGGATTGGGGCGTTGCTATGTTTGCCACAATTTATATACCTACCTACGATGTTAGCTCGTCAAGCCCGTACACAAAAATTACCCTTAAATTAAACCTTGTGCACCGGTAATATATTTTGGTATTTTTACTGACTTCCCTGCGACCTGACTAGTCTGTCTGACAATCAAAACTTTAAAATAAAATATTTCAAATAATAAAGCATATGTGTAGAGTCGGTGTAGCCATATTAATACAAAAAGTAGGTAGTTGGTTGCAGCGTCGGTCGGCGCCCGCGCAGCCGCGGCCGACAACTCGCTGTACCTACACAAATTAAGATTTTTATCAAGTCGTGACAGTTGATGTTAGTGAAGCCACGCAGTTTTCTAAGCCTGTATCCCTTTGAGTGTAGGTACGAAACTTGACAATAATAATATGGTTTTAAAGAAAACATTAATTATAGGGATTTACGTAACATAGTAACATTATAACATTAGCAACGTAGTGGGTTTGAATAGTAAAAAAGTTAAGTAATAGAGCCATAAAGTCACCTTGAAAAGAAAAGCAAATTTATGTAAACTTAAATTTGGCAAGCATTGTCAACAAAATGAAAAACTAGTCAAGAAATTTAACAGGTTATTATTGCGAGATCAAGTTAACCTTCGCAATTGGTCGTTTTCTCAGAAACATGACTTATTCGTCGTAATGAGGCGCACTATATTTATTTAATAAGAGTATGTACAGTCTGCTGACCGCAACTACAAACAACTGTAAGCTCTTTGCTATTTACAATAAGAACTAAACATACTCCGATCCAGGTTGACATGGCTTTGACTGTACCATGAAGTGAACAAACAATTTTAAAGTCAAAAGCTAATTGGGCTGAGAGTTTGCCTAATTTATTTTAATAGAAACCTGATGCATGCCGCTTCAACGAGGTACTTAAATGAGAAATGATCCTAGATCTTCCTATCTAACAATATATTTATGCTTTATTTTGGCCTTATTCCGGCGAAATAAGTCTGTTTATTATGGGCTAACAACAAAAAGTAAACATTATGGGCTTTACAACAAAAAAAGTTAGACGCGAGTTGAACGGGTGTCTAGCGTTTTATTATATGAAGATATTTTTAAACACGCGTTTGTTCGTGGCAAGACCCTTTTTATATTATAAAACAGTAATTTTCATTGATTCTGAATTGCTAACGTCAACCGCGAGCATTTTCTTAAGGTGTCTGTAAATAACTTTTGATTAAACTTACACCATTGGAATAATTATACAGAATATGTAAGAAGAGTACAATAACCATAGAGGAACAAACACGTTAATGGTCAGTTGTCAGAGCAGAGTACACCAACAGCCGGACCGGTCTTCCGCGCAACATATCCAGTTTCATTGACGGCAATCCTACTCGAGCATGGAGTAACCATAAACTTGAATCATGCGCAAGCGCAACTAACAACCGGCAATACCTGAAATAACGTGCCCCAATTTGCAAAATAAAAGAAACATAGTTTTATAGATAAAATCGAGAGTTTTTACGCATCACCTCAATTTAATATTCTCTTTTCGTAACAAAAACGGTCTTTTGACTCAATCTCAGTGAACGAGAAACCCTTTCACACTTCATCAAAATTTCTAAACTATCAAAAAAAGGGTCAGAATTTTAGAACAAAAACTTTTGTTCGTCTTTGAAAGCATGTTGATTGAAAAATAAAGACCGTGGCTAAATAAGATGCTTGTACATTTTCCTAAGATGATAGAACGTAGAGCGAGATACTCTCACAATACACACTCATGCCACATGTATGCTTTTCTTGCGGAGTAGGCAGGACACAAGAAACCCTTCACTTATGGTAAACATAAATGTTAGATTTAGAAAACAAGACAAGGACATTCACTCCTCAAGGATGTCATTGACGTTACACCCGCGTTACATATAAGTATGTAGGTAATAAACATTAGAATGAAATAAAACTTAAAAGGGACTTTGTCACAAAAAGCTCACAGCACTAGAAGTTGAAACTTTTACAGAATATGTATTATTATTGCCATTAAGTATAAACAACAAACACAAAGAATAGAGTCCTTCAACTGAATCTAGTCAATTGAAAAAGGCTCAAATATTTTGTAGATGTCAACACTTAAGGGAAAAAAAACTTTGCTGAAAAATACTGAATAACTATGTTGTATTGTTCATTATAATTTTTTTTTTAAATTATCATTCTTACAAATGTTTTTTTTTGTTTTCATGCGTTGTGTATTAAAAGGCTTCTAAATGAATCACAATCATAATATGATCATAATATTATTGCGAGGTTTGAACACAACCATGAAGGAAACATAAATATTTATCTAACATTACACTTATAAAAATGAATTACCTGGATGACCGAGCATTGCTCGGCTTTTTGATCTGAACTTGACTCTACTTGAACTACCGTTCAGAGTGATTTTTAGAGAATTAAACCTACCTAGATCGATATATTGCCTCCGAATCCGAAAATATACGAATTTCCATGAAAATCGTTGGAGCCGACTTAGAATAGCATCATCAAACTTCCTTCCCGCGGCTGTCATAAGTGGCGACTAAGAGACTGGAAGATTTCATATTCTGTTTATTTCAATTTTAGGCTACAGGCTGACAACGTGTCACTAAAATAATATACAATATCTTATCGTTGACGCTCTGCCTATTCCACAAGATGTAAATGTGTAATTACATAAATACATATATCACGCCGTAACCCTTGCAGGGTAGGCAGAGCGTTAACGTAAACGAGTATTAATATATATATAAAAACTTATTTTAATCTGTTCGTTTGGTTCCTAGTAGGTGGCGCTGGCTTTGAAAGAAAGCTTTTTTCTAAAGTTTTGCAGCGATTCCCTATAAATGAAAGTTACTGGACTTGACAAAATAATCCCTCAATCTAAGAAAATTAGATCAGCGTCACCTAATTTAGACATGTGTTAGTTGAGGTGAAAGTGGAATTGTGACTAAAAAAAGGGATGTAGCTGCTGGGACTAATGATTGATTCACTTTTTTCAGTAGAATAATTATCATAAACATTCGCAATCATCGGGTCATTGGACGACTTGGTGTCCCACACGAAAAAAGATAATAAAACAAAAATATTTCCCTGTAGTGAGGTAAATAAAACATTATTGCCATAAACAGCGAAAAAGTTTATTACCAATCCTACCACAACTTTTTGCGGTAAGTGCGGTGCCGAAACGCGATATAAAAATCCAACCGCTAACATTACAAGTGAAAGATAATGACAAAAGGACCATCCACAAGACAGTAACAAAATCTCCAATACTTACAAGAATAAATCCCGAATTCAATCGTTCCACCTGATTGTACAAAAAACCCTTCCATAACCACAATACGACTCAACTCTCCCAGCGAACCTTTTTTTAAAGTAATAATATAATACATCCCTAATCATACATTTTGGTTGCTTTATTCAACCCGCTGTTTTATTTCATATCGGAATAGAATATAAAAATAATATATAGGTCGTTCGTCGACTCAGTCTCCCGGGCGGCAGAAGACTAGGACAAAACATTGATGATGATCTGGGACCAATGAACAGCTTTCCCTAGAGAGCTGTAGGTATATTAATTAAAAAATACATAAAAATTAATACAAATATGAATAAAATAAATTATCATAATAAATGAACTAGGGTTTTTTGGGTCGTTGGAAGAGTCGGTGCCCCACACGAAAAATAATACCTATATATTAGTTACTACAAAACTCAACCCGAAACTTTGGATAATAATGTCTGCAACGCGCTTGGCCGTATTTTAAAAAATGGATCTATCACATTTTTATTTAGTGTCAAATTATTAATTTTTTTATTTCAATACGGGTTGCTGACAAGAAAGTAGAGCCTAGGTAGGCAAGTTACATGTAGGCAAAAATCTACAGGGTGCCAAATGAATTAACACTGAAAAAAAGGAGAGTAAAAAGATTTTTGTGGAATGGGTATCCAGTTTAGAAAGAGACTGAAAAGCTATCAAAACTCTAAGGGCCCCACAAAAAGCTACGACGCACTTACGAACGTGAGTCTGCCTTTTTTTTGTGTAAAAATACATTTTTAACATGCGCTTAAAGCGTCTTTTTAACGGGAATTTCTCTTTGATTTGTTGGAAAACTATCTGGGCTTGTTGGTAAACTGTCTGATTCGATTGAGTGCTTCTGTATCATTGCTGGCAGTTCTTGAATAAATTCTGGAAAACTGCATGATTACAAAATAAAACTACGTTTGTTTGTGGTTCCTAGATCTCGGCTATCTCTGTTGTGCTTCCGAAGGTCTTCCAGATAATTGTACCACTTTCTGCTTGTTCCTGTTTTAATATACCGACACCAGTATTTAGTAATCACCCTGTGCAGCCAGCAGCAGTAGTCGACCTCAATCAGGCAGCAACTGCTGAATCACGGCGATTCGTCGCGGCCTCTACCCATTCGAGTTTTTCTACCAGCCCGCGAGTACCAGCCGGCTACCAACTGGGCCAACTATCGTTTAATACTTCCCAAACAAAACATTCTTACTAAAGCATGTTGTAACAGAATCTGATAAAGAGTATAGAAAAGTGCGATCAAGTGGTTTTATCACAACAAAAGATACCAAGAATTATGCAAGATTTCCATAATTGTAGAAATAGTTTTAAACAAAAAATACAATGAAAAATATAGACTTTCCGAACCATAACCTTACAAAACAGAGAGAGAATAAAATACAATTTCCTGTTTTTATTGATCAGAATAGAAGCTAACAAAACGATTGTTCGAAAAAGTTGCGGTGAACGACGCCATCAGCGGTCATCTTCCATGGAGTTTACTAACCCTAAAATAACTGTCTGCTTTTGTGGTCTAAACCCGACCGAAGGGCAATGCGTTTTTTGATACCTATTCGATCACTGAAAAATTCTGGTTTTAATATCTGACAACTTTTCGGTCTAAATTCGACAATATTTCAAAGAAGAATGTTAAAATGTGCTTTATTTTCTTTAATACATTTAACATTCCAATAAGAATGCGACAGGGGGCTCACCATCGATCAAGTTGGCCGGTCTGGATTAACTCAAGACAAGTGTCCCGAAAATGATCCATTATTTCCCCCTTTACCTCATCAGTGGACTTTTGTGCTGACCCCTGTTGTTTTAATTCCTACTTTTAGGGTTGACTTGGCAATCGGAATTCGGATAGGGTATCGACGATGGATAAACTTATTGCAAAGGAAACTAAATGAGATAGAGCTAAACCGCGAAACATGTTCCTAGGCATCTATACGAATGCGTACATATTTTATAAGCAACAGGAAAATTGCTAAAGATTTTATTCCGCGATACGGAAGATGACGCACTCTAAGAAGTTACCTTTGTTTTAAAACAACGTAGCAAACGTTCTCGACAAAATTTCCGGAGCTTTAAGAAAGTAGAAAACTGAAGACAACGGCATAGTCGGCTACTTAATGGATGTATTCAATAAGAACGAGTAAAACGACATTGCTTTGCCAGGACGAAGTTCAATAACTACGAATAGCCAATAAAATTACAGTGAGAGCACTAACGAACAGTGTGCCGACTGCCGACCCGTCTGCTGCGAACTGCAACTTACGAAAATACGGGAAAAATATCTCCCGCCACGCCCCGGGCGCAATCAGCCGTCCCTTCAGTCGATTATTGCAAATAACTATTATTTCCTTCTCCTTTCAATTGGCAGTGAATGCAGCCCCGACATTTCTCTTTGTATTGCTAATTTGGACGAGGTACCTCCGTTATAGTTTATTTACTAAAAGAATTCGCAAAGCAGTATGCTATACGAGAAGAAAATTCAAATAGGAATACTATCGAATATTGAGACTTAAAGAATAATCGAATACAATCTTCGGGTTTGGATACAATAATGCTAATACAAACATTTGTCCATCTGACATTTATACAATCGCTACGATATGGGGCCGCAAAATCCCGACGCCACTATTTTATTCATCAGAAAGCCATCCCGGGTAAATCCGGGCCATTGCATTTATGAATGAAACAATTTTCCAGTTTCGCTGCGATTTTGGCAGGCAATTTGCTAAGCGGTGGCCGACCATTAGTCATCGCCGTATCGACGCGTCTAGTAGATTGGTCATTTTTTGTCCGCAATATGGGATCATGTCCTCCAAGGGTGCGTTTGCGATATCATCTTTTGTTCAAACGAGCTCCGTGAATATGTTTTTTAGTATTGCCATTTATAAGGGGTCGTTTCTGAGCGACAAGCATTTTTAAGATAACTCAGATTTACATAAGGATGATGATAAGGATAAATGAAATAAATTTTAACATAATGATGATTTGGTATAACAACTTTGTTGATTTATACATAATTTAAGTTTGTGGCTATGTTCAACATTTAAGAGACGTCACAATAAAATCGTAACAACATATATCCGAAACAAGAACTCCCATTAATATCTAGGTACTAGTTGTTTCTACTGTTGCTGCGGTGCACTTCAGTTCAACTGTTTGTGATGTAAACGGGCAATATTCAATCAGCATCTTTGGACCATCCCATTGGTATTCATTGTGCGTTTGAAAAGAAAATTGGATATGACGTGATTAAGAAAGTCCGGCTAAAGAGCGGCAATTTGGCGCTCGCACAAATCGCACGTCCCAGCGGACTCGCCAGCGCCGGACGCCGGACGACACGCTGCTTTATTTATTTTTGTCAAGACCATTGTCACCAATGGATTTGTTCACATTGACGGTATGTTTTTTGGAAGCTTAAATACTCTCAATTCTTATCTAGGTAGTAACTACCTATGAGAACGAAGATACAAATGCGAAAAAAGTGCTTACTTACATACCCGTAGGTATTCGACAGAATAAATCTTATACAATCTATTTGGTTAGTTGGATAAGATTTAAAAATGCGTATCCTAACAGAAGCAGGTATATAAACTTTTATTAGATACAAAATAAATCTTACCCCAATAAATTAAAGTGATCTTAGTTTTAACTTACATACACGGAGACCCTTTTACTTTTTTATCTATAATAAGTTCATATCCTCTGTCAAGCTACTGTTGACTAGACAGGATTTCTATTGAGATCACGATCTATCTTCTGAAAATACGTTGAGTCACATTAGCCTCATTTTAAAACCAGTTTTGATTGGTCATCGTATTTTTGTCATTTAACGAATCCCTAGATACAAAACTTTTGGTGCAAGTGGAAGATTTCGGTATTCTTTTTAACAAAATAATTATATTTAAGTGGGTAGGTACATCATACTTGATTAAAATTAATATTTTTCATATAACTTAGTTATAAACATGTAAGTGATAAGTATATCATCGATCGTATCATCTTTGTCACCTCAATAAATCGGTCGTGATGATGCAGTAGCATTGTCATGGACAGTCGAAGGCAAACCTATTGAGGGCGTTATTTCGAAAATTTGTCGAGTCATATTAGTCTCATCTCAGGGGTGAGCAAAGTAAAATGCCCGTCCCGGGAGACGCTGCCCTTAGATTATTCCCGGACCGACACAAAGGCTAACTGTGTTGCTTGTGAACTAGTTTTAATAAGATCCGATCCAATCTATGTTATTTTTGTATGATCTTCCTTCCGGAGACTCCCGACGGCCAACGCGATGATCAGCGCTTTCGTAGCAGCACGAAACGTGGCAAACATCTGCTGAATTTCTGACACCGCTTTCGGTTAACACCTGATACTCTCTTGAAACCCACCTGACACCACCTGATGGATGTCTACCCATCTTACAATTACATGACTCCTGTCTGACACTCACTTGGAATTGGTCCCCTCTTTCTATAGAACATTCAGTTTGAGCCTGTCACTCACCAACACCAAATGACATCACCATAACTCATGCATTGTTGACGTAAGGAACACCGCGTAACCGAATCTTCTATTAGTGTGGGACACCGAGTCGTGCAACGACCCAATATATATAGAGTTTTTCCCTAACGCTGGTTATATAATTTTTCAACCGCCTACTACAAGTAGCAGACTAGCCGATAAATCATGATTCCTCCTACATCTCACTACCTCGATTTCAAAATCTCATTTTGAAAATCTTTTCATGAAAATGATACACAGTAGCTATTACGTATGGTTTAGAATGGTATTTTTTAGACCATTCATTGATTGATTCATTTTTAATTGATTAAACCTTTAGAATACATACATACACATACACACATCACGCTTTCATCCCTTGCGGGGTAGGCACAGCGTCAACGGCCGCAAGAATACGGTCGCTATCGCCACGTCTGACATTTTTGAGCATTGTTTTCCAAGGTTGTTTCAGAAAACCTTTAGAATAATGTTTGAAAATAAGAAACTAGATCACAGCTTTGTTAGTACGCAATCACACTTAGCGTAAATAACGGTTCTTGATAACCATCTCCGAAGCAGGATCCGGCGGATAATCGTCAGTAATATCAATAATCCTTGGGTGTAATAAGCCGATGACATTTTCATTTCCTACGTCAAATATGGACGCATCACCCCTCGTTTTATTTAGTTAATAAATACCCTCCGTATAAATAAGATATCGCGATATTTGATCATTTTGTTAATGCAGATGCTATCTTAGCACAGCGAAACAGCGTTGGAAAAATATTCAGGATATATAAGAAAATGTTTGGTAAAAACGATAAAAAGCTAGACCGTATGCAAATACTAAGAAGCAAATTGTTAGTTCTTATCAAAGAACATGATTCATAAGTTCTAAAACAAGCTACGAAAATTTTTAAGTAGTAAAAACATGAAGTTGTTCACCGGTGAAGGTTAGAATCTACATGACCATTTATTTGAATTTTCTGTAAGTGACCGTGGGGCTTCTAAAGCCCAAGGGAGGCAACGGTTGACTAAATTCCAAGGGTTCAAATATCCACGCTTTTAAAGAAAACTAGCCGACCCTTAAGTGTAGGGTGTGAATTTCTCTTTGAGAACTTTCACGAACTGATAAATTCAGTATTCAGTCCTACTCTTATATCAAAGTGGGAAAAGTTAGCAAGCTCTTTAGCATAAAGCTACGGTTCACAAATCGTGTCTTACGAAATAATTCTTCTGAATAGTAGCAGTAGCAAAATAACCACTTGAAATACCATCAATTACTAAAAGCATATTGTTGCCATCTTAATAAACTCTTCGTATTTATAAGCGTTCGTATTCAGGCACGACAAAACCACTTGAAACTAACAATATAACTTGTCATACTCGTCATAATAATACAGACTCCAGAAGAAAAGACTACGTTTTATTCCGAGGGTTGTAATTATTTGTTAAGGAATATCTATAGTAGTCACATATTATAGCTATCGAAAGGTAGTCGAAGGATTTTACACAAGATGATTATATGAAATATTTTTTTGACATTATTACTATTATTGTTAGCCTGTGTCCCCCGACTGCAGAGCAAAGGCCTCCATCTCTCTTCCCTTTTTTGAAATTACAATCGAATTAAATGTTAATTTTTCAGATTTTATAATCATCAGTGTACCTGCCAAGATAAGATAAAGAATAATAATAATGAGACACAGTAATATGTTTCAAGGATTAGGTATTTAAGTTTGCATTAATCTGCCTTGTAAGACAGATAAAATACTTAAAATTTATGGCAAGTACTTAATAAATTTTACGGCCATAGGTACCTAAAATAATGTAATGAAAATTGAAAAACACAATATTACTTTAACGCACAAAGTAGTACTTCGCACTTTACATCGTTATATTACCCCTCATACGCCTGAACTCTAATAAACGCATTTAACCACAACAATAAAAACCAATGTTTGGATTCGTGGCCATTCAAGTAGAAATACTTAAAAATTCCCATGCGCGATGTAAAAGGGCTGACAACAGAAAGATTAGAGACCCCATCGCATACGGGGTTAATGGCTAAGGTGTCGACCTTTCAACCCCGTTCAAGCGATCGACAATTAAACTAGTAGCTGCAAAAGAGTCTATTGATCAGTGTACCTACCTGTGCTTAATCTGCTCCTAAGTGCAACGCGATTCGACAGATGGGAGCTCAAATAATATTGTTCAGTGACAGGGGTTTAATGTCTAAACACGGATTTTCCCGCATCAAAGACTAATAAGGAACTGTCGCATTTTAAACATCTTCCGTATTTGATAGTCAGATGCTTTGCGTACTAATGCCGATGGATGGGTAGGTTTCGGTAAAAGCCGCTAGTTAAGATCCGGTGTTTGGGATATAAAAGATCTTAAAGATTTTTTGAAATGACTGCTAGATTACTCTGTTGTCGCTTTTTCAGATTAAGGCATTATCTGTCCAGTGCATAATAAAAAAAAACTATTACCCCTGTCTATAGGAAATCACTGCTGAGTTTTTACATCATTCGCACTAGCAGCGCCAAGTACTAAAAAGTAAACGGACATAATTATTTAAAAAATCCCATTACATACATACATATATCATGTCTTTATCTCTTGCGGGGTAGGCAGAGCGTTAACGACCTCAAAAATTTCCCATTCTATATTAAATTCAATAATGAATTAATTTTATCTCTATTAAAAATATAAATGATAGATGTGTGACTAATAGGTTTGGTCGGTTGTCATTGTCATATATCTACATCACACGTAATTTCTACAACTGCAGGTATTAAAGTTAGAACCTTACTGGATCTGTCATCTCGCTAGCCGTCATAATGATAAGTAGAAAGACGAATTCCTGGATCCCTTGGGAAAGCTAATTTTTCCACCCAGGCTCAACTCAATTTGTCCCGGACACATTAACCGTAACTACTGCGACACGGTTGCGCACTGGCCGCCTTTTTACGACCCGGCCCGGGTTCGATTCCATCGCACTTTTTTCCTTCAGTTTCTCCTATTTCAATTTGCAAGAAAATTATTTTTGGAAAGACATTGGAATGCCATTTTAGTATCTATTTCTGTAAAGATAAGGTAGAAGTTCCTTTCGTTTATTTTGGACGTTGGGATTTTTTCCAGCCTAAGCTTACCAATCATCACTGACCAGTTCAAGGCTTCAATGTATTCTCGATATAGGGCTCAGCTACTTCAGCTTTTAGGTTTATTTTTGCTCGCGGAGTTGATGGCGAGTTTGGCTTAGGGGTCAACGCGTTAGTAGCGTATTGTGGGTTCGATTCCCAGGTGTACGTGGCGTCGAGACACGTACGGGTACACTTAAAGACAGCCACTTCTATAGTGAAGGGAGGTCCGTCATAAAAATTGGACAGAACAAAAAGATCTGGAGTGGTCTTTAGCGTTAATGTTTAATGTCAACGAACCAGAAATGCATAAAGTTAAAGAATAATTTAGATAACATACATCTCTACGTTAAGATCAACAACAAACCACACATTTATTCCATCCTTAAACTAACCTTCTCTTCAACTTTATTCATCAGGACTGCAAAGCGTGAAATTGTTTTGAATCTGCAAAAAACGGGTATGCTGA
This sequence comes from Keiferia lycopersicella, assembly GCA_029255805.1. NCBI lineage: Eukaryota > Metazoa > Arthropoda > Insecta > Lepidoptera > Gelechiidae > Keiferia > Keiferia lycopersicella. The sequence goes on from JARACZ010000001.1 coordinate 19,976,765, forward strand.
AAATAGGTACATAGTGAGAAAGTTTTCCACAGATGGAGACAGGAGACTGGGGACCACTTATCCATTTGGCTGTGGAAGGCTGGAATCCGAATGCCTCATAAAAAATTTAAACTGAGTGCGGCACAGAGAAAGAGATCCACAATTTAAACTTTTATTTTTTCAAAGTCAATTTTGTATAGGTAAGACTTTTAGAAGTCTGTTTCCGTTAAGTTTAATACTTATTTAGGTGGGAATAGAATATACATATTTTCAAGAGACATTGCATGGATCCATTTTGAAGAACATCTCACTACCAGCATAGTATTAATTTACTATGATTCATAGGAGTCCCAAAAGACTTTTCCTAATGAAATGTTTCACTATTGACCTTGTACGCCCCGCCCGTGCAATCGTATAAATATCATTGCGTAGATGAAGGTAAATTGACACACTGGCTGTGTGTTTAAGACATTATTGCTGCAACGGAGGGGCTAATCTGCTCAGAAAACAAATTGATCGTAATAAGGAAATATAGATACCAGGGTATTTAAGCTAGTGTCTTTTAATAGGACAAACATTAGGCCGTGTTCTCTGGATTCAAAAACTAAATGTCATATTTATGTTTCACAAATATTACTTTTTTCATAGTCAGTTTTCAAACGTTTCTTCATAGCCAGGGGCGGTCAACCCTCGGAAACTGTAAAGTTATATTTTAAACAACGTAATGCGTTACCCTTACAATGAGCCGGCACTGACCAGGCCGACCCTTGAAAAACATTAAATCAAGTCCAATGCGATTGTTGTTCTGTACTTTAACTGTTAGCTGCGTTTATCGGAAAATTCCATCTCATATCGTTAAAAAGGGTTTGTTTAGATTTTCCTTTTAAGAGTTGTTAGTCCCCGAGCTGTAGTTATGTATGCCATGATAAGGATTTATTACTTCTTTACTTTAAAACTTGAGTTCACTTTCGATTGCCAATCGAGAAAAGCCCTTAATATGGTAGGTACGGTGTGCGGATTTCCAATATTTAGTTACTCGTGTATATGTGTATAACATGGTGTAGAAAATGTAAACATTTTCAATTCTAATAAATATATGTAAAGTAACAACAGCTGTTACCGCTCTGCCTACCACGCAAGGGATAAAGGCGTGATATATGTATGTGTATGTATGTAAAGTAACAATTCGAAAAACAGTAAAGGCTGAAAGCTAAAACAAAGCTAGATGGAACGTATAAACAAAGGCGACGTTCAATTTTCAAATGACCTTACTCAGGTGTCAATAAACCTTAGTCTCCTGGGACGAAGACGGGAGTAATCGCGCGCGATCGTAAAGCAGACCCATCAGGGGATCGCTTACGGTGCACCTTATATAGGTGCTGGGCTGGTTTAGCACCCCTGGCCATAAACTTTCAGCTGATGTGTCCGTTGTTAACGTCCAGTCAGCCGGAAAGAGTTTCATTAGGTGCTGACTGTAGACTATTCCGGTTAGTGGCTTCCAAAGTAGATCTTAAAGCTTCTGTCTTAGCTTTAAAAATGGAACAATTTAATATCGATGAGGTCTTTACTGCTGCACAATGTTCATCAGGTCGCTCGTCAATTCGGAGTCCTACAAAAATGAGGGAGTTTTCTATCTCATATCATGTGTTTCCCATCTGGCTTCAATACAAAGTGCTAGGAGTTTCGAAAATCAATGAATAACCACATTGCATGCAGGTTCCAATCAGAAATCTATTATGTCGAAAAACGTTGAAAGGAAAAGATCGATTATGCACTCAATAGTCCAAACGATCCTAACAGAGTCAATTCAAAAACATCAAAAATGTAGCTGTGGATATCATGACAAAACAAGCCAGAATGCGCAATTGCAGAAGAACAGTCAAACAGAAATTACATCAGTCGCCGCTCTCCGGTTCACATTAGTCGTCATAAAATGTAAATGTCCCGTTTAGTCCATTTTAAATGTAAATGCCATACGTCTGAGTAATAAAACAGTGGTCTCATTAATGGCCCCGCCTTTGGGTAGGCTGGGGGAGTGGCTACGCGAATACACCCACCCGGCACACCCAAGTTTTTGACGAATATTTTTTTTGCAAAATTAATGTACAGTCGCGGTAAAAGTGCGTATGGATTAGTGTGAATAAAACTGTAACTCAGAACCTCGAAACAAAAAAAAGTAGAGCAAAGAACCTAACAAAAAGGTTGAAGCTAATAAAAAGCCTATCGTTCCTAAACAGGCTAATTGATCTACCCACAAAAAATAATTATATATTAAAATCATCATTGGCCTCATACGTCTGTGACAGACCATTTAGTCAGTATGTGAGGCAAGAGTGCTTTTCATGGCTCCTCTTCACATACACTGCGTTGACTGGGACGTAATTATGGAAAACGCAGGGCTGCCCAAGGACTAAAATAACTACATTCAAAATGGCTAACGATATGTTTTCTTTACAGCATCCTCGAGCTTCGAAAGGAGAAGAGCAGAGACGCAGCTCGCTCCAGGCGGGGGAAAGAAAACTACGAGTTCTATGAGCTGGCCAAGATGCTGCCGCTGCCGGCTGCCATCACCAGCCAGCTGGACAAGGCCTCCATCATACGGCTCACCATCAGCTACCTCAAACTGCGCGACTTCTCCGGGCACGGCGACCCGCCATGGAGCCGAGACCCCCCACCGACAAGCAAGGCGTTGAAGGGTTTGTCTTTTTAGTAACTAAATAATCGAATATAACTACGCACTTAAAAAAATAAAATCAGGCCATAATCAGTCTAGCCGGAACAATAACTCTAAAGATCTAAATAAAAATGTAATACCTACTGATATTATGGAACATAGAAAACATACAGGACTACAAATAGGAGTAATTGACAGGAATCTAGGCTACGACCTTACAAAAATAAAAATAGAAAACATTGTAAGAGAATTAATCAAGGGGAACAAAAGATACACGAAGATATTATGTAGGTAAGTCAAGACGAGAAAAAATTATCTCTACCACAGCATTATCCAAAAGACGAATTTCTTTCTCAAAAGCTCTTCGAAAACAACACATCTTACACAACTTTTATACGTATATACAAATTTTTTACCGACTATTAGATACTATGGAAAAAGATATGTATTAACCCAATTTTAGGAATACAAAACTTAGTAATAAAAACAAAAAGGTAAGTAAGTAATTTCAGTTCATCGCATCGCACCAAACCTACACCCCATCTCATAGAACTATGCAAAATGACTGAGTAGGTTTAAAATAACTGAAGAGGGTCGGCAAATCAGATTTTCCTTCGTCAAGTCATTGTCGGTGCTAACCGTGTTACCGCACCCTCGTACCGACAGCAAAACAAATGATTTTATGTCTACCTCTACAGTTAGTAAATGACAGCAGTTACATCGTGTAATCGGAAATATTAGGAATATCAAGAGTTTAGGAAGTGAGTATAAAATTAGAGAACGGTATGTCTTTATGGAAAACGCGGGTGATTTTTCGAGATAACCGGTTATTTAAGAGTGAAAATAAATGAAAGACGACAAGCACAAAAACGAATGGTAACAAAAATAATAAAACAAAAAACATTCTCATTAAAATTTACAAACGTCTCTGGACATTTCCTGCGATAAAATGCAGAACTCAATATTTAAAATAACGGCAAATTTTTGGTCGGGTCACTGCTGGTAACTAAAACCAAACTTACAAACAAAAATCATGTTCTTGTGCGTGTTCTACTTATTTTTCTTAATTTTCTCTTCTCACTACGTTCAATGCTTACATTTTGAATTAAGATTGCCACATTACTTATCAAACCGATATCAAGTATTTTTCATTGTCTATCTTTTAATTTACCGTAAAAATCCTCTTAAAATCTTCGGATAAATCACATTTATTGGCAAGCGAGGCTTACTCGCAAATAAATGCGCCTTAGGGACTGATTCCCGCAATACCTCAAATAAATATTACCCCAAAAAACAAACGTTTGTTTTACTAAGTCAATATTACACACGTGCTTGATTGCATGTAGAAAATACGAAACGAGATTTATGGCTGTTTTCCGAGATATTTTACTATAGGTACTTATGCAGGCATACTTACTTGACTGAGCCAAGAAATGTATTAGGTAGCGGGTGTGTAATAGGCAGGTAAAGGTATGTTATGCATGATTATTTATTTCCGTTATCATAAAGATTGGGTTTTAATTTGTATCCTATATTTATTCAATAATTGACATTTAGTTTTATTTTACATCGATGTTCTAAATTGATGTCCTATTCAACCGATTTTCATGAAATTTGGCACACTGGTATAGGGTAACTTGGATTTACACATAGGATATTTGTTATCTCGAAAATATGTTCGTGTGGGATGCTACGGGAGTACAACCGACTTCCACGCGGGCGGAGCCGCGGGCGCCCACCAGTCTACTATAGCAGTGTAGTCCAGTTGGAAATAATATACGTACCTAGCTACTAACCACCACCCAACATCTCTCCGTTTCCAGATCTAAACAATAACTGCAGCCATAGCAACTCTGAAAACAATATTTACGATTTTAAAGCTCAAGTTTTTTTGTAACATATGGTGCATCTTAAAAGAGGTTTTTTAACCCACACTGTGGTACTAAATTCGTAACAAGTGTGCCAATAAAACGCCCTGCGACAAATCCAATTTTGGCCCCTAATGCGCCTAATGCGACCACCGGGCGAATCACTACGTATGCCACTGTCATTTTAACTCAATTTTCAAACGGGCTTTCCTTCCCACCTACAATACATGTATTCAAATAAAAATATTCGAGACTATAAAACACAACAGTTTAGGGGTGTCAAAATTGTCTCACAAAATGTTTTGCGGGTTAAATTTTGGACTTTCGAATGTACTCACGTAAGCAATAAAGATTTAGAAGGGAGTAGAATTTTGGAAAATATTGTCGACGTATCGGGAGAATAAAATAGCTGCCTGCAGTTTGAGATGTGTTTTCGAGTAAGTTAGCATTTACTATTTGCGTTTTTGTCTCGAACGCTTCTTGTTCAAAATTTGACAAGACATTATGCATTAAAGAAATATGTATAAATCTCAAGAAAAGTGTTCACGAAACCACACATTTATCAAATCAAAAGAACTATTGAATTTGTCAACACCTAAATTGTAAAAGACACCGCATCTATTTAAAAATCTTAATTAAGTCAGTGGGGCTAGTCCCCCGGTGTAACAATACTCCACGAATTGGGCCAAATTTTTTAATCTAATCAATTAGCAATCAGTGCAAGCGATATACTGCTTGTTAGTACTGCTTATTTGGCGAACGTGACTTGGTTGGTTTATTCAAATTAAACTGGGGTTCGTTTGACGATTTTGTCTGAGCCGATTAATTGGCGGTACCACTGTGCGTCTTGTGGTGGGTTAAACTTGGCTTAAATTAGGTTACTGTACAAAGATGAGCCGAGCGAAGTTTGCACAGAATTAATGTAGGTATTTCTGTGCAGTTACAGTTCTCTGGACTGCTGTTACTTGTTAAATCGTAAACAATAAGCGATCGAACTCATCGAAAGTTAAGAAAAAAAATATCTGTAAGAATTTCAATTACCGACATATTAATTTACAAGATATACTCGTAATTACGTTACTACTTTGGAAGCTCGTTTAATATGTGTGTATTTATAAAAGATGGGTTTATTAACTACTAATTACTACTGACTATAGTACACTACCTGTAACCCGCGGCTTCGCTCGCGTACTCATAGGGTTTATGAGATGATTGTGTATCTACTATGTCTACATATACTTAATACAAAGATCTATGCCTATGTGGCTCCACTTTTGCGGCTTGCGTGCAGAAATAAAACTTTCATCCCCCTTTAAACCCCGTTAGGGGTTGAATACTACAAAACATTAGAACACGTAATAAATTCCAAAGTTCTTCCATACTACGAAATTTGAAGCAAACATATCTAAGGAATAAAAACTTTCATACAAACTTTCAACCCCTGTTTTACCCCTTTAGGGGTTGAATTTTGAAATTTCCTTTCTTAATCCTTGCCTACGTTGCTCATAGAATACGCATGCCAAATTTCACGCTTCTAGTCCAAAGGGTTTGACCTATACGTTGATCTATGACCAATCAGTTTTGCTTTAAATATATTAAGATTAAGTACCTATTAGAAGTTTACTAGTAAGCCACCATACAAAGAAAGAACAGTAAAATGATAGAAATTAAACCAGCATCTACCAACAAAGTACATAGACCTATTGACAGTTTATAACGGTAGCTTCCTATGCAATCGGCTGGACATAGAATATATAATCAGAGGGTGATTTCCATAGTTGTCACATGTGAAATCGCTGGTTATGTACCCGCGGCATAATGGGGCGGTAATGAAATGATAGCCATCTACGAGGCTGACAACTACTGACAAGTTGACAAATTGCATCTGAATTAACTCGGTAAGGTCGGAGTCACACATCGATCATGGAGCTAACAAGAATTAAACAGAAGCATAATCAAAGTCACCTTCTGCCTTGAAATTGGTATTAACATTTATCACACTTATGCATTTTAATTTAATGAAAACTTGAATGCAAGAATTTTATTTTCTTAGGAATACCTTCAAATTATAAGTAAGAAAATAACCCTGGCACAAATGAACAATATATCACTGATGTTTCTATCGGCTGCCACACATCCTGCAACAAATAGGAAAGGATCGCGTCCGCAAACGCAATATTTCTCAATACTATAACAGGAGACAAGCCAGATAAATTCAACAAATTAACTCCGGGGTAAACACATGTTTCGTTCCCCATATTGCCGTTTGGTGGCAGCACGGTTGATTTATGGCATTAGGGCGACGAAAGCCGCGGTGAGCAGACGTGTGTAATTTTAAGCGATTTTTAATTTTTGAGTGCTCTTCCAATGGAGTGCATAAATACTTAGGCGTTTTGGAGAATTTTAGACAAAACTTTGGGTCAACTACCAACATGTCTCTATGATAATGAGTGATAACTGTGATAAGATAACAGATAAAAAAAAACCTACCCTGAAAAATTTTATTGAAAAAATCAATTCACAGAGTCAAAGAAGAATATTCGAATCATGTTATTAAACAATAGAGAAAAAAAACAAAACCACTAAGGAAACCGTCAGTTTTATGATAACCTACGTACCGGCAGTACGACGTCAATGATAAATAGTTTACAAGTTCTCCCTTGACCGGCGAAGGCCAGACTTGGTGTTATAATTCACGTTCCTTAATACAACTCTAACGTAAATCATAGCACGGCACATCTGCCGACGAAATAGAAAAATAACAATAAATAAAGGGAAAATACGTCCCGTTTTCCGAGCGCTAGCGAGCGACACGGGCTTACACGAAATATTGGAGAAAATGTGTTAGGATATTTCATTTTCACGATTTGTGCCCTGCGTGTCCTAGGGTCATTCGATGCCTCAAGATCTCACTCTTTAAGGTACCTAGCGGATACTGATTCTGATTTAGTGTTAGCGACATGTATCTCACAAGTATAAACATGACAATCCAGTAATCCGGTTTAAATTTTCATAGGTACTTAATAAGCCAAGTGCGACTTTATGTTATAAAAGAAATGTTAATAGCCCAACATGAGGTGGAAGATCCCTGATTTTAATGTTTGTCAGGTTGAGATTCTTTTTCCCTATTTTGGGTCGAAAATACTAAGGACATAAACAACGTATCTTTAAAACCTCGGCGAGTATAGCGTACCTACGAACGTGCCAGTTCCTTTCTTAGTAGTTTGAAATCCAATAACAGATGAGATAGATAAATGACTTTCCTTGACCAAGCGAGTAAATGGAATAAATTACAGACGAGTTCTACACCTTATCCTTGAGCCCTAAGCTTTCTTCCCGCGGATATAACCCCGAGCTTTCTTCCCGGGAATTTGGCCATCGCTTCAATAAGCAAACCCTTCCGCTAATCCGGGCTATAATGAACCGGGCACGTGACCAGTCCATATTAAACACATACCTACGCACACCCTTTGTCCCTTAATACCGCGGTAATAGGCTGAATCAATCGACCACTAATTCGCGTTTGTATATTAATTATCCGTTAATGAGCACGTCCCAGATTAGGTTAATATACATAAATCACGCCTATATCCCTTGCGGGGTACACATTAGGTATAAATTATTATCAAGGTAGATAAAAAATAACTAGATAAGTTTCAAGATACCTAAAACGAAGTCATATCAATTGTCGTCCGAAATGTAAATCCCATTAAAAACATTTTCATGTCAAGATATAGCCAAGGCGAGACAAAAAGACATCAGGTCTCAAATATAGCCAAGCTTCTCAATCTACACGACCTAAGTTCGTAAACACTACATTTTAATTAAAATGTACCTACGGCTTAGACGTTTCTCTTCCGTCGAAAAGGCGAATGAATGAACGCATTTTGTCTTATACTTACAAATATCTAGTTTCCTATGTGCTATTAAAAAAAACTGAAGAGGGTAGTTATCTGCCGAAACAGCCAAGCCATACATTTTAACTAAGATGTAGAGTTTATGAAAGAGGACTTAAAACGTGTACATTAAGAATCTTGGCTCTATTAGAGATCTGATGTCATTTTATTTGATTGGAGATAGCAGACGAGTATTGTTATGGGACATAATAAAAGTTATATCTGAACACAAAACATTTATTTTCAATCTATAGTTGCCGAAATGCCATTTTTGTACATTGTCCCTTCAGTCGGTGCATCACAATCATCACCCCGTGCTATTCTATATTGACAGTACGTGTTCAGCATTGCGGATCGTTTTCCGGGATTTTGTAGCTATTTTTATTTGGTATCGATCGTAGCCCGGCAGCCGCTCGCTTCGACCCCGCATCGCCATTTGAAGGGTTGTCGGCCCGTGTAATTGGCTAGTTACAATTCATTATTGTTTCGGGATCGTGATTTTCAGTCATTTTTCACTTATGGACTTTAACCGGTTCTTTCCTCTAGCGTTTTTCAAAAGAATGCGTGAAATGTTCTTTAGACTTTTGAAACAAATAAAAGTGTGTGATGTTGGTTTTGGAAAAAATCACGTAAACTTTGAAAGTATCAGTAATGAAGACCGATTGAATCTCCCGACGCATAATGTCCTAAATGCACAATGACCTAAACGTATAATGTCCTAAACGCATAATGACCTAAACGCATAACGTCCAAAGTCTTTTGGTTCGCTGTTTTGGATTTCGTAAACTACAGCTGTAGTGTACATTTAAGTACAAAACATCTGGTCAATCTAGTAGATAGAATTCTAAAATCTCAACCCAAACGATATCTTTAACTAAATGGAGTCTGTTAAAAATGCCGATCAATCGATAGCCCTCAATTGAAGAGGCCAACCACAAAGGGAGGTAATTCTTCATTAGAGTTGCCAGTCTTGCCAGGTTCCGGTCAAGTGCTGCTGCCCCTAGGGGTTGGCAATCAACGCTTCCAACTTATATTATTTTTGAGGGTGCGGAGGAATCCGCAGAAAAAGCTTATGTACCTATGTAACGGAATTTTCCGTGATTCAAAATACAAACTTCTTTTTTTTCATTGCCAGGAAAAGGGGCTTTAAGTCAGTTCGTGAAGTCAATAACTATCTAAAGAAAGTAAATGATGACAATTCAAACTATTTTTAAGTTTAAATTAAGAAGACTTGCAATTTGAACATTTCGAGACTTCTGAGCTTAGGGTTGGGTTTCTGGACCCAAAAGTAAATTCCTAATTACCAAAGAATCCTTTTTATTACTCTCCCTCAGAAAGACAAAAAAAAAATAACTGTATCCATGGCTTTATTTCTTATCGCTATTGCAGACCCTACCACAGCAGAGCATTAGAGTGAGTTTTATTTAATTTCGGCTTGTGAAAACAGCGACCCCCGGCCGATGTTAGCTCGCCCGCGCCGCACATGTCCGACACGACAAATATCTCTAAATGATTGCTCTATCCCTACTTAAACATACATACATCACCCCTCTTTTCCTTTGCGGGGTAGGCAGAGCTTTAACGGCCGCAAAAATAAACGGCCTCTTTTGCCACGTCTGACATTTTTTGAGCATGGTTTATAAGAAATATGTAGTGTTAAAATATCTCATCATTCTCCTTGCCTTAGAAGTAAAATGAATTTGTTTCCTGGACACTTCCTATATAGTAACTAACTACATAACATATACAAATTTTTGAATCGACGGCTCTAAAGTAAAATCTAAACCGTAGGGAGAAACCCCGCTAATAAGAGTAAAAAGTAAAAAACTTTTTATGTCTTATGAATTAGGGGATCTCTTACTATACTTAAAAATTTCGCTAATAATTTCTTTTTTATTAACGTGTAGGGAAGTATGTATTATATTTTTTCTTCCATTTGCTCGGAAATTGCGTCATTATTTAAAAAAAACAGACGTAAAAGGCATCATTTAAGTCGTCAGGTTTGTAGAGCCACGCAAACTCGACAATACTGATATTCCATTTTACTATTCGTTCGTGGCCCTAAAAAAAGTTCTTTAACTTCGCATTTTGTGACGTTTTTTTATGGAACACAATATGTTTGAAGTTTGAAGAGGCTGAATGTGCTTTTCCCGTGTATTTTTTTATTATTATTATTACATTGAACGTTGCTAACTCGAACGCATGCTGCTTGAGTATTTCAAAATTTATTACTATTTAAATGTGGATTTGTAATGATTCCTCACCAATGGAAGAAAAGTATTATAGCCTCCGCCAAAAATCCTATTTCTCGTCTCGTTCACTTGGAAAGGCCTCGACTTGGTCTCGCCATTCTAATGTTACTCGACCAGAAACTCGTCTTTTATTGGCTACTACCATAACGTACTATTATTATTTGTCGAGATTCTTTAACAGTTTTGATAAATATGAATCTTTGTACTTACGTTTGGCGTAACTAGCTAGGCAAGGATGAATTGAATGTCAAATTGAAATAGTTTCTTTGAGCAGGTAAATAAGAAATAAGAAAGGTAAATATTATAGTGGTCAAAATGGGGTGACTTATTAAATCAACTGCAAAAGTGGACGTTGCATGTTGTGGTCCGTTCAATTTGCTATTCTTAGGGGTTGTTAAATAAGTTACTGATGTTCGTTTAGAACTCTCTATAGAATCTAAGGAAAAATATAAAGCATTTCTAGGTATAACATTCGAATAATATATAAGCTGTGATTAGGTATGAAGCATCACCTGTTTTTGATGGTTTGCGGTACTATATTTACTCGAAACGAAACAATTCTGATAAATCCTGTTCCTAACACAAAGTGATATATAGGCTATTACAAATAGCTTACCTACAGTTAATAATAACAAAGTCCATGATAAATACCAAACTTTAATAAGTTTTGGTGACGCCACCTAAATGACAGCTATAATGACGACCATATCTGACTTAAGGGTAATGCCACGCCGCCGCCGAGGTGGTAATGAGAAAATTATACGAAGTCTTAGCGGCCTTAATAAAAATTTGTTCGGCTCGGCCATCTAGGGGTAGATCGAGTAAAATTAATGGTTTTATTAGAACCATTTCGAAGGAAATAAGATGGGAATGTTTTGCCAATGTAACTATTTCACAGACTCCTATTTTTATAAATATTTTTTGTTCAATTGTGAGAAAGTATGGAAAAAAAAAACTAAAATTATGTATTTTCTCATTTTATATGCAAAAAATTAACTTTTTAAACATTTTACTCAGCTTAGTCTCCGATTTTTCAACTTTGTTTTCCATACAAGCCTGGTAAAAAAATGATATTTTACGTTATGGATAAAAAAGTTTCTCGCGATCGGAAAGCAGTCAGATTAAAACAAATGATTAAAAGATGAAAAAACAAGTCCACAAAATAGTCAAATCTCATGTTTGTTTTCATGCAAAAGTTATGAGCAGGCTTGACATTTCACACAGAAGATAAATAAAAAGTTTCACATGGCGCATATTTGGAGCAGCAGCCATATTTATCCCGCAAGATGGGAGATACCGCGGCGTGTGCTTTATGACGATTTAATTCAACAAAACAGAGAAGCTACGTTTGATATGCCGACTGGCCTTCGTAGAGACCATGCTTTTGTAAAAGAAATACAAATACAATCATACTTCATATAGGGTAGCATAAATAATCCATCCAATAAAAATATTAAAATCTTTGATATGATTCACCTACTTACTCATCCCTTCTATATGTTATTTTTATTCTTAAACAAGATCATTGATTATGATAGTCAAAATATATTACATTAGCTAGCAGTAATTACCATAATTTAATAAAGAATACGTGAAAACATGAAACTGTGTGAATTTCAAACCATGGTGCTGCAGTCACGGTTGGTAATGTCAAAGTATTGCTTTATTTTTGAAGCAATAATAATGATAATCTTATAAAATATTGAAGTTTACGTCTTTGTTAAAAAGGAAAAATGTTTCTAACTACTTCTAGAGTAGAGTCGAGTCAAGTCAAGAGCAAAGCCATCACGAAAAAGACATAAATTAACAAAAAAAAATGCCGTCAAGTGTATATGTTTTCTATGCTATGGACGCTTGATCGCACGAAAACAATAGAAACTACTAAGCGCTATGTCTTCCCTAGTTGATATCAAGTCGGTCATGCTTGTATTGCTCATACGCAACGAATAAGTCACTTTCCTTATAGGTAGGTAGTACTTGCTGATATTGCCAAAATTTTAAATTAGTTGTTTATGAATTAGAAGCGTACCCAAAAATGCATCAGTCGGAGTCATTAAATTAACATATTATAACACAAACACATCATCTGTGAAGTGTCACTTTCGTAAATGTATATTAGCGCATAAAAGTTGCGATAGATAGATAGGTAGTAGGTATTGTATGCGTACTGTTGATGAAGCTCCAACATTCTCTCAAATTTTTAGCTTTAAATGTCGTAATAATTAAGTTGGCCTTTATTTGGAACGAATACTTTGGCAATGGAACAACTGGGCCAAAAACCTCCCATTTGTTCCAACAGGGAACAACTCAATGAAACAGATGGGAACAAGCGTTTTGTACTATCTATAAACAACGACGATGTAAAGCAAATCAAAGCAAGCAAACATAGTTAAGTAAGTGATTTAATTTTCCGCACCTTTCCTAAAATTAAATCTCAAATGTTACTTTCGGAGAATTTATTGGACCATATTTTATTTATTTATTACGTAGTACTTACTAGCAGTAGACGTAACTTTGAAGCAAGTGCAATGGGCCCATAGAAATGTGTATGGGTACATTCGTGACATAGGCCTGGGCGACTTCCTTGCAGGTGGTATCGCAGGCAGTTATTTTCAGAGTTGTATGTAAGTACCTACCTATCTAACAGGCCAGTCGTGTACGTGTGACGCGCCAACGTCACGAGGCGGCGAACGCCGGCGGCCGGCGTCACGACCGTCGGATGCGTGTCCTTGCTCTCAATGGACTAACTTTGACATCTCTGCCCAAACTGGTTGCAGTTACTTTCGTTATTTGGTGAAAAGATACAAAAATTAATGGCAGGTAAAACTCTGACACCAGAGTTCATCGAGTTGGACGACTCGTTGTACCACACTAACGAAAGTAGGCAGAGTTGGTTTTTGCTGCTAATATCGGAAATATAAACATCAATTAAATTTAATGTATCAAACAAATAAAAGAAAACTTGAGTTGCTCGAAATCAAACTATGATTAATTTAAGCATTACCCACTTGGCATTACTAATAATAGTTAATATTAAGGGTATACGAATCAAGTTCTATCTATCTTTTTCGCTCCTTATAGTGCGTTTCCGTGTAAATAAATTGTAATATAGTGTGTTACCGGCACGCAGGCATTTATTCAAACTGATGATTTTAGACATCTACATGTACCACCGTTACTATGGGGTCGCCCGCTAAATCACAAAAAAAAATGTCTTCCATAAATACTTAGTAGATAGTACCTACTAAAATACCAACTACCACTGCTAGTAGAAATCCGTAGTATAGGAAGTTATATCACAATGACGTAAATTTTGAAATTTCACCAAAACTAGTGTTTTCTGAGCTGTCACACCGTACAAAAGAAAAGGGGGAAAACTTTCTTATGGTTATTAAATAGCAAAACATAAAAAAGGTCTCGTAATATAAGTTCAGGTTCGTTGCTAAGTCACAATTTATACAGTAATTCAAAGCGCATGCGCTTGAGTAGTTTGCGTTTTAGGTATGTTTGAAACTGTTAGGTACTCGTAGGTACCACTCCGAAAGTTTAAACAATAAACTGGGTTTTTTTTTCGAGTTCTATACAACATTTTTAAGAAATTTGAATTGTTTTGGGAGCGTTTTTTTTAATTATTAAAAGTCCCCTATTGGACATTGGCGTCCCCACTTGGGGGTATTGCCACAGTCACCACCACGCTTGGCAGGCAGATTGGCGAGCGCTGTGCAAGATTTTGTTCCCTGTTCACTGCATTTATCCTTAGTCGCCGTTTACGACACCCACAGGGAGAATTGGGGTGATGCTATTCTAAGCCGGCACCACATTAAACATTATATTGAAACAATGTCCAAAGTCGAAAAGTGAAAACTGTTCCAACAGTATTACCGACTACAGAACTCATTCAGTCGTATACAAAATTACGAACTACAACTACGAGTGTATACGCATTTGATACATTCGTCTGCGCTGCTGGTATCACTATCCCGACAGAGTTGTTGCTACTGTGTCGGCCATGTTTCGATCCGTCTTGCGCGATGGTATCTGCCCGGTGGTGTCGGGTTGCGGCTTGCGCCCGCGCAGCACACCCGACTGCTTTACGATGACGGCGCAACGCTCTCGCTTTGTGTCCTCCAAATGGGTTACGGTGACAATAGTTGTAGTGAGATGAGTTTAAACGAGTACAAGACTCATAATATAAAAAGTTGAGAATCATTGTAAGAAAAAATAACCTTGAATGAAATATAGCTGCTTGAAGATTTTATAGTAGGTGAAAACCATTATAGTTTGTTCATGATACAAAAAGAGCACATTACGTTACAAAAAACAATTATAAGAAAAAATAGTGTAATGTATTGAAAATTACATAAGAAACTTACTTTCACAATATAACGCATTTTTATTTCGGTAAATAATAGCACAAGGAACAAATTAGAATAGATAAGTAGTTATATGTATGTACTTAAATGAAAATAATAATATGAAAAGTGGTAGCCTGTTGCGTTGATTGAGGAATATCGCTTTTAGGTCTCTTAATGTACGTATGTTTTGCATTATACTTGAAGTTCCCGTGAGTGAGGAACAAAACAAAATGTAATCGTATATTGTTTAAAAAATAAGAGCCAAAGATCAAATCGAATCGAGACCTAGGTCAAAATTAAGATCGGATTAAGTTCGACACATATTGTCGGGCAACCGACACAGATACATAGGTACACCGAACATCAAGCCTTAATCTCTTGTAGGGTAAGCAGACTATAAAATACGGTCGTTTTTGCCACGTCTGACAAATATTTGAGGACGATTTCGGAAAACGAGTATCACTGTGCACTATAGGTACAGGTTGTCAATTATCAAGTCGCGTGACATACGCAAGAAAAAAAATGGCTAAGCCAAAATAACAAATTTTAATTTGTATTGAACCGTCACCTAATGTAAATAAGATTATTTTCTTTACAAACTAAATCTTTAGTGTATAATTCTATAACCTGATTGTTTGTTTCAGGTGCTCAAAGCAGAAGAACAGCCGTAGGGCTTGCGATGGAGTTGTTTGAACAGCATCAAGGAACCCACATATTGCAGGTAAATACCACCTACATTATTGTCTCCATTACGTGTGAAACTGCGAGATGTGATGTGAAAAAAAAACTCATTGACACTGTCAAAGCTTCTTTTATAAACGGAAAAACTGGTCACATGGGTCACAACTAAGGAAAAATGTTTGATGACCAGAAAACTGAACTTCCACAAGGCTACTCAGACATTAGACTACACTGACATTAATTATGTCCGAAATCAATATACTCCGACATCTCTCTAGACTTGATCTGATAATTGTCTGATTTGAAAACGCAGGTCATTTTCTATGCGACTGTGAGACTCGGTATCGACACTCAAAATGAATGCAAACGTTAGACGCAAAAACTAGAGCGAAAACATACACAAAGCTTTCCACCCACACTCGAACTTGACTTTGCTTTGCATTGCGCAAGCGGTGGCCGACTTCACGGTTTTTATACACCGACCATACAATAGCATAGGCACAATAGATTGACCGCAACATATACCAAAATAACGAAACACCAATTTAATATTTCAACGGTTTCACTAATTTCATAACCAAATTAATAGAATACTATACACATTCTGGGGCACTTTGAAAGGGTTTGCAAAAAAATCCATTATACTGTCATTGGATCGTGTAAATTATATCGATTTGTGCAATCGACTCTGTCATTACAATATTGTGGGTGCTGCGGTTTTCTATTCCGCGGACTAAAAATGGCTGAGTACGTGATTCCTTGGCTTGTTTTTTTAGATACAAACTTAGTTTGCGGGACCAGTTGTACGTTTTGTTTAAAAAATAAGGACGTGCATGGTGGCACGCAGCTCACTGCTATAATATAGATTTGCAATAATATGAAACGCTAGCCCACTTATAAAGCATAAATTTATTTCTATGAATCTCATAGTATCTGGGAATTCTCATTTAAACACGATCAATCAATAAACTGATTGGTTAAATAATCTAGGCCCGCGTGGGTACTTACAAAACGCAGGTTAATAATAAAACATGACAAAAACTAAATTTGATGGCAGTCCATTATAGAAGATAAACTAAAATGTAGTCTTATTTCTCACTATCACCTCTCCTACCGTTTAGACGAAGATTAGGTACAAAAAATCTCATTCAACTGAAGTAAAGTACTTCAACGTCAAAGTACAGTCAACCGGGCTTCTCATTATTTGTACAAATTGAACATTTGAGATAGTTTTACTGGATAGCAGAGAATATCGATAACAGTTGTAGTCAAGTCATCACATAGGTAGTATATGACTTTGTGTAGGTACAAAATACGTTGCGCATCTCCTATGGGTATCAGGTTCGGATAAAAACCTCTGAGATTGATTTTGACAAATGTCAGTCAATAGGTGCAAACGACATCTCAAAATCGCACTCAAGATCGATCTCATAGTTAAGTGCCGTTTATTAATACGGACCTTAAGACTTCAGACTATTATTGTTGCAAAGCTTATCCTATTTCAAAACTGTCTGATGGGTCATCGGTTCTACTTTTCGTTGGTAAGGAAGGTAAACTATTTGACTTTAAGAGCGATGACACTTCTAGTAGCAGTTGCATCTTTAACATGGCTCGTGGTGTTTGTTTTTCCTAGCATTGTCTCTTTAACGTTTTTCTATAAACTATATACTTCTCATCAATGAAATCAAGACACTTTCGTTTTTATGATTTGTAAATACACGAAACCTATAAAAACCTGTTTCGATTTTTCTATTTTCAAACCTTGTTTTAGTCATTATTAACATAAACTTGCAAGGTGTCCCGGGTTTTGTGTTGAGAAGTGTAATAATGATAGATTGACTTTCGACTATTTAGTAATGTAGAACGCGGTTGAAAAATTCAGACACAAGGGTTTATTGGGTCTTTGGACGACCGGTGTCCCACCACACGAAAAAAGAGTAATGTAAGTAGAAATTTAAAAAAAAAACCGTGGCATGAACTTTCTTTACAAACATTCTCTCTTATGGCATAGTTAGTTAAATAGTCACAAAATTGAATACTGTTATAGTTGAACTAAAAAATGCTATACATGTATACGGTTTGTTCACAAACGTAAATAGGAGAAAAGTGTTGAAGGTTGTTGTTTATTGGAAGGCACTTATTATTATTATTCAGCCTAAACTGTCCCACTGCTGGGCAAAGGCCTCCCCTTTCTCTTTCGTGACTAAGCGGTCCACGGCTGTTC
This sequence comes from Keiferia lycopersicella, assembly GCA_029255805.1. Lineage (NCBI taxonomy): Eukaryota > Metazoa > Arthropoda > Insecta > Lepidoptera > Gelechiidae > Keiferia > Keiferia lycopersicella. The sequence continues at coordinate 19,994,694 of JARACZ010000001.1, forward strand.
GCCCCCAGTTCGGATCGAAGTCGACCAGGTCATCCCGCCACCTTATCCTCAGTCTCCCTCTGCGCCGGCGTTCTTGTTGGACAAAGTCTGTAGTTAGCTTGGCCCACCTCTCCGGGTGCAGTCGGCATACGTGGCCTACCCCATAGTGCCCAGTCCCACTTGAGACTTGCGGCTGTTTTGCCCACGTCAATGATACGACTTTTGGAGCGGAGGGTGTTGTTTCTAACACTAGCTGTCCGTTTTACACCTAGAATGCTCCGCTCCATTGCACTCTGAGCATTGCTCCCTACGTCAAGTTTAGAATTCTGTGATCCGGTCAGCGGCCACGTTTGTGCCTCGTGCCAGAACGGGCAGAATACACACGTCGATGAGTTTTTGCTTTAAACATAGTGGAAGGTCTCTCTTCAGCAGGTCCTTCATAGACCTGTAGCTCCTTCAGGAATTTTCTACTAGGCGATCTCCTTGTCTTGCCGGTTCTGGAAGGAGACTAACTGGCCCAGGTAGTTGTACTCGTCGACGTATTGTATTTCCTGTCCTTCGATTTCTATTCTTCGCTTGGCATAACCGGTCTTGACTTTAGTTTTGGACCGGTTCATATGAAGTCCAACTTCCGAGGCTGGCTGTATTAAGGCTTTCTAAGAGGTAGGATAGGCTTTGCGCTTCCCGTCAATAGTTTCACCATATGAAAAAATATGTTTTTTTCTCTCTCTTGTGGGTGTTCCCCTAATCTTCTAACCTCTGACAACCCTATAATATCCCAATTGATGTGAAGTGTTTCTTCGAGCTCTAAAAGCAGAGCGTCATTCATCAGCGTCCTAACATTGTATGTCAATACAATGAGCAATTTTGAGTCCGTTTTTAGGTTAGCCTGAGTCGTTTGGAACGATGTCGCCACGCGGCCCTTAGGCCCCAGCATTGCTACTGGAGCCGCCGGGCACTTGGGGCCGTTTCTTGGTTGTACTTATAATGTCTGAGATAGAGGGTTCGGTCCATAACCCGCCATACTGGTCCAGTGTGGTCGCCAGAGCCCCGTCCGTTGTTCAACAGGGTGTACCACGCGCAGGAGAGGTTGGCTTGAGTTTCGATAGATGGAAGTTGAAACCCCTTACACTACACGTAAGGGCACTTATTCATTAATAAAATCATTTTTTTATGGATATTTGTGTAGCGATGGTTAACAAACTACATTCTTATATATGCTACATAGTTAATTTATTATGATGAAATACATCTTAGTAGGACAATGCCACCAGTTTTCAAAATAAAAGTAATACTAAGACTTCTAACATTTGAAGAAACATACCTAGTGAAAGTTATGTAATACATATTTTGAATTTGTTCGCAGAGTCTCGATGGGTTCGCACTCTCAGTGGCAGCTGATGGAAGGTTTCTCTACATATCGGAAACTGTTTCTATTTATCTAGGATTATCACAAGTAAGTACAAATACTAATATCACAATTCAACAGAAAAATATAAACTTGGATACGCGGCATATTATTATGCTTGCTTCATATAACAACGTTTACGGCTAGGCTGTATCCGACAAAGTAAGGGTCATGGGAATTTGTGAACATATCACACGAACAAGTGATAGTTAAAGCTCAAAGACTTAAGAACAAGTTATCGAAGCGCAGTTTACAGGATATAGTGCATGATAACACGAGCTCAACCCATTCACACACGCACTCACACATGTAGGTACTAGCCGGTGTAGGTAGAGTGATGCTATCTGAAATTTTCGGCGGCGCTAGAAAGACATCCGGTGGTAACTGCAGCAGATCGCAGATAACTCTCTACACGTGTCGAGTTATGCCTCCTACGTGGGCTGCCTTTATAGGTAGGTACCTCTGCCTATCTATTTTTTGTTCACTGATATTTTAAAGGGTTAAGTTTCATGTGAGGACAGGTTTATGTTTTACGAATTTGATATTACGATATTTCAATATTTTTTAGACCTGTTGGCTCAAAGGTGAGCGATCAGTAGAACGACAACCACGGAGAAACACAAAGTACAAATTTAAAATAAACTTTTTTCGTGTACAAAACCTAGGGAAAAAACAAGGAAATCTACCTACGTAAGTACTTGAGTAAGCAAGTACAAAAAGCAAGCAAGAGCAAAAAACGTCAAGAATTATTTTATGAAACAACAAAAAGCATGCGAAATAAAATTAAATGATTATACAAAATTAAAAGGCTCTCTGAAAAGATCCGAAAACTGGGAAATTCTCATTTCCAACATGGCTGGCATCGGGGGTGGTGGGAGAGAGACGGGTAATGGGGGGAAAGGGACGATGCGACATGCCGGTCACGTCCCGGGCAAGGCGCGCGCGTGCTCCTCATCCTAATGCAGCTGCGAACCTAACCACTCACACACCCCCAGCGCTCGCCGCTCACACTACCGCCACCGAACATCTAAACACCTTCCTAGCACACAACGATCCATAAGTCTTCTTCACCGGCACACGCCTGTGTGTGTACACATATAAAATACATAAACTTCCTGGTAAATAAAGCGTAGATACAACTTTCTTATAAGTAAGGCTTGTGTTAGAGCTCCTGTTATATTAAGTTCTGTTGCGGGCATTTTTTCGGGGTCTGGAGTAAAGACTGATGATAACGTCGACAATGGGAAATCATATTTTTCTTTTATAGATAAAAGAAGCAAATGGATACTCTTTTTGTTCTGACTTGCTTCTTCGGCCCTTTCGAGAAAATTATTTACGTGTCGTTTTTTTGTTGATGGAAGGGAAAGGTTTGTTTATTGGATTAGGTTATCATTTTGCTTTTAGTAGCAATATGTTGGTAATGTTTATTCATGGTTAGGTTTTCTTTGAATCATATTAGTGTACGGGATAAATATATTTGTACCTTCAACGCGAGTACCACGTAGTCGTTTTCACGTTAACGTCAGCGCTGTAATATTAGTGGCCGATCAATCAGCAAATCGGTAAACATCATAAAATCCTGAGCTGAGGATCTTTCTCGGAAAAGACCACCGTAATGTCACCATTGTTTCTGGGATTCACATGCAAGGCTTGACTGCGGATACACGTCGCTTGAATGTTTAATAGGATCCCACAATTTATATTTTATAATAAATTTATTTAAAGAAACATTTGCATGAAATGAGATAGGGTCACTCGCCTTGGCAACTACTATTTAAGAAGTTTATGGTTGTTTTTTACACTTCGGCTGAAAATTTCATTTATCATATGCATCACGGTATTAATTTATCTATTTCTTTTTACTTAGATCAATGCGTTGAGTACAGGTTAGAACCCCGTTAACATCGTTTTGTTTCATTGCGTCATCGTAAAGTACATCTCGTTAGGTCGTAGAGTTGGTGTGGTTTCTATGAAGCCACCTGCTATGCGATACATGATAGCCAGCGTTCATTCATTTCATAACGACGACGGTGTACGTGACGCGCTGCCGTAGCCATCCCACCATTCAGCCGGCTGCCGGCGACTGCGGCAAAGTTCGGACCGAACCGTGCTTCATACGGCGTGTTAGGCGATCTGTTACGTTACGAATAAGCCGCGCGCATGATGAGTTCTTATCACTTTCAGCTTTTCCAGTCTTGCATCAAAGGTAATATGTTATTATTTTTCATAATGTAATTTTATTATAATAAGTATGATTTTGAGTCGACGAAGGAATGATAATTTATCCAGAAAGGGTTAAGGGTTAAACTTCAAGCCTCTCTGTACTGCAGTACCAGCATTCTCTCACACCGGAATCTGATCACAATTCCCTACTATACTATACAATGTGGTCAAATTCCGGTACAAATAGGGTTAGTTTTTCAGCAAGATTATGATGATGCCATTACAAGAAGGCCGTTTTATTGGCTAGACCTCATACAACCATTTAATAATATATTGTTTTGTCCACAGGTAGAGATGACGGGCAGCAGTATATTCGATTACGTCCACCAGGCTGACCACGCGGAGATCGCGGAGCAGCTAGGGTTGTCCCTAGCTGGGAGGGGGGGCGCGGGACTCAACAGCCCTGCATCCGGTAGCGAGGAAGGCAGTCAACATGGAACCAACAATCCCGATGGTGAGATATACCTACCTAGTGTTATTTGTTCAAATTGCCAAAATGTACCTACACAATCATACTTCTACTTTACCTGTACCTACTTACCCGATTCCAAAAGTATCTGAGTGACGATGGGATTTCGTAATAGTTTTCTCAGGTAATGCCACAAAAACGATCCAAATTCAATTAAGTATTTATTACCTTAAGGCTGTTGCACCTTCTTGAATCGGCGACAATACCGGACCCCAAGTTTTCACTTGGTATGTCGAATCGCTCAATACTGTCAATAATAATAAACTGGACACCAGATTGAAATTAGATTATGAAGTGTTCACGGCGCGTTGAGACCTCATGAAACGGTCAATGGGGCGTCAGTACGCACCTTTATATCGTTTAATTAAATATTTCATTGCTATGGGAAAGAACGCACCAAAAGATTCACCGGTTGGGATTTAGGCGCCACTGCGTACCTAATAGTTATCAAACCTTTTTTTTTGTATTAATACTTAAAGATAAATAGCTGTTTCTATTACTCGCTTCGATGCAGTTTATAATTTTTTGCTTTTATAGCTGCGGCTTTACCCAAAACAAGCTTAAAAAAGTTCTATGAAACATTCTCTACTCAAAGTTTGTTTATTTCAAAATTGAACCAAGGCAATATCATAAGCTTTAGGGTAATAAGAAAGTTTTTAATTACCTAGTTTGAATGCACGATATTTTAACATTACGCCTATCTGTAAAGCACACCGTAGCCAGAGTTTTTATACAGAACTATGTTATGCTGGTCGATTTCAATTTAGTGGATATGTAAAAAGCTTGGATTGAGTAAAAAATCAATCAGGATCGAGGTGGTGTGACAGTCGGTCTTTGTGCGATGACAAGCGTGGTAAAAGGAGTCACAGAACAGTGGCCGTGGAGATGGTGCACATTGTCACCCGACAGCCGTGCCCTGCTCATCAGGGAATCAAGTGATGATGGCAGATTGCTCAGACGCAGCACTTCTCAAACTTTATTTTCAGTCTTACCCAAACTAAAACTCACAAGCGTATAACCAAAAGTCTCATTTGGAAAAAATAATTTGCATTTCTTTTTGGTTTTGGTAGTAGCTAAGGAATAAGGAACAGTTAAAGGTCATACCGAGCATGCATGTATGCATCATCATAGCCTGACGAAAATGTCTGCCAAGGCTAGAGACGTAGTAATATAACATAGTTATGTCCTGACTCAATCACGTCAATACCGATTGGTTGGTATCGGTACAGGTACCTACATAAGCATGATTCAACTACGGCCATCAGAATTGAATTGTAGTACCTACTTTAAATGATCGGTAATAATGTGGTTGAATTTATATAAAATAGCATCCCTTACGAGTTTGTTCAATATGAACGAAGTGGAATTAAGAAAAAACTTTTAGAAACTCAGAAAAATTCTCAGAGGCTAAAAGCTGGCTCAGAGAAATCAATTTACCCGTGAGGTTGGCCTGACTGATCCCAAAACTGACAATTATTTAATTAGTTACCCTCGTGAACCGTTACTTTCTTACAAAAATAATATATTTCTCATTGATGTATTGTTCTTTTTTATATAGTATCAGCACAAATGAGTCTAGCGGCAAGCGGGGCGTTATACCGAGGCATGGACAGGGCTTTCTGCATCAGAATGAAAAGTACACTCACCAAGCGGGGCTGCCACTTCAAATCTTCGGGATACAGGGTAAGCAAACTTACTAAACACTACAACATTTAAGTTGCCATAAGTCTGTATCTAAGTACATCTAAATTTGTACGAAGGACCGACAAAATGCAATCGCATCATCAAGGCAATTAAGCACAAAGTGATAATGAAAATTTGTGTACATTTTGATTCTTATCTACTTAGTAAGATAGAATGAGAAAATAAATGGACGTTGAATTTTCATTTTCGATCTAGGTTGGAAGAAACAAGGAGGGGGAACCATCAAGATACGGAGAGAGTGGTAACTGGCGGGTGGGTATCTTGCAGAAAAACCAGTGTCTCACAGGAAATAACAGAATGTAGGGACTTTAAGATTTATGTTTCAAAATTATTATTTTTTTATAAATTACCATCATTAAGCATAGTATAAAATCACATATCTAGATAATAATATACGCAAAATATAGATATCATAAGACTTATTGCTATTAGAAACGAATTTTTAGAATCACCTAATCGCCTGTGATCACAAAATATTATTGCCAGAATTACTGAACGGCGTGGGGTGCCGCAAGGCGCAGTCTATAGGCAATAATTTTTGCCTTAACTCGGTGTTAGAACATAAAATGTGATTATATCTCAAGTAACTCGCGAATATCATGCTGGATAGCTACGTAAAATTGTCCCTAATGGATTGTTGTCGGGCCGTAAATTTTGCTTTTATTTCATAACCGTGTTAGAGCTCGCGTTATTGATTTACTCAGACAATATTGTATCTAGGCATTTTTCTTCATATTTGCCGAATCTAATATATTTATATCTATCTATAGTACTTTCCATGGGAAGACATGATTATTTAGTTGGCAATATCAACTCTGCCAATTTATAGTCATAATTCGTGTTTATCTCAATCTAAATGGCTCATACAGTTTGCCTAAGATTTGTCAGAGTAATTAGTTCGGGCGGTATATTACCTCCCGGCTCCCGGAACCCGGTCGCCCGGGTTATATGCCGAAGGCTAAGCTTTTATTGGGAAAATTGCAAATTACTCGTTCCTCGATTTCACAGACGATTCGCTACCTGAGAATATAGAGTCGGCCACCGCACGTGTACCCCCGAACAGCTCGTGTAGCAAAATAAATGACTTAAAGTTTCCTTGTTACGTTTCAAAAGTTTCTTCTTTCTCTATAAAACACGTTTCACATTTGCTGTTTTCATACAATGAAACAAACTTTTAATAAGGCTTTTTACGACTTCATGTTTTTGTTCTTTCGTTACGTTGTTCACGCCTGTTTCAAGATATTTTCTAGTCGTTTTTAATCTACAAATGGGAACACGTTTTACAAGGTGTTAGGAACAGTGACTTTGTAGTGCAAAATATAGTCTTGGTACGTATACGAAACCCAGTTACTTCTGAAGCTTTACAATCACTATGAGAAGCCAAAGGTGAAGTGTCTCCATATTGAAAACTGTACTGTACTGTGGTTTTTAAATTATAGGTTAAATTTGCAATTTGTGGAACAAATTTATTTACGAGTAAATGGCCAGTTAAGTCATTTGTTACTTTGTTCCTTGAGTGAAACTTAAGAGTGGTTTCCAATACTTTCTTACAAAATAAGTTTTTTAATCCAGTTTTATAGTGAGGGTGAGCATGTTCAGAAGGGTGCTTGTTGGTTGCAGGTGGTTCTGATGCTCTGCCGGCTGAGGCCGCAGTACACGTTCTCTCACAGTCGCAAGTCCCCGCCGGCGCTGCTGGGCATGGTGGCGCTGGCGATCGCGCTGCCGCCGCCCTCGGTGCACGAGATCCGGCTCGAATCCGACATGTTCGTCACCAGGATCAACTTTGACTTCCGCATCGCACACTGCGAGCCCAGGTATTCTTCTTCCTATCATCTGCCCTCAGCTGATTTGCCCTAAGTGTTCAACACGCTATGTTGCCCTGATAAAGGTGATTTCCAGTTGCAGACTACATGCGCAAATGTGATTGTGTTTTATGAATTTATTTATTCAATTTATCTTCTTCCGTTATTTAGTTATTCAATTGAACGCAGTGATTTAACTTTTATTGTTTTCACAGCAGGGTATCGGAGCTTCTCGGTTACACTGCGGAGGAGCTGACAGGGAAGAACCTCTACGCACTCTGCCACGGCGAAGACGCGAACAAGCTAAGAAAATGTCACGTAGATTGTAAGTTCCACCACATCTAATAGGTACTTACCGGATTTTGATTTAGAATTGCATCAAAAATACAAATCACACCGCGGAATTTACTGGTCTCTATTTCAGCATCATTTGAGGTTCGTATACTTCGTTACCTATTGATTTCCCTTAGCCTTGTTCGATTCTAAATGTATCATCGATTGTCTTTTACGATCGCAATGCTCGGTCCATCCATGACCCAATAGCAAGTATGTGGTGAAATCCTTCGGAGGTTAGTGTCGTAACCGACGATTTGTATTCAGTTTGCACCCTTTAGAAATCCATGTCAAGAGGACTGGCAACTCAAGGCGTAAGTGTGGCGTTACGAGGAAAATTTATGACTCCTGTGATTGTTGTTTGTGGGAAATTCGATTGGCAACTATCTCGGTTATACAACAGTATTTGTTGACTGTATTCTCCTCATATTTTGTCGTAGAGTTCATTAAACTTTTCATATTGTGCACAATATGTCAAGATCCTAGCACAATATGTTAGGTAGAGTTGCGCTAGTTTCTTGAGAAAAATATAAACAGTTTTCTATTTATTGTCGGTACTAGTTTATTTTCCAGGTCACGCTGTTACATTACAAACTAACTAAACATTTGACTCTAGGATTTGCTAATAAATTTATTATTACAATCACGTCTTCTTTATTGGTTTGGTGGTCATCAACAAAGAAATTTCTATTCAAATATAATGTAATCTTTCTCATATACGTACGGTAATATTACTTTTCTACGCGTTCGTCAGAGGAATACAATATAAAGCTGTCGCCATGCGTCGGCTCGTCTCTATCTGGGTTGTGATTTGAATAATAATTTTAATACCATCACTTGGCTTCCTTTCCTTGCATATAGACGTGGGAAATGTCATTCCTTAATGTTCTTCCAGTGAGCTTTTAGTATATTTCGGATAATGAATCCTGTTCCCTTACATCAATGTTGTTTTTATCGGGAGCGCTTGCGTATTTACTTACTACTTTATGTATACAGCATGTAACTTACTCGTGTCGGACCATCTAAGATTTTATCGTGGGTTGTAGCGAATGCGAATCCTACTGCGAATTTTCCTGTGCAAAGCGAATGCTGCTAATGCGAATAAGTATGAAACGTATTGTCTATTCCTATTGAGGTTGATTGATAAATTGGATGGTACACAGCCTTGGCAAGGAGGTCGGCATTTGGGTAGAACAAAGTCTCAGCAGCGCTGGAGCCGAATTGCAGTAGCAGCGGAGCCTTGACGACCACCACGTCCGAACGTGTGTTTGGGTAACAAATATTCAGTAACAACTTTTGCATTATTAGCTGCGAAAGTAACAGCGAAAGCAAGAATCTTAAATGATGCGAAAGTCTGGCTTTCGCCCGCGTGAAAGCGAATATTCGTTACAACCCTGACAGTCAGTACCTGAATCTATTTCGAGATGTTGCTTCTTTCTATTTTGTGTCGAGAAGTATGATGTCGATGCAATAGTTTCCGGATAGTATCCGGTACTGACTGCAGCCTTGCGGGTCCGACACGACTCATGTTACATGCTGTGTAATATTTAGCATGAATTATTTGGGACAGTAACTTGCAGCCATTCTGTATATCGTGGTTCGTGAGGCTGCGTGACGAATGCAGCAGCATGGACCTGGCACATGTGGATAGGGAAGAAAAATTTAATATCTACCTTGTTAGACACAGAATAGATTTCCATATTAAAAATATTAAATTATATTTTGAATTTCCTTACTGGTAAAGATTTCTGCTGAAATAGTAACAACTAATTTTTTGATTCAAAGATTTTCCAAGCCAAACTCAGAGTAAAAATAAACGATGAGATCACAATCAAGCCACCAATCAGATTAAATACATACCAAGATGGCGGACAATTCCAACGCCAATCACGCCGGAGCTTTAACCATACGCTTTTTTCTAGCACCTTGCCGGTTGATGGCTTTAAGAGACCATCCATTTGAATATAAAATGTATAATATAAAATGCCGGTCAAATGTGGACAAATCGGGAGTGGAATAACAATTGCCAAAATTACCATAAAAGTCCGGGTGTTTGTTAGAAAGCGGGTAATTTGGTTACAACTGAACATGCTGCTAGGTTGCCTGACGGAGTTATTGACGACACTCAACCGCAATAATATTTAAATACTTGGTTCATGAGGCAATATCATTTAATGTTCAAGACTTCCGATATAATTTGTGTATGCTTTGGAATACGGGACTGCGAATAAAAGACTTGCCTTTGAAAAAACAATACAAGAATGAAAACAAGTGAGGACGTCCACGTAACACTTTATCTGCCAAGTCCTTACAACACAACCTTGCCAACAAGGCTCGATTTGGCTCATATTGCTGTTAATTTTGTGATGGCAGGTTTGCGCAATAAAGTTTTAAGCTAGTTTTCTTAAAATGCCCTACCCGTAAACAAACCCGTAAGCGCGCATTTACGTCGTGTGTGTAAGCACAGGTGGGTGTTTAGCAGGCAACATGTTGATAATGTTTCACCTTTTGGCGCGGCTCCAAGTGCGATGAGTAATTAATTAAAGGCATCACCGATGGACAATACAAAAAATGAACAATACACCAAAACGCAAGGCGCTCGTAATGACTCACGTACAACAATACACGTGTCAAAACACTGTCCTCTGCGTACGCAATTGATTGAATATAATGTGCATCGCTATATTATTTAAATACTCTTGTTTACAAATGGCATTGAATACCACCATTAGAAACAAATAGCGATCCTATTTGCATTATGAATATGTCATGAAGTCATATTTTATCATTCTAACCTGCTAATCAAACCTTGAAATAATCTTCGATGGTGTTTAGCTAGGCGAGTTTGTGTCGGGCCAAGCGGGATGGGGTTATCAACGAATTTGAAGACTTTCGAGCCAACATTTTACAATTGATTTAAAACCAAATAATTTTATTACGCGTTCTTCGGAAACATATTTACAAAGGCTTTTACACTTTAAATCAAAACAAAACAATAAATTCAAAGCACAATTGTGTTTGTTTACAATAACGTTTTTGTGTATCTTTGTTCCAGTAATGAATAAAGGCCAAGTTCTAACGCACTACTATCGAATCATGAACAAACTGGGCGGGTACACTTGGATGCAGACATGTGCAACTGTGGTGTGCTCCTCGAAAAACGCGGAAGAGCAGAATATCATCTGCGTAAACTACGTCATCAGGTATTTTTACATTACTAAACTGAAAGAATGATATTTCTATGGAGCAGATGAATATACGCTAACATTGATGCTTTCAATTCCAGCGGTCGTGAGTACCCCAACACAGTGATGGACTGCTGCCAATTAGAAGAAAGCGTACAAGGAGTCAAGCGAGAAGAGGCCGCTGGAGATCCAGAAAACGGTCCACCAGACGCCGACACTCCCGGCGGTCCGCCCGCACCCCCGCGACACCCTGCCGAGCGAACCGAGGCCCAGACAAGCGCAGACTCGGCCTCATCCGCGCCAGTTCCCACCACTGACGTCACACACCTCACTAGACTCAACGACTCGCAGCCGCTACCCCTCCACACTAACCCTGAAAGAACGTCGCCCATGCCCGCCAGAAGACTAAAGAAAAGAAAACACACCACAGATTGTGACGAAGAGGAACGCGATGATGACAGGCGAAAGTCTTCTTCCAATCCCGGCGCGGCATTATCACCCGCGGAGCGTGATATGACAAAAACTAATTTAGCTATACCCGAAGGTTCAACGGATGCCACCTCAGTAAGAGACTTAGAAAATGCCATGTCGAAGCATTTACCTTCAGTGGCTTTAGACGGTAAGGAAATTTCTCATAGACCTACAGACTTCTCTACGGACGCTTTGTTAAAACAACAGCAACAGAAGTCCACCATCCAATGGATAGGGACGCAAAATCATCATCTGAATCATTTGAATAGACAGCTTCCGAGCAACCATACGTCTACACCAGCATCAGCATTGCTCAGACAGCTATACGCCAATAGAGAGAGTGTAATCAGGAGCAATTTCTTAGGTGATGGTAGAACGGGAGGATACTACTCCAGTGATGGCCAATCCGGACCTCTACCAACACCTCCAGGAAGCGAAGGATCGGGGTACGGCGAACAGCTAAGTCACAAAGGTACTGATATAGGATCACTAGCATACGGAGGATACGCTGATTATCATTCCGCAATGACTCCTCCCGGATCGGTTTCACCCAGAGACAAGCAACAATATGCTTTACCATATGACAACAGTGCCTACTCCGAAGCCTTACGGCATTCTTATTTGGGTGAAGCGCCTTTGCCTCTGAAACCTCAAGCTTACTCAGCCGTGCCTGGAGCTTTAGATTATGCATCGTCGTTAGATCAGTCCCAATTCTTCCATCCTCCGTCTTCGTTCCACCTGTACCACCCGCAGGCGCACTCAGCCCACGCCTCCCACTCGCACCAGAGCTCGGAGAAGACGGCTCCTCCGAACACCAACTGGTATTCATCGGGATCATAACCACGAGTTCGTGACCACGGCCGGCAACCCGCTAGCCATTGGAATTATACACAAAACCAATTTTGAGAGCCACTGGATTGGCTACTTTGTTCCACGTTTGAGTTTCTACAAACTGTTGTTAAGTTTAGTACTTTTTGTTACGTATATTATCGTTGAAACGAATATGGGTTTAATTTTTTTTTTTACTAGATATCAAGCGAGGGGCTCAATTACTTAGAGAAGAAGCTGTACATAGAAAAGATCTTCTTAGGGCGCTTAGTTATTGAGAAATGTATACGGACAAGAAGACTTCAAAATAAACTACCGGTACATAGATGTATATTTTCTTTGACCATTACAAATACTCAGTTTTAACTACTACGATGACAAATTACAAGTTATTAAATTTTAATCTTTTTGAACTATTTATTTTTGGAAATCATATTATTATACCTGTTCCATTAATTTTAGTAATGTTTGTGCCAAATAACTTGGTGCTTGTGGCACTGTATAATGCATTTGCAGGTAGCGTAACTTCAATCACCATTGAATACCTACATAATAGAAATGAATCAATTTCCTGAACAATTTAAGGGTGTTTAGAAAATTTACCTATACAATTATGTATGACATTAGTCTTTTCAATCAAACATGTACTTAATTTAAACATCAACATTAGAAAGGCTAGATGTTGTTATAAGTAATAGATAATAAAATAAGACTTAGTTAACATTTTTGATCAGACACCCTGAGCTATAATTATAACTATAGCTTATTGCATATCATTTAAGAGTAAGCTTTTTGTAAATTATTGTACCATAGTTAGTACCTCACGACTGTATTTAGGCGATAATTTACTTTAACGCTGTACATTTTAGAAATAAGGTGGCAACATTTCTAATTTTAATTAATGGTATTAAAAACTGAATACTATACTTGCGCGGCGTTATATTATCTTTAATCAGGGTTGACTTCGCTCAGAGTAATTTAAATTTCCACGTCAGACTGGAAAATATAATAACTGTACGAGCACTTGAATCTTTGGTATTAGCTGAAAGATAAAAGTTGTTTCTATAATCATTCCAGTATTAAACATAACATTCCATTGTAAATACTTACATTTAATTTCGTGAATTGGTAATATTTTTTGTATTACTTTTAAAATGCTCATTGTACCTACGCCTAGGTGCTGGACCTTTGTTAATCGCAATGCGTATACAGTTTTTCAACTTTTAAGTAATACTATACTTGCAGTACAGTAAATATTGAGATTAGATTAAATAAAAAAAAAACATTTTTTTACATTCTTTGAACACCTTTTCAAAGTCGATGATTAGCTGAGAACCTCCTCCATCTATTTTTCGTCGATAAAAAATGACTTTCATGGACAAGTCACTTGAACTCACATTTTAATTTAATATTAAATACTCAAAGCATTTCCAGTTTTCTTTTATTTTTAATTTTTTCTTTAAATGTATTAAAACCAAATTGAGTTCTTAATTTGATAATATTGCATGTGTAATATTTATAAGTCTTTAGGTAGAGGTTATTACAGTAATTGGTAATACATATTTATGCTATTTTAACTGTGCAATACGAATGAAAAATGTTGTTCATTTCAACTTTTAAAGGCTTCGTTAATGTATCGTAATTTAAGATAATTATCATTAAAATTGTAGTACAGTTGTAATTATTATTATTATACATAAAGTAAGCGAAGGCTTCTATTACAATTTATTTGTTAAAAAATCCGTTAATTTTTCGATTTCAATATGTTTAATACCCTATATTTTATTTATCGATTAAAAAGCAAAGAAAAATCCTATTGAATTCTTATTTCTCTGAATAAATAAACGATTAAGAATTTTCATACACAATGTTTTATTTGTATTGGGTGTGTACCTATACCTGATGAAAGTATTTTAGGCATATACATAGGATCTTACTAACGGTATTGTAGTATACGTGGTAATCGCCATTTACAGACCTTGTACATGCGCAACATCGGGCTTCGCGATAGTTTGATGCGCACAAAATACGCTTCGATTTTCGTGTGGGAAACCGATACGTCCAATGACCCGATGTACCCTGTTGTCTACAAGAGAGAGAATGGGGTTCAGGTGGTGGGGAGAGTTTTTCAATCGCCTACTACTAGTAGCAGGTCTCTGACTTAACATGGTTGCGAAAAATACAACAATTAAAAATTTGCTTTGCAAGGTTGAAGTAGGTAAGCATGGTTTAGGAAATATAATTTGAGCCGATTCGACCATGAAACGTCAAGGCCAATCGGCTCAAATTATATTTCCTAAACTATACTTACAGATACTAATGCTTCTGGACATACACACACATATGTATGAGTGTGTACCCATACATCCACAGATCACGTCTATATCGCTATGATATATAAAAATAGGGTCGCTGCTGCCAAATCCGAGACCGCTTTAGAAAATCGTGTATCATATAGTGACAGATTGTTAACCTGTCACCTAAAATGGCGATACACTAAAACTGTCGAGTCCCTTAGTCGCTTCTACCTCCTTCTGGAAAACTACCCTCGAGGAAACGAAATGGGATTATGCTGTTCTGAGCCGATTTAGACCAATACTTATGAAATAAGAAACATGGTAGTTTATGCAACTGTCGTATAATATGGGGCATTAGAATGTTAGTGTCTGTTTATCACTCGAGCCACAGGCAGGTTCCATACACTATTTAATCTACACTTGTTTCATATTGTTTTCTTGATTTTACGGGAAGGAGAACATTTTTTTTTTCGGTTAGTTCTTAGTAGATGGCGCTCGGAGTGAATTATACTGTGCAATTTCCCATATATAGGTGTAATAGCATTAAAATCCCATAAGTATTTTTTTATTATTCGTACAAGTGTTGCTTTCGCTCATGAGTACGCTAACGCCGCGATCCGATATATGAGATAGCGTGGAAATGTCTTCATCGCTGCCACTTTCTTGATATTTCACTAACACGATAACACTAACATTATCAAATAAAATAACAAAAACGAACAGTAATTTGTACAAAAGACACGACATAGCCCGAATGACAAGGCGAAATATTTAAGTTTTGGCACAGATTATAGTATATATTACGCGACAAATCGGTGTCATCGGTTCATTTCATTGAAGTCGAACTTTATTGAAGTCAAATTACCGGTTTTCAGTTTAAGAGCTGTGAATGTTGAGGTATTTATTTATAGAACGCGATTAATATATTGATAGATTCGATGGGATATTTGACGTACGATTTTCTTTTTACATAAAACGCAGTAATTTTTGGTACAGTTTAATTACACATAAAAAAACTTTAAAACTAAACTTAAATGCATATATATATATAAATGTACCTAATAGGTAGTTATTAAATACACACACATACTATTTGATTGAGATTCAGATGTGTTTGCCGGACATTCCAGTCTTGTGATTTAACTTACAGCATACGCACATACAGGCACTTTCGGTAGGCACTTATTATCTATAATAATAATGATAGCTGCCAAAGCCAAACCATTCAATACAATAATTATAGATTGGCGCTCTATATTCACTTATTAGGTATTTTTAAAATACTTTTTTACAATACTTTCTTTTATATTGTGATTCTATACTAGGAAGTCAGTTTAAAGTCTTATTGGTTTTGTGCAGTCCACTAAAATAAATATTTTTGTGATTTACGTATAATAACTTTAGAAGTATTTAATAATATGTGAAAATATTAGCTGCAAATAATTTAAGGGGTTAATCAGCCTATGAAACTGAACAACTTTTCCCAAGAAACATAAGTAAAAATAAGAGAAAAAAATTCGGATTCCCATACAAATTGACTTGGTCGGTTGGTAATTTTGTATATGGGAGGTCCGAAATTCTTTTTCATATTTTGACCTATTTGGTTCATTTGCAGCAATTTTTTTATACTCTACATTGATCTGTGTGTGACGTGTAGGGCGGTTTATAATTTGTTCTTTTTTTAACCTTATTGCATTGTACATTTTGGCGTTGTAGCAAATTGATCCAAGCACAATTTGACTTCTACTTGTTTATAACCCGGGGCGCAATGTTCAGTTTACATATACAATACCAATACAATAAAGTTGTGATCATTTCTCAGTCACAATAGTAACAGTTGTAAAATCGACTAAGCTATTACTACACGATCTATTTGATTTATCTACAGTTCATGTATAATTGGCAATAATTTCATTTGATATCTGTTTACTACTCTATGTGTGTCCAAAACTCAAGTATGACCATCAGAAATGTTATTACGGTTACGGAACTCATGGGATTTTATAGTATTTCAGGACGCCGGCGCTGATCCGCCTGATGGTTTTTCGAATACAATTTCATTAGTTTTTAACGTCCTGACGGTAATGATCATGAGTTTACGGCACAGCGTGTTCTACCAACAAAACGTGAAATGTTACCTTACAGTAAAATTAGTATTCAACTAAAATCTCGATATTTGGTGACTGCATCGCCAATATTATCTGGTAAGATGAGAGCACGCAGAGCCAGCAGTAGATCTGAAATGGACCAACGCGAAAAATATCAGTATTCATCGTGAACACATACACCTGTGGTACCAATCCGCGAGAATTATCTCTAATTAAAATTGAAACGATTTCGACTGACTGAACAATTTGAAATTTGCTTTGCTGAAGTAATGAGTAATATTAATATCACAGAAACAACCAAAGTACAACTTCTGCAAAAGTAGCGCCTCCAAAGAGGTACTTCAAAAGTAAGCAATTTAGAAAGATTTTCTTTAGTATGAATATGCGACAGTAGTATGTCCACAAGTTTCAAAAAAAAAATATTCAAATAAGTTTCTTCCGTCGTGTGTTCAACGTAATGAACCTTTTCAACCGCCTTTTATGACTAGTAGATCTCTGACATGGTTGTGCAATAAAATGACTGTAATTTATCTTATCATAGACAGCAACCAGGCCCGACGGCTTAACGTGCCATCTGAAACACTGAATCATCTTACTTTTCTGGCCATCAGATGGTTTTACTTAGGCTTGCAATGTCCTGGACCATCTGGGAAGAAACCTTTAACAGCAGGCAATCACACTATCATTAGGGTTTCTCAAACATTCAGCTCCTGTTAAAGTTTTTAAATTCTGGTTCGCGGTCAAGTACGTCGCATAACCAGGGGCCGTTGAATCAGTGGTTTGCGTACCACACTTTGCAATACCTTGGTTTATGCTATTGATTATAAATGCATAAAAAATGTAAATGCATTATGAAAACACAAAACAGCTTTACTTACATTATACGCCATCCAAAGAAAGTCAAGCAGGGCATACAAAGTAGCATCCAGCTGAAATTTTAAAAACACTTATATTATTTCATGATAGCTTATTGCACGCACAAGGATTGAGTTTAACCCCTGCAATATTTTTTTACCAAAGAAGACAATAAACTTAAAAATATCAGTATTTTTATATCCAAAGAAACTCAGAATGAGAATGAGATCATACTGCTTGAGGAATATTACTTCCAGTCAGCTTTTTCAGCTGAGTGTCAATTAGCACAAAAGAATCCGGTCACGATTATGAATATATCGAAGGTAAAAAGTAATCCAGAGATGACACGAATCTAGTCTACTCTTAAGAAATGGTAGGGCCAAGTGAATGAGAGGCATAAAAAAAGTTTTGTAACAAATAATTACAACTCAGCTTTGTTACATCTGTTTCTGTTATATTATGGTGTAAAAATATTAGCTGCAAATATTTTAAGGGGTGAATCAGCTAATGAAACTGTACACTTTTTCCCAAAAAACATACAAATATAAGATATTTTTTTAGAACTCCCATACAAATTGACTTGATCGGTTGGATTCACCCCTTAAAATATTCGCAACTAATATTTTTACACCCGCGTATAAGGCTAGTGCGTGTGGGAATAATGAACAAGTACTTACAGCTCGTTCATTCTGTAAGAAAATACGCTCATAGGCACATTTAACCGCCCATCTAGCATTTGCTCAATATTTCCTAAAGTTGTTTAAACATACTAATTCCTGTCTTTTTTCAGTTTGTTTTTTTTTTTGGAGTAAACTGGACAAGAAAACGACTGAATAAATTGTTTAATTTAATGTTCAATCAGTGGATCCACAGTGGTACAAACAAAAAGAACATAAATGTTAATTATCGAATAAAAAAAAAAAGATGAAACAATTTAGCAAAAATCAAATATCTGGTAATAGGTAATGCTTCCTCTGGCTCTTATGATCTCCTGAAGTCTGTTAGGAAGTCCATCCATGATGTCCTGGATGACAGACTGAGGGATGTTGTGCCACTCTTCTAACGCAGCAGTTTTCCAATTCCCTTAAGTTGTCTCAGATATGCTCTATTGGGTTGAGGTCAGGGCTGTGTGCTGCCCAAGGCAAAGTAAAAATTTCAACTTCTTGCAGATACTGCTCCCGGCTACGTGGGCCCTTGCATTATCATGCAAAAGGCAAAAAAATTCTCCAATAAATGGGGTAAATAGCATGACATAGCCTTGCAGGATCTCCTCCACGTACCGCTGTGTAATAACGGTGTCCCTTTCAACAATCACGAGGTTGGTACAAGCTTTGTAAGAGATTCCGCCCCACACCATGATAGAGTCTCCTTGTTATCCGACTGTTTCCACTATTGCGCATGGAGTGAACCTCTGGTTTCGGCGTCTATACACACGTTAATGGCTATCAAGACCTCTTAAGGCAATTCTGCTCTCGTCTGAGAACAAGATGTTCTACAATTACTGCATGGTCTAAACAATGTACTCATGAGCAAAACGTAATCTGGATGTTGTGTACTGGGAGAAGTTCTGGAGTGCGAGCTGCTCGCAACGCACCCAGATCTTGTTCAGCCAACCTTCTTCGCGTATTTCTCTCACTCACACTGACATTTCTTAGTTAGAAAAGGCGGTTTCAGACTTCAGCAGCAGTGCAAAATCGATTTCGTAACACGTTGCTTACAATGAAACTGTCGTTTCGAGCTGATTTGCACCGAAGTCGTCTTTGACGTGGCCTCCGCGTAGAGCTGCCAGTCTCTCGAAGGCGCTTTATGGCATCCCGTAGCGTACCGTAGTTCGTGGTACATTAAGGGTACAAGCAATATGTCTGTGACTGTACTCCTCATCAACTAAAGTTATGGCTCTGGCAGCACCATACGTTTGGTATTCCAGTGGAATTTCTTTTACCTTCAGGAGGTCATTCAAGCCAGAGAAGGCAATACCCATTATCAAATTACTGATTTTTTTAAATAAATGCATGATAGTTATATATTAAATCTAATTTTTCCACATATACATTTTATTATTGTATATTCAACCCGTTTGGGTAAAAGCCTCCTCCATCCCGTGCCACTTCTCTCTATCTAGGGCTATCATTGTCCAATTTTTTCCAGCAATCTATATGATGTCATCAGCCCACCTTTTTCGTGGTCTTCCTCTTGATTGTTTTGGTCCTGACCAATTAGTTGTTTTTATAGTCCACCTTTAGTCTTGGTGCCATCAAACATGTCCTTCCCATTTCCATTTGAGGTGCAGAGAGTGTAGTTACCTAATTAATTACTATAATTTACCTTAATATTATTTTTGTTTATTTCACTGATTAAACAACTGATTGCACAATTTGTTCAGTCGATTTCTTGTTCAGTTTACTTCAAAAAACATAAACCAAGAGTTAGTATGTTTAAACAAATTTAGGAAATATTGAGCAAATGTTAGATGGGCGATTGAATGTGCCTGTGAGTGTATACAGGGTGTAAAAATATTAGCTGCAAATATTTTAAGGGTTGAATCAGCCCATGAGACTGAACAACTTTCCCTAAGGAACGTCGGTCGAAATATGAAATAAATTTTAGACCTCCCATACAAAATTACCAACTGACTAAGAAAATTATAATAAATCTAAATCAGCCATTAAAATATTTGCAGCAAATTTTCTTTACAACCTGTATAAATGTTACAATAAACAAAAAAATATTTTAAGTAAAAGAAAATGAAAATGTTATAAAAATATTCTTCTCCTATGATTATTTTCTGCCTATATATGTATACTCAAAACTCAAAACTGTATACTCAAACGGGTTAAGATTATGAACATTATACAAAAAATATCCAGAAAACTTCTCCAAAATTGATTGCATTGCTTATTCTTGGTTCAACATTCAAATATTTATAACCACATGTACCAATAGCACAACCACGAAGCACAAAACCAAAAGAAAAGAAAATACTGCACAGAAACTATACATTTTAACATTGAGGACACACACAATATAAAACATAATCATGGAGTCAAATGTTTGCATACTTACATAAATGTAATAGCCTCCAAGTAGCCACAAGCCAAATATCAACTGGAAAAGGATGATGACTCCCATTGTAATCAGCCATGGCAGTATCAGGCCTCTCATCCATATATTAATACCCCATACCTGGAAAAAAGGCAAAAGAACGAGTAAAATTTCGAGTTAGGCAAGGGATTGTATTTTATTTTGATATCCGTTAACCCCATTATATTCTAAATAATGTACTTGCATTACTTTAGGGCCTTGTTCAATAAAATATTGTATTTACTCATATCACCTGTAGAGGATCCCACCATATTAACCTGGCGCCATAGAAATGCACAGAAACATATTCCGGCAACCAAGAAACAACGAACGGACATTTGCATTATCATTAAAAGTATTTGTCTGTTTTGGTTCAAGACCTAAAAATTACAGCAAGGTACATCTCTGATGAGATCTGTGATGGTCATAAGACAAATTTTTTGCATGTGCATATTCAAAGTAACCATAATATATAACTTTATAATGTACATACCATAAGAACTGATGAGACGATTAGTATCACCAATATAATGATGAAGATTGTTCCAAATACTTGAAGGGCTGGAAATAAATAGGGCATTCATTATTTTCTTTGCCAAACCAAACATGATTCAAACTGAGTTCTTGATTAACTAGATAGAATGCAGACTCCATTCCTATTAAAGAGAAGCTACACAAATCAAATATATTTTGACAGTGCAGGCCTCAAAGCACACGATTGTTCCACTACACAGGGTGTAAAAATAAATATTTTAAGAGGTGAATCAGCCCATGAAACTAAACAACTTTCCCCAAGGAACATAGGTACTATGACACAATGATGAAATATGACACAAAATTTTGGACCTCCCGTACAAAACTACCAACCGACCAAGTCTATTCGTATGGGAGTTTCAAAATTTTTTCTCATATTTCAACCTAGGATACTTCGGAAAAGTTGTTCATTTTCATGGGCTGAATCACCCGTTAGCATGGTCAGAGTGTACTTTTCCGTGCATTCTAGTCGGTGCTAAATTCTAGTCTATTTATATCTAGCCTAAACCAAACACCAAAGCAAAATAATAGTATCTTACATCCTCTAACATCAGCCTCAAACAGAGGGTTCCACAGCTGTGTGGAGTCCCCTCCGTCCATCTGGTAAGCTATGAAAATGATGAGGATCACACTCATAGCGGCTGTGTACACCGCCACCGCGCGGCTGCCCGTCTTCACGTTCGATGACCAGATGCATGGCGACCAGCATGATTCCAACACGACCATCCTCACTAACTACTCTTGGACTTTGCTTGACGACACTGCCGTCCACGACGCTCGACTCTTCGTGCAACTGCAAGAAAATTACCGGTATAATTTAATGAATGCCACACCCAATTTTTTCCATCGACTTGCACCTGGGTTCAGAGAAACATGGTGACACAAAACTCAATTGAAAGAAATCTAATCTAATCGCATATATCTTATATAATTTTTTACCTTTTATTTCATAAAATATCCAGTATTCCAAATCGAGTTTATGCAAAAAACCATGAACAAACAAGCACTCAACAACCTCAAACCAACAACAAAATAACCAGCCTGACGAAACTTCATATTAAAAAAAAACTCAAAGAGTTCACGCTAAAATTTATGGCGTCGTTTATTGTCTCTTTCCTTTTATCCTGCTTCTTTGTCTAGCGCTGTCAGGCTGTCACACCAGCAAACAATATGGCGGTTCTTGTCAAATTTGTTGATATCGCAGCATGATTAATTAAAAGTTTTCAGTGAATAACGTGAAATATTGGTGACGAAACTTTAACATTTACAAATAATTTACATTGTGGTAATAAATTAATTACGATTGCATCTCAAGATGCACTATAAAAAGTGTGAAATTTGTGGATTGAAAGCCGGTTGACAATCGGGAGAAAAGCGAGTATTTTTGGCTCAGTTCCCATTATTTGAAAAGCGGTAAGTTATTTTGGTTATCATTTTATCAATTCTAAGTGATTTCGAAAGACTTTCTGTCATTTATTTTACGTATTTTTATATCTGGGCTATCCTTGCAAATTTACCATAGAGATGGGTTAGGGTTGTATCGATAAAATTATCGATAGTTTATTTACGGGTCAGAGTATACTTTTCCAATAAGGCCTTTTTTATAACAATGCATTTGACAACTGCAAAACCTCATTTCTTCTAATTGTGTTCTGTTGTCTTCTAAAAAAATTTGATGGTTTTAACTTTTTGAATAAAATAAAAACTCACATTCTTCTTCATCTTAGGTCCAATAAAAAAAATGATTCATGCGAATTTGCGAACCCCTTAGAGTTCTTAATTGTATTTTATGCACTATAATGCATTTTTTTTTGTGTTGTACACTTTCTAATAATGTACTATACTGTTTCAGATGCAAACAATGGGTAAAATTGACTGGTAAAGAAGATTTGGCATATGTGCCTATAGAAAAGTTACATTCTTTGAAGTATTTATGTGGAAATCATTTTACCAAAAAAGACTTCAATAGGAAGTTATCTAGGTTAAAACCTTCAGCTAAACCAAACTGTTTAGCGGACGTGATCTGGGCTGATCTACACAAGCAATCATATTCGAGAGCAAAACCCAAGAAATGCAGTTTACATGGTTAAGGTATAACTGCTACTTACTGAATTGAATAAAACTGAGTTTAATCGAAAACCGCGAAAAAACGACGTAGGTGTAGCGAGGTACTAGCCTGAGTAATGATCTTCCTTATTTGCAGTTGCAGAATAGCCAACATTTCTGATCAGAAGACTACATACAGCAATAAAATAGACTATTGCACAAATCAACATTTACCAATTACAGCAAGTAGCAACCTTTGTATCTATCAGGTAAAAAAAATGTGTCCTTGACAAAAAAATGTACATAAACTTTTGTCATGTTTTTATTTAAAATTTCCTTCTTTGTTCACAGGATTACACTGGAGACCAGGTCAAGCTTAACACTTGAAGCGCCTCTGTAACTCTTATTGCGGTGCTGCAGAAGAACAATAATGTCCAAACTGTTTAGCGGACGTGATCTGGACTGTATCTACACAAGCAATCTTATTCGAGAGCAAAACCCAAGAAATGCAGTTTACATGGTTAAGGTACTACTGCTACTTGCTGAATTGAATAAAACTGAGTTTAATCGAAAACCGCGAAAAAACGACGTAGGTGTAGTGAGGTACTAGCCTGAGTAATGAACTTCCTTATTTGCAGTTGCAGAGTAGCCAACATTTCTGATCAGAAGACTACATACAGCAACTAAATAGACTATTGCACAAATCAACATTTACCAATAACAGCAAGTAGCAATTATTGTATCTGTCAGGTAAAAAAAGTTTCCTTGATAAAAAAAATTATAAACTTTTATCATGTTTTTTTATAGACATTGCACTATAATACATTGGAAATATATGATTTGGCTGTTTTGAGATAAGGACTGATATTTAGTCGATACGATATTTTGTACATTGTACGATCTAGTCTATGTCATACCGACCCAGGTATAGGAAAAATAAATAAACCTATAAATTAAGAAAATTGAGTTTGTTTCTCATACACCTAATCTTTTTCAAAGGAGCAATTCCGCAAGATGGTGGTGTACTCCGCCATATTGCGAAACTGCTCCTTTGAAAAACGCCCATTGAAAACAGTCTAGGATATTCCAACGCAGTTTTTTTTAATATCGATATCGATATATTTATCATACCAGGGCATACCACATCTCTATTTTTCTGTCATGTTGGTAGCATTGTTACAATATTGTTAGAATGCTTATATTGGCTAGAGATTTTAGCGTGAACTTGAAAAAAAAACGTTATACGTAAGACCCAACTCTTAAAACGCTAGTTTTATTATATTCTCTTTGAAATAACTTTGAATATTTTTTTTTTCTTTGTCCATTAGACAGGCAAAGGTCTTGAGGCCATACAGCCTAGTCGTCAGTAATACTTAAGTGTTTTTATAATTTGTACGTCTTTCCTCAGTATGTTTATTCTTCATGTATATTTTTATATTTTATACGTCTTTAGTATTATTGTCCATTCCCTGTAATTTTATCATTAATTTGTCTTCAGTATAAAATTAAAATTATATTCAAACACATTAAAATAAATATCCTGTAAGGTAGATATCACAAAATTGTACAATGGTACATAAGAGGAGTGATTCTGGTGCAACGTCTGTACAGAGTGTGGAACCAGTGGCCTATGCAACGAAGCTACAAGTGCAATCCTACAGGCAAAAAAGTGGCAACATCGCGCCAAAATTATTACTTAAATAACAACACTGATGAAAATTACAACTACAGGCGCTTTATGAAGCAACCAGTCTACATTTTTACAATTTACAAGTACAGCTGCCTGTAGCTTACCAGCGACAAACCATAGTGTAAATTTTGCTTTTGAAAACACAATCCAGGCAGTTTTTACAGTTTTTTTTTTATCTATGATGGGCTTACTCTTAACCCCAATCTTACCCTAGAGCAGAGATGGGATCTACGGTGGAGCGAGCTAGCCCAGAAGATGCCTATTCACTCTAAACTTAAAGAGATTCAGGTTATATGCACTCGGAAATACAGATGCAGGCAGGGAATTCCATTCTTTAGCCGTGCGCATAATGAAAGATGTTTTGAAGCGCTTAGTGCGTAATGTGGGTATTTCAACTAAGAACGGATGATAGCTGGCCGTGCGTCTGGATGTCCGATGGAAGAAAGGAGACGGTGGTATGAGCTCGTGCAGCTCACGCGCACACTCTCCGAAGTACAATCTATAGAAGAGGTGTTTTCCTAAAGACTTGTAAACTACAACTGTAAAAATTTACAACTTGTGAATAATTTTACAGGTCCTCAGACGTAAGTAATTTCGCTACAAGTTAAGGATTTCCTATTAATCTCTGCGATAAAAACTAACAGAGCACTCAGAAGGCTTCAAATGTGTAACGAAGTTGGAGTTCTGACTCAGAAAACAAAGAAATAAAACGAAGATAAAGAAAAGTAAATCATAATAGCCAAAAAACATTGAGCAGAAATTATTCAATTTCTTATTTTTATTGCATCCCTATCTACGAAAAAAAGTTTAAGGTAAGCTTTTACATCATTCCCACCTAGCGCAACCTACTAGGAACTATACAAAAAAAAAACAAAATTTCCCATTTTCTTGAACAACGACATTGACATTCGAATTTTAAGTGAATGAAATAAATTAATCGATAGTGTTGTATTACGACTTGTGAGGTTTACTTGTAATCGAGATTTTGAAGCGGAACTGGCGAAGGTAACATTACAAGTGTCTTTATAAAACGCCTGTAACCTGTAAATTGCAACTACAAGTGCGCTACAGGCAGATTTTCGCCTGTAATTGAAGCATTGTAGTTGTACTTTCGTTGCACGAGCCACAGGTTTAGTGGAAAATCCACTAAGTTGGCAACGCTGCGAATAGCGTCAGTGTGAATAGCGCCGATTCGCGTTTCAAAACACGAAGACGCCAGCACATAATAATTTATTTATTACATAGATAAACACTTTATGGCTGGCATTGCTGCATGCAAATAAATGAAAACATAAAAATACAGATATCTTTAATTAAATGTAAGCAAAGGCAAAAGTCTGTCGACAAAGGTCTCTGATATTTATCATACAATCATACTAAACTGCGTAAATTGAAACGGTGTATTGTTTGTATCGTAACAAAGCAGCTGCGTGCGCCCGAATGTATTCAGGCAGAGAGAGAGATCGTTAATTTTGTCTTGGTCTTGACCGTCTAGGGTCAATTCACACCGAGACGCGACGCGACGCGACGATACTCAAAGAGGCCAATGATTTCGCGCTACGCCGCGCGTCGTCGCGAGACGCATCGTAGCAGGACGACGCCTCGCTGTACCGGCGATGCGCCGCTGCGTCACGATACGTCGCGCTACGTCGCGCTACGCCGCGAGGCACCTCGAGGCGCAGCGCTGCGCGGCGCAACGTAATCTGAATTCTCACAATGTAATGTGTATCTTTTCGTGTAGTGAATAAAGTATATATTCTGAGTCGCTCTATGAAAAATGTGCGCGCAGCGTCGCGTCGCGTCGCGTCTCGGTGTGAACTGACCCTTAGGTACTTGACATAAAGAAAAAAAAAGTCAAACAAACATTTCTTTTTCTTCACGAGTTTACTTTTAAAAGTTTTCGTGTCTGTATTTATTTTTTAATTGTGTTGTGTTTCTGTTTTTGTGATTCAAAAGTAATGTGTGATCGGCTAAATTGTGAAGTGTGTACTTTCTCTAACTTATTATATGCGATGGTAAGTAAATACAACTTTTTTATTGTTTTTCCATATTATATATACTGTATTGCTAACGCTAGTTACTAGTTATTATTCTGTGGTATTGCTGAGACCGTTTCAATCTGCACTACACTCTGCTAGTTGAAAGTAATTTCAGCATTTAAATAATACCGCCCCGAAAAGTTACCCTGATCAAATATTTTATCTATCTTTTTACGAGTAGGTACAATATTACTGCCTTAAAACACTTTCTGTATGTTAAAGTATACTAGTCGATTAGGGTTTTTTCGTACATCTACTTTGTAACTACTATTTGAGTATAGTGTATCAATCACTGCATAGATCTTGTAAATCTTTGAAAGAAATTCAGGTTTCAGTTTCATGTATTTGAGTCATAATTTGTTCTGGTTATAATAACTTTTGAAGTATAATTGATCTATCATAAAAGTATATGAAAACTAAAAGATTTTCAATTATTCTTCCATGTCTCCAATCTCAATTTGGCACAAGCTGTTGTAGGCAGTATGAACAGCTTGATGCATGCTTCCATACAGTACAGCATACTGCAGCAAACAAACAAGCTAAATATTGTCTTTGTGAACTATAAACTTTGTGAAAATAAAAAATACCTGTTTTTTTTTTATTTTGGCTAGTAAGGACATTTTGCCAATGCCAACAGCTCCATTAACTGATTTGTTCATGGTAGCAGCCAATCGCAAATAGCAAAAATAGAAAATAAAAGTAAGGACATTTTGCTCACAATACCCTATTTAGGCTGCTCAATTCCTCCTAAAGGCTTCCATGGAGGAATGTGTTTTTTTTACCAATGATAGACCTAATTAAGAGCAATCTATCAGTAGTAGTCACAAGTTGCACTTTTGAGCTTCTTGGAAGAAAAAAAATAAAATGTTCAGGTATCGTAACTACCCTTATAAAATTCAATTTCCCCTAAACGCCTCCATGGTGGAATCTAGTATTTTTATCAATGATAGACCTAATTATGAGCAATCTATCGGTACCGGTCACAAGTTGCACTTTTGAGTTTTTGTGGAAGAAAAAAATAAATAGTTTAAGTTCAGTAACTAAAACTACCCTAATATAATATTTTGACAATCGATTCCTCCTAAAGGCTTCCATGGAGGAATGTGTTTATTTTACCAATGATAGACCTAATCAAGAGCAATCTATCTGTACCGGTCACAAGTTGCACATTTGAGTTTTATGGAAGAAAAAAATATTTTTTGATTGATTGATGTGAAAAACATGGGTATGTAGTATGGGAAAATTGTTTGAGCCAAAATCATTTTTTAATGCGTGTAACTCAGAAACGGTAGGATATAGGAAAAAGTGATTTAGGTATAACTTGTAGATAATTTTATGGCCTTTCAACTTTTCCTTGAACGTTTTTCTCTAACATGTACTGTTTTTGAGATTTAAGCGAAAAATGAAAAAATTGACTTTTTCCCCCCCCTCCCCCCACTCCGAGGCTCCTCCTAGTGTCCCGGGGTTTTAGTATGTTTATTACCTAGGGACTCTTGACATGTTTCTGAAGAAACATCTTACGTTACTAACTCTCGCACTCTAGACCCCCTTTGGAGGTACTCATTCAATGGACTACATTTCAAATTGGAAATTGGAATTTTTCTGACTTTTTGACCCAGTCGCGATAAAATCAGCGAACAACGAAGATCAAAAGAAACATATTATTATAATCCAGTGATCTGCATGTGATTAGTTCATATTTAATGCTTTTAATGTAGTGCTCCATATGTAACAAGTGCACAAGTGAAATTACAACGGATTTACAGAAGTTAGAAAGAACCCATAAGGTACTTATAAGTCTATGTTTTCCTTGTTATGTTTCCATAGTTCATCTACCATTCCCTAATCATATAATAATATTGTTTTAGGGTTTCTTTTCCCGTAATAAAATATTTCAAGTCATCAAGATCGTTTTTCATTGGTTTGTGGTGGCACGCTAGTGCCACAAGCGTAAGTAAAAATACATTGGTACATGGCGGGGATCGATCTCGGGTCTCACTATTTCAACACTGGTGTCCTAACCATTTGGTCACCAAAGTTCACCAAAGATTTTTTAAAATGAAATCAAAATATGACACCATAAATTGCATAGATAAGTCTGCCTAGCCCGCAAGGGATAGAGATTGATTGTCTTACTAAAGTTGTTATTTTAGATCTTGATCTAACTACTAATACTAATTTGCGAGGTATCGACATCGTTTCACGAGTTATCGATCTCACTCTTTTCTTGTGCGACACCAAGTCGTCGAAATTGTATGGGCATAAAGTGATAGTCAACTGTATGTATACATGTATTATGTATCCGCCTACTATGGAACTCCTAAAGCGACAGGCGGCTGTACTAGTCAAATTCTAGCGCTCTATAGTTTTTAGTAAGTACCATTTGTACTTAATGGACTTCAAGTGTATCTGATCAGTGTATTCTTATTTTTTTACACATGGTTAATCTGGAACTACCGTTCTCCACAAAAACCATATCAGAAAATCGCATAGATGTGATGTTTCATTATGCTCATGTCCTACCCTTACGAGGATATAAAATAAGGACTTTTCTTGAATCTTATCGACACGACACAGGGTTGCGCAATCTCTATCGGTCCATTGCAATTGCGCTTGTGTGACTGATGGCAAGAAGCATACGAGATACTGCGAGATATCTTCAGTGAGTATTACCGTACCCTGCCGAAAGAGCACATTTCGGCATATACTTCTATCTGAATAATTGCGCGCTTTCGGCATGGTAGTGTAATACATACTTACGCACCTAGCTTTAGACAACTGTGGTTAGTGGAAGTATACGACGTGCGGCGTTACGTTTGTATGTAGGTGGCGAACAGAACTATGCGTCTCTTGTAAGGTATGACGAGGACTAATAGATGGCGCTGGTAGTATCTAGCTTTTTTATTAAACCGTAAGAAACTCCCATGCGAAGCCGGCTTATAATAGCATTACCCCAACTCTACCTGGGATTTCGTAAAAGCGACTACAAAATGATAAATTCATTTAAGGAATGGGCACATGTGTTTTTCTATGAATGCAAAATCTTGTACTGCATGCGCCTATCCGCTTGCCAAAAAAACAAATTACTATTGGCTAGTTTACTTTAGGTTTTAATCATTAATATGAAGTTATCTACGCACTGGATAGGTTTTGTAACACGACAAAAATGAAGTTTCATACAACTTTTCGGCCTTGGCCTTAAAAAGGTTGTTAAACACACTTCGTGAAATTAGATATTTTTATGGTAGGTATACAATATGGATGAAGTTTAAAGGCTAAATGTGAATTATCCGAGTATTTTTTTATTTATTAAATATGAACGTTGCTAAAACTCCACTGCATGCTGCTTGCGTATTTCAACATTTATCATGAATAAAATATGGATTAGTGATGTTTCCTCGCAAAATGGAAGAAAAGCATTCCTCGACTTCGCCTTGTTCTTTTAAAAATACTTTACCAGAAATTGATCTATTTTTGGCTACGTCCATAATAAACTATTATATTGTGAGGCAAAGAGAGACAAGCTATCTGATTTCTGTTTGATAGTGATTTTAGTTCTATGGAACCTATAAAAATATTTTAAATCGTGTGCACTGCAATTTGTCTTTATGCCTTTTGTCATTCATAATTCCAATTAATAAACCGTATGGACTTGCAGATAAGAAATCCACACGGGATAACTAATGAATCAATAATAGAGCCACTTAGCCATATCTAATAATAAGCATGAATTTGCATTCAATGGAACTTATTGTGACTTGTAATCAATAAATAGAAAGTTTATATGCATATAAACTAGAAAAGATAATTTACATACAGGCATAACATAACCAAAGAATACGAAATATGTGCCTACTAACTTTTAGTACGGTGGTGGTAATTTCACCCGGTTCTGTTCAGCGTGTTAGGAAAACTACTAAGTTCCTTTAAACGCTTAAGTGTTTAACTTGTAAAAAGAAAGAATTTAAAATACTTCTGAAAACATTGTTGTACAAAAACATATATTTTTAATTTGTCAACCCTACGCCCCAACGCGACGTAGTGAATTGTTATAGGTTACTTCAGTGCGCATGACCTTCGCTCCTGCGGTACGTGCAATAAGATCTACAGTGGTGCAACCGTAGTTGAACTTGACTGTAACGAACGACGCGCTATGTCGCGTTCGGGCTTAGAGTTAAACAATTTAGTAAAAAGTTTTTGTCCAACGATCTTTAATTATAAATATTTTGTATTACTTTATTTAAACACGCTAATCACACTTTGTCATACCTGTAGAATGCGTGATTTAAAGGAACTTATTATTTTTCCTAACACCCTGTGTAGTGCGATGTTTTCTAATGGATACTCTTTAGTGATAATAAAACATATCCGAGACCGATTCAGGTGGATCATATTACTAATTGCATTTATCATGCAATAGTAGTGCAAGTAGTATTTACCTTTTTAACCGCTGCACTGCACTGTACGTACTTGGACTTGAAATAATTGTAGATTGCAAGCAAACCTAGGCTAATATATTTTTCGCTCGTATTGGCTCGACTGACATGAAAATGTTTTAGGTGGGATTCCATTTCTTTTTGTAGAGAGAAGGAGAATCCCATAAAAAAATACATTTTTTTTAGCGGATAGAGAGTGAATTTGTAGAAATCCTGATACACGTATGTATTTTTTTATTTTTAATTCTATGTCCGTTTACCAAATATCTGACCTCAACCAAATAGATTTGGAAAAGTTTCATACAAACTTCCACTCGCCAATTTGGAGGGCTAAGGGAGAAAATTTATAGATCCTAGATATTTTTGTTGTTTGTACACTACCTACACTTAGTCTACATACCAAATTGCAGCTTTCTTGCACTTCTAGAAGTGCTTAAACATTTTTATGATCATCAGTGACTATGTCAGTGATAAAGTCAGATTATATATGTAGTTGTAATTCGTTATACTGCTTCTTTACAGGCTTGGGCCAGAAGTCATAGACCTTTGTCCGTTACCTCTTCTTCTCGTCAAAAGCAGGGATAAGATATGATTTGTTACGATGATAAAAACTACACGTATACGGATGTACAGTACATTGATCTGCATGTAACCTAATCAAGGTCCGCCTACAACATTTTTGTGATCTCATCAAAATAAACAATGACGTGTTACTTTCGATAACAATGACCGGGCACCATGTTGCCGTGTTCTGTTCTTAGAAACTTTTCTTGATGGAGCGATTTAGCGGGGCAAAGGTAGGAGACTTGTACAATCTGACTGGATATTTAAAATTGGTTGTAGTACCTACTTGCTATTACCTACCAAGCTTGCACGCTTTTTGTGGTCCTCTGAACTACAATCCCTCTAAACAGTCTCTCAAAGGTCTCACTAATAGAGGTAATAGAGGCAAGTAGGTAGCTAGAGTAAGTATTCTTTGCTAATAGCTAAGTACTATGCTATAGACTATGCTCCGTTTCATCTCTAAATTAATGCGTATCAATTTATCTTACCTTCTGCATTTCTTTTATAATCTAGTCAAAGTACGACAAGATAAGTTAAGTAAGATAAGTTTGACAACCGATGTGGCGCAGTGGTAGTGCGACTGCCTTTGACGCAGAAGGTTCCGGGTTCGATTCTCGGTAGAGTCACTCAAAAAGTTGATATTTATCACTTTGTGAATTTGTTCCTAGTCTGGTTAGGTTAGGACATTACGGGCTGAACCACCCGATTGTCCGTAAGAAAGATGGTTCCGTGTTTCAGATGGCACGTTAAGCCGTAAGTCCCGGTTGCTGTCTATGATCACTTAGACAGCGGTCAAACAACCATGTCAGAAGCCTGCTACTTATAGAAGGCGGATGAAAAATTCAGACACTAGAGTTTATTAGGTCGTTGGACGACTCGGTGTCCCACTCGCAAAGAGGCGACATGATAAACCTTTGCCCATATAATGTTTAACCTACAAATGTAAATACTACTTGCATTTTTATTTCATCAATGTATTTACCTGCCTAGAACTGAACAACTGAATAGGTGTAGATTAAGACTATCTACCTACAAGAGGCCAGGTACTGTTTGCATGCTACTTATGTTGTCGGTGTGTATTATCTAATTCAAATTATAATTTTCGCCAACACTTGACCGATAAACATTGTAGATAACATTCTATAACTTTCGTTGGAACTTTGATATCGTCCAAGGCGCGGCAAGCCAAGATAGGCCATGCAAAAACGGTACATGCAAGTATATTGTCAACAAGATAAAAGATAACAGTCAGGTTTATTTTCCCAATATTATGCACCTACACTTATTGTTGTGGTGTAGTAACTATAAAAACAACTAATATTATGTACATTACAGAAAGATAATAATAATAACGCAAAGTTATTGTTCCAGTCACTAAAAATGATCAGGTAATTAGGAACGAAGTGAATTCTAAATTAATTAATTAGGTATTTCTAATAATAAAAAACATAATGGTGAACAAAGAATGACAGCACGATTTAAATTGAACTGTAACAAAAAACTGAAATTATGATTATGTACAAATGAGGCTAAGACACCCAGTTAGAGTATACTAAGTAAAGAGTAGAAATGAAAGGATTGGTAAGAGGGCATAGAACGGTTAGAACATGGTAGGTAGCTGTGAAGGACAGGCCAAAATATGGTCCTCGTAGTTTGGACTGTGGAGAATAAGGAAGCTGGAAGAAGTCACAAGGGGATGACAAGGATGCACGAGGAGGGTAGAAGTTTCTATCTTGTGAATATTCCTTATCTTCGTTGCAAAAGGATCATAAAAAGGGTTGCTGTCTTGATGATTAAGTGACTAGTACGTTTATTCGTGCCATGAGGTTTCTTTCTTTCTTTTACTTATCGTTCAGACTTTGAAGTTTTCAGTGCAAAGCGTAGAGAAAATACGTAGTTGGGAAAGTAGTTAACTTAACTATTAACTTAGTAGTTAACTGTTGAGCCCAGCGTTTTCTGGAAAATCGATCGTTTCACACCAGCCTGTATAATGATACCACCCTGTACATAACACTAATATTCCTTTAAGGGTGGTTGTTCTTTAGCTCTTATTTGCCGTCGAATGCTAAATCGCCGCGCCGCCGCCGGCGACCGCATGTTCTCGGAAATCAAAACTAAGCGGCATATACATTGCACGTTCAGCAGTGGTATGTAGGTGATGCTGCCTAAAAGCCATCCAGTGAGTACATTCCATGAGACAGTCAGTCGAGACGACGACGACGTTCTATATAAGATACTCTCACAAGCGTGAAGTGAGCCACAATCTCGTGCATGATCGAGCCCGGTCACGATCGTATACTCGGAGACTTCACGCCCGTTGGGTCAGTTTTAGATCGGGCTGCGGACGCGCAACTGCGGGCGTCGAATTTTGTTACCGGCGCCGGAGCACGATCAACTTTTTTTACTCGTAAAATATTCTCCATTAAACACTTGGCTTTATCGAATCTTTATTGCAACAAAACAAAGTGTAATTGTGTATAAAACGCTATTGACTCAATATTATTACTATTATAGTTTACACATTTTATTTAGACTGAAAGGAAGGAGTGTAACTACATATTTCGATGCTTTTTTTGCACTGCAACTTTTGCATTCGAGTCCTGTGTTGTGTTAAAGTTCGGTACGAGTGAAATTGGTACCGGTGCTGGTTTGGTCGTATTATCTGGTACCAATTAGTTTTACAAGTCAAGTTTATTGTCAGTGTACCTATCTTGATATTAAAAACTGGTAAGTAAAGTTATGATATGAATACTTATGAAACTACTTTCTCATTGTTACCGTGTTGAAATTTTGTATAGTACCTTGCGAATGTAATACTGTTGTTTGGTAGATACTTAGGTACTTGCCCATTGATGTAGGTAGATAAACTTACCTATAAGTTGTAGGTATAACAGCATAAACTATACTGTTCATAAAGATATCGGCGGAGAGAGCTGTTGGAGTAAAAGTCACGTAAAGTGTATATTGACATGATCTCCTGAGATATCACTGAGGACTACCGTCATACATACTCGCTTACCTAATTAGTGTTATCTAAAAATGCGTGTTTCTATAATAAGTAGTAGGTATATATTGCTGTTACCTATGGTACCTTGCTGAGCCATTTAATAAAAGTGCATCTAAATATTTATTACTTGCTTAGTTACACATCACATCGCTCATATTATGTAGAACTGTTTGTATTAGTCTCAAATAAATTGTTTCAGACTTGTACTCTACGAGTAGGAGTCTAAACTAAGGTTATTATGTAGGTAACTAGATTAGATACTATAGATAGTAGGGTTTGATTCCGAAAGTCAGTAGATATATATATATGAAAACAATAAATATCAAAATTTTCCTATTAGAAGAGAAGGGCACTTCATTGCGTTAGGTGCGGTTTATGATGATAGGCCTCGTTTGCAGATGGTGGGTACCCAAACGGTAAAGAAGTAACCCTAATAATAAGACGTTACTGTTCATCCGACTAAACGTCCCGCCTCCATAACTTCGTCAGTTTAGCACTTATTCACTTTAGTACCTAACATTTTGAGCCACCTTGAGTACTTTCTGTCCTAGTTTTTTTTAAGGTCGAGCGAGACCTCGTCTGTGAAATCTTGAGGACTTTTACATTACTTCTTTATTTACCCTATATTAGGTAGTTTCAGGGTATACAAATTCAATTCAGAATATCATCACCCCATTTCTTTCCCGCGGGTGTCATAAGAGGCGACTAAGGGACTCGAGGGTTTCATATTGTGTATTACAACTTTAGGCGTCAGGCTGATTACTTGTCACTACAATGATACACGTATCTTCCGAAAGGGCCTTCTGTCAGAAGTGGCGATGTCGGCCGTATTGTTACGGCCGTTAACGCTCTGCCTTCCCCGCAAGGGATCAAGGCGTGTTATGTGTATGTGTGTGTATTCAGAATAGGTTTGTAATTTTTGCAATAATATCACATAACTACTGACATTTACTGAATTTACCCTACTTACTGAACTGGATAAAACCTGTTTCCGTTTTACTTTACCTGCCTTGGCCCTTAGAGCAACCTTCGGATCAAGCATGGCTCGTCCGTCAAGCCGGCCGTGTCGGAGGTCTCGCCGTCAATTACACGGGCAGAGGCACCCGCGGCGTACAGCCTGTACAGATGCCTCACTTGGGAATAGGAATACAACGGTATACCAAAATTTGACTAGTATATCTTAACGCCTAAAAAAAACGAGAAATTGAAGACTCGTAAATATATCGATATCGAAATAAAATACGAAAAAAATGAACGAAATCAAATATGCATCAAATCTTTAAAAGGCCCATAAAATCCAAAAAATGGTAAAATCATATTATAATACACGTAACATTTATTCTACTGGCAACGTTAATACCGTGCTTATACATTGTAAACCATAATAATTATACAGATAGACTAAACTGACAGCTAAGAATGCCTTTTTTGTTTTAAAATGTTGTCATCATAAAGGTGGTTTTCCACCGGCAGAGCGAGACGAGGCGTGACGAGGATTGAATTGAAATTTGTATGGAAAATTTTCAATTCAATCCTAGCGCATCTTCGGTGGAAAAGGTAAGGATTGACGAGGATGTGCGAGACTAGAATTTAAATATTAGTTTGTGTAAAAATGAACCGTATTGCTTCCGTCATAGAGTATAAATTAACTCTGCAACAGAAACATGCTTCTCAACAGCGAATGAGATGATACAAGCTATTTCTACTAGAGGTCACTGTCAACACAAAGTATGTAGGTGGTTCGTGACGTAGATGGTTGCACGGCACTTTTATTTTCATGGAGTACCCACTTTTTGATATTTTATTTTTACGCGGAGCCAGTACTTTTTACAACAAAGTAAAATAATGGACATGGAAGACACCGAGAAATTTATTGAAAGTGTAAAAAAATATCCGCGTATATGGAATGTTCACTTGCATTCCTACAAATGCACAACAGCGAGCTCGTGATTGACATTAATGTCAATCGCGAGCTCGCGCGTGATCGCGCTTGCAATTAATGCCAATTTTTAGTGGAAAAGGGCCTGTACGATTTCAATTCACGCCACGCCGCGTCTCGTCTCGCTCTGCCGGTGGAAAACCACCTTCAGTCTAGTGTTGTGGTTTGACTCATTTATTTTATTCATTGAACTGTTGTGAGATGAATTCTGGATGTAGTTATTTTTAAATAAATATGCATAACAAAAACGTGACTTTCGGTCACGTAAAATAGAATACGTTACTTTACGTTTATACGCAACAAGTTTAGTTTAAAGAAATCAACAATGAATAATATTGTAAGTAATTTAAAATGTAATGTTGAATAAATTGGCATTGGTGGTTGTACGAATATTCCTTGCGCTTATAAATCCAATTTCTGTTATATTTTCTTGTTGCGTTGTGTTGCACTCTTTTCTGCGTCTTCTTTCTACTGGCCGGTTGGTGTGAACCTTGACAGACAGACGAGACAGACATTGACTTGACTTGACCAAGAGGACGATCGACGGACGGAAACTGACCAATTTATTAATGGAAATTTAAATTAACCTAATTTATTTTCAAAAAGATTCAATCATAATCTTTGAATCATATAACTTGATCATTCAGGGCACAACACTATTTTTTTATTACTTTTAAATACAATAACGTGGCAACCCACCAAATGTCAATTTAGTCTATCTGGATAAAAATCATGGTATACATGCCTGTACCTTATACATATTTGACATTAATTTTGACATATTTTTTATTTGCATTGGCTAATGATTTATGCATAGTTATGTATGAATACTTAGTAAAAACTCAATACCTAGCACTACGCCACACGATTTCTTTTCTTATTTTGCAGTGACCAATATAATTTTATACTACACCTGCATAGAAACGTCCTATAGCTTTATGAAAGGTAGAGAGGAACGCGAGTCATTGTTCGAGTTTCAAATTAGCGGGAAGGAGTAATCCATACAAGTCACTTCCAGGGGAGAAAAGATGCAATTGTCAAAGTTCAACGTAAAACGGAACGCAAAGCTAATATATTTTTGCAGGCAAAATGGAAGACTTGACTAAATGAACTTATTGCTTTTGCTTTGTACGATATTATAGAAAAAAAAAACAATACCGCGCGAATTCGCATCAGATTTTTCATGTAATTTTTTAGGTTTATGGAACAGTTCTTCTATTAGTATGATTCTTTTTTTTATTCCTGAAGGTGTAGTATAAAGCACTATGTATCACTCTGAAGAAAATACGATTGCAAACTCGTGTGTATCGATACCCTCAGCTGCGCTTCGGGCCTCAAAGTACATGCACACTCTTTAGCAATATTGGTTCTTTTCTTACCGCGTGTCCAATGAACTATATAACTTAACACAATCATCATTTAAGATAAACATCTTGTATATTGATAAAGTAGAAAAAAAGTGTACCTAGACTGGGTCTGGCTATCGGATTCTTTGAATCCGATTATGAAGGCAAATGACAATTATTTTTTTATAGCTCGCGGTGTCGAGCATTTTTTGTCTTTCTTTCTTTTCAAGTGGTTTGAAAGTGCCCAAATGTAAACTAAAACTGCGATCATATAACCTTAAGGTAACAGTTACGTTTTAGCACAACAGCACCTTTTTAACTTTTTTAAGCTTTTTAAACATTGAAAGCCTCGACGAGCGTGCAAGTGAAGACTGATGAATGTAGAAGAAGCGAAAGAAGTATGCCAGGATCGTAGCAAGTAGAAGGAAATAATATGTGCCTACCCCAACGGGAAAGAGGTGTATTTTATTTATGCATAGACGTTAGACACACGTTAAAAGATTTTTGTTGGGAATAGCTGTCAATACTATTTTACAAGCTAGCTGTTGCGCGCGACTTCGTACGTAAGGTGTAGTCATTTTGTGTAAGTTAAGTTGATCTGTGCGTGTAGTTATGTGTATTTATTTTGCATAATTCTTTTGAGATTTGTCTTCTCTTTATAAATGCAAAATACCAAGCTGAGCTGCGATTTATTGGATGTAGGAGTGGATCTTTGAAGTTAGGGACTCTGTGTGGTGCTCTCGAATGCTTGATAGCCAAGCCTCACACACAGCAATAATGTGTTTATGTCTGTCTGCTTTCACCGTTCGTTCCAAAATAATGAATTATTTGCAACATTTGTGTCATTCCTTCACAGAACCTTTATTTGATTTTTAAAGACCTAATTAACGATACCTCGCTCAATTTATTAGCCTCTTTTGTCTGTGACAGTTCATTTAATCGGTGTCTGAGGCAAGATTTTTTATCCGCATGTCGCGGTTGAAGTTTCCTCTCTACAGACTTATGTAGATAATAAACAGCAGTCAATGTGTTTTCCCATGGGAATAAGAGATTTTCCCAAGTACAAAGTAGCCTAAATGTTGACCCGAGTAATAAGCTATCAAGGTACAAAATTTGGTAGAAATCCGACCAGTAGTCTTGCGTGAAAGGTGAACAAATAAACATAGAAAGATGAGATGATTAAGTAATAGCTATTGTTATGAGATGAGTTTACTGGAGCACAATCAGAAGTAAATTCCTTTTTAAAATGTATCTCATGTACAGAACTGGTTTCGTTTGTGTTTTATTATATGCATAGATATCACAGTAACTTACGGCCAGGGATCGTAAAACTGGGGCTTGCTGTTACAACTACTACAAAACTATATTTCTGTTGTTTTTTTTAAATCGAATATTTTTTTATAATATAATGCTATCCTATTACTACTATGGCATACGGACCACAATACCGGACGTAAACATATGCTTTGCGGAGAAATCCTGTCAAGTCAAATGCATACAACATAATTTGCATCTGGTGTCCCGTTATTAATGTATCAACGGCATGTGAGAGACAGCTGACATGACTACCTAAAACTGATTTGGTTACTTTTGGAAAAACCCCCAAGGTTGCCCTGATTTAATTGTTTTTTCAGATTATGCAATTTTCTCTACCATGAGTTGATATTTTCGATGGTGTCGGTGCAAATGATAACATTTCCAAGATAAAATAATGCTGGATAATTACTTCGTTTATTTCAGTAACAAAGTTTTTGATTTTTCAAAACCAATGAATATGACTCTTACATTTTTCGCTTTTGAAACCCTAAACTGTTAACAATTCAATTGCAAAAAAAACTATAGATGTTTTTGTGACAATTCGTTAAGAACCTGGCTAATGAGCCTCACATTCAGCTTTTCAAATTGGCATCAAACTGGTATATAAGACTTATAGTTACAGTACAAAGTTATACCCTTCAACCGAATGAAGTAAGGTGCCGAAATTCAGAGCAACAG
The DNA here is from genome assembly GCA_029255805.1 of Keiferia lycopersicella. NCBI lineage: Eukaryota > Metazoa > Arthropoda > Insecta > Lepidoptera > Gelechiidae > Keiferia > Keiferia lycopersicella. Next base: position 20,035,033 of record JARACZ010000001.1, read on the forward strand.
TTAGTCACGAAAAGATACGATACTACGTTTGTATCTATGGGGTTTTTCCAAAACTACCAAATTAGTTTTACTTGGATATTATTCATGTCAGCTATCTTACACACACTTTTGATCCATTATTAACGGGACAGCCTGTGTAGTATTGGCTAAGCAATTTAAAGAAAAGATTATTTTTTTCTTAAAGACTAGCTCTATTCTTTATTTTATTTACCTTATAATTAAAATTGAGCACCTAATTAATATCATAGAATACTGCAGGATGTAGTGCCCAATACCTCTAGAGTTCGCACGTAAGACATTTTAGCAGCGGGTGAAACCGCCGCTTCAAAAGCTAGTTGGCAACTAATAAATAATGTTAGAGGAATGCGAGTGTGCAAATTTAAAGTTTGTCGCGGTATGTAAGGCAAATACACGAGAAAACAATTAACAATGGCAAAGGAATGTGATAAATCTCTAAGCATGTTTGTTAACTAGATAACAAATGCTAATATTGTGCCCGGCGAGGGTATTATAATCAACATGAGAGGTCTATTTCATTGCATTTATATAGTTTTTAAAGGGTGAGATACTAACATGGTTTTAAGTATTTATACCCTGCAATACAAAAAATCGATCGGCTGATGATTTCAATTAGCTGTGAGACCTATGCATTAATAACAAACCGAAAGATCCTTTTGTAGAATGTCTAGATGTTTCTTTGTAGATATGTCCATTAAGTCAACGATACCGCAACGCAGAAAATGTTAGTAGAAAATATTTGATATGTTGATAGATTTGCTGGAATATGATTGAACAACAGTGATATTTCCGTACAGAACCTTCATTGTTGGAACACCATTGTTAATTAAATGCTGAGTCAAGACAAGACAGACACTTCTCTATTGAATAAAGCAGGAGCATGCGAATAACTAATCGCACAATAGCCGAATTAAATAGCATTTTTTATGCGCTATTCATTATAATCCAATTGTCGTTCCTTTCTTTTGCAATAAACATGCCACCCATCAAAACATAATGTGTAAAGCGAGGCCGAAGTTCAAATGAAATTAAATAATTTCGGCTGAAGACAAGTATCTAGCTAGGGCTCAGTACATTTATTCCGCAACAAATACAATATCTACACACATCGATTCATCATACCAATAATCCATATTTTTACAAGGCTTTTGATGATTGCACGAATGAGACAAGTACAATAGCAATGCAAACTTCAAACTAAAAAGGTATTGGAACAGAAACGTGTATGGTGTAAAATACAGAGTGTATAAAAAACAGCTGCAAATATTTCAAGGGGTGAATCAGCCCATGAAACTGTACAACTTTCCCCAAGGAACATAGGTCGAAATATGAAATAAAAAGTTTGGACCTCCCATACAGTTGGCTGCTACATTTTTCATGGGAGGCCCAAATTTTTTTTTCAATTTTTCTTCTTATTCTTACCCTCGTTTCGATCGTGATTCAAAATAGCGCTCTGGCCCTAAACATGTTATTTTAAGTCTTGTTATAAAAACTATTATACTACGACACGTATACCTACCCATATTACAAATAAAGTTCTGAGTTCTGAAAAACGGGATAATCTCAATTTATACCACTTTTGGTAAAGTTTTCATTATTAGTATAGAAGTATAGATAGACAGAGCATGACTACTACATACTCGTATTTTGTAATTTTTATCGTACGTACCTAAGGAGTTTCTGTGCTTTATACAAGAACAAATAGCGATGCAAGTGCTAAAAAATCACAAATAAAGACGTCTGAAAGAATTATGTACCTATAAATCATCTTGATATATAACGAACCATTTAACAAGGTGTTTATCAAAACGTCTAAATAACTAAAGTGGGCATACCAGTTTTATATGATAATGTTTTACATAAAAGCTTAATGTAAAGCCATTAGAAGTAATTGGGCAGTGTGAGAGGTTTGCTGAAATGGTTATTTTTTATTTTAAACTAGCTGGTGCCCGCGACGTCATTCGCGCGTTCGATTTAAGGTTAGTTACATTTATAACGGTGCTTCGGGTTGTCAGACGACTCGGTGTCCCGCACGACAAAAGGGAATTCCTTGTATTAGGTTTATAATAGCAAAAAGCTCTAGGGAACATAATAACAACTCAACCATACCCTCCACAATTTGTGTTTGTTCTTGGTCCCTATTTCGTAATAAAGACTCGTGGTTGATGGTCTTTTATGACCTATATACCTACAAAGCTAGAGCAACCACGAACTACTGCCGATTTGTTATTATGTGAAGTTGTAAGTCAACTTTATTACCCTGTGTCGCAGTGTTCATAATTTTTCTGTAATTTTTGTAACGAAGAAGTTTGCCCTATCTATGGTTAATGCTGGGCACATTGTGAGAAGAGAACTGATGTTTTACTCTAATTTCAGTGATTATTGTCAGTCCTCCTATATCTATGTAGTTGTGACGGTTACAATGCAAAAAATTCTGTCAGAATAGTCCACTGCTGGAAATGAGCCATGGACATTCACAGGGGCCGCCCCGCTGCTGCCCGTTCCCTGGTTTCATTCCTAATTGTCTTTACAACACGCCAGATAGAAATTACGTTATGCTAGCCGTCACCACACGCCAGACACATGTTGTTATTATGTTTACCTCCTCAAAACAGCTCAAAATGATGCCACCACCATGATTAACCACCAAATTTTTGACAAATTACTTTTTCATCGAGTTATGAATTAATATGTGTTACAGCTCATATCTACTAGGATCCCCTTAATAAAAAACGTTTTCAGTTGTTCAGTTTTATGAGATGTTTGTAACCAATTCCTGCAGGAAAAGGCAATATTCCCGCAAAAAAGTATCCTATAGGTATGTTAAGTTGGCTTATTTGCAATACACCTTAAAAAGACTCATTCAAATCCATCCAGAGCAGTTTCGCAGATTAGCATGGACAAACCCACTGACAGAACGACATACAGTTCTGGTTGTATGCCGCTAGTTTGATCGTATTTTCCTTAGGAATGAGTATTTCCTATGATAAAAAGTAACCTAGATGTTGACCAGGCTAGTAGCTATACATAACAAAAGGTTTAATATAAATTAGTCGTTCACTTTCTGAGATTAACGTGAAAAAAAAACAAAAGGTTGTTTTTATGTAACAATAGATGTCGCTGTTGGTTTTCTAATACTCGCGATCGGTATTTTCTTTCCAAAACTATACATATGGCTACTGGACACTAGCTTTCTACAGTCTTATTATATGTATAGGTGTAAGATAGATATAGATAGATAGATGTGCAAGACATAAGACGGTATCTTAGTGTAGAAAAGGGAGATATATATATTATCAGAATATGAGATACTATAGCCACTCGCCTAGTGGTTTTACCCGCTTTATACCGCTACCAGATTTTCCGTAAAAAGTGGTTGTACTAACTACTCAACTCTCCTTTCGAGATTCCCTCTCTTACTGCCTCCAATCAGCCTTGTACCCCATCCCCGCATATCAGCTATCTTTTCAATTTTAACACGGTTGAAATATTTTGAAATACAAACTTGGAGAATTAAGGACAGATATTTCCGATTTATAACTTTGTCTCGAAAAACACATCTGTGTGTATTTAAACAAATGTCTTCACTATTCATACCTATATATTTTCTTAAATTCTTACCTTTAACGTGATAAATTTTCATAAATAAAAGATTTGTATCTATTCTTTAAAAAGAAAACGTTATGTGTTGCATTATAGGAATGCCACACAGAGTGAAAAATAACATACAAGATCATCGACATGATTCGTTCTTAGTATTCGATTCATCATTTGAAACTAATATATTCGATTGAACCGAAAAAAAACGAGTTTGATCATAGCCCGCCTTTATAGACCCGATGCTTTTTTTTGTGGCTTTTTATAATAAAGAAATTATCGATACCGCCTTTCGAACTTTTCGGTATAGAAATATCGTTTTATTATTCCATGAGGTGTCTGGTAAGTTTATTAGATATTTTAACACGAGTAGCCTTTTATGAAATTTGTAATCTAGTAGGTATTGGAGAACGCGACAACGGCGACGTGCCTTTATTAATATGGATCTTATCGTTAATCTTGCTTGATAAGGCTTTGGGGGGGTACATACACGTAATAAGTAGGTTACACATGTATAACAGTTTCTTGAAAAAGTACCTACACTTCAATTCAGTTTTGTTAATATTGCATGCATTCACCCTTTTACATTGATTTGCGCCGAAAATATGGAATTATGCTGTGCTTGCGTGACTTAGTACTCAACGGAACAGACTTATTTGACTGCAAAACCCTTAAATGGCCACAGATTTAAGAATATTAAATAGATGTCATTATAAATTTACTGTACAGTACTTACTCCTTACGTTTTTAACACATCTAAAGGTCAAGATAAGTTCATTTAACTCTGGAGGCCAAATACGGTTTGCGCTGTTTTGATGTCTCTGAACCAAAATTATTTTGCAAACCGTATTGAAAGACAAAACCTGTTGGACGTAAGAAATAAGGTTTACTTTTCCCAAACAGTTTATTCCCAAAGAGTAATAAACGGTTGGTCGACGTCGCAAGCCATAAGACGTAACTTTGGGTGTGTAATTTGATACTTCTTAGAAGGTATTAAGAGTCACACAGATTGCAAAAATAACTGTGGTTTTAAAAGGAAGTGGGATGTTCGTAGATTAATTACATTGCCGTGCCAAAATCAACAAGAAAGGTCTATAAATCTTATTGTTGTGACCATTGATTATAATGTTGCGGGTGACTGTTATTTAGCTACTGTAATAAATATTTTTAGTAAGTTGACCTTAATTTTATCCTTAGTTGATGCTACAGTTCCGCGTGTTAGAAGGGCAATATATCTAAGGGTCAATATATTTTAGAGGCGTAAGCACAGGCGTAAGTAAGAGAATGAATTTCAGAGTCAAAATATCCTACCGATAATCTAATGTAAAGATAGTTATTTGTCCTTCTTCTTCGTCGAGTCGATGGTAACATTAGGAGTATATTTTCGTTGACCAAGATTTGGAAACTGAAATGCCCCTGGAGCTCGCTTCCAATTGCCTACTTATTAACTTTTTCCCGGATTCACTCAATTCTGCGTATATGATACATTTACGTCTAAACGCCTTGCGGGAAAGTAGAATATTGAATTCTTAAATATACTAAAGATACTTACTTATCTACTCTAATACCTAAATGATATTTGCATATAAAATATAATATAATGTATTTAAAGTCTCGTTTGTTTCGGAAAGGAAATCCGAGACATATTAATACGGATATTTAAATCAATTTTAGAACTCCCATATCCTCGAGAACAAAAAAAATAATTTGCATCGCTAATCAAGATATTTGGGCAACTAATGACAACATTTACATAATATATGTGACAAGAATCGCCCATTTTAATAAATTATGAGTGGAACCCGTATCGGACTAACATTTGTTAGTTTCACACGTATTCTGCAGCCATTATAAGCTATAACACGTAACACTAGCGCCGTTTTGTAAAAAATAAATGCCTTATCCTCTAAATACATTCAGATTTGATCTACGTAACTCGGACACCAGTGCTTCATTTATTAATTATCATGAGAAAATTTGTTGTGCTAAAATACGAAGAAAATAGAATTGATGTCTTACATCTAAACTTCTAATATAGACATCTAAGGCATGATACGTATTCCTCAAGAAAATCTAGTGCTGTGTTATTAGTGTGATAACGACTACGCCAGCTCAAATGCTCTTATTATTAAAAACGGTTTCTTAGACGACTAGGTGTCCCACACGAAAAGAGAAGAGAGATTGCAAACTGATATTTTTGGAGTAAAGAATAAGAAAAAAACATGCGCTGGCGTCTCCATAAACCATCTCTATTCAAAATAGTAGTTTAATGTTATCACAAAAGACTGGTATGATTTATACATCAACAATTAGCCATTTGTAAACATGTAGATCCAACTTTATTGCTTTTTCCGATATTTTATAATCAGCTATCTATCGCAATTTATAACTTAATAGGGATGTATAAAACGGTTTTATAGGTTGCTATACATGCATTTAAATAATCACAAATAATTCAGTTATATAACTAGCTTCCCGTCCCGCAGTTTCACCCACGACCTCGTCTTCTAATTAGAGAACAATACAAATTGCTAAAAATGTGCTTTACCAAATAAATCTCATGTTTAATATTTACAAAAAACGAGCATTGCGTTAAGCAACTAAAATAATACCCGTTAAGACGTGAATGAAGAATACGTAATTGTCACCCGAAATCTGTAAGTTTTAACTCAATCATTCATTATTATTTTGGACCACAGCCAAGATTCCAGGTATGTGGAGTCAAAAATACGGTACATACCTCTTTCCCGGCACTAGATACTCACGTCGCTTTGTATTTAAATGTAGTTTATGTTAAATAAATAGGTAACCACACAGTGTACCTACCTATATATCTGTACATTTTATTTAGACACACACTCAAATTGCTCTTTGTTTATATCGAAATTTTTGTTTCTCAAATCGTATTCGTATTGCTATGTTATTGGTTAAAGTTAGAAAAAAAGTTACCACTAGCATAATTTACCAAAATCAGTAACGTCTTTAGTGAACCGTAGGTTCCTTAATCGTGCACAGCGAAATATTTAGTAGGTAGGTACTTAAATTTTCAATAGTTATAGGTAGGTATGTCGTGTCAAAATCTGTTTTCGATTTTAGAAAGAAAAACGATGCATCGTCGCCCACGGTCTACAAGTCCATTATTAGAGTGAGCTGAGAACTGGGAAAGTTTCAGATTGACGAACGAACAAAATAGTGAAATCTTTTGCAGATGACAGCAGTCGTGACAGTGCTAAAAGTAACTGAAATTTCGACATCGACATATTTTCCACTAATCACAGAAAAAGGAGAAAGTCGACAATCCTAGTTTTTCTTCCTATTCGACTTAAATCTGAATACCCGAGTTCCCTCTGAAACATTCTCTTGCTTGTGTGAACGTCGATTACTACGAAGTACCAAAATAAAACAGTACGAGCATACAAAAGTCTAGCAGTCACGCGAGATAGTCCTCGGCTCAGTGCGCAATGCAAGATACCAAATACCTACTCTTCCTCCGTCTGGTTGAGGCACGATCCAATGTACCTAGTTGTGAGCCAAAGGTAGTTTTACACTTTATGCATAGTGTATAGGCATAACACAGTCTAGTTTTTAGATATTCTAGTATGCTTTCATTCCTAGGATGTATATTTCTAGGGCACCTACGTTTCGCTTACTGTGCAGTTACGCCGAATGTGATGGCACATTTACTTAGCTTGTAATGCTAACCGTTTACACACATAATCATTCGAATTAGATTGATTAAATTAGCGTAGGGGGAAACAAAACCTACATTGTTTAGAGCTCATTAAAAAATAATTTGTCCGTAACGTTAAATTATAACAATACATACATATATAACGCCTTTATCCCTCACGGGGTAGGCAGAGCGTTAACGGCCGTAAGAATACGGCCACTACTATCACCACGTCTGACATTTTTGAGGATTGTTTTCCAAGGTTGTTTCAGAAAACATGTGTATCACTATAGTGACAGGTTGTCAGCCTGTCGCCTAAAAATTGTAATACACCAATACTCTCGAGTCCCTTAGTCGCTTCTTACGACACCCGCGGAAAAGATGTGGGGTGATGCTATTCTAAGCCGGCATCACACGGCACTATAACACGGCATTATAACAATGAATAGTATAATGCCAACTCATACGTACATTATAGAGGTAACAGGCATGATATTATACTTCAAAAAATACTTGAAATAATTCAGTGAAGCATAGTTCCGAAAGAAAGTCCAGCGGCAGTTTGAGAGCTCTTTGAGAATTTGAGCCGCACTTCTTTCGGTTCCCATCGGATCAGTCGGAAATGCTGCTTAGTGTTACTATTACACCATAACGAGGTAGGGCTATTTCAATCCGTGTTTGGAAGTCCGACGCGATTTGCTATATTAGATTTCTACGTGTTTTTAAGTCACGTTCCTTCTCTGATGACTTTGTTGATCGTACTTCGATTTGACTAACTTCATAACTGATCATCTACTAATTTAATTAAAAATGCTGACCTTGGCACAGTCTGATGAAACGACTGCAATCTTGTCCAAAAATGTTTCTGTCTAGACAGCCCTCATAGGCCCTCTTTCCTCCGTCCCAACCGAAAACTCCAAAATGCTCATACAGCAACCACTCGTCTACCTGCACTGCACTCACTATTTCAACGGGTTCGATTTGTTTAAAATTACATATTGTCTTTGTTACTGCAAATACATGCATACATACCTAAGCTGTGGTTTGTGGTCATGTACCGCAGCGCAAGGTCGATTTAGTTCAGTGGATTTCATATTGCTTAGTACCTTACCTACTCTGAGGGCGGCTTGCGTCGAAATAGTAATCTAGGTTGTACGTCAAAAACATATGGCAAATCTGTTGTTTGTCGTAGTTGTAGGCACGATTACTTATTGTGGTAGAGTGGGATTTGAGCAATTGTTAATGAAGTTTATACTGTACCTAGTGCTTACCTTATCAACCTTTATTCTCGATTTTTATTGGCAAAAAACTGCGACTGCGGAGCCCTATCCCAAACCATGGCACATTTACTGGCTTGCCCTCTGTTGCCGGTCACATGTAGTAAAGAAGAGCTGAACTTGGCGTCTGATAATGCCATAGCCGTCGCCAAGTACTGGCAGGAAAAGATATAGTTCGGTCATTGACACGAAGAAGAAGAATTGGCAAAATAAAAGTACGTCATAAATAATAAATATTTTTCTCAAACAATTTTATTTTTCCCGTAAATTTACATAATAAATCTACAATATTCGACAGCCAGCTCAGAGAACATAAATAGCACCTCCGACATCTATCGTAGAGTTTTGAAATGAATTGCTTGCACGCACGCGATTCCCGCCCGCCCTAGCAGCTCTCGATAACAAACCCGCCTTAGCTCGGTCGGTCACTGTATTGCCGAAAAATTTCACCAGGTGTCGCTCGCTCTGCCACTTTTCTGAAACGAAGCTCAAAGAAACATTAATTTGGTAACTTATTTTTTTGTGTAGTAGTACCTACTTACGTACTTATTTTGAATTAATGTTAGAAGTTCCCTCAACATCTTTAGCATCTTTTTATTAGATTGTGATGATGTAACAATTTATGTATTATAGTTATGATCCTTAAATAGGAAACATAATGGACAAGGACAACCCACTTTTAGAAATTGAAACTGCTCTGCGACCTAGTGACGAAATTAAAAACCTCATGTTTTTTGTCATCATCATTATTATTTTTTGTTATCAGTGTAAATTGTTGCAGATGTGCCAGTAGGCGGCGCTAGCATGCGCGCGCGCGGCGTCACGTGACCCATGGCGTCGGACGCGCGCCCTCGATCGCCGCAAGATGTCGCGCGAAGAATCCGCGCGCGCGACTTCTCCAGGTTCCCTGTACTTATTTACACCATTTTATTACATTATACTTCCTATTTCATCAATCGTTAGGAATATAAACAGAATCATCTGCGATCGCTTAAGCATGTGCTTTCATTTGATTCGTATATTAGTAATTAATCTAAACACATAATTATTATAGAAAACAATTTTTTCTTAGATCATAATGAATAATCTCTGAAATTATTGAACAAATCAAAGCTTAGGTACTATCTTTCTTATGTGATATCAAAACAACACGAATAGGTACCTATTTTTAGTTGCGTGTCACGCACGTAATTTCGGTCCACCTGCTGTTCCTGACTAAATAGACGACGTCAGTTCCCTAAAGCGTGAACATTTACACGTAAGTGTCTATTCAGCAACTAAATACGTTGAATTAAGAGGTAACTTCTCAAAATAATGGGCGTACGTCAGTGTTTTCGTCTGTTTTAATATAACTCTTGAACCATAGCAGAGTGGGTCGCGGGGAATCCTACCGGAATTCAGCAGCGGATAGCGGGGGAAGTTTGCCCGCTCTAAATTCGTCGCACTTGCCGCCAAGCTTTTCGGTGTGCGGACGCACGATCGTACTCTTTTATCTAAATTTATCGACGTCGTGTGCGCAGGTCTCCGTACGTGACGCTGGGTGCGGTGCGGTACGCTGTCCGCCGCGCTCCGCCGCCGCGCGCCTGCCCTTGCCGCTGCTGCTCCGAGGAGGCAGTGGCGGCGTGCCTCGGCCGCGCCAAGCCCGATCGCCGCACGCTGGACCGCTTCGGTGGACGCACCCTGGGCCGCGGCGGGCGCGAAGAGCAGCGGCCCTCTCGCCAAAAGCGACTACGGGATCTCACGGAAAGGCTGCTGCGTGCCGGCACGACTCCGCCACACACGCCTCCACCGCCGCCTCCGCCGCCGCCGCCGCCGCATTCAGCTCCGGTGCTCCCACCCGTGCCTCCTCCAAGATCTCGGCATCGACACAGCCCTCCTCGAGGGGTCTCTGTAGACCGTTACGATGACTTTGATGCGAACAACATAACATTAGTTCGTGTTGAGCCGCGTTCGATTGTCGGTTCGTATGCGCAAAAAACGATCCCATATCGTAGTGCATCATTTTCTCAAGGTGATTTTGCTCCCGATAAGTATTATCGTGGCGCGAATCGACAGCCTTCCGTTTTTGATTTTGGAAAACGGGTAGTAAAAGTTGACGCCGAATGCTTACAACAGTCTTTGAATCGTGATACTGAATCCACTAGTGCGACAGAGGAAAATGTTACAGAAGGAGGATCCGTTGCATCTGTCGATTCGGCAGTCGGTTCCGATGAAGGTTTACTCGCACACGCGTCGCCTGCACCTCGATCTCCTCCGCCGGAAGTTCCTCATAAACAGCTCGGTGCTCGGTCGTTAACGCACCCGCTGCCGCGACGAATCCCTCCAGTGCGGGAGGAGGGCCCGGGCGAAGGCAGTGGAAGCCTGCCTGCGCTAACTGCGCCACGAGTGTTACATGAGCTACGTGAAGAAAGTGATGGCTCTCAAGCTGATAGTGCTCAAGCTCATAGTGAAGGGACCTCGCCCCTAGAACCTGCCGAACCGTTTACATTTCCACCCCTCCCTGCTCCCCCAAACACTTGTGCTAATGTGGACTGTGAATGTTTGAACTTTCCCGTTTCGCGTGATGACTCTGCAAGTGCGATTGCGAGTTCTATTCCTGTGCCTGTGTATGAATGTATTGTAAAACAGTGGTCGAATGATTTGCCGCTAGAAGAGCCACAAAAATTAGATGCCGCATCAGACGGCTCGTTAGATCGAGACAAAGAAGATGAAACTATAACAAGTGAACAAGTGGCCCATTTACTTGCTGCTGTACAGAATCCTAGTACCCCAGCTCCTATTGGCGCTAGAGAGCGACGCCGTCCTTTGGACAAAACAAAAAGGCGAAAGGGGATCTATATAACTACAGCTGGTGATGACGGGGGAGAGGAAGAAATGCCTCCATTAAATGGTTGTAAAAGAGAAAATAGTGATACATCTTTGCAGGAAATTCGGTTATCGACTGAAACACAGACTTCATCATTACTAGGTGATAAGTCTGACGATTCTTGCACTAACGGTCCTCCAAGCCCTTGTGAAGCATCCGTTCTGATGTGGCCACGCTCTGATGAATTGAGAACACGTCGAGCGAGATTCTCACAGCAAAGTTCGGATGAAAGAGATGAAGACGCTTATAGAGCCAGGCGAAAGTATGGAGTCACATCACGAGGTGACTCTCCTTCGGAAGCGGAAAGTGATTCATGTTCTCGAGATAGAACAGCATCCCCTTCTCCATACAGTCCATCAGATACTTCAGACGTGGAAACTAAACGACAACAATTTACAAGAGTGCCATTTGGACGTACACTTGAAGCTCCTACAAGTCGATCGGTTGAAGTGGGAAGGAGGAGTTTGTCAGATGCTACCGTTCCTAGTCGTAAAACAAGTGCAACGGCGATAGTTGGGACAAGGCCTAGGGGTCCAACTCATGTTAGAGCTACTTCTTCGCCCTCGAAGCTCATCGGTGTGAAACCTGGAGCTGACTTATTGGCTGAACTACTTCGGGGAAGCTCCGAGGCGCTCTCCAATTCCTCGGCCTTCGACAACGTTGTTCTCACCCTTCATCAGCATAATGTAAGTATCTAAACTTATTGTTGTAGTTTATTGAATTTTTAGCATACTTAGGTTTATATTAGTCAGATATGTGGTTATACTGCCAGTATTCTAGTATTTATGCCTACACTAGATATTTGGAATTAATATTTTCACTATCACCCGTACACCTATCTCACAGATAAGAGAAGTCATCATCCGCTCGCACATCTTTACACGAATTAAATCTTTGCTCTGTGTTCGAATTACTATCTATGCCATGTCGACAGAAGTTAGACTTACAATCTCACTCACTTTGATTTTAATACGAACTATATGACAAAGCTAAATCCATTCGCCGACAGACAGGAGGTGAACCGCGGTCGGGCTACTTTCTGGCTCAGCGAAGTTCCTTGGTGATCCAAAGGGTCTTGTCTAGTTTTATCGGCACGATCGGTTCAGTTAGGGTTCATTGTTTGGGGGCTATTTGAATAGGCTATCTTCCCAGAAGGTAGTTATTTAGGTTGATGGTCCCGTTATTAAAGGATCAACGATTAACTGCGGGACGAGCTATCACTACATAGTATAAAGCAAAGTCGCTTTTCGCGTCTGTATGTATGTATGTATGCTTACATCTTTAGAACAACACAACGCATTTTGATGCAGTTTTCTATATTAGATGGTCACAACGGTTTGCGCTGGGCGGGCCGCTAGTTGATAATAATTTCGTAGTAAAATTTTTTTGAATGTAAATCGGGCATACCAATTCACGTCGTCAGTGATATATTTTCTATGGGCGATCCAAGTTCATGTATCCATGAATCATATTTAAAAAATCATCGTTGTAAAAGTTGTTTCCCATCACCAGCCCGTTCCGCAGTTAATGTTTGATCCATTATTAACGGGACAATCTGTATGTAATAATCTGTATTTATTGTGTTAAACATGAATTGACAAAGCTATTTAGAATCTAAGTATTTACTTAAAATAATGTGCTCAAATCGTGTAACCGAATAAAAACCTACTGGTAGGTATATAAGTTTTATAAATCTGCGATCAAATTCATGGTCAGATTTTTTAAACATAACTCGCGTTTCCCGCAGCACATCTCGGTCCAATGTCGTATGACTCACGCGACAGCTGTTCCAGAAGCATTAAAAATCTTAAGGGCAATTGAATTTATAAATAATCTACGACACTGAACTTGCCTCAATTTTTTGACAATTATTATTAGGGAAGTATTTTGTAAATTTTATGTAGGTACTCGGTGGGTAGGTACTTTAGCTATATTTAATTTAGAGAATTGATATCCTCCAAATACATAACACAGGTACACGTTGAATGTCTATTCTTACAACATTCTTCATATTATCTAGATTAGGTCAGTCCGCATTTTTTCTAAGCCTTGCTATGGGTTCTTTCAAGAAAACGTCTTATTCTCATCGGAAAACGATTACTGCGAGTAACGCGCAGGCGGCACTCACTTCCTTGATGATCATGCAAGAAATTATACGCTAAGCGAATTAACTACAACAACAGTTTATTTCAACAATTGAACTAGCCTAGTGAACTAAACATTATTAGGCCGAAAATATTCAAATTATCTACAAGATGTTACAATATCTTTAAGGGGTGTTGCTTATGAAACAATTTCCCCCAAGGAGCCATAGTCTATATATGAAAAAAAAAATTGGACCCACACAAATTGATTTGGTCGGCTGGTACATTTCGAAATATTTATTTACAATTGGTTTTTAATTTTACATCCTGTAGAGACCCAATTGAAATGCGAAGTCTAAAAGTCATTTCATGGGCCGGCCCATCCCTTGAAACGCTTCCAGCATTTTTTTATATGCTAAGCAAATTTCCAGAAGCTGTAGGAAACACTGGAACGTTTTATTTTAATCTTCGCGCAGTAAATCCATCTTGCCTGTAAGCAATGGTCCGATGAATCACTTCAGTAACAAACTGTAAGAGTTATCTTTATTTAGGTCTCTATAGGCCACTTATTTTTTATACTCTGTGTCGATGGTTCATTCTTTAAAAGTTTTGGTTACCATTTTTTGTTACATTCATTTATTACTGATGCTTAAATACAGGTTTCATATACGTAACTGGTACCAATGTCATTTTGCCAATCGTGCAAAAGTTCAGAACTACTAGTACCAGATGAATGCCGAATTACAGCCGTATCTATTTCAACCGATCAGTATCAAAATCGCAATAATAGCATAAGTGCTGAAAACAATTTTTACACTGCACTCTAAAACTTATTCCGAGGCGAGTTACCCAGGAGACCAGCGTCATTGGCCCTTTGAACCATCTAGCTGTTACACCGTTCATCGCACTAGTTGTGAGTCCATAAAACAGTCTGGCTTTTGTCATCCAAGGTCCCACTTCAATCTATGTGACATACAGAGGGTATGTACAATGTACATGTTTGCATGTTAGTAGGTATGTGGATACGTAGAGTTCATTCGATGTGAAATATGTATTTTTCCATTTTTGCAGCCGCTTGACGTTACGATCCGCAACATTATCTTAGCCCATAGTGTGGAATAAGCGATGAAAGACTAGAAACTAAATTTGAGGTATTAGTAAGTTAGATGCTGCCCCAAAGCACTGATACGTAGAGCCTAACTTTTTCATGGTCAAAGGTCACAAACATCGATTTACTATCTAGACTTCCATAATAATAATTCCGCTCTCTAAGTACGAGTGAGCTTCAATGACTTTAGGATGATGTAATATAGGAGCAAGTTGTACGTGGTTTTCACTTTTAACATTATTAGAACTCATTCCGCAGCGAATTTCTAATTTGATTAGTTTATAACACAAACGTTTGTTTAATTTAGGTACACATGAAATAGGTCAGTAGCGTTATGGCGTAGCGCGGTACTGAAAGATGGACGATCGTTGAGTTCACCAGTTTCTAGGTTATACTTACACCGTATATCCATATAACGACCATACATTTAGATCATAGTCTCAGTATGCTAACGAACACATGTTTTTGGTCAACACACGTTTATATAAACATCATTTCGCCGCGTTTTATCTTTGCATACACATACTTACATTAGTTTCATAGCTTTCGACAGCTGTGGCTAAGCAAGAGTCTATCCTTGAGTAACGACATTATTTTGTCACCTTTCTTATAGTTATATAATATCAAATTTATTGTTCCCTAGTTCCCAATCTAAGCACCCTGAACTACTTCCAGTAGGAACCGCTTAGAATTCATTTCACACACTCGGTAGGTAGGTAATTTAATAATCGGACTTATCACAATTTAAGGCGTGTAATGTGATTGTTATAAACGCTAAGTCGCTAGTGTAATCCGGACCTTTTCTTTATATTTGTAATACAGTTCTACTTTTTTAACCGTAACTTAATGTAACATTTATATATAATAAAAATAATAAATAAATAAGTAAAAAAAATATGCTTGTAATATGCAAGAAAACTGACAAAATATCACTACATAGTATAAAGCAAAGTCTGTATGTATGCTTAGATCTTTAGAACTACACAACGGATTTTGATGCTGTTTTCTACATTAGATTCAAGAGGAAGGTTTATGTGTATAATACTTGCAGGGAAAACAACAAGTTCACACGGGAAAATAGGGTCACAGCGGGCGGAGCCGCTAGATAAAACTACAAGTTTTAGATATAAAAACAAAATAAACACATTCCTCTCAGACTCATTGTACATACAATATTTTTTCCGTATGCAAGCAAATCATCCAAACTAGTAAGTTATAGACGAAGACAGTATTTAAGGCAAAAATGCGTTGTAGACCGAATAGAGAACCAAAATAAAGAATTTTTTGCGTTCGATCAATACAAAATGTATGCATTAGCATTATAACTTATATTAATTATTTATTCAAACTAATATATTTTCTATTTTCTTTATCTCTGTGCAACGCACCATTAAAACTTTTCGAACTAATTGTGATTCGATCACACTAACTTTTACGACTAAAAAGATTCGATCGTAAGCAGGGAATTTTCAAAGTGAGCATGCCAGAGATTTTGCGTGCAGTGCAGGTTATATAGGTGGGTACCTGAAGTGCTCACCGCATCCCTATTGGGTAAAGGTTGGATAATGTACAAATGCCTAAACGACAAAATGTGCAAAGTAGTGCAAACGTCATGGTCAAATTGAGAAAATGATATCAATGAACCTACGACCTACATCAATGAATATATATAAGCGATTGCCTCAGAGAAAAGATCTGAAAAATCACAAGAATTTTATAAAGGTGATCATTAAATGACCCAATATGTTTTGAAGAAATCTGCCCAGATTCTACACAAAGAGGACGGAAGCGACGCTGGCTCTGTGCCAGCGCAGCAGAGATCAGTTTTTACCGCAAGTTTATAGAATAGCTAGTGTAGCCTACTGCTCCGCCTGTCGCTCTAAATGACCTCTATAATATACCACTCAATGTTCAGCACATAGTTCATATGTATTAGATAAGAGCATCTAAAGAAACAGTAGGATTTTACGCAGATCATAGGGGCTGGGTCGGTGATGTTGATAGCCCCACACTCACGAACACCGTTACGATACAGCCTTCATTAGTAGACTTGCTGGCTTGTCACATTAATGAACAACGAACAACCCAATGAATACTTACTACTACTACTAGTGGTCTACACCTCAGCTCTAACTTGTGGTAGTTTAACATTAACAACCGCTATCTAAGTAATGAAGTTTATCCTAGTCATGCAGTAACCAGGACCGACGAATAAACGTGCCCTGCGATGAATCTCTATTCGTGTGGGACACCTAGTCGTCCAACCCAATGTACCCTAGTGTCAGAATTTTTCAACCGCCTTCTACATGTAGCAGGCTTCTGACATAGTTGTGTTATGACCGCAGTCTAAGTGATCATAGACAGCAACCGGGACCTACGGCTTAACGTAATCCGGAACACTGAACCATCTTGCTAACGGATAATCGGGTGGTTCAGCCCGCAATGTCCTAACCAGTCTGGGATAATTTTAAAAAATTTACCAAGTGATAAATATCAACTTTGTGAGTGACCCACCGAGAATCGGACCCGGAACCTACTGCGTGAAAGGCAGTCGCACTACCACTGCGCCACATCGGTCGTCCGATAAATGAAGCTGTCGGACTTGCAGGTTCAGTATGCATTATCTCAAATAGAGTAGGAATAATGGCACGAAGTGATAACTTGTCGAGTTGAATACTAAATTTGTTTCACCGGCTATCATCTTCAAGCACCGAACCATGAGACCTTCTGATCCGTAGACCAATCTTAGAATACTACAACAACAACACGGAACAAATCAAAACTGAATTGTTTTCCAAGACGTTTATAAGTTTTTATTTGTGACTTAGTATTTAAAAGATTTAAATTGTTTTCCAAAGCGTTGCTTTCATGTAAAAACTGGCAAATCCAATAAGTCTCAAATAAATTATTTTTTCCCAGACAATTAACTTTACACACAAACAAGTCACGCCTTTATCCCTTGTGGGGTAGGTAGAGCGTTAACGATCGTAAAATTACGGTCGCTATCGCCACGTCTGAAAAGTATTGAGGATGTTCAGATGATTCGTGTAACACAAACAACTTTCTCTATATATAACCAGAAACCACCTAATAGATAGGTATCTAAGGATGTTTGCAAGGCTAAAATCACGACCGAGGAAAAGTTTATCTTCATAATTTTAGGTGGGTGGACATCTAGCTCTGACTCCTAGAGACACGCAAGCACAGACGTCACCACCTGCCTACGTCCTACGTCTGCGAGTGGGTTATCACTTAGAACAACGGAAGTGGTCTGACTGGCCATACTAAGTCATACATAAACATAATTAAAAATAGGTCTGTCAATATTTCAAAAGAAATTAGCATTTTTTGGGCTGATAGCAATACTTGTCCGATATAGGTGGCGCTATTTCAAAATCAGGAATTGTCGAGTTAAGTTCACTGCTCAATAAAAACTATTATCCCTACTTAATGATATTTTAAAGCGCTCAGTGCTTTATTATTCTCTTAAATAAGTGTATAAGATTTTTTCCAATTTCTTATGTTCATTTACTACCGCTACCTAAGGGAAATAATTCCTTCCGAGCGCCATCTATTTTGAACTAAACGAAAAAAAAATACACTCCCACATTAAACTAGATCTCTTTATGCATAAATACATCCATGTAATGTACATTTATTTCTTATTTGAAGACTAATACACAACTTGAAATTTACGCCAAATTTTGAAATCATAATCTATGCAATATTATGGAAAACTATCGTAAAGTTATGCTTATTTGAAACTGAATATTGATAACGATCATTTTAAAAACAACCCTGTTAATGGTTTAATTTAATTGAGTCCATTAATAAAATTGCACTGTCAATCGCCAAATTGATTCACCGTCGAGAATCGTAATGGCGCTTCAGCTAGAGACCCATATATGATGCAGGTGATTTAAATAAACTATCAACTGTAAACATTAGAATCCTGAAACTGACGAGCAGTGTTACTGAGTGTTACGGAAACATATCCCAGGCCAGCAAAAACATTCAAGTTCTCTGAAGACTGATGCTGCGTAATCTTAGGCTGCTTTCGGCGTAACGGCTCTTTTGCTCGATTCCCGACTGATCTTGGCTGCAGCGTTCGGAAAGCTTAGTGTTATAGATATTTTCCGTGCTATGTCTGGCATTACAATACAGGAACATATCCTGCAGGGTGCCGTTTGCGTTGAATTTTTATTTTATTTTTTAAACTTGAGGCTGCGAATGACAATGGTTAAGCTTAATGTATTGCAGCTTTTCAGGCCGCCTCGTTGCCGCTTTTTGCGCATCTCCCTTGAGAAATAAGCCCTATAGATGTTTACGAAATTGGTAAACCTGTAGAATTTGAAATATGCGAATGACGGGTGTGCACTATCTATTTCAGAAGTAAACCGAATGCCATTGCCAAGGAATTCTGAGCAGTAATTACGCAACTACGAGACGTAGACGTACGTATTATGTATGAATGGGATGGCAAATTATTTTTAGTGGATGTCTACATTATTGTGACTCATTTGTTTTCCTGTAGTTGATAAGTAATGAGAAGCTTATGATGCGAGAGCGCAAAATAGTAGCCTTTGGTTGACTAGGTAGCTCACCCTGTAGTGATGTCATTTGCTGCCAGCTGCTGCACTATTGGGAAGATATTTTCTTGTTGTAAAAGCCCCAACACAATACATAACAACGTTTTGTGTTAACGCTCACTCCATTTCAAAACAAGCATGGGGGACATTATCCAATAGTTTGAGGTCATTTATTATTGTAAAAGTTAAATTTCGATACAAGTGACAGAAATTTTTCACAGTTAAGTAGGTATTTATATATTTTTTGCATATGAGTGTAGTGTGTAGAGCTTTGGGTGCATATTAGGACGATATTAATAGGATGAAAATTAAGTGAATTTGCTTTTTCAATGATTGGCTGCGAGTATAACCGCTGAGTAAGACAACCGTGTCGGTACTGTAAAATTGGTTAACATCATAAAACACTAGGTGTTATGCACTAAATATTACCTAGCGAAGACACGCGCCATACGGTTTTACTAAACTTTGGATGAAAAACGTCACCGAAGAGCTAGATTGGCCGCGGTAAATTATTTATAGCCATTTATTTTTAGTGCGCATTTCCATTTTAATTTAAACCGGCGTCTATTTTCTCCCGGGAACTGTCGTCATATCTCTCAGGCTCAGTTTTTCAGATAATGATGGATGAGTGAATTTTGTTATATCGCTAATCCCAGTGAGTAAAGACGCGAGGCTCATTATGATTAGGAAAGGAATAAGTCGGTGACCAACGCTCTGAATTTAGTCATTTTTATTGAACGCTGCTGGCTATTCCCTCCTGGATGAATTATTTATCCCATAAAAGATTTTTACGGCACCCACGGGTAGAAAATAAGTGACTAGTAGTGGCGTGTGGTGCTGGTTTAGAATAGCATCACCCCAATCTACTTGTGTGTGTCGTAAAAAGCGACTAAAGGGATATTCGTCGGGGTGCCCTGAACTCCCGTGCTTACTTGCTTTTGCCTTAATAATACAAACCAAAGGACAAATAAAAATGAATCGATTATGATCTCATTTATAGATAAGTTTAAATGTTGTTTGTTATATTATCAGATAGTAGGTATATTATCTGAACAGTACCTATATGAAATCTGACACCAGTATTGATTGGGTTGTTAGACGACTCAGTGTACCAGCGGAAAAGACAGTCTGCAAGTTTCATATTCGGTGCTATAGTGGTAATGTTTATACCTACTCCGAAGATGTTTGAGAGTGTGCCAACGGTTTTGGGGTCACGAACACGGCATACAGTTAAGTATAGGTAACTAGTTGTTTAACTGCTCGCTATAAAGTTAGATCGCAAAAAGGTATTTCACCCGTATTGCTTTGATTGCTCACCGCTTTCTTTATATCTTTCCACTAGGTATATAAGAGGTGATATTTCTCATGAGAATAGTCTATGCCGAATAAGGCTGAGGCGGAGTTGATAAAGTCGGAAGCGCTCTGAAACGCCCAAAAATCACTGCTATAGATAAAAAGCAATATTCCGAAAGCAAAAAAGGATATTTTTTTCTCAAGATATCAGATGTTTTCATTTACGTGAGTCAAACCACATGACAGTGATCGCCCCGAAGCTTTCACCTCCTGTAAGTCTATTAAATTAACTAGAAATAATGGTGCATTGATAAGTCACTGTTAACTCTTCATCGCAAAACATTGAAACCGCATGATCTAGGCTTTGAGCGGCAGTAAATGGTTACAGATAAGACACATATTGATGGCGCAAACACATGTACTATATATACCTGGAAACACTCTACGTTGATTGGGTTTTATTGGAACCTTCTAACACTAGTCCAATTTCGAGACTACCCAAGGGAGGTCTGTGGTAAATTCTCCTCCCGAAAACGCTACTAAAGTAGGTCACTTCACGGCCATCTGAGCTAACTCAGCCATGATGCCACATGACTGTGTGTTACGCATGTGCAAGGTAGGTATGGTATGGCAACACGGACACGTGTCGGAGAAGGAAAAGTGGCGCACGCTTATTTTCCAAATAGAAGGATTGATGACCTAATAAAGCTTGCTAGTGACAGTGTTGGATATACGACGTGACCTAGGGTTGTTTGTGTATGCCTGCCTACTAAAAAAAGTAGGAACAGATTTACTTTTCTTATATCTACAATTCTATACATTATATCATGCGTTTTAATTTCACATAAACCTGATAGGTAATCGTCGTTTGCTTCTATAATGTTTACTCTTAGTTCTATTACTTTGATAACTTCAAATTCATCGTTCGATATCTTAGGTCAGTTATCACCCTAGCTAATCTGTTTTGGAAACAGTCACAGTGCAGTTTATGTGTTAGATTACCCTGTTATTGCTGTTACGCGTCGAACACGCTGAACGGGAACAGTTCTAAGAGCTTTCCCACGATAGTTGGCGCCGACGTCACATAAAAGTTAATTACTCGGGGAAAATTGTGTTTACTAACTAAACTCGGACTCTGGCTGCCCACCTCGCGGGATTGTGAACCGTACGTCGTAATTTCCGTCGTTTTTGTCACGTAGTGAAGACTTTATCAATGTTTCTACTAGACATGTCCAATTGTGTTCAATCGACCGCGCGTGCCAGAAAAGCGGTGACGTTTAGTATATACTTACCTATATTACCAAATATCTACCGGCATAAAGTGTGACCCTGAAAAGGGGTGAACCAGCACAAGGCAGGCTGAGATGTGAGCATGCAGCTGATGCTTATAAAGGAAAAAAGGTTGACATAAATACAAAATCTACCTGTCGGTCAGTCATGTCAATTTGTATAAGAGGTCCAAAATCTTTTCTAATTTTGATTCATGATTCTTGGGTAAAATTGATTAGTCTTATAATTTCACTTTCACCCAGGGTACAATTGTTGGTGGCGTTTGTTTCGCCAGGGATCGGCATTATTTGATTTTCAGCCCATATCCGTTAATAGATTGCACTGCGCATTCAGCTACAGTTTATTACAGGCGTCCACAGTCGATCAGATTTTCAATGCACCTCTTATAGGCTTATACCTAAATGGTCTTGGAATTTTTTCCCCCTATTCGAATAGGCTGTCTTTCCTATTGCACCCCCTTTTTAGGCAGAGTTCTCTTCAGCCAACTATCATTAATTATGCAGTCTGATTGTACCTTACATAGCCGTTGCTATGATTAACAATACATTGCGAAAAAAAATCTGTAGAGTACCATTTTGGTATAGTCAAATTCGAATAGGCATGTAGATATATTTTTAAGATAGACGTAATATTTTTTGTGCTATTTTCGTTGTACATTACTACTAGCCTATTAGAATAAAAAAAAATGTTTTAAAGTAAGGTCTCTGTCGTATTGTTGTATACTCGTACGTGTTTCTACTTATAACTTAATAATATTATAACGCACGAGTAACTTGATTTTATTGATACCTATAATACGGATCCATTTCCCACGAAATTCAACTTTCAGCTACACCAACTTCATACTAAGTTTACTTATTATATCTTATACTGAAATAAATTTTCGTCAAGTTTTTTTTAAAAGGTGATCATAATATATCCACGACCCAATGCTCCCAGAATACAAATTACAAAAAATAGTAAAGTGATATCTTATCTACCTACCCTATAGTTTGTATGTAGACAACTTAATCTCCACAACTCCAAGGTTGATCCACGCTGTTGGTACCTATACTTAGTAGAAACGAAAATTCAATTATTTTTATTTAGTATATATTTATTTTCGTTATATAGAGACCTTGTTTTCAGGTTAATTAGTTTAAAGATTGCACAGTTTGAGGTTGTTCAATTAGAGATTGTTCAGTTTAAGGTCGTTCCGTTTAAGGTTGTTCAGGTTTTCAGTTTTAGGTTGTTCAGTTTCAGGCTCAAGGATTGTTCAGTATCCGATTGTTCAGTTTATAGGTAGCGTTTCGAGGTTATTCAATTTTGAGATTGATATGAATGGTCAAATCTAGTACGAGAACGTAATGGCTCTGAACAAAACCATTAAAATAATCTGTATCTCAAAGTCGTATGAAAATCCATTACGATACAGATCTAGCTGTTTTGCCGACACAATGCCTAAAAAAAACTGCCCGCGAATCTCTCATCCGAGTTATGAGATAAAGTAGTTAGTAGATAAAGTTGTTTACTTAAGAAAACCCATACAAATGTTTTCAGACTCGTCTCTTGTCGCGAAACATAAATATAGAATACAAAATCGCAATAAAATAACGACTTTCGCCGCTTAGTCTACTTGTAAGTAGAGGAGATTGTCATGTTATTTGTATTTATGTGAGAGGCCTGATATTGCTTACACGAAGCGCGTTGTCTCTAAGGCTAAGGTTAGCCAGTGAAGGTTTCAGGTTAGGGTGTCCATGTTACCCGACTAAATCAGGACTGTCCTGAAAGTTCATTCTAACATTCAGACTATTCAAGTATTCAGTGTTATACACATACATACATACACATATCACACCTTTATCCCTTACGGGGTAGGCAGAACGTTACCGGCAATAAAATACGGTCGCTGTCGCCACGTCCGACAAATATAGAGTGCTGTTCGAGACGATTTGTATATATATTTATATAGTGACAGGTTGTCAGCCTGTCGCTTAAAAGTTGCAATAAAGCTGAAACCCTCAAGTCCTTCAGTCGCCTCTTACGACTGTAGGTACGACTTCCGGTAGGTACTGGGGTGATGCTTTCTAAGACGGCATCACACGGCGTGGAGGTTCATAAAAGCAATACAGTGCAAGTGTATCTAGAGCCAGACGGATTACCTATTCCGGAGCTTTATGATATCACCATCAATGAGATTAACTCGTTATCAACTAAACTGTCAATTTTCTTTTTCTAAATTCAAAATTTTACCTCATCCGAGTAGATCTACTTTCTCATTTAGGACAGGCAGAAGCCTGGCCACCTTATTTTATACGCTACGAAGGCTAAAGGGATTTTACAGTTGACTTCACCATGAGTCTCATAAAGTTTTCACATATCCTGGTCGCTGGAGGCAACTACCCTATAACTACATAATATAGTATTTAAAAAATCTTGTGTCTGTCTGTGCCTATGAATATGCTTAGACCTTTTAAATTAGCTAACTAAATAATTTTACCAGGTGTTTTCTTACTACGAGTAGATAGATTGATTCAAAAATCCAAAAGGAAGGTTTATTTAAGATGTCTATAGTACTGTAAATACGTTCTAGGAAAACGTTCTCTTGGGAAACCACTCGGCGGGACGCTTATTGGCTATAATGTTTTGTACCTAAATGTATTGTATTGTATGTAATGTATTGTATTGTTGTACAAAGAGCTTTTCTTTACTTACCTATATTTATTTAAATAAAATTAATATTTCTTCTGTCACATTCATTTCACTGCTTCTTCATCTTCTATCATCGTTTCCATCGCCACATGCTTTGCGTACTCTACAAGGGATAAAAGCGTACCTATGGTACTTATGACCTTAACTGATAAATTATATACCTATCTTGCTACAATACACTTCAATACATGTCAAGTGACGCAGAGCAAGTGATAAACTTATTGAGGCGGGACGGGACATGATGCGAAGAGCGGACAGGCGGGACAGGACAGACAGTACGGTGTTCCCGCAATGATAAAGGTTTCGTATAATATGTATACCTACCTACTCACCTCAGTATGTAATGAATAGAGTTCCCATCGACAATGAACATTTAGATAAACGCAACGATGACGAGAATAACCGCGGCGAAAGGCTAAAGTTCTAAGTCACTATTAGAACTTTTTGCTTTCAGTAGCTACAGTGACCCTTACATTCACTAAACTATACTATATTCCGTAAACTATAACAGTATTCTGTTATAGTTTGCGTAATATAATTTGAACTGATTCGACTATGAAACGTCTAGGCGAATCGACTTATATTATATTTCCTAAACTATTTCTTTTTGTGTGGGACACCGAGTCATCCTAAACTATAATAAGTACCTAAATTTTAACCTCCTCCAGCGTAAATTCGATAAGTAATTTACGTTTTTACTGAGTTATGATTTTTGTGATTATGGCATGGGATAATTATGAGCGCGTCCCTTATAATTTGAAATCAATATTCCTTTAGCTTTTCTTCTCTCCCATATCGTTTCACATACTACTCTGTCGTCTGTCGGGCTTCAATAACTTTTACAACTCCAAGTTAAAACTTTATTATAAAATTATGAGTGGGTAGGTTATCAGAAATTGTTTAGTTCAGGAATGGTAGGTACTTAAGCCTTGTTTTTACACGAATAAACTCGCATGAAAATCATTTTCATTAGGTAAATCGCGTTACTTAAATGTCACATGTTTTAAGCGACGACGGCATTTAATGTAAACCCGCAGGCTTTACGTGGGCAGCATTGTTCCCTATGAATACAACATTTTGCCTTGCACAGCGGTAGCCAAACTACCTGCCCTGTTGTACAAAACCCCCCAAACCAGCATGAACCAAACATTTAAGAAACGTCCACGAATCTGCTGGGCTTCAACGACTTATACCGGGTGTAAAAAAAATTGCTGCAAATATTTTAAGGGGTGAACCTGCCAAGTCAAGTCAATTCGTATGGGAGGTCTAAATTTTTTTATTATATTTCGACCTATGTTCCTTGGGGAAAGTTGTTCAGTTTCGTGGGCTAATTCACCCCTTAACATATTTGCAGCAATTTTACTTACACCCTGTATAAGTAAGTACCTATGTTACACCCGGTCATTTATTCTAACTGGTGATTGTAGGCATCTTTTACTCTGTTTATTTAACAGTTCTGAAAGGTTTGGGAACCGCTGTATATCGTGAATAAGTAAATATGTTGTTTGTCGAGTGTTGTTTAGTGATAAATATTCACCACAATGCGCGCCCACGAGCCATGATCGGGAAAGACACCTGAAGTCATGAAGTTGGAATATCCGTGGGCGGTTTCATCTATCTATAGATGACGTCGCCGTGTACACGCAGGGTGTTCATTGTCTTTGACTACATAAATTTGAATATATTTTATATACTTAGACAACAAATGAGCAAAAGGTTTAGGTGTAGTACCTAAACGTTCGATTAAAAAATAGGCACTTACATATTATAATAACTACTCTCTATCTCTCTCTTTTCGTGTAGGACACCGAGTCGTCCAACGATCCTATGAACCCTAGTGTCAGAATTTTTCAAACGCCTTCTACAAGTAGCAGGCTTCTGACATGGTTGTGTAACGATCCCCATCTAAGTGATCATAGACAGCAAACCAGCATAACAACTATTTACTTACCTACATTTAGTAGTACGTAGTACCTATAACTACGATGATGCTTCATTTAAGCTTTGTTTGTTTACTTTTGTTTAGGTTGGATTGTGCAATCTGCAACTGTAACACCATTGGGTTCACTTCGAACAAGCTTACAGATCTAGAGACACTGCAATGCATTGCATACGTCGTGGCACAATCACAAAATAAACCAACATCTAGCTATTTATAAAATTATACTGAAGAAATATTTTGACTTCCAGTACAAAATGTAGATATTAGCTGGTGGACTTAATTTATCGTACGTCCAAAACCTTTTTTCCTTGGTGAAACTTCTTTAGATTAATGGTGAAAATATTTGCATTTGATTTTTTCTTATTTAGGATCTCTTCTCTTTTCATGTGGTATACCGAGCGATGAACCCTGGTGTCAGACTTTTTCAACCGCCTACTACAAGTTGCAGGCCTGTGACATGGTTGTGTAACGACTGCTTCAGGCGTTTCAGCCTACAATGCCATAAACTAGAAATAATCAATTTTGTGAGTAACCCACCGGGAATCGAACCCAGAAACTTTTGCGCCGAAGGCTGTCCACTTATTTCCTTTGAAAGAAAAGAATCCTTACAAAATTATCAAAATTACTCTCTTTTGAAATACCTAATAAATTCGTATTAATTAGGTTTATTTCGGGCTCGTTCTTCGAATCAAACAAAAAGAAAACGTAAAAGCTTTAAGTAGATAGAAAAAGCTCGCAAATTCTAATAAGACTATTTACGGAATTTTGAACTCGTGTATTTGTTTGTCAGGTACAAATGGAAAAGAAAAGTTTTTCCGATTGACTCTTACTCGTGTAGAATCAGAAATACTGGGCGAGTACTAAGCAAACTAACGAAAAGTATTGCCAGATAGAACAGTCAAGAAGTTATGAAGCTAATACGAAAATTAATTATTATCTATTATTTCACTATGGTTTTACTGCAAAAACTATAGATTGTTGGTTCTATTGTGTTCGATACGACTAGGTTCGAGAATTGTTCGTTACAGGAGCTCAATTTCTGAAAAGGTGATAGAAACCGTGCACGGAATTCCTAATCGACTGGTGCTTACCACTCGTTTCACACATTCTACAACTCAAAGTTAATGTCACGGGTAAGTTTAGTAGAACGTGTGATACGAGCACAATTAGTAGCAAACTTACGGATTCAAAATAGAGCTCCTGACCTTTATAAAGCAAAGTCGCTTTTCGCGTCTGTCTGTATGTATGTTTGCTTAAATCTTCACAACTACTAAACGGATTGTGATGCAGGTTTTTTTAATATAAAGAGTGACTCAAAAGGAAGGTTTTTATATATAATACTTGCCGGGAAACGAGTTGCAGCGGGCGCAGCCGCTGGGCGGGCCGCTAGTATCTGTATAAACAAATCATACCCTCGATTAGTACTTGATGTGCCTATTTTTTATTTACCTGTACTTTTGGTAGACCCTGGCAACACAAAGAGGGGGTGGACGTAACTTTGCTGCCACGTGTAACCGTGAAACTGATATGCTAGTTTTTTAGCGTTCCACAATGTAAGACCCAAGGCATATGTTTGGAAAAACCTGTTTTAATCAAGCTCCTACTCTTACAAGCTAAAGTAAGTTACTTATTGGTTAAAAGTAGATAGGTAAGAATAAATCTAGACTGTGCTTAGGTTTTAATATTTTTAGGAACATTACTTATACATATTTATGCCAAGTGGAATATTATTTAACCGACTTAAAAAAAAGGATGTTCGCAGTTTGACCTGTATGTTTGTCCGCGATTATGACAGAAAAGTATTTGACAGACTTAGGCGAAGATTTAACCAACAAAAAGATGGAGGTTCGCACTTTTATACGTCCTTTGAAGTCGGTTCTAATTACTTCATTCATTTACTGTAGGTAATACCTACCGAAAGCATCGTCTTCCTAAAAGTTGAAAAAATGTGATTCAAAATTCTGCTAAAACTTCGTACAAAACAATCCAAGAGCGGAGAGGATTTTCCTTGGGATCTTCGTTTGTAGTATTCGACCGCATTTTGTTTTTAAATTTGTGTTGTTGTTATCCGAATTTTAAATAACAGACTTTACCTATCAAAAATTTTAAGTTTCTTGGTTTTTTAGGGCTCATACACAGAAAGACGATAGCTAATAAAATTGCAAGCACAACAAGTAAAAAGTGTTGAAATTGTCATTAAAAATCGCTATCTACTGAGAGTCTAATGAAAAACGAATGAAGCAGCAAATAACTATTCAAAGAAAGAAATAAATTTTCGCAAGGATGGCACGCGCCGGTCTGTGGGTACCTTCTCTAGTTCAAGGTGCCGTGACCGTGTCTCTTAAAACACTGGGACTTAGAAAATCAGCCAAATGCAAGTCGGACTCGATCACGAAGGGTTCCGTACCATTAGTATAACGATACGGTATCCTTCGTATCAAAACGGGACCCTATTACCGAGATTTCGCTGTCTGTCAGTCCGTTTGTCACCAGACTGTATCTTATATTTTTCACAGATAACGTTTTTCTGTTGCCGGCTTGCCGCTACAACATCAAATTATAAAAAAAATGTATAGATATGTACCTGCTAAAAATGCGTTTTCATTTGCTCATTTTTTCTACAATGGTTCGGAGGTTGCATCTTGTGAACGGTAATAGATTTTAATTATTTAAAAAAAAAAGTGTATATAAGACGGTACAGCAAGAAAACTAAAAAAATAGGATGTTCAAAGTTCTAACCGAATGCCCAAGCCATCATAGCATCATTAGCCAATATTGTAATAAATACTCCTCTGTGTAACCGTGAGTAAGTATCACGGTGTAAGTATCACAAACATATAGAGAGTCATCTTGATTCATTAACTAATACCATAATTTGACAATCTACACCCATAATGAATCAAAATCCACAGAAATGAACGAACGCGCGTTTCTTGCGAACAAAAGGGACATGTTGTAGGTATGCAGGTATTGCGTCTCTTACATTATTCAAATTTTTGTGGCAAATCGTGGAAAATGAGACTTTGAGGAGGGGTGATAAAGGCGCAGCTGGACGATTGTGGAAGTTTGCAAACGAGTAAGCAGCGTTCCTGTTGCCAGAGCCGGGGTTTCGTTTCAGTCAGTGTAGAGCGCGGCGCCGCTTTCGACGGTCCGCGGCGTGTCGACGCCGCTCGGCGCTCGTCCCGCCCAAAACATAAACCGCGCGCTTTTTATTATGAACTTACGCATTAAAATTTATTCTGAATTAATCACAGCTTGTATTAAATAGTACAAAATCCGACCTTAATACCACTATTCTGTGATCATCTTCATTGACAAAATGTAGTAAATGGTAAATATTCGTTCGATTGTAATCTGTGTTGGGGTATGGTTTACAAATAAAGATACAAAAATAGTGTTTTATATGTGTTTTACGGCTCAGATCGGCATGGTGTTCAGCGTATCGAATATTTCAAGAATTTCATTATACCGGCGAATTTTGCCGCGTTGCGTTGTTACGCATATTTACCGATTTTCTGTGGTGTAAACTCTACGTTTGCGGAAGCATGCGGAAGTTTGTCATCGAAAGTAGCAGGGTGGATGTAGGCTGAATGGGGTTCAACACGGCTTCTCCAAGTGGTTGTATAGTTTCAGCTAAAACAGAGTTTATTACTTGTCGCGGTACGCTGGAAGAAAGTTGCACAAATCGTGTACACATACAAGAGTTAACTTCAGAAAGTGTAGCGATTTGTTGTTTATTTATATGGCTCGAAAGTAGTTAGTTAAAAGTTAAGAGTCAATAAAGTTTGGTCGACGGAAACATTATTAATACATGTGATGGGTATTAAATAAATGTTCAAGAATGCTTATGTGTAAGTAAAAAGTTATAATTAGGTTTTATTAAGTTTTCTGAAGAAGGATATAAATATCAGAACGAAATGATAAAGATAATGTTGCTTAGTAGTACTTACCTGTCTGTTTTAAACGGTGGCATAAATATCTGTGGCGCTTGCGTGCCTCCTAAAAACAAATTCAGTACAATTAGGAATTCCCATTGCTGAATTCTTGGTCAGACCGATAAGAGAGCGGGTAAACCTTTTAGTTGCTGGGCGAGCCTAAACCGATTCGAGGTACAAAGCAATGAAATATCCTGGCAAATATAAAGGGGAAACTTCATTTAAAATGGATCCGTCAAGTGAAATGTTTGGAAACAAGTGAAGGTTAATGTTGTAATGTTTGTTTGCTAAGTAGTTCATTAAATGCATAAATACCAAAAGCTGAAGACATAAATATCAGTATCAAATCAATACTCTTTGAACTATTGTCGTTTCAACAACTCAATCTGGACCGTGGTAAAATAGCTGTCGTTAAACGGTCTTTGGAGGGACAAACAGGGACAAACTTTTGAGAATTGCCACCATCATCCAATTTCCTCCCCGCGTTTTTTTGTATCAACATATTTTTTAAACATGACTTTGTCGACTCTCGTCAAACTTGATCAACCCCTTAAAATCAACAAGTTTTCTCCTCGGTGTTTTCTGCGGTATCTGCCGTTATGAAAGGTCACAATAGAAATCTCTGAAAACTTTCGGTAACTGATTTGAACTGATTTGAGATAGAGATAAATCGCAGCCGGGCAAGTTATCCAGAAACTTATAAATAATTACAAACATGTGATCGTATTGAGTATACCTATCCTCCTCTTTACAATTAGACGTTAATATGAAACAAGGAACAGACAATGTTTTACGATACGCATTCTATCATTGGCCTTGCGGCTATATTGATGTATTTATAATCAGAGCGGAATTTTACCGACTGCCCCAGAAGGAGGGTTATGTTTTTCCAAAAGTATGCTGGTATGAAGATATGTGGTCTCGTGAATTCCTTTTCATGTTACGGCTAGGCGGATCTTGACATGACTCGTCTTTACTCATCTCACCAGCGCGAGAGACACTGGCTGTATTAAAATTTCATAAAATTAAAAGTGTCGGATTTTAAACGCAAAATATAACATCGAAATTACCGCAGTCGGTTTTTTATTTTTTAATAATTATGCCTGTTATAGGTTTATACCAGATTTCAGTCCACCTGGACTGGACCCGGTACTCAATTAAAATAAACTGCGCCTAGCGGTTTCACCTGCTCGTACTATTTTTCCTATACGAATACGTAGCCAAAGTATGAAAGAAAAAAATCTGTATTTTTTTGCTGTACCATTTACAAAGTTACTTTTCTTTGCAAGGTAGGCAGAGTCCTACAACTTCCTAGATTACCTACAACTTACTAGAGTCCTAGTCCTAAAACTTTCGCAAAAAATGTGACAAAGATTTATTATGTAAAAATGATCCAATTTTTGTGGAGCGCTTATGGCATCCGCATTCGACGTTACCTGACACCGGCCGGAATCGGACTCCTGACGCTTATCTCATTAGTTTGTTTTTCACGTTCGATCTTCGGTCGTTTCCATTCCGAGTTTCTATACATCTATCTATAGTTACCCTATTATCAAGCAAAAACAAACCTTTCCTTTTTAGGGTTCCGTACCCAAAGGGTTAAAACGGGGTCCTGTTAATATGACTTCGTTGTCTGTCTTACTGTCCGTCCGTCACTAGGCATGAAAGGCAACTTCGTTTATGAAAAAGACTACCAAATTTGCGCACAAAGCTTTTCGTGTCTTAAATGAAGATTGCATTTTTGTATTGTACAGCCAGCCCCTCTAAAGTTATACAATACCTATTTATTTGTAGTTATTACGACAACGCAGTACCTAATGGTCAATAAGCCTTAGGTCGTTTACCAATAATTATATGTAATTACTTATATGTAATTATCTAGAATATAGTATAAGTAATGCCGTGTGATGCCGGCTTAGAATAGCATCACCCCACATCCTTCCCACGGGTGTCGTAAGAGGCGACTAAGGCACTTGAGAGAATTGGTGTATTACAATTTTTAGGCGACAGGCTAACAACAAATTTTCTGAATCAACCTTGGAAAACAATCCTCAAAAATGACAGACGTGGCGATAGTGGCCGTATTCTTACGGCCGTTAACGCTCTGCCTACCCCGCAAGGGATAAAGGCGTGATATATGTATGTATGTATGTAGTATAAGTAAGAAGAATAACAGTATCTACCTATAGATAAATGTGTAAAATAAGAATAATATCGATGTACTTGCTGCGTAATAATTTGGTTTGTAATTATAACAAAACCGGTATCAAATAGTTGAGCTTTCGGTACAAAAAAAATCACAATATGCTTGTCTTGTAATTAATAATTTAGCAAAATGTGTAACAAATAAAAAAGGAATAAGAAGTTGATATGTTCCGTGAAAATTTCAATTCAATTCAACAACAGCCGTTCAATTATCACCGATCATGTGATACAGCTCCCGCTTCGAACCGCCGAAGTAAGCAGATAAAATTTTGCAAAAAAAAAAGTAGCACGTTTTTTGGTATGATAGGCTCTCTTTATTTTTACGTTAATCTAACTTTTAGTATTCTTTGTTATACGGGCAACAAAAATACGGCATCTGTGAAAATGTCAACTCTCTGGTTTATGATTATGAATGAGATACAGTCTGGTGACAGACTGACAGCAAAGTCTCAGTAATAGGGTACAGATTTGACCTTTCGGGTACGAAACCCTAAAAACCAGAGCGTTTCGGTGAGTGAGATTTCCAGGCACGTGTAGATAAAATACCAGCTAACGTGGTCCAAAACAATGTGATATTTAGAATATGGACAAAGCGGACCTTGGACGAATTAATACACTTTGTTAGACATAGAAAGGCAAAATAATGGAGTAAATTTCAATATCGGAATACAAATAAGAATTATATTCCTATTCCTACCAACATTACCTAAATGAGGATAAAAACTTCCCTCTCAGTGATTGTATAGACTCCTAATGAACCTAAATTATATTTAGTATTATTCAATTTATTTGTTGCTCAAGGCAACATGATCTGTTTTTAGGAGAAGAGAGAAAAATCTAAAAATACGTGCTCGAAGTTGAGTCGATGCTTTCTGCTTTGACATTTTACTTTACAGATACCTACGTAATTACTCTGTTTATCAATTCGTCCCTAGCGATGGACATCTATTGACTTTTTTATAAATAGACCGAAATTCCTAACAAGCTTACTAATTATATGAAACAAAACACTGATTATAGTAATTTGATAATTAGTATGTTGCGTAAATTAATATCTACGATTTTAAAAGTTATTACATTTTATGGGCAGTGTAACTTTTAGCGCTGACGAATGTAAAGACATGTCATTTGTTAACATTCGCCCAGCCCAGAGTGTCCGGTATGTAATGTAACCGGTGGAAAAGAATTACTTACATACACACACACAAATCACGCCATTATCCCTAGCGGGTATACGAACAAATAATTACTTTGTCTATATACAAACATGCCTACGTACATAACGCTCCTTTTGAGGCAGTCGGGTAGGGGGAATTGCTCGCACATACTAAGTAACAAGTTTGGAAGCAAACCACTTGCAGGGTTTATATTGGTCCTCCTGAAACTCCGCCACGAGCCGCGACCCCCACGCATGACTGCGGGAAGGACACAACCCGCAGTGGCTAAGATGGAAATTGCTGAACCACTTGCGAACGTTAGGTAATTGACCGGTATACGAAGGAAATGCACAAATTGCCCTCTTAGTCTAGTAAAAATATGATTTTAAAATTATTAATTCTATACACTTAGAACACTAATAAATATTACGAAGCAAATATACTAAAATAACGCTAGTTGAAAAAATATGTGTCATGTTAGTAATTTTTTTTGGAATACGGTAAAAATAAATATAGTCTTTTACCTACATATCAGGTTAAAGTTCCGGTGGATTTTTAAAATAATCAGTTAGCAATACGATTACCTATCTAATTAACTAAATTTTCAAATGATATCTCAAGGTTTTCCTAGTTAGCAGGGAAGGATTAAATCGTATCTTGATAAATTGACAGGAGAAATTTTTATCTAATATAAAATTTTAGGTAAGTAGCTCCTGGATTCGCTCGTCAACTCGAACGGAACAGTTGAGTAACTATCGGACGAGAGGATGAAATTAAATTTTTACCTATTTCCTCGGTATTCGTCAACTTGACTGACTGTCTTACGTAGGTAAAAAAAAAGAACGTGGGTACTTTTGTACAGTCAGCATGAAAATTACCAACTAGCTGCTGGATTTAGACACCTGGCATCAGAAATGTAAATCTCATCGAGGTCTACAACTTCCCCTAGAAAGTATTAGTCACGCCTAGAAATTAATCCGTCGTTCGCCTCTTACGACCCCCACGGGAAGAGAGGGCGGGATTATGCAGAAGTCAGAGTATAAAATAACAATGTACAAACACAAAACAGAGCTCCAAGGTGCAAGACTGGGAGACGTTATATCTCCCAACTATTCACCATTGCCCTGTAGGCTGTCTTCAAGGCACAACACAACAAATTAACAGTGGGTTGGACTGGGCATCAACATCAACGTTAAGTATCTTACGCATCTCCGCTTTTTTATAATGGTCGAATCGCTGCAGGACCTTCCAAAAATCCAGTCTAAATACTGCCTCAAGGCGTGCTGGACTCGGGGTGACGTAGTCTTTTACGTACTATTTTTCTTTAAAATGAATATTGAAACCTACAGTCAACGTTCCTACCTACACTACGTTGAAACCTACATTCGTCTAACTTATTGTGAAATTTACTTAAACACGGAATAGATTATGACAAACGCAGTGACCTTCATCCGAATAAGTAGATACCTCAACTGCGTAGCCGGTTACACAAGTCGGGAGACAATGGGAGGGGTAGAAGGACGCTCAGAACAAACGTTGGGTAACCGGTGTTCACTTTCATCCACTTTTCAACCTTGTGGACCAGGGGCGTGCAAAGGGTGACACATTCTTATTGGGCCTCCCTGCCAGTATCTGACGAGTAGTAATCACGTAGCATTAGTTTGCCTTCTATTCTGAATGGAAAAACTTCTGAAGTACGTAGTTACTTTTGCGACCGTTACTTATGCAGGCAAATGGCAGTTGTTTTCGTTAATATTATCTTGAAATTGACAATAACCGCTGCTGAAATCTCTTGCAGAATCGTGATCTTTGTATGCATGTCGCATTAACGTAGATAAAATGATAGACCGTAGATGTAACTATGCAGTATACTAATGCACCATAATGATTGCTAACATAATGATATTTCAACATACATACCTACCGTTGCATTAACCTTCTCTGTTGTTCCCGGGCCTATTTAGTTATTTAATACTGAGCTAAGTCTGCCATGAAATAGAGCCATATTAAGTAATATAAATCATATTGTGATGAGCACCATCCATGCCATTCTGCCGTGTAAAACACTTAAATTCAATTCACCCACATTTTTTCTATATTCATCAGCAACAAAACATTCCCAAAAGTTAAAACCCAATTATGTGATTATTACCAAAGATTAACTTAAACCAAAGATGCGGCGAGACTGTTTAAAACTGCGCCTTAGCGACCCTAGTCCGGTGAACGTCAGTCTGTCGTTCCATACGTCTGACTCGGAAGATGAGGGCTCTGACCGCGCCAGCCAGGGCCCCGAAGGCCCCGAGCGGGTGGGGCAGGGCCCCGGTGGGCTAGACCGCGGCGGCCGGGGCCCTCGAGCTGCTGTAGATGACTCTGGACTTTCGCTCACCGTGGCAACTGCGCAGGTAACGTGTATATTAAACTAGCGGCCCGCCCGCTGCTACTCATTTTCCCGTGGGAATAACATGTTTTCCCGGCAGGTATTATACATAAAAACCTTCCTCTTGAATCACTCTATCTATTTAAAACTGCATAAAAATCCGATGTGTAATTTTAAAGTTTGACATACATACCGACAGTCCCTACGTACAATGACGCAAGTGAAATTTTCAAATTTTACAGGAGAGCGTTTTACAGTTTCGAATGAGTATATTTCAAGTCATTTTATAGATAGAGCTTTGAAAATTTGAACATAGATGTATTTGGTCGTCATTTATTAGAATAACGGATAAAAAATTGAAAATAATAATTATTTCTATAAAAATAAGCACATCCGTAGTTTTACGGCACAAAAAATTAAGCTGTAGAAAGCTTATGTGGTACTTAAAATTTTATGCGTTTAAATTTTAAGCCACCAAAAATCGTAACTGTCATTTAAGATATTTTACGTTGGAGTTAGTGCACACGTATCATAATTATAAATAGGTTTTTACCTCGTATTTTATGTTTTACAAATGTATACGATTAGGAATTGTAAAAAGAAAAGTAACTTGTTGTTTGAGAACAGCTTTAACCTTCATAAAATCAACAGTATAGAGAATATTAAAAGAAATGGTTTTACTCCGTAAGTGCCAGATACGAGATAGACGTAAAGGCGTAAAGTAACGTAGCGTAACTACTGTCATTTTACGTCGGAAGATGTGTTGTCACGTAGGTTTTTAACTACCACTACCGTCGTTTTACGTTGGAATTGTGTAAATTTTGCAGTTACGGGGAGTCGATTTCGAGTAGAATCAGGCTATATTGAAACTCGCTATCTTTACTAACAATACCCTTATGATAAACTGAGGCGAAATCAAAGAAAAAAGGCAAATGACTTAAGTGTCAGTTACGCGATTGTACGTAGGGACCGTCGATACATACAGACGCGAAAAGCGACTTTGCTTTATACTATGTAGTGATATACAATATTATCTGAAACCCGCACAAACTGTTTGAAAAAAGCCGTTCGGTCAATTTAGCTGAAAATTACAGAAAATATAGCTTGTATATCAAAGTTGTAAAGTTACAGCATGAAATAATGACTAGGTTTGGAGATAGAGCTTTTATCCGTAAATATAAAATTTCAACTTCTATAGGTACAGCTTTTCGCTGCAAATATGTATGAGTATATATTTTGAGCATTGTTGCGATATTCACTCTGCGTGTGTCTACTGCTTGAAGAGTTTTAGATTGTGTAATTCGTATATTAATAAAAGATTTGTTCAGTTTTATGGTCTGAATGCAGGCCTTAGGCGGATCGCACACTTGACGCACGACGTAGCGCAAAAATATCGCAGTGGTCTGTCAGACCCATACTAGAAACGTCACTCCCCATACTAAAAGCGCACTCGCCGAACGCGGTTTTAGTATGGGGAGTGACGTTTCTAGTATGGATTCGACAGACCGCTGCGATATTTCTGCGCTCCGTCGTGCATCAAGTGTGCGATCCGCCTTACTAGGGTTGGCCCTTATCTACGCCCTTCGTTCGCATTAGTTCCATTCCCTAGTTCCATGATGGTACTACTGCGAATTTTTTTTCGCAATAGTTCCATTTTTATAATATGTATATGTTAATGGAACTAGTGCGAATACTTAAATTTGTATTTTCCATAGTACCATTACTTCAATAATAGGTTGACTAGATAAATAATGGACACTTAATTCCTAATTTTAGGGGTTTGGTTTTAGGTTTTAGGGGTTATCTACGGAGTAATTATGGCTAAAAATAATAAGAAAATTTAATTATTAATATTGTTATATTACATTTAATAATTTAATTTATAATTTTTTTTAAATAACCGCCCAAAAAATGGACCTTGAACCCTAAGATATCGATTTTGAAAGCAATCGCTCCAATAACTAAGAAATCCAAGATGGCGGCCATTTTTTTTCTATTTTTACAACGGATTCGTTATCGATGAGCACTTTGACCTCCAGATATCCCCAATCATCCATTCCCCAGTACACCAGACACCAGTCCCCCAGTTTTCAAGCTCCCAGCCCCCAGCCTCCAGCCCCCCAGTCCCCGTTCCCCCAGAACACGGAAATCGTTTAAATAGGAGAAAATTGGAAGAATTGAAAATAGGACCTTACAAAATTTTAGAAAAACTATCAAAATCTGTTTACAGAATAGATACGGGGCATAAGAAATGTAACTCAAATTTGTTTCATATTACAAAACTAGTTTAAGTACCCGAATAAAAATAAGAATATGTACATACAACAAAGCTAAAACTTATGGATAGAACTGCGATAAAACTTTGAAGTTATTTAAAAAAAATATAAATTAAATTATTAAATGTAATATAACATTATTAATAATTAAATTTTCTTATTATTTTTAGCCATAATGACTCCGTAGATAATCAAACCCCTAAAATTAGGCATTAAGTGTCCATTAGTTATCTAGTCAACCTATTATTGAAGTAATGGTACTATGGAGAATACAAGTTTAAGTATTCGCACTAGTTCCATTAACATGTACATATTATAAAAATGGAACTATTGCGAAAAAAAATTCGCAGTAGTACCATCATGGAACTAGGGAATGGAACTAATGCGAACGAAGGATCTACGCCCCGTATGTAACGTTACTTATGACATTCTCGTTCAAACGTAGATAGTTATTGATGAAACGGAAATATTTCCTCATTTTTACGTGACAAATGAGGTGCCTCATCAATCATACACTATTATAGTTTGTTTGTACTTATGTTACGGTGAACTACCTACTCATTAATATGCACAACAGTATTTTCTGTATGTGTCGTAAATAAGTATGTAGGTATACTTAGTTATTATTAGCATGGTTGTTGGATGAGTCGGTGTCCCTCCCGAAATAAGGGCATTATTATTAGTAGCATGCATTTTTTAACATTCTGGTTGAGTAAGGTATTATCTTTAGGTCTATTGATAGGTACTTACCTACTTACTTTTAGATATTTTTCTGACCTCAACTGCTGATTGGTTGGGTCCATTCTAACTAAATTGATTCCTATTTACAAGTAGATAGAATTTTGTTTTGCAAAAAGTATTAAAAACTTCGTTCGTGGAGTTCAAAGGCTTCGCTGGCCGCGACCTTTCATTTTCAAGGTAAAGTTGAGCAAGAAAAAGTAACTTCTAAGACTTTGCTGTAAGTCGTTTCATTTCAATGCTCAAAGTAAGGGCAGTTCTTTATTCTGTGGTATGGGTTCTGATTGTGAAGCTTATTACACGTGTTGTAATGCCCCGACATAATTTTATCGTGTGCTTTACAGCAACACATTAATAAGGTGTTTAAGTTTCAGCATTTTTTAGAAAACGGCTGAAATTAGGAGAAATCTGTCATGGTAAAGATATTCCTTCTAAAATTACCTACAAATTGGTCCTTGGATGTGTGTTGATAGAACATACAACCAAAAAAGATTTAGTATTCAAGATATGCCTATGTATATATATGAGGCTGTAACCCCCTTTCATGTTCCGAATAACTTAGGACCTAAAAGGGGGGTCAACTTGTTCCCTTTTTTCTTGAAACACACATATGTAAGCTACACGCATGCCAAGTTTCATGCTTTCTGCCAGACATACCTTCATACAAGCTCGGAGCTAAGGTGGCGTACTATGATGGTACGTTTTAAAAGTACCTACTTATTTCTAAAATAAAAATAAATAAAGGAAGTTTTAAGTAAATCCTATTTCATTATTACCGGATTACTAAGGGAATTTTTATTACAATGTCATGATCAAACCTAATACTGCCTCTGTGGTCTATCCCTCGTGGTCTAAGCCCCTGAGCCTCACCAGCCTTACCTAAGCCGCTTTGCAGCAGACAATCGGCTTCAGTAGCAAATAATAAATGGTCAGCATTGTAGCTAAATGAAATCGATATTAGCTAAATGAAGGCTGAAAACCTGTACTTGCCGTATTATTTTTATAGATATAAATAGGATCCAAGAAAACATGCTTTGTATTTAGTAAGTTAGAAAACTTAATTTATTTTCATTTATTTAGGTATTTGTTTGTAAACGGATCTAGCATCCGCGCGAACCCTTACCCGGCTAGGTACACTAATATCAAGTTTAATTCAATTACTAAAGTTAGTTATCATCATGTTTTCCTTTATTAAGTAAAAGGGCTCGCGCTTTTTTGGGGCTAGTTTAGCGCCAGCCTTTCTCCCACCAGCTCACCCCCCATTACCCACAAAAATGCTTATTTCGACGACTTGATGTCCCAGTCGAAAGGTATGCCACCTTTTCAGGTTCACTGAGGTTATATCGGGCACAAGGGTTACGTATATTGACTTAAGCCGTACAATGTAATTCGGTGGACGAATACTCTGCTCGTGTTTTTACGGATTCGTTGTTTATCTTGCTAATGACAAGGTCCAAAAATACAGTGATTTCCTTCACGTTACGTAATTTTGTTACAGACAGTTAAAGATAAAGATTTTATTCGTAAACAAACATGGTTACCTATTGAGTGTGTAATTAGCAAAGAAAGGTCAAATTCTATCAAAATGATAAATAGTGTATCTACTATAAAATAGGGTACCGTTTTGAACTTAAAAGTTTATTAAATAAATACTCAGCGTCTGTCGAACAAGAGGAGTCCAGAAAATGAGCAGTGTTTAGCGTTCCTTGGCATTTTCCTGTTGGTCGTAGTGAGAAGGAATTGCGAACTCTCTCATATCCAGCAGTGAACTGTTGAAGCTGTTGTGATGATGACATAAAAATGAATTCTAAAAATAACTTACAATTACGAAAGTATGACATGTCGTGGTGGTATTTAGTAGAGAAAAGAAAGCACATCTGTGGTTCTCTGTTATCAACAGCCGTGACACGTCTGCCTTTCACAACTAATTTACTTCGTAGAAGAATGTAATATTATAACCTTAATTTTTTACAACAAAGGTACAAAGTTCTAGATTATTATCGGAGCTAGGTATAATGATTCCCGGGTATGGACGGACGTGGTTGGTACGAAACTAAATTCAATTACTGTGTACAAAAGCCACAGACTTCATCAAATTACGGTACGACACGTGTATTTACGACACGTTTAAATTTTGAAAGTAAAATTATATATTACTAGCTGCCGCCCGCGGCTTCGCCTGCGTTGTCAAAGAGTAGAACACTACCTATTCGATGTAAACTGAAAAATGTGCATCAACTTAACAATTAAATGCATAGCTAGTTAAGTAACATTTCAACTGAGCTGATTATTCTTAAATCTGCTCTAAATGTCTTGCCTACATCATAAAATCATAATAGAAGAAATAGTGTGCCTAATTAAAAAATGAAACTTGAGTATTTTGCACAAATTTACATCCTTTTGGGTTCATTTGGTATATACTACGCCATATTTCAAGTTTCTAGCTCCAAAGGTAGGACATTTGTGTGAGTTCTTAGTTTTCTTTCATCAAATGTTTCAACCTTGTGATTTTGAAATATTTGTTTTGAAAAATACTAATAAAGTTTGTAAAATAGGCTTGCAAATGCAAGGGTTTGGTCTGGATAAAATACAATTTTTGTGCCCTGTCTGGCTCAAAATAATAATAATAATAACCAACCAATTGAGCCCCAAACAACCAAGCGTAATAGCGAGATGGTAAAAAA
Source organism: Keiferia lycopersicella (assembly GCA_029255805.1). Classification (NCBI taxonomy): domain Eukaryota; kingdom Metazoa; phylum Arthropoda; class Insecta; order Lepidoptera; family Gelechiidae; genus Keiferia; species Keiferia lycopersicella. Next base: position 20,076,830 of record JARACZ010000001.1, read on the forward strand.
CCAAAACAAACATAATAATAATAAAGAGTAGAGTGTCGGACTCGGAACATTCTGAAACACTTAAATTTCACTAAAACAACTACTACAGTCTACTGTTGTTCATGCCATACTTACCATGCTTGGTAAGCGCATTGTAAGGTATTGTATTCAAGGTATTGGGAATGCTGCTGCCCATTATCGGGATTCATCATTAATTCCTTAGTCACCTACGACTTCCATGCATAGAAATAGGTGATGATACTCATAGCCGACATCATACGGCTTACATGTAAGAAATAATTCGTACAATGATACCAAACAGATAATAAGTTTCATACAAACTTTTATCCCCAGTTTTACGCCCATAATGATAGATTTACGAAAAACCCTTTCTTAGCACACGCCGACGTTGTTTAAAGAATACGCATGCCAAATTTCAAGCTTGTAGCCCCAAGGGTCTAGCCTGTGCGTTGATCCTCAGTCATTCAGTTTATCATTTTATACATTAAGGGGCTGAGTAGAGCTAAAAACCGGTCCCTTTCTGACAAATGTCAAACTGCGCGCGTGCGAACGGGACGGAATCTTGCCGATTCAATGATATTTTCGTATTTTCGATGATAACTCGGTCAAAAATATGTTATTTGAAAATCGAAAACAATATGTCGATAGAGTATTGTAAGGCGCTCATTCTGATAATATACACTTAATTATTGCGTGGGTTTTGTTCATACAGTTTGCGATATAATAGATTTTTAGAGGTAACTTTACGATGTTTTTCTATCAAGCTAAATTACTAATATCATGTTTTGGAAACAATAGCACTACAGCAAATATCCTGAAGATTATTACCTTTTTTTTTCGTCAGTTTTTCTGCATTTTATCTAGGGTAGAAATCACTTATAAAAGTAGCTTTTAGCTCTACTCAGCCCCTTAAAATATTCTACTTAGTTTTCTCGTACTCTTTTATCACATAATAGTCGTCTACATATTTGTTGATTAGAATTTTGGTTTGCTCACTCTCTTTACCTTGACATTAATTAGCATTCAAATGCCAGTTATTGCCAAGGGTTATGGTGATTGGGGTGGCTGCGTGGGATCTCGTCTCTTTAAACAATTCCCATCATCATGTAATGTGAACTCTATTTCCAAGATCTTAAAATGTAGATTCCATAGGCAGGGCCTCCCTTCAAGGGGTCCAAAGAAAATGTTTAGGTTTTTGGCTACTAATCTGGTATATTGTCTTTTTGATATTCGAAGAAATACATTTGGACACGTCATAAAATATGCTATACTAATCGGCATTACCTTGTATGGGAAGGGGAGATCCAATTATTTTCTTTAGAATATTAAAAAAAGTAAATTTCAATTAGTAGCTAAGAATGTCCAAAATCTAGATATTTGTCCTTGGACCACTTAAAGAGGAACAGCCTGTCTAAGTAGTAGTGAATTTAGACATGTAGGAAAATAGACTACAAAACTTTCATGTCATATCGAGTTTTATCCCTATTTTATCTTTATTGTTATTCTGTTTTGATATAAAGGGTTTATCGCCAATTTAGCATAGCTATACCTACTTTGAATTTTACTTTAACAAATGGGAAATAAAGATATAAGTACTATTTTTTAATAATAAATGCGAGTGAAACCGCTGGGCGGGTAGATAATTATGTTATTAATATCTTACACGTTTGTTTTGCAAAACATGATATCAGATTAGGTTCAGGCAACATACGAGAAAAATAGAATGAAATAACAAGCGGCTCCAGCTAAAGGTAAAGGACGTAAGAGAGTTAGTTATGTCATACGTATCACTTACTTTATTTCATCCTACCCTGGCCGCTTTATCAACTTAACTGGGTACAGAAGGAAAAGCTATCAAAATTTGCCTGGCAACTGTTTATTGGCTGATACATCCTTTGACGGGTTCGTGACGAATAGCCAACAACGCCATGCATTTAATATACCTATAAATATCAAGTGACCCCTTTAAAGATAAACGATAAGACAACGTTCGTCCTCAATCTACTAGAAAATCTCCCTGGATAAATACGCAATATATCCGTAATACCGGTAAAGTATTACGAAGTAGAGTACAAAAGGTAGCTTAGGATAAATGATTTCAGTAATTCAATCTGCTGTAATTGATTTGAAATGAAGCGGAAGCTTACGAAAAACAACGATTATCAAGTAACTTTACCAAACAGTAAATCAGTCTATTATATTTGTAATAAAATTGTATTTACTTATTTATTCATGCTAAATTAAATTACATTTATTTCACCTTACAAGTTTGATTGATTAAATGCATGAACAAGATAAGCTTTTACGAAATCATCTCGTTGTTTTGCAGTAACAGTACTTACAAAAAGACTTTAGTCCTCAGTAGTTTTATTTGGTTTATATATCAAGACAAACACGAGCGCATTATTTCTCATCTTTATTACATAGGGACTACAAAATACTGTTAATGTACCGTGCGCTTAAGCGTGCTGTGCTATGATCGGTAATATTGTTGCTGAACGTGAAACCATAATTCTGTACTTACAAGCATTCGATAGGGGATTGAGGAAAATCCAAACAGTGCGAAGTTCATCGTACGCTTCCAATAGAGCTTTCAGCGTCGCAAGGTCGGAGCGGTGCGCAAGCGCAGGCGCACGCCCGGCTGTGCGCGCGCGAGCAACACATATTGCACTATCTATACATAAGTACGTATACATTTTGTACACATTCACATGTAGGTAGGTAGATACGCACTACACGAGCTAGAAATGGAACTACGTATGAATAGGAATACGCAGATGAATAGACATGTGCATTTTAATCGCGAACCTACTAGAAAATATACATAATTCATTGTAGTTAGTTAAGTGTCTGCTCACACTGAAAAGTAATAACGAATGTTTCCTATTTCCAAATTTTTGTTATTGATTTCGTTTGCACATACTCTTACCCAACTAATTATCATATTGCTGTCACTTTTTCAATGACAAAAAGAAAAAAAAAGTCGCTGTAACACTTAAAGTAAAATTACTTGAGGACAATAATCTAGTCGTTCGTCGACTAGGCACCCCACATGAAAAGACGAAAGAAGGAAGGGAAAATGATATGATATGATTTTATACTACCATGATCAATGATAATTAATGATTATCAACTACATACTGCGAGTAGGAACTTACCTGCGCAGACCCGAATCGCGGAGTAAGGTTTCATACCTATGTCAAATAACGCTAAATATTTATGTCATACGTAACTTTATTAAAGATCTCGAAATTACGTGACGGAATGTAAACGATACGTGCTTCGACACGTAGGTGTATGTAATAAAACTGAAAGATGGACGTGACGGCGAACCGCCGGCTAAACCAACCAATCCAGGTATTTTATGCAAACATTGAAATGGGAAATTTTCTAGTTATTCCGAAGTGTCATGTAGAGGACGCTGAAATAACGTATCTTATTAGGAAAGATAGTGATACTTTATAAATTATTGTGTGAATTGAATTGTTATGATTTTATTGGCTTTATAGACTATAGATTGATTTTATAGACTGTCCCGATGGCGTAGCGGATAGTATGCCTGCCTTCTACGCCGAGGGTCGTGGGTTCGATCCCCACGGACACAAATATTAGTTAAGTCAATTTTCAAATATTTGTGTTGAGTCTGGGTGTTTTCTATGTATAATATGTATTTATTTACAAAAAAAAAAAAAAAGTATATATGTATTAGTATCAGCTATCTAGTTCCCATAGTACAAGCTTTGCTTAGTTTGGGGCTAGATGGCGCTGTGTGAATTGTCCAGGATATTTATTTATTTATTTATTTTATTTATTCTTAATTTTGTTTACTAACGTAAATGGCTCCGAATATAATAATTATTTATCCGGCTATAATGTAATTTATTAGTTACGAACATAACGAACAAAACATACGAGTGAGCTGGAAGCTTAAACAAAATTATGCCTGCATCAGAAAAACTCCCATGGAACCAGAAAATGATGATTTGAAAACACTCGAGGACTTATCAGATGTCGACCTCGTCCGACATTTGCAGACGGGTCGATACTTCATTAATTATGACGAAGTGCGGCTACTGTTAGAATCTGACAATCGATTCTTTAAATACCGATGCCCCGCTTACAGGCTATCGATTTCATAATTAAGGCGAACTGTAGTGTAGCGATTCTTACATGGCACTTTTCCTAGCCATTTCTGTCTATAAGACAAGAAATCGATTACATTGAAATGCTTAGACTTTTGCTTACCACCATACAGTATGTTCTGCGATTCGGCGTCATTTAAGGAATCTCACATTGTTTATCGAAACGAACGATGTTCAAAGTAAGGTACCTAACGACAAGATTCGTTAATATAAAAGTTGTAAGCTTAAAATTGTTGTCTAAAATTACTAAATACTCCATTTGTGGTTTTTTAAATATTTCAAGTCTGAATTAATAAACAGAGATTTAATAAATGTAATATAAAAGTAAGTGTTGTGATGCCATCAAAACTAGATAGACATGACGTCATCTATTCGTATTTTAATTAAAAATATCGTTTTAAAAAGTAGCTCATTAGACCTGCCAGTCATCATGCCTATTATTCTTCACCAAAGAATTCAGAAAAGCTGTAAATTCAATTAGTCGGTTCAGTTCTAATTATAGATATTTGACAGTTCAAAATGGTAAAATCAATCCTTCTTTAATGTAAATATTTTTGACATTCTTCCCATAATATGTATTCGTAGATTGTACTTAACTTGATCCAAGATATTTTTTAATTGCCGGCGACACTAGACTATTTTAAATACTGAAAACGTGCCTACAGTATAATTTCAACCCGTTGGAATTGGATCCAACCCTGACGGGCGTTCAAACAAAACTCAATCATACTAATATTATAAATGTGAAAGTTTATATGTTTCTTTGTTACTCCTTCACACTAAAACTACTTAACCGATTTTCATTAAATGTGTCACATAGATAGAGAGTAACTTGAATTAACCCATTGGATAGTTGCTATTACGAAAAAATTAACGTGTGGGATGCTAAGGGATTAAAATCGACTTCCACGCGGGCGGAGCCGGGGGCGCCCATTAGTAATAATATAGGTATATTTAGTGTACATGTTATGTTCTTTTTAATTAATATTACGTTGTTATGAATGTGAACAAGCCTTGTCCACCTGTTGTCTTGATACGACACGCTCTACTGATGGTTACCCGCCAGTTATCCGTAATCTCTTAAATGTAGCTGGGTACCTACCCAAAACCTACCTATAGCCTTTAAATTTAAACCTAGCTTTAAAGTACATGCAAAAAATCACAATTTGTATAAACCAGCAATCTATCTGAATAGAATAAGATAGCAATTTCTATTGTGGTGGATGTGGCTCGCTTCCTGTCTTGGCAAGATTGTACTACGAGAACTTGGACCAGTTTAGTAAAATTATTAAATTAAGTGTGTGACGTCTCAGCACTTGCGATAATGTACTAAGTATAGCGCAGTCTATCCAGGTACTAGGGAAGAATAAAAAAAATGAAGAAGGTGTCACAATACCCTAAATTGGAAAATATCATTGTGCATAGCATACACCGGATATATTCCATTGCGCGAGTTTTCCTTGAGATAAGTAGTAGATCGAATTTATGATGCGATGAAGTCGTAGGTACCTAATTTAAACATTATGCTCTTAGTTCCTAGTAGGGCAGAGTTAGAGATAGCTTATCCACATGAATATCCGTTATTTTGATGCTCCAGGCGACAGATTAATAATCATTGCAATCGCAAGACTTGCGAAACTTGAGGATTTTGTTGTATCGTGTGTGTCCATATGTCATTCATTACGCGATAGAACGGAGAAGAATGGCTAAAAGCGATGGCAAATTACCTTAAGGCTGGCACGCATTGACTTGCATGTGGGTCCTGCGCTAGTATCGCAATCCCGTAGCCTCTGTATTGATTAGCCCGTCCTTCGCAAGTAATTCAAGAACGCAGAAATAAACATTAAATTTGTTGTTTTCATCTGGCTAAGGTATCACCAACCAAAATAAAGATTATTGCGAGTATTATAAAGCGCAAATTAGAAAGTTAGCGCGCGGGAGGCCTTTATATAAAGTCAGCGAAACGAAGTTCGCGGGCACCAACTAGTAAACAAGAAACAGCCAGGCAGTTTCCTTGGGACATCTTGCTTCAAATAAATCTACAGCTCGCACAAGTGGAATAAAAATAAGTTTATTAAAGAAAGAGTCTTGAATAAATATGAAGAGACAGATAACGTCTTTTAATTATGCGTGTCCTTTCAAGATTAAAAGAATCTACCATTTTAACTTTCCCATTTCTAACTCTTCTCTAGGATTATGAATGTTTTAAAATGCTAATGTCAATTTAATCTTTATTTAAAGAAGCAGTAATAGAAAGAATATACGTTTGTCTATAGATATTGACATTTATTATCGCTATTGAAATAGGATTTCAACAAATTAATAAAACCAACCACCGATGACTTACTGGTCGTACACCTAACTCCATCCGATTTCTGTCGATTTTAACTTATTTAGGCCGACAATGACCTGCTGGGACTTTGTATAAATTATCTAATATAAACCACTTTTATTAATTCTGAGGTAAACGGTTAACACGATTTCTTCGGATATGAATATATATATTCGAATACAAAAGGCATTATTAAATAACTGTCCATTTTCCTATCATTTTTTATTACAACATATTTTTAGAGAATCGGCAATGTTTAGGTGTAATATCATATAAAATGGAGTATAAGTGTGTATTCTATTTCTTGTTTGCAGGACACGAGAACTCACGTGGTCGTGGAGTTGTATGAAACTGAAAAGTCATACGTGGAGGCTTTGGAGATATTGGTTAAGGTAAGAAACGTGCATACTAGCAAATAATACCAAATACATAATGTATAGAAGTATAAAAATATTTTTTAGGGTTTCGTACGCAAGTAAAACCAGGCTGTGATAAACCATGGTAGTTGGAGAGTGAAAACTTTCAAAGATACTTACTAAAATAAAAACTAAGCTCGCATACAAAATACGTGTTTTTTGCTACGTTTTATCTGTAATGGATCTGAGGCTGTATCTCATGAACGGCTATTATTTACCTCTGTTTTCAACATGTAGGTATTAATAACTCTTGTCGCTATAACTTAACATACATAACAGATACATGAATTACAATTAAAATACATAGAATGAACTAAGTACCTATATATTTAAACGGGCTTTCATATAACAAACATGATTTTTATGCCATTGTAACTCATACTTTTACTTACTTGCGCGAGTTTGATTCGCCCTTGGCCAATTTGATAGGATTTAGTTCTGTGATTAGGTGCGTACACCGCCCGGCCCGAGCAGCCTCAGATGCTTACCGCCGCGCGCGGGATGCGTGCGTGCCGCGGTCGGTGTGGACATGTTTCGCCCGAGCTTGAGCAATTGAGCTACCTCAGGCGAAATACGTCCACACAGACCGCGGCACGCACGCATCCCGTGCGCGGCGGTGAGCATCCGAGGTTGCTCGGGCGGTTTGTACGCACCTACCTATTGGTATTTTACTACCAGCAGACAGTCGCGTTTTTGCAGAGCTAACTTATCCATGTCGAACTAAAAACTTGTAACTGGGGCTTTTTTCAGCTCATTAATTTCTATGTCTTTAGAATCATCAACTCCTGTTCTTTTTTATGGTTTGGGATGTATAGCGATCGCGGAATTAGAATATCCACTTTTGAATTGTGTCTTAACGTTCTTTCTGAATTTCCGATAAAATGACTTGCATAAAAAATCTTTGATGATGTCCCAATGCCAATTTTCACGACCAAAACATAAGCATGCGTTTCTTCTATACGATTTCCACCACATTGTCATTTACGATTAATTCGATTCTTGGAGCTTCCTTCGGGAAATTAAGTGCCCGTAATTGAACATCCGGCATGTGTAAGAAGTTCGGGCTATCAGTAGGTATTGTGTCATTGGGTTTACATACATACACAAATTATGCCTTATCCCTTGCTCTGCCAGATCGTTCTCGCCACGTCTGATAGGTAGGTATAGGAGAATATGGTAGGACCGTTTCAGCTATTGTCGTCCATCATTATAGTGACAGCTTTTCGCGTAAAATTGCAATATCGTACACATGAAATCCTACGACACCCACTGAAAAGAAATAGAGTGATGCTTTACTTGTTTCATATAATGATCACGTATTGTTCTTAGTTATTTTCATTTACTTAAGTATCTATCTAACTCTTCCGAAGTACAATAATGAACTCTATTGTAAATAATTGGTATAGGAAGCTGCTTTGACTATCCCGCATACAAGTATATATGTATATCGCGCCTTTATCCCTTGCGGGGTAGGCAGAGCGTTAACGGCCGTAAGAATACGGCCACTGTCGCCACGTCTGACATTTTTGAGGATTATTTTCTAAGGTTGTTTCAGAAAACATGTGTATCACTATAGTGACAGGTTGTCAGCCTGTAGCCTAAAAATTGGTACAAGTAGGTTTCAGTATACCAACAGGTATCATAAACTCGGTCTTTTCCATAGGAAATCTAAATATAATATATATAATTGACCTTCGTGCTCGTACGCGTCCCCTTTTCTTTGACATCGACCTTGAAATGTAGAGGTTTAATGTCTGCAGACATTTGCCGCATAAGCAATGCGGTGACGCTCCCTCGCTGCGTGTTACATTTCGATTGGTTACACTCTACGAAGCGACAGTTTTCACAGTCATGATCAAACCAGAAACACGTTACATAATAAGGTGTAAAAATATTACCTGCAAATATTTTAAGTGGTGAATCAGTCCATGAAACTGAACAACTTACCCCAAGAAACATAGGACGAAATATGAGAAAAATTTTTGGACCTCCCATACAAATTGACTTGGTCGGTTGGTTGTTTTTTATGGGAGTTCCAAATTTTTTTTCATATTATGTCCTATGTTGCTTGGGGAAAGTTGTTCAGTTTCATGGGCTGGTGCACCACTGAAAATATTTGCAGATAATTTGTTTACACCCTGTATAAGGAAGCTGACTGCTTGAAAGATCGTGCTGCATAGAGCAACTGTACTACGCGGAAAGGTTTTTAAGGCTTAGGTATTGTTAGAGAGGCGTTGGAAATTTTATGAAATTTTGATAATATCGCCTTGATACTCGCGTAGCTTCGGAAACCATTGAATTGCCCTACAAAAAGATGGAATTTATACTTAAATTCATACATATCTTACGCCTTTATCCCTTGCGGGGTAGGCAGAGCGTTAACGGCCGTAAGAATACGGTTGCTATCGCCACGTCTGACATTTTTCTAAAACTGAAAGAAATGGGGTGATGCTATTCTAAGCCGCATCACACGGCACTGGTTCATTAACCCCTTAAAATGTGTAAATAGCATAAACATTTTGTGTATGTGTGTGTGTGTGCGAATGCGAATTGAAATTGGTTAATGTAATGTCCTGCTAGTATCGAAAGCAGAAACCAGCCAATTATTTCCAGATAAAGGCGCAGAACAAAACGTAAAAAGAATCAATAACTGGAGAGTATTTTCTTCGGTAATTTTCTAATTGTTATTTAAAATCGACTTCCACATCGTACCTACCTTACATGTTATAATATTGTGTATTAGCTAAAGTCTTGATTGTCTTTGTTTTCTCAATACGTATATTTTCGCTCAGTTTAATAAAAACGCATCGTAGACACAAGGAAAATGGCTGACGTTTCACCCGGGTAAGACCCTTAAGACATGGCGCCTTTAGTAGCTCATTTATTGCCACCCCCATCTGCGGCACGCTACCCCCCGTAGGTCTCTTTCGGGAATTAGAAGTTGCGTTTCGGATTTTCTCGGCACAACCTTTTTAATAAGCAGAATCAACATGTTGATAATCATCCTGAATCTTTCCATGATTTCCTTCAAAGGTTAACATGAAAACGTTGGTTGTAATTCTTGGCTTGTTTATAATTTTAATTACGAAATGGCCGTAAGAAATAGATAGGGGTCGAGGGCAGGATAAGCCAAAATTATTTTGAAGGCCAAAATGTTTGACGAAGGTCCTTCAAACATTCAAGTCTGTCAGATATAATGGTCAGAAGAAGGATTTACCATTCTAGGATCAACCTATTTACTTACTGAGGCTTTTCGTAGGAATTGTAGAAACGCCATGTGATGCCGATTTAGAATAGCATCACACCAATTCTTCTTCTTCATTTAAAATCCATACAATTCTACCTTTGAGTAATTAATTCACCCAGGCATAATGGTAGAAAAAACGTGTCATTTATTCTCTGCTCAGTAGATATAGAGGTTTGCGAAGGTGTAAGTAATCTTTATTAATATGCTGTCGGTATCTAATGCGGTTTCAATCGTGCCATCTTTTATGTATAATAATCCTTGTAGCGTCAAATAGAATTAAAGGGAGGTAGAAGGAAAGTTTAGTTTAGAATGAGATGGAAAGGGAAAGGAAATGACAGTTTGATTACGAGGCGGATGAGTTTCACAAAGTTTAGTCAAGTAGGTACTTTCAGATTCGGTCGGGGTGTTGGCGCACTAAGGCCATCTATGAGCGGCATGATACAACAATGCATCAACGTGAAGTTGACGACCATTGCACAGCCGTTTCGGAGCATTTTGGATCTGCGGGCGGACTACTTCACACCGTTACCTGTCATTACTTGCGATTAGCTGCATACATTACACATGCGTTACTTTTTCATAAAGTTTAATAAAAACGATTTTGTTGAATGTTAAAAATACGCTTCATTGAAGAGTTCCTGAATCGCCCTCACCTACAACTCACACATCCAGAAACATATGATCCATCGGCCGGATTTTCGTGGAGTCAGCGGTTGGGCCAGGAATACCCTCATACCTACGTTCTAAACAAAGGAAATCTATCGAACGCCAGCGAAGCATTCCAGGGCGTGGCTACTTCAGCAATCAATCATCACTCCAGATATACAGAGGAACCAAAGAGGCTTGGAGGTCGCGAAAAGAATAGAAAGGACACATTGGGAAGCTGACGTCGGCATCGTTTACCTACGGTCAGGTCATCCTATCCAATCTATTCTCCTCCTTTTATCCTACATTTGCGTTAATACGTTGTTTATCTCTAAAATTCCAGTGTATCTTGCATCGTGAAGTGCCGATTTCTTTATTCGTGTTGCTGCGCAAGTTGTGAAGAGGGTAGATTCACATAGACGCCGCCGACCGGCACACCTACTTTCTACAAGACTGTGAGTACTCTTTCTTCCCATTTAGATCACTGAAACGCCTGAGAATATGGACGACGAGAAAGAGGTCGACATGGCTTCTCGTTTTAAAGAGTTAAAAAGACAGCGCGGTACTGTAAAAGGCAAATTAACTATCTTAGAAAAATTCGTTAAAGCCCTAGATAAAAGTTCAATAGATAGTATTCAAAAATTGCAAGTATTATTGCGAATAGACGCTGCTAAAGATATTTACAAAGAATTCGATCATCTTCAGACTTTAATCGAGTTAATGGTTGATGATAATGAGCTCGCGAATCAGACGTCATATCGCGAAGAATTTGAGACTAATTACTATTCTATTGTAGCTTTTGCAAAACATTTGGTAGAAGAAGAAAAACCCGCACAAAATACGGCGCCGCCGCCGCCACCGCCGCTGCCGGTACATTCACATCATTGTCCAATGAGTAAGCCTGTGTCTATCAAATTGCCTGATATAAAATTGCCTGCTTTTGACGGTTCATATGACCAGTGGCTAGAGTTTAGAAATTCATATGTTACTATGATTCACACGCGTAAAGATTTAGATCCAATTCAAAAGTTCCACTACTTGAAATCATCTCTTAGTGGTTCAGCTTTGCAAGTAATTAGCGCTCTTGAATTTACAGCATTTAACTACGCTCACGCATGGGATCTACTTGAACACCGGTTCCACAACAATCGTTTATTAGTACATAATCACGTCAAGTCGTTGTTTACTATGCCACCCATTACTAAAGAATCCGCAGAGCATATTAGGAGGCTGATAGATGCTACATTACGTAATTTACGCGCGCTTAATTCCCTGAAAGAACCCACTGATTCATGGGATACGTTAATTATTTATTTAATTGTGTCAAAATTAGATCAATCAACGGAACGGGAGTGGGAAACTCACAAAGGTACACTCATTTCTGATTTAGTTAGAAGTTCCGATACTATTGCGCTGAACGATCTGATTGTGTTCCTGAACAATAGGGCCGATTTACTAGACATGATTAAATCAACTCGTAACACTAACGTCCAGTATTCGAAACCCGCGTACAATTTAAATCAATCGCAAAATGTGTACAAAAAACCATTTCATCCACAAACTACTCACAGTTTTCATTCTAATACTACTACTAAAAAGGGTACTAGTAATCAGAATAACAAACGTAACTCGATATCTTTGTGTCCATTATGTAATGGAAAACATGCGCTTTACTCTTGTGGTAACTTCCTTAACTTGTCCGTTCAAGATAGGGTCAAGATAGTACAAGAGAAAAACCTCTGTACTAATTGTATTCGTGCAAATAGTCATTCAATTAGCGAATGTGTTTTCGGGCCATGTAAAATTTGTTTACAGAGACACAATACCCTCTTATGTACCAGTTCGCCGTCGCGACCGTCGTCATCAGGTACGGGGACGCCGCCGTCCCAATCTCATTCATTAGTTGCGCACCGCAATAGTGAATCAGCTGATCCGAGCATCACTATCTCGGCTCATGCGCAAGCGTTAAAACCGGCTTTGTTATCCACTGCGTTAGTGGAGGTGCTCGATTCTGATAACAAATATCATACGGTACGAGCACTTCTCGATAACGGAAGCCAAAATTGCTTTTTAACTAAAAAGTTATGTACACGTTTAAACGTTCCTATTATACAGTCCACTATACGTGTAAGCGGTGTAGGTAGGTCAGTTTCAGAGTCCAGCCACACATGCGTCATAAACATGCGTTCAAAAATACACGATTTTAATACCGATTTGCATTGCTTGGTTATGCCTAGTATCACTTCGAACTTACCTTCGATAAACGTTAACAGTGATGCTATACGTATACCTAACTACGTTCAACTTGCAGACCCTACATACAATATCTCATCTGAGATCGATTTACTGATAGGCGCGGATATTTTCTGGGACCTATTGTTTCTAAAAAAGATAAAATTAGCAACCGGCACATACCTAATAGATTCGAAGTTAGGGTGGATTATTTCCGGTCCCGTTATTAGTGAGCACTTGAATGTTTTACCTAACGTTCAAGAAGTTCAATGCAATTTTGTGCAAATCGATTCACAATTGCGTAAATTTTGGGAATTAGAAGAGGTTTCTAACGTTTCTCCCGTCTTATCTAATGAGGATAGTTTATGCGAAAAACTGTTCTCAGAAACTACAGTGCGCGATAAACACGGTAGGTTTTCGGTTACGATGCCCTTGAAGGAATCAGCTGATGTCCTAGGTGAGTCATACTATATGGCTAAAACACGTTTTTTATCCCTCGAACGGAAATTAGATCGTTTACCTGAGTACAGGGGTCTTTATGGCGAATTCATACGCGAATATGAAAATCTAGGTCACATGAGCTACTTAACGGACAATATTAATGAGATACCTGTGCCTTACTATATATTACCGCATCACGGTGTTTATCGCGAGAGTAGTACCACCACAAAACTAAGAGTAGTATTCGATGCAAGCGCGATAACTACTTCTATGAAATCGTTAAACGACATTCAGTACGTCGGACCGCCGTTACATAATGATATTTTCTCGATCTTGTTGCGTTTTCGGCAGTATCAGTACGTCGCGTGTGCTGATATAGAGAAAATGTACCGCCAAATTTTGATTAATTCGGACCAACGTAATTTACAGCTTATTCTATGGCGGGAAAATCGTGATAAGCCGATACAAATATTTCGTTTAAATACTGTTACGTATGGTACGTCGTCTGCTCCTTACCTTAGTATGCGATGCATAAAACAGTTGGCACGGGAATGTAATGATGACGTCATTGCACGCATTATTAACGATGACTTTTTCGTAGACGATTTAATCACGGGTCTTGATGATAAGGATTCATTGATGGATTTATGCAATAAAATATCAAATCTTTTGCAAGGTGCTTGCTTTCCATTGCGCAAATGGACCTTTAATTACGATGTGACACCTGAGTCATCAAAAGATCTGTGCATTGGTGAACATTGTCAGTCCAAAACATTAGGTTTGGGATGGTCAAATAAGAGCGATGAGTTACATTTCACTACGAAACTACAAACTTCAAACGCTAAACTAACTAAACGTTTTATGACGTCAGTAATATCCCAAATATACGATCCCCTTGGACTACTTGCGCCCGCGATAATTTCAGCCAAAGTTTTATTGCAAAAACTCTGGTTAAGTAAAATCGATTGGGATAGCGAGGTTCCCACTGAAATTGCCCACAGCTGGCAAAAGTTTATTTCGTCATTGGATTGTTTACCTAGGATACGAGTCCCTCGTTGCGTAATTAGTAAACAAACACAGCGTAAAGATTTACATATATTTAGCGATTCTTCTCAGTATGCGTATGGAGCGTGCGCTTATGTGTGTACCTATAACGACGATGACTCATTAGCGACAGCTAGGCTGTTGTGTGCAAAAAGTAAGGTTGCACCTACCAAAGCGATTAGCATACCTAGACTTGAACTATGCGGTGCACTTGTAGGCGCAAAATTATACGATAGAATCGTTAATTCTCTTCGTTTAAAATTCGATAACGTGTATTTCTGGACAGACTCAACAATAGTTCAGGGGTGGCTGGGCATGTCATCGCATTTACTTAAAACTTTTGTGCAAAATAGGGTTGGTCAAATAAACGAAATAACGAACAACGCGATCTGGCGTCATATTAGCGGCAAAGAAAACCCCGCGGACCTGCTGTCGAGAGGCGTTTACTTAAATTCTTTACAAGGCGAAGGTTTAGGTATTTGGTGGTACGGTCCAAGTTTTTTACGTAATCACCCATCGACATGGTTAAAATCGGAACAGTCAGAACCTATTGTTGAGTATGACCAGTTACCGGAAATAAAAACGAATTCTGTAAGTTTATTGAGTACCGGTTCGACCGACGTTGTTGATTTCGAGAGATTTTCTAGTTTCAACCGATTACAAAGAACAGGCGCGTATGTCTTACGTTTCATAAATAACATGCGTGCGGCCGTCGCTCGCACCGCGTTAGATCGGAAAACCGGTCCGTTATCAGTAGATGAGTTGCACTCGTCAGTTCAAATGCTGGCGCGTTTATCGCAACAACAATCATTTCGTAGCGAATACGATAATCTCGCTCAAAATTTACCGCTAAAAGTTAAAAATAACAAAACTATAAATAAAATAAAAGGCTTAAATATATTTTTAGACAAAAACGATAATACTATTCGAGTTGGAGGGAGACTATCTAATAGTGATTTTAATTACGATAAAAAGCACCCCGTTCTATTATGCGGTAAACATCGTTTCTCTCGATTATTATGTGAATATGAACATAGGAAGCTGCTTCATGGTGGACCGCAACTGCTTGTATTTACCATGCGTGAAAAGTGGTGGATACTAGGCGCTCGAAACTTAGCAAAGCAAGTAATTCATCATTGCGTTATTTGCACGCGTATGAAAGGGAAGACATTAACTCCAAAAATGGCTGACCTTCCATTTGAGCGTTTGGAGCCTGGCTTTGCTTTCATGCGTAGCGGCGTAGACTTCCTAGGACCAGTGTACATATTGAACCGTCGTGGCAGAGGGTCAAAATTAATAAAAGGTTACGTATGCTTGTTTGTTTGTTTCACAACTCGAGCCGTACATTTAGAGTTAGTCACCAGCTTGTCTACACAGGATTACTTATTAGCTCTAAAACGTTTTATATCAAGACGTGGAAAACCATTTCAGATATTTTCCGATAATGGAAAAAATTTCGTTGGCGCGGAAAAGGAACTTTCAGTTATTTTTCAAGACACTAAAAAGATAGTTGATTTCGCCACAGCTGAAAATATAAATTTATGTTTTATTCCACCATATTCTCCGCATTTCGGTGGTTTGTGGGAGGCTGGAGTTAAGTCTTGCAAACATCACTTGCGTCGCATCGTAGGAAATTCAAATTTAACCTATGAGGAGTTCAGTACAGTATTGACGCAAATTGAAGCTGTCCTAAACTCCCGTCCCATGACTCCTCTTTCGACAGATCCTAGCGACTACTTACCTCTCACCCCTGCACATTTCCTCATTGGCCGCCCGTTGACCGCACCAGCTACCGAGGACCTGAAAAAGAAGCCTACACCACGCCTTGGACGTTACGAGCGCTTGGAACAATTGAGGCAACACTTTTGGGACCGCTGGTCCAAAGAATACGTATCGGAGCTACAGCGTAGAACGAAGTGGATGGAAAATAAAGATGATGCTGCTCTTGATTCACTCGTGCTGATCAAGGAAGATAACATGCCTCCTTTGAAATGGAAAATGGGCAGAATTATTCGTTTATTCCCAGGAAACGATGGCATATCCAGGGTAGCTGAAATTCGTACAGCATCAGGAACCATTCGTCGAGCTTGTTCTAAGATATGCCCACTTCCTTCGTGCACAGAAGACGATGAAGCTGCTGCTAACGGCGAGTCATTGGAAGAACCTGGTACTTCCAAGGGGGCCGGCATGTTGGCGCACTAAGGCCATCTATGAGCGGCATGATACAACAATGCATCAACGTGAAGTTGACGACCATTGCACAGCCGTTTCGGAGCATTTTGGATCTGCGGGCGGACTACTTCACACCGTTACCTGTCATTACTTGCGATTAGCTGCATACATTACACATGCGTTACTTTTTCATAAAGTTTAATAAAAACGATTTTGTTGAATGTTAAAAATACGCTTCATTGAAGAGTTCCTGAATCGCCCTCACCTACAACTCACACATCCAGAAACACGGGGTCAGTTCGCCGCTCGGGTCAAGCACTTTGGACTTTGTCGGTTCTTATTCTGCACTACAAAATACCTTTATTAGTACTTACCTAATACTATCGGATACAATAAGATGCACATTACAACCGCGGTTTGGGAATCTATTCGATCTGTTGATCAGATTTGTAAATTCCAGTTTTCAATATAGGTAGGTACAGAAAAAAGTCTTCAATTAACTTACTTTATTATTACTCACGGGTACCGGCTACTTGGAAGAAGACCATAACCTTTTTGGTACCAACCAGCTGAGTAAAATGTTTTTACCTAAAAGCGTTAAAAAAAACAATTAAAGAACAATGGCCTACAAAATTCCACGATCCTTGAACTCCGATCTTTGATCTTTTACCCTCAATTACGACTAGCTATCGTTCGCGGTTTCACTCGATTGTTTTGAGTAATGAGTATGTTACCCAAAGTTTCAGACGGCAACTTTTTCCATTTTTATTGATTTATACTATCTAGTACCGCGACGACGTTCGCGCGGTGAAAACTAGGTTTAAGATTTATAAAGGTGCTTCGGGTTTTCAGACGACTCGGTGTCCCACACGACAAAAAGGAATGCCTTTTATTAGGTTTATAATAGCAAAAAGCTCTAGGGAACATAATCATAACTCAGCCATACCCTCTACACTTACGTATAGTATTTGTTTTTGGTCCCTATTTCGTAATAAGACTCGTGGTTGATGATCTTTTATGACCTATATTCCTACATGTCTAGAGCAACCACGATCTACTGCCAATTTGTAATATGTGAAGTTGTAAGTCAACTTTATTTCCCGTTGTCGCAGTAATCACTTTAGTCGCTGTTCGTTATTTTTCTGTGATTTTTGTAACGAAGAAGTTTGCCGTCTCTATGGTTAATGCTGGGCACATTGTGAGAAGAGAACTGATGTTTTACTCTAATTTCAGTGATTTTTGTCAGTACTCCTATACCTGTGTAGTTGGTTGTGGCGGTTACAATGCAAAACATTCAGCCAGAATAGTCCACTGCTGGAAATGGACATTCACAGGGGCCGCCGCTGCTGCCCGTCCCTGGTTTCATTTCTAGTTGTCTTTTACTAGTTACACGCCAGATAGAAATTACGTTATGCTAGCCGACACCAAACACCAGAAACATGTTGCTATTATGTTTACCTCCTCCAAACAGCTCAAAATGATGCTCATGCTGGTATTCGATTATTTCGAAGTAGTATTATAATTCAGTCATGGCAAAAAACTTTTGTGGGTGGCATAAAAGTTTCATAACATGGTGAAAACCTAATTTATCGGAAATTTGAATTTGGAAAACTATGCATGGCTGCTGGACACCGGCTTTCTACAGTTTTATTATATGCATAGATTTTCTGTTTTTTTTTTTTATAGAAATATCTCCAACCCCTCAAGAGTCCTGAGAACGCTGGTCTCCTAGACGCGTTCCTGGTGGACGAGATATTTTACCAAGTGCCTGGTATACTCAACGTGCACCAGGTGTTTCTCGAGCAGCTCAGACGGCGGCTGGAAACATGGGACCTTCAGCAAAAAGTCGGAGATGTCTTCTTGGAAGTGGTATGTTGTTTTTTACTAAACAGATCGCCGTGCTGTATTGTGAGAAAGTTCTCTACGTGAGACCTGTTTAATTAAATACTACATCATTTGCTTGCCCTGAACTCCTGGCGTCTTCTCATGCCAGCTATCATTCACAGAGATTTCTAGAAAAACTGACCTGTCTATTTTGATGTAGGAAACAGATGGAAAAAGCTGAACCAGAAAGTAGCCCACAGTTATAGGGCTTATTTCTGATGTCATATTTTTGCTGTGCAGTTCACCAAACCCACCGTGATGGACACTTACATGTCCTTCATCAACAACTTGAAGAAGGCAAAAGAGACAATCAAGACCGCAGCGGCGTCCCGACCGGCGTTTGCAAAGTTCTTGGACGCTATGGCCAGGGACCACAAGGGGAAATTATCCTTGGACAACCTTCTCATCAAGCCCGTGCAGAAATTCCCCAGCTACAAACTACTGTTACAGAGGCTGATTAAACACACAGGTTTGTACTTTTTGGGTTTATCGCGCCTAATCCTGATGCTATTTGACCTTATGGGTAAGTTGATACTGGATGACTACCTTATCCATCCCTTATATAAAAGTTACTCCCAGACCCACTATCGAGGTTATGAATGGCTTAGTTATTTTGCCTGCGCCATGCGCCTACACTGATTTTTCATAAGATACTATTATAAATATTTAGTAGTAGTTTATTTAGTAATTCTGACAAATCACTCACAAGGAGAATTTTCAAAATCTAGATCCACAACACCCGGATCATAAACTTCTTCTGGACGCGCAAAAAGAGGTGCACGAGCTTTTGGAACTCATAAACTGCACAGAACGGGAGAGTCTAGAGCTGGAACAGCAGCAGCAGACCCTGAGAGATCTGGAGCAAATGATTGAGGGCCTAACGAACCTGGTTTCCGCGGAAAGGACTTTTTTAAAGCAAGAGATGGTTGCTATGCCGTCCGCTCAGGGGACCATCAAAGATAGAGCTCTGTTCCTTTTCAACGACACTTTGTTGATAACGAGTGTGAAAAGGAGAACCGGAACTATAAAAAAGCCCATTCCGTAAGTTATAAAAATATTATGTTACTTATTGTATTATTTTAGGCCAGGATGTTTTATTAGCAAGCAAATATTGATTCTATTCTGTTAATTAAAACTGGCGGTCATATAAAAATTCCCGTATGCATTTTTGAGACACAAGCCTATTCATTGTTATATATTGTCAGTCAGGCTGACTACCTACGGCTGCCTGCCACGTAAATACGTAGGGGCTCAAGAATGCTTATAATTAATGAGTTTATTTGTGTTTTCAGAACATACCTGTGTAATAGTATAGCAAGTCAAATGGAAGGTAATAAGTTTAAACTTCTGATGAGGATAAGTCTCGCTGATCTCGAAATTATTAAAGGTAAGTTAAGTTATATTTTGTGGTATTTTACCCTCCAATATATTCCAAATAGAACTTAGTTCAACAGTGACGCACACTCTCAGACTTTACTAACATTTAATATTTCTTCATGTTTCAGCAAAAGACGAAAACCTTCGTCGAATTATGCACGAAGTGGAAACCTTGACGGAAGACGTAAACACGCTGACACAGATATCGGAGCACGTGGCCGCGCTGCACACTCAGCACTCGCAGCTCGAGGAGCTGGTCAGGGAGATGTTACATAACCTCAACAAGCAGCTCTCTGATAGGCAGAACAGCGACACACAGCTTTGCTTCATGGAACTCAGTTTGGCGACACCGTAAGTATGCCACCCGCATGCCACCCCGCTACATTACGATTTCTGAAACGAACGCAAGATGTCGCTGATACGAATTTTGCACAAATACTTTAAAGATACGAGGTACTGGATATAACTCGATATCTTAGCTGAAACTCTACACTAACGAAAGAGAAATTCAACGAAATATGTTTATTAATAAAATATACGAAGTAATACCCGGTTGATTTACGAAGCAGACAAAAGAAAAAATTCGCAAGCTGAGTAACACCCTATGCTTTAAGATTAAAAGATCAAATTTGTATAACACAGAGTTAAACCGTTAGGGTTTACACTACCACCACGCTGTTTAATTTGAGTTTATGTTTTACTCAGAAGCTGGAAAACATGTATCTACCTTTCTACTTGATATACTTGTGTATAGGTATGTTTCACAATAAAAACAAAGCTGATTGTTTGATTTCAGGAACGGCCCAGAGACCCTCACAATCATCTTTTCCAAAACAGATAAAAGAAGCAATTGGGAGGAGCTCATAACAGAAACTAAGCAGAGATTGTGTAAGTACATTTATGTACAAACGAAATAATTAGTACAGATAATTAGTCCAGATGATATTTGAATGTGACTTGATAAGGCAAGGAGAATGATGAAATAAAATGATCATACAGAAATGTATGATCATTCAGATACATTTTTAAACAATGAATACCTTCTTATTACTATTGATCCAAGCTGTAAAAGTGAATATTACAAAAGTCGTAAAGGACATTCTGCCGTCATAGTATTTAGGCAGATTATTCCTTGCTGTGGTCATGTTCTTTTA
Organism: Keiferia lycopersicella; assembly: GCA_029255805.1. Lineage (NCBI taxonomy): Eukaryota > Metazoa > Arthropoda > Insecta > Lepidoptera > Gelechiidae > Keiferia > Keiferia lycopersicella. The sequence continues at coordinate 20,097,916 of JARACZ010000001.1, forward strand.
GTAGGGGTTTGACAGGTTGCGCCCATAATTTTTTCTCCTTTTTCGTGTGGGACACAAAGTCGTCCAGCGACCCGATGAACTCTAGATTCAGAATTTTTCAACCGCCTTCTACAAGTAGCAGGCTTCTGACATGGTTGTGTAACGACCGCCGTATAAGTGATCATAGACAGCAACCGGGCCCTACGGCTTAACGTGCCATCCGAAACACGGAACCATGTTTCTTACGGACAATCGGGTGGTTCAGCCCGCAATGTCCAAGCCAGACTGGGAACAAATTCACAAAGTGATACATATCAACTTTGCGCTTATAATTTACCCACAGTATGTGATGTTCCAGGTGTGTACGGACAGGAGAAGCAAGCGCCGGAGTTCCTCTCGCCCGTGCCCATCCGGAAGACCAGGGCCGGACTGCAGTTCACCTGCGCAGCCCCCACCCTGCCGCCGAAGGGACAGGCGCCCGACGTATGGGTGGGTCTCGTCCAATTTTAAAACGATACACACAGATCAAGCCTTTATTACGGGGTAGGCGGAGCGATAAGGATGGTAAAATTATTGCCACGTTCCAACCCGCTTTAAGAAATGGGGTGGTGCTATACCGGCATCACACGGCAAAAACAGCGCTTCCTTTATAAATTTCCTAGGCTAATAATCATTTCGATTTTCCAGCATGTTATACATATAAGATTTAATTTACGATCTTTAACGCTCTGCCTACCCCACAAGGGATAAAGGCGTGATTTATGTATGTATGTATGTTATACATATAACCTTCTTTGATTTGCCAAAACTGTATAATGTAAAATCTTTTCTAAAATAGAATAACGTATCTATACAACATTATAGGAAATAAGAAAACACTTGACGGAAACCTGAAACCAATTACAACAAAATTATTTACACTTTAATAGAAATTGCATTGCTAACTTGATCAAAATGCCATACGATTAAATTAATAGAAACGCAACTGATATTTTCGAACTTAGTAGAACTTAGGATAACTAAATCATGAACTTTAAACTATATATTTTGGCTATGCGAATTGAAGTGATTATAAAATTTTCTGTACGTTGCGAACACTGCTTGCTTATAAATCTTGTAAAGCGTGCGATGCGAATCATGCGAATAACATTTTTTTCTTGCATATTATCATGTTGCGACTTAATGCCGGACGCGTAAATTACTTAAGGTATAATTGTTGCTGTCGCTTTTTAAAACAAATTTGACATCATATATTTTATTAACTTATTATTTACCTTACAAATGCTTTAACTACTTGCCTATGAATGACGGACTCAAACGAAATAAGGGATCTGGTCTTGATACTTGCTTGCAGAAATAAATATGAGCTGATAGCTTGTGCGAAATCTTATGTCGTATTATGTACAAAAACAAAAATCTTATTTACTATTTTTCCAATTTATAACACTAATTCTATGCCAAGCACAACATTGATACTTACTGATAAAACCGTTGTTACTTGAATGTTTGGCTTTAGCTAAGTAGTAATAGTGTAGATTGACTCTAACACCTCCCTTATTTGTAAAACACCGTTGCGTCTGTCCTCAGGTGTGCAACAGTGACGGCTATGTCGGTCAAGTTTGCGTGTTGACGCTCACCCCCAAGCCGCAGGTGACGTCATGCAACGGCGTGTGCAACGCTAGGATCCTGTGCGTGGCGTGCGTGCCGCCGGCGCCCGCGCTCATCAGGCAGCAGACACTGGACATACCGTGAGTACCCGCGTGTCTCACTCTGACGAGGCTACATGGGTCAGTGTTGACGCTCGCCCCCAAGCCGCAAGTGACGTCATGCAACGGCGTGAGCAACGCTAGGATCCTGTGCGTGGCGTGCGTGCCATCCGCATGCCGAAATATTACTATTGCTTAAGATAGCTAGACTAGACATTTTACCCTAGCCACTGTGTTATATTAGCAAGTGTGCCAATATACAAAACAAAAACCAGGTTTTTTGAGAAAACACACAGATCAGAAGTCATAATACGCTCGCACCCCTACAACGACACGAATGGTATCTATACTCTGTGCATCAACGATATCTTAGATTGAAAACTGGTCTAGCTGCGAGACCTTTCATTCAACTAAGAATAAAAGGACTCTTGAGACTTCAAAAGTTTATTTGTAGGAAAAGAAACACTAGAACAATAATGGCTAGGTTAGCATGAGTAGGGGATGAAGATTAATTAGCTAGGACAAGAGGTAGAGTGGTAAATACCTCTTCGAGGGTTTCCCTTAAATTTTATGACTCCGCTTCACAATACTTCACACGTTATTTAAACGTTAATTACTTTGCACTTTGGTTACTTCACACGTTAATACAGAATAGAATTGAATAAAGATATTAGATGTTATTTATTTATTTGCTGTAAGCATTCCTGCTCGAAGATTGATTTAGACTGAGTCAAAAGTCAGAAAAAACGTGTGACGACATTCCAATTTCCAATTTGAAATGATTCCTCAAAGGACAGGTGGTTTGGGAAAGATGCAGACGCAGAGGTTTTACTCTGCTGCATGATATATTATGTTCATTTACAGGAGTACCAGTTCACTCAGCAGTACCGGATCCGTAAAGCCGGGGATCAGCATATCTGATCCGGATGACAGCTGCAAAAACATACGACTCGACAGGTACGAAGTTAATTTATATTAGGAAAATTTGCATATATGTCGCTGTGTCGCGGGAAGGACTTCAAACAGTGAAGAGACCCAATTTTGCTCGATTAACGGTATTTAGCCTGTGTCCAGCATATTCAGACCGTCCAGTGGCATTCTCACCTGTTAGAACCACCTAAAATAGTTTTAAAGTAGGTAGTTCTATTATCAAAGTTGTCCGCATTGATAATTAGAGTAATCCTACGTTTGCATACTGACAATATACTAACAACTTTGTAGACAAGGTGGTGTTACGGAGAAGCTTATACAGCTATATATTTTAGAATAAACATGATCATATGAGCCCTGCCTTCCCTCGCTAACTGCGTTTTCACAGAATCGATTCATATTGTGCCAATGTCAAAGATTAACGACATGTTATTACTGCGAGCGGCACATGCCTGGCGCCGTAATGTAATAAACTTGTCGTTTTACTCCCCCATTAATTGAACGAATCGTTAATATTCATGTAAAATGTTTACTTTTTTGTGATAGCGGCTTAGAATAATATTATGGTGTCGTTAGCGTAACGAGCGACGGGTACACGTAGAATTTTCTATAAAAACATTTACTAAAGCCTTCGAATTAGAATCATCCTTTCTCCGTTTTCACCACGCTTTCACTATCACCTACCTGGCAACAGGTACTTACAATTCTTATTATAATGCATTTGTCTGTTTGTTATTTAGCTCGTCCTCAAGTGAGGACGACGACGACGCCGACGATGACGACGACAACCAGGACGCGCAGTCGGAGCAGAGCCAGGAGTCGGCTACCATTCACCCGTACGGCAGCCTGAGCGCCAGCGCCAGCGCCAGCCCCGGCAGCGGCGCGCCAAGGACCGCCACGCTCACGCCCAATCACAGCAAGAGCCTCAGCACGCCCTACACCGGACAAACCATACAAGTGCACCCCGTGATGAAGTCCAACTCGAACCCCGCTGTTGACAAGCAAGCTATGGGCATCACTTCAGCTCCTGGTGGGTATATTACTACACTTCAGATAGTTCAAAGAAGCAAATACGGAAGATGGCACTTCTTAACCTGATTACTTAAGGAAAGGGACTCAAAACGGTGAAAATTAATAGTTCGAATAATGTATTGCTAATGCACAGATAATGAAAAACAGATACTGAAGTTAATTAACAGAATGTTGTATTAGCATAAAATGGTACATTGTACTAACTAACGCCGAAGAATCTTACACCGTTTATTACAAGAACAACATTCTGTTAATAAGCTTCAGTAATTTTATTATATGTACTTTAATTTCAACCGGCAGATTCTCGATAAAAATATTTTTTTTATAGAATTATGATATTGCTACCCCCCAATCGGTTCCGTAGGGACCTGTGCTTTTTGAGCCCTTAAGCCCATTTCATTAATACTTACATTACTGGACTTTTTCTTATAATTCTTACTTATTTTTATGGGATTTTTACGTGAATATTATGCCAAATATTTCATATTTTATTTTCCAAACAAAACATCATTATGATAACCATATTTCGTTTATTTTTCCATAGCACCTGGACGCTCTATGCTAGGTAAAAAGGCATTTGATGACGAAGCTTGCATGATAAGGCGATATTTAAGAAGTAGAAATAGTACTTTTACTCAGAAGTTAGATATTTGCTTTTAGATTCACATGCCTATAGAAACAACAGAATCTCTATAATATAGCTAGAGTTTTTTTTTACACTAGTAATAATTTTAGCGCAGCGGCTGGTCAAGTGATAGAATTTAGTGTGTACGCATTTATTAGCTATGTCTTCATGCAATTTTCTTAAATAAGTAAAACGAGAGGAAAAACGCGAAAAAAACGCTAGAAGTGTTACTATAAAATACTAAGAACGGAATCGATGTCAGAATCTGCTTTAAGGATCTAATTTAGTGTAGAAACTTTAGGGACTAACAACAACGTAAGCAATGAAAAACTCGTGTCACTCATCATAGGTATATTGACGCGCTGAATCTAGGCTGAGCTAAAGGCTACTAACGGGCGCATGATAATACTATACATATATTATACACTAGTGGGCCCCCGCGGCTCCACCCGCGTGGTAGTTGGTTTTAATCCCGTAGCATACCACAGGAACATTCTTTCGGGATAACAACTGTCCTATGTGTTAATCCAAAGTACCTTCTATTCTATTTCTGCGCCAAACTTAATGAAAATCGGTTCCGTAGTTTTAGCGTGAATGAGTAACAAACAAATGGACAAACTTTCGCATTTATAGTATTAATGGGATACAGATACATTATGTAGTTGTTCCTTCCTTTGTCATAATACCAAATTCATTGTGGTTTTTTATGTAGTAAACGTTAAATATGATAGGACCTTGCTGGAGTGACATGATTTTATCGTCGCATACTAATACATATGCACAGAAACACTTAAACTATTAAGTGTTCCTGTGTACATATGAAAGTGGAGCACAACAAGACATACCATCAAAGAAAAATGAACGCTTAACTGTACATTTGCATGTATCTGACAGCTGCCATATCGGGTGCGTTACAACGCTTACTGTTTACTGATCTGTCGATTTTAAGGTTATAAATAAATAAATAATAAATATCCTGGACAATTCACACAGCGCCATCTAGCCCCAAACTAAGCAAAGCTTGTACTATGGGAACCAGATAGCTGATACTAATACATATATACTTTCTTTTTTGTAAACAAATACATATCATACATAGAAACACCCAGACTCAACACAAATATTTGGAAATTGACTTAACAAATATTTGTGTCCGGTGGGGATCGAACCCACGACCCTCGGCGTAGAAGGCAGGCATACTATCCGCTACGCCATCGGGACAGTCTAATGGTGCAGTATATTGATTTGACTTGATCCATAAGGCCTATAGTTACCACGCTAGGCAGGCGGGTTGGTGACCGTAGTTTAGTATTTTGGACTGTCATGTCAACTCGTGATTTTCCGTGTGATGCCGGCTTAGAATAGCATCACCCCACGTCCTTCCCGCGGGTGTCGTAAGAGGCGACTAAGGGACTTGAGAGTATTGGTGTATCACAATTTTTAGGCGACAGACTGACAACCTGTCACTGGAGTGATGCACATGTTTTCTAAAACTACCTTGGAAAACAATCCTCAAAAATGTCAGACGACGTGGCGATAACGACCGTATTCCTACGGCCGTTAAAGCTCTGCCTACCCTGCAAGGGATGAAGGCGTGATATATGAATATATGTATGTATATTGATTCTTCGGAAATGGCAGGAACGTTGTCATCGCCGGCGAGCCGGCAGTCCTCTGAGGATAGCGGCACGTCTGCGAACCAGCCCACCATGTGGCTGGGCACGGAGGACGGCTACATACACGTGTACAACTGCCTCGACAACATCCGGATCAAGAAGAACAAAGTTAAACTTCAGCACAACAGCGGTGTCCACTCCATAGTGTGAGTACCTAAACTTTGTTTTTATAGAAATAGATATTTGACGTCTTGGGTTGCCAATTTATTTGCAAATGTTAAATAGTGTCAAACGTGGCGATAGTGACTGTATTCTTACGGCCGTTAACGCTCTGCTTACCCCGCAAGGGATAAAGGCGTGATATATGTATGTATGTATGTAAATAGTGTCAATCATCTGTCAAGTTCAGTGCATAAGAAAATATAACTGTTACGCCCATCTATGGAAAATCACTGCTGAGCTTTTACATCATTCGCACGAGCGTCATCAAAAGGAATGCAAAAAAGCATTTATAAATTCCCATTTCGATAATAATATACGTAGTTACCGGTACTGGCAGATCACTTAGGATTTGCAAAAAAATATGGCAAACCAAAATGTCAGTTTACTATTTTATTATCTCACAAAAAAAACACAGTTTAGCTGAGAAAATGCCACATACTTTTATGCACCTAACTACCAAAACAATTTTCCTCTACCAATATTATTATGTAGTATGTATAGGGGGCGCACGCGGTTTCGCCCACGTTGAAGTCGGTTTTAAACCCGTAGCATCCCACAGTAACATTTTTTCTAGATAACAACTATCTATTTTCTATATAACAACTATATGTTAATCCAAGTTATCCTTTATCTGTGTGTCAAATTTCATGAACATCAGTTTAGCAGTTTTTCTGTGAAGGAGTAACAAACAAACGTGCAAACTTTCGCATTTATAATATTTGTAGGATGATGCATACATACTGCGAAGCTGTCCGATCTTATGAATAACTTATTTTTCTGTTTGCGAAGTGGTAGCTATAATTTCTATCTACTACTGCTACCACGTAGATACTGTCCCATTTATATCGAAAATATTGGTTATTCAAATGTCGTTGCAGGTACATGGAAGGAAATGTGTTTGTTGCACTCGGGAACGGTGACCTAGTCGTCTACAGCAGAGACATTGGTAAATATCGAATATGAATAATAGCACTAAGTTTTGTCTACCTACAAATTGTATATGGGGCGTTTTAAGCTACCTATTCAGGTTAAGACAGATTGCTGATGAAGTCTTATTGTTACTAGGGTTTGATTTTAGGGCAAACCTCTCTACGTGAGGTTTTGTAAAAACCATCGATGCACGAAGGATTCGAAATATAGTTTTTCGATAAAACACACCCTCTAAATAAACTTGCATATTTTTTATGTCAATAAAATCATTATAAAAAAGGGAAAACTGTGTCTGACAATTTTATCTTTTTTACAATGACTAACTAATTTATTCAGTGACAGTATTGTATTGTAACTTAGGTAGGTACATTCTAACAGCATTCGTTGTAAATTACTTGGAAATAAACGATTAAATACTTGAACAAAAAACACTCGGTCTGCAGATGAAATGTTGCAGGAAACCTATGATTCATTAAGTTTGTATAAAGGCAATCAGTTTAGAAGGAAAAATTATTGAAACAGCGGTGTATTTTCGAGTAAAATGATAAAACCTGGTGCATTTTCTCCTAGCGGTATAGTCCATAATAGTCTGCAAAGAAAAGATAATAACACTAGCGCTGAGTGGATATGTAACAAGTGGTTTGCTTGCAGACGGGTCGTGGATCGAGCGGTCGACGATAGCCGTGGGCACGGGCAGCAGTCCCGTGGGGAGCATGCTGCTTTCCGGCGGCAAGCTGTGGTGCGCCACACATGCCTCCATTAAAATTATCAACCCGCATACTTTGCAGGTAAATTCGGCACTCAATTGAAAAACAAAGTCCATTCTTTATTACAACGGCATGCCACAGTGTGTCCGACACTAGGCCATATTTTTTGTTTTACGGCATGTGTGTTCATATGTTGCAAGTTGCGTGCATGGAATAAGTTATTTACCTCGTCTAACATAGTTCGTAGAGACGTATTTTTCCGTTTAAAGGTGACATTAATGTATTAGCTTTGTTTAAAATAATAATCGTGCTTTGTGTGATAACTAGTTGAATTAGTGTTTCTATAGTATTTTATGCGATTAAAATTGCTATTGTGATGGGAGAGTAAGTGTAACCAATTTATTTACGATAAAATAAATCTCTCTTTTATTTTTGTTGTATAGTAGATATGTTTGTTCTCTGTGAAATTGCAATATAAATTTGAACTACAAGTTTGAGTTTAAACAATATTTTATTGTTTGCGGTATATATTAAAAATCCTCGTCTTTCACAGGTGGACGAAACATTCCAAATAAGTTCGGAAAGCAAACCCATAAGTCATATGGCGGTTGCCGGCGGAGAGATATGGCTTTCGCTGCACAACGCAGCTCAGCTAAGATGCTACAATGCAACCACGCGGGAGCAACTTGCTGAAATCAACATCACAGCGCAAGTTACCAAAATGTTACATGGTACGTGCGAACACCAATACACTCACTTGGAGCCAGTATCGTCGCTAGGTAACAAAAACACTTCGGGGAAAATTTTTACTAGCTGAAGTACCTACTTACTTTAATTCTTTTGTTCCGAATTTCATAAATACATGCATTTGTGTTGTTAATAAAAATATCTTTATTTATCAACAACACAAATTAAATCAACATGAGCTTAAAAAAATAACAGTTGACAAAAATGGAATGCAACTCAGCATTACTGCTGTTTTTCAGTGCTAACCCTTAAATTCCATGTACGTACTCAAGATTTTTCGTAATCCAAATTCGTCCTTTCCTTTACATAAAAGCGTTCTTAAGTCCTAGGGCAGACCCACCATGACGTGGTGTATTTGTACACGACCGAATATTGATCAAAATTCCTGTGTGGAAACCCATGGGGTCATATGGGACCAAGCCCCTCCTGAGGTCGTGGGGACACAGCCTGTAGCCCCATTTGGGATTCCCTGTATTGGGATGGGATGGATGAATACTACCAAGACCCGCCCGAATATCTAAATTCGTCATTTAAATACCTAGCACGGCAAACGGTTGTAACTTAATTTTTTCAGGAAGTGTCCCATCACTAGTCACTACTATCCATCGCACTAGAATTTTCCAGAACAACCCTGTTTTTCCTGCCTCCCCCTTACCTTACCCCTCTCCCACACTACTGAAATGAGCTAGCAGTCCCGGGAAAGGCAGGGTTTCTCAAAATTATTTACTGTGCACCCCTCATATTTAAAATAGTACTTCCCTTTAATTGCGTGAAATAATTAGTGATCATGAATATAAACATATGCAAGTTAACGTAATGATAGCGATATTTTTCTGTAATTATAAAACCAGCGCTATAATTTTCTAGTGGCTATTTTCTTCAACTAGCCTTGCATATTTTCGAAGCAGGCCAGAGTACGTACTAGTTTGAGAACTACTGAGTTAGTGCTTGCAGTATTGATTGATAGTCGAATAATGAAATGATACCGTCTGTTTCTGTCGTCGTGTGGGACACATTTTGAAAAATAAGCTTATGCTAACTTTGCTCCAATTTATGATTCAGTGCTCAGTACATACTGTCGCATAGTCGCTGATTTTTTGAACAACTTGAGTAGCAAATGCATCCCACCACTAGCAAACTGTATTCACCAACAAGTTCATGGTGTGAGTTTTGAGCTTACATTATTCATCTCGCTCGGACGCAAGTATCCGCTACACGTTAGTGCGAGATGTAATTCGTTTATTGTGCATCCGGGGCTGCGTTCGGCTCGCTGCGTCGTCAGGTGCGCTATAGCCTATAGGTACCCATTATTGATGAGTTTGTCTAGACATCGGCGCAACAGACTGAGTCTGGAGCCCGCCGGGAACACCTGTTGCGCACTAATTATTTAACGGATTTTTCTTTGTGTTTCCCAGGGTGCGACGATATCATCCGCCAGCATAAGGCGGCCTGTCTTCGTGTGACGGCTCTGCTGGCTCACAAGGACACCCTGTGGGTCGGCACCAGCGCCGGCGTGCTGCTCACAGCTCCTCTTCACAATTCTCCGAATCCTAGGACCGGGGCCTTCACCGTTCCACAGCTTACAGGTAAGCTCTTGCAATGCGATAGTTTTGTTGCTCAATCGATTTTTCCTGTATGTTTTTTTCTCGTATGTTCACTTTATTGTCTTATGTTACTTGATCACGGTGCGGCTTTAACTGGTTATTAAGTGAATAATACAACGTCTAGCGTGACTTGGCCTACACACACTTCCACATACTGTGTGGAGCTCAATTTATACGTGGTTGCTGAGCTATTTGCTGTACAACCAGAGTAAGTTAAGCCATTGTGCGTCATAAGTAGGTCGTAAAGGTACGATTATACGATGCGGAAATTATTGGTTTGTGTTTAATAATGTTGTTATGATATTTGAGAAGAAATTGAAAAGAAAGTCTAACATGAGTAAAGCCGCATAAAACACAATATTATATAAAACATTTCTTTGTTCTGGTATATTTCACCGCCATTTTGGATTGTGAAATTTGAGTCTATAGCATAGTTGTGAAATTCTATATAGGTAGATCTGTATCGATACTATTTATACTTTACGTACAGCGACTTACTTGTTCCGTTGCGACCACAACCAAGTGCTGATGCGATTGTTTTTGTTTTGTGTCAGATATCGCATAGCGAAGATACGAAAATATGCACATTATAGCGCATGCCGCTTCTGCTGAGACACTTAATATTTACGTATTTGTAAAAGATTGGAAATACAGTACTATTTTAAAATCCTAGTCTAGCTAGATCTTAAGTTGTTATGTCAAAGGCGCGTAGGTTTATGATTCGTAAATTATTGAAATGATAAAGATTCTTTGTTTTGGAAGTTGACCTACTTTTATATTCCAACATGTGGGTCACAACTGTCACATGAGGTCGCCGGGACCTCGTGGCGTTGAATGGGTTCATATCTCAATTAAAACGCTCCCGGGATTTGTTGTCATCGCACAACGGGTTTCAGGGGAGGGGAGGAGTTGTAGCTAAGGTTAAGGGAGGGGTTTGCGAGAACCAGAAAGGTTGTTGAGTGGATGATCAAAAGTTAGTTTTGATTTGGATAGTGGGGTTGGTTGAGTATGCTAATGGTGTAGTTGGAGTTAAGAGAGATTGTGGACGTGGGGCTTTGTTAGTGTCGCTGCTGGGCCTAATTGGAAATTATTTATGACCCGGTGTGGTGGTCCAAGGGGTATTTGTCTGGGGCTTAGATAAAGTTGAAAGGGGGGGCGGGGGGTTACTTTTCAGGGTCTGGGGAGTAGGAAGGTAGGGGGGTTAATAGGGGGAGGGTGGGTCGAGAACGGGTCGGGGGGGGGGGGTTAGGTTTAAGCGTGATTGCGGAGTTCATAAGCGGGATGTCGCCTCTAAAGTGTTTTTGTCCTCATACATCTGATTTTATATTGAAACGTGTATTATTTCTGCAATTGCAGGTCTTACCTATGGCCACACTGGTCACGTGAGGTTCCTGACACTCGTCGAGAATCCAGTTGCGCAAAAACAGTTAAGTAAACCTGCGCAGACGCCTTTGAAGACTAAGACATTGAACCGTCGGTCAACTAACGCCGATAAGAAGCAGCCCGACGCTTCACCCAACAATAAGGAGACGCTGATTATATCTGGCGGTGACGGCTACGAAGACTTCAGATCTTCGTCTTCTACAGAGGACGCAGGTAGAGAAGACTCAACGAACCATCTCCTTCTGTGGCGTGTTTGAGGCGACGTCTACTGCGTTGGGGACACAACGCATTTCGTCGCAGGAACTATTAGGGCCTCTTCGTGTATTTATTCTGAAAATTGTCTGCCAACGAGCAAAAGCTGAACAATTCCAGTGTTGTGTGATCTTTAGTTGGCTTACAAAAGTGGCAAGAGAGAACTCTACATTCATTCTGGATAGCGAGTAGCAAGTATATAAAATATTTACTTTTATAAATGAATGTTAGTTTCAGATTTTCTATACGTAAAAATTTGATATAAGTGTACTAAATTACACAATTTAATCTATGCTATTCAGAGTCGTTAAAGGCTAATAAAAATGTACTTATCTTTGAAAAAAATAAGGAAACAGTTAGAGCGTTTGACATACAACGAACTGGTGAAATTGCGACTTTATATCATAATGAACTTGTTTGCTTTTTATCTGCGAAAGTACATAAACAAGTGAATTTCAGCGATTTCCCGTATTTGAATCGAATCTTTATACAGGCAAAGTAAATAAGCATCATGGCGAAGAAACTCAGACCGAGGAGTACTATTACTGTTACAACTATCTTGTTGCTGATCGTCCTTATAATCGCGCAGAGAATGCTCGTGTTGTATGTGCACCACGTGAATCTGAGCGAGAAACACTTCATTTTACCCTTCGACCACTTCCTAGCGAGCCTGACTTTGATTTTCAGCGAGCTGTACCCGAATGAGGAGGAGCTGGATGATAATGATGATCGCGCGCACCATGATTAAAAAATCTCTGTAATGTAGAGTACCAACTTATGTGAAGTCCATTCAATTACCGTAGATTTAAAGTATTTAAAAACTTTGACCAAATTACAGGTAATATTCGAATGTATTAGTTTTTGATAATGGCAATTTAAAACTAAAGTATTCTTCAAACATAAAGTTTGATTTGTTATACATATAAAACTATTTTTATTTTATTTACTAACATAGTAATTATATTTAAGTACCTACCGGCATACACGATAATTTATAACAAAATTGTGACTACGCTATTTGAATGGACTACTTAAAACTTAGGTTGTATTCATTCACCTGTCGCACGATACGAATATTTTGCCAGTTTACAGGACAAATGTTTCCACTCAACTAACCAGTATGTCATTGGTCCTATTCTTCTGCTTTAATATCTGTGTTGCTGTTTTAGCCAGTTAGTGGATTTTTCGAGACCCAAATGGGGGATTAGATGTTGCTGATAGTTTAAGGTATATGTTCGTAGATAACCGTTGTTGTTATTTATGTGTTAATGTCTGTCTACTTGCTAAACCTTAGGTTTACAAGTATAGTATTATAGGCTACATATTGCGTGTCATGCTCTAACTTCATCAACAATATATGATAATGACCTGAAGAGTATTTCTTCTTAGCCGTCATCGATGTTCTAGTAGATCTTCCGAAGTGTGAGTTAATGTTGTCAATTAAAACGTTCATGTTAGTAGTACTGTTAAATTCCAAATCGTGAGTCGCTCGCACCTGGCTGTTAGTTAGCTTAGACTATCCAAGCTTCTATTTTCATGAGCCAATTCACCTATCCTTGTGACCATCGCGGTTATGCAAAGTTGCGTTTGTTTGTCGGTATTACTGCTTAGTAATGTTGACTAGCAGGACCGTGAGAGAACACGCGCGCGACTCCCTTTTGATGATGCTCATATACGCCATTGATGTTTGCAGAAAATACTTTCTTCCTCCCAATCTTCCTACTGTACTTCCTCAAAATCATGACTGTAACGACTCTGAGCAGGGTTCACTTTGGCTTGCAAAATATTTTTTACTTCTGTATTTAACTTATTATTAATCACAATTTAATTAAGACATAAAATGTCAAAGTTTATCAAATGCCATATTTTAATATACCAATACAAATATTTTTTGGAATTATTAAAACTTGCAGTATTATTGAAAGATGTATGTATCAATATTATCAATTATTATACATGGCATATTAAATGTAATATTTTGTAATCTAAGATTTATATTTACAAAATATGTTTATGAAGAATAAAATAATATTGTTCGGAATGCGTGTAAATCCTAAAATGCAACATGATTGAGTTAGCTTTTTAATACATACACCACGCATTATATCTGTTTAGTTAAGTTATTTACATGTGTAATGAAAATTGTATCCTTGATCAGTTTGAGTATAGTTTATAAATCGTTAAATAACGAAGTTAAGATATCTTTACAACGAGGTACCTACCTACTTTAAACTGAGTATTGTAAAAATGTTTCCAGTTTCGATTTGCGAGGATTTGTAACCCTAGCTTCAAACAATTTAAATTTATTCGAACATACAGGGTTCTTGTTTGTAAGTTTACAAATTTTTCACGTATACAACAACTTTCCCATGACAAGTCTCCATACCACGTTATCAGGAAAAAAATTAATGTCTGGTCAGTGATGAAAATAAATAAATATTGCCATACACTTATGATTTACTAAGAAATTTTAAGATTTGACCACTGTTACCCTGGCAAACTATAAGTGTGATAGATAAATATCTAATTTCGCCTGCTACTTAAAAACCTATATTTGATGTGTCAAGTTGATCGAAATGTTATATTAATATGTGTGTGCTGTTTAAAAATATCCATAAATGTCATAACTGAAAAAACTGTTTAAGTATAAGCATTTTCCTTTACGCTAAACTGATTTAATACATGTGTCTCACCTTGCATTGCAATGTTTTTTTTCTCTAAATAAGATGCATACCTAATTATTTAAATTTCAAATGAAAAGCTTTAATTAAAATGCACGAGGCCAAGGTTCCGAAACTAGCGATAGCGGCAGCGGCGGCTAGAACAAGTTTGTGATCTGCCACTTGCAAGTGGGCATGCTAATCCATTAGGTGACCGGATATAATCTACTCTCGTAGGCTACTTAAATTATTAGTTTATGCAACTGTCGTATAATAGGTGCATTAGAATGTGAGTGTCTGTTCAATTTTATTACATGTATAGATTATCAAAACCATATAGTAACATAAAAGGTAACATAAGAGGATTAAATTAAAGTAAATAGAGTATGAAAGTAAACGATATAGTCTTTATTAGGATCAAACGTCAAATCTCCTAGGTTAGGTAGCCGACGCCGACAGAGAACGGGATAAGTAAAGGAGAATGATGATGATAGTCTTTATTGGGGCTGTACACACTACGGATTAAACTACATAGTTAACACGATGTAAGATTTTATTAAATAGGTAAGTAATCATTAAATTATTTTTCTAAATATTATAATATTCACTACACAACTATTCTTACAATAATTTAACTACGATAGACCGCCCATGTACAAGATTCGGACCCCAAAAGTTGTAATACAAATAAAATTTGTTTGTTCATTACCTCAGAACGAGTATACATCGTTTTGAAAAACATTTGTTGTATGGAACCTTTTATTTAACAAAATGAGTGAAAAGCTGGCTTTTGATTTTGAATTCGTCGTTCATCTCATCATCAATCACTCATCGTTATAAAAGACATAACTGACATAAATAGTTCATATCATAGTATGATGAATGAATGATTGTCATCGATGATAAGATTGAAATTATATATTTTCAAAATAAGTAAGTTACTAAGTATGTCGCCATCAATAGACTTCACACATATTTCAGAAAAAAATCACACATATTTTTGACTAAAGTAGGTATAAACATCAGTCAAAAAAAATTAAAATCGTATGGTTAGAGTTAGACCAGTCGTTTTGGACTTTCCTGCACGGAACCGAAAACGAACGTTTCACAAATTAAGCTACGTCACGTCACGTGCTAGCGGCGTTATGTGGGGTAAGGCAGGTCTACGCTCTGTTTACAAACGATAGAGCCCGATTGAAGAATCGTCACTTCCGATGAGGTTAAGTTTTTAAATTTTGAGTACCTAGTGATTATCCTTATAGTTTGAGCCCCGTCTACACTAGGTTCATAAAATTGTTATAAGAAATAGAAAAATGTACTTAACCTACATTTTTCTCTTTTTTACAATCACTAATACTTGACCATCAAAAAGATAAATGTAATATTTACTACTTTGGATAAATATTTTGAGTTTCAGTTTAATGAAACGTAATTATTTCTATAGTGTTTAATTTTTCATTAGACCGAAATTTTAAAATTAAAAAGCATTTAAATAAATACCTAATATAATTAATCTGAGCTTTTGATAGCAAACTCGTAAACAGTAGAACAATTATAGACAATTCATATCATTGTGAATCGTATCGGAAGAATTGTAGTATTTTTTATAAGGTGTGTTCCAATAAAATTATCATTTTCGCCTACACATAAAAACTTAGAGAATAATATATTTAACAGTATCCCATATGTTTTTCATGTTTAATTCGATATCTACTTAAATTTTGACATAAAAAAGAAATACATAAATTTCTATTAAAGCAAAGACCCAAAATTTCTAACGTTTTTTAAATAATTACTTATGATTATGTCACAGATGACATATATCCTAAATCCATGATTTTTAATTACAATATATTTTATGCGAATTTTCTTCAGCCGCTCATCAAGACTATGATGATTGAAGATTTGAAGATTGACAAGCTGAGAAAAGGAATCAAGAGTAAACCTTTAATTATTTCTTTTTTTATTTTAATATGTAACTTAGGGTGCTAGGATGTATTTTAGTTCTAAAGGAATTTACTCGTACACTTAGATTTCTACGCCAGCCGTCATAGAACTCAATAGTACGCTACTTTAAAGGGTTTGTTCTACATCCTACGTCAATTACTTAATTAGGTACATTTAACCGATACTTCGTTAATAAAATCCTTCAAATTGTCATCGTTGAATTCGGATTCGTTCTTTTTTCCTCGACTTGCAAAATATGGATCCATCTGCAGCTGAACGGCTAGCTTCTTCAATATGGTGCGTCTGTCACGGTCACTGTCGTTGTCATCTATTTCTCTTTTTACATGGTTCCCTTTATTATACATTATCAAGTCGACAGTAGCACAAATCATATCCTTAGCTTTATGCCAGTTCTCGGGTAGCAATGAGGAATTATTAGATGCATTATCTTGTATGTCTTTTTTCCCTCTAGCGATATAATACGGGTCGTTGCGTACCGATTTTACCAAATCTTCAAGTGATCCACGCCTATCTCTGGCAGAGAGTGGATATTCGGCGCTAGCAAGAAACATCTTCTTGCCTCTGGAAATAAAAAATGGATCATCTTCAGAAGAAGCTCGGCTACTTCTTTCGACCAAAATGTAATGTGGTTCCTCAGCGTAAATTCTGTCGTCAAGCACTGTCCTCGATTGTGAATGTTTTGAGGCATCTAAACCACGTCGCTGAAAGCGATGTGGATAAAGTTTAAATATATTAAGAAGTTTACTTTCCTTCCTGCTCTTGTTATTCCAAACGGAACTGGCGCGGTTTTCACCTCTCCTGGTTCTCGCTAAGCTTTCTATATCATCTTCAACACCATTTATAGCATCACTTAGTATTTTCTTAATGTGATCCTTATGTCTATTTTTACTCTCTCTCCTGCCTCTACTTCCCCAGAAAGGTTCGGCTTCATCACGCCTACCCCGGTTACCCCAAAAAGGTTCTACTTCATCGCGTCTTCCCCGGTTACCCCAAAAGGGTTCTTCTTCATCGCGCCTTCCTCGGTTACCCCAAAAAGGTTCTACTTCATCGCGCCTCCCTCGGTTACCCCAAAAAGGTTCTACGTCATCACGTCTCCCACGGTTACCCCAAAAAGGTTCTACTTCATCGCGCCTCCCACGGTTACCCCAAAAAGGTTCTACGTCATCACGTCTGCCTCGGTTACCCCAAAAAGGTTCTACTTCATCACGCCTTCCCCTGCTGCCCCAAAACGGTTTCTCGTCTTCACGTCTTCCTCTATTTCCCCAAAACGGCGTCTCTTCAGGAATATTATTGTCTTGTTTTTCCAAATCATATCTTCGTCCTCTATTGCCCCAAAAAGGTAACTCATCTTCTCTACGACCTCGTGCTCCCCAAAATGGGTCTTCTTCTTGTCTCCTACCCCTGTTTCCCCAAAATGGATGATTTCCGTCATCATCATCACCTGGGTCTCTTCTTCCACGATTACCCCAAAATGGATAAACTTGTCCATCTCGAATTCCTTTCGATAATTTGTTGTCGGCATAATCATTTAGTAATTGAGCGATTGGTGGTGGATTAACATCGACGACATTTTCGGTTGAAGCGCTGTCGTCACGGCGTCCTCTATTTCCCCAAAATGGGGGTTCTTTGTCCATTGGATCATTATTTGTGGATTTACCATCGCTTCCTAAATCGAACGTAAGAAGTTTCTTCCCGCGGTTTAACCAAGATGTAGTACCATCTCCGTCAAGGGATCTTTTGTTTCGGTCATTGTTCAATTTATCATTCGTGTTGCTTTCTTTTAAATGAACAGAAGTAATTGACTTTGTTTTATTATGATCTTTCCCAAAGGCAGTTCCAATTGAAACCAATAGTATCAAACAAATAGCCCAATAGAAACTCAAGCGCATTTTGATAATATCTGCAACAAAACAAAAAATATTATGAGAAAAAGCAAGCCTGACCATTACTTTCAAGCTTCGAGCAACACAATAATCAGTGCAGTTCTGATCCAGAAGGCCGTATTGTCCGGAGCTTTCGTGTCGCTCGAAGCTTGGAAGCTTTAAAAAACTAAACTAAGTTTCTGAAATTTCAATTATGATATCCTTTAAAATTGGTCTATATACAATTAATAACTGAGAGGGCATGTAAGATAAATAGGATTTAAAATTGATACGTGACTATTTTGACGTATTTTGATTATTTTGACCTTCTAAATATATAAAATCACTGTCGAGAAAACGCGTTGCAAGGAAGCAAAACCACAAATTACGGAAACAGCGCGGCGGGTTCTACATATGGTGCACTGAATACTTTGCTATGGTGCACTGAATACATTGCTACAAAATTGCTCTCACACACATACCTTCACACACGTATCTATTCTTATTACAGTAATGATGAACATCTTATTGAAGTAATCTGCTCTTATTACAGTTTAAAGATACCATTAAATTTAAAATACAAATAAATTATTAAGGACCTATATTTCTGAAAAATTCGCTTGCAATACGGTAGGTGCCTAAATATTTACATGAAACTCAACAAAACTATAATTACTAATCTATACATTACGAATATTCGCAAAGGGAGTAGGTACAAGAGCTTATTCAAACTATCATAAATAAATTTGTCAATTCCGAAGAAATCATTATTCCATGTTATCTTCAGAATTGAGGATACATAGATGCAGTATATATATTATACCGGCATGCGGGCTTTTATTCAAACTGGTGATTATAGGCATCTACCTATATTAATAACTTTTAATACGGGGTTAGCTGCTAAACCATTGTCAAAAAACAGCTGTACCATAGAAAAGCTCATGTTTTTTTCGTCACTACGCAAGTGGACCTATAGAAGGTAAAACTTGTTCATACAAGTTTGACAAAATATATACATAAGCAACAATAAAAAAACAAGCTTGGCAGTACTGAATTTTAGTGGGATAATGTAACAAGCGACTGCCGCATGCCTAACAATCTATGGGCTATAACCACAACCACTTGGAAACCAAGAGTCAACCATCGTCGTCGCGGAAAGCCCACACGTAGATGGCGACACGAGATTGGTATGCGGAGGCACAGGATCGAGATCAGTGGAAGAAGGAGAGGGAGGCCTTTGCCTAACAGTGGGATCCAGATGGCAATGGTAATAGGGCTAAGATAATATAACAAGTACGAAACGTTTGCGTTATAATTTAAAGGCCAGAATATTTATACTCACTGCGTGATTGTCCTCAAAAACCACACATAGTAGAGAATTTACTATCTGGTGCTATCGTTGGTACAGCTAGTTGACTTCTGGTCAGCAACAGGTTGGCTCCCGCTTTTATAAAGAAAGCCGGGATAGGACTGTTCCCTAGGGCTGGCAAAACAGTTTCTGTTTAGGGTTCTATATCTAAAGGGTCAAAACGGGGCCCTATTGGCTATAACTGAGACTGCACTGTCTGTCTGTCTGTCGGTCACCGCACAGTAGGTATCTCAAAAACAGTGATAGACAGACAGACATTGAAATTTTTAAAGCTGCTGTATTTATGCTGTCGCTATATACCTACAAATACCTAAATTAAAGAATACATAAAATTTAAATTAAGGGGATCTACCATGTTAAAAACTTATGTTTTCACTTTTTATCTTTAAAATGGTTCGGAGGCTGTATCTCATAAACAGTAATAGTAAAACAGTTGAATTAAAAAAAATACCTGCCTTACAGTTGCCGCTGTAACAACACATTAACAAAATCAATAATATTGTTACCTACTTATGAGGGCTCTCATACGATACAAACGTGATTTTTGTGCAACTTTTATACTCATATACGGAAGCATTTGTGCGCGAGTCTGATTCACACTTGGCGTTTTTTTTTATTTGCGTCGCTCCAATCCTTGTGGGTGGTTTGCCCGTTATTAAATTAAAACAATGCTAGAAACGAATTATATGTGGCATGTAACATGACAACAACGTTAAGGGTAAGTCCGAACTTAATTTTATTTAATACAATTTTACCCTGACGACTGATGTGGTGCAGTGCTATTGCGACTGCCTCCGACGCAGAAGGTTCCGGGTTCCATTCTCGGTGTGTTACTCATAAAGTTGATATTCATCACTATGTGAATGTGCTCCCTTTCTGGTTAGGATATTGCGGGCTGTACCACACGATTGCCCATAAGAAAGATGGTGCCATGTTTTGGATGACACGTTAAGCCGTAGGTCCCGGTTGTTGTCTATGATTACTTAGACGGCAGTGTACACAACCACGTCAGAAACCTGCTACTTATGGAAGACGGTAGAAGACGACTCAGTTCCCACATGAAAAGCCATATATACGTACAAAAAAGTATATAGATTAAAACTGGTCCAACACGGAACTATTACTTTAGGAAACACTTCACTTAACATATTTTATTAGGTTCTCAAAACGTAGTAAGTACAACCCTAAGAAAAAGAGATTCACAATATCAAAGTGCTACAGATTCAATGAATATTTTTGTATAGGGTTGACTTTGACCCCTGGATATGTCTATAATATGCAATCATGTTTTGCGCAAAAAACCTTAAGCTATGCATATACTCATAGTCATCATAATCATCATGCATAGTCATCTAAAAGGGCCTCTGGCAGGGTTTAGAGACCTGTAAATAGATACTTCAAACTACGTATATAATACTCTGTTAATCGTGTAAAACTAAAGTCTATAGGAAGATATTACAGCTAAATATCTACAGACCGAGGAACCCACTTGACACACGACGGAGTGCAAAAATATCGCAGATGTCTGTGAGATCAATACTGGAAACGTCACTACATACATATATCACGCCTTTATCCCTTGCGGGGTAGGCAGAGCGTTAACGGCCGTAAGAATACGACCACTATCGCCACGTCTGACATTTTTGAGGATTGTTTTCTAAGGTTGTTTCAGAAAACATGTGTAGAAACGTCACTCCCATACTAAAACCGCACTCGACGGATGACACTGCGATAGCGCTGCGTTGAGCGGTTGAGCGGTTCTAGTATGAGGATTGACATTTCTAGTATGGATCTGACAGACAGATGCTGTGTGATGCCGGCTTAGAATAGCATCACCCCACATCCATCCCGCGGGTGTCGTAAGAGGCGACTAAGGGACTCGAGAGTACTGGTGTATTACATTTTTTAGGCTACAGGCTGACAAACTGTCACTATAGTGCTACACATGTTTTCTGAAACAACCTTGGAAAACAATCCTCAAAAATGTCAGATGAGGCGATAGCGAGCGTATTCTTACGGCCGTTAACGCTCTGCCTACCCCGCAAGGGATAAAGGCGTGATATATGTATGTATGTACATACATGTATACATACATATATGTATCTGACAGACCGCTGCGATATTTTTGCGCTCCGTCCCAGCCCTTTCCATATCGCTTAATAATTTTTCTGAAATTTCTCAATCACCAACTTCTCCCGGAATAGATTTATTTTTATTGTTATGTCTTAGACTGTAAACTAGGTTAAGTTTGGTAGATAACTTAACTGTACAAACTTAACTGTATAAAGCGGTACGCAAGATACACAGGGGTTAAAAAAGGAACATCCCATCCCTGTGAAATTGTGAAATAACTATTAATGATTATGCTATGTATTTTGCACATACTTTGGTATAAAACAATATCTTAGGTATTATTTTTATTTTGTTTGTAATTAATATTAACAATAGCTTTTACGGTATGTAATCAACTTGGGGCCCTTGTAAAACTAGCCGAGTTTAACTTTGGGTGCTCTAGTTCTTAGATTAAAAATTGGTCTAACAGCGAAACCTTTCCGAGCCGGTGCTACTCTACAATCTTCCGACCCGGTGCCACTCTAACTTCCAATTCGCCGCTACATCTTCAGAACCGGTGTGATAGCAGTTTTTTTTGTTAAAGTAAACTTCGCGGTTTAGAAAAAACAATCTTGATCTTATATGTGCCTTAACAGCTTTCCCTTGAGAAGCTGGACATTCGTCTACTTTTTTATTACCGGAGCCCACTGCAACAGAGAAGAAAAGTCTGGGGTAAATTGGAACACACGACAGTTTTTCATATATGGAAATAAGTATAAATAAATGACCTTACAATACCGAAACGTCACGATGACCGTAGCCAACCAGCTCCGAGTTTTTCAATTAAAAGCACAACAAAGATAGTTTTGTTTATCTAATTTATTTGTTTGTTTATTGCATCTCTGTATGGGGTGGAGCCTCTAAAACGCACTTCTTAGAAGTGGAAAGAGGACAAAGGGCCTTATTGAAGGTCATGTATTTTAAAAAAAGAAGGTGCCCCACTGAAATACTTTATAAAACATGCAACCTAATGACTGTGCGCAAACTATACATCCTAAATATTATACTAAAAATTCACAGGAAATTAACTTATGACCCCGCTATCACAGAAAAAAGAAGACAAGATGTTGTGGTGAGTACTCGCAGAGCTAGAACGGTCTTTGCGAGTAACCAGTACAAGCATCGATCAGCATACTTATATAATAAAATAAACAAAAATCTGAAAATATATACAAGCAACTACCACGAATGTAAAACTACTCTAGTGAATTGGCTAAAAGAAATAGATTATGATACATGTGAGAAACTATTACAAAAAAATACATAAACACATACTTTGATACTTATATTTACATATTATTATATATCATATATCATATATATCACATATTATATATAACATACTACTTCTAAATTTTATTATATGTATAAATGCACACTTACACTAAGACACATACACACTCAGCAAACTATCAAACTACCCAAACACAAAAATAGTATTTAATTAGAATAAGTTACTTAATTTTAGATATTTTGGTTACCCTACCTTCAAAGTTTTTTAAAATACTGTTATAGAAGAGCAGGGTTCTCCTGCTACAGGCAATATCTTTTGCTTAAAAGGAGGCCCTAGCAACTTGTTTAGAATAAGTTACTTTGGAAGAAAATAAAAGATTTTTGATTTTTGAATTTATTTCACTGAAGTTCTTATCTATTAAGTTCTTATCTATCATTACAAGCTAGTGAAATAAGCGATAAAAATATCTTGTTTCGTTTTCGCAATTGTCAATAGCCTCCATATGAAAATACTACCAATAGTTACAATTTTGTACTTTAAGGGTTACTTAAAAATACTTAAAATCGTCATGAAGCATCAAAAATGTTACTGGCGTGGGAGGGTCCAATACAATATCCTTGAAAAAATATACAATAGAACATACTTGGTGTTCCATTTTGCCCCAGTCTCCCGTGAGTATTCCTATGTGTTTTGCCGTAATGAGATTGGTTTCAAAGCCATTACTCGGTCCGGTAAACATTAGCTTCACTTCTGTACATTATAAAAGCTACACTTTCTGGAAAAAACCATTGTCGTTTGTGTCGTGGTCCGAATATGTTTTGTGTAACCTACGCTTCGTGACGCAAAAACAAAAATTTACTATGTGGATTTTAAACATGTGTGTGACCATTAAAATATTAGGAAAATAAATAATGTGCACTACGCATTTAATTGTTTTTATTTGCATCTACTTCAAAAGAATACGAAAACCCTCTGCATAGTTAAATCGATGCGATGTCTGTAATATTAGCTAGTTATATTAATATTTTTCGCTAATAGTCATTACAGAATTTATGCAATCCTGTGTCAGGCCTTAATATGTCTGTCTACAGTAAATTAATTTAGGATCGCGGAATATTCCACTCGTAACGTACGTACCAAAAGCATGCGTAACACGTTAGACGAAAAATTGATCGCGCTCCCAACCGTTCATCCTCTCTAAGTCCCTAAGTGCAGTAAGTTCGTGACACTTTTTTTAATTTTTTTTAGTTTCACCGTTAGTTTTTGGTACTGGGTTCAGTAGTCTTGAAGGTTGCTGACGATGACGACGACTTTCAAACAAAATATCCCTTTTATAGTAGGTAGTCATTGCGATAGTTATGCTACACGGCAACAAAATAAAAAATGTAAATAAATTCTCGTATTTCGCGCAGTAGCTATAGAGTGTTGGCCTTCTCCTAGCGGAACGCATTTATCAACACTTTGGAATATCAAAGGAAGTTCGCAATCGCGTCCAGAAATAGTCGAAACATATATTATAACTATTAAATTCATCTATAACTTATCCTAATCTTCACTAAAAACGCGAACATGTGTTTGTTTATACTGAGAGGTTGTTTGATGGGCAACAGTTCGTAGTACCTACCTACATTTTAGTATTTTCCGGCGCATCACACAATTAACGCACGACGGACCGCTAAAATATCGCAGCGTTTTGTCAGACACTTTAAACCGCTCAACCGCTGTTAACGCAGCGCTATCGCAGCTTTGTCCGTCGAGTGCGGTTTTAATATGAGGAGTGACGTTTCTGGTATGGATCAGACAGACCGCTGCGATATTTTAGTGGTCCGTCGTGCGATGCGCATTTTCCGTGGCTAGTGGCGGCGCGGCGTTGTGATTTTTAAGATCGAGCTGTAGTAGTACTACTGAAAAACTGTTTATTAACGTTATATATTCCACACATTTTCAGCCATGAAATTCGTGATTTTTTGGGCTTACTGACACCTACATTTCACGTAACTATGCTTGAGTTTGCAGCATTTGCCCATCAAAATGCAAAAATGGCGTGGTGCATGGGTGTCGGTATGGTATAGACCCTTTGCCACTACCTGCATCCATATCGCTCAAATTTCTCAGCTCGGCTTAAAAACGGAAATAAAAATGAATTCTTGAAAATAATTTAATGATTCGTTTCTACATGTCTACTTTTCTAAAATTCAACATACCACAACCATCACCTGGCTACCTTTCGAATACTCGACTGAGGTAGGTGGGTATCTTAATATTTAAAAAATGACGCACCTAATTGAATAACAAGAATAAGTTTGTCTTCTACTCCTGTTTAACAATGTTTGACTTGCGCAACTTTAAGGACGCAAACAACGTCAAAAATATGTGTCGGCTGGCAACAACCTTCGTCCGGAAGTTTCAGTCGCTGAATTATCGAATGGTGTGAAGTTTGACACCATGGGCGGAAGATCTGTGATGTTTCTTCGTTGCATTTTGTGAACTTTTAAAAATAGATATAGATAGGTGCAATTGCTTAGAAGGATTGTTAAAGGTAAGGTTAATTTAGGTACCTATAATATGTGTATTCGAATTAGGTATGTTGCGTTGATTCGAATACGACTTTTCCCTTCGCTGTAACTTTGTTTAACAAAAATTTGAACATGGGTCCGTGATGCGTCATCCAAGTGATTTTTGCCAGGTCTGGTACCTCTCAAAGGTTGTATAGAATTCAAAAAGGAAATGCTGCCGGCACGCTGGGCATTTTGCTTGGTCGCATAAAGTAAGCAATATTTCACGGAGATGCGTGTGCCGGGATTTTTTCATAAGTAATAATATTTATTTATGTTTCAGTACAAAATATTTTTTTTACAAATTGTAAAAATGGAAAGTTACTAAAGCCGCGAGATCGCGTCCCCTGTGCGTGTGTTTTTCAAAACATTAGACAAAACTTTCTTTCCATCGCTCGCGGAAAACGAAATCATAAAGAAATGTAGATATAGCGACGCAAAGTAGATAAATTATTCGGATATTTGGTAAAAGACATGCGCAGGTTACATGTCTTTAGGTACATTGCGTGAAACGATTGCTTTCATATATCGTAAGGAAAAAATCTATTACTGATATAACACATGGTGTATGGGACAGCCCCCCGAATACTGATAGGGTGCATGCAGACTATGAAACTGAACAACTTTCCCATAGAAACATATTGTCGTCAGGATTGTCGACCTCCCATACAAAATCACAATCAGCTGACTACAATTATTAAGGAAAGCCAAAATTTTTCTATTTCATGGTCTGAATGCACGCTATCATAGTATTCGGAGGGCATTATATTTTTCCACGACACTAGTTGCAATATAATATGTCCCACGCGAAACAACAAAACTGCCGCAGAAAATAATTTAGCAGCGGATGCAAAAAACTAGAAGGCACACTGTTAAAAAAAGCGTACCTACCTGTTTAACTTAAGTGTATTTATATTGTTTTGGTCGTGGGTTGGCAGGCCTAAAGGGGTAAAATGGCCTGAATTCCTGCTATACATTTATTTAATAAATTAGTGTGCTGTAGTGTTTTACTACATCATGGAAAAACGTAGTAAAATTTACAAATTAAATGAATTGAAATATTTCGTGAAATATGGAACATCCTGGAAAATTCTGTTAAATATAGGTGTACTGCATGAATATATTCCTTCATCTAAGCCTCACTCCCACGTGTATATCTATAAATTTCATCACTTTTCTAATTACAATCAGCGAGTGCGAAAATATCTCCGTCTCTTTTCAGCTTCAGGGAAAATTTTGCAGCTGTCCTTTTCAGCAACGCGGGAAATTCAGGGGCGACGGGGTGCCGGTGGAAAGTGTCAGAGTCGAATGTTAGCGCGAGATGTGAGCACGCCGCGGCGGGCTCGCCCTGTGACCTCACTACACCCGCGGATTCCTAAAATATTCACATTTTTCTCTCTTAGAATTTTAAATAAACAAGTTTATCGTGTGTTTGAGCCCATCACTTCATATTTCGAGCAATTTTAAAATTTTTGCTGTGCTTTCGTGTTACACAAGTAGCTAAAGAAAAACTTTGTAAATACTTTTATTATCGGACTTAATGTGAGTTTGGCGCAAAAGGAACTGAGGTACACTTTGGAAACAATTTTATTTAGTACTTTTTTCATCAAACTAGTTATTTGTTTTATTTTTTTTACTTACACACACTTTCTTGTTTAAAAGTTTTTAGCCGTGTATTGAAGGTAGTTTATTTATTTATGTTGTATTGTTTTGTTAACTATACCTTAGGTGTGTAGATACCTATATAGTAGAGGTGAAAAATAGCAATCTATAAGTAACAAAAAAAGATATTTCATCCATCAAAATAAAATTACTTTGACATGCTCGACCATAAACAATACATTCTTGCCCTATTTTAAAGAGTGATCCGATTTTAGAGTTCTTTCACTACAAAGCTACATTTTCTCTGAGTAATAGCTATATTGAATAATGATTTCCAAGATAAACCGAAAGAGTAGGTAAAACCGCAGGGCAGTCACTGAAGCCATGTAGATTTTGTTTAAAATTTAAGACTTTTATTCATTTATTTAAGACTTCAGGTAGTTAATAGCTGTTTTTTCAATGTAACAGGAAAATAAAATAAATGGATAGCAGCCTCACTAGTCGGTAATAACCGCTGTTCAATATTAAATTGAATCCCCGTTGTTTTTTAAATTGTCTTTTAATTCAATTAATTCCGGGCTTTTAAAAGCCTTTCTGGCGCTTCCTCAAAACATTAGTAGAAAATGAAGTCGCTTTTTTCGCTAACTCCTCCTTTTGGTGCGGGAATTTTTAATAGAGAGAGGGGTGCTGTAGCTATATAATATCTAGTTAACAATAAACTTGATGTGATATGCCTAAATGATAATGTAATATCATTGTCATTTATTTTTATTATAGCTACGGAGATATTATGAAGCAATCAATGAAACCTGAAAATTAGTTATATTTTATCCGTGCAAAGAGATTTTATTTGCCGGGAACAACAAGCCTCTTATATTTCTGCAAAGCTGCTTACGAAAGGATGATTCGGCCAGTAGGTACTTACCACTAAGCTAATAATATAAAATAACAACAAAAATGTTAGTTTTTCCTATATTTTGCCCATAGTAATTTGGTTGCAAGTTTGGTTAACCGAACTACTGGTAGCAGAGATTCGGTTGTTTCGGCTGACCGAACTCGGATAGTGAATACTTTTCAAGAAGTAGTTTAGTCTACAAATTATAAAATGAAGAAAGCTTTTGGTGATTGAGATTGGCACAGGACCGTGAGGAGTGGCGCGATAGAGAAGTAATATCCTGTATTGTACCTATGTAATGGACACCGTGTTAGGGAGTAGGTAAATGCATTAAATTGGCCATGTTGTTTAGGGTACCGTAGTGGACAATTATCAATAAGAGACCAATGCTGATAAAAAAAGGTTGGCGGACCACGAGAAAGTTTTTTCTTCCAGTGGTACACCGATTTTTTTTTACCGCTTATAAACTTGTTTATCTCGTAAACTATGCATGCTACACCACTAGTTTCTTTTAGGCAGTTATAGGTATTTACAAGATCTACATTTTAAGTAAGAGCTGTCAAATTTAAAAGTTATTTATCTCGTTAACTATGCAAGTTACACCACTTGTTTCTTTGAGAAAGTTGTAGCTCTTTACGAGATCTACATTTTAAGTGACAGATGTCAAACTTTAAACTCGTTCACCTCGTTAACTATGCATGCTAAACCACTAGTTTCTTTGTAGCTTTATAGGCCTTTACGAGATCTACATTTTAAGTGATAGCCGTCAAACTTTAAAATCGTTTATCTCGTTAACTACGACGGCAAGACTATTAGTTTTTTATAATAAGTTGCAAGTCTAATTTGTTTTTATTATAATGACAGTTAGTATGACATAGTATGACAGCCGTAGTTAACGAGATACGCGAGTTTTACTGTTTGATAGATGTCACTTAAAATGAAAATCTCGTAAAGACCTACAACTTCCTAAATGAAATAAGTGGTGTAGCGCGCATAGTTAACGCGATAAATGACTTTTGAGTTTGACAGCAGTCATTTAAAATGTAGATCTCGTAAAGAACTACAACTTCCTAAAAGAAAATAGTGGTGTAGCATACATAGTTAACGAGATGAACGAGTTTAAAGTTTAACAACTGTAACCTGAAATGTAGATCTCGTATAGACCTCCAACTTCTTTGAAGTAACTATCATGTATGCGCGCTGATGATGGCGCTTGACATAAGCTAAGTTTGGTGCTTCGCATTAGGCGAACTACTCAAGAGTGTCAGTAGTTCGATCAGCCAAACCAACCGAACCTCTGTTTTTAAAACGTTGCAGTAGTTCGGTAACCGAATTACTGCTTCCAATGGGTATTTAAAAATATTTTTGATTTGTAATGGGTACCGTTTGATGCCAGCTTACAATACCACCACTCTTATCAAAGTATGCGCGATGTGCCAACTTGCGCCTTTTGCCGACCGGCGCGATTCGCCAACTCGCTCTGTGCCTACTCGCGCGTTCAGCTTACTGTAGCGATTCGCCACCTACCCGTTTAGTAAACTATCATGATGTACAGTGAACATAAAATATGAGTTCCCAAGCCAGTGGGTGTCGTAAGGGGCAAGTGAGCGACTAGAGAGTTTCATGTATTATAATAAAATTATTAGGCGACAGCTGACAAGATAATGATTTGTATGTTGTTAAACGCGGCGTCTCGGCAGCCGTACTAGTATTTTTACGACTGCAAAATCTTGGCCTACCTACCCCACAAGAAAAGGCTTAGTATAACTACGTAGGCAAATAATAGTTGTAGTATAGATGCTGGAGACAGTGCAGCGTAGCACGTACCTACGTACGAGTACGGCGAGGAGCACACTTGACACACGACGGAGCGCAAAAATATCGCAGCGGTCTGTCAGATCCAGATCGACGGATGACACTGCGATAACGCTGCGTCAACAGCGGTTGAGCGGTTTTAGTATGGGGATTGACATTTCTAGTATGGATCTGACAGACAGCTACGATATTTTTGCGCTTCGTCGTGCGTCAAGTGTGTTCCTCGTCTTTATCTTAACTAGCTCAAGCTCACGCACACTCTACGACAGTTGAAGCACATTTGCTACGTTACTTCAGTCACCGAATTTTTGAAATCGATTAGACCAAAGTTCTAATAAAGGACCACAAAAACATAGGTATAAATCTTGCCGGTGGGCGGCGGTGGTGGTGGCCCAGGGGTTTCACCGCCTTTTTGATTGTGCCCATTCTTAGAAAACTTTGTAGGTAAGTTCGTAATTAAACCATTGAAAATTACTTCTTTTGTTAGACCATATTGTTTAGAAATTACCAAATTCTATTGAGTAGGCACAAAAGAAAATTTTCTACTAGGGGATTGGTAGTAGTAAGACCTACCCGTTTTCTTTTTCAAATTACGGTGGTTTACATTGGTGAACTTTCGGGCAAATCTAGAAAAATCAGAACTTACAAGATGATAGTTAAAAATTTTACGATTTTATGCCGTGTGATGCCGGCTTAGAATAACATCACCCCATTTCTTTCCTGTGGGTGCCGTAGAAGGCGACTAAGGGATTCGAGGATGTCATGTGTATTGCAATTTTAGGCGACAGGCGGACACCCTGTCACTATAATGATACACTACTTATCTGAAACGAGCCTCAAACATTTGTCAGACGTGGCGATAGTGGCCGCAATTTTTTACGTTCGTTAACGCTCTGCCGAAACCAGTCCCCCTCCCCCAGTGATAGAGGCGTGATTTGTGTTTGTGTATGAGGTAGTAGTCGTACCTAAGTAGGTAGAAATGCTAGCAATCAGAATGCGCGGAAAATATAATTGATAAAGCTATGGTTATCAGATTTTCATACAAACGTATTCCCCTTTTTTTCTTCCCGAGTAATGCCCCTATACTTATATATTTTTTAATTAGGTACGTTAAGGCCTACTAGGTGAATCGCACACTTGACGCACGACGAAACGCAAAAATGTCGCAGTGGTCTGTCAGACCCATACCGAAACGTCACTCCCCAAACTAAAACCGCACTCGACGCTGCGCTAGCGTTGCGTCGACAGCGGTTGAGCGGTTTTAGTGTGATAAGCGATCCGCCTAATAGTCAGACTTCTATCGCACTGTACTAGTCCGTGGTACTAGTTATGGGAGTGACGTAAATTTGTGACTATATATAAATCTAGTCAATAGATATTAGATATAACATTCAGTATTGTAAATGGGATAACATATTTTATTATGTTTTGTTTGTAGCAAGTATTTATTGTAATAGCGGCGATAGAAACAATGAAAATTTCAACAAGGTTGAAATACAGTAGGTGTTGAAGTCACGTACCCTGTTGATTTGCCTCGTCAATGCTCTTGTACTTCAAACAACACTAATCGCGTGAGAAGCCTGCAAACAATATGACAATATAGTTCCTATTGTACCTGTTACGTTTAAGACCAGTAATGAATTCATTGGGATATAGCAACAATAACAATAACACTATTAACTTACAAACAATTTACCAGGCGGCTCTGAGTTAATTAGCCTATATATATTAGCTTATATAACATTAAATTTAATATACAATTTAGCTTAAGTTATTACAGTAGTGTTGGGGAAACTAAACTAGAAAGTTTCAGGTAATATAGACAATACAGTATATACTTACCCATAAGAAGCACGTCAATGTACCGCATAAAAATACAGGAAGGTACCTACTGACTTCAGGAAAACTCTAAGCTCTGCAGGTCAAACTTTCCCCAAGGTGCATAGGTTAAGATGGAATTTAAAACAAAACTTGCCGAACAAAATTGCTACGTCAGCTGGTTGTTTTGTATGGATGGTCCATAAACTTGTCCACTATTTTGACATTTGGCACTTTGTTCAATTTGACCTGTTGAACAGTTAAGTTTAGCGTTTTCCCTATGATATCTCTGTAGATAGTAGATAGACACTTACAAGACTAACTATTCTATCTCAGTTTAGCCTTTCGTTAATACAATGCTAAAACAAAATCTGAGATAGTATAAATTGGCCGGACGAGGTTATTTATAGAATAACCAGATAGAATCCCATAAAAAAAATGTTATGACAAGTTTACCCAACTAGATATTTATTAAGCTTACTTACTCTTTACCAGTTTAGGCAAATACAATAATATGGTTTTTTTTTTCCTATACATAAGCAGAGCTATAAGATGGTTCCTAGATCTAACGCACAACCCTGCGCATTTTTAGCGCATCCATAACGGATGTGTCAGACAGCTGCATGGAAATTCAAATCACCCATACTAAAACCGACATTTATCGCACCAATAACGCAGATACTTGTATTGTTATATATGTCTGTCCGTTACATCTATAATAGTATATGCAATATGCATATCTTTTTTGCACCAGCGTCCATCAAGTATGGGATTCGCCAAGTGTGCTGTGTGTGTTTTATCACTCAGGTATCATTGACATTAACCATTTTTATTCGATTTTATCTCTAACATACCTTTTTCTGTTCCAGGGGATTGTGAAACCCACGTAGTGACATTAAATTCGGCGAGCTGATGGAAAAGGCTGTAAAAGAATTGAGGGAAACAAGGCATTATAAAAAGAACAAAGTTAATTTATAAAATTTGTACATATTTATAAAACTAAAATATTTATTAATATTTATTGGTGTTTAAAATAAATTCTACTATATCTAATATTCAACTTAGATATTAGTCATAATTTTATCACTTAACTATACTCGTGTACTACCTAGCTAATGAAAATCAAACTTTTTCCATAAATTGTACAATATTCAAATCATCGTAAATTAATGAAAATATTATGATCTCCGAGCTTTCTAATAAAAATATATTTTTAAATATAATACAATTACTTAACAAACTTATATTGAACAATATGGGAATTTAAACAGTATTAGATAAAATTTACGCAACAAATCCGAATTTCTTACGAATTTAATGGCTGACAACGCAAATAACAGTCACGGCAAGAAAATGGCCGAAAAAAAAGAAAAGGAGAAAAAAGAAAGGGAGAAAGATAATTCAAAGATGGCGGTATCCGCAAATGCATCGCCTTTATACACCGGCGCGATACCAAAAGCCCCTACGCCACCCCCAGGACCCTCCACTTCTGGATCTGGCTCGGGACACACGCCGAGCAAGATGGAGCGCAGGATGTCCCACTTCAAAGAGTATAAGTTCTTCAGGAGCTTCAGTGCTAAGGTAGAGAACTGGCCGATGAGGAAGGCTGAGCAGCTGTGGAGGAAGATGCGTGAAAGGAAAATTGCAGGTAAGAAGAAGTCTTTACCTATTTGCTATTAACAACCTTAGGTAATACACTTACAAGATCAAAACGCCTGCTATAAACTTTCGCTCACTTCAAGCAACTTCAAGTGAATTTCAGGGTAAAGTATAGCGTGAAAATAAGCACTATCACCAATCATCATTATGATTGACTCTTATTTGACTGTTTCATACACGGATGAACAGGGAATCCTTTACTATTAAACAATACAATTTGTATTAAAAGAGATTGAATGCCTGTGCCAAAATCCAAAATCAATTACTTAATTTTTACGTTAATTATATACATGCAAATGTTCCAATCCCAAAATCTTTTTTCAATCCAGCAGATCGTTTCACTCTTTTGTTTACGTTTTCCAATTAAAGTTCATCTACAGTGAAGTGACTCTTAGCCTGCATGCAGAAACATACGTAGTGGGCTTCATTGAAAAGACTCGCTGAAATAAAAAGTCAGAGGGCTGACATTGAAAACCCTGACATTGAAAACGAGATTCTAAAAATACGGTTGCTTTTGCCACGTCTGACAAATGTTGAGGGAGGTTAGTTTAGGGTTGAGGGTTTCAGATAATTAATGTACTTTTTTTTCGTGTGGGACAGCGAGTCATCCAAAATTGTGATACACATGGAACACTCGAGTTTTCTTACGACACCCGCCGGTAAAAAATGGGTTGATCCCGGCCGGAATCACGGTGCATAAATTTTCTTAATCTCAAATAATTTGCATTTTCACTGCAAAGTCTACCTATATAATACTAGGTACGCTAGTATTATTTTGGTAGGTATGGTACTTATTCTGATAGATTGAATGAAGATCCATTTATATGTAAAATTCTATGCAAGTTTTAACGAATTCGAATAATCTTGCATTTGGGGCATCACATCATCATCTAATTAAAGACAATGCCCTTTTCGGTGGAGTATCCACCAGCTTTTTCTGTCCTCTGCCTTCTCCTTAACATCTGTGTACGACGGGACCGTAACTTTCTCCTTTATCTGATCCGAATAACTCCTTCTTGGTCTTCCCCGTCCTCTTCTTCTTTCAATCTTGTCTTAAACAATTGTTTTAATTATCTGGTCATGGCGTATCAGGTTTCCCCTCTTATTCTCTATTGTATTGAGTAGCGTAATTTGTTCCCTTACTACTTCTCGTTGGTCTTCATTGCTGTCCAGTTTATCCTTTCCATTCTTCGCCAGCACTACATATCGAGGCTTCCAAACGTTCCCTGCCTCTTTGAGTCGGTCCATGTTTCGCAGCCGTGTAGTGCTACGCTCCAGACGTACACCTTTATTATTTTAGCATATCTTTCCATTGAACGCTTTTTTTCCTTAACTATCCTTGCTCATTTTCCATTTGGGGTAGTCGGGAAAAATATTTTTTATAGGAATTGATAATTGCGCAAAGCCTTTTAGTACCTACCAAGGGGCTTTCTAGGGCCACAGATCACTTAAATATACTTGTTCTAAAGAACATATAGATGGCGCGCTCCGGTTATTGGGTATTACTATAATATTATCTTTTTAATCGCCCCGACAGTATGCACTAAAAAGTTTATACCTAGCGCTTGAGCCGCGGCATCTATATTTCTTTTACATTAAGCCTACATAGTAAGTGCCATAATGAGCCCGGATAGACCTATAATTATGACGTCAATATTAGTTAGTTTTTCAAGTTCACTAATCGAGATTTAGTTTAAAAAACCTGACATACTTACTACGTACCTACACATACCATCATCCTGTCATTCTAGTCTCGGTTTAATAAGCAATTATAGTATGCATTTTTATTAGAACAAAATACCAATTGAATTTTTGTCATCATTTAAGGCCATTTTGGTGGTAACTTCTTTCCCAATTATTATTATTTGAAAAAACACCCGAAACACTCTTACTAAACCACTACGTTCTTTCGTTTTATTTCGTGAAGATAACGCAAAAAAAGTGTTATTATTTTTTTGTACTACGTATGTATGTAATGTAGGTATTGACTATAGAAAAAATTTAGCATTATGCGTGCAAGTAGAGGACCTAACGTCTTGAAACGAATAATTTTTTTATCGATTCTATCAACTGCTTTCGTGGCATTGGCTCTGCGTACGTCACTTCGCTGCGTTTTGTATTTACTCAAAGCAACCACACGCGTGCCGATCCTCCCGGGAAATACGCCTGACGTAGTTCAGCACAAAAAAATAGAACGCAAAATTGAGTTGCACACATACCAGATCATATTGCGGTTTTTGACAGCCACCTTACAGATGGCAACGTGTGACAGTCCTAATTTGACGCGGCCATACGTGTTATGTATGCATGATATCCGGTTTCTGAGTGGGACTTGTGGGATACGGTGCGTATGAGAACCACATCATCATCATCATATCGAGCCTTTACCGGATATCACTACAGCTAGGTAAATGGTATTTTAAACCGTATGTCTCAAAAAGAGAGTTATATTAATACTACATGCCGGTCCAACTTTATATCCAATAATAGAATCTTGAAAATTAAAATAAAACCGAAAGATAAAAACATCAACAACAACAACAACAATAGTAGATTACGTACTGAGGTATGTAAGCTTTCAATAACAACCGAGGTTTTTTAACGCCCGAGCGGAGCGAGGGCGGTACATTTCCGAGGTTGTTATTGATGTTACATCCGTGGCACGTATACTGCTTTACATATCGAATGAAAAGTGAGTAAAATAAAGCGATAAATACAAATAATCGATCCATAAATGATGATTGTATCGTCTGGTATTCAAATTGCACCACGAAACTTTTTTTCTATGATTGAAAAATATTGAAAGAAAAGTATCCTAACATAAAGTAGACATTTTTTTGATCGTAGGGATATTAGTAATTTTTACTTTTGTTATTGTAAAATTGAGTAATAATTCGACAAACTCATTTATTGAGGTTATAAAAATACAGATTAAAAATATAATTCCTGCGTTCAAGCAACACAATTCGTAGCGGCCTGTTCGAAATTTAAATCGTATACAACTAATTGATGCAACTCCTATTAAAAAAAGAAGAAATTGATTTTAACTTTTTAATTGCCGCGATTCTATTGGTTCTTTTTCTAGTTCCATATTTAAAATTACTTACAGGCTTAGTTTTAAAACCTCGCCTGTAAGTTGAACTTACAGGTCGTGTTTTTTGTCAGTAATGACCTACTTTCAGAGCATGAGATATGTAAAGTTTTTATCTTTCGGTTATATTTTAATTTTCAAGACCTATCTATCTGTACCTTAGTAGTCTTTCGTGCGTAATTTAATTCTAACCATTAATTCGTTCGAGCTTTTAAGCTTTAAAATGCCCGCCATAACCGGGAACCGAACGGGATTAATTTCGATAGAAATAGTCTTCGATCGTCTGTAATTAGGTCAATCCACTCAATGGGTTTGAGGATGTCCATTAGCGGATACCCATGCCGCACACTTCAATAGATCCTCTTAAATTTGTATAAGATTGGTGTTGGTGTGTATGAATAAGTGGATGTAGGAATAAAAAATTAACGAACACGAAGCGGACAGTGTTTATAATACATTTTCATGAAAAGGTGTTCCATCAAAAAAAATGCTTAGGTGGATCGCACACGGACCGTCAAAATATTGCAGTGTTCTGTCAGATCCATACTACAAATGTCAAAACCGCTCAACTGCTGTCAACGCAGCATCGTCCGTCGAGTGCGGTTTTAGTACGGGGAATGAAGTTTCTAGTATGGATCTGACAGAACGCTGCAATATTTTAACGGTTCGTCGTGCGTTAAGTGTGTGATGCGTCTTATCAATATGTATCATCAACCACAACAGTCTACTGCTAGACATTCATGGGACTCCCTTATTGGGGGTAGCTCCTTGAGTAACCTATTCTAAAGCTACATTTCGTCTTTTTGCCATGTGTTTTTTCTTTTTTTAAGGCGGACTACACCGATGAACGTAGGTTAGGTACGTGTCAACTAGAAAAAACGTTAACTTAGGATTAATCAGTCAAATAATTATCACAGCCACAGGCCGCGCGCCTCGTCAATGACACATGTTTGACGAAAGCGAATGAGAAAAAGTATTTCTTATTGGATTAGGTATAAATTGACCCACTTTCTTATTCGTCGAGTAATTTAACGAAAGAGCTTTATGAATCCTCTTCTTCGCCAACGGACTACTATTTGTATATTCTTTCCTTATACATATAATGTAAGTCGCGAAATTTTAAATCGTACTTTAATCGGTAAAAACTATCAGGGATTACATATAAAAACATTCCGAAATTTCACGATCGAACTACGTATAGAAAGAAAGAAGGAAAAAAAGAAAGAATTAAATAAAGAAAGAAAATGGTACGCGAATGAATGCGGAAATACACTTCTTCTTCTTTTCGTGTGGGACACCGAGTCGTCCAACGACCCGATGAACCCTAGTGTCAGAATTGTTCAACCGCCTACTACAAGTAGCAGGCTTCTGACGTGATTGTGTAACGACCGCCGTCTAAGTGATCATAGACAGCAACCGGGACCTACGGCTTAACGTGCCATCCGAAACACGGAACCATCTTACTTACGGACAATCGGGTGGTTCAGCCCGCAATGTCCTAACCAGACTGGGAACAAACTCACAAAGTGATAAATATCAACTTTGTGGGTGACCCACCGAGAATCGAACCCGGAACCTTCTGCATCAAAGGCAGTCGCACTACCACTGCGCCACATCGGTCGGTCGAAATACACTGATGTTGTAATACGTATATTGCTTACATAAATCTTATTCGATAATTATTACCTTATGTAAAAGTTCTCGTGACAACATTTTAGCAAACTATCTAAAACGCTCTAAATAAAGATTAATAAATTATATCCCGTATTTAATTACAATAAATCGTATTTCATTAAACTAACGACTTTAAAATTAAATTGATTGGCCTTCGTGATTCATTATTTAGAAAGTAGTTGCAAAAATGTTATATTGACTCCGCAAATAAATTTATGCTAACTGAGATCCACGTTAAGGTTTACCGTAACGGTAGTGGCGCCCTCAAGACAAAAAAATATGCTGAGCACGCTGCTCATGAAACAATGGAACAATGACTTATCATTCACAACCGTTATACTGAAATAATATGGCCGGAAATATTATATACCTAACTAAAGCGCTCAATTTTAATAAGGTTTTTAAATTTTTCAATTATCTTTTGTGTCTTGTTAATGTCGTCCATCTATATCTATAGATATTGATATTCCGATAGATCGAGTGTTCAATCTTGATATATTATACTGAGTTGCGGCGCTAGTTTAGCTAATGTTGCACCTTAATCAATATCGATCTTTTAAGTGTGCGTGTGCGCCGGTGGAGAATCAATAATTTATAGTCCTATTGATTTAAATATC
Source organism: Keiferia lycopersicella (assembly GCA_029255805.1). Lineage (NCBI taxonomy): Eukaryota > Metazoa > Arthropoda > Insecta > Lepidoptera > Gelechiidae > Keiferia > Keiferia lycopersicella. Next base: position 20,136,580 of record JARACZ010000001.1, read on the forward strand.
AAACGAGTAGGTAGGAATAGGTACCATAGAAATAAATGTCGGCGGTTTTATCTCTATAAATCTTGAGATACTAACCGTAAAATATTAGTAAATTCAAAATAGGTTTAAAATGATTACCTACTAGCTTTCAAAATGCTAATATCCTGTTCAATATACTTTAATATAATGATACGTCTACCGAAGAATGGCAGAAAAATCAAGGCTGCTGACCTAACTCAATTCTTATTTTTTTATCGTACGATGATAATAATATATAGGTAGGTAGGTAGGTACCTCCCAGCTCGATTCCATCTATATAAATCAATAAAATTATTCACAGAATTACTCCTATCTATATAAATCAATAACATTATTTGCAGTATTATATTGAAAAACCTGTGATTTCTTCAACTTCCTCCACTTTTGCATACAGTCGACGATATCTTTAATACCCTTTCAAAATTTTATTTTATGTTATGCCTTTGCCATTTATTTCATTTATGTTATGCCGTGTGATGCCGGCTTAGAATAGCATCATCCCACATGCCTTCCCGTGAGTGTCGTGAGAGGCGACTAAGTGACTCGAGAGTTTTAGTGTATTACAATTCTTAGGCGACAGGCTGACAACCTGTCACTATAGTGATACACGTGTTTTCTGAATCAACCTTGGTAAACAATCCTCAAAAATGTCAGACTTGGCGATGGCGACCGTATTCTGACTTCTGTTAACCCTCTGCCTACCCAGCAAGTGTAAAAGGCGTGATATATGTATGTATGTATGTATTTTATTTATCGTTTGTTTAAAGGGGTATCGTTTTATAAAATAGTATAGGTCCCTTGGATCTCGAATTTACATACCTATTACTTACATATAAAATGGAAATTTCACTAATCACTGAATGATCACGTCCTACGCATCCAACTTTACTAGTTTGGTACATATGTAAATAAAGACAATGGTAATTAACTGAAATGAGTGCGTTGACCTTTGTACTAACACCGTACCGAGTTAAATTCATGTAGGTAATTAGTTACTGAGCCCGCCAGCCTGATTGCTAACGTTTGAAATATTAGCGACCGGTGAAGCGGTTTCCCCCGTTTCCACGTTCCCTGTTTTCCAGTAGTTAGTATTCTTTGTATCTTAGTATTCTTTGCCTGTAGCAAAATAAAACATTTAGCTATGAATAAATTTCCGTGTCTCCAGAATTTTGACAGAGCTGGACGGAACGAATACGGGACCGTGTAGGGCATCCGGCTCCGGTTGGAGATACGGAAACCGCATGCTGCTCATGTCTAGACCTTGCATTTCCAGGTTGGATTTGAACAGTTAATGCTTAAAAATACATACATCCGTGCATATATCACGCTTTTATCTCGTGCGGGGTAGGCAGAGTGACAACGGCCGTAAAAATACGGTCACTATCGCCACGTCTGACTAATATTAAGGGCCATTTCAGATAATGCAGAAAATCATAGGTCATACGGTAACGTCCACCTATAAATGCTCCAAATAACATCAACTGTTTCATGTAATTTGCAATCACCCAACTTCTTAATAAAAATAATATAATAGCCAGAGCAAAGTTACTCATATCGGTACTTGACCTCACTGTATACACGAGCGACCGGCGCAGCACTGCCTGGTATGGCACTCAACCTGATACCTACGTGATGAAGCCAGCGCCATCAAGAACCTGCAAATTCAGGTAGGTACGCCTCAGTATAGTGGTTGACGATCCTATCAGACCCATAGTTGCATAGATGACATTGATACTTGTGGCACGTGTGTAGAAAACCCTGATGAAACTTCAGTTATCATAACCATGTTACCCTTGAGGGTCTTCAGGGAATCTGGTGACTCTAGTCTGACCTACTTATTCGTGTTTGAACTGGGACAGAACATTGTTTGTTTACATATTATGTGCCAACGGCCAACGCGCATAGAATACGCACCTACATATCCTGTGACATAAAGTTCGGTCTTACACAAAATTACCATATCGTATACTCAATAAGCACCTACTTCGCGGTATGGTGAAGGTATGTGATAGGTATTAGATATATTTTCCTTAGGTAAAATTTTGACAAAAGTGTTTTACTTAATTGATAGGCCTCCAGGAGCGAGCTTTATAGCGGTAGAGGCACGGAATCAAATATATATTATTAGCGTAATAATAAAAAGAAAAATACTTAATATAGGATTAAAATACGTTGTTTCACTCATTTCAATTTCATATTTTCTTCTTTCCACGAACAAATATAATATAAGGTTACATTTAATTAGGTACAAATATTTTTAGGCTGTGTTCGACTCTATCGCCATAAGATACCAGCTTAGAATAGCATCACCCCATCTCTCTCCCGAAGATGTTGTAAGAGGCGACTGAGGGACTTGAGGGTTTCATGTGTATTACAAGTTTAGGCGATAGGTTGACAACCTATCACTACTGTGATACACGAATCATCAGAATGGGCCTTCAATACTTGTCAGACGTGGCGATATCGATCGTTTACGACTGTTAAAGCTCTGCCTACCCCGTAAAGGGTAAAGGTGTGATATGTGTAGTGTATGTAGGTATGCGTGTGTTTACTCGGACTATGTAGATAGACCAGTCAGTCAGACGGTGGTCGTTACACAACCATGTCAGAAGCCTGTTACTTGTAGAAGGCGGTTGAAAAATTCTGATACTGGGGTAAGTTGGGTCGTTGGACGACTCAGTGTCCCACACGAAAGAAGATAAGAGATAAACTTTCTTCTGAAGCATGTGTACGAAATATAAAGAAAAATGGGACCATACATAGTGATTCGGTCGGTAGGAACATTTTGTATCGTAGTATATTCATGTAATATGAATAAGAATAAAATAAAAATTAACATGCATGCGTCATGATCATGACGACGCTCTAAATGAACAAAAATGTACAATAAACTTCGTTTTGCCATATTACTAAGAAGATTCTGCTATTTCGGCCGAATTCCTGGATCTGCTAGGACGATGGTCGAATGAAGTCTTCCGATACATGGAAGGCTAGTAGAGCGTGTAGCTATACCTAGTTAGTATTCTTTGCGAGTAGCAACTTATGGTCAACTTATACAGTAAGCGGATTTAGTTACAGCGGCGGCGGCAATGGCATTAGGCTTGTTAGTTTTTACAGAAGTCGCCGATAAGGTATCGTTTTTAGGACGTGTCATACGGGCAGGCAGGCAGGCCCCCCGCCCGGTGCGGCCGGTCGGGCGGTCGAGCCGTCGGCCGGTCGTGCGGTCGTGTCGCGCAGCAGTTCAGCCTCACTCAACTCAGTTTGGCTGGTCCGACCACGCGCACTGCACGCGGACGTCGCTGCGCGCGCGCTCCAAGATCGTTCACCCCGGGTTCATGATCGTCAACTGTCAAAATTTGACATTTCGTAACAGTTCACACAGTTTAACGCCTGGATATTTAGCACGATGCGTTAACATCGCATACCCGTGTTATTTTACGAGGAACTCAAGAGACCACTTTAAGTGTTTTACTGTAATATGGCGCGAGATTTTTTTATGAATTATTCAAGTCGCATAAAAATGTTTTGACGTTCCGCTTCGCAGGTTTGTGTGTTAGTGTTGCGTTGTGCACGAATCTATCCAACTGTTGTAGTGTTGTGTTTTGAGTGTAACCCAGTAAACGGTAATTTTGAATTGTTGTGATTGTTGTCATGCTGGTTATCATGCCGCATTAATGTCGTTCGAAGCTGATATGTCTATAATTAGCGGGCTACGATGGCTGCAAGACGACGAATTATTTGCACTTCAATTGCAATACGGTATGTATTGATTTCAATGCTTCATTGATTTTTCACACGCTGTCAAGCTATTGCTTTCTTCGAAGATTCTTAGGTCTGAGTAGGTGGGAACAAGCTCATGTAATATTCGGAGCCTGATATGGTAGATGTATCACGCTTATTTATCTACAAGTGTTGTTTTGTCTTGCTGGCGAATTCCGGATTATAGGATGACCTATAACTAAGACCGGTCACTTTACTAAAATGTTAAATAAATACTTAATCCCTATAACTGCTCCCTCTCCTTTCAGCTGCGCCCCCTAACATGTTCCCGTAGTATAATATTGCTTTTGTTACTCACTTACAGGTCAGAGAATACCTACTTTTCGACGTACTAAAAAGCTTTCATGCATGAATTAATATTGTTTGAAATCCACACATCCGTGTTTTCACAGTTTACCGATTACCTCTACATTTTAAAAAGAAATGAAAAATATTTTGATAAAAATATATGTGACAGATCACTAAAACATAGTAGGTAATTTATATAGTTTAGACGTAGATTTGCGGCGTGTCCTGCCGCAGTCCGTCCAAGTGGCCGGTACGTGCGCGAGCGCAACTCGGCAGGCAAGTAGTAGGAAATAATGGCCAAGGTGAGCTAGATTCTTGTAGGCGAGCCGACTGTTTATCTTACTTGAGGACTTCATTATAAACACGCAATATTCATTTTGACTGACACGCAGTTAATAGTTCATTGCCGTATTGCAATACCAATACCTGGGTACCATGTTAAAGAGCCTTTTTATTTTAAAGAACCGCCGGTCTTGTTTTTGTTGTTTCCTTATACCAACTGTACAAACGCCTTTGAAAATGGTTTTATGTTGTTATCATTGTATTTAAATATAAATGATATGCTTAGGTACTTATCCTAAGTATAAATTTAAGCAAACTGAATGTTAAATAAGTACCTACTTCCTAGCAAACTATAGAAAAAAACTCTTTTTTTTGCTGTTTATCCTTCATCGAACGAAATTACGTTAGAAAGTTACTTCTTTCTATCCGTTGTATTACATTATGGCAGTTGCGAAAAAATGACTTATTTCTGGGCCCCAAGTCTGCTATTTTTTGTCATTGTAACGCCATTGAAATTCGACTGTCATTCAATCGCCATTTTGATTTTCTATACTTCAAACTGTTAGCAGACTAGGTACGAAACTACCAAAATCAGAGATCCAATCGACATCCAACTTAAACGATTTTCGTTTAGCAGAATTGGGGCTCTGGTAAGAACCTTTTTTAGGCCAGGACCGAAAAGTAAGTGTGGAATTTCATTATTGTAGTGGTTGCGTGCCGTTTTACAAACCTGACGACTGAAATGATTCCTCTTATGTATTCCTTTTTGATATAATGACGCCATTCGCAAACAAATGGAAGAAAAACATATACGTTTCCAATGTTGTTGCTTGTTTCAATTTTTGTGACACAATTTTACACAAATAGGCTCATCCTCGCTAGTTTTGACTAATACCACTAATACTGACATTTGGGGTTGCTACTGTCGTTACCGCAACCATAATACGATCTAATTACTTATTAGTACTAAGCACTTCTTCTTGGGTTGAAAACTAGCGCAGGTAATTTCCTTAAGTGCCACCTACCCATCGAGTGAGCCATCTGTACGTGTCATGTCCATCTGTATGCGCACCAGACTTATACCAAAGAATACTATTGTATTTTCTCGCTCCTATAAAGAGGGTTAAGCAAATTAAATGCACCATAATTTGTATGCTTCCCTTATCACAACATTCACTCTACTTGAATATTCACTTTAGTTTAATATTCACTTTTAGTGTCCTGCCAAAGAGACGAAGTCTTTCTACTTGGAATTAAGTGTTTTGTTGCATCTACTATGAATGACGCATCTGTATTCTATTGCCGATCGTAACACTATCATCGCATCACACCCACACGTGCCTATTCGACGTAATGCTGCATCGAGATACGGATAAATTAACCCAATTTAGGCTTAGAATATTTTATAATATCATTCAGAGATTTCGTCTTACATTATCATGTCAATGCATGTATCTCATACACGATATTGTAATAAGCTTAAGACGCGATAGAGATAAACAAATTTTCTATACTGCTCGAAAATTACATTTAAAATAACATAGTGGCAAAAACGTACCTATAATTTACGCTTTTTAAAGCGGATGTAATAATAGAAGTTGTGAGAGATCCACATCGGCGTATCGCACACTTGACGTACGACGGAGCGCTAAATTATCACAGCGGTCTGTCAGATCCATACTAGAAACGTCACTCCCCATACTAAAACCGCACTCGACGGACGACACTGCGATAGCGCTGCGTCGACAGCGGTTGAGCGGTTTTAGTATGGGGAATGACGTTTCGAGTATGGATCTGACGGACTGCTGCTATATTTTAGCGCTCCGTCGTGCGTCAAGTGTGCGATCCGCCTAACTGCCAGTGGTAGTGGTAATGATGATGACTAGACCGCCACATTCATAACGTAGCGTACGTAAACCTACATTCATTATATGTATTAGAAGGAAATTTTTCCAGTTAAGGTTTAAATTTGCTCTTTAGGAGCTAATGTTTTTATTTTCTGAGTTTTTTTTATATTGATGCGTAAAAAGTAGAAAATATTTTGGCATACAAAGTAGAATATGTAAAGAATCAAGCGAATTATAAAGTATACTTAAACAAGGATCCACTTGTGACATAGATAGATTCCTTCCATTTCTTACCTATTTGCATTTATCTTAACACAGTGTTCTATTGGTTTTAGTACAATATGCACTTCGATGCACTTATAAAAAGTCGTGTTCAATATCAGTTTTTATTTCACGTTTATTTTAAAATGGTAATGTTATTCTTTCATACATGAAAGTGCACGCTGGCATATGTTTATAGACTCGATAAAATGTGCATACCATCCGACTGAATATTGAATGAACACATTCATACACAAATCACGCCTTTTTCCCTATGCTGCTTGATTTTCTTAAAATGTTGCTTCATCACTATCAGTATCACTACTACACTTTTCGCGACTGTATGTAAATATGCATAAATCTTTAAAACTACACAACGGAATTCAATGCCGTTTTTTATAATGGAAATAAATTTAATATTTTTTTATGTTCAAGAACTACTTACCAAAAAACGGCCGCTGGGCTTGTGCTTCCCGCGTCTGACCCCATATCTATATTTTTTGTATGTATGTGTGCTTATATCTCTAAAACTACAACACGGATATTTATGCAATTTTATTTATAGACAGAGTGATTCAAGAAGAAGGTTTATATGTATAATATTCACAATGAACATGCATCTTTTCCCACGGGAAAATGATTAGCAGTGGGTGCAAATCAGGGCGGTCCGCTAATCTGCCTGTCAATATAACAGTTTCTTGTCGTGGAATGCACCCGTTCATTTTGCATCACTGCATAATAGTACTAGAATATGAGACCTAAGTTAGTATAAATATATTGTAACAACTTATTTTTTGTTGTTCATTAATTAGAATCCTTTGAAACAAAAGGATATACAATTTTTTTATATAATTTTTAATAAAGAGACAAACACACGTACTTTTGTCTTTGTAGAAATTGTACTATCGTACAGTAGGAGGAAATAAGTCAATGCTAGGATGCAAAAAAACATTTCTTTCTCACAAAAAACCGATTGATTTGTAGTTAAACGAGCAAAGACGGATTGTTTTATTGGAATGTCTATTCGCCGGTTGGTTATTGACGTCATCACGTCTCCAAAAAAACTATGTTTTTTTTTAAATTTAAGTTCCTACTGAGATTGCTTTTAAAAAAATGTGTTTGACTTATATTGTAATTTATCACGTCTCAATGTAGTCAATAATTTTGGAATATGCGTACGTAACGTGCTTTAATGAAACATAAGATACGTAATATAAATTGCAAGTAAACATTTCCTTGCATGACATAATATATACAATATACAAGTAAGTAAACATTTTTATGAATTAATTGTTTTGAATCCACTTCACTACGGCAGATAATATTGTGAAGTAAGCAAAGCAATTACGTGGTAGATGACCAGTGTCCCTTGCAATGAAACTACAGGCTACAAGTCTACAGGTGAAATTCGATGTGGGACAAAATAAAGTCAGGATTTTAAAGCCGATTTCAAAAAACGGGGCACAGATATTTTTTTCTTAAATAAGGAAAAGATAAGATCCGGTATTCACAGTTTGTCATTCCCGTGCCAAAGCTATGTTTGTTTGATCCCTACAATAAGGTTGAGCAACAGGATGTCAACTCCAGACTAAATTTAAAAAAAGATATACCCTTGATATAGTTTTGAGAACCCATGAGTTCCGTTTAAATCTTATTGGACACCGAGACGTGAGTGATACTCTCTGTTTGGTTTTTATTTAAGGACTTGTAAGAGTATCCAAAAAGTGAGTCGGAAGTTGCATGTGTTACATAGATGGTTATCAATCAAGCTCGCGTCGGATGGAGGAATGCGAGCGAGCGATAACAGCTTGCATCTGCTCTGGAACTGGACTAGTTGCATGCAACTGCTTACACACTTTGATAGCACACTTTGCTTTGTTGGGAAATACAAACGTAGCCCTTCCTCTGGCAGATCTCAACACCTGCAAATCGGACTATGCCAAACCTTTGTAAAAAATTAAAATGGACGATGAATTTTGTTCAGTCAACAATAAGGTCAAGGAGGTAAGTACAAACCTGGCCCGCACGCACACGCACACGCTAAGTAAGTCAAAGTAAGGTAATTCATAATTCTCAGACAGTCCCTAAGGTATTTAATAAATTTTCCGACTTATGTAAGATATAAAACATACACACGCTGTATATTTGCCTGAACATTTTATTACCGAGCAGCCAGACAGACACCCTCCTGCCTAGTAGAATATTTCCCGAGACATGAGCCAAGAAGGTTATAAAGCTGTAGGTAAGTACTTAAACTTACTTACCTACGGGTTTAACCTTGGTATATTTTTTTATTACCGAGGCATATTTTTCTGTCTCGTTTTTCTTAATATTACAACCAGCGACCAGTCATTATATTACCAAGTATATTACATAGTATTACTTTTATCATTGTCATATCTGTCTTTATAAGTACCTAGTATTATGAAAATGACAATTACGGACGATCGATCGTGCTGTCAAATTCATTCTAATTTGATGTCGGTAGTCCGCGATAGTTCGAGGTCGCGAATTATAGGCAAAGTACCTGCAGTACGTACATTCGGTCAAAAAAACGGTCATTCAGCTGCGATTCTCAAAAGGGATTGTGACAGTCCATCACGAATTGGAAGCCAAGGAGCGTCGGTAGCTAAGTGGTTAGGACACGCGTTGTTGCAATCGTATGACTCGAGTTCGATCCCCGCCTTGCACCAATGCGTTTTTACTCACGTACATTTACCGGCTGCACTTATGGTGAAGAAAAATCTTCGTGAGGAAACTATTTAGCACACCGGCTGCGTAAGGGATTGTATGACAGACGGCACACCGCTCGCGTGACCTACGCAACGGACTACGCAACGTAAGCGGTGTGCCGTCTCCCATACAATCCCTTGCAATACAACCGGTGCGCGCCGGGTACCACGCGTACACGTGCTGCATACGAGGATTTGGGTCACATGGCAGTCGCTCTGTGTAAAAACTTGGTTCGACGTCAAATCCCCTAGGTTAGGAAGCCGACCCCGATATGAGTACGGGATAAGGCAGAATCAAATCTTGCAACGAACTAGAATTAAGTAGCGTAAGTACCACGATGCTAAGCCATAGCATAGCACGAAAACTTAGCCATCGAAGTGACACTGGCTGATTCTATTCTCCTTTTTACCTGTTGGCAACAAAATGCATGTATCATGATTTATGACCGAGTTGGCACCGAAATAGTAACACTACTATAATAGTCGGAATCTCTAAGGACTGTGGCATACGGAGGCACAGGATAGAGAACAGTGGAAGAATGTGGGGTATGCCTTTGCCCAACAGTGTGATTTAGACTTGGTAAATTAAAAGACAAGGGAACCTAAAAAGAAGTTATTATTTACCCGCTAAACATATTAAATTAGTCAAGTATATACAGGGTATAAATAAAATTGCTACAAATATTTTAAGGGGTGAACAAGCCCATGAAACTGAACAACTTTCCCCAAGGAATGTAGGTCTAAATATAAAAAAAAATAACAATTTGCGCCTTCCATAGAAAATTTCCGAATGACCAAGTAAATTTGTATGGAAGGAAAAAAAACATCTCCAATTTCAACCTATGTTTTTCAGGGAAAATTGTTCAGTTTCATAGGCTGATTCACGTCTTAGAATATTTTCAGCTAATATTTTTACACCTTATATTTTCTAGTCGTGAATAGACAATATATATACGTAAGTAAGTGGCTTTACTGCTCTGGCGATTCGTTTTTACAGTTTATAAATATTCTAGTTTAATTACTCGGAAATCGTATTTTAAATTTTATTTCTCTAAGATAACTAGATAGTTAAGTACTGTAAGTTTTCCTATCAGCATAACGTAGTTGGCAAAACAAGAATTTCCTAATCTATTTCATAAATATAATTTTAACGTCCTTTTAGGTAGTTACTACGTAAATTAAAATAAGTGATTAAATTTCCTGTTCGTACCTATTTTTATTACATCCATTAAACCCATCTGTTGGATGTTATTATTCTGTAAAGTTCCTCTAGGTAACGTCAACAAATAAAATGAACCTCAAAATAAGCTATTGTTCCTAGTGTGTTCAAAAATATTAACAATTATGTTGAAATCATGATACGTCATCAAAGTCTCACTGAAGTAGTTATAGAAAGCCGTGTTTTTTCCAAACTATCTTAAAGCTACATCTTAAATGTACTTCATTTACATGTTTACCTATCTTCCAATAGATCTATACCTACCTATTAATTGTTGATCAAGTAATTCCAAAAATACTTATATCATAGAACAGTTAAGATTTAAGGGATTCGCACATGTACAGATGCGACCTGTATAATTATTACAGTTTTAATGAAGGTATCCCAGGATACACCGAGTCAGACTGTTTCTGATAATTTAGTGAAGAACAGTCCCCAGTTCAAACTAACGAACATTTTACTTACAGTACCTTTTCCCATTCGGTCATATAAGTAAATGGTGACTCAGATGGCACTTTTGCTTCCAAAGTAACGATGAGTATAAATAACCTTTTAAAAGGAAAACGATATGAAAGGCTAAAGGGCACAGGTAAACGTATCACTTTCTGAAAACAGTTTTGTTGTGTATTTTCTTATTACGTAAAGGTAATCGTATTCATTGCCTACATCATAAGATCGGTTTGATGCATACAACATGCACATACGAGTTACCTACTCTGCAGACTTTTAGGAAACCAAATTTTTCACGTACGTACTCGTAGGTAGGTACTTACGAATTATTTTATAAACCCAGATTTAGCAATTTGCCAAAAAACGTAAACACGAGAGTTGATTTTGTGTAATATTTCTAACTCTACCCAATACTACTATAGCTCGTACCTACCTTTAGTTTTAGTTTAGTATTCTTTGTCTGTATATTTTCGTAAGCACCGTGAAGGTATATAAGGTGTAAAAATATTAGCTGCAATTATTTTAAGGGGTGAATCAGCCCATGAAACTGAACAACTTTCCCCAAGGAACATAGGCTGAAATATAAAAAAAAAATTGTACCACACATACAAACTGACTCAGGACTTGGTTCGTAAATTTTGCATGGGAGGTTCTAAAAATATGCTCATTTTTCGAGCTGCGTTCTTTGGGGAAAGTTGTTCAGTTTCTTGGGCTGGTTCACCCCTTAAAAGATTTGCAGCAAATTCTTTTCCACCCTGTATTAAAGAAAATGTTCGGATTCCCTAAACTAAACCGTCATCGTCTGTTTCTCTTTTCTTCGTCTGTTGAAAGAAAGGGACTTACTTTTTGGAGCTAGTTCCACCTTAAGTAAGACCATAACGCAGAGTTTCGTTCGCAACTCATGACTACATTATTTAGGTACGCATTACTGGGTTGACTTTGTCAAAGGTCGCCATACCACATTCTTGAAACAGGTTTCTGCTCAGTTTATGAATAATTTTAACCATATTATCTTGATAACAAATTAAAATATCGGTTACAAAAGACTGTATTTTAATATTAATTATATGTAATTATTGTATCGATTAACAAAATTACACGTGTATCTAATTAAAGGTTGGTTGGTTTGGTGTAATACTAGAAATAACTTAAATAGTGGTGTAGCAGGTAATTTTTCACAGTAGGCAGAGTGAGTTCGGGCAATAGTATAAAATGAGATGATAAAAAGATTTGATGGAGATATGTTAAAATGGGCAGATTATGATGTGCCTCAATATTAAAAAAAGAACAAGGTAAAGGCACTTTAAGATCAAACTCCCAAATGTTGCCTATTGATAGGAAAGTTTGAAGTTGTATTTTTTAAATTGCTCAGAATATAATGCATAGAATCAAAGAAGGGATACAGGTGTGATGTCTGTATATATGTATCAAATGAAATTGAGAATTTTCTAAAGACAGGTGTACACTAATTTCGTGGCCGGTCTGAAGATCACTATTGAGTTGAATGCTTCCATACCTATAGATGTAGTTATTACCAAGTAGTGCAAGGCAAGGCGAAGAACCATTTTCACAAGTACAAAAAGTGGTAGTTTCACCAGGTCGAGCACATTTGGTCGCTCTCCCGCGTAATGTGCAAACACTCGCGCGTCCATTACCTTTATTTGCTCTACGAAAGAGTGGTTATCTTAGTCTGTAGTCACGCTGGACACAATTTGCCCAGAAATGCGTGGAAGTGAGAATTTAGGTAAATCATCACATGAAGTGCCCGCCCACACATGTTGTAATGCTCTTACACTGTGTCTTAAAAGGTCTACGTAACTCAAACAAATGTTAGTACGATTTTAGATGATGGCAGGCAGAACGGAGCAGAACTACCGCTTAAACAGTCATTCCTTTAGAGGGTCATTTTGGAAGTTGTGTATTTCACATCATATTATAATAATATGATACCAAGACGAGAGCAATGAGCTTATCGCTTAGCTTAGCATTTCGATTGATTAGCGCGTGTAGAATCAGAAGCTTTGCTCTAATTTGGGATAGAATATATATTTTATAGTGTAAACTCTTTCCCTACAATGTGCTAATAAATCTACAAAATGTTACCCGTGTAGAAGGTACTTGTACAGATTCCTGTCATAGCTGATTGGAATCTTCAGCCACATTCTGTGACACGCCAAGTTTATTTGCATTCACCTCTGTTAATTGATTTCATGTCGACTTGGCACTTAAACGGCGTTCCGTGGTCTAAATGGACCACCCAAGTGCCGAACTAAACCCGGTGTCGTAGATTTGCTCGCACGATAAAACAAGCATTAGTATATGTAATCTTCAATCGTCATTAAAAGGTAAGAAAAATGTTTATGAAACGAGATGTTTTTGAAGTAGAAATCTAAAAAAAAAGTTGTCAAAGATATTATAAAATATTTCAGTTTTTTTCAGCAAACAGTTTACTCTTGTTTTATTCTCTCAATTTGAAAGATGAGCGTAATATTTTTCTATCGTCTTAGAACACTTCACTGTATAAAACTGAGTCATAATGACATCATCGAGCAACTTAGGTTAGTTAGTATATTTGGTCTCAAAACACAGCAACAAGAACATAATCTCTCAACATCAACGATAACGATTGTGATTGTTTTTCAATATGATAAAAGAAACTCGTGTCGAGTGATTATGCTAATCAGGCGAAACGAGGAGGAATCACTGTCAATTAAGCTGGGTTTATGACATGATTCGAACGTGACTGCGAACGATTTAAGAATCAAATTAAATATTATTCAGATTTGGACTAAATACCGCACCAGAAAATAAAGTTAAATTATAGTCGGGATTTTATTCGGGCGTTCTCAAGAAGTTTCACGTATTCGAAAACTGGACGTTCGGTGGTTTATAAAGGCCTTTTCCCGTAAAGAGCTTTTGAAAAAACCGGATAGCGTTTTAGAAAACTAACAGCGACATGCACTACCACATAAATTCCATTGCAATCAAGAACATCATAGTTTACTTGTTAAATATAGAGAGCAATCTGGTTATAAAACAGTAAAATATTGGACCCGTGATTATTCTTACGATATAAAATTCAAGAAACATTAGAAAGAAAGATAAAGAGCTATGGATAGTATTAATTTAATTTTGACGGATTGCTAAATGATTGCGTATTTTCTTGGATCCTATGTGTCTGTCATATACTAATAGTGTGGTAGGTGTGTGTTTGTTCTTGCATTAAAGATATTTACATACTTGACTATTAAAGCGTAAAACCCTGTCAAGAGACTTCTAGTGAGTATCTATTTGGTTGTCGTTAACAGATTATAGTTGCGTAATAGAAATCGTCAATAAACGTTGTAGTACCTTTATCATTTGGGGTTGTTATTCTTACGCGTTACATGTTGCCCTCCCTCAACATTGCTTTTTATGTGAATTGAACATTCGAACTCTGGGTTCATAATCCAAGGATCAGACGGTTATTTATAATTAAACACAAACAAAGCGGATTAACATTTACTGCAGATATTTTCCTACACACTTCTCAGAACAACATTGTGGTATATCACCAGTGAGTCACGCTCTCGGGTAGATACCTATTTAGTATTCAGTACTCAGGGTACGCCGCGCACTGCTACCTACTGCATCCTTAAAGACTGACCAAGAACGTGTCGGACATGTCCAATTTAGAGCTCCGTAAAATAACATAGGCAAAGCGAAACATTTTTACTTTACCTACTTTCTAAATATGTATTGTTATGTATATGTAACTGTTTCAAATGAGTTTTTCTCTAAACTTGAGATATCGAGTTGGGACGTAGATAGAATGATAAAAGGTTTATAAATTACCTCGGTACCCTAAAAATATGCGCTGTGGTTAATACATGTGAATATTTGAAATGTATGTTTCTTTGAAAGAGAAGAGGAAGGAACCAGTCTTCATTATATATGTAGGTAGGTATGTTATAAAAAGGGTAAATACCCACATACAACATTAACTTGACTTAAATTAAAGGATGCATGAATGAAAACAAACAATGTTCCGAAAATCAAGCAGGTGGAATTTACCTCAATTTTAGCACATGTGCAGAATTTCGGATTGTTTTCATAAGTATGACATCAATAAATTGACGCACAGATTGTAATCAAATTTAAATCACGTCTGAATTGTACGCAAATATAATTTGATCCAGAGAAGAATAAAAGGACTAAAAGCTTGGGTTGGACACATCAACCTGGTAACATAATATAAATTGCCATGGCTCCTGGTTGGAAGTGCATTCGCAAACTGGTGCCTACCCGTAACCTATATAATGACGAAACTAGAGTCAAATAATTTTAAATCTTTAACAAACATGTGTAATATATTTATGTTCACAACTATATTTTGTGTTTGCATACAAATATGCAGACGCAAGCGAATTAGCAAAACTAGATTCCACAGCGTTGCCCAAGCTCGGCAGTAATTACGGTGTTATTCTCATCTACGCAGACATTGAATGTGTTATACAGCAATCTACTACTGGTAAGTTTAGATAGTTACCCGCCATGATATGACTCATGTTGTGTCACACTGCGGACACGCAGACAATTTGCTTTAAATACGTCAACGTACTTTTGTCAAAAGTAGTGGTACTAGGTGTCGTCATCAGAATGTGAAGTAACAGGCTGTAGGTATGCGATTAAGATCTCACATTCTTCTTTTTCTGCCCATTGAAATCTTTCGACTTGAAGCCGAAAGAAAACCTCTCTTTCTCTAGTTTTTTTCTATCTATCATATATTTAAGCCAGTTCGGATCCTTTTAGTGAGATCTTCAGTTTCATCCTATTCCTTTCACCATTCACCCAAGTGCGAGGTTCTATGCTAAAATTAATTTAATTTCATACCGCAACTAACACCACAGGATGTTGCCCACGCGCAGATCGCACTGTTCCACTCAAGGCGTTCGAGAGCTCGAATCAATGGCCGCCATTGTAACATCTACGCGTTATTGAGCTCCATCTAGGGATCAGACCGTGAGAATCAGACTGCACTCCAGTCAAGGCTCAACTCATGAAAAGTGTTAGGTTCGCAACCTTCCTACGTACATATACATATACTAGGTACCTAAAGATTTTATATTGTATATATGAGATAGACCCACGGGTGCAATCAAATTTTGGCTGCCAATTTCTGAAATGTAAATATGATATAATCTTTCTACATCTTTCTGAAATTATTTAACATGCACAACTTAAGTACCTACGCTTCCTAATCCTTCAATACAGAGTGTTAGCTATGAAAGGACAACTACAGAGAGACACTTTCAAATTCGTTACATCCAGACTGATATTTCTGAACAAACTAACTGTATCTTTTCGATTGCCGGAATTTGTGTTCAATGAGAGTAACGATCACACACATATGGAAATATGGCTAAAGACAATACCTAGTACACGAATCGAACCCGCGACCTTCATCACAGCAGGCAGCCTGATAATTTGTAGTCTACCAATTGAGCTATCAAGCGAATTCTCGTTATATTATACGAGACAAACGTAGTGAGAAAACAACAACGACCTAAATACTTACTTCAATTGACATTTGAGCTCATAAAAATTAATCATTGAATGAAATGGAAGTAGTCCCATGGCGACTCGTTATAATTAATACAGTCATTCGAGTGTAGTACCTACTATCAGCAGCACCTCAACTTACCAGTCAAAATCGCAGAGGTCCCACATTTGTGCCCTTTTTGTCTTTTACCGGCATGTACCGGCTAGATTCTGTCCGATCCGTTCTTCACAACTCCTAAGCCCAGTCTCGCCCTAAACAACCAAAAATATTTCCTCCCACCAAGCCGTCCGGCGTAGATTTGATGGCCCGGGCACTTCTAAATTGTAATACATTATATGAACAAGGTTAAGCGAAAAAGGTTAAGCCATAAACACCCGCTTTATTAATCTTGAAACTTGTGTCCTTCCTTACCACTATTACTTGACCATCAAAAAGACAAATGTAAAATTTACTACTTTCAATAAATGATTTGAGTTTGAGTTTGAGTTGACTACCTAAAACACCTAAAGATTGATATGATGATAAAATTGGCCTTCTAAGTCGAAGGTGTTTACCGTGAACGAAGGTTTTGGCTAACAGGTGTAGTCTCCTAATTGGTAGCATAATTTAAACTCTTTCAAAAAATGCATGTGACTGGATTTTGAATTTACTTTTGTTAGGAACTTCTAGACGTACCTTTAAATCTGTCTACCTACTGTTTAATTGGTAGATATAGGTAGGTACTTAACGTATAGTAAGATATAATCTGTCATGTCGTTGATTTTAATGTATCCCGCTAATCATTGGCGCCACACACGTTGAATCTCCTCAACCATTTAAGTTGAAATTTATGACAATTATTAATTGTGTGGGCTAAAAAATATAAGAAACTAGCAGGCTGTCTTACAGGTTAGCTACGGAAATAAGAAGGCCATTGAATTTCGGGTGAAACTACCGGCTTTAACAATTTTACTCCTGTTCGATACCTTCAATACGTACTCGTAAGCATAGGTAATGTGGTAGAGTTTTATAGGTTAGGTAGTTTAAAATTCACTGCGGAATATTTTCCATAGGTGAGTATTTAAGTACTATCAACAGTTTACCGGTAGCAGCGGGTAAAATGAGCTGCCTATGTAATGTTACTTTATAAGTAAGTATTTCATTATTAGAAAATGTAATTTCTCACTTTAAAATAAACATGTCATGTTCATCAAACCCATGTTTAATGTTTGACATAACAGTAGGTACGGTGCTTTTCGCAGCGCAGCGCTAAAATAAGGCGAGGAACACACTTGACACACGACGGAGCGCAAAAATATCGCAGCGGTCTGTTAGATCTATATTCATACTAAAACCGCTCAACCGCTGTTGACGTAGCGCTATCGCAGTGTCATCCGTCGAGTGCGGTTTTAGTATGGGGAGTGACGTTTCTAGTATGGATCTGACAGACCGCTGCGATATTTTTACGCTCCGTCGTACGTCAAGTGTATTCCTCGCCAACTCATCCGTAACGCAGCGGTCTCGTTTCGTCGAGAGTGGTTTTAGTATGGATATTGACGTATGAATACTCCAGTATGAATCTGACAGACAGCTGCGTTACGATTCGTGATTTTAGCACTCCGTAGTGCCTTTAAGTGTAAGAAAGGCCTTAGATATTGTACATAATAATGACGTCATGTAGGTATATTTGTACTGTTAACACAGTTGTTATTTTTCAATGGTATATTTGAAGGTCTGACCTATTGAACAGCCGTGAAACAATCGGAGGTTTATGTGTTAGGCACTTGCTAGTAGGTAGCATGTAACAATAGCCCCTTAATAATAAATGGTTTCCTATGAACCTATTTTTAAGCTTGAAGTTAAAATACCTACTTATTACGTGTAATATCAATGAACTAATATTATTATGGAACAGAGGAGATCATTATACCAACCCGTATTATAAGGCAAAAATAATTTGATCGAGATTTGTAACAAGAATAACTACTTATTACGAGTTATAAGAGTGACTCCAATTTTCTACACTAATATTATAAAGAGGAAAACTTTGTTTGTTTGTTTGGTTGTAATGAATAGGCTCAAAAACTACTGGACCGATTTTCAAAATTCTTTCACCATTCGAAAGCTACATTATCCACGAGTAACATAATTTTATTTTGGAAAAAATAGGGTTCCGTAAGATATTTGGATTTTTCGGACACAAACTGAAAAAAATCAACCAAAGAAGTTACTTATTTTGCGTCCGCTGCCTAAACTACAAAAGATAGAACCATAAAATGTTATAATTAATTGTAGATCTTATAAATATCTACATAAAAATCCGCGGCGCAATATACCTATCTATGTCGAGTGAGGCACAACAACATTTACATTTAAAAATTTATTTATTTAAAAATATTGATTTTTTTTGGACTACATTTAAATGCGTTTATTTTACTCATGCTATTAATCCTTATCAAAATTAATTATTCCATCAATAAGTACAGTTTACGTTGATAATATTTGGTCTTCGAATGATTACAATTGGACGTTTGGTTTTGAAGTAGTGGTGAAATTAAAATATTACGATTTCTGCTACACGGCCCGTTGCGAAAGAAAGCTAACATTTGATTGAAAACCGAAATCAGCTGCAACTGGCGACACGGGGGTTAACGGAAGCTTACCCAGCGCCAAAATGGGGGGTTTAGGGGGGCTTGCTCCCCTTAGGGAAAAATGTTAGTAAACATGTGGCTGCAAATCGACACCGGCTGCAACCGGCGACACGGGGGTTAACGGAAGCTCACCCAGTGCCGACACGGGAGTTGAGTGGGGCTTGGCCCCCTTCGAGAAAAAGAGAAAGCAAAAATTGGTTTTGGAAATGAAACCAGCAGCGAGCGTCGACGGAATATAAAAATAATAGGAAACGTTTACCAAGGTCCGATAATTTCATCTGTTGTGGAAGTGTAATTAATTATTTTTGACCTGTTTTATTTTCCAAGCCGTCGTCAAAATCTAACAAACCTTAAACGTACCGCAGTTTTTATTTAAATCCTTTTATTTATTTTATTTGTTTGGTGAATCTCATTTTTTACCAATAGGTATTACTTTATTTATTACAAGTTTCACTAAGTCGCGGGTGAAACCGCGGGGCGGGCAGCTAGTTAAGTAATATTTTTACGGTTCGGTTGTTTATCTGGGCTACATAGTAACCTTTTTTAAGTTTAGTTACTTAATTGTGTACTGACGACTTAATTAAATGTTAAAAGATCTGGAGGAGTACACAAAACTTCAGGAAATAGTAAAAAATAATAATTTAGGATTCTGTACCAAAGCGTCAAAATGGGACCCTAATACAGCTAATCGTGACATACGACATACCGTATCGGCGACTTGTAATTTGGCTTTTTGGCTGTCAAAAACTATGGGCAGCAAGAATATAGGGATTTTTTTAAGCATTGGAAAAGCTGAAAGAAAGGATGTAGCTCCATCCATTAATCTCAAATCAGCGCCTCATAGTTACAAATTAATCAGCATCATAATCAAATTAATTAGAGTTGCCAGATGGCGAAAAGCGAAAATGTCCAGTTTTCGCATAATTTTAATGATTGCATATAAACAACCACTCGTTGGATCAAATTGTTTTAAATTCAGCGTAAGTATAAACAAGTAAAAGAAGCAGAATCACAAAAAACAGACTCCAATATTTCAGGCATAGCTTTGTTGGTGTCCCTGCCCGCCTGGCAACCCTAAGCTCATAATCTTCGGAGAAGAATACGCTTCCTCGGTTCACAATCGGCCCACTGTCTGCGCGCTGTCAAACAGTACGGTATTTGGGTCGATGACACCAAAACGCAGTGTTTCGGTAACCGTTGCGCGATAGCCTGCCGCAGTTCCAATTCCAACGGATTCTCTTTTTTCAAAGTCTTGATTAGGTAATCTGTTCCTGGTAACCGCATTGTGATTATTTTAAACTGACTATGTTATGTTGGTGTAGGCTCTGCATACTCACACACTGCATAGTCTCAAATATGTCAATGTAGATTTTTGCAATGCCAAGTCTTATCAATGATTCGTTGATTTTTTTTTTTGCAGTTCACGTCAGGTATTGTTATCTATGAATTAGTTATTAGGCATTAAGTTTGAAAAATACACTTATAAAGTAGCAGGTGCTTTCAAAATCTCATAGTATCCTCGTCATAAGAGGCAATATTTAAAAAGATTTTATTTCAATCTAGGATAATATGAATGGAAGTGATTAATGAATAGTGAAGAGAGACGGGAAAATCAATGTTTTGCACGTACCTTTTGTCCATGTGTCAAATTCACACGGGAATCTGAACAGCATGTTACCGGCAGTCCTAGGTGCTTAACCTTAGCATAGAGACTAAATATAGACAGGTATGGCCTTAGTCTAATTATGTACAGTGATAGTACTAAATCGCTGTGGCGGCTTTTAGGTAGTTATAGTTAGGTGGATTTCCTTACTAATCTATTAAGTGGGTACCATAAAAAGATCGAAAGCCGAGATGGGTACCAACCGCAATCACATCAAATTACACCGTCCCTTACACCCTGTATATTTAAGAGTTAGAAGAGAATACCGGGCGCCATCTCTGTCTACAGTTCTTTTGTTAACAAATCGGCGAAGTTACTCGTGTCACCTCATGTTTTTAAACGTAAAATAAAGGAAACGTAGAACATTAATTTACGTTGCAGGATTTTTTGATACAAGTGCAAACGCGCATATATATGTGTTAATACACTATTCGTGTATTATATATATATATATATATATATATATATATATGTACTACACTACGTACACAAGCTCTTTCGAAATGCACCAGGTTACGTCACGCTTTCTTGTTAACACTCAGATGCAAATAGAGACGTACACCGTACAGATAATTGATACATGAATGCAGCAAGTCGTCGTCAACTCACAGAATACTAAAGTAATCACATCGTCATGTCACAGAATATACAGGATGTAAAAAAATTTGCTGCAAATATTTTAATAACTTATATGCACGACATGTTTAGGTAGACAAAAAGCTCTTCATTTTTTTCGTATGGGACACCGAGATCAGCAAGAAATATTGCTCGATTATCGATACGAAGTTGACAGGTTGGTAGGGAATACCCATATCTGAAATATGTCATATTTCTTTATGATTTGTGTTTTTGCACGACGTTGGTTAGTTATGATGTAATATGTATGTATTCAAACCACCGCAAAACTTTCCCTAGGGCGTAGTCCACTGACCAGAATTATCTCATATCCTAAATTAAAAAAAAAAATATTTCGATCCAGCTAGGTAGATTAGTTTTCAATTCGGATTTATTTCACAGGAAATTTAGTTCTACAGTCGGAACTTGCATTCAAACATCCAGTTCCTACTTACGATTACGATAGGTACGTAATTTAAGAAACATGCAACTTAAGTGCACAATAAACAACTGTCTTATAACTTTGGATTAAATGTTATTTATCATTTTATAGTTCCATTTTCATATTTATTTTCTAGCGTTTTACGGAGTACCTACCTACATAGATTGCGTGATGATACGAATACGAGTACACTGAAAATTGTAGATTGACGGGATTTAGTAAACAAGCATGTACTGAACACAAGTGAAAGAAGTAGTTTCCCGTCAGTTATCTGTAGCGTAAGCTCATACTCATGCCAATAAACATACCAATACGTGCGTGCAACTCGTAAAACGTGAGTATTTTTCTTAAATTGTGGGTTCCGGGGCGGGACGTTTGTAAGTATCCTACAAAATGGTGTTGCTTCGTGCCTTGTAACAGCCATGAAGTGCCCAATCTGCAGCAAATAAAGCAACCACCAAAATTACAGGTCTTGGCATTGTTTTCTCTTGCAAAACCAACAAATTATTTATCTCCATACCGCCGACCATTATGCCACATCAAGCCGTCGCTTCGATTACGAAAGTTGGCACTTAGGACGCGCACGCGCCGTTTTGTAATTGAATTTTGTAAGCTCGCTTACTTTGATTTTATCCTCAGTAAAATTTCGGATAATTTAGGTAGTCTTTTCTCTTATAGCGCAGTGTATTGGGATCATAAAATCTTGACGGGTGCACGAAATCTTATAAAATCTCGTTTCGTTCTAACGGGGCGATCCTGAGTATTTCAGGGTTAAAAATGCCTCATTTCTATCGTGTCAGCCACGGACATGGGACACCAAGATGGCAAAAGACTCGTTGAATGCTAATTGCGTTAAAAAAGTTAATAATGCTATTGGACGTTTAGGCTTCACAGGTATGGAACCAAGACAGCTCGCGTATTCATATTATTATATAGTATACGTATATATAATTCCTATTCTAGACGACTTTCATTGGTAACCAGGTCTCAGCCAGTTCCAGTTAGTATTTTGATGATACTCGTAATAATGATAATGTTACCAATACCCATCGATGGAATATTGCTACAGGAATAATAAAGCGCACAAATTGGCCCTATAAAACACCTTTGTCGGTGGAGCAGTCAAGATTTTTTCTTACTTTTATTGCCAACCTTACTCGCGTTACCCGAAGTGCCCACGGTATTATTCAATTACGTTTTATGGTTACCAAGTGGCAACACCGCTGGTAGAAATTGCACTTTGATTTATCGCCTCGTTTATTTCAGTATATTATTATGGTAACCCTATAGTGATAGGTTACGGTTATTTTGCTACAAATGAATTTCTTAATACTTATGAAAATTTATTGCATTTTCCTCGATTTTCAACAGTAGCCAAAGTGTGGCGAAGGCGTATCTAGGTTTATGACCTACCTTTATTTTAGTCCAATGAATGCGTATCGCACCTGGTCATCAGTGTCGGAGGTCCAGGTTAGTGTTGCTCTAAACTGCTAATGAAGGTCACAGATTCGTTTTGAAACAGACTGCAGCAGAGCGGTCCTAAAACAATCACAACTGTATGTCGCAACAGCCTGCAGCCATCTGTTGTCTCCTGATTCCAAATATTACGCCTACCGAATGTCATGCTGTGGATATTGGCTTATTGGGTGGATCGCACACTTAACGCACGACGGACTGCTAAAATATCGCAGCGTTCTGTCAGATCCATAGGTACTAGAAATGTCAATCCCCATGCTAAAACCGTTATCAAAGTATTTATCGGCAAGTAAGTTATCTAAGCAAAACACTATATTGCAAATTAATTATCGTCATCGATTCTGGCCATCCCTTATTATGTAACTGTGTTGAAAACCAGTCTATGTATGCCTTGTAAATATTTACAAAGTAGGTAGTACAAAATTGTTTGCTTTGCTTGTCGATGATGTTACGAAGTCGAAAAACTCTGATATCAACATTCAGTTGCTACAAAAATCATAGTTATATCCCTCGATCGTAATATCAAAGCCTGTAGGTAACTGTATTAATAAGTAGATTCAAATGAATTGACAATAATTAATAATGACCAGCTGGTGGACCCCGGTTTCGTTCAATATTTGTTTTTTTAGGTCTCAATAGATAGGGTTAGTAGTAAAAAACTACTCAAAACGGGTGAAAAAGTTTTCAAGAAAATGGAACTTACAATGATCGATTTATATCACCCCCTTAATAAATACGAAAATTTAGGATAACATTGTTGTAGCCGTTTCCGAGATCCTGATTGTAAGTATAGAGTGGGTCTCGCTTATGACGAGAGATTGGGAAAACCCTGCATAAATATGTCGAGATGTAAAGCTGAAGTGTCAATGAAATATGACAGCTTATTTCTACTCGCGCAGAAAATCTTTGATGTCATATTCTAACAGTCTGAAATTCCACAACTCAAATGGAATTTTATTCGACATTTGTGTTCAAATATTTCCTATATCTGTGCCCATACGTACTGCTTGTTGCTAACATACTGTGTGAGATTATAATATAGTTGTACCAGATGTCCTGCTGACTGTGAATAGGATGACGTCATCGGAATTCGTATTAGTTCTTTTGAATACAAAGCAGCAACATCTCAAGAATCCGTTTTCCTGCTAATATACGACTTTTACTAACCTTTAGTTGCCCATTGTTAGACACAGACTGCAACTCATTTGTTGATTCCATCGATACTGATTCAGGAACCACAAACTACAGCAACTCATTTGTGGTATGGTAGGTACTAAATGTTATAATTTGTCTCAGACATTGTATTTCATTCGTACAATCAACCACAAGCGAGTAAACAACTTCGCGTACAGGATCTTATCACGTAACCGTAAAGTTCAAATTACTTAAAATCGAATGTGCTGTCTCTACACAAGCGACGAGCCCTATCCGCACTTGTGTGCATCTAACTTCTTGTGGGCTAAGGCTATGGAAAGATCCCTCATCTGATCTGTCGTTCATGCTGTATGCCTACTTTATTCTTCAATTTTATTTAATTTCGGCACAGAATGTATAACAGTACTAGGATTGCAGTAAACCAGTATAAAAGGCAAGTCAAAATAAAACCGCAGTGGTGGCGCTGGGGGCTGTCATAGATCAGCCGACAAAAGCTTGCGCGTATGGTGGTGTGGTGTGTATGGTGGCGTGGCGTGTATGGTGGCGTGGCTAGGAATGCGTGCGAGATTTGAATGTTAAATTGTCATTTAGTTCTGTTAAAGGCAAAGACGACACTTGTATTTTAATGTGTTCCTGGTAGGGCTCGTCGTAAACATGGGGGTCTGTTGCCTTTGTTCGCACATAAAATGTTTAGTTGATAGGTTTATGGCTTGAATTTGTATACTTCTTTCATGTTCAGTTCATCTACTATGATGATGGTTAAGTATAGTATAGCACAAAGTCTGAAGTGAGATTATTCCATGCTTAGAATTGTTGTCTATGCTACGAGTCACTTTAAAGTTATTAATCAGAATGATATTAACTAAATAATAACAAAAATAAACATTATAAAAATGAAAACATTATGCCACCATTGTAATTCGACATAGTAGGTACCTGTACAGCAATGGTTCATAAAATTAAACTGCACAAAGAAAGTTTAAATGGACTGTATTAAAAATCAAAGATACGAGTAACAATGGCTTACACGCAGTCTCAGAAAATAATAATGGCGACGATCTACTTTAACTGGATGTGACATCATACAATAATGTTGCCAATTATATCTAATGTTCTATTAAGAATCGAACAGTACCAGCGCTTCTAGTATTGCCAACTTAAACAAAAGACGTTATTTCTGTGTAGGCGAGGCACTGGCTTCTGCATCTGCTGTGTTTATGAAACTCAATATAATTTGTACTTCAGTTCTCACAATAAACTATTCGTGAACGAATTCAGTTGTGCTGGGGTATTCAAATGTTTGTAGAAGTATAACAGCCGAACACAAACCAACAAAAACATGCCGTATTTGGCTATGCACTACTCGATACTGCCAGAGAACAGTGAACTCTACAGGGTGTTACTAGTCTGCGATGGTTGGTGCCTATAACTAACTTAAACAATAATTGTCTACTAAATTCATTTAATTGTTCCTTACAAGCATACCTATGCAGCCCGTAGCTTTAAATTTGGAATTTACTTTAATTTCATACGAAGATTTTTAATGCAGTGATTCTCTTTTTTATCGTGCTGGTGAGCTGACTTGTCTCTAAGTAATAAAGTCATTTTAGGGAGTTTAAATTAACCTGCCCTACCCTAAAGCAAAACATGATTTTACTTTACATGTCTAAATAGGCGCTTTTCGCTACACCATGTACTGTAGAGCACAGTTATACAAAACTAAGGTCACACGACATAGTTGACATTCATTTTTCTCAAGTAACTGTGCCCGTCAGAGTGCATTGTGGACCCTCGTGGCATTTGACGGTCGACAGTCGACACATATTGCCCTAATGTTAACAGGGTTGCCGACTCTCTGGAATTTATCTGCGTTAGTACCTCTGTAACCTTTATAAAGATCATTAAATGTCGCATATCCGGAAAATTTGACCTACATCAATCCCCAGAGCAAGCCGACTTCCAACCTGGGCTTTCTACGACCGACCACCTGCACGCTAATTGCGTGCAGCTCATTGAAAAACACCAAGATTTTAATATATCTCTACCTTGCCTTTGTAGACTACTCAAAGGCCTTTGATAGTTTACAACACGAAACAGATCAGACCTGTGTAGATATATTACAATTACTTATATATGTATACCAATCTCGCAAGATTGGGTACCTCAAGGCGGGTCTTGTCGCAGAGGTAGACCCTGAAAAAGATGGCGTGACGATCTCGAAGCCTATTTAAAAGATTGGACCGAGGTTGCACAGGACTGCAATAAGTGGAAGACCGCGGGGGAGGCCTTTACCCTGCAGTGGGAATAGTACCGGTACCATAAAACTAGAAAGCACAGGTCAATCGTTTAAAATTAGTAAGTTCGTCAAACAAGGCGACCCCCCCAAAACTGTCCTCCAGCGCGCTAGAGGAAGTTTTCCAAACGCTTGCAGATTAACGCTCTTGCCTGGGAAGAGCGAGATGTTGACATTGGTTTGTTTCGCTGATGACATAAAGCGTCAGAAATGCTGCAAGAAATGAGCACTCCGAGACTAATGATGAATATGTCAAAGACCCAGCTACACGGTGATGGTGAAAGTCGGGAGAATGGAATATGTCGATGAGTATTTATATTTGGCCCAAATAGTTTCTGCCCAGGCACGTCAAGATAAAGAAGTTGCTCGACGCACCGAAAATGCCAGGATGCCTATTGGTCTATGAAAGAACACATGAAGAGCGTCTTACCAATTTCGCTCAAGCGAAAACTTATGGACTATGGAGTACGCATTCTCCCAATCCTGACATATGGTGCTCAGATTTGGTCTTTGGCGGAAGCTTAAAGGGTCCTGTCTCAAGATTTGTCAGCGAGCCATGGAACGCAGTATGTTAGACCTCAAGCTGGCTGATCGGGTTAGAAATGCTATACTGCGTTCAAGGACATACAATTCTTACGCTGCTAATACAACAGTCAAGCTTAAATTTGACTGGGCCGGTCAGGTTTGTCGTATGATAGAAGAACTGTGGGCAAAAGTATCAACTTTGTGACAACCACCCACAACGAAACGACACCGCGGAGGACCGGGTTGTAGCTGGCGAGACGAGCTAGACGCCTTTATCAAAGATTAGTACTTGGAAGCCCAAAGCAGAGCGGAGTGAAAAGAGAAGAGGGAGGCCTTTGCCCGACAGTGGGGCAATAAAGGCTAACCAAGATAAGATAAGGTTACAGAACTGTTTTTGCTGTTTGACTTAACTTGACTTTACACTTCGATGTAACTGATATAATGTAATAATTTCACCTCAGAAGAAACTTGCTCTATCGGACAATAAAAAGCTTACCCCAGATTTTCAGTCGTCAGTCACGTATGGACAACAGTTATTTTACAAACAGTCAAGTGTCTAGTCCTATGGTCAAGTCAAACTCATTAAATAGCCCTTGAAACCAAGCCTGCCAGCGATTGAAAAGTAAAGAACAGTGATGATCGCTTGTTTACTGGCCAATAACAGCTTCTGCGTCTTCCGAGGCGAGCATTGGATTACAAAAGTTAGGCTTATCGCGTATCATCGTTTTTCCAACAGATAAATACAGATAGATAGTTGCGTAACTGTGTTTTTGCTATTGTCATCGGGCCTTCTTTTAAGGCACCTCCTTTGTCCGAAGGTCGGCTTAAAAATACAACAGAGATGATAGTTATCTGCGCTTGCGGCGCTGTCGGCGCGGGCGGCGGAGTGGACACAATGATATAGCTCTCTGTTTGATATACCCAATATCTGGGATGTTTATTACTTCATCGGATTATTGTTAAGTATCTTTATCTAATGGCCGGAATGAAACAACAGTTTTTTTATTGTAACCAACTACAAAAAATTTAAATATGTGTGTTCGACCCGAATATATAGTAGGTAATACGATGATAAAATATTATATTGTGTAATTTCTTCATTCATGTGCTTTTATGTTGTACATGTAGATCAAAAAATTAACGTAGAGGAAGAGTATTTAGGTAAAATTACTTACAAAGATTAAAAATCCACCTAATGTAACTTTCCCTAAGGAACATAGGTTGTGTGTGTTTGATGACGATAATACATCAGGGGTTGAGTAGGTAATTATATATGAAGCTATAAAAAGTTTCAGTACTTTTTTCACTTTATTCTGAAGCGGGTTTCACTTTTAAAACTACGGATTGTTTATGTAATGATTTGTGTTAATGTAGAGAGAGTTTATCGGTTTATCAAAATACACTTGTAGGTATTTGTGAAGAAGTTACAAATCAACGCGTAAAATCTACTCAGCTTGTTGGAATAGAATCAGTTTTCCATATGTTTCAAAAGTCAATAGACAATAACTATCCCTGTAATCGCTAAAGATTTATGCGATCTTACTAATTTCATAATACCAATATTTACTACCGAACTAAGTTTTATGGCTGTTTTATACTCGTCACGTAACCGTCTCAGGCTGCCCAAGGCCCAGCTGATGTGATTTATATGTACGTTTTTTAACAACGTAAGCTAATGCAATTTTGTGTCAATTTTATGCTTCAAATTATCCCTATCCCTATCTTCAAATTATGCGTTTTGCTGTAAAATTATGGGGGATTGCACACTTGACGCACGACGGAGCGCAAAAATATCGCAGCGGTCTGTCAGATCCATACTAGAAATGTCCCCCGATGTCCGTATATTCCCCACCCGATCAGGGCCCTTGTGGTAAGAGACGGGTGTGGCGATACAAGTCAGCAGATTGGGATGAAATGCGCCACTTCTTTGCTTCGTATCCTTGGAAGGCCTGCTTTTCTACAGGAGAATCGTCGAGCTGCGCAGTTGCTATAACGGAAGTTTTGCGTCAAGGTATGGAGTATTTTATACCGTACTCCGACATTCCTACCGGTAGCAAAGCTCGCCCATGGTTCAATGCAGACTGTAACCGCGCAGAAGCGTCTAAACAGACTGCTTTCCTAGCCTGGGCTGATGCTCGACTGCGCAAAGCTCCGAATACTCGAGACCTGAAGAAAGCCTATAACAAGGCCTCTAAATTAAGCAAGAAGGAGCTACGCAGAACACGCTTCAGGCACATCAGTAGCGTAGGCGCTAAGCTTGCCTCATATCCAGCTGGAAGTAAGGCATTCTGGTCTCTTGCAAAGGCAGTTGAGACCAACTTCTGTCAGCCTACTTTACCGCCGCTGCAGAAACCTGACGGTTCACTTGCCCACACTGCAGAGGAAAAAGCGAATCTCTTTGCCTACCTCTTTGCAGAAAACTCGCGTCTTGACGCCGCAGGTACTATTCCACCAACTTTACCTCGAGTAGACTGCTCTATGCCGGCCGTCTGTATTCACCAAAAAGAGGTACTTAAAGTCCTGCGGAATCTAGATGTAAACAAAGCAAGCGGACCTGACGGTATCCCTGCAATTGTTCTGCGAAACTGTGCGCCTGAGTTGTCTCCGATATTAACACGTCTGTTCCGACTGTCACTAGAGACTGGCGTGGTTCCCGAATCGTGGAAGCTTGCAAACGTGCAACCTGTGCCCAAAAAAGGAAGCCGAGCTGACCCTGCGAATTATAGGCCCATATCGGTCACCTCCATACTCTGCAAGACTATGGAGCGTGTACTAAATAACAGACTCCTGGGCTACCTCGAGGACAACGATCTTCTGAGCGATCGCCAATACGGATTTCGTCCTGGGCGATCCACAGGTGATCTCCTCGTGCATGCCACCCACCTATGGAGCGAGGCTATCGAGAGAAATGGCGAAGCCCTCGCTGTGTCTCTGGATATCTCAAAGGCATTTGACAGGGTCTGGCACGCAAGCCTTATTAGCAAGCTGCCCGCCTACGGACTACCTGCTGATCTTTGCAACTGGATCTCTGACTTCCTGAGGGGACGGTCGATACGAGTGGTCCTAGAGGGCCGCTCCTCGGACCAACAGGCCATAGATGCTGGAGTCCCTCAAGGATCAGTTCTGTCTGCAACACTATTTCTGCTGCATATCAACGACATGCTGACGCCCGACACCTTTGGGTACGCAGATGATAGCACGGTTGTTGACAGATACCTGTCCGGTGCAAAGGCCAGCAGTGAAACCACCCAGTCTTGTCGAGAGTCCATAGTCCAACATCTGAACTCTTCACTAAGGGCAATATCCGAGTGGGGTGATGCCAATTTAGTGAAGTATAATGCAACAAAGACACAGGCTTGTCTATTCTCGACTAAACGGAGTCCCTTCACACTTACTCCGACTTTCCGAGATGTATCCATACCGATATCTGACCACCTTGATCTTCTTGGCATGACCCTTATGTCAGACCTGAACTTTGGACGCTACATAGAATCTTTGGCCACGACTGCAGCAAAAAAGCTTGGTATCCTCTCAAAGGTTAGGCGCTACTTTGCACCAGAACAGCTTCTACAACTATATCAAGCTCAAGTTCGATCTTGCATGGAGTATTGCTGCCACCTTTGGGATGGATCTGCCAAATACCAACTGGCCGCCTTAGACTCCATTGAAAAACGCGCCAAGAAGCTCATAGCAGACGAAGCACTGGTTGAGACTAAGTTGCAGAGCCTTGAGCACCGTCGTAAAGTAGCATGCATGTCGGTATTCTATAGGATACATTTCGGAGAGTGTGCTCAATCACTCCACGACCTGATACCCCCTTCCCCATTCCATCTCCGGGGATCGAGGCGCCGACTGGGGTTCCACCCTTATGTTGTAGATATACCTCTGATCCGCACTAAGCGTTTCGCTTTAACTTTTATCATGCGCACGGCTAAAGAGTGGAATTCCCTGCCGGCGGATCTTTTTCCGGAACAATATAACTTGGGCCTTTTTAAGGCAAGAGTGAATAGGCATTATCTAGGCAAGCATGTACCATCTTCGTCTGCATCTCCACTTACCACCAGGTGAGATGGCAGACAAATGCGGGCCTATTACATATAAAAAAAAAAAAAAAAAAAAAAGTCAATCCCCATACTTAAACCGCTCAACCGCTGTCGACGCAGCGCTATCGCAGTGTCGTCCATCGAGTGCGATCCACCTTACACGGAACTTAAATTCTATTGATCCCGATTTATTTATTGTCTTACTCTCGGAACCGTCTTTCATTTAAGCACGTTGCTTTACTATAATACCTTCTACACTAAATACAATGGTTCATACCATAATGCAAATACTCGTACTAAAGACCTCTTGATGAATACAAAACGATGGCGATCACTGTGGCGTTGTATCAGCTGTATGTGGGCGGTAATAAAAGTAAGGTCTATTTGAGGTCAAAAAACCTGGGTCATGGACACGTCGTACCTATTTCGTATTCGCTGCTCTTGATATTCGATGTTGTCTGATTTATTAGTTTAAACTAAATATACCTATGTAGTTGGAAGTCGTTTCGACAGTTTTAATGTATAAAAGGTATCTAAAGTATAAAAATTACTTTGTTGTCATATTTATGGTTCTGCACCTTAATAATTTGTTGTGAAATAATATGACAGGTCTATCCTTGGTTTTTTAATTTAGCCATTATGGCTGTGAGATTTGATTTGTTTAGCATACGTAACGGTTACTGTATAATGCGGGTAGTTTCATTATGTATGTATGTACATCTAGTAATGTCTGAACCCATGAGACTACATAATGAATTTACCTATGTGTAATTTATTATCTATTTGGATATTATTTATTTGCATTTTCTTATTTAATGTTTTATTTAATTTCTTTCTCTGTGAAATATATAATGTAACTACATTGTATAATATTTCTACACGAATTATCTGAAACGACCCCTTAATAATGGTCAGCCGTGGCGATACCGACCGTGTTTTTATGACTATTAACGCTCTGCCTACCCCGCATGGGATGAAGGGGTGATGTCTGTATGTATAATATTATGTCTATTAACAGAGAAGTCCCGCTGATTACTAAGAGCAGCGTCGCGGGTGATCCAAACCGTGCGTGCTGTATATGGTTTCAAACAGCGATCAGAACTAAACTTGTAATTTGTGGGTATTTATCTACTTGTAGTAGGCGGGTATCTGTCGATACAAACCTGAGTAAACAGTCGCTTAGGGAACAATACTTGCTGAGCTACTTGCCTTATTTCGTATATGCTAAAAAAATCATACATACATACATATATCACGCCTTTATCCCTTGCGGGGTAGGCAGAGCGATAGTAGCCGTAAGAATACAACCACTATTGCCACGTCTGACATTTTTGAAGATTGTTTTCGAAGGTTGTTTCAGAAAACATGTGTATTACTATAGTGACAGATTGTCAGCCTGTCGCCTAAAAATTGTAATACACCAATACTCTCGAGTCCCTTAGTCGCCTCTTACGACACCCGCAGGAAGGATGTGGGGTGATGCTATTCTAAGCCGGCATCACACGGTACAAAACGGTACGTACGGTACGGTAAAAAAATCATATCCGAAATTATTACCAACTTCATAGGAGAAGCAAATAATGCATTCGATTAATCATAACTTTTCAGACACGCTTCCCCTGCAGTATCTACTCCTCGCTTTGAACCGAAATATCTCGCCGAAATGTTACTGAATTTTCATTCAAAAACAACCATTCACCTGGCATAATAAAATCAATGTTTGCGACGTAACATATTTACCTCCCGGCACGGGGAACGTAAACAGTCAAGTTAAAGGGCTTTGTTCTGTTCAGTTGACAGAAAGTAATTGCGTACAACATGAATCCCTGGTAAGCTTAATGGTCGATAAAGATTAAAAAATAGATACCTCACCGGGAGGAGGCATGAATTAACGTGCCCATGAAATAATGGCCTTGTCTTGTGGTGCCTTATTAGATCGAAATATGAAAAAATTAGGACCTTCCATGAAGCCGACGAAGTTAAAGTAGACACTTTTTCGTCTCTTGTTTCTTGAGGAATAGGTGTTCCGTTCGATATTACCTATAGGCTAGTTTAACCCTTGACAGATGTTTAGCTAGATTTTCGTATTGACGTTAGTAGGTAGGTATATCAGTATAAATTACGATGGCGGGCATTAAGTATCAGCTTATAAACGTATGACCGCCTGATCTCAATTTACTTGCAGGTCCATGACACCGTCCAATAAGCATAACTCCTGACTTTGCCCGCATACTTAAAAGGAATCAAAAATGAGATGTGTAATGGTTTTGAGTGTTTTTTTACACATACTTTTTTGCCCCTATTTAGGCTTAAAAATTGGTAAAGGCTGAAACACGTTATTTCTGTGTTTGTAAGTTTGAAAAAGGAATATGGAGAAGGCTAAAAGCCTAACCCTCTTGATCAGTTTCATGGGCTGGTTCATTCCGTGAAAGTAAGTTTGGACTTTTCCTAACATCCTGTATATGTACGGGTAAATGGACGAATTTTCAGATTTTGAAGAGGTATGACTAGACTCATTTATGTACCTCAGTTTTGTCGACCTATAGGTATTTACAGACATTGAACAAAACTTTTGGTAATAAGTGTAATTATATAAAACAACCCAAATTAGCTTACTATTTTTAGGATATTTTATAAATGTGACCAATGTTTCGAGGGTAAAGTATCTTTCTTTCCTTTTAAGAGTTTAATCCAGTTTGACTTACTTTTAAGTACAAAACTTTTACTTTAATGTGGCTTATATTAAAGTAAAAGTTTTTAAAAATAAAAATGGATAACTAGATTATAGCTAATAGCTCTTTGTTTATCATGATTCATAGCATACTACTACAGTATCACACTGTTATCATTCGGCGGTTTTCATATGCCCGCATGATTTTTAGGACTTTTGCCGAATCCGTAATTTTAGAAAAGAAGTTTAGGAAACCTCATACTAGAACGAACGTGACATTGTTATTCCTGTGTCAAAAGCTGTTATTTGTAAATGTCAGGAACCGCAATATCGTCCGGTGCTATGTGTTCATTTTGCCTCCTGTGGTAACTTGATACTTGTGTACTCATCTATCTATAACTTCTTAATTAGAAACGAAAAATAGTAAGTCAAAGTACTAACAAGGATATTTATCATTTATTTCACTGGTTTACTTAGTATTCAAAATGTACAGATTAGTCCGAGAGTGAGTGAATTGAAGTGGAAAATATGTGATGTGCCGGATTTCATCTCTAAATTGTATTTTAACATCGTTTGTTAGGTGGATCGCACACTCCATGCACGACGGACCGCTAAAATATCGCAGCGGTATGTCAGATCCATACTAGAAATGTCAATCCTCATACTATAACCGCTCAACCACACTCGACGAAACGCTATCGCAGCGTCGTCAGTCGAGTGCGGTTTTAGTATGAGGATTGACATTTCTAATTATGGATCTGACAGACCGCTGCGATGTTTTGGCGGTCCATCGTGCGTTAAGCGTGCGATCCGCCTCACTACCCAGCTTACCCAGTGATCCAAAATGGATACATAATAAAATAATAATGAAATAAAGATGGAATGAATAATAATTTTTTCAGCTTTGCCTAATTTGGTTTCTCTTACATTTTGTCAGAAAAAGGACGCAAATTCTTATTTTTATTTTACTAACGTCAGAAAGAAAAAGCAACTATACTCGATATCGTAGCGTCTGTATTCTGTCAAGTTAACCCTTCTCTCTCTCTTAAAATAAACGAACAATGTTATGTTACGTTAGTTTTTTGGTATGTTTGATTAATTAAAAAAAAAAAGAGCTATCAAATATCCACTAAGCTGATGTTAAGTAAAAATTAACCGACCTCATAATAGAGGACTATAACAGTTTCAACACTTAACCATTCATTTGAAAATTATTTTAGCAGTTTCAAATGGACGTAGAATAGGCCCGTTTATTAGAATTTGTAATGGATTTGATAAATGATATCCTTTCCTCTATTAAGTCGGCTAAAACATCTGTTCGATTTCGGTCAATGGATGGCATTTAGGGTTTGTGCCGATGCCCATTGCAGGGCGCAGGCGTGCTCGCGCGGACACCAAATTAGAAAGCAGTTTTTATTAATAGGATTTGTTTATTATAACTAAGTAAACATTGATTTTGAGTGTGTTGATGTATGAGTACTGACGACCGGTGGCGCAGTGGTAGACGCATCGCACACTTAACGCACGACGGACCGCTAAAAATATCGCAGCGGCCTGTCAGATCCATACTAGAACCATCACTCCCGCTGCGATTGCGCTGCGTCAACAGCGGCTGAGCAATTTAAGTATGGGGCTTGACATTACTAGTGTAGAGCTGACAGAACGTTGCGACATTTTAGTGGTCCGTTCTGCGTTAAGTGTGCGATCCACCGTAGTGCGACTGCCTGTGACGCAGAAGGTTCCTAGTTCGATTCTCGGTGGGTTTGTGAATTTGTTCCCAGTCTGGCTGAACATTGCGGGCTGAACCACCCGATAGTCCGTAAGAAAGATGATTCCGTGTTTCAGATGGCACGATAAGCCGTAGGTCCCGGTTGCTGTCCATAATTACTTAGATGGCGGTCGTTACACAACCATGTCAGAAGCCTACTACTTGCTTGTAGAAGGCGGTTGAAAATTTTTTACACTAGGGTACACTGGGTCGTTCGACGACTCGGTGTTCCACATGAAAAGAGAAATGAGTGTTGCATAAACTAAGCTCCTAACGGTTTGTCTTTTTTTAAAGAGTAGTTTAATGTCACGTACTTGTGACTTTTTAAAATCTCGTAGATAGAGTGACATATACGAACATATATATTTTATATAGCCCGTAGCGCGTGATTCGTGTTTTTGATCTGTTTTGCTTCGTTAGGCCAATTTATTTACCCATTCCATCAGGCTGCTCTGATTTTCATTAAAATATCGAAACCTACCTATCTAATGGCTTTAAATTTCATTTTCATCGGATCGTACGTCGAAGATGTCCTCTCCGATATGATGACGATCATGTAATGACATTACGCAGGCAACTTCTTTTTTTTCATAACATTATCTACGACAGGCTATTATTACTTACTATACTACTGATTGTTAAAGTCCCAGTCCTACCTCCAACGAGGCGTCATATTCTAAATCTGTCATTTCTTGCCTACGCTGAGCAACATAAATAACAGCAAATGATGTTATTTCGCGCGTGTGTAGGGTGGCAATACGAAGCTACCGTTTAACTGGGTGATAGGAGCCCTCTCACACTTTGCCCTTTACCTGTAATCTATATTGCTATTTGCCGTGTGATGCCGGCTTAGAATAGCATCCATTTCTTACCTGTGGAAGTCGTAAAAGCCGACTGAGGGACTTTAGGGTTTCACGTGTATTACAACTTTTAGGCGATAGGCTGACAACCTATCACTATAGTGATACACGAATTATCTCAAACAGCCCTCAATATTTGTCAGACGTGGCGATAACGACCGTAATTTTACTTACCTACCCCACTAGGGATATCGGCGTGATATGTGTATATTGCGGATCTGAGAAATTACATAAAAGTTTAATAAGTAGCTTTTGTTTAGTGTATTTTTTGTGAGAACATGCTGGTTATGATAAGTTTATCCCTGCAGGTAGGAAGTAACTGTAGGAACTTACGAGTACAATAGGTAACAACATCGACGTACGAAACTAAAAGTTCTAACCACTTTACGAACTTGTTGTTCAGATTTTTTGCGTTTGGTAGGTAAGTTCTCACTCTTATTTCTGTAAAGGACTTTTCAGTCGCCCGACGACGACGTGATGAATCATTATGTATTTCAAAGGATAGGCAATAACTTGGTGAAAGTGGTTTCTTCATATTAATTCGCCCATCTAGCTCAGGGTATCTATCATTCGCTTGTGGTTCCCTATATTCCTCCTACCTAGATTAGATTTAGAAAATTAGATGTTTCCAGTATCTTATTTTTCGAGTACCTAATCAATAAATCTGCTTTTTAAATTGGTTGAAAACAGTAAAATCTCTGTCATATGATGCATATGAAACCCCAAAACCAAAGCCTCTTTCAACGGAGTTTTGAGTGGTGGTCCGCAAATTGTATGGAATGGAGCACTCGCTGACACACAATCAAGTTGCTCACTTAATTTTTTGTAACTTGCTACCGTGAGTAATGTCATCATCAGCGAAAACTTCACCACCAGTAAAGCCTGTTTTTTCGATAAATATTATTATGATTTCGACTGCTTACAAATTCTTTAACGAGATTTCCAATGAGTTTTAATATCGGTTCTCTCTCAACGACTTTTCTCCGTGTTTTAAGTGGTAATAACGAACTGCAATATTTTAGGTTATTAAATGACATTAAGAAATTTTTAAATATCGGCTATCCAACTTATATTGCTGCTACTTAGCATTTTTTATAGCAAATATTTGGATAAAATCGACGTAAAATCTGAATAAAGTTCGTGGCAAGTGGTTCAATCGCGTTTCAAGATGACATAAATTTTTTTTTGTTTGTCCATTGGACAGGCAAAAGTCTTAAGACCATACAGCCTAGTCTTCAGTAAATATCTTCATTAATGTTTTTATTAATTTGTACGTCTTCAGTATAGATGACATCAAATACAGTTGTCATATGTTTGTCATAAGTGTATGCTGTAGGTACTTCATACAAGTCGACATTTTGGCGATGAAGGTTGTAATACAGATCAATTTAACATTGATTGAATACTGTGTTGTACGCACGGAGGGGGGCGGCGGGCGGCGGCTCCACGGGGGCTAACTTTTCATTAGGCGTCATTTATAAAAATCATAATTAATTCTGAATAAAATTCAAACGTCGCGTGCCGTTTAAGAAAATTTATTATTTAAATTACATCTTTTCTGATGAAAATGATTTACTATTTGATTTTTGTTACATTCAGTATCTCATTAGTTAGTAATTCAGAAATTGTGATCTCACCAAAAACATTTTTATGTCAAAATATAGCCAAAGCGAGAGCAAAAACATCAGATCTCAAATACAGCCAAACTTTCTTAATCTTCCTAGCCCTAAGACTACAAACTCTATCATAAACTCTACATCTTAGTTAAAATGTACGGCTTGGCCGTTTCGCTTGCGTCGAGAAGGCGAATGAACGCATTTTGTCTCGTGCAAATATCTAGTTTATTATTTGCTATACAAAGTGTTTCTCGAGAAGGTAGTCATCTATCGAAACAGCCAAGTCATACACGTTGCTCGCTATGTCGGGACCACCACAGTGGTCCCAGATGAATATTTTTATATCGAAACTAAATTAAGATTTCCAGTAAATATATTTATAAGATAATTGTAAATGACAATAATAGAAAATATTTAATATTATTTAGTTATTTATTGTATGACATGACTATCATTACTTTATTACCTACATAAAAATGTAGACCGTTCGAATAAGACATATTTGACAGCTGTCAAACCCATAATAAAGGGCGTGGCAACAAAGAAAAATAGACGTTATGTCATAGCATTAACATGATTTTGACAGCTGTCAAATATAATATACCTATACGAACGGCCATTACTTAAGGACTTACTTGAGAAGTAACTTGGGTCTGTAGTAACAAACCGCACTCAACTCTGAGATTGATCTTGAGTGCGACTTTGAGATGCTGTTAGTATTGACTGATATCTGTCAAAACCGCTCTTGAGATGCGTGCGATCACCTTAGTCCTGTGGGAGTAACTATCACGGGCGAGCGAAGCGAACTACCTAAAACTATATAACTCTTATACAGGTTATACATACATACCTACGCATATTGCGTCCCGATCACGTGCGGGGTAGGCTGGGCAATAGCGGCCGTAAAAATACGGTCGCTATCGCCACATCTGATAAATATTTAATATGGATATTCCTAACTACCAATGTAATTACTTAACACTGGAACGAAGGCGTTTTTTTCTCTAAGTGTTACATAAAACTATATTACACAATTTAATATACCTACAGTTTTACTTTCATATGATTAATGTTTTTTTTACGACTTATATAGCGAAACCGTGACCATTCGATTCAAAATCAATTTATCACTATTATTTATCTAGGTTGTTTTTGTAATAACGTTGTCTCGTCATCGATGAAATAGAATAGATGAATTATTTACACTGGATTGTTACGCTAGTGTGTAAAATTCATGGTGTAAGTAGGAGCACCTACAAGATTGTTTGCCCTTAAAATTCAAATTGGTGGGTAATTGTTTACCCTTGGTGGTGTTTTAAGCAAAAACAACGTCTGGAAGTACAATTATGCATTCTGTAGTTTGACAATAATATTTATCCGAAAAAAAAGTTATACCTAAGACGAATTATGCACGACGGAGCGCAAAAATATCGCAGCGGTCTAACAGATCTATACTAGAAAAGTCTCTCCCCATACGAAAACCACACTCGACGGACGACGCTGAGCGGTTTTAGTATGGAGGAGTAACGTTTCTAGTATGGATCTGACAGACTGCTGCGATATTTTTGCGCTGCGCCGTGAGTCAAGGTGTGCGATCCACCTTAGAGACACAATTTTAGATTCAATACTCTAAAAAATGTTTTTCTTTATTTTTCAGGTAAGTGCCTTTGGACCTCTTTAACGAGATGACAACGCGTAAGTATTACAACACTGACCTGTGAGCATTTTTGAGCCTACAAAATGCCCTAAATGTAGCGCTACAAACTCACTGCAAATTCTATTTATACGCCTGCTTTATTAGACTTTGGGTTGAAGTTTTTATGCCGTTACTTGTAATTATGGTCCCTACCCTAGGTGTGTATTTAAAGTTTTGCGGAGAGGGCGTTGCGACCCGAGCACAGATAGTTCCACAGTGGTCCTAATCTAAATACGTGAAAATTGTTTTGCTACTGTGGTCACCGGGGTTAAGAAACAACTTAAACAGTCAGTACCTACTTAATCAGCACGTGGTTGATCAACCTTTGCTCTTAGTTACTGTTGTTAGAAGAAGAAATGGTATATGAAACCTAACTAGATTAATTTATTGCCTCAAAAACCTCTTATATAAAGTGTAAGAGTAGGTATTAGC
This sequence comes from Keiferia lycopersicella, assembly GCA_029255805.1. Classification (NCBI taxonomy): domain Eukaryota; kingdom Metazoa; phylum Arthropoda; class Insecta; order Lepidoptera; family Gelechiidae; genus Keiferia; species Keiferia lycopersicella. The sequence goes on from JARACZ010000001.1 coordinate 20,176,884, forward strand.
TGCTAATAATTTAAGGGGTGCACCGTATACATGGGAAAAATCACTCACTTAGATAAGCAGAGCGATTTGAATCTTTTGCGTCTGCGGAGTTGAATCACTCACTTAGTTCAGTAGTTCAGTTAGTTCACTTCTTCGATACGGCTCCCACGCGTCCTACGGCTAATGAGCGAGCGATGAAGCGAGCGAGCGGCTTCGGAGTTTAGTTCAAACGAACTAAAGTGTTATTGAATTGTTTACGTTGTGTCGTAAAGTGTTGTAGTTCGCGTCTTTATAGTTTTTTTGTTGGAAACTTAGTTCGTGCATCAATTTAATGTACTTAAATGTAAGGTAGGATTTAACGAAGTAATATGTGAATTCTTTATTTGACGTTATATTTTATTTTCTATCTTTAATAAATGTCTTAGAATAGCATCACTCCACATCCTTCCCGCGGTGTCGTAAGAAGCGACTAAGGGACTCGAGAGTATTGGCTTATTACAATTTTTAGGCGACAGGCTGACAACCTGTCACTATAGTGATACAATATTTTTCTGAAACAACCTTGGAAAACAATCCTCAAAAATGTCAGACGTGGCCATAGTGACCGTATTCTTACGGCCATTAACGCTCTGCCTGCCCCGCGCGCGATAAAGGCGTTATATATGTATGTATGTAATAAATGTGCTTGATTGTAAAACAAAATGGTGCAAAACTATCCCGATTTATCAAACAAAAATGTACCCTATTGTCTTACATTTTACGCTACTTTTTGCTTCTTGTATCCATACCCGACGGACAGACGCGTGATTTAGATAGCCAAGACTTCGAAAAACATAGCGTCCCCACTCTTTCCTACGGAATTCGATTTCTTTGTCTCTATCTTACGCGAGTGTGTGTTGTGCGGCTGTGTGCGTCGTGTGAGCCGAGCGGGCGCCCGCGAACGCGCGCGCTAAGTTCACGGCTCGCGAAGTGAGCCGGTGATTTGTGAACTAAAGTTATGGCACATGAACTACTGAACGACTGAGTTGTAAGAGGGGACTTAGTTCTTTTAAGCCAATCGTTCATGAGTTACCCACGACTAGTGCACCGGCCCATGAAACTGAACAACTTTCCCCAAGTAACATAGGTCGAAATATCAAAGAAATTTTTGGACCTCCCATACAAATTAACTTGATGGGCTGGTAATTTTGTATGGGAGGTCCAAATTTTTTTTTTCATATGACCTATATTTCTTGAGGCAAGTCGTTCAGTTTCATGGGCTGGTTCACCCCTTAAAATATTTGCAGCCAATATTTTTACAGCCTGTATAAGAAATTTCATAAGAATCGCTGAAGCCATTCTGAGACCCCGATTCTTCGAAATTTCAAGATTTTGGGAGCATTGTTCGTTAGAGCAGTGTGGAGCTGGCCAGGCACGCACATGGCCGCTAACCATCTGCGGCTTCACAATTCTTTTGTGCGGCGCAAAGGTGCAAGGTCGCTGTATGTTTCTTGCCTATTGTTGTTTAGGGATGGAACACATTTTTTATATACACATACCCCCTAGCCGTTGTGATGCTCCTTGCATATTTAAGTGTATTGTAGGTTTTGGAGTTGGCTAGGTCTTTCTTTTTTTTCTTTTCGTGTGGGACACCGAATCGTCCAACGATCCGATGAACCCTAGTGTCAGAATTTTTCAACCGCCTTCTACAAGTAGCAGGCTTCTGACATGGTTGTGTAAATTTATTGTAAGGACATTGCGGGCTGAACCACCCGATTGTCCGTAAGTAAGATGGTTCCGTGTTTCGGATGGCACGTTAAGCCGTAGGTCCCGGTTGCTGTCTATGATCACTTAGACGGCGGTCGTTGGCTAGGTAAATGTGTTTTTTGAAATCAGTGATTTAACTATCCCTTTAATAAACACTTTATTAATATGATAACATTGTGATTTAAACTTTGTTTCCGAAATAAACTTACCCAAGTAATTTAAAGCAGAATTCTGTAACTCTATTGGAGAAAAGTTAAATCTTATATATATTCTTTATTGCATAAACAGTATGGAAAATAAATACAAGAAAAATTGTTGCAAAGGCGGGCTTATCTCTAAATGAGAGATCTCTTCCAGCCAACCCATGTGTTGCGAGAGAATCTAAAATTTTGGGGCAATCTTTTAACTCTTTCAAACTTCCTAGGTAGTGGTAAGCCCCCAGGGTTAGACTGAATAAATTGTTCTACGCCGTTTCCTTTGTTTTCAAATCAATACGTAAATAAAGCGCAGAGCACACCGGCCTGCGTAATGCGGCTCGTAGGCGGCACGTGTACACGGCGTACTCAGCGCGTACCGGTTGTAATGTAAGGGATTGTAAGACAGACGGCACACCGCTCGCGTGACTTACGCAATGGGCGCATTGCACACTTAACGCACGACGGACCGCTAAAATATCACAGCGGTCTGTCAGATACATACCAGAAATGTCACTCCTCATACTAAATACGCATTCGACGGACGACGCTGCGATAGCGCTGCCTCGACAGCGGTTGAGCGGTTTTACATTGACATTTCTGTTATGGATCTGACAGTCCGCTGCGATATTTTAGCGCTCCGTCGTGCGTTAAGTGTGCGATCCACCTAAGCGGTGTGTGTGCCGTCGTCCATACAATCCCTTACATTACACCCGGTACGCGCCGGGTACGCCGTGTACACGTGCTGCATACGAGCCGCATTACGCAAGCCGGTGTGCTCTGCCCTTAAATTGTTATTTAACACAAAAGGTACTTAAACAAAGATCTTATTATCAATACCCTTTTGTTAGACACCGCACCATCTTATAATAATTTAGCGCATAAAAATGTACGTACCTATCTATCTACATAACTAATAATGTATATATCAAATAATCTACATAAAATTAACGTATCTTGTAGAGTTGATGCCGTGTGCTGGCTTTTATTTTAGCATTACCTAGCTAGTAGATAACTTTATGCTGTGTGGTGCCGGCAGCGGCAGAATGGAATACCTAGTACCACCCCACCTCTTCCCGCGGGGGTCGACGACCGGTAGACCAGACCCGAGACCAGTCCTGGACAAGGAGAACTCCACATTAAACCCGGAACGGGGTCTCTGTCAGACGCGTGTAACAGCGGTAGATCATGCAGTAGACTCCTGCAGTCGACCTGGCTCCACACGTATCGCTTCGTCGTTCTTGTGTAGTCAGCCAGGGAGGCAAGAGGCTGGCGCAGGTCCTAGACAACCATGCATTTTATATAATTGCGTTCTAGACAGCGCAGTGTCTGTGGAGAGAAAACGTCACATAAGTCTTGCCTTAGACACTGATTAAATTGTCTGTCACAGACGTATGAGGCCAATGATAATAGATAACTATAAGGACAGCCTTTTTAGTCCAGTGGTTATCGACCTAGATTCTTTAGGTTTCATAAAACTATATCCACTAAAATTAAAATAATAAAAGAACTCCGATGTTATAGTTAATATTCTTAAAATTAGCTGTGCGGGAACTGATGAAAACTTGCTCGATATTTGTCAATACTAAAACCGATCAACCGCTGTTGACGCAGCGTTATCGCAGCGTCGTCCGTCGAGTACGGTTTTGGTATGGAGAGTGACGTTTCTAGTATGGATCTGACAGACTGCTGCAATATTTTAGCGGTTCGTCGTGCGTTAAGTGTGCGATGCGCCTTTGGTATGAACACATTTGGGATCCTAAAACAGATTTTCGCATGTGATATTGAGTTAAATAGAGTCCAATTTGTTTCGAAATCTCTTGACTTGACAGCGGCTTGAGTAGGAGAACAAAAGTTGAATTCGTATATGATGACTACGAAGCCCTATACACAACTAAACCATAGAGGTAGAAGGAAAGGAGAGGCGTTTCAGTTCAGCGTACCACGTTAGGGCGGTCCATAGAAGGCTTTAAATTTTCTATGGGATTCTTAAACTGTGTTTATGGCTCGTAAACTTTTAACCATATGAACACGCCTTTGTAGATAAAAGATAGAATGCCAGTCGTCATGACATTCAATATAATATTCACAATCAACGTAAAGCGTGCTAATAAAAGCAAGGAATTAATACTTCAGGAGAATTAGCAGACATGTACTTAGGATAAACGGTACTCTTTTCAGATAAATTGCCGACTACTTCTTCAAACTAGATACTACTTCTGTTTAGTGCAGCTCAACACTAACATTAGAGTTTATAGAGTTGTTTGTCGATCCCATAATCCCGTAAAGGAGAGGATCAGCCTGGTTCGTAAAATGAAATTAATAGACTACCTACTTAGGGTGTACCCTATTAAGGGTATACCGACAGCAACTACCGCCGCATAAACTAAAAATTTACTACTCTACGAAACTATAATTATTTATCGTTGATCCATTTTGGTTACGTGTATCCGCGGCGGTTTATTGTTAACTGTTGACTGTTTTTACTTACACTAAAAATGTGAAAACGCGGTTTTTACCTGTATTTACTAATTAACTTCTTCAACAACATTAAAACATTTATTTCTCATAACACATATTGATAAACATAAGCTTCGGCTCCTAATACCTATTAGTATTGGTATTTACCTAATCTAAAAGGATTTTCGATAAATTACAATTTTTTCGAGGGCGCTAACTTTCCCCAAGAAGCTTTTTAAATAGGTAGGTACCTACCCTCTTCACATAGGTTGCTTACTGGTTTTCTAGACTACCTACGTATCCTTTTACGGCTGCTAAATATTAAACAGGGAGGGCGATTGTTGGTACTTGAACCGGTAAACAAATGCAATTACCCTGTAAATATATTAAATATGAACACGGTTCAAACAATAGGTCGTTAGAATGATGTGAGAAAATGATGTGAACTTTTAGGCGGAATCGCACTTTTGTCGCACGTCGGAGCGCTAAAACATCGCAGCGGTTTGTCAGATTCATACTAGAAACTCGAGCGTCACTCACCATACTAAAACCGCTCAACCGCTGTCGACGCAGCGCTATCGCAGTGTCATCCGTCGAGTGCGGTTTTAGTTTGGGGAGTGACGTTTCTGATATAGATCTGACAGACCACTGCGATATTTTTGCGTTCCGTCTTGCGTCAAGTGGCAGACCGCTGCGATATTTTTGCGCTCCGTCGTGCGTCAAGTGTGCGATCCGTCGTTGTAAATGGTACGTGGAAACTGGCGTCACCTGTTACAGATAATGGGATATTTTCTGTTGACAGTTCTGAGTCAGCACGTTAGTTTTACCCTAGAGGGTGTAGGTGATTCGATTAACAGCGAAATAGAGGTACAATATACTTAACTGGCGTCTGTCACGCTTTCGTCACAGGTTCCATTTCATGCTTCGTTCGTAACCTTTCGTAACAAATGGTAGTAAAAGTTAATATTTATTGTGTTGGTGCAATATGAGACTTTTGGAACAGTTGAGTGTCTGTAATCTTGCGAAAAAAAACTTTGCGTGGACAGAGTCTTAGCCACCCTCTATTTTCAAACCCTTCGTTTCCTTTGGCGAAAACCTACTGAACCTAATACGATCAACAGGCCCGAATAAATAATTTCACAGCATTAAATACATATTCCTTGAGCAAATTGAACATTGTCATTTCTCTCCAATTCGTGGAGTTCAAAGCGTCTCCGTAATTTAATCCTGCCGATGGGATGTTCTCGAGTTGTCCGTGGGCTGAATGTCCACGCCCACGTGAGAGCAGAAAGCTGAAACAATAGTTTGTTAACACCATACACAACTACAACTGATTTAATTTGTGCTTACAACTCCATCGACGGCATGTCTGTCATGTTTCTCGGGTCAGTACCTAATGCCCGTTCTGAACCAGACTATACGAACTCTCAACCGTTTTACTCTTGTTACGCGATTTTGTTTAAAAACGTGCCTTTTCACAGTGAAAAGTCTCCCATTAAACTTATTTTTTAGATAACTATTTTAAGCCAATAGTTTTGAAGAAGTTTAGTGTAAATATTAGTATGAACTTTAGTATGAATAGTTATGTCAGGATGTAGAGTGACGACCGCATTCATACTACTACTATTTTATTCAATGCACCTATGAATGGAATAAAAAATACAGGCATCGTTGTACCGATGAGTTGTGAATATTTTCCATTTTAATAGCCACCATGCAGCATTCCTCGTTTGCACTCGTTTATAATTCCGCTTTTATGGTAAATTTTATTGTTTTTACGATATTGCGAAATTGAAAATGAGTTATATGGTCTACGCGCCGCCAAAGTGCTATTTAAAAGCTTAGACGAGCCTATACAAGTAAAGATGAAGGAATTTTTAATTGCCAGATTACAGTTCTTGAATCTTTATAATAAATACATCAAAATGGTTCAGTGTACTAAGCTTGCGACGGCTCGTTGTCATGTAGGCAAAGTACTCGTACTTCGTTACCCATTCACATTCAAGTAAAAATCTTTTTGAAGTTGTACTGTAATTTTATAAATAAAAGTTGAACGGGATGATCGATTAAATATTTCGTTATGTAGGCGTTTACATTTTTTATTATCTATTTCCTTACATTCCGTGGGGGAAGTTGTACAGTCTCATCGACAGGTCTAGGTCTACTCTTCGCAACATTTTTAGCAAACATTGTCAATTCATTCGGTCCATTCGTGTATTCACTGGCGCATATTTGTAGAGACTTCATTTGTATACAGTAAAAAAACCATGGCTTATAAAAACAGATAAATATATGAATCCTTGAACAAAGACTTACTGTGCAATTAAGTTTTGTACCAAATTCACCACGCTTGACAGGTAGTTCAGGGAACAGATTGTAAGATTTTGCCTTCACAGGGAATGCTAAAGCCCATTCCTTAAATGTTCGTCATCCACTGGTATAAATGGAAAGCTTTCATTTATTGGTGCTCGCAACTAAATCACTGAGATTAAATTACAGACTTTTCAGTACGACTGCACGAGCTAGTTACTTACCTAAAGGGAGTTTGAGTTAGGTATTTAAGAGACCTGCTCTTCTTCAGTTACGCCTCCTATTTCTTTCTCTACTTTGATGGTTCTCAAAGTATCCTCACCTGGCCCATGCTTGAGATCTGTCTACAATACTATGTTCTTGTCACGAAAAATAAAGAAAAGTGATGCACTGCTTAATTGCTTAGATATGTTTTATTTTTTTATTCCAACCTCTTCTTGTTTCAATGCTCTGAAAATAAATTCCACGGTCGCGGAAATATAGTACTACTTTCTAAATAAATAAATTTGTCGTAACTGATAACAAAGAAAAGTTACCGACTCTGTGGTTTCCATTCGAGTTTCCACATTGCATGATATGGATTTATTATTCAATACCTACCACTGTTTTTGGCGATGCCGTATGAGACAGACAGTGATTGTTGACAATTTCATCCCACACTTTGGGAAACACTTTTCTCATTTATTTTTTCCCGGTTCTGTTTAGCACTGAAATTCAATTGGTTCGAGATGGCGCAAGGCTGCAGGTTTTATTCCATTTCCAAGCTATCAGAAAGTCTTTAGTTTATTTTATGAACTTTGCTTTTCACGCCAACTACAGTATTATAAAATTGGTTCAGATGGGATATACAAATCTTTGAAATGAAAAAGTTATGTTGCTTAAAACGGCCAGGTTTATTGTTTTTTATTAAGTGACAGACTACGAATACGATTGTAATATAACCCAATCATGAATTGAATTGAATTATGTGTAGTAATGTAGCTAAGTGCCCATCGTAACCTATAAAGTTCCGGAATATATGTATGTATATATGTAACGAACTTCTGATAGCCTGAGAAATGCTGTTCTACCAACTTCTTTTGGAGTATGTGTGGGTGTGGACTGTATGTGTGCAATTCATACACAAATATTATTATAAAAACCTTTAAATTATAATACAAATTAGAAAAAGAAATCGATTAACTTTACGAGCAATCGCGTCTGGATCAAAGAACAGTACCGATACGATTCTCGATTAAAATACAGATTTATACGAGCTAGCGCTAATTTTAGATCAAAGCCAGACCATCTTTGACTTTGTAGCCGATAGTTGATACCTACCGTAAATTGAATCGGTGGTTATTTTTGTCTGCAGTGTTTATTTTGATCCAGGACTTCGAGAGGGCATGACTCACTGCCGTGAATTTTGGTAGATTTCTGCAAGGAGAAAGGTTCTGAAGGATTCCTTTTTTACGTTTTATATTTTCAAATTATGTTTTTTTTATAAGTACATATATTAGGCGTATATGAGACGGCTGCTGTGATCATCTTCGCAGGCAGGAATAAATAGACAATTCTGCTACCTACTTAGAAGTAGTTTCTCAAGAACAGCTCTACAGATGCGATGCCCGAATTCAAAATTATCTGATCTTCGTGGTTTACCGTTTCAGTTTCCTTGATGAATATTTTAATGATTGCCATAAATGTCGTCTGAAAATAAACAGATATCCGTTTGAGGTACTTTATACTTAAACTACAAATGGGCTAACCATATATAATTGAATAAAGTTTATCACCGATCCTACAATAGGTGCACCATCTACAGTACTCACTCGAGTGCCCCATAGGTAGGTGAAGAAAAATAGTCAAGGTGAAGACGACGTCAGTATCAGTTAGGCGAGAAACACACTTGACGCACGACGGTGAGCAAAAATATCGCAGCGGTCTGTCAGATCCATACTAAAAACGTCACTCCCCATACTAAAACCGCACTCGACGGATGACACTGCGATAGCGCTGCGTCAACAGCGGTTGAGCGTTTTTAGTATGAGGATTGACATTTCTAGTAGCTATGGATCTGACAGACCGCTGCGATATTTTTGCGCTCCGTCGTGCGTCAAGTGTGTTCCTTGCCTAACTGAGGTGGAAGAAGGCGCAGGACAAAGATTAGCTCGTTTCCGAGGTTAAGATATTTTCGGTCACTAAGTTATGATCGAAGCAATCTACCTACTTGAAAATAACGTAATTTTCCGAAGGTATACCTGGTTACATAGAGTTCGTAAAATTTTTACGGTACAGGCAATTTGCCGCACTTCAGTGGTTTTTCCGGTACATTTTACTTGTGTATTACTTACTATGTTGACGGCCTCATATATTATATCATCAAAATTTTGGAAACCTAGGTACCTACTTCCATCAAATGCTCAAATAGCTTACCGTCCACATGTCTGTCAATTCTGAGTTTGTCTATCAATAAATTGAATTAAGTAGATTGAATTTATTTCAAGGAAATAACTGTATATAAAATTAACGCATAGGCTCCAACAACGTACGTACCACTGGATATTTCGACAATTAGAGAACATCTGAATTTCACGACCAGAACACATCAGAATTTATTTGCGTCTTTTAGCTGCTTTTTTTGAGGAAATGTTCAAATCCGAAAGTTACATCAAGTTAAAAACAATTTGAACACTTTTATGGCTTTTTAAATGCCTTAACGTTGGCGATGACAGCGCTAAAATGACAGGTTTTATGAGTTTTGGGAATTTTATGTGACAACAACTTGACTCGACTTTCAACTTGTAAAATTCACTTTCATTTGGGTTTTATGGCTAACTTTTCTATAGAAAATCATATTATGGTACGTAATAAATACTTTGAGTTCTATTTGCTTTTAAGGCGGATCGCACACATGGTGCACGACGGAGCCCTAAAATATCGCAGTGGTCTGTCAGATCCATTATAGAAACGTCATTCCCCATACTAAAACCGCAATCGACGGACGACACTGCGATAGCGCTGCGTCGACAGCGGTTGAGCGGTTTTAGTATGGGGATTGACATTACAGATTCGAAAGAGTGAAGTTGACGTAGGTAGGTACTAATATCTTTTAGGTAATCAAAGACCAACCCATGCCAAGCCATATTTTTTTTATTTGTTAAGATTTTACATGATCACTTAAAAATAAATGCAGATAAGAGTGCATTAAAGAGTCCGTTACAACAGATATATTATATCAATACGTAGTCACACGCGCTGTACGCATGCCTTCCGCGTGCTCTACGCTACGGGTGGATTTTAATACCACTGTAAAACCCTTTCAGGCCGAAAATGTAGAATCTCCTGGGGTGAAAGATCTTGAGGGGCAATAGACGAGTAATATATTTATCAACATTAGCTACAATAAAAATTAATTGGTCACAAATTCACAATAACTGAAAAAAACTAACAAAACCTTTAAATTTTGATCTTTAATTTACCTGTTGGTAAGCCGATGCAAAACGTGTTATTTGCAATTATTTCTCACCTATTCTTTCTCACAAAATTATTTTATCTTAGTAATCTTGTTAATTTGTCGTCGATAATATTCATGGAACGCGCCTGCAAATACTTAATTTGTGTTTCATGATGTGATGTCCGAAGAAATAGTGTTCACCCAGAGCTTTTGGTGTGGCAGTAGTAGAACGTACAGCCTTAAAAGCATTTTAGTGAAGTAAGGCCGTTATCACACATAACGCACCACGCAGCGCTAAGATTACGCTGCGTACTGCATGTGTAGTCGTCCTGTGCTAGCGCTTCGTTGTGCGTTAGACCGTCAGCAGCGGTTTTAGTGTGAGGGTTAACGTTTCTAGTATGGATTTGACAGACGCATACTCTACGCAGAGTTTTTTACCGCTACGTTGTGCGTTAAATATGAGGCAGTAGGCGGATCGCACACTTGACGCACGACGGAGCGCATAAATATCGCAGCGGTCTGGCAGATCCATACTAGAAATGTCAATCCCCATATTAAAACTGCTCAACCGCTGTTGACGCAGCGCTATCGCAGTCTCGTCCATCGAGTGCGGTTTTAGTATGGGGAGTGACGTTTCTAGTATGGATCTGACAGACCGTTGCGATATTTTTGCGCTCCGTCGTGCGTCAAGTGTGCGATCCGCCTAAGGAGAATTTGGTACTAAGTAGACAGGTAACCACCAGGCAATACTTAGCACGTCGTGTCGATATACAGGGTGTAAAAATATTAGCTGCAAATATTTCAAGGGGTGAATCAGCCCATGAAACTGAACAACTTTCCCCAAGTAACAGGGGTCGAAATATGAAAAAAAAAAAATTTGGACCTCCCATACGAAATTAAATTACCGAACGACGAAGTCAATTTGTATGGGAGGTCCAAAAAATTTTCTCAAATTTCGACCTATGTTCTTTGGGGAAAGTTGTTCAGTTTTATGGACTGATTCATCCCTTAAAATATTTGCAGCTAATATTTCTACACCCTGTACAGCAGAGGTACCAATCCCGCAGCGCGGGTATTTGCTAGGGGGCTTAACTTTACTAGCCTGTAGCACTTAGCATTTTAGCTTTGCTACTCTTGGATTAGAGCATGCTGATGCACGGATGCATTTTGGCCCACGTTCTAGTAAATGTTTAATGGTAGGCAAAGGGGCAAGACACATGAAACGTAATTGTGTAATACCATTTGATATATTTGGGGACATTCAGAATATATAAAAATGTTTTTGTATGGTTTGAGACCGAATGTTTTCCGTGCAAGTTATATTAGCACGTTTTACGCTTTGGGGCCACTGGTGACATCAAGTGAGCGCTCCTGGGGTCACCTTAGATAATTTCATACATACATACATACATGCATAAATATATTACCCCTTACGGGCAGAGCTATACGGCCGCTGTTGCCACGTCCGAATTTTTTTAAGGATTGTTTTCCAACGTTGTTTCAGCAACCACACGTTCACTGACAGGTGACATTTCTTGACATGAGTATTAAACATTGCGTCAGGCGACCTGCGCCATAGAAAATTAAAGGTATTTTTAGGCGGATTGCACACTTGACGCACGACGGAGCGCAAAAATATCGTTGCGTTCTGTCAGTTCCATACTAGAAATGGCAATTCCCATACTAAAACCGCTCAACCGCTGTCGACGCAGCGCTATCGCAGTGTCGCCCGTGGAGTGCGGTTTTAGTATTGGGAGTGATGTTTTTAGTATGAATCTGACAGACCCCTGCGATAATTTGCGCTCCGTCGTGAGTCAAGTGTGCGATCCGCATTCCTTTTAGGTAAAAGATTTCCAATGTTCAACTTGAAAGTTTGGAAACGGTTATAGGTACCCTAAAGTATACCCTAGCGTATACTTTTCTTCTTCTTTAAATTGGTCAAACTCTTGTCGGTGGAGTAACTTCCAATCTTGCCATTTAACGAATATTAAATTATATTCTGTATTAACACGGAGTCTTTCGACTTCATTCCAAACGTTATGTCAAAAGCATCTAGAAACGTGTAACAATATTATGATAATAATTTTGTTTTTACACTTGATCTTGAAAAGTATCTCGAAAGTAGCCCATATTCACTTTACAGCGATCTCTCACGCAGATACAATTGTAACAGTAAATAAGATTTGAAGAGTATTGTATCAATGTCGACGATATCCACGGTCGTGTACCTCAGTGATATTTGATGTTGTTCCACTGTGGCGTTCTGAGTCAAGAGATCAAGTTCAACAGATGACCTTTGAGTAACGTAGGGAACCAAATAGTATTGTAAGAACGTAAAGCATATATACATCAACTTTTTGTTAGAAAGTTAATACAAACGAAACAAGTGGAAAAATTCACGCCGCCGATGGGATTTGAATCCACGTCTTCTGACTTTCCGGGTCAGACGTGTTAACCACTACACCATGGTTGGCTATATCCCAGGCGCCGCGATTGTGATCCACTTGTTTCGTTCATATATTCTTCGTTAGTACTTACGTGTTTACTCGTAACTATACAATCAATACATACAGCGAGATGTACAATGTTAGTATTCAAGCTGCTGGTTATTTAGAAGAGTTCACCTATTGTAATCTAGTTTCTAAGTTCACATTTAATTTTAATTGTACACAATAAAGAATATATGTATATATACATATATAAGACTTATTTTCCGATAATCCGATTAGGTTCGATAGGTAATCGATAAAAACGCTTTTTATCGAAGATCCTTTTTAGTCTGAAGTAAGCTCTTAACCAAAGATTGTCGGAGTTTATTCTCCACTTATAGCTGTGTGTGATCTCTTTCATAGTTATGTATTTAGCGAACATAGGATACTTATTACCGCGTGAAATGTCTTGTTTCCACGGAAATCTCGGTAGCACCAATGTGAAACCACTGAGCTGGCGCCCATAGCCTTTCGTAATTATACTTTCCCTTTAATCATTTTTTAATGGCATTATTATGGGCTCCAAAGTTTTCTGCCATATTGGAACCACAAAAGAACTAGGCACTTACATGTCATCATTATTTTATTAAAACAATTGGTACATCCGCGTGCGTGTGGTCTTATGAACGTCCGAAATAAAAATTAAGTTATTTAGTAATGCAAATGAGAAAGATATGGTAATGGAAGTACTTACGAGCGTTACGTATGAAAATATATGGCGGTGTAAGATTCATTCGACTAAATAAAAAACCGATTAAGCCATGTAAGGCTTTGTTTTGGGATTTTGGTTTTTATTTTGTACTGATACATACACACAAGGCGAAATATTGAAATATAAAATTATATTAGCCTTTCTAGCTTAATTTGCTGACGTGATGCCGAACAAGAATAGTATCAATATATCTACAGGCCCACTTTATTTCAGCAAAGCGCTAATATGACCACATTGACCACCTGCCTAAGTTCTCTTTTCGTGTGGGACACCGAGTCGTCCAGCGACCCGATGAAAGTTAAAAATGTAGTTTGAAGCTATGTACGTGTTAACAAAGGTTTAAGCTGAGCGTACGTACGGACATAATTGTATCGAAAATTGCAAATGCAAGTTAAGTAAAAATTGGAAAGCCTATTATATGGCGGTCATTACAAAACCTTCCTTCATTTTGGATTGAATTACATTTTTGTGCCGTCATGGCATTCGGGTCACCCAACCCACCCAGCGTGTGGGTCACCGAACTTACTGAACTCAGTCTTGCACTATTGTCTTAAGAAAATGATGTGCAAATTCTGTACGTACAACGATCTCGAAACCCCCTCTGGCCCCTCGTGCTCAGCTTTGACGTCTCTGACAGTTGGTTGTAACAGTATGTCTCAGTGGTTCAGTGGTCTAAACCTCAGAGGTAGGCGATTTGATTGACTCAGAATGAGACATTATTTTGAGACGATTTTTAGGTCGTTGCAGGCTGTAGCTTCTCACTGTCTGAATATTAACCTCAGAGCATACATGACAACATTCTGTCACAAACTTTGTATTGCTGGGTTAAATTATAATCTTGTGTCCTTAGCATTAAACCGAAACAAAAACACCACGACGCGACGGCTCAATTTCGTCAATTCAATATGCACCTCATGCGTTAACTAGTTGACTAGATTTGTTCAGCAGCGTGACTAGTTTACAGTAGATTGAGCTAACTTTTGTAGTTAGTAGGCTTACTTGCAACTAACTGTAGTAGTTAGTAGGCTTAGTAAAAAAGACGTAAACGTGGAAATAAGTACGCAGGTATACGTATTTCCACAGCCAACACGGAAATTCAGATTGCATAAATGTGACATGAAAGATTATCCGCGCAAAAATATTCTGATAAATAACCACTCTACTTTTTCTTCTTTCATTTTTACATAGATCACTCGATCCAATGCATACAAGATATCGTCGTTGTCAGTGCGGGTTACTTTAGCCCTTTAAGATTTTATTTCCCGTCATTCGAAAACCGTGAATGAATGACGGTTCGGTAATGGCGGATAATCAAATCTTTTTTTAAATCAAAAGTAATGCAGTGACGGTAGGTATCCCAGAAAATTTTACCACGTGTGGAGCTCGGATTAAATGTTAATTGTAAACTATTTCTTCCTCCCTCAGGCCTGTTGGTTTAAATGCATAGTATTTAAAGGTCAGTGTTTTGATAGACATTTCGCTTTTAAACTTTGACGTTTGTTTGAATTCTATGGCACACTTCGTACATATTTCGAAAGTTGTAATCATATCGTCATTGTTTACAACGTAAAATTAATTTAATTCCAAATAGGTAAAAACCACAGATTTTGTAACAAGTAGGTTAGGTACGTGTTTAGAAATTTTCAAATTATGACAATAAACGAAAATGGTTCTGTTGAGGTCCATCTGCAATTTTAAAAGTGCTTATGTAGATAGGTGTCGACAACTGCGTGTATTGTCAAAGTACAGTCAGCCATGTTTGAGTTTGTTCAAAAGTATGATATCAAAGATATTACGCGGAAATTGTCATAGTCATAGCGAAAAAATTTACATTCGCGTCGCTCTGACATCTCTCTGTGCCCAGAGAACATAATCAATTCTGTAACTGAACGTTATGGTAGGACTATAAAGTACAAAGTAAAAAGATTCTTTATGATCAAATCTGAAGAAAATAGGTAGGTACCTACCTAGTAGGTAAGTGATTGTGACGGTCGTAAAAGTAGAAAAGTGATTAAACTTTACCGTTCGTTCAACAAAGGCAAGCATCGCCAGCACATCAAACTCTTTAAGGGACCAACTTACTTCATACAAATACTAAGAAAACGAGCATAAGTTTCATCCCTTAGGTGGTAGGTTGATGTGCTGGTGATAGTTCTATGAACGTTCTACCTAAGCAGGATTTTTACATGGTGTGGATCGTTAAAACTTTTCAGCGGGGCTTTTATATATGTGGCAGTAAGATCGCAGATTCAGCATTTTTTGGATGAATTCCTGGTACGGCTAGGACGATGGTCGAACAAAGTCTACGATTTTGCCCACCGCCGACTTTTGGCTAAAATCCTAGAATTTCGGCCGAATTACTGGTTCTTCCATCTTACTGCGACATATACATTCTGCAGCTTATGACCTGAGTAAAATTTTTCTACGATAAGTGCCTTCTCTTACACAATATCACATCTATACGAATATTTATTTACTCTTAAACGTGTAACTTTTCTGGAAAACAACTAAAAAGAAAATAACGGTGTGCTAGTGCGTATAAATTCAATCATCGGAGTTTCTGGTTTGTGGTGGTCTTTTGAGAGTGAAATATTTGATGTCATGTCATACTTATATTTCAACAATTCAAAATTATGCGATGGACAATCAGCCGGTCATGCATGGGTAAATTTCGGCCTAAGTTTCCTGGAGTTCGAGTGTCATGACGGCATACTATTAGATCTGCACTTTAGAAATTCATGTGTTCTATTCTTTTTAAAATCCCTCGACTGAAGTATACCTACAAGTATACCTACGCAGGTAGGCAAGTCTGTAGGAAGTAAGTAAATAATCTAATGAAGTGCCTACACCGCACAGAATGTGTAACCTACCGGCCTACCGCATGATATTGGCGTAGGTATATTCTGTACTATCAGTAAGTCAAAGGTTATCTGTTATGTATGTCACTGAATCTTGTTCGTAAAACGCTCATTATTAGTACACATACGATGTTACTTATATGAGTACAACTTTTTACGTGGTATATTCAACCTACACACTAAATGGGAATCATTTATTCATAGGGGTCGCTGCTACTCATCCCCTGAATAATTATTTTAGTTGCTTTTTACGACATCCACTAGTAGAATTGGGGTAATGCCATTCTAAGCCGGGGCATCACACCACCCGGGGACATTAAATATTGCAACCGATTTTTAATTTTTGTTTCAGGTAAGGTTTAAGGTTCAGTGTTACTTAGGCGGATCAGAGTTTCAAACGAAACCAAGACAGTAGGTGCGGATCGCACACTTAACGCACGACGGACCGCTAAAACATCGCAGCGGTCTGTCAGATCCATACTAGAAACGTCACTCCCCATACTAAAACCGCACTCGATGGACGACCCTGCGATAGCGCTGCGTCGACAACGGTTGAGCGGTTTTACTATGGGGAGTGACGTTTCTAGTATGGATCTGACAGACCGCTGCGATATTTTAGCGGTCCGTCGTGCGTTAAGTGACTGTCTTGGTTTCGTTTGTAACACTGATCCGATGAAGGTGTAAGTTTATTTTTAGCGGACTTCTAAAAAGGAGTTTACCTATAAATATTTTGGATAATATTGATCGCTGAAGGCAGTTGTTTCGATGTGACGATGGTATAATTCTTAACCTTCGACATTTCAAAGACTAAGAGCCTTTGAAATTTCGTAGCCGACGCCATTTTAATTGTATGGTACCAACTGCAATTAGCAAGAGACTTGAGCGCCGAGGCTGAGGAAAGCTGAGGCGAACGCGTGCCCTTAAACTGTGACTAGTTGGAACTGGAGAGCTCTTGTGACCCAGGCGGTGATCCTCGACTCCGAGAATCAAGGACTTCACGAGATACCAAATGAGTAGAGCCTTTTAGAGCTGCCAATTAGTTCCATATGAAGTAATGGTTTATTATTCTCGTATGAAGCACCAGAACGCCGACCACTCCATGTTACGAAGTATAAACCGCCTACTAGGTAACAAAGACCTTCATTTTCCGACACGTTATTCTCAGGGAAAGTCAGATATTCAAGCCTAAGCCTACAATGCCCTATACAAATTTTGAACAAAACTACAAAGTAAAAGGTAGAACTAATAAATATAAATTGTTTGTCTCCGCTCTCTGACTCTCGTCTACTAAGTATAAATGGGTAGGTACTGTAGTGTAGACAGTTGGATAAATAGATAAAATAAAAAGGCTTTTATGTCTCAGCAGTAATTTTCCGTCGTATAATTTATTTAGAAACTGAGAAGACTGTTTCATCGAGATTTCGCAAATCATAAAATTTTATTTCAAAGCCCTGTTTGAATAATTAATTTATAAGCACTCTTCCTTAATTCTTGTCATCTACTTTACCCCCGTCTTATATAAACATCATGTTCATGGAGGAATAAAAAACGTTGTACCTGCTTGACCTTGGCTTTGAAAAGTTGGTGCTATGAGGAAATTATGTAGATTAATATTATTATGATAATATGTAAATTGTCAAAAGAATTTCTACTAGGGGATGGCGCGCATAGTAAAAGGTATTTCATTTCGCTGTCATCCCTAAGACGCTGCGGTAGCGCTGCGTCGACAACGTTTGAGCGGTTTTAGTATGGGGATTGACTTTTCTAGTATGGATCTGACAGACCACTGCGATGTTTTAGCGCTCCGTCGTGATTAAGCTCTTAGCCACCTTTTACGACACCCTCGGTTAGAAAGAAATGCGGCGATGCTACTGCAACAGCCTCGGTAGAGAAGGGAAACACGGCGTTCGAGGATGATTATTGTTCATTTATGTACAAAACACCCTGAAATGAATATGATACAATAAGAGATGGAACGAAGAGATTGGTAATTTACTAGGAAGTTGAAATGGACGTGAACAGTTGCATCCTTACCTTAAAGGGTCCGAAAGAGTGATCTAATAAATTATGAAGAAGTGGTTAAATGTGAAAATGGTATTTTTTGGTATTTTCGATAGTTCAGTTGGTTTCAGCAGCTTCCACGATGGTGGTTGAGAAAATAATGAATGGAGTGACGTGATGTAGAACAAAAGCAGATGAATTTCAAAAATTAAATGGATGACGGTTTCAACAGAATAGAAAGAGAGGTGATGAATGTTAGGTACTATGCTACACTACTACCCTATGCTGGCACCACAATATAGCTAAGGACGTCTATAAAATTAATAAATAAAACAGCACCTGCAACGTGGGGCCGCAAATCATCCACGTAGACGAGTCACGATTGCGATCAACTTTAACTAACGATGAGAGATCTTGCGATAGCGTTCTCGAGATTCTACGACTGATTCGCACGAGACCCCGTCACTGGCATGCTACTAAAGAATGCTCAAATAAGTTAAGGATGCTTGCAAAGACAACATTTATACCCAAACATTTATAAATATCGTTAATTTTTATAAATTTGTCTTGGGCCCTCAATTTATCTAACACGAGTACCTATGATAAGTAAAGCTAAAGGCCAAAGTTAGACTAAGCGGTTCCCTATTTGCATAAAAATATTAGGCATAATATAAACAATGGCATACCGTGAATTGGATTAATAAAACTTACGCGTAACAATAGTAGGCATAACACGTTAATGATATTTTTTACGCATAGCAACTATTGCCGTAATAATATTTAAGCATAAAATACAAAGCCATAAATTATTTAAAAAGTAATTAAAACTGCAATGCTGAATAAAGATCAATAAAAAATAAAAAGAACCTAACCTAACCAAATATCTATAAACATACTATACATAATGACTTACATTTGCTGCCACTGTAATCACAAAAAATCTTAGTCCATAAAACAATGTAATAGCCAAAACCAGTATGCAAAATAATTGTTAGATATAAATTATGCTAATATAAATATTATGCAAAAAAATATTTCTGACAAAGAAATAATTGAAGAAAAAATTATGCGAAACATGTTATGCTAAAACTTATTATAAAAAAGACATCGGAACTGATCCTAGTCTAAGCATATAAAATAGATCAAGTGAGATTTTCTAGAGTATAAAAGCCTGGAAGAAGGCGTCGGAGTTTTCATAAATGATAACGACGGCCTACACTACCTTATATGCTTATCCCCTACATTTAGTATTGGCAGGGAGAGTGTAGGCGAAAACATAAATTTACGGTAAGTTAGTTTCTTGAAAAGATATTTCGATCCTAGAACGTAAAAATGCGTAATTTCTGTAGGTACTACTTGAATTCAATTACGAGGTCTACCTGAGGCTCTACCGGAAAAACATAATCTACTAGCGCAGCGAGGCAGCCAGCATAATTAACGGTATACCCAATAAAATGAAATTATCTGTTCAGAAATTGAGCAAAGGCGTGAAATTATGACGCTGCTATCGCTGGTACCCAGCCGATCTATGCGACTAATTACGTAGGTTTGCCTTCGGATGAGCCCAATCCTATATAGTAGGCTTCATTTATATAGTAAGGTCATTTTGAATTCAATGCAAGTATGTTTAGGGTGGGTGAAACCGAATATCAAACTGATTAAGTAACGATATTTGTTCTATCTTGATTTTTACGAAAATTTACGATCTAGGATCTTCCGAACATATTGGTGTGAGTTACCATCCATGTGATCTGTCCATCGCCGATACCTGCACAAGGCGACACCACGCCTGAAGTATATAGGCCTTTCTCACATGCAAACTTTCGCAAAAAAACGCGCGTCGATCCTACGGACCTATTATCGTTTGTCGATTTTACGGACCTTAAAACAAACGTCGTCCTACATTCCACGAGAACCTTCAGTTACGTCAAGCCATAAGTATTGTGGCAGTTTCCAGCTATTATTGTCAGTTTCTATACTTTTGTCCTTGGCACTTATCGCACGGGAGCCGCGATAATGTCGAAAGCGACTCTTTGTGCAGGTAATCGAAGTTTATACTCGTAGAAGTCGTAGAAGCTGGAAGTATAATATTACGGGATGTGAGGTGCTAACTCAACGCGGAATGGCGTCATGACCTCAAGCATGGCTTTAAAAGCATCACTACCTCACTTAACCTTACTTCTCCATAGAAGTGTGTAATATATAGGGAGTATTTACGTGTCGTTTTATAGCAGCTTAGAAGCTATCACCCATTCCTTACTTGCAGGTATCATGAGCATAGGTAGGCATGACAACAGACCAGTTATTCACATAATGAATTCCGTGTAGTTCGGAAGCTGAATGGCATTGCTTTTAGCATCAATTAATTATAATTAGTGCTAAGAATGATCAAGCAAAATTTATCGGGTGAGGTGTTTTCTGCACAATGGAGACTTCACAATGAATAGGGAGACGATAAGACTCGCTGTGACAGTAGACGATAGCTTAGTCTTTGTGATCACGATTCCAATACTAGACGTCGGCGATATTCAATGTAATGTTGTCGTGCCAACGCTCTTATTTTTCAGAATCACTTGCGCATAGCTACCGTTCATTATCACACAAGGTTCACATAGACTTCTATTTATACTTAAACGCATCGCACATTTGGCGCACGACGGAGCGCTAAAACGTCTGCCAGGTCAATAATGTCAGAAGAAGTGTCAAGCCCCTTACTTAACCGCTCAACTGCTGTTGACGCAGCGCTACCGCAGTGTCATCCGTCGAGTGAGGTTTCTAGTATGGATCTGATATACCGCTGCGATTTTTTTAGCGCTCCGTCGTGCGTCAAGTGTGCGATCCGCCTAAACCACGCTTGGCTGGCAAGTTGGCGACACAAGTACAAGATGTTTTATTTGCTAGGAGCTTTGCTAGTCATTTCGGATGAAGTCATTTCTGCACCACGCGGTCATTCCTCGCAGTTGTTTCTAGTTAGTACGGCGGGCAACATTAATTTTATATGCAATTATTTATCAGGTGCCATTCGTGCGAACTCCACGATCACTTGCCTATCACTTGCTCTCATAACACTATTTACTAGCAGAATATTACTGATAAAAGTTTTTTAATATCATTCCTCGCTGCAATAAAGGCATCCTGCTATGCCATTCGATACTAATTACTCCGAGCCAGAAGTTATAAAAGTGCACGTATAATAATCTACTTTATTTTCTCGTATATGCTAGACAAGAATAGCACAACTTTGCCTGGTTATCGCCCTTTTTTATACTCGCTGGATACTTATTTATTCAAATTTGTATTTCGTAAAAAGTTCTGTACAAAAGTTTCCTATACAATACAGAATGTAGGAAAATTACTATTGTTATGAGCAAAATATTAACCCTTCATGCTACTGATTTCGTTGGCTAGCAGACAGAGCAGCACGCGGGTGCTACCAAATAATAAACTAGTCCTACTTTCGTACTGATACTAGCTTGGAAATATGAATGTAGGACTATTTTATTATTAGTTGCACCCGCTGCTAATATTTTTTATGTGACAATAATATTTTCGACAGTTGGGTCCACGCAGAAGCCCACATCATTTCGACCTGGACCTCAATTACTGAAACCTTAATCGTAATCTTCATGAATGTGAAAATAATGCTAGTAAGTGTACTTGTACCACAGAGAAACATTTTCAGAAATTGAGCTCCTGTGTTTTGTGCCTTGGGAAAAGTGGTTTCATGGCAAGATTTCATTACACATTTAAGAACAGGTAGTCGGTAATATTTGGAGTATATGCTATTTCCATGTTCGAACCCCACACAATGCAAAACTTTGCCCGCATTTAAAAATTAATCATTAACACAGTAAAGAGTTACATAAGAGCTGTTAAACTCAAATTATGCTTACAAACGAACTGCCGCCGTCCTTGCACGTCACACTTATTTTAAAATAAGTATAAAATGTTGATCGCTTAAAAGTAAGATACCCAATATGGTCGAAAACTTCTCGACTGGTTTGTGACGATGTTGTAACTGCGAGCGATAGACATCGCGCCGCCAGCGCCAACGCCATCGACGATCGCAATCGGAATCGATCAGTCGTGCGTTCGTATCGATGCAGGCGAATTAGTGATGCGAACGCCTTTCTATTACCGATAACCAACAGTAGCGACTACCGACTAGTGAATCGATTGTGCACCTTGCTGGCTCCGGGCAATATTACTTAACCGTACAGCTGCCTCGAAAGAAAAATTATTTGACAAGCATCGAAACTTTAAAAAATAAGCCCTAGATAGATGTTTTTTGTTGAACTATCGTAATAAATTACATAATAATCGTTTGAATATGACAAGTGTCATAACAATTTATTTTCATTGACAATCATGATGTTACCGCGCAGGTTGTCATATTTAATTTATACAAATAAGAAATGTGATTATCGTTATCCCAGCCTTTTTATTTATAAA
The DNA here is from genome assembly GCA_029255805.1 of Keiferia lycopersicella. Taxonomy (NCBI): domain Eukaryota; kingdom Metazoa; phylum Arthropoda; class Insecta; order Lepidoptera; family Gelechiidae; genus Keiferia; species Keiferia lycopersicella. The sequence goes on from JARACZ010000001.1 coordinate 20,199,521, forward strand.
TACTTTACGTTTGATTACTACGAGCAACACGGTCCTCCGTCCCGAAGGTTGAATAGCTACTTATTAAAAAAGTAAACCCGTTACGTGATTCAGAAGGAGTTAGTGTTGTCCATGACGGACAGATAAACAAAGAAACGCAAAAAGCGACTTAATTTGGACTATTTACTGATGATATTGCTTAATTCATTCGTTTTAGTAAGCTTCTCGACTCGTTCGTCCTTGAGTCCTTAGATCTGAAGATTATGTTATTTTCAGCATTCTAATCTTGATTCTATAATACCAACATAATCTGCTCAAAATATATTAGGACGCCGTTATTATAAATTCAAACCGTACGAAGTCGTACTCCCTCGTGAGGATGCGAATATTGTACAAATTTAAATAACCAATAAATAAGTTCATGTGAAATGTAGGTAGACATAATATTTCTTGCGGCAGCTCGACTCGTTGTGAAGACTAGAGTTGACCATTTCGCGTACGTTTACGGTGAAATTGATCGAATTGAGAAAGGGGTCTTTACAATTGTCAGTAGTTATACTACCATCGATGGTAAGAAAGTGATCCGGACAACATTCTGTGTCTCAGCACGCGATTTCACGCGCGAAGCTCGATTGTGGGAACAGCCGCTTATTATTCGACATGTTTTTCGCTCTACAGTGTGTATGTTAAGTGACTCTTTTCGTATGGAACATCGAGTCGGCTAACGACCATGATAGAGGCAATGTTGCGGTCGTAGGTAAATCACGCCTGAGTTAGATTTCTGACATTATTTCGCATGTGTTTGGGATGCCGTATGTACTTACTAGATAAAAATGGTGCAATAAAAAGGTTGTGAGTAACTTAAAATTATGTCAGACTTCTAGCTAGGTACATCGGTGTAGTCTATAATCAAACTGACGACTTTTAAGAAGGAACTTGAGCTAAACAGTTTTAGAATTTCAGACCTCTAATTCGTATTTTCGAATGGGAGATTTATTCGGACCTTGGCAGCTTCACCATGTAGAATGCTGGATGAATTAAGTTAGAGTTAAGCGAAGCATCTACCAACGTTGGCGCACGCACGATGAATGTGCGGCAAGCAATTACTGTGGGAATCCGAGACGCCAAGACTAACAACCAGTAGCTTGATTTTCTATTGCGTTTATAACTGGATACTCGTATACATGTAATTGATTAGCATTAAGATTATTTCAGTAAATATTTTACTGTACGTTGGCTGCTGTGAGTTGAATCAAAACACTCGCGTCTATAGTTAATATGATGTAATATAGTAGTTAAGAGATGTACGTGAAATGACAACGCTCATGGAATATCTTTGACGACGTGTTCAAACAACTGGAATTCCGCGGATAGCATAACCTGCAGTTTTTCGAAAAGAAAAACAATACGATAATGATCGAAAAAATGTGACGTGTAATTTCATTTATATAACCGCAATTGTGTGATGCTTCGCACACCGTCTTTTTAAAATATGTGGTACCTACTTAACAGATTAAGTACGTACTAACCTAGCATACTTACCATACCATACGTAATTCATATAAATAATATGAATCGTATAACTTGATAACAATCTATGCGACGATCTCCACTCACAGCTGGGAAATTATTTTCAATTAATTGAAACACCAAAAGATACCGCTGAGCATTTTATTACTACACTCAACATCATGACACTTATAAAATAACTAATTGAAAAGGGTGACACTAAAGGAAACGCACATTAAATTAGGAAGTGGTCATTTACAAATGTGGGCTCCGCGTTCATTAAGTTTAATTGATGTTTCTGGGCAGACTAATTTATAGAAAGGGGTCTGCAATGCGGAATAAGTCTCGCCCGATTAACTGGTTACACGTATGGAGTACTATGTTGACTCTGTCATTACAAGTTAGCGTAACTATGTACAGAATGTATAAGAAAGAAAATCTTTCTTTAACAATACTTATCTATTTTTGTTACTTTTGTTAATACAATAACCTTTGTAGTTCAGTGGCATTGCGACTGCCTTTAACGCACACGGTTCCGGGTTCGATTCTCGATGGGTCACTCACAAAGTTAATATTTATCACTTTGTGAATTTGTGCCCAGTCTTGTTAGGACATAGTGGGCTGAACCACATGAATGTCCGTAAGAAAGATGGTTCCATGTTTCGGATGGCACGTTAAGCCGTTGGTCCCGGTTTCTGTCTATGATTACTTAGCCTACAGTCGTTACACAATCATGTCAAAAGCCTGCTACTTTAGATCTGACACTAGCGTTCATTGGGTCGCTAAGTCGCTAAAAACTCCTGAGTTCCATATGAAAAGAAGAAGACCTACTTCTGTTGCATAAAAACGTTACTTATGCAAGATTTATGATTTCTAACATTTTAGTTGTTAGTTTTATAAAAAATCGCTGTCAATACCTTTTATTCAATGTCATGTCAATTGTGCAGCATCAAGACAAACCGAACTCGGTTTATTTAAATAAATAAATATGAATAATCCTTCAAAAGCTAGCACTTACCTTACGGGTTGTATTAACACCTTTGTCCAACCCAGCAGAGAAGATTAGTAGTATTGGTAATACGAGTAGCAACGAGCTGATTCAACTACCTACTTTTCGATATTGGAATGCTAAGGCCTTTTTCAAACTCAACCTCCAACGCATCCTCCGTGAACGCAGCGCAAAAATAACGCTGCGCTAACGGATCCGTCTGTCAAATCCCTACTAGAAACAGCTCTCGACGGATGTACCAATGCGTTGCTTGACGACGCATCCGTTAGCGCAGCGCTAGCTAGCGCTGCGTCGTGCCGTATGACGCCATTTTGCCTGACATTTTGATTGTGCCTCGTTCGCTGTCTCTGTGTTGGTTCAGCGTTATTTTAGCGTCCGTTTGACGGACGTCAGAAATGCGCTGCGTTGGACCTTGCGTGCTATAGAGGCCTAAAAATATCATGATCTGATAATTCGATCGTACGCCCAACAAAACAAACTCATCTACAACACCGTCGAGATAATTTCCTTTTATTTACTCTCTCTGGTGGCAAACACATTATCGCCGGCACCGTGTCGTGCTCACTTATTTAAGAGTCATTCCAGATCTAGGTAATAACCGCGCATGCATTTCTGTTTGATAAAAAAACCGTCGCGGGAAATCGTAAACGACGGCAGTTGTATGCGTACGATGTCAATTTGCCAAACACAATTTACCGTCGCGGTATTTTCCGTTAGTCTGGCTGGCCACGAGATACCCCAGTTTTCCAACCATATTTCTTATATTTTTTTTACAAATACTAAACGAGTGGGCATGTTGTGTTTTTTACTGTAAACTGTAAAACTTGGCGGTCCTTTAGATTTTAAGTCAATTGTTTTATTTTAATAAATAATGTTATACGACCTTAAAAATAAACCAATTTCAGAATTGCCTACTGAACTAGGCTTTTCAATTTTTTATTTATGTTTTGATGGAATATGTAATAAATAACATTTAGCAAGTATTGATAATACCTGTCTGTACAGATTTAATCGTTATATCGCACGTCGCGGCGAGTTATTATTCAGAATTGAGTGGTAAAAACACGGTGCTGCGTAAATGCGTTGAATGCGAATGGGTAATTCTATTATATCGGAGTTGTGTTTTGTTTATGAGGTGCGCGAGAAAAGTGGGTCACCGAACCAAATCTGGCGAGGACAGTTAGACAAAGGACAGCTTTTCCCCGTAATGTCGAAAGCATATAACTAAACGGAAAATTTGTATAAGGTGTAAAAATATTAGCTGCAAATATTTTAAAAGGTGAATCAGCCCATGAAACAGAACAACTTTCCCCAAGGGACATAGATCGAAATATGAGAATTTTTTTTGGAACTTCCATACAAATTGACTAGGTCGGTCAGTAATTTTGTAAGGGAGGTCAAATTTTTTTTTTTTCATATTTCGACCCATGTTTCTTGGGAAAAACTGTTCAGTTTCATGGGCTGGTTAACCCCTTAAAATATTTGCAGCAAATTTTTTTACACGTACAATTACAGCGTCGCGTTTAAGGAGTGAGCTTGCCTATGAAATTAAACCATCCCTTAAAATATTTAAGTCGAAAAAGATTGAGTCCCCAAAACATAATCTTAAGTCCTATGCTCCATGAGGAGTTAAAGGATTAATCATCGTACCGACTGATACAGACTAGTTTGTAGTAGTCTACGAAACCCCAATAGTTTTCTGAAAACCTTGGAAACATTATATACCTACTCTACTTCCAGACACTGAGAGCAACTTATTACTAATTTAGGTGCAATTAAATGATATCTTCGAAACCCACATGCGAAGCTAAGCCCGCATAATTTATACGACACTATCAGCGATGACTAGATGAGCTGTAGTGATGGTATGCTGCTACTCATTAAATTGTACTCGATTTTAATTGATGCGAATTGTCAACTTGATATCTATCTCCATGATATGCCTTGAGAGAATTTAACGTCTGCGTACACTAAGGCGCATCACACACTTGACGCACGACGGAACGCTAAAAGATCCATACTAAAAAGGTCAATCCCCATACTAAAACCGTTCAACCACTGTTGACGCAACGCTATCGCAGTGTCATCCGTCTAGTGCGGTTTTAGTATGGGGAGTGACGTTTCTAGTATGGATCTGAGAGACCGCTGCTATATTTGAGCGCTCCGTCGTGCGTCAAGTGTTTGATCTGCCTTATTTAGTCGTAGAAAATTCAACGTACATACGGTTCTAAATCATTAATTAATAACCCTTTTTGTACACGTTCGTAGAGACATTCTTGTGTAGTAGCAAGTGTAGCTGCGATGTACTTGCTCCTGCGGCCTGCCGCGCTGTGGGTACAAAAAGTCGGACAAGTGAAATTATTACGACATTATTAATAACAAGATTTATGATCCTTCGTTCACAATCAAGAGCCGTGTGTGTAAAATTAAATGCGCCGGCGCCTTTGCTTGCAGCGTAGAAGAGTAAAAGTAGTTTATAGACTTATTTTTATAGTTGATTTATGTACATTATTCGTATTAATGAGTGTACGTATTATTTATCACGATCTTAGAATCTTCTTATGCATTGTGAAAGAATAACTAAGCACTAACGCGTGTGCTTGCGCTTTAATTTCCCGCGTGAAACAGTCGTTCATAAAAAAATGTTTTTTCTTTTTTCTTCGTGTGGGACACCGATTCATCGATTTAAATCTAGATATAAAAATTTTTTAGTGCTTCAATAGGATAGGTATTATTAAAATTATTATTCCGGACCCCGCATGGGATAAAGGTGTGATATATGTGTGTATAAATTGGGTAATATGTAGGGGATCAATGCTGTCCGCGTCCGTAGGCCAAGCCCTTCGTGGTGCTTAGACTCTAGATACCCTACACGTGATCCCTGGGTAGTGCGAAATGGACAGCACTCTCCGGTGGTAGGCTTCGGCCGTGGCTGGTCACCACCCTCTTAACTAAGCCATGTCGCCAAGCGGTCCCACCGTGTTCCGACATGAAGTTAGGAGTAGCCATCTTGGAGGTTGGGTCTGTACAGTAGTACCTTGCAGCTGTAGCAGTTTTTGTGGAGGCTGATTGTTGCGACATCGAGTGGTTGGCTCTGGAGGGTAGCGGGATCCGAAGCACGGTGCACCGCTGGCTGACCGTAGGAAGTTGGGGGCCCAAGTAGCGGGAAAGCCACCCGTGAAAGGCTGCCCCGCCACCTGACGAAAAATCCCGGGCGGCTTCACCTTGCCGGTTGGCAACCGGATGGGAGGAAAAGGTGGCGACCCCGGGGGGGTTCGGGCGTCCCCGCAGTCTCCAAGTCAACCAACTTTGCGTGTGGTCGTGATCAGCTCTCTTCCCTAGCTTAAAGCATTGCAGTACCTCGTACAACTGCCTTCCTCCTGCCTATTCCCCTACACCAATAACAGAAAATGAAAGTACAAAGCGGAAAGTAGTAAAACAGCGGTTGCACGTCCTCCCACTGAAAGTGCACTTCTCAAATATTCGAGGTCTGCACTCAAATATCAATCCTGTCCACCATCATCTTGAGACCGATAAACCGCATCTGCTGTTCCTCACTGAGACGCAGATCAGATGTCCGACTGACGCGGCATACCTCAGCTATCCTGGCTACACATTGGAACACAAGTTTATGTCCCGGGCTGGAGTCTGCGTGTATGTTCGCGACGACATCTGCGTCAAGCGCCTCAAAAATCTCGAGGCACCTAGTTTTTCCGTTTTGTGGGTACTGGTCGACACTGGAGTAGCCAAAAATATTTACGCATGTGTCTATCGTTCACATAGTGGAGATACGGAGACAACCAAACTTTTTCAACACCTTAGTGAAGCTGCTGATGAGGCTCTGCAAAGATACCCGTCGGCGCAGCTAGTCATCCTGGGGGATTTTAATGCCCACCACAAAGAGTGGTTATTCCCATTCCAGGAGACCGATCATGCTGGGCGAGAAGCGCGCAAATTTGCACTTTCTCTAAATCTCTCCCAGCTTGTCAGCTGTGCGACTAGGGTTCCAGATGTGGAGTCACATACAGCCAACTGCTTAGACCTTCTGCTGACTACCGATCCAGACCGATGCTCAGTGTCAGTTGTTGCTCCACTAGGCTCATCTGACCATTGTCTGGTGAAATCCGTATCCGTATATTCCCCACCCGATCAGGGCCCTTGTGGTAAGAGACGGGTGTAGCGATACAAGTCAGCAGATTGGGATGAAATGCGCCACTTCTTTGCTTCGTATCCTTGGAAGGCCCGCTTTTCTACAGGAGAATCGTCGAGCTGCGCAGTTGCTATAACGGAAGTTTTGCGTCAAGGTATGAAGTATTTTATACCGTACTCCGACATTCCTACCGGTAGCAAAGCTCGCCCATGGTTCAATGCAGACTGTAACCGCGCAGAAGCGTCTAAACAGACTGCTTTCCTAGCCTGGGCTGATGCTCGACTGCGCAAAGCTCCGAATACTCGAGACCTGAAGAAAGCCTATAACAAGGCCTCTAAATTAAGCAAGAAGGAGTTACGCAGAACACGCTTCAGGCACATCAGTAGCGTAGGCGCTAAGCTTGCCTCATATCCAGCTGGAAGTAAGGCATTCTGGTCTCTTGCAAAGGCAGTTGAGACCAACTTCTGTCAGCCTACTTTACCGCCGCTGCAGAAACCTGACGGTTCACTTGCCCACACTGCAGAGGAAAAAGCGAATCTCTTTGCCTACCTCTTTGCAGAAAACTCGCGTCTTGACGCCGCAGGTACTATTCCACCAACTTTACCTCGAGTAGACTGCTCTATGCCGGCCGTCTGTATTCACCAAAAAGAGGTACTTAAAGTCCTGCGGAATCTAGATGTTCACAAAGCAAGCGGCCCTGACGGTATCCCTGCAATTGTTCTGCGAAACTGTGCGCCTGAGTTGTCTCCGATATTAACACGTCTGTTCCGACTGTCACTAGAGACTGGCGTGGTTCCCGAATCGTGGAAGCTTGCAAACGTGCAACCTGTGCCCAAAAAAGGAAGCCGAGCTGACCCTGCGAATTATAGGCCCATATCGGTCACCTCCATACTCTGCAAGACTATGGAGCGTGTACTAAATAACAGACTCCTGGGCTACCTCGAGGACAACGATCTTCTGAGCGATCACCAATACGGATTTCATCCTGGGCGATCCACAGGTGATCTCCTCGTGCATGCCACCCACCTATGGAGCGAGGCTATCGAGAGAAATGGCGAAGCCCTCGCTGTGTCTCTGGATATCTCAAAGGCATTTGACAGGGTCTGGCACGCAAGCCTTATTAGCAAGCTGCCCGCCTACGGACTACCTGCTGATATTTGCAACTGGATCTCTGACTTCCTGAGGGGACGGTCGATACGAGTGGTCCTAGAGGGCCGCTCCTCGGACCAACAGGCCATAGATGCTGGAGTCCCTCAAGGATCAGTTCTGTCTGCAACACTATTTCTGCTGCATATCAACGACATGCTGACGCCCGACACCTTTGGGTACGCAGATGATAGCACAGTTGTTGACAGATACCTGTCCAGTGCAAAGGCCAGCAGTGAAACCACCCAGTCTTGTCGAGAGTCCATAGTCCAACATCTGAACTCTTCACTCAAGGCAATATCCGAGTGGGGTGATGCCAATTTAGTGAAGTTTAATGCAACGAAGACACAGGCTTGTCTATTCTCGACTAAACGGAGTCCCTTCACACTTACTCCGACTTTCCGAGATGTATCCATACCGATTTCTGACCACCTTGATCTTCTTGGCATGACTCTTACGTCAGACCTGAACTTTGGACGCTACATAGAATCTTTGGCCACGACTGCAGCAAAAAAGCTTGGTATCCTCTCAAAGGTTAGGCGCTACTTTACACCAGAACAGCTTCTACAACTATATCAAGCTCAAGTTCGATCTTGCATGGAGTATTGCTGCCACCTTTGGGATGGATCTGCCAAATACCAACTGGCTGCCTTAGACTCCATTGAAAAACGCGCCAAGAAGCTCATAGCAGACGAAGCACTGGTTGAGACTAAGTTGCAGAGCCTTGAGCACCGTCGTAAAGTAGCATGCATGTCGGTATTCTATAGGATACATTTCGGAGAGTGTGCTCAATCACTTCACAACCTGATACCCCCTTCCCCATTCCATCTCCGGGGATCGAGGCGCCGACTGGGGTTCCACCCTTATGTTGTAGATATACCTCTGATCCGCACTAAGCGTTTCGCTTTAACTTTTATCATGCGTACGGCTAAAGAGTGGAATTCCCTGCCGGCGGATCTTTTTCCGGAACTTGGGCCTTTTTAAGGCAAGAGTGAATAGGCATTATCTAGGCAAGCATGTACCATCTTCGTCTGCATCTCCACTTACCACCAGGTGAGATGGCAGACAAATGCGGGCCTATTACACATATGAAAAAAAAAAAAAAAAAAAAAATACGTAGCCCCGAAGACTTTACCGAAATTTCGTATACATTACCTCCGCGAATGTGACGACACGTCACTTTCGCCATCGCATCTTATAATTTAGATTCGCCGGTTTCTAATTTCATGAATCAATGTTCACAATGGATCACTTCTCTTTGCAATCAAGCTGACTCTAAGACAATAGTGCTTAATAACACAACTTAATAGGCTAGACTAGTAACAATTATTAATTCTGTGCTCGTACTCGCACTTGAAAGCGCTTCTATGAAAATCGTCAAATTAATGTCTTTATGCCTCCTCGTGACCATTGTTTGTAAATTCGTGCCTTCATTGCGTAAGTTCACAAAGCGTCGTATATTATACCACCCTGTCAATGGAAGTCAACAAAGAACAGTTTCTATTGGCAACTAGGAAAATTAACAAGTATGTACTTGGTACGTCTGTTGTTCCGTAATTATATAAAGAAAAGCGCCTTCCCCTCACGTAGCTACAACTCGAACCAGTTATTGCTTTTATTCAACATGTCGGTAAATAACAGAGGCACATAGCTTTTTGTACGTACACAAAGTGTGCCTACCGTATACTGGTTAAACTATTTTTCCATACAATTTTACGTTACTCATCCATATAGGTACATGCTTATACAGTGTTGTTTTTTGTCATAAGAGGTTATTTTTCACTTTGAACGATTCATTCGTTTGATGTGCTTAATAAATACACACCTCGAGTATATAGCCCAAAAGATATCCCTCAAATTGTTGACAGACCGCAATATTACGTTAATTAATAATTGACCACCACATACGGGTTGACCATCATACCTATCTTAGTATAGTTAGTTAGTTAGCCAGCACCACGAGCAACCTTTTTGGGTAATTAACACAGGTAAACATAGATACCTAAGAGGTTTTCATATTGTATTAGATAAATCTAACTACCTACAGGCGACCCTAACTGTAACTTTTAACCACACGTTACCGTGATTGTTTTTTTTTTCTGAGGCCCTGGAGTAATTTTGTCCGACTATAATAAAAACATCAGTAGGTACTTACCGGAAGTACCAAACAGAAATGGCGTCTGTTCTCACCCTCTCACTTTATACACCATTTTGAAGCAGCGTAAAACAATTGTCTAATTGTATAAAGCGCGGGTTCCTAGTAAAGCATGTAATTACACACGCTTCGGTGGCCGCGCCCAATGGAGATTGCATACAAACAGCCCATGGACGAACCACAGACTACCTTGCGGATAAACAATACTGAACAAAACTATTAAACGGTTCTGATTCGACAGCCCTGACACTGCTTCTTGAGCCTGTTAACTAGAATATTAAAAAAAAAATTCTATGAAATCGTGATGGGATGGTGATGGAGACGAGAATATTGAGTTGTCATATAAATGCTATGCTTTTGAGATACAGATGTGTATGTAACTGCATGGCTTCCAATTTGTAGGGAGGTCCAACACCTAATCTGCAATTGTATAAAGAGCGTTCAGTATTAAAAAGGCCTCTGAAATTAACAATCGCATTTAATTTTCATCATTATTCATGTCTAATAAAGTCTATACACAAGTCTCGAAAAACACAAAGTGTTCAGCCTTTTGGAAATACTTTAATTGTAATATAATATATATGTAGGTAGGTAGTTCAGCTAGGTAACTCAAGCTAGGTATTTGTTAAAAATACAATACTTATTTTTAACTAACCATGGCGTGGCACTATGCTCGTCTGTTTTATATGCAATTTAATCAAGAGGCAGGAAGCGTGCGATGCACATGACGTCCTTTGAACGGAAAGGATGCCTTCACTCACATGCCTCAAGCGATCTAATAATGTTTTGCGCAGTTTTTCGAAAAATTTATATTAAGTGCCTAGTGAAATCGGAACATTTCAAAATCTGCTACAGGGGCATTTCAGTTGCCAAACATTGGTCAATAAAAATAAGAAGCAGAAGAAAATTCTTCTAAATTACTAAAGTTCCAATAGGTACTTACAGGATGGTGCTCTGAAACAAAAAACTAAAGAATTCACACCAGTGCCATCGGGTGTTATTATTTTCTTCCCAAAGTCTAAACCATTTCAAATTAAACTGAAATTTGAACCATTACTATTACTAGTCGCTTCTCTCTATTAAATATTTATGTATCTCTATCGTCCTCTTCAAAGTTTAAATGTCTGTGTACACTGTGTGCACTAGTGCGTGTGCGTCCGACCTCAACTCATTGCATTGTTTACTTTGGATGGGCAATTTTGGACGCACATACCCCTCCATACAGTAGGGTGCTGTCCAAAAAGATGATTTTTATTTCATAGAGCATGTTTCTTCTTCTTTTCGAGTGGGACACTGAGTCGTCCAATGACCCCAATGAACCCTAGCGCATTAAAATGTGTATTTGAATGTTAGTAGAGTAAGTTCAATACAAACATAGGGTCGTTCAATGAAACAGTGTACCCAATACACACAAAGTAATAGCTACACGTGAAGACGTTGGATAGAACGTGAAGTAAACATATTTATACGGGGTGTAAGGGACAGCGTTCCGAATACTGATAGGGTGAAAGCAGACCATGAAACTGAACAACTTTCCCCTAGGAACATATGCCAGAAAACGTCGAAAAATTTTTGGCTTACCATAGTAAACGCAGTCAGCTGATCGCGATTTTGTTTCCTAGGGGAAAGTTGTTCAGTTTCATGGTCTGCTTGCACCCTATCAGTATTCGGGACGCTGTCCCTAACACCCTGTATAGAAGTGAACAGCCAGCTGTTAACTTTATCGTTCAATACAGGCTTAAGGACGCCTAATACTGTTTAATATTTATTTAGTCTTAAACAAGTATTTTTTTAGGAGTTAGCTGTTAACCAGTAGGGCGAGAATTATTTTTCGCCCAAAATAGCATCTAGTTATCCAACCACCTACTTTAAATGCATTGAATATTTTAGGATTTTTAACGAAAATCAATTAAACTCATATTTAATAAGCTTTAATAATACTTATATCCATCACAAGTTGGCTTATCGTGCATACACCCAATAAACAACGCTGTGACCTACCTCGAAAAAAGTACTGCTCCAAGACACACGCCTTCACTGCCTAATTTTTTAAGGTAAACTGAGGAATCAATTTAACAGACAAATTAAACTGCTATACGATACGTTGGTAAGTTTGGAAAGGCACTGAGTTTTTTAATTAGGTATTTACATTTCACGTTTTCGTATTCCAAGCGAATAACTGGGAAGTGTCCAACAACTAGGAGGTGGCCGGCAAACCGGCTATTTTACCCTATTACATACTGATTAAATTGTTAGGCGACTATTTGGCAGTACTGATACCTATGCGACGAGAACCCGCTGCACATTATACAGTTAGATATGTCAGGCGCAAAGATATGCCAGGGTCGAGACAAAAAAAATGGAGGGCATGCCATGTAAAAAAGGCCATGAAAACTCGCCTAAGCCGCGTGTCAAAGCATCAATAATGTAACAGAACAGAAGAACCGTTAGTACCGCGGGCACTGGGCGACCATCACGTGTTCATTGCAATTCTAATCATGTTGCGCGCGCGCAGCCCGCAGACTATCCGGCAGGTCAGGTTTTTTGTCAGTAGGTGTTTTTATGTCGGATGAAACTAGCTGGGCGACATACTCGTAACTTCAATCAGTTTGTAGCTAGGTAGGTACGTATCTAGCAGACGCAATGCGTGGGTAATAAAATCAGATCTATAGATTATTATTGGTAAAGATAATGCCAGCTGAGTCCAACACGGTCACGCAAAGACTATCAAAACAGGTAATGGTCAAAAATATGTCTCTTCTCATGCCATGTCTGACGTTATGTTATTATTATGAAAATGCTGTGTTTAAATAGTCAGTACAGGACCCTTACGATTTTTCGTGATCGTTGTCGTCAAATTTAAACTACACGATTCAGTACCTATTGCTATAAAGGAACTTATAGTAACTTGTCGGATTTTTTTTCCTGTTCCGATTGTAGGTACATTCTAGCTCAGGTTGGGAGTTTGTACTTTCGACTGTAATTTTCCGGATGTGAACTTGAATGTAAGTACTCGTTCTCAGATGCTTCTTGATGCGGAGAGGAAAACTATGTTAATTTCATTCATTGGTTTTCCTTGGCTAAAAAAAGAGCCGAGTAGCACACTTTCATACCAAAATTAACAACTTCGCAAAAAGTTGCCTATAATAGATATTTCTTTCAGTTGTAGTCTCCTAATCATTAAAACTTCTCTTTGCAGGTAAGTAAACCACCAAGCAGGCAATCGCTAAAATCGCAAGTAGCTATGGCGTCAGTAAGTTCACAATGAAAATGTAAATAGGTAGGTATAACTAAATCATTGTAGTAATTCATTTTTGACCTTTCACCAATACAAGCCCTATTATTTGTGTGTAAATAACTATTATAGCGAAAGTTAGGTACGTGTATGTTTGCGGCTTGACATTTGAGATCGTATGGATGTCTTACAGATAGTAAAGACTACACGTTTTGTCTTAACTGCGTCAAATTGGCGTCATGGGTCACGTGATGGCAAAATTACACACTTGTTGATCGACTACAAACTGTTAAGGAACATCGTCTACGCGGTACAAAGCGCTCTGAAGGAATATTCTATGGGCTGACGACGAAACAGAGAGAATGGAATTGCCCCAGGAGACCGGAGACGTAGTAACATTTCCCTAATAAGGCGAGGAACACACTTGACGCACGACGGAGCGCAAAAATATCGCAACGGTCTGTCAGATCCATACTAGAAATGTCACTCCTCATACTAAAAACGCACTCGACGGATGATAGCGCTGCGCCAACAGCGGTTGAGCGGTTTTAGTATGGGGATTGACATTTCTAGTATGGATCTGACAGACCATGGATATTTATATGGATATTTTTGCGCTCCGTCGTGCGTCAAGTGTGCAATCCGCCTACGGTCGATAGTTATCGGGAAATCGGACCACCCGTCCTCTTCGAGTTCTGGAGGGAGCCGGTGCTGGTGAAGGACAAGCGAACCTCTGGAACTGATGCTGATTCGTCCCTGACAATAGAGACTGTCTCCGGCTTGCCTTTGACTTCGAGTTTTCGAGCCCCTTAAACAGGAGACAAACAAAGAACTAAGAACCTTAGTTGACCCGACAGTAAGCATCGCCTTCTACTGATGGTTACAAATCTATTGTTTTTCTATCGATTAAAAACTATATTCTCGAAGACCCTACTAGTACGCAAATCTTTTATACGCAGCAAAAATTCTATACTGCTAATTATACTTTCTTAGATTTCTATTCAATGGAAAAAGCAACCAGTCGGTGAAAATTTTGAAGTGTTCCCGCTAATGAATGAAATGCTGTTTACAATTGCCTCTGCGCCTGCGCATCTTTTACTGCCACATTCGGTTAGAAACTGCCTCATAAACTTATCCATTTTATACGAGTCACTTTAATCTGCAATTTAGATTTCGCTTCGAATTACAAAATCCAGGGAGTACTAACAACCGATACCTATTATCGAGCTAAATATGTAGATACAGTGGGGTTTCAATTGAATAGCTTGGCTGATCTTTCATTGCCAGTACGCATCATACATTTCGTTATTTGCGTTGGCCTGACATTTTAAACTCCGAATTATGTAAGTATATGACATCAAAGATTGTAGCCATTTAATTAATAAAGTCAGAACAGGGACAACCCTATTTAAATTGATAATATTCGAGAACTAAGTGTACTTAACCGGACTAGTGACCGAATTAAAGCTAGATTGAAATTAGTGACTTTTGTGGATAGGCTAAATCTATTTGTAGACAATGCCTAAGCAGATTTCATGGGTGATGCAAACCCTTTGCGAAACTCTGTTTATACCATCTGGTGTTCTTTGAAAGGAAGTTCTTTTCGTGTGGGAGTTGGAGTTGCATCCGAATAAGAAACCAAAACCAATACAATGCTACTGACATGACACCAAGTGCATTCAAGTGCGTCGGTGCATAGATGCACTCCGATGCATAAAGCATGAGCGCGCTCGAGGAAACGGACAGACAAACGGATACACAATCGATATTATGTATGAGGATTGTAAATCAGTCAATCAGTCCGTGTGCTGCGAAGGATACAGTGAAAGCTCGTAAATTTAATGTCGCTATTATGGGTTGGGAACTTATTTTATTACAACTAGAATGTCCTTAAAAGGTTCGTTATTGACGTTTTCATAGGGATACTTCGGCGTATAGACCAATTTATTCGTTTCGAACTAACTGGATACCCGGAATATGGCTCAGCATTGACCCGGTATCTATTGACAGTAATCCACTGTGTTCTGATCCATTTTAAACAGGCTGTGTTTGACATCCGCAAAAAAAAATCTATTTAAAAGGGCACCCCGCGCGCCGTTTCTACATTGTGGTTAAATCCTGTATTGATAAATTGAACCCAAAATTACCTAATAACATAACTCTCTTGATAACTTATTGGCTGTATCGTCGATGGCTGTAAATCAAGATTATTAATGTCAGCACTTAAAAGCTATTCTAATACTAATCTAATCATCCAGGTAACAAATTTCGACACCAATACTGTTAAGGAAATCGCAACCAATACATTAAATTGTTACAAAATCTGAACAGCTTACCTCTAAAACACAAGACACCGAAATAAAGCATAGAGTATATCAGATGCAGGGGCAATCTGAGGCCACATAACTCGGCTACTTAAAAAAATTATGGGATTGTATCTTCTACACTGTAGTAGAAATACAGTCAACAGCATTTAAGGGTATTATATATAGTGTATGTATAATAAATGGGTTTGTTTTGTAATAGTATGTTGATGTAGACTTAATTTTTGCATCTATCGAGAGAGCTTAAATAATTTATAAGAGATAGGTAGGTATATTCTATCTAGTGATTATATCCTAATTATTTATTATTTATATAATAAGTATAACAGCGACAGATGACAACGCAAGTTTCTGCGTTTCTCCTACTCTATTTTTTTGTATGAGGAATTGGAATTTCCTTGCATCTGACAGACGCATGCGTTACAGACGTCAAGTGAGGAACCGCCGCCTTAAAGAAACGTTTACTTAATGGTCTTGCATCGTCACGTTTATTTTATTGGTCTGAGCTGCGCGGGCATGTGCGCAATAATAGATCGTGACCCTTAGTTAGGACGCCCACGGCCCATTGTTCCAACTCAAACTTATGCTTGTATTGCTAAACAAGACTGTAGTATTAATATGGGTAATCAAATCTTAGTGCAGTCATCCCGACAGGAGAAAAGCTGGTGGTACCTCGCCGTTCAGGGGTGAGCTAACTCACTAATTTATAAACGGGTGCATATCCAACGTTTAATCTATGAAATTCTATGAATTACTTTGTGCTTGTCATTACCATTTTGTTGAAGCGAATATCCATTATTTTGTTTTGCTAAACGTTTTTTCTTCTTTTCTCATATTTTCCTTTTTCAATGCAAATCACGTCTTCAAACTTACTTAGCTACACGCCCTATTCATGCGCAAGTTTTCCAAGAATCACTGCCTTCCTTTTCAAGGTTGTTGAGTTGTAAGCTCTCCTGCCTAGCATACGCCCACGTGCTGTAAAAGATATTGCACTAAAGATGCAACATTTTTCAATCTATCGACATATCGATATTTTTTTAAACTTGAAGAAAACAATAAAATTTTGACAAGTTTAACGTTTTTTGATTAATTACTAGATCAAAGTTACACGACAACATACCCTCCCAGCCAACAAACCTTACTAACTTCTGAATATAACACTCTGGGAAACCCACTCGAAAAGAGCGTGTTGCCATTGGCACCTTTACCAGTAAAACGGATTTAATGGACCCCTCATTAATATGTAATTTGGATATGTTGGAATTTTTGTATATCAATACGTACCTGCCTATGTCTCTTTCATACATCGATATTTTTAGCGTCGACATATCGTGTGCATAATGCATCCCTAAATATACAATAAGTAGGCGGATTGCACGCTTAACTCACAACGGAGCGCTAAAATAGTGGTCTGTCAGATCCATACTAGAAATGTCAATCCCCATACTAGAACCGATCGACCGCTGTCGCAGTGTTATCCGTCGAGTGCGGTTTTAGTATGGGGAGGGACGTTTCTAGTATGGATCTGACAGACCGCTGCGATATTTTAGCGCTCCGTCGTGCGTTAACTGTGCGATCCGCCCTACAATACTGTGTGCACGTCTCAGGTACCTACTTATACCTGAATTTAATATAAGTGAGATTTACAGTGAAAGTAGGGATGCTTCAGTCCCAAGTAAATCTACAATATACAACTTTTGCTACACTGAGGAACAGCGTAGTACAGAAATTGGGATTATATTCTCAAAGTTCGATCAAGGATCGCAGATTGTGTCATAAAGTTATACTTAATTCGTAAGTTTTGCAGCGACCTTCCCTGGACTCACCGTGGCGATTTTTATAACTCAAACTCTGCGTTACATTATAAATTTGTGAATGCTAACACGTTTTAGAGTGTGTGTGTTGGAAAATTCTTATATCAGAAAAAAACTCAAACAGCGACAGTGAGAGAAACTCGTTAGGTTTCCTTTATGAAAATAGTATTCCAGTGAACCTAGCTTATTATGAGGTTGTTTAGGAAATACTGCGGCGTCTATGATCTCTTGATTTGCATGTTGGAAGTTGGCAGTTTCGTAACTTTGCCCAAGCGCTCTATAGTTGTTGTTCTTACCCTTTGTTGTTGGTTCAAACATTGGAGTATCGAACGGCACCAGTTCATAATTATATTAACAAACTTAGGTAGCTACTGTATACAGGGTGTAAGGGACAGCGTCCAGAATACTGATAGGGTGCAAGCAGACCATGACACTGAACAACTTAGGAAGTTCCCCTAGGAACACATGTCAGGAAACGACAAAAAAATGTCGACCTCCCATACAAAATTGCGATAAGCTGACTGCATTTACTATGGGAAACCAAAAATTTTTTAACGTGCACGCAATACACGCATACGAGCTGCATACGTAGGCCGGTGTTCTCAGCCCTAGATTCGAAATCTCTCGTGCAGTATGCAAGATGAGATGAGATTACATGTGGGCGTGAGAGCAATATTCCTCGCAATGGGTTCTATTTTTGATTCAGTAGGTATTTATTAACCGTCTTTATTTACCTCTTTAAAAAAGTTACAACCAGTAATTCGTTAACAAAAAAGAGAATGGTTCCTGGTGCAGCGCATATCGCTGGCAATTCAACGCGGAAACGCGGCCAGCGTTATGGGCACATTTGCACCGGGAACCATTCGGGGCGGACTCTTTGATTAGGTTCATTTAGTATATGATATATGTAAATTGTATGTAAAATTGTTGATGAAATAAACCATTCATTATTCTGAAAAAACCTGCAGTTTGTACGTACATAACAGCCGTTGGTGGGTCAATTCAATTTAATAATGAATAGGGTCTGGAATTGGAACTCATCTGCGGCCTGCCTATCTATCGCCTACCGTTCTGTAGGCGATAGATAGGCGATATCGATATTGCGCTGAAACTCTTTAATGTCACATTCAGACAATCCCAAATTCTCTTATCTTTGGCAGAGGAGAGCTTCTGCTGTGAGTACTAGTAGCGTTTGCTGCGCGCCGCGCCGCCCTGTCTCACGGCGTTGCGCAACGTGCGCAAGCGACGACGCGCAGGCCCCCTCGCTGCCCGCGCACAGTTATCGCGCGATCTCAATGCAACACTGCAACCGTTATGTCCGATAGTGTTTTTTGTTTACTTTTTGTTCTTTCCTAGCCCACATAATGGAAGCCGCAAGTAGGATGAAGAAACTGTTGTTGTGAAATAATGCAGGGCTAACGCAGTTCGGAAATTATGAAATATTTTGTAGGTAGCTGCATTGCTTGGCTTGGCACGCAAGAATAAAATCTAAAAAATAAAGAAGTATTGATACAGGGGTTGCCAACACGCATAGAATATGTACCTAAATAGCTTTTGTAATAGCAAATAATACTAGTAAGTGGGGCCTGTGCTGAAACTTGGCGTAGGCACAAACGTGCGCATCAAAAAGGATTTATTTAGTAGAGTTCTTAAATGAATAAACGTACCCTTTGATGTTAGGCAGTAAACCTACTTCAGTTTTAAGTGGTAATTTTCCATGAAATTGGCGGACGTTTATTGGTCGTTATAGGGCTTGCAGGTCCTTGCTTCAGAATCACCACCACTAACACCACTTCAGCCACAACCACAATATAGCTGCTCCTCCACTGAACCTTAACAAATTTGTCGGTATTGCCTTACACATATTGCCTGACAGGCTGATTCGTGAACGCAGTGCAAAGCGTTCATTCACAAGGACCGCTACTTCATCTCTTAGGTGGATCGCACACTTGACGCACGACGGAGCGCAAAAATATCGCAGCAGTCTGTCAGATCCATATTAGAAACGTCACTCCCCATACTAAAACCATACTCGACGGACGAGACTGCGATAGTGCTGCATCAACAGTGGTTGAGCGGTTTTAGTATGGGGATTGACATTTCTAGTATGGATCTATGGATCTGACAGTCCGTTGCGATATTTTTGCGATCTGTCATGGTCGCCTTTTACGACACCCACGGGCACAAATGGGGCGATGCTATTCTAAGCCACCATCACCCAGTCTAAACTGCTGCAGAATCACATTACGGGGTAATTACGTCAGCAGCTGGTTCTCGGCGCGATCATCTATCATGTTGCTTATTTACATAGATTAGGGTCGATTTTCCGCTGAGTCAGGGTGTCGGGCGCGGCCCCACTACAGCGTTCTGCTGATGTCACCACGGAGATGTAAAAGGTTGTTTATTATAAGGTATCTCTGTGTATTTATTGTAAGTGTAACGCCGAAGGTGTTCGATATCTGACGAACTTCGATTGTGTTCGAACTTTGATTCGGTGTTCGATTCGACGGCATTTATCAAACTCGATAAATGCCGTCGTCACCTGATCCTCTTTTGTCTTCGCCTAGTATTCAAGTACCTCTATGATTGTAAAGGGCGTAGGACTTGCCTGTACTTAAAAATAAGGGTTGTTTATAAGGCATCTACAACTAAATATCTACGTCTACGTCTAAATATACTTTAAATATTTTATGTCGACAGGGAAGTTTGTTGGCTGAAAGGACGCAAAGTTCTAATTAATTACGAAGCGCGGTAACAAGTTTGAATGCAGACAGGATCTCTGCAGTAGCCGCTCACGCCGCAGCGGTACTGAATGTTAGTCTTTTGATAAACTAATACCTTTCATGAGATACAGAGACTGTAAAGCTGCAAAAGCACTAAAAATAGAAATCTTGTTTTTTGTAAAAGATTATTAGACGCATCGCACACTTAACGCACGAGGGACCGATAAAATATCGCACCGGTCTGTCAGATCCATACTTCTTTGTCTTTCTTTCTTTTCGAGTCGTCCAACGACCCCATGAACCCTAGTGTCGAAATTTTTCGACCGCCTTCTATACGTACAAGTAGCAGGACGTTTTTAGTATCCATATCCATACTAAAACCGCACTCGACGGACGGCGCTGCGATAGCGCTGCGCCAAAGGCGGCTGAGCGGATTTAGTTTGGGGATTAACATTTCTACTATGGGTTTGACAGAACGCTTCGATATTTTAACGTTCCGTCGTGCGTTAAGTGTGCGATCCACCATAATATTATTATTTTAAAGTATTCTAACTTTAAATATGTCTTGTGAGAGCGGCAACAGAAATACGATATCTGTCTTCAACTTTCAACTAGCTCTAATTTATCACTGTATAAATGATATCAATATGACATTTAAAAAAAATGTCTCGCCTAGCAACCTACAGACACAGATAATAATTTTTTTGAAGGCGATATAGTATCTTTTTTATGAGGGGTCCGATTTCTTGTTAAACTATAATATTTCGAGATAATTTTCCTTGGGGAGTTTGTATGTAGGCTACTTTAAAGGAACGCAGGTTTTTTATTTATTTATACATAACTTGTATTTATGTCAAGTTAGCTGTGAAACGATTACCTACCCCTCCGGGAAAGAGGCGTGATTATAGGCGGTATATATGTATGTGTGTACTTATGTCTTTTCTGAAGTATTCAAAATCCGTTAATAGTTTTCTTAAATTGGAACTTGAGCTATTTCAACTACGAATATTTTTCCTAAATAGAAAGGATTATAAGCTAATCAGCTGCAAACGACAGTCATACGTAATTCAATATGTGTGATCCAAAATATTACATGTCACATACCTAAGTTCCACTTTCTGACATAAAGAAACTGGAACCGTCACTAGTTCTAACTTTCGAAGCTGTGTATGTCCTAATTTTTATTCCTGGATCTGCTAGGACGATCGTCAGACTGCAAAATAATATATTTACGTACAATATAAATTGCAAATCAAATCATAATTTATTTTCGTACTTTCTTTTCGAAGGACACCAGTGGTGGCGTGAATTGAATCTAATAAATTAAATTATGTATTATGTACTATGAATAGGTAACTTGCTGAATCTATTCAATCGGCCGTTAGATTCATGACTAGGCTATCTAGCATTGTCTTTGTGATCTCTTTTTTTTTTTAATTCTGGCGTCACATCTCATGGGTGGAGGCGTATTTTGCCAATGTCAAAGTAGTCGGGTCGTCGGTAAGGTTAGAGTGATGTAAAGTTAAGTGGCATTACGCCGAGGGAGAGTCCACAACACAGTGATCCTAGTCTGACGACTAGGGGCTGTGTTGCGCAAAATTATGTAGTACAAAAAACTCGATAGTAAAATTTTCTGCACCACGTGGAGACCGCTCGTCACTATTGCGCAATGCCGAATATATGCATTAATTACAATTTCCTATTTAATGAACACTTTCAGAATAGTTTGTTGCTTAATACACTATCAGAATTATTCACCAAACACTCAAATGAACAAGAAATATCAAATTATAACCAATACACGACCCGCCATGATGGAATACCAACGAGCGACTCCCTTTGTGATCTCACAAAGTTAATTTTCCAGTTGTCATATTGGGGTTACTAGAGAGACCGTAATAAGTGCCTACTAATAAAAAAAAAATTGCCATCATATTTTTTAAAAGAGAAAAGATATTTTTTGTAAGTTTTGTAAAATTAATAAAATACCAGTTAACACCACTGCACATCTTTATTCTCCAAAGTCTTAAGAATGTGTGGGTACCGTCACATTTTATTTTTAATCACAATTATTAAATATACTAACTACACCACCATATTCGTCTGGTGTTGCATTTCGATTCATACTTGGACCAAAGTTTGTGTAGCAAACTCGATAGTGCTATCTTCGTTAGTTCACAAACAAATGAAATAGATACAACATATTCGTCCACCTTATTTCGAAATACAATACCACTTCCGTTTAACATTATTTTATACTAGAAAACACAGAGGCAACTGTCACTTGTCAAATCATTCCGAAAACAGTGCAGTGCTCAAATCAATAACTAACAGTATGTAATCGATAAACTGCAGAATTGGACCTATTAAAAAAATCTTCCACCATTAGAAAACTGCTCTTACCTCTGGAACATGTCTTATTTCCTCGGAAAACGGCTAGCATTAGGTGGAACCGCTGGGCGGGCCGCTATAGTATTGTATTGCAGGCCGGTCATGTTAGTTTTAGGAAAATTAATTAATAATTCGTCCACCTTTGACGCAGCGTTGTTACAGGTTGGAAGGCAGGTAATGCTACCAGTAAAATTTCAATTTAATGTGCGTTAATTTTGTACACCATCTAATCAATTTACACCGAGCGTGTAATGACGACGTTTTATCAAATTATAGTATGGTGATTCGATGGAAGAACGGGTCTCGTGGGAAAACACCTTTATTAAATTAAAAATGCAGGCTTCGATATCTGATCCTCTCATTGGTCAATAATTATGGAGTGTTGAATGCGTCCATAATTGACACCTTTCAATATTATCTGGGATTTCAAGCACAAATTATAAATGTAAGTTTATGTACGAGTAGGTTTGTAGGCAATGAACGTGAACCTACAGGCCCCAGTCTACCTACGTTTGGAGCAAGGTAGAACGTTTATTTTGATTTCGGTTTTAATTGGGGACGGTGGATAATCCACCAAAACGGAACCAAAATTACTTAAAATTCGACAAAACTAATGACACATTTTACGCAAGAGTAGAATAGAACAATACAAATGGTATAATGGCAGTTCAAAACACCCACCGTAAATTCGACGTTCATAAAAGAATATTTTGTCAGTATTGACCTACTTTCAGGTATATATACGTAATGTATATTCAGAATGTTGCTATGTGAGTCTGCATACAGCAGCTCATGTTTTCCACATAGTTGATTCGAGCGAGCGGGAAGTTATTAGAATACCGACCCTTGTTCCACCGCAGCTTAAAATTAATTTATAGTCTGTAAGTTTAGGTACTTATCTTTTTGTAAACAAATTTTGTATTAAACTGACAGTTCTGAAGTGTCACTTTCATACAAAGTTTGTTTACAAAAAGATAAGAACCTAAACTTACAGACTATAGTTTCATTTCATAGAATGGTTTGCGCAACAGTTTGTAAAATCACAGTTCATCAATGGTTAGCTTTACATAAATACATGCATATGTCACGCCTTTATCCCTTGCGGGGTAGGCAGAGCGTTAACGGCCGTAAGAATACGGTCGCTATCGCCACGTCTGACATTTTTGAGGATTGTTTTCCAAGGTTGTTTCAGAAAACATGTGTATCACTATAGTGACAGGTTGTCAGCCTGTCGCCTAAAAATTTTAATACACCAATACCCTCAAGTCCCTTAGTCGCCTCTTACGACACCCGCGGGAAGGATGTGGGGTGATGCTATTCTAAGCCGGCATCACACAGCGTCAGCGTTAGCTTTATACCATTGAAATTCTTACGCCGTGTGATGCCGGCATAGAATAGCATCACCCCAATTCTTCCCGCGGGTGTTGTAAAAGGCAACAACGGGACTCGAGGGTTTCGTGTGTATTACAATTTTAGGCGACAGGCTGACAACCTGTCACTACAGTGATACACGAATCATCTAAAAAGGCCCTTAATACTTGTCAGACGTGGCGATAACGACCGTGATTTTGCGGTCGTTGACGCTCTGCCTACACCGCAAGGGATAAAGGCGTGATTTGTGTGTGTGTGTGTGTGTGAAATTCTTATAGTACATCCCATCGGAGTATTCAGTCGTGAAATTTCATAGGCGCATCGCAACGCTTAACGCACGACGGACCGCTAAAATATCGCAGCAGTCTGTCAGATCCATAGGTACTAGAAACGTCAACCCCCATACTAAAACCGCTCAACCGCTGTCGAGCGCTATCGCAGGGTCGTCCGTCGAGTGCGGTTTTAGCATGGGTAGTGACGTTTCTAGTATGGACCTGAGCGACCGCTGCGATATTTTAGCGATCCGTCGTGCGTTAAGTGTGCAATCCATCGTAAATGTGTGAACCGTACGTCAAAGATCGGCCATCTTCAAAGCATGCTCTACAGCAGTTTTTGCACTCGGTGAACCAAAGCGGTAATTTTTTTGTTATTTTTAAGGTGCCTAGAAGATATATTTAGGCAACCTACTATATTTAGGCGAAAATAATAAACAAAATCAAATTTATATCGTCCTGTCCTGACCGTGCAACTAGCTTACTGATAAATGATGTGCCGATGAACTTATACAGCGAGCTTAGCGTTGCGACGTCACAGAAGCTCATTCGGCCGTAAAGCTTTTTAAAGCACATTTTCGATTCATAGAAAAACTTGCACGTTCCAACGTACATAAGGCATGGATTCAAGCTCGTCTGTGCCTATTTCAGTCCCAGAGCTTTTAATTGATTTTTTGGTCCAAGTTTCTATTCAAATCTATCTTGAATTTTAAATTCATCTATTCAGACTGAACAAAAATTCAGTCTGCAATCAAACATACGAAATGTGGACAAATAACGGTTTATGTTTGTATATTAATTGACAGACTGGCGATCAAGTACAAATACCAATTACTTTATGTACCTATTGAGATCCCTTTACGTAATAATTGCTATGTTTCTTCAAACAGTGTAAGTCAATCAGAATGCTTATTAAATATGAATATAACACGTGAATCGCGTTACGATATGAATAGGAGGCACCCTTAGAGAACGCTACCTCTTACTGACAGAATTGATAAGGGTTCGGGCAAAGCTTACGTATTATATTTCGTCACATCGTTGACAGTGAACACTTATTGTATTAAAGTTGCCAAGGTATTGTTCGGTTTACTTGCTGTCTCACAATTGAACCAAAGCTGAAAGCCCAGTAAACCCGGTCTCACAAATGTATTGAGGTTCAAACGCTATTAGGAACAATTACCTTTTAATTATTTTTCACTAGTATGTCTACCTATAGTCAATCTCTTAAATTATAACACATATCTACTTCTTTATCAATGTGAACTGTTTTATCTTTAGCATTGACTAAATTGAACGCTAATCTTTATAAGAAACGAAATAAACGTAATAAACAATCAACGCTATCTTAAGAACACTAAATATTAAAGACGATGGAAGATAAAATAGTTTAAACTCTTAAAAGTTCTTCCCGTTGGTGAGATACGTAGCACCATTATTCCGTGCGGTGTTCATCTTCAGACTTTAGTTAAGTGGTCGGCAAACTTTTGTATGTTTCGTATCGCGATCGGCCTAAATGAAGAAATCCAGGCGATCTCCGGTTACGAGGGAGTGCAATCGCATTGCGCGTTTCGAGGAATCGTTCCCTTCTACCATACCGCACTGCGAGCTCTTCTGCGTTCCACATACGCAAAAAACCACTTTTAAACCACCTTTGTTTTTCGTCCGTATTTGAATATTTTTCCGACTAAACGGCGTGAAATTATGGTTTGGCTTATTACCATTTTTCGCATAGGTAGGTGGGCTTACTATGTTAAAACAGCCTAGCTTATTCCCGCGAGGAATACCACATCACCGGATGAAACCTCTGGGCGGGCTACAGTCATAAATCTTTTTCATATCGGTAGTTCACCTTCACGAGCCGTTTAAAACTTAACACTTCTTAAAACTCAGGTCACTAGCGGTAACATAAATTGTCGGCTGCTACTTACAAATCTTAATGAGATCTTTGATTTAATATGCCTTGCGCTGCCAGAATGTGGGAAAGTAATACAAGTTGTTTAGGAATAATTAGTGGACGATTAATGTAAATTGTTACTTACAAAAACCAGATCCGTGCAACAGAGAGAGTAGCGGAACTCCAACCGAAAGGAAATGAGACAAAAAACTGTTTCATCACTTATGATTATCATGTTACGAATAATCATATCGGTTTTGTATTTTTTAGATTATGCTTGGTCAAGAAGTGCAATAATTAAATACTGATTAGTACGGACAAGATGACACTGAAATTTTCGGAGAACCATGAATGGAAATTGCTTCAGCGACAAAAGTAGGTACCTAATTGCTCTTACAATGATGGATACGAATGCGGATACGACGTCTCACAAGGCAGTCATCGAAAGTCCTATTGAACCCGTTATTAACCAACAGAGGGTTGGCTATTTGTTCCATTTTGTGTTACTTTCTGATAAGAATTGTAGTGTGGGGTTCAGGATACAGAGTGATATGAAAAAGGATCCGAGATCCGTCCTACAAAATGGTGCTAGGTAATGTAAATAAAGGGTGGATAAAGTTGTATTAAAATATGTTGAATAGATAAACACACAATGGAAGCACATCCGCCTTTTCGTTTCATTTCATTAACACAATAGTATTCTGTTTCCTAGCAAAAAAGTTAGGAATTAATTTTGTTGGGATAACTCGAATGTAAATACTATTTTGTGAAAATTCTGCAATTTGTGTGTGCCTACTTTCGATATAATTACGTAAATGATAATTTGGTTAATGGTGTCATTTTAATTTTCCATAGCTTGCAATCATTTAATCGAGGCCAATCCTATTCATCTACGGTCAATGCAACGTTTAGAATTAAAAATATTTTTTGTTGAAGTTATGATACAGCTTTATCTCATCACCTTTGACTGGTCCTATTGTGGCCATAATATCATCCCGAACAAACAATAGCTCTGTTTATAATGGTACAATTTTAACAGATAATATCTTCGTAATTGGATATTTGAACATAATTGTGAAGAAGACCGTCGAATATCCTTTGTGGGCTGTAAAAAATAAATATTACTTTACTTATTATGAATGAGTTTTATGGTGTATTCTTTGGGTGATGGATTTATGAGACAGGGATCTGATGGTGATTTAGAACCCTCATACATCTTTTAAATAAAAGAAGTAACT
This sequence comes from Keiferia lycopersicella, assembly GCA_029255805.1. Taxonomy (NCBI): domain Eukaryota; kingdom Metazoa; phylum Arthropoda; class Insecta; order Lepidoptera; family Gelechiidae; genus Keiferia; species Keiferia lycopersicella. The sequence continues at coordinate 20,226,734 of JARACZ010000001.1, forward strand.
ACCTATAGTATAGATTAATGAGAGAAAAGGGGGCTGAACTTTTTCCGACCTTAAAATGTCCGTAGTAAACGATAGCAATATTGATTATATTGCTACATAAACAAACATAGTAGTGTGAGAATTTTGTCTGTCAAGCAACGAGAACAGACATAGTGGTGTGAGAATTGTCTGTCAAGTAACGTAAGCAGACATAGTAGTGATAAAATTGTCTGTCAAGTAACGTAAGCAGAAATAGTAGTGATAGAATTGTCTGTCAAGTAACGTAAGCAGACATAGCAGTGTGAGAATTGTCTGTCTTGCATAATTAGTTATGATGTATATGACACACGAGGAATATTCTTTGATCAGAACTTCAAATTATTGTTTTTGTTACAAAGTCAAACTCTGGGATTCCGCGAGTTTTTATGATATCTACTATGTCAATTAGGTAAGCAATATATTTTTTATATTGGCTACCGTCATATTTTACGCTTTCCATCGAGACAGGAGTCGTTAAAATATAGTTAATGTGGTTTCATCCATCACAGGGTGGTCTAAATAAACACACGTTTGTTTTTTTATCCATCCACCGTTTGTTATTGAAAGAGAGGACTGTGTTTAACAAACAGATATCAAATACGTTAAAAGGTGTATAGAAGATTAAAAAATAGAGTAAAGTCCATAAAAGCGAGTGTCATTAGGTTCTACTTTTAGTTTTAAGTCAGCATTAAACATTATTTATGGATTAGGAAGAAGGTACCACGTAAAGTTTTATAAATTACTTAGTAAAAAAAAACTGAACCTTATCTGTAGTGTTAAAAACTTTGTAAAAATAGAGCCGGGTTTTTTTGCGAAAACAATTTATTTTGCGAATTAAGAAAAAGTTGTCCATAGTTTACAAAAGTTGTCCATAGCTTACAACGCGCCGTGCCGCAGTGTGAGAGCATCGGGTCGTTGGACGACTCGGTAACCCCCCGAAAAAGGCAGAACGCCTTAAAGATTAGCATATTATCAGCTGATTTTATTGAAACTGCATAAGCATTTGTTTGTTTGTTTATTTTTGTTAAACTTTACAAAGTGCGTTTTGACTATTCTCATCATAAGGGTGCAAAACACTCCATATGTTGTCATAATCATAATATTCCGTGGTCCGTGTGTCTGTAAGCCGTAAGAAGATTATCCTAATAAATTTAGAAGTGCATTAAAACCCTTTGGAATGCTCGCATACAAGCGTGTAGCTTTTTATTCGGTATTAGTTGAAGTAGATTAATCTCAGGGACTATAAATTTCGTGATTTCTTGTAAGTTTAAGAATTATAACATAATTCCTGGATAAAGTATGAAATAACTTTGTGGTCAAGTTGGGATACGTGGTGGGTCGCATACGCACCACAAGATGGTGCGGTTTGTTATAGCCACCGCACAACGATAACTTGTGACATCCACAATTTGATACGGCGACGTTTACTGATTTGTCCGGTTTTTCTTACCCTCTTTCATCTGTCATCAGTATTCAATCCTGCAGCTTTTCTCAAAATTTTGTAGGTTGTAGGTACCTACAGGGATCGCATACTTAACGCACGATGGAGCGCTAAAATATCGCAGCGTTCTGTCAGATCTATACTAGAAATGTCAAGCCCCATACTTAAACCGCTCAACCGCTGTCGACGCAGCTCCATCGCAGCTTCGTCCGTCGAGTGCGGTTTTAGTATGAGCAGTGACGTTTCTAGTATGGATCTGACAGACTACTTACTTATATACCTACCGTCTGTATGAGAGTTAACTTGCCATTAGCCTGCTAATCGACTGTTAACAAAAAAAAATTGTAATTATTTTCAGGGCAATGAACTAAATATATGTTCTGTACGTACATACTGCCTACACATAAATATTTTCTTTGGTCTTGCAAGTGATACATAATTCAAGGAGCAGCTCTTGCGACGAAGACCGGTGAAAATTCAATTGAAAAAATTTACTGCCCATGTCAATTTAAAAGCCGTTTTGAAAGGCTGGTCTTGACTCGACATGCTTTTTGTTTCGATTTTGGCCATTCATTCATTCCGATCCAACGACGAAGTTCTGCGATACTGTCTGTATGTACATACAGGAGGCATACCAGCGTAATCAACCATTAATTTGTTTTTTTTTTTTAAGTCGCCATACCTGCAGCAGTGAGTGAAGCATACCTAGGTGGTCCAAAAAATATGTTCACACACTGCGACAGTTCCCTACTATCAGCAGCTCATCAATTTAATTATAGGATGAATCTGCTTTTTAATCAGGAACATATTAAAATTGCATTCACAAACAGTACTCATTCATTTAGAATAAGACTAAAAAAGCTTTTAGTCTAGTGGTAGAACAGAAATTGATCAGACGCAGAGTCTGAGTGAATCTTACTAGCTCTCTGTTTCCCTGTGCTACTTCCCTAACACCCTGTATCTTTCAGTCGTATTTATTTTCATTCAGCAGTGCACGTCCAATGGGGAATGAAATGTTTATGTATTTCCGTTCTCGTACCCTACAGGCATCTCACCACAAAACATGGCAACCAACGGGAAATCCGAAACTCGAATTTAACTTTTTGGCCATTCAGAAGTCAGCTCGTAAGTATCATTTTTTTGGAAGAAAATATGTATGTCCTAAGTAGGTAGGAAACATTCATTGTTTTTTTTAAATCACGTACGCATTGCATTCAATGGAATTTAAAATAAATAATGGTGTTACAGTACCGTCAAGATATTTTTTATGATCAAAGCTTCTGCTCCTTGAAAGAGAGGCGGATCACACACTTGACGCACGACGGAGCGCAAAAATAATAAATAATAAATAAATAAATATCCTGGACAATTCACACAGCGCCATCTAGCCCCAAACTAAGCAAAGCTTGTACTATGGGAACTAGATAGCTGATACTAATACATATATACTTTTTTTTTTGTAAATAAATACATATAATACATAGAAAACACCCAGACTCAACACAAATATTTGGAAATTGACTTAACAAATATTTGTGTCCGGTGGGGATCGAACCCACGACCCTCGGCGTAGAAGGCAGGCAGGAAAAATATCTTAGCGGTCTGTCAGATTCATATTAGAAACGTCACTCCCTATACCAATAAATAAATAAGACTCTACTTTCTATGATTGTGCACATAAAGTTACTTGTTTATGGTGATGGTTTAGGGCAATCGCCGGTCAAGTTAGATTCCTTGAATAGAAAAAGCAAAATATTGGATATGGTTTTTTTTGATGTCTAAATTTTTATACTAAATAGCAAGAACGCCGAACCACAAAACGACACAGCTCAATGAAAGTATGATTTCTGAAATCATGCACGGAAGTCCGCAATGGCTGAAGCTCAATTGCTGAAACGTCGTAATTTGATTCCGTTCACGGAAGTCTGCACCGAGTAGTCTAACAACACGTATCAAAGTTTCTACTATTGTTGACTTTTCAGAAATTGAGTCCCAGTGCTCGATTTTACGAGACTACAAATCAATAGCAAAAATTCTTAGTACATTGCATAGCCGGTTAAAAAACCTTGTTTGATGCCCGCTTTTATTACCCGCCGACTACGCAATGTACATCGAATTTTACCTGTAGATTGTAGCCTGTAGTTTCATAAATAACATGGGGTACAGGTCTGACCACTCGTATCTCACACTTTCTAATGCTGAAATTTCAATGCCTAGGAGGTGTCGGTATTGTTTACGACATGTGTGAATGGACTTGAGTAGTGGAAACTATGATATAAGCACAATTTAGTAGTACACTCACACTCGTTAAAATGGCGCTCCTGTAGTTATTACCGTTTCTGACGCTTTTTCATAAATTTTCTTCCTTATTTTATCGTACCTAGTATAGCAACCTAGTATCGTACCTAGTATAGGGTGTAAGGGGGCCCAAATTACATCTCTCGGGCCCCAAGCCAACCTCTCCTGCTCGCGGTGCACCCTGCTGGACTACTAACGAGGCTCTGGCAACCAAATCCCCACCAACCCGCACTGGGCCAGCGTGGTGGGTGACGGCCCGTACCCCCTTATGGATTCTACAAACAGAAATCGGCCCCAAGTGCCCGGCGGCCCCGGTGGCCGGGCAGATTCAGGCGAAAATCGACCCGGCTCCGAGACCAGGGGTGCTAGGAATCCCCGGGCGGCGTGGATCCCTCGCCGAACGACCTTGGCCCTGGCAACATATAACGCGTGCACACTGCGGACGGAAGAGAAGTTAGTGGAACTCGAGGAAGAACTGAGCAGGTTACAGTGGGACATAGTGGGGCTGTCCGAAGTCCGAAGAGAGGGGGAGGACACGATAGTCCTGAAGTCAGGTAACCTGCTCTACTTCCGGGAGGGCGACCATCTGTCCCAAGGTGGTGTCGGGTTCATCGTCCACAAGTCCCTCGTGAACAACGTAGTACAGGTCGGGAGTATTTCAAATAGGGTGGCATTCCTTATACTCAGAATAACTAAACGTTATTCGCTGAAGGTCATACAGGCATACGCCCCAACTTCGAAGTACCCCGACGAGGACGTGGAGGCAATGTATGAGGACATATCCAAAGCCATACATACCTCCAGGACTCATTACACGGTGGTCATGGGGGATTTCAACGCTAAGCTGGGCAATCGTTGCGGTGACGAACTGAGAGTTGGGCCATTTGGTATTGGGGTGAGGAACAGCCGAGGTCAAATGCTGGTCGACTTCATGGAGAAGGAGGGACTCTTTATGATGAACTCGTTCTTCAGGAAACGGCCGCATCGAAAATGGACCTGGAAGAGCCCCGACGGTGTTACCAAAAATGAGATAGACTTCATCATGACAGGCAAAAAACGGATATTCAACGATGTCTCTGTGATCAATTCGTTCAAAACGGGTAGCGATCACAGAATGGTAAGAGGCACGTTGAATCTTAATGTAAAAGCCGAGAGATCACGTCTGATGAAGTCTACGCTCCGACCAGCACCTGCCCAAATCCAAAACCCTGAGAGCTTTCAGCTCCACCTGCAAAACCGCTTCGATTGCCTGGGTGAGTGTATCGACGTGGACGACTATAACGACAGGGTCGTGGAAACTGTCCTTACGGTTGGCTCTAAGTTCTTCAAACCCAATCGTACGAACAGAACCAAAAAAATCTCAGACCATACTTCGAGGCTCATGGAGGAACGACGCGAGATGATTCTGCAGTCGTCGGAGGATACTTCCCAATATCGGCAGCTCAATAGGCAGATCTCTAAGTCTTTGACCCGCGACATACGCCAATTTAATACTGACCGTATTAAAGAAGCAATTGAGCGCAACAAAGGCTCCAAGGTGTTTGCTAGAGATCTGTCGATAGGCCAGAGCCAACTAGCGAAGCTAAAGACCGACGATGGCAGAATCGTATCGTCCAAGCCCGAGCTATTGGAAGAGGTCGAGAAGTTCTACGGACAGTTATACGCAACAACATGCACACCTGTCAATAATCGGGTCGCAGATCCAAGAGCTCGATTAACCCGGCACTACACAGAAGACATCCCGGACGTCAGCTTGTACGAGATTAGTATGGCTCTGAAACAGCTAAAAAACAGCAAGGCGCCGGGTGATGATGGAGTTACGGCAGAGCTTCTGAAAGCCGGTGATAAACCGATACTTAAAGCACTGCAGAAATTGTTTAACTCTGTCATACTCGAGGGCAAAACGCCACAGGCATGGCACAGAGGCGTGGTGATGCTGTTCTTCAAAAAGGGCGATAAGTCTTTGCTGAAGAACTACAGACCCATCACGCTTCTGAGCCATGTCTACAAGCTGTTCTCAAGAGTCATAACGAATCGTCTCGCACGCAGGCTCGACGACTTCCAGCCTCCCGAACAAGCCGGCTTCCGAAAAGGCTTTAGCACCGTGGATCACATTCATACGCTGAGGCAAGTTATACAGAAGACTGAAGAGTATAACCAACCACTCTGCCTCGCGTTTGTGGACTACGAAAAAGCCTTCGATTCGATCGAAACATGGGCCGTACTTCAGTCTCTTCAGCGGTGCCAAGCTGACTATCGGTATATCGAAGTGTTGAAGTCCTTGTACGAAAGCGCCACCATGTCAGTTCGACTTCAGGACCAGGACTCGAAACCTATTCAGTTGCAGCGAGGAGTGAGACAGGGAGATGTAATATCACCGAAACTGTTCACAGCAGCACTGGAAGACGTCTTCAAGCTTTTGGACTGGAGAGGACTTGGCATCAACATCAACGGCGAGTATCTGACTCACCTTCGTTTTGCCGACGATATCGTGGTCATGGCGGAAACCCTGGAGGACCTCGGTACAATGCTCGATGACCTCAATAGAGCCTCCCAACAAGTGGGTCTAAAAATGAACATGGACAAGACCAAGGTTATGTCAAACTCTCTTGTTGCACCCATTACTCTGACAGTTGGGGGCTCTACTCTGGAAGTTGTCGACGAGTATGTCTACCTGGGACAAATAGTCCAGCTGGGTAGGTCCAACTTTCAGAAAGAGGTCAATCGTCGAATCCAACTCGGCTGGGCAGCGTTCGGGAAGCTACGTAACATCTCTTCTCAACAACTACCGCAGTGCCTCAAGACAAAAGTCTGGGATCAGTGCGTGTTGCCAGTGATGACTTACGGAGTTGAGACGTGGCCGCTAACAATGGGCCTCATAAGAAGGCTCAAGGTCACTCAAAGGGCAATGGAAAGGGCTATGCTTGGAGTTTCTCTCCGCGATCGAATCAGAAATGAGGAAATCCGGAGAAGAACCAAAGCCACCGACATAGCTCGAAGGATTGCGCAACTTAAGTGGCAGTGGGCGGGGCATATTGCTCGTAGGACCGATGGCCGCTGGGGCCGGAAAGTTCTCGAGTGGCGGCCACGGACCGGTAGACGCAGCGTAGGTAGGCCTCCCACAAGGTGGACCGACGATCTGGTGAAGGTCGCGGGAAGCCGCTGGATGCGGGTGGCGCTGGACCGATCATCGTGGAGATCCTTGGGGGAGGCCTATGTCCTGCAGTGGACGTCTATCGGCTGAGACGACGAGTAGCAACCGTGCTAGATTCATTTGAAAATGTGTTGGTTGAGAATACGCCCTTTTTCTTTATTTTCCCATGGGGGTGATGAAATTGAAAACCTATTTTACGCCAGTTTACGCAAATGGAAAACTTATTGATACGTAGAACCTTCTTGTGGCAAACTCTTTCTAGATATTTCTTTCTTTACTTATCAATATCTCTTTTTAGGTGTTTTTAGGTATTTATTTCTTTAATAAATGCTGGTTGGTCGCATATGAGCAAATATTTATGCTCATTTTGATGTTTAAATATCGAACAAGCATTTTTAAACACTCCACAGCAACGGAACGACGGCATTGCGATTCGCGGCGATAAAAAGCGTTGGCAATTGACAGCTAGCATTTTGACATTATATTACCGAACTGGTCCGGACCGGTTCAGGTGTTTTATTGTACACAATTAAATGTAATGAGGTTGGGCCGGGAATGCCTATCCGAACTGCTCTTCTTAGGTGCCTGTTGCAATCTAGTACAGTTAACCGCGGATGGCGCACCGTTAAAGACTTCTGTATGGTCACTTCTGCCGGCGTGGTCTAGTGGTGAGAACCTCGGGCTCGGTACCTAGACGCTGCGATTTGGATCAAGTGCTTTTAGTTTCGATCTTTATTACAGATTATTATTATGAAGATATTTTTCAAACACGCATTCGACTCGCGTATAACTTTGGTGTGGTAAGGCCCATGAAGTCTTGTTTACGCGAGATTATTCACTGCAGTAACTTATGTCATCGTAATGAAATTTCGAAAGCACGCACCCACCGGCTAGGTCGAAGGCAGAACCCAGTCTTTGCCCGCGAAAGCACTAACTGCATCATTATGATTGGCGAAAGTTAACCACATTTGAATACAATGAAGCACGCATATATTCGCCATGAATAAAACATGGTCAAACCTATTGGTCTCAATGCGTTTTTATGCAACGCTGTTGTATAAGATTTGTAATGATACAGTCGGATTTGCGCGTGGGTGGTGGTGATGGCCATGTTAAAATTCGCTTATTTTGCCCATATGTAGAGTTTTATGGTGTCATTAGAACAACTTTGTGATTTCTCATTTTCACGGAGTACAATCGTATCGTACTGATGTAAAAGTACCAACCTACCTTTCCTCTTTAGTTTCATGAGAAAAAATATATTTTATAACATAAGTGGTTTAAAAGTCACTTTCTAAGTTGAAAAACATACTATGTATCACGGCTATGTATGTATGTAGCTACAAGTTATTTTATCCATTCTAAAAATACAGATTTTTATTATGTATACCTTATGCAAAATCGCTACCCGTGTCTGTCCTATTTCTGTATGCATATAATTAGATCTTTTGAACTACAACTACGGATTTAGACGCAGCTTTTTAATAGATTGATTCATTCAAGACAAAGGTTTATATGTATAATACTTGCCGGGAAAACATCATATTCCCATGGGAAACAAGTGAAGAAAAGCCAGGACAGGAAACAAAATATAAGCAACAGAAAGTTAACAGTCGACCATGGCGAAAAAAAAGTCATTCGCTTCGAGGCGCATGACTGCCCTGTAAACTTCTACAGGTAAAATTCGATATACATTGCGTAGCGGTCAAAAATCCTGGTTGTATAATGTCCCACCGACTACGCAATGAACATCGAATTTCACCTGCAGACTTGTAGCCTGTAGTTTCGTTGCATAGGCCACTGGTGTTTGCAGCCGACACTGCCACTACGGTGGTCGCAGGCAGGCAGGAGTCCAACGCTCATCACTTATCTGACAAAATGTGACAAATCACGGTAAAGGTTGACAAATAGCCGTTGGGGCGGTTGTATCACGGTGCCGTTGTCTCGAGTTTAGATGAGTGAGTGTGCTGCGGTCTTTATTTACTGCGGGGCTGCAATCGTTAACTAAAAACTTACATATCATAATATCATGGGAGAACCTTCTCTTTTTTCAAAATGATGTCGGTTAAAAGTATGTCTATAATTGTAATAAAGGCTCACTCAAACTTTCTACCAACGCATTTTTTTCCTAACATAACACACAACTGTGAAAAAAGGTGATTTGCAAATTTACATTCTTGATAGTCGAGTCATAAAAAGAGATCATTTACAGTTTACTTACGAATAAGCACTAGTCGTTTTTGAAACATTTGTGAGGGCTATTTTTAGCGCCGAAACATTGAACAGAAACACACCTTGATCATTTGAGAATATGCCTTAGGAATATATTCCCGTTTTTACCTAATTGTGGTGGTCACGATCTCAAGTTAATGTTACTTTGGATTTTGGATTTTTATCGAAAATAATATTTTCTATGAAAAGTTACAATTGACCATTGACAGCTGGTGTACCCGTACGACTATTACAATGCGATATTGATGTGTTGGTAAGATAGATACGTCATCCGTTAATGCACTTCCGTCGGGGTCGAGACAATGGTGAGAACTACGAGTAGCGACGCGGCCACTTTATTATTTCGAAGATAAAATAGTTGAAGGAACATTACTCAGTACCTAGAAATTGTCTTAATAAATGACCAAATAACGGCAAGTAGGTACATGAAGCCTCTTTTCAACTTCACAGGCTGAAAAGCTTGCTATTAGCAAACGTGAAGTTTAACGTTGAAACGTTTCCGAAACCATATAAAAAAATAAAAGATAAAAACCAATGCAAAAACCCGCAGAATTTGATAAAAGAAAAATGAAAAAAAAATACGCTGCCTGTCGTCTTGTTCAAGTCGAAAAACAAAGGACTGGTAAACAACCAAGGAGGGTCCATAATCTGCTTAACATTATAAAACTGATTAGCTAATTTTGTGCCCACAATAACAAAGTAATGAGCTCTACCCCCGGGCTTACATAAATCTATAGCAGCAGATTCTGCGGATATATTTTAGACTTCCATCAGTTTATCTATATCACTTTAAAAACCGCTAAATCAATATACAAATAGTATGATTGAAAATAAATGAAAAAAGCAACTACAACTATGGGGAGGCTTAATAAACGTAACAGAACCCAAAACTGTTTTTAATATTATTTTCTGTTTCTCTGTTTGTTGTATGCACGCTCATCTACAAAACTAGACTACAGAGATATGAATTAAACTAAGTACAGATACTAGCTCTGGTCAATATCCAGGCAATTTTTTTAAAGAATACCTCACATTTGATGGAAAGTACCTTACCTACCTAACCGAATATTTAGACCAACGTGAGCCCCAGAATGTGTAGTGTAATACATTAATTCTCCTTTTTATAATCGTTCATCTACTGTCCATTGAATGTCACATCAATACGTGTTCTTTTTTTATTGATGTTGACAAAGTTAACAAATAATTATTCCATAGACTAAAATAGATGGAAAACAATTAATTAGTTCAACAACCAGTATAATCTTAAAGAGGACCCGAAATGGTTGGCATTAGCGAGTAACTTAGAAAAAAATAATAATTTTGCGACAGGAGTTGAAACATATCGCAATCGATTAAACATAAAAATACAAACCAAATGTGTCCTTTCGTAAGAATATGTCGTAAAGCGTAAGGGCAGTTAACTCGGCTGCGTACATTGACTCAAGCATATCTTTTGTGATAGGATAGCAACATCTATTTCTTTTGTTTAACATTGATCACGAGAAAGTGCGATTTTTTTGTGCCCCAAAAATTACTTGGGGTGGTTTTGGTTACGGTAAATTTGAGGTGTTTTATTGTTTTTTTGTGTTTAGACGCATCTCACTCACGCTGGCATCGGTCAAGCTCCAGTGGCTGGCGCGACGGTTGCCATACAAAGTTTTAGAGCGAACGCTGGAATTAAAATGAACCACGCACGCAAATCTACCCCTAAAACCACCAGATTAAAAAAAAATGTAGGCACATTGGGAAAAAATATATTCAAAGAATCGAAATGTCAAGTTGACTCTACGTCAGTATTGCCATATTATCATAATTACTTTTTCTTTTAGGCTGCATCTCAGGAAAATCAGTCGGGTCGGGAACCTCGCTTCACCTCGGAGAATTCCAGGAGCGATCATTCGCTCGCAGAAAACGTCGAAGAACACGAAGCACGGCGAACTGTTGATATCGAGGCACATGCAATATCGCGAGAATCCGGCCCGTTCACTGATAGAGAATCGAGCTCAACCTCTACGAACGGTTTTTGTTAATTTATAAATAGGTATGGATAAATAAATGTACAAATATTATATAACTAAAGTGTCTTTTTATTCAACGAAAGGTGTTTGTATTAGGTGTGAAATATAAAGCTAAACTCCACGTGGAGTATGTCGGTCGCAGGCGCCAGCTAGTGAATGAATAATATTATAGTTTACCTTAGATTATTTGAGTGTCCATATCCAAATTCATACACTGGCGTGCGTCTTTATAATCGATAATCCATACAATGTATTAATTTGCATTTCATTGTATGAAAAATGTGCGAGTGGATAAAAACAGACTCTTAATGAATCATCGCGTCGCGACAAATTAATCTGAACATTATTTTGACTCGGGTTTCTTTAGCTTTATCTCGGTCGACAGATTTACATTCTTATTTTCAAAGTTAATTGGTATAATTTGCTCCATGGTAAATTAGTTTTGGGACTTTTTATGCAGTGCCTACGTGTGTCATTTGTATATGTACCTAATGTGTATGTATGTGGGTAGGTAGATGGACAGGACAGCTAAATGTCTGTTAAGTAGCCGATTGTATTTCGCCAAACCTACAGAGAAAACTTTCCAAAAATTAGTAAAATGAGTATATTTTTTTCTACTTATCCCATCCTGTTACAATTTGTGTTTTAATATGATATGCCAATACTTCACAATTCAATGGGTCGTTTATCGACTCGACAGCCCACGCGATAGAAGATGAAGTAGGATGTTGCTGTAGGTAATTCAATATTATTTGCAAGTTCCGCCCGTAGGACGAATTATGTAGGCAGATGCTAATTCAGTCTAAACAGATGCATTGGTGGTTTCAACATCATCCTATTAGAGTAGATAGGTATGAATTGTTTTGCAACTTGGCTGTATAGTTGATGGAACCACAAATTATTGAGACGTCGCGCGAGGCACATAATGTTACGTCAAATGTTTGGCATACTCTTGGGTAAGTATGCCTACGCGACGTCTAACAAACTATTTGTACAAAACGTAATAGTTAGTACAAAACTTGATACTATAATATTAGTAAATCTAAAGGTACAACCCGCTTCTTCTATACATATACAGGGTGTGTAAAAAAATAGCTGCAAATACATAAAGGGGTGAACCAGTCCATGGAACTGAACAACTTTCCCCAAGGAACATATGCCGAAAAACGTAAATTTTTTTTTTTTACCTACCTTACAAAATTACCGACCAACCAAGTCAGGTTGTATGGGAGGTCTAAAAAAAATCCTCTTATTTCGACCTATGTTCCTTGGGAAAAGTTGTTCAGTTTCATGGTCAGATTAGCCCATTAAAATATTTGCATCTAATATTTTTGCATCTTATATGCAAAGGCGGAAAGCGGCCTTTTATACTATGTAGTGATTTTAAATCACAACTAACAAAAATTTCATCTCCTAAACACAGGAATTTAAACAGAACAAAAAATCAAGATCTTGGAGAGTGCGTGGCCAGTCACGCAGAACCGTAAAAATGTCTTACCACCATAGTTTATGGCTGTACCCCCTATGTTGAGTGACTATGAATTTGTATGAGGTAACTCGCTCGAATATGTTGTATTTGGCCTGCCAGGCACAGGTGAAGGTGCCTTATTCAGTATACACTCCAAAAGCTATTTCACAGAACTTAATCTTTGGTACGGCATACACACTGAGAACCGACTTGAATAACTATTTTGCGTAGCTAAGACAAGAAGGGGGGGCGGTACGCGCCGAGTATCAATAGTTTAGAGCTGATGGCGGTGACACTTACCCGGTGATTTATTGTAACAAAAGATGACCGTAAAAAATGAGATTCAAAAATGGCACCCTTTGTCATATGGACTGACATTCCAATTTTAGGTTTCCGCTTGCTTGCACTTCAGCTACATAATTTTTTAATGATGATTATACATACATACATATATCACGCCTTTATCCCTTGCGGGGTAGGCAGAATACGGTCGCTATCGCCACGTCTGACATTTTTTGAGATTTTTTTTCCAAGGTTGTTCCAGAAAACATGTGTATCACTACCTATAGTGACAGGTTGTCAGCCTGTCGCCTAAAAATTGTTAAGAAAAGTATAAATTGTAAGAGAAAGAAAATTATTCTATAATAAAGTAGGTACCTAGACATTTTTGTAATCGTAATTGTAATGTAATGAGCAGTTTTTACTTTTGTTACCGTAATATTGAGTATTAATTCGACAAAGTCATTTATTGAGATTATAAAAATACAGATTATAAATATAAATCCTCCTTCATGTTTTATTTTTCCAATTCGTACTGTCCTGTTCGATATTTGCTATGCTTTGATTGGTTTAGTGACATTTCCATATTCAAAATTACTAACAGGCTTAGTTTTAAAATATGACCTGTAAATTGAACAGAGCGGGTTTTTGGTCAGTATCATAGAGTAACTTATCCTATTTTCAGAGCATGAGATATATGCAATCCATTTACTAGAGTTAGTTCCAGATATTACATCATTAAACTGTGAGGTTATCGAGTGAGTACAAATTGCCACAGCGAAACCGATAAAATATATCCGAGCTTATTTATGAATGGGCTTATTATTATATGTTTACAACGCTTTGTTTACATTATACTGTGTAAAGTGTGTAACTTCACACCATTTTAATGTAATTACACGTACTTATTTGTAATCATTATGATAACCTACTTTACTTAGTTATAAAGTAAAGCTTTCTGCTCAGCGGTTTTACCCGCGACGTTGTTACCCCGATTGAGAGGTTTGGCACTAACTACCGGACCATGGCGGCTGAACAACACCATGCTAAAATGACCTTGATTACGTAATCGCCGGGCATTCTACTCTGAATTATCGACTAGTCGATTCATATGGTACCGAGATTCGATAATTATGGGGCGTCCACACCTGACGTCCTATACTGCGCATAAAATTAGTGCATCCATAACGTCAGATGCAAGGAAATTTTGAAATTCCCCATAGCTACTAGAAACCAACTTTTAAAAAACTTGAGTTGTTTAATAAACGCATCTGTCTCTGTTACATTTGTTATGGTAGATGCAATATACCTATCACTTTTGTACCTACTACGGACGTCAGGTGTGGGTTACGCCTCAACCTACCTACCTGATTTGAAGTTTCTTATATCGATTCATGTAACAGCCAGTTTTATTGCTACCTATGGTAGTGTAGGTAAGGTAGGTGTGGGAGAATTCACGTTACATGTGTAAATGAGTGAGTAATAGGCAGATTACTAACCGGTAAGGTAACTTATTTAGTGTGGTGACTGGTGTATTGACTATTGTACTATCGCTAGCAGAACAACCTACTCGTTTAAGGGACCAAATTGTACTGGATTTCATACAATTACTAAGACAAACGAATACAAAATGATCTATTAAATGGGTAGGTGGATGTGCTGGCGGTAAGGTACCTACCCACGAAATATCCTGTCTGTTTTTTCCCTGTGCTGGCGATAGTAACCACGAGGAATCCTGCATTTCTTACTTCCCTGTGCTGGCAATGGTAGACACTACTTTTTATTTAACTGAATTTGAAGTGTTTTCAGACATGGCAACACTGACACATGTTGATGTCCCAATAAACGTAACCAACTCTCAGGAATACACACACTGAGTAAATGTATACTCATTCACATACTATAATATAGTAACGCGTTCAGTGACAAGCCAAGATAAAAACGTCTAACTACCTACCTACTTCACTTCTAAATATTTAAGTTAATTTTTAAACTCATTCGTGTTAGTATCATGAATTCACGACAGCAATGGAGGAGGCTGATATGGTATTGTATTGTAAAATCTGATTTAGATTAAAATCTAGTCAGTCTCACTTTCAAATTTGAAGAAGAAGAAGAAATAAGTATATTAGGTTCACAACTATAGGTATCTACTTTTGAAATCAAACATGCAAGGACATGAAATTCAACATTAAAAAATAGATATATTTACAAGCAAAATTTATGTAACCGTTTCGTTGATTTGATTATCTTTGATAAAACGTTTATGCATTCTGACCGGATACAGATAAAACTACCATATCAAAATAGTGAGCAGGTTTCATAAATCTGTACAAACCATATTATCGGTGACGACTTGAGCGATTAAAGGACAAGTAACGACCACTCGCGATAAACACTGATAATCTCATTCTCCAGCACCGCTCGGAGCTGCGCGCGCGCCTCTCCTTAACGCGAACTCAGAAAAAAAAACAAATAAATTATATTACAAGCGACCGCGTGTGCGTAACCCAGTGGTGTTGTTAGATAACAAACTACCATCGTGAAAAGAAATCCATAATCAATTTATCACCAAAAAGAAAGTCCCCTATCATTATTTAAAGTAACGGCGTTATCGACTAAGTTATAGTCAATAAAATGCATAAACTAGTAGCATCTGCACCTACCCACTGTGATACCGTCACTTTTCCGTAACCTAACCGGTTTATTGTGTAACTGTTGGAAAACAGTTGGTTAAAAATGTGTTAATTCGTCAGAAATGGTCGATAATGAGTCCGTGATCGAATTTCGAATGAAAGTCGTATGAGTCAGTGCTTTCCGGAGATGTGCCTGAGTCGGCTCTAGACTCTTGCGCAGGAAACAGTGTCTCGTTGTGATTGCTTCCACATCCAGTACACCATGAGTGTTCCCAATTTGACAATCGATCAAATCACAGGTA
The DNA here is from genome assembly GCA_029255805.1 of Keiferia lycopersicella. Classification (NCBI taxonomy): domain Eukaryota; kingdom Metazoa; phylum Arthropoda; class Insecta; order Lepidoptera; family Gelechiidae; genus Keiferia; species Keiferia lycopersicella. The sequence goes on from JARACZ010000001.1 coordinate 20,242,580, forward strand.
CGTTGGTTGTAATCACTTTTAGAATTCCATCTCATTTTCAGCCTACCTTTCGATAATTTCGTGGTAAAAATAAATAACTCTACATCTGATATTCCTGAGGATGAATGCTTTAAGTCTAAGTATTATTTGTTTTTCCGGCTAGTATCTACTGTAGGTACACCGATATTAATAAAGTACCTACACTACAACCATAGGGCAGTATGTAGCGGTTTATCCATGTATATCATTGAAATCTATTGGAATTTTGTTACTACTGAATTTCAGGAAAAAACCGAGAATGTTATTTATTAACGTAGGTTTAAATAAATATTATATGTAAGTAGTTTGTGGTGTTTGTTTACAAACCAACTCCGTTAAAATAAAAACTAGTTTCTGCTAGCTCTCCGCCCGGCGGTTTTTTCCTGAAAGTTACTTCTTGCACAAGAATGTTTTTCTGGAATTTTATTAGCATATTCGATATGTGAGATATAAATTAATTGTACTTAGTTCTGCATGTCAAACTCCTGATAAGTCAAATAAATATAAGCAGAGGTATAAACAAACATGTTAGTATGTTCTTGTAATATTAGTAAGGATAACAACTGTTCACAAATTGTACGCATAACTCACACGAGCCGGTCCTTATAAGTCGCTATGAACTAGAGTAGGTCAGAGCAGGAAAGATTGTGTGAATAGTGCTTGCCTATTCAATATACACCTATTAAATAGCTTTTATTTCTTATGGGCAACTATGTTTACCTAATTTGGTCTGAAATACTTAAATCCCGCATTGAACAGACACCCTACACGTACGATTGAAGTATGCAGGTACCGTCGGCAATAACTCAAAGTCTACATCTACATGATGCGTTTATCATAAGAAGTAAAAACTGCATAGAATTTAACATGATGCGTTTATCATAAGAAGTAAGAACTGCATAGAATTTACGTGGAGCCTTTTAGTGAGTAAATCAAGATCTATGTAGGCAAACAATGTGTTAATTAATTAACTAGCGAAAATTATAATAAGTTTATTTACTCTGTTTGTACTCTGGACTACGCGTCGTCGGTCGCAAGCGCAAATAATTGCCTACCTGAATTGATGATGCGGGCAGAACCGCGCGGCAAACAGTTAGTTTGTAGGTTTGTTTTTATTCGAATAATTGACTCTAGCCTTTTATGTCCGCTCATATATTCCCATCAAAAATGTTTTACAGTTATCAAAATGTGTCGTGCTATTACATACATGCATCTTACTCTTGGTCCACACTTTGCCGGTGGCAGATAAACATACATTAAACGAATTGAATACAAAGGTCCGAATGAAAAATTACCTCCACATACTTCGCCACTTAGTTATCTACGCATTTATCTAGCAGCCAAAAAAACCATAGCATAGCTTCGGATGCGGCAGTTTACTTATTATTTATTTAATCAGTATTTTTCGGGTTAGCAATATACTTTTTTCACAAAAGCAAATTTATGTTTCATTCAAATTTCTTTATGCCACCTGGGGATTCTGCCTTATTTACGAACTAGAGGGCGACTTTTAGCCTACTTACACGCATTAGATTGGCAGCTTGTGCCGGTCTTCTTCTAATTTTTTTCTTTTGGATGGAGGCGGCCTAAAGTAGGAAAGAATGTAAGAAAGGGAGTGAGGCCTTTGCCCTGCAGTTGGACGTCAGTGGCTAATTATAATAATAATATTTCTGTGTAACATCAATATATTTTTTACTATGTACCAAAACTTCCAAACGCACGCGTACTGGGCTTTTCCTGAATTTTGAGGCGGTTGTTTAGATTTCGCTTTCTTATTGCTGGTTGTAAATTGAAATGACAATGTTTACTATTTTGTAGAAATATCAACAAGATAAATAATGACAATATTTTCATAAAAAACCTTTGAAAAATCTTTTAGATAAAACTCTATGGGAGAGAGTGCTGTAAATGGCAAATAAATGAAAAAAAAAACTACTACACTTTATAAACGCAATAGAAAGCATAAGAACGATCTTTAAACGTTGACTGATCTTCTGTTTGTCGGTAGATTTGCGCACGTTAATCTTCAAAACTAAAAGACGGATTTGAATGAAACTTTAAAAATGCAAGACCCAGGCTTACAAGGCATAAATCACAGATATTAAAATAAAAACATCTCATTCCAAAGTGTGACCGGTATCAACCATCGCTTTATGGGGCAGGGTAGGTTTTACCATATGGGGAATAGGAGCTTGCCTCTTCACAAGCCGCTGGTATTCCGGGGTTTCTCCAGAATCTTTTAATTCGGCAACCATCATCCCCCTACGCGTATAAAAGACCACCGACCAAACAACAAAAAACAACTACAAACTAGAACTAAATTCAAATATGTCTTGAACAAATACAAAAAGAAGAGAGCATGGTGGGCTTCGTGTGACGAAGCATCAAAAAATGGAGATAAATCTTCTAATCGACTAACTAGTAACTAACGAACTAACTACGCAGCAGCCGTGTGTTTCGACACATAAAGGTGGAAATTGCATTTTATCGTTTTTTATTTGCCTACTTCAGTTGCAATAACTTCGATTAAATCTGTAGCTTGTCTGAGTCATGTATGAGTCAGATTTCAAAGATTAGGTGTATTACAAAATACGTACCGTACGCGCAGTCTTATCAGTTATTTTGCACTTTATTTGTTTGAGATTACTAACATATTTATTTTTCTGCATTCTTGTAAATTGAAAGAGTTTTCTAAGAGGATAGTGACAAACTGGGAACAATATCTTTTCTGTGAATCAAATACTACCTATTATTAATAGGTATACCTGTCTTTGGATGAAATTGCACATTAACCTTACTTTCACGGATCACCTTCGTAGATCAATGAATTTTAAGTTTTAGTCGATTTTCTTTCCATTATTTAGACATTTGTAGACGTCAGCCAACAATAGTACTGATTGGCCCTTTGGCTTTGCCCCACACATTGTGTAGAAACAGTAAGTTGGTGAACATTTCCATCGTACCTGGACCCGCGCTCGAGCACCTCGGCCCACCAACACACAACACTAACAAAGGGTTCAAGGGTCTCCTCTACTGGTCGAAATTAATATTTATTAGGAGAAAGGTATTTTTGTACCCATTGTAATTTCGGCCTTTTTGGTTTTTGCCGTGTGTTAAGTTAAAAGTAAAATTTCTATAAATGATGGCTTTGTTCTGCTTTCATGTATAATTTGAGTGGATTATATAGCGTTGTTTTGACAGGCGCTGTAGAGTTTGAACCTTTTAACCTTTCTTTGGTTTTCCAAGAAAATATGTTTCTTATTTAAATATTATCTTAATGTTTGGCATTCCGGTAAGCTAGATTGAGCTTTTTTCCGTTAAAAATAGCCGTAGTAGGCATGCTCTCAATCACAGCCCTCAGGGACGTTATAGAGCTCCGTAACCGCAACCGAAACCGATGTAAAAGTTTCGAATAATTTCTGATATGGGGATTGACATTTCTAGCATGGATTTGACAGACCGCTGCGATATTTTAGCGGTCCGTTGTGCGATAAGTGTGCGATCCGCCTAATAATATTACCTATCGAATATTTAGTGGCCTTCATTTGGAGAGGCTGTCTTGAGGAGGTGACTCATCAACATGAACCGTAAACTATGGGGCTATCTGCAAAATAACGAACAAAAATAGTTCGACTATACAATTTGCACTTAAACAAAATATATCGATTAACAGATTTTTTATGTTATTTCTGATGGTACCTAGTCAAAATTGTTCATAATGATCCATAAAGTCAATCTATTTTTTCAAAATACCCTGTTTGTATACCTATAGGTGATTATGGAATACGAATTATACAAAAACACAAATTAACATAATATAGTAAAAGTCACGGCTCTGGTTTATAATATAACTGGATTTTAATGCAACATAAAGAAACTCCACCCAAGTTATCATAAACATTTGATTCCATACACATGATACAAAAATGTTGTGAATGGTTATGGTATGAGAAGGGTGTGACAGGGATGTCATGCCGTCAGAGGCAGCCATGAGGCAGCGGTGGATGATTAATATACCAACAATACAAATGAGGTCTGTTTGTTTGTTTGCAGAAATCGAAGCTGCGGAGGCGTGCAAGTGGCTCCGAGCCGCCGGCTTCCCTCAATATGCGCAGATGTTCGAAGGTAAGTTACCAACACAACGCATTTCATAACCCTACGTACTGCTGAGAAGTTTCTCGCTATTTTGTTTGAGAGGTTTTTCTTCTTTCTACTGAAGCGTACGTAGGAGTCCTCGAAGTCTTGCATTCCCAAATCTCAATTCAATGACTTGCGTTCCAATGGAACACACCTTCTGCTAGGTACCGGGCACACAGTAGTAGAAGAGGCCGTGTCATAATTCAGTTGTCTGGGTTAGACGGCTCAATCTACTAGCTGAAACATATACTTATGACCCCATATACCTTATCAAACCTATACCTACCCACAAGACGAGCCGTGCCGGGCTATTTACCGCTATGCCGTCAGCCAACTATTCTAATGACACCTGTTGAGGAGAAAAATGGCAGGCGCGTGGCACAGGAATAAAGAATGGACCAATACAGATGTGATCCTCCATTAACCTTCCAAAGTTCTCCAAATAGCTACTGGTTTTTCATATACCTAACTAACTCCCTTGGCTCAGCAACCCAAAATGGATCTTGGCCTCCGAAACGAGCACTCGCCACTAATCCCTGTCTTCATATTACACCTAGCTAGTACGTATAACCAATACAGATTTTTCCCTCAAATGCGCAGATTCATGTGAAAAGAAGTGAATTAAATTAAAAAATACATCATCTTAATAACCACGATTTGAAGAAACTTTCATTTTCATGAAACTTGCGTTCTGCTACGGTAAACTTTTAAAGATGAAAGTAATATCCAACTTGAATACAGCAGCGCCGAGTGGAAATCGAATACTAACAAGTATTATTTGAAATCCTATAGGTCACCAGGTTAGGTCACAGATTCGTCCTATCGCTGCCCTGTTTTGTGCATTCGTACTACTGTTTCACCTAGATACGTTTTTGTAACCGAGGTCTACGACCTAGATCCTATAGGTCATATCCAGGTCAGGTCAAACTATATATAACAATCTTACGAATAATTCAGTCAGATGTAATTCAGGAAATAGAGACATATCTCGTAACCATTACTAAATATTAGTTTTACATACTTAGTTAAACATTTTAAGAGGTGGAAAGATTTGAGTGTGATGTTAACTGTAGAAATATAAAAAAAATGCAAAATTTTGGAACTTATTTGTATGGAATATTGGTTGATAGAAAAAATCATCCCCTTTCACCCGCTAATTTATGAAGTAAGAATTAGTTAGATTCCAGCTAAAACAGCCATTAAATTATTTTCCGTTTGATTTTATGTTGTCAGACGACTAAAATCATCTCTAATTTCTGTTGTTATAACAAGTAGATAAGACATAAATAACAGTAATGGGGATAACGCAAACTTATACTAACATTTTTAAATGTTGTCAATAGTTATTTAAGGCTGCTATGAGAATTTCCCCGGTCGATGCTTCATTCGCTCAGATAGTGGCACGACCAGCGTAACTTGACATTCATGCTCGATACATGCAGATGCACCTACTGGCGCGCACTCGCTGGTCGTGATTTCGTGATACCATCATCATCTTAGCGACTGAGCAGTGGTCCGGAGTGTCATAGGGATTTTGAATATATGTAACAATATGGTTAGTTTTCATCAAAAGCCATTTAATTTCAAAGCAAGATATTTATCCAAAGTGTCGGTATAAAAACGTAATTTTATACCCAATTTTTGAAAGACATTGAAAAATATACTAAATATATTTATACGAAATAATATGACGGAGACGCACCGTCATCATCATCTATGAATAAACGAATAAACATTCCGATGAATGGAATTGGTCTGATCCACTACGAAAAAATAGAAATAATATTGGAATGAGGGTTTGTAACAGGAATAGAGTTAAAATTGAAAAAAAGCATCATATAATATAACACCTTAATAACTAGTATTTACAAATTGATCAGGTGACCATACGCATTGGAACATTGCACAGGTTACATAAAAAAGAGAAAAAGAGACTGATTATTTTCAGTTTGAATCATTTTATTCACAGGCGACAGTTAGTTTTATTAAAAAAATCAGTTTTAAACTGTATAGAAAAGAAAACCTGAATCTACTGGGTGGCCTTAGCGTACCTCACGGCCCGTCTCGCATCAAGGTCCTCGTAGTCACAATCTCATAGATAAGATAGCAACCCAAAACAAAGCGTGTTTGCATTCAGACGCTGCTTGTTGACAATTTTTTATAAGTACAACTGGATTATGTACACGTTTTCATAGTCATAATTTCATGAATATACGTAAGTACCAAACTTAACACAAGCTAAACACTTTCATCAATGGATATTTTTACAAAAAGCAATACCGCTATTGACACAAACACAAAATGAGACAATTTTGTCAGTAAAGACATTCTAATAAAAAAATAAGTGTCCGCCCAGTTCATTTGTAATACCTAAAGTGGCCTTAACCTGCTGATAAATGATAGCTTACCTCATTCCAGTCAAACAAAACACAACCGATTAGCCATATCTCTAATACAGGTAAACAGTTCTTGAAAATAACTAAATTCCTTTAGAAGTACTTCCGACTCTGGCAAATAAATTTGACACTTATTTACTCCACACAGAACTTTAAATATTATATCTTCGTCGAGTTTTGGCGTTGTGCAAGACACGGCGAGTTATGCAGATGTAACCAATAGCTGTTTATAAAAAGGACGGTATGGTCTTTTATTAGGAACTATTTTCGTTTCAAAGGGTCCTTCTCATGATTTCCGAGCGTTGTTAAGCGGTGGGGACAGTAGGGGGTGGGCATTTTTGACAAGCGCCTAAAAGGTATCTGTCAAAATATATTTTTTGTCCCTGATTAGTTCAGGTAACTTATCCAGTCCATATTTATACGTCGCTTAAGATTGTCGACTTCGTACCTACTGCTCGTACTATTAGGATCATTATATTTTGTGGATAAAATAATAACATTTATTATGTGAGTTATATTAAATTATGTGATCCTAAGCAGCGGCGCCACTTCGCTTAATCAAGGTGATTTTTTTTACCATGTTTAATGATTTTTTTAAATTGACGCAACCTCAGTGATGATATCAGATAAGCTGGGTATTTTACTGGTTGGTTTATATAACACATCACGATGTGTTTTATAACACATCACGATAGTTAATTTATGTCTAAAACTACAACTATTCTCATTCCATGCTTATTTAGAAAACCAATATTTAAACAGATTTAAATAGATAATAAATAGGGAATTATCTTTATTTTTCTTTTATTATTATTCTAGTCTCTCGATAGATAGCGCTGTGCTTGGTATGTTACCGCAAAACACGGAACGTAATTTTTCTTTTTGAAACTTGAACTCGGACTCATTTGGAACGAAAATGTCAGTGCATGCCAGACTGTCAGTCAGTGTTGCATTATTTTTGTTTAGTCTTTTGACTTTAGAATCTACACTGGAATCTAATAACATAGTCAGACAACGCCATCTATCGAGTTTTTGGAATACTAGTTTTCTTTTTAATTCTCAAAAAGTAAACCTCCTATTACGGAGCTCTGACATCTACTGAGAGCAGGATACATACATATGAAGGAAGGGTAGACAGAAACTACATTCTTCCACTTCCTATCATCCTGACACACCTCTTTCGCTTCTTCAACATTCATCAGCCTTTTCATACATGCTCTTCGGTTTTGGGTACCTACTCTTGACCTGACCTTTCTTTAAAATGTCCCAAGTTTGATCTAAGTACATGTCTAGGTTTTCCCCTTCCAAAGTTCCGATTCACACTCCCCATATTCACTAAGAGAGCAGGATAGAAATATGAAAATTGCCCAAGTATAACAAGGATAGAAAGATGGACATGCACACGCACATTCCATTCCTTTGACGTGAAATTTTGCTGCACATTTTGTGACGTTCATTTTCGTTTCAAAATTTCTTCGTTGCACATTCTACGCACCCAGCATAGAGACGTCATCAGGGGACGTCAAAAGTGTGTTGTTTGTAAACAAAGACCCTCTGCATGAAAAATTTAATATTTTTGAATTAAATGCATAAAAGTTTGATAACGTTCATTATAAATAGTGAACGTACAAAAATGAAGGTGGAATAGAGAGATATGATATATTCCGAGTACATGTAGAACTGAGTGGTGCCGCCAGGAAGGATGCTTTGCACCTGCGACACCTAAAAAGCTAAATTCCTCGAAAAATACAGAAGGTAACGTAATTTATGTACTAAAAAATACAATAGATGGTAAAAAATCACCTTGATTAAGTAAGGGTTTAGTATTCGCGTGTGCAGTTTGTTTGATATGAGTAGCGAAATATTTTTGATACTGTCTAATCCGTATAAAGCGAGTCGCATCGCAAATACACACAAGTAAGTTATTTTATTTATATTAATATGAATAGTTTAAGTCAGGTGTGAAAAGTTATTTATGAAATTCATAATAATAAGAAGTTTTATTTTTCTATTTTTTCTCATCGTTAAAAATTTAAACTTAGTTGAAGAACAGAGAGTCAAAACTGCCTATCTGGGATAAAATGAGCAAAAATTATATAATATATGTATCGCTAGGCGCTGCACACGCATGACATCTCTGGTCTGTCTCTCTCTCTTTTAGTGTGGGACATCGAGTAGTCCAAAGATCCGATGAACCCTAGTGTCAGAATTTCTGGTCTGTGTGTTGTGTGATATGAGAGTAGCCCGAGCTGGACATTGGTCTGCGCAGCATCAGCTTTTTAGACTTCGTTGTTGGCGCTGACTTCCACATCAGGCCATACGTCACCACAAGGCACATGTGGCGTGGCGACCGGCGAGCTTGCTGCCTGCGCGGGCGCAACCTTGGCCGTTTCGCACCAGAGATTACTCTCGTCGTAATGCATAAGCTCCAGCTATTAACGCGAATACTAATTGACAAATTTCATGTTCGGTGGTACGCAAAGGCAAATTTACGAAATTAGCACATTCTACAGTAGATTTTTGCGAATAGATGTGAAGTTGGAATCAATAACATGTTTATAAATAACCAAAATAATGATTTTTATGACATCTTATTTTTGATGTCTTTCACATGCCCATGTACCTAATTTCGTTTTTTATTTCCTTAACTAAGAAACTTTTAATTCAGCTTATACGTATGACCAAAAATTGAAGTTCGCCACAGCTTAAGTCTTGAGAACTACTCATATGTTTCTCTGAGTGACCTTAGGCAGACCTTTGCAGCTGGGTTCAATTAGATTGTGAAGGAATTGCTCGTGCGTGAGCACTCTCAATAAAGGAAACACTTGTAGAGTCATGCACAACACCCACCCCTTTACGAGCTAAAATGCTGCGAATCAAGGTCACAAAAATATTTCTTTTTTCCTACTGTGCGCGAGGTATAGTTGCACTTTTAACGAATGCCATATTTCGGTAACAATACTTCCATACAAAACATGTGTTTTTTAGCTCAATTTGATATTTAATGGTTTGTAGGCTAGAATCTCAAGAACGGTAATCAATAAACAAAAGATGCTTAGGTAAAATTTTATTAGCCAATTTGTGTGATATAAATTTATAAAATATAAACACCTTAACTTAGATGTGTACCTATACCTTAACCATCTTCAATCGCAATGAGTAGAGCTAGGCCGTCAGTGTGCAGTCGTGGCAGTAGTGGACATTTCTGTCGAGTGCGGCATGGCAAGAAGGAGCGGAGGAATATCAGTTTATAATTTGAGCACAAGCACATTTTCAATTTTAAGTTTTAATTACATAATGTCCATTACCTGTGTCTGTTGTGGTGTAGGTATGTTTTATAATCACTGGGAGCAAATTATTACGGGAGTATACAACTCACAAAGGCGCGCGGCCAGTCGTCCGTGAATTCGATTAAACCTTTGAATAGAGATACTACTATAGACCCACGTTTATTGAGAGGTTTTTTGTTATAACCGTCAGCACCTACGTCCACTATCCACTTTTGCTTTTTATTGCACCTGCACGCGATTAATATTCTCTTTCTAGCTTTTGCGAATGGCATATCCAAATTACTACTACCTACTAGTGTTCTTACCTACACCAAACTTTTCATGCAAATGTTACAAAGCTAGGAAGTCGGTACTGCACGTAAAAGCTTTGTCAGACAACCAGTGAAAAACGCTTTTAAACTGGTAAAGTGCATAACTGTTACGTCTATGGCGAGGTCGAATGTTCTTTTGTCATAACTAAAAATATAAATACATAAACAGAACAAAGGCCCGCTTTCAGCTTCATCTATCCTAGAAAATGTAATATGTCCTATCCTAATGTACTGTGCACGTGTGTCATAGGAATAGAAGCCGATAGGTTATAAAAATATTTATCTAATCTAATTTCACATAATTTCGCGGAGTATTCGACTGTTGTGGCATGACAATAATAGGAGTCAGAAAAACAGATTTGGCTAAACAAAGGTTTAGGTGCGAGGTGGAGGCGGCGGTGAAGCTTGCGGCGCCGGGGTTAGGGGGTAAGCAGGGAGGCTGATTTAGGATGAAAGCCGGGAGCGCTTGGGCGAGCATTTTACACCCGACTGGTCATGGCTAATTTTAAACACGCCCTGTGAGGGTTTCAAGCTTATAGCCAGCACAGATTCATAATCATCGAAAACGTAATTCATTATTGATAATTAATATTGATAACCAGGTACTTTAAAACACTCTTACTAGTTGCATACCAAGCGGCGCGACCTAATAGTACAATTATATACGGATTTAGTGACGTAAAACTGAATTAAAATAAAACCTGTTAAAAAAAATATAATTGAAAATGAATGTAATCCTCAATGTGACAAAAATTATCTTAATAGGTAGGAGTAGTTTCTTGAAAGGCGCTCTAGCCACACTCCATATTTTATCAATAAACTTTTGTCGAGACGAATCGAAGCATCGTGTACATGTGTCGTAAAGAAAAAGTGAAATAAAATCTGTTAATGGAATTTCCAACACAGAAATCAATTAGAAACTAGTGGCGACTTCAACTGGTGGTGACAGTTTTGAAATAGCTAGATTTGCGATGAACTAACTACAAATACAAATCCAGATTAGTAACTATTAGTTGAAAACCTGAAATAAGTTCTTGTTTCAACTAACCTATCAAACCGCATTTTGATATTTAACAGTAACGAAACAAAGTTCGCGTGCACCAGCGAGTAATTCAATATTTCACTGAATTTCACAATTCAATCTTTTGGGTGTATAATTCCGTACTTCGGTTAGCACGTTGTGCGTCAGACTCTGTAGTTACTCGTATCCACACGTACTGATACTTTTTCACGGCTGTAACACCGTTTTACGTGCTGTAACAGGTACCCACCCCTGTGGCTACCACACTTAATTTATACCGACTGGTTATACCGACGGTCAGTACCTATATCACACAACAAGAAGAAAACAATACCTCGCGCCGTATAAAGTTCACTGAAATATTATATTTTATTCTAAAGAAAACAGAAATTTCACAAAAACAATAAACTGATATCCCAGGAGGAAACAAAGAGAGTATCCCTTTTCATATGTCGCGCCTAGAGGCATTAAGTTGATATAGTGACAACATTGTAGATAAGCTGGAAACAGTAGAAATGAACATGTGAGTTACTTAGAAAACGTTTAAAGTTATCATTATCACAGTGGGACGTTGTCGTCGCGCGGGCGGGGTACCATTGTAGACAGAGAACCTGCTATGTCGCAAGAATTGCCTATAAGTTATGCCTAGGTTTGTATTATCTGGTTGACCGAGCATTGCTCGGATTTATCGTCCTCAAAACGTATTTTATTACTTACATTATCTAACATTCGAATGTTTACCTAATAATTATTCAGCGCGTATACCTGATAAAGCCATAGTCATGCGAAGACTACTACACAAGATGCAACAATATTTTTATGTTTTTAGTTTAGGAAATAGTTTAGCTGGTTTAACCACATAATTGTTTTTGTTACCTATTTGTGATTATGTTTATTTAATAGTAAAGAATTGAGAATACTATGAGGTATTATGGTACATGTCGCCACATTAAAATTACGATTGTCTGTTGTCAAACTCAGCAGAATCCTAATATTGACGTGCGTGCGCTTGCCGTGTGATGCCGGCTTAGAATAGCATTACCCCAATTCCTACCCGCGAGTGTGGTAAGAGGCGACTGAGGGACTTTAGGGTTTCAGGTGTATTACAACTTTTAGGCGTCAGGCTGACAACCTGTTACTATAGTGATACAAAAATTATCTCAAACGGCCCTCTATATTTGTCAGACGTGGCGATAGCGGTCGTACTTTACGGCCGTTAACGCTCTGCCTACCCCGTAAGGGATAAAGGCGTGATGTATGTATGTTTGTGCACTTGCGCTTCTTCGTCGGATCACACGCCCTGCGGCGCAGCCAGCTCGGCGGCTATAGGCGAAGTGGGGCACGGGCACACGTCTCAGCGCCTGCAACGACACATACATCCGGCAGCCCGCTACCACGCAACCCGTTCTACCCTCGGCAACAACTAACTATTATTTTAGTACCTACGCATTGTCTACCCATCAACAAACAAAGAGATATTAATTTTTGTCAATCTATACCTACTCATGGGTTAAAACGGAGTCGAGCTTTACGTATTCTGTGTCTGCCCGTGATGATGAACAGCTGATTTTAATGTTAGAGTGATTCAAGAGGAAGATTAATACATGACAGGGAAATGACTTATTTTTACAGGAAGACGATTACAGCGAGTGCGCAGGATGGGCAGCCCGCTAGATGACTAATTGGTACTTACTTATCAATCGGAATTAAATGAAAAATTCAGTTTACGTTTGTTCTTTTGATTGGGAATAGACGCCAAACTCAAACATAAGTACATAATTGGAACGGTCAAATAGAGAGAAAGCTAACTTTTAATTAGGCCGTGCGGAAATTTGCGGACTATGTGGGTACAAGCGGTCACTCTATATTTTCCAAGTTATTTTTGTTTCCTGTCGCAGCCTATATAGAAATACAAAACTGTCGGAAAACCGCAAGTGAGACACAGCGTAAAATTAAAAGTTATTTTATTATTATAGAAAAAATAGGTTAGGGATCTATTATCCTAATGTACCTACTTGTTTTGTATTGATATTGTTTGTTAATGTAGCATGACACTTGTTTCTTTTTTCGATTAATTTTTTTTTTACATCATAGTGCATCGAATATTTTAGCCGCCATTCTTCATGGATCATGACAACTTTTGTTTGGATGCTTGTCCTGTTTTTCATCAGTCTTGCGTCACACTTGCAGGAATCGCATCAAAACCAAAGTTAAATAATAATTTATTTATTATTATTAGCCTTTATTCAGACAATAATTAATTATTTTACATTACATTATTTTACATTACAATCATAAAATTATTTTTTAATTAATAAACAATACATTTTTCATAACATTAAATAATAATTAAATTTACATAATTTCAATTCACTTCACTGTCTGTGTGCTTTTCAGCAAAGGCCTCCCCCAATAGTCTCCATTCATTTTTGTCAATTGCCAATCTTGGCCATGTTCTTCCTGCTATTTCCACTAGCTCATCTTCCCAGCGTCTGGTTGGTCTTCCTCTTTTCCTCTTATTACCTCTAGGACACCATGTTGTTATGGTTTTACTCCACTTGTCCGGCCCACGAATAAGGTTTCCAGCCCATTTCCACTTAAGTTTTTTCACTTTGTATGTAATATTAGCAACCTTTGTTTTCTTTCTTAAGTCACTGTTTCGTATTCTATCTACTCTTCTCTTATTAATCATGCTCCTTTCCATGGCTCGTTGTCCTATCTCTAATTTCTTAGTATGTGCTTTTGTAAGAGCCCAGGTTTGGCAGCCGTATGTGAGGATTGGGAGAATACAAGTGTTGAATAGTTTACTTTTGATTGCAATATTTACTTCCTTGTTTTTCATCACTTCCTTCAGCGACCAGTATCTTTTCCAAGCATTGGCAATTCTACGATCTATTTCCTTGGTTGTAGAGTCGTTAGGAGATATTAGTTGACCTAGATAGATATATTCTGTCACATAGTTGATGATGTTGTTGCAAACCCTGATTTCTGTGTTTGAGTCTCCATTTGTCATGTACTTCGTTTTTTCTTTATTCATTTCAAGGCCTACTGATTTACTTGCTATGTCGAGGTCTTCTAGCATTTGCTGTAGTTCTTCTGGAGTAGAGGCAAAGATAACAATGTCATCTGCGAATCTTAGGTGTGTTAGTTTTTCGCCATTGATGTTAAGACCGAAGTTGTTCCAGTTTACGTCTCTAAAAACTTCTTCTAACACAGCTGAGAATAGCTTTGGTGAAATAATAATAGAGATTAAATATTGCTTATCATTTCAGCATAGGGAATTTTTATGCAACATACTAATTCTGGGGTTATTGAGTGTCAAAGTCGGGCATCGAAAGAGACAAAAGTGCTGATGTTTGGCGCTCTTTAGTGTATTTATTTCTAAATACGTTAATTTCGGTAAGCAGTGTAGAAAAGGTTTACGCCCCAGTAATTTTTTTTTTGTTAAAATAGGTACAGGTAGATTTTCAATTTTCTTTTTATTAATTTTCCGGGTTTTGTACAACAATTACCGTTGCTATTTTTCATTAAAATTGGCGACATTATATATTGCATTCATTTGTTTTGTTACGCTAGACACATGGTTAGCCCATGTATGGGCATTCTCCTTTTGTATATGAGTTCATTTAAATAAGTATATGAAATGCGGATGAATTTTTGATCGCGTGTATTCGTAGCTTTCACAATCAAAACCCGCCAAGTTAACTGACAGCAAACAGCGGATGTGCGGAGGGAACACAGAACAAACACAGTAGGTATCTCTTTTGTGTTTTCCGTGCGCTACCGGAGTTTTTTTTCTTCTATATATCAGCCTGTTGTTGAGTTCAACCGATTCAACCTTTCTCCGCGCGGGAAATGGTTTTACAAAAACAATTTCATTTTTAAAGCTCTTTGCAAATTGAGTCTACCTAACCTTTTATGAAAAGTCGACAAAGTAAATGGGATTCGCGAACTTTTAGTATGAAAATTGAATTTACATTGTTTCATTTCAATCTTTAGCTCAATCAATAGTACAGAATTTTTGGATTGAGATACAATCTCGAGAGGCGTCAAGCGTAGGGTAGGTAAGGTAGACAGTGTACGAGGGCTTGGCCAAAAAAATACCTAGAATCGCCAGCAATGTCATAAAAATTTGAAAATATCGAATAATTTACTGGAAAGCCGATGTAGAGAAGAGGTAGATATTTTTTATTAAAGTTTTGGGGGGCGTGAATGTAAGAAATAATTCATAATAACTATTAGATATGCTACCTTATGTGAAATGTACAGAGGCACTGACTAAGCGTAACTTTTGCATAAGCGCACATGGACATGGGCTTTACTGTTTACCCTAATGAGAGGGATGTCGCCATATTAATGCAAAAAATGGCAGTGGGCGCTTATATCTAGTACCTACTAACAGCGACTGCCATCTGGGCTACCGCGTGGCCTTATAAATGTTATTTTCAGATACAAACCCAGTAACGTCTTGTAAACAATAAACAAGGGACCTTTGGTTTGTGAAACAAAACAATTCAATCAGGTTAGATCCCTCTCATTTACTCCTAGGCACATTTCCTTCTCTTATCAACGTAGGTTTATCATAAGTTTGCAAATATAAAATATTTATTTGAAATAAATTTTACAGCATGACAGCTTAGCCTATGCACTGTAACACTAACATCTTTATCATTATTTATGATTAAATCAAACATATTTTATAATATTTAAAACCAAAAAATAGAGATAGCAAACAGACTTAGCATTAAATTTAACATTTGTGTGATAGGTAGGTACAGTTCTATATCTATGTCCTTAATTTATAAATTCAGCATAGCTCAAACAATCTTTACATAGGTTAACAAAAGAGTCGGCAAATAGGTTTGTATGGGGTGACGTAGCCAGGAGTGCGTTAAGCTGACTGAGCGCAAGTACCAGCGGGGAGTGGCTGTGGTGATTGGTTCGCTGTGAGGGCACCGCTAAAACACGGTGACTGCGGCCACACAGGTAATTAACAGGCACAAGCAGGCAACACACACGTGACACCAAATTCTGGGCATACTAAATCACTGCGTAGTAAGCGACATACTGCTTTAAGTGATACATAATTTCTTCGAGTTTGCAATTAATTGAACTCTGGTACACTTTGCAGATAACGGGTAGGATATAACAAAACCTCTCAAATTACCTACTCATAATATGCAGTGATCATTAGGCGGGTTATAAAAAACCATTTAAACCTGGGAAATTTGTTAACACATCTTATAATTTTAACGGTACAAATGTACTAGACTACATTTACTTGATCCATAGACACAGACAGCATAATTTTGGAAGCTAGTACTTACCGAGACGCAGTAACCATAGTGTTCTCTCCCCTTGTTAGCAGATATCAACTTTCCGATCGATGTGAACGGGGTGCAGAGCGACCACCCGTTCCTGGACGAGGACTCGCTGCAGTCCCTGTTCCGGCGCCTCACCGCCCTCAACCGCTGCGCCACCATGAAACTGGAGCACCATCACCACCAGAAGAAATCGGTGAGTTAGCTACTACTACTATACCAGACACAACAGTCCGGTGGTTGCTGTGTCTGATTACGGTGATTACACGATATGAAAACATTACACTTTTTTTCGTTCGGCAGTCGTGTAAAAATATTTACTAAAACTGCAATATTTTAAGGAGCGAACCAACATTACTCCGTAGTATTCATTAGTTCCCCATAAAACATAGGTCGTAAAATCTGTCTCTTCTACTTTTTGTGCAAGATACCAAGCGAAATATAAAAAACATAAACCGCACATGCAAATTGACTTAGTTAAGTGGTACATTTTTTAAGAGAGGTTAAATTTTTTTTATTATTCCGACGTGTGTTACTTGGGGAGAGTTCTTCAGTTTCATGGCCTGGTTTGCCCCTTACATACGAGTATATGCAGCTATTTCTCTTACACCTTATTAAGAATTGCTGCTATCGGTATACATTCCTAATAGAGAAGTTGTAATTTTACCTAAACGAAACGTATTTCTTTTCATACAGATGTTCGTATCTACATCTAAACTTCAACTACATCTAACGTTGTCGAACTAAATCGTTCTTAACTTGAAATAATCATTTTTTTTTCTAGGCTATAGTCAGAAAAATATAATATTTTGGGGCCAATCACTTTTCTCTGGACCTACCTACAAGCTGTCAATTGCGTCCTATTGCCAGCTTCATTGTTTTAGACGTTAAATAGGATCCACGTGCCGCCATTCATCGCCGGTCTACTAGAGGATCCAATCAATCCGCCTTTGTAAACTGTTCTCGCAAGACTGAACTTCATTATTACGTCGTCGCATCCCATATTAATAATTCGATCCTAAGCTCTAAGGGCCAAATCCTCCTATCGCATAGTGCAACTAGCACTCCAATTTCAAAGGGTCTCTGCAATATGCTTTTCAGACATGTCCTATCATCGCTCGTACCATGGTTTATTACCAAACTACCCAGTTAATAACAAAGAGGACAACACGGTACCGTGAAATTGAGAAACAGATATGGCATCACTTTACAAAAACTTTTATGAAAGATTACAGACATCTAAACATAAAATTTTATTCTCCATAAAGTAATTCTTGGTAATTGTCGCTGAAATTGTGCCGAAAAGAAAATTCTAAAAAGTTATCAGCAAAATTCTTCACGTTTTTAACCTTTTATCAGATACCTTTCTTCACAGCCGCAAAGCAAAAATTTATACAATGGCTTCCTTTATAAATTGGTAAACTCGTAGCCCATAGAACTGCCTTTACATGTATATTGAGACATATTTTTCGCAAATGCCGACCGAGTGGGCTCAAAAGATACCATGATTGATTATTGGAATACTTCGCGCATGCATAATAGAAGGCAACTGCCGCTAAACTGAGTAAAATAACGATAATTTTAGACAGATCCCAAGGCATATTTAATATTATCAAAACAACCAGGCGTGATAAATTTTATGGGGTCTTACACTATATTATAATTCTACTCAACCCGGCACCAGACAGACCCGTAATTTATTATTTATTGGTTAATTTATTACTGTTTATCTAATGGCCATGTAGTCCCTTGGTCTGATTGGTCTTAAGCTTTTTTCTGTGTGACAAGTAACCTTCCCATAAGTACTAGCATAACAAAAAAATATATACAAATCAAATTCGAGCAGACGGAAAGGTGTATAGTTAAATGGAGATCCTACAATTTCGTTCTATAAAAAATAGATGGAAGGGCGTCAGCAGTTTACAGAAATAATTTATTGACAAAGTTTTTCAAAGGGTGAATATAGAGCTTTGTTCGTTAAGAGGTTAAGGTTCAGGAGCTTAATTTCTGAGACGTTCGTTTTTTATTCAAAGTTCACATTCAAAGTTCATATTACTTACTACCGAATCCCACATACCCTATTAAATTCATACATACCCTTGCCTATAAAAACTTGAAATTTAAATACTACGTGTGGTTAGACCAGTCTCTTGGGAAATCCGTGCATGGAATCTAATTACGACGTCTCAGAATTTGATCTCCAGCCTGTGTGGCCGTCTGTAGTGCAGAGATGAAGACACCCCAAAGTAAAGCGGTCCCACAATAGCAAAGCCTCAAGCCAACACGACAGCCCTCACTGCCGGAAAATCCTTAACTTCCCCCAGCGGGATGTAATTAAACAATCAGAAATTGAGTCTGTGTATTTAATGCTCGTACAATATCACTGAGACCGAATTGCTAAAACAATTTGTTTAAAGTTAAAATTGTTTCAGAATTCGTAAATTAAAACTTCTAAATAATTTTGCATATAACACAAAATTATACCTAATGCTGTTTTTGTTCCGACTGTACTTCGGAGCTTACTGCCGGGAAATGTTATTATTCCGTCAAATTTGTATTTAGATTGTTGAAACCGGGAAACTGTATTAGAGTACCAAGTGCACCTAATAGCGTTTTCTCTGCAAACTTTCGTTTTGATATACAGTGAAACTGATGACTGAACGACTACGCAGCATAGAAATGGCGCGACCCTAACATGTCGTTTGTGTCTCACATATTTAAAAAAAAACCTGTGAAAATATCTACCACGGATGGAGGGATGCATGCATAAATATGACGTCATATCTTTTCGCGCTAGATGTCTTATTTCATTTGCGGGAACTACCTCTGTAACCGAATGACTACAGGTATACGTAATAATAGACTACTTATTTGACATCTATAAAAATGCTGAAATACATACAGGTAGATAATTTCCAAATTTCTCAAATCGTTTTCTAATAGGCATTTATGTTTATCTAAGTTTATGTTATTATGTAGATTATATCATATCTACTTTCACGCGGTAAACTTACAACCTACCCCTTTAAAGTATGTAGGCGTGACTCTTTGTTTGTACAAGGTCCTTTACCTCTGGGGCCCGGCAGCCATTACTCAATCTGTAATCATCGTGCAGGGGAAACCATAATTATATTTGCATAATTTAAACCGACATGTCTGTTCACCCTTTATTCACCGTGTCCCGAGATCCGCCCGAGAATGAGTTGTGTTGTTTGCGAGAAAACCTTTCCAAGATTTTCGTTTTGTTTTATTTTGAATAACGCCAAACACAGTGAAGCTGATGTTAAAGAGACTGCGCTACAGAATATGTGTGTAGGTATAAATAAAAATAACTAGATGCTTTGGTTGTGAGTTTGCAAGAGTGATTATACGGTTTCTGTGTACTCATTTTGTAGTGAAAAATGTTACTACCTACTGTGTTTCTTACTGGACCGTTGGCAAGCTAGTAATATTTTTGAATGATCTAATTATTACCTGCTAATGACAGAAGGTAGATTAGGTCTTGTTCCAACAAATAAGTATTGGCCTAAGGATAAGGAACAAGTATGAAATAATCGCTTTAAATATTCATATCTCCCACAAGAGTTGTGCATTATCACCATCAATAGAGCCGTGCGTCATAAAATTTCACAGAATTGTCAACTGCGGTTAGCGTAAGGGCGGATGCCTCACCGTTTACGGCACCGCATACTCTCGTGGCGTGTGTAAACTCTCCATCTAGTTTTCCATTACTGTGTCGCAACCGTCTAGCGAGCGGATGGATGTCTTAGATATATTGCGCAATCTTCGCCGCAAGTGCTATGAGCAAATACAGTATATAAGGGAAATAGAAAACCTCTCGTACTCAGTCCATGAAACTGATCCAGCACTTATTTTTGGAAAATATCAGAAACTAGTGAACTTTTCACACATATTTGGCGCGAGTCTGTTCTATAGTCATTCGCATGTTGAAGTTTTAAAGGTGAATTTTAACCGAATACCTATCATTAATTATGTGCTGTTGAGTTTAATAAATAAACAAATCATGCAAACCATATTTTTGTTTGTGTGTGCGTAAGCAAAACAAATACATATATACCTATATATTTCTTTTTTTCATTGCGTAAGTAAATGCACGCGTGATGTAACGGTATTTTCCTAACATCTTGTATACCTAACTAATTCTGAGGAGGTGCAAATTGTGTACAAATTATCTTGAAGATAACATGCAAATATCGGGTGTTGTAAGCCCGCCGTCCGGGCAGGCTTTTAGTGTTATCTTAGCATTGTTTTGTGAAGCATTACCGTAAACCGGAGATCTGCGGTAGCCTTCTTGTCGGGAGGAAACATTCCGAATGAGCGGCTAAATTGTGAAAATCGTTCGATTATGTAAATTTGCATGTAATTTATCCAGCTAACCTGCCTACCTGTCTTAGTTTCACGTCGAGAGCTTCCTTCTTGTCCTCTTTTTGCCTCCACACCGCAGTGTATGTGGATAATGCAAAGTAGTCGCTTTTTGCGTTTCTCTGTCTGTCGTAGACATCGCTAGCTCCTTCTAAGCCGTGTTACGATTATGACCACTTTTTTTTTTCTTAGATAGAGTGGCTTAAGTATTCATCGTCATAAAATCTGATATGTCTTGTTATTGTACACAATAGAACACAAAGCACATAATATTGAGAACAATACACAACATGTCAGCTAATTTCTAAAAAGAAATCTCATCCAACAGACCTAGCGTAGTGAGCTGGCATAAAGTGAGGCAGTTGATGTGTACGACATACTACGATATACCTTTAATAATTTATAAAACAAACAGAATAAGAATAATACCTACTTATATAAATAATATACCTAGACGACATACATCATTACATTATAACAAATACCTATATTTAGATATCTACTTAAATACAAAATAAATTAGCTATAAATTAATTTGAGAGAGAAAGATAAATGCTCTTTTACGCGTTTTTTTAAAATAGAAAGATACGGGCTGTCACGCACTGTATTCGGCCGGCAGGGAGTTCCACAACCTTGCCGTTTATGCGGAAAGAATACTATAGAAATCAGAGCGGTGGATGGGTATGGATAGAATGGTCCTGACATGGGAGCGACAAGGTTTGTCCAGGGGACTAGAAAAATTAAAGCGTTCTTTGAGATATGAAGGAGAAGATGGGTTATGGAGAACATTATAGAGACGAGGATAAGAAAGAACGTGGGCATTTCTACGATGTCGGATCGGAAGCCACTTGAGTTGCAAGCGAAACTGAGAGACGTGGTCATATTTGCGTAGGCCGAAAACGAATCGGATGCAGAGGTTTTGGAGAAGCTCCAGTTTACTCAACAACTCTTCAGTAGCATCCAAGTAGCAGGTGTCGGCGTAGTCGAAAAGGGCAAAAAGAAGTGTTTGAGCAAGAGTGATCTTAGTTTTAAGGGCCAAAAAGTTTTGAAGGCGTTTCAGCGTACGAAAATAAAAATATACTTTGCTGCTAACAGCGTTGCAAAATACCGAGTTAGTGTAAGCTATAGGCGTTCCGTATACAATACGAGTACATGCCGGTGAAATGTCTTATTCTCCCTGAAAACGGTGAGCAATAGCTGCAATCACTGGGGGTGGGCGCTAGATCACTAATAAAATCTCAAACTACTATACAATAGCTAACTATAAATCTCTGCAAGACCTCTTACTAGTTTAGGTTACAAATTATAATTCATCATTTACACAAATACTCGCTATATGGAATGAATGATGTCAGTTCAAACTTTAGATCATTGATGGTGGCAGCAAAATAAGCGTGTGCGCAAGGTCGCATCGCTGTTGTAATTGCTCTGACCTCTGACAGCATCTGACATCATGCGAGCTCAATGGGTATATGAATCAAACTAACATACATTTATTTTGCCCTTCATTTTTATGAGCACTGCGTGCCGAAGAGGCGCGCTAATTATGCATTACATACACATACTTACCTGAACTGTAACTACTGTCAAACTGGCGTTTAAGTACGTTAATATACTTATGTGTGCGCTTATTACTTAGATGATTTTTTTAAACGCTTTAAAGTTTAAACATAAATAGTGAGAAAAAGCGTACGTAAAGCATCTCGTGGGCTCATTTTGCCCATAAAACTCAACAACTAATTAACTTAAACCTACACAAAACTAATTCTTTTACTTGTCATCAAGAAATGTGCTTTTGCCAATATTTTATTACTGATACTACTTACGGTACAAAGAAATAGTAGTTAGTACCGACCCACGTGGTCGTATTATCTTACATGAATTAAAACAAAAAAATAGTAATTAACCATATGTTTATTCGAGCGTAAAAGATGTAAAAGTTTGACATGTTTTCCTTGCATTTATCTCGCATCTCCTCAGGCTATTCTATTATGAGAATTTCTTGGATTGCTCGTGTCATCCTTACAAATTGAAGCCGTGCCGTAGTGCCGATTCTGGCTGACACATACCTACTTGAACTAATTTTAAATTACGTCAGACACTATGCGTGAAAATGAAAGAAAAAGGATATCTACCTATCTTTTTTGATACCTTAAATGACACCTAGTATGAGATAGTTCTTCGACCTCAGTACCGTTATTTACCAAACGTTTGTTAAGCATCCAGATGCACGCTGCAGATTGTCTGCCTTTTAATTACCTATTTAGGAATATTATAGCGCTAAAACATATTTGTGTAAGTGCAGTAAGTCGCGGACTTTCAGATATTTTAAATGAAAAGTCACAATTAAATAAGAAAATTTAAATTGTGATGAATGGTGGAGTATAGCATTCCATCCCTCATAAGTAGCTAGCTAAGGGAAGCGTAGCACAGACTCTGCACCGGTGCATACACAAAGTGGGTAGATACCGGAATAAGCGCAGCTTTTAAACGGTTAGTTTATCTGACAGATTGATCCTATTCAGACAGTCGACGTGCTAACAAGGTGCCTGTATCGGCCATTAATTGAAAGATTTCATCTCCGACATTTGATTCCATTTATAACGTGTCAAACGTCCATCACATGGGCAGTAATTAAATTCCATGGGTTCTTTTTTTAAGAATAAATAGGTACGTTTATGAAACGAGATTAATTAACCGTAAGATTTTCACAATATTTATGGATGAAAGAGTTTATAATTATCATAAACGTACAACCGATTTGAAACAAAATCAGTTTTGACGGATATACCTACTAATATTTAAAGCAATGATTTTAACTGGTATTTTGAATTGTAAGTAATGTAAGGTAGACCTGAGCGTTTTCACTAAAATCTCATCTTGGAATTTCATTTGGTCGTTTTTAGAACATTTGCGAACAACCATAACGGTATTATAAAGAGGCGACGTGAGCTGCTACTAAAGCAAAACGATAGACAGGACTGAACCGCCTTCTTTCTACG
Source organism: Keiferia lycopersicella (assembly GCA_029255805.1). Classification (NCBI taxonomy): domain Eukaryota; kingdom Metazoa; phylum Arthropoda; class Insecta; order Lepidoptera; family Gelechiidae; genus Keiferia; species Keiferia lycopersicella. The sequence continues at coordinate 20,266,459 of JARACZ010000001.1, forward strand.
TTTCAACCGGGTAATTGAAACAACCACATATAATTAAAATCAACCAGTGGAAAAGTACCTTTAGGGCGCAATTTTCTTGTATATCGTTGTCGGCAAACTAAAATAACCCGACCGGAACTAAACTGCATGTCCGCAAGTTACACGTACTTACACGAATAGTAAGTCAGGGGCGTGTCATCATTATATGATGACTCGCCATAACAGGCAAACTCTGAACTTTTTCTTCGGAATGAATCTTTTAATGATTTGCGATCTCTAGTTTTGGGGGAAGCTAACCGTGGAAAAACGTAGATGGATCAACTTATTAACGTGTATTGTTTTGTTGTTCCTGCAGCAGAACGACTCTGACGACGACCAATGCGCTCTGAGCGACAAGTGGCAGTACGAGCGCAAGTCGCGACGCTGGTCGCGGGTCGTCGAGATCACGCCACAGGCGCAGCGTCGGTTACAGGTACTATTGAGTCATATTCACATTTTAAAAAACAGCTGTCTAATCAATTTAAGTAAATCTACTCTACTACATCCCTTCCGTGTAGACATTTGATCCTGTTAACACATTATGATCCCCGCAGGTGATAGCTGCGCGGGCACTGGCGGAGCGGGAGGCGCGGGCGGCGCGGGGGGAGGCTGAGGATGACGAGGAAGAGGAGCCACTGCCCACCATCAGGGTGGGGCTTATTGATAACGAGGGCAACTACACCGACATCGAGCCAGAACTGTAAGTAATAACTGATGCTCGTTTACAGCCATCATAGTCGAATATAATTTATGACCGAAGGATTCCATGGACCTATCTTCACCCTAGAATAGGCCAGAATCCGACTTTTCTTGAAGCTAGGATCGTTTCACACACTGTGAAACGTCAATTCCCCTAGGTTAGGTAGCCAACTCCGAGAGAGAAACGGGATAAGGCAAGGAGAATGATGATTGTTATCTTTTCACCTACGACTACGAGTTACAGTATTTCATTCTAGAAAACTATAGCCATAATAAAAATATAATAAAAAAAAAGATTTTTATTTCTTTAAGTGCACTGAATCGAAAATAATAAATTTACTATTATAAACACTAAAATTAATTCAAAATATTGTTATAATTCATTTTGCACTCAAAGAAATAAAAGCTTGTTTTAAAAATCTTTTTTCATTATAGTTTCTTATTATCAACTTTTTAGTTTTGTCGCAATCCTCACATTTTTGACGGTGCAGGCTACTATATGACTAAAAATAGGGGTAGGTACGTTGGTTCTGAGATGCTATAACCACCTTCCGGCTCCCTCATCAGACCCTGGCAACCATGTGTTTGAAGAGTGCTTGGCAAGACGTTCCCAATGAACCCAAACTCGATAGCGGTACGTAATTTCATCTCTGAGATGCTATGATTACCTTCCGGCTCCATCATCAAATCAGCTTTCTGACATATTGCATTGTCTCCCAAATCATACGTCTCTGCAAAATTTCAGATCAAGTAGCGCAAATTATGCTTCCAAGATTTGACCCGGACAAACTATCAAACGAACACGACAAGTTAAATAAAAGCTTGTAAAAATAATGTATTAAGAATAAAATACAACTTACATCATACCAAGCTTCCACTTCTATCCATTGAATTCTGAATGACAGATGTTAACTACTCGTAACTAAAGTTTATTTGTAACAGTTCAATCATTTGCGCTATTGAGGACGTCAGAAAACCATTACCGGCCGATCCGGGCAATCATCCGATGCGCATCGATCATATACACACACCAAATCTATAGGATAGGTTCTGACTCATTATGCTGCGTACACGTGTGTCAGGTGCCTCAAAAGACCTTATTGTTTTGGACGACGCGTGAAAGGTGAAATCTCCGTCTTTGTATCTAATGTTTCAATCGCCCTTTACGCAATGAAGGGCCAATCTGGTATTAACTAGTCCCAAAAAAGAGAAAAGAGGCAAATTATTTGGGCGTGCGTGATCCCTTCAAGTACGGTTATGCCTCATTTATTCTACTGTTCTAATGATGAGAAACATTTGTGGCTTAGGTAATGAATTTCTTTGTTAAAACTTTGACATCAACCCATTATTCATTGACACATTGTTAGAACCCACTGACTGAGGTTGCTGTTTGTTAAGTATTTACTTCGCCTACATTACAAGTGGAGCGCTTTTTAGTACCTAAATTGCCTACAAGGCACCCAATTTAGTAGAGTAGATTCAATAGTACGAAGAAAAGAGAGCCATTGAATCCACAAGAAGCAGACTGACAGGAGGCAAATAGTAGTGACAAATGTTGTAGTGGCAAATGTAGGCGAACTTGGCTACATGAAAAGCACCTTAACTTATGTGAGGACTTACCCTTTTGATCTCTTTGATGTCATTCTCATATCAGATCTATTGATGCTGAGTAGTCAGATAGTACACAAAATAGATCCCTTTCAGGTCGTGAGTGAGTGTCTACCATTTCATGTTGCATTCAAAAGGCCTCGACATCTCTCGATACAATGACTATAATTAAGCCCAAAAGCCATTTTGTTCTACTTACAATTCGGATACTTAGCCCTTCACCTATCACGTTTCTCTTTTTTGTATTGCCAAACCATAAGTAATAATGATAGCCTATTCCAAAGGGCTGGGATCCACTTCAAGCGAGTAAGAGCATTTGGAAAGTTTTCGAGTAAGTAGGTACAAATGATATGCGGCCCTTTGTACAAATCTTTCACTCAATTTAACCATTGTACTTATATGGTATTTAATTATACTCGCTTTCGAATGGCTCTGTGTTTCATTCCGCGTGCTTTGCGAGTTGCGACCGAAACGAAACCTTTAAATCGTTCTCTTCTCTGTTGTTGGTATCATATCCGTCGAGTTAACTGCTTAAAAAGGTGCACAGTTTGATGGACTACAAAAACCACGCACTTAGTGTAGTTGTATCCATTCTATGTAGATAATAAGATCAGCCTATCATCCTGGCAGATCTTCAGCATCGAAAGGGGTAACATTTAGATCTTTTGTTAAGTGGTTCTCTTTCATACATCATCTTACGTTTGTCAAATAAGCCATAAGATAAAAATTAATAGAGCTTCAGAATTTGATACTATTAGATCATTTTCCTAAATATTCGTTGGTAGGAAAGCAGTACCTACAACGCAATGTCAGTCAATACTAAGGAATTACTCACCGCATTCGTATTTCGGTACTTATGGCATACCTACCTATCTATCACGAACACCTTGACAGGTATCTAGCTCTGCGACCATCAGCTCCAATAACCTACATAAAGGGCGTTAGGTTTTTGGAGCGGAAAGCTCTAATCTAATGTTGTTATAATGCGAAAGGTTTTTAAACAACTTTTCGACACAAGAATAAAGTAACTACGCATTTAGGAAGGCGTACAGCAACAAGTTACTTTTCACTTTTATCTTAGAGAAATTCATTTGCTTATGATTAATTAAAACTTGTTCTTGTGATCCAAAAACTAAAATGTCTAGTACTTCACTAATTGGCTTGACTTTGAAAAGTGGGGAAAGTAAGAAGAACTAAAACTAAACTAACAAACTGTTGGCGCTAATATGCAAGTGTATCATTGTTTATCATTAAAAAAAAATCAGACAGAGTACCTACGCAAAAAGATAAGGGTTTTCTCTGCAACGTAATTCTAAAAAGGTTATCTCTCGCGCAACAGCCGTCTAACAAAAGTAAACGTATTGAACATTGGGCTCCATTCTTTTTGTTGTTGGTCCCTGGCACTCGTTCAGTGCAAACTAATTGTTTGTTGTACCTATGCAAATTCCTTACTCCCGTGCTGTGGGCGGACTCTGACGTCTTTTTTAACATTCTTTTTGGGCTTGTGTAGGTAGTTAACCTACCTTCTTAACTTAGTGACGGGCATCGCGTCCTTCCTAAGGATGGCCTCCAGCCCCAGACCTGTTTCAACTTAACCATTTTTCTCACTGGAATGTCCGATTATCCGGCGGTGGATATCCTCTATATTAAGGGGCTGAGTAGAGCTAAAAACCGGTCCCTTTCTGACAAATGTCAAACTGCGCGCGTGCGAACGGGACGGAATCTTGCCGATTCAATGATATTTTCGTATTTTCGATGATAACTCGGTCAAAAATAAGTTATTTGAAAATCGAAAACAATATGTCGATAGAGTATTGTAAGGCGCTCATTCTGATAATAAACACTTAATTATTGCGTGGGTTTTGTTCATGAAGTTTGCGATATAATAGATTTTTAGAGGTAACTTTACGATGTTTTTCTATCAAGCTAAATTACTAATATCATGTTTTGGAAACAATAACACTACAGAAAATATCCTGAAGATTATTACCTTTTTTTTTCGACAGTTTTGCTGCATTTTATCTAGGGTAGAAATCACTTATTAAAGTAGCTTTTAGCTCTACTCAGCCCCTTAAGTTGGCTTAGAAGCTTTACAGTTATACACCTCAAAAAAATATTATTCAAATCCATTTAGTAGTTTAAAAAATATTTTATTTTGTTGTTTGTGTTTACATAGGCCCCTATAACAGTTTTCCTAATTTATTTACACCTTCAAACACCGACCCGTTACAGTTTTATTACCCTACTAGCTGGTTCCCGCGACGTCGTTCGCGCGGTGAAAATTTGATTTACGGTTAGTAACATTTGTAACGGTGCTTCGGGTTGTCGGACGACTCGGTGTCCCACACGACAAAAGAGAATGCCTTGTACTAGGTTTCCAATAGCAAAAAGCTCTAGGGAACATAATAATAACTCAGCCATACCCTCTACACTTGTGTTTGTTCTCGGTCCCTATTATAAGACTCGTGGTTGGTGGTACTTTATGACTTATACGAGTATACCTACAAAGCTAGAGCAACCGCGAACTACTGGCGATTTGTTACATGTAATCCCCTCAAAAACATTAATATATAAAAAAAAACCAAGTCTCGCTACTGAGCTGTTCAACCGTAAAAAGGTATGAGATCCAGTTGAAACCAAGTCGGCTATCGATTTGTTCATTCCCCACTTAAGAGATCTATCTTAATTAATTACGTAATTAGTTAATAAGCATTATTTTATAGTGACCATATCAATATTTTCAATATATTTTAATGTTTACAATAAATTGAATGACTTAGCCATCGCACTAGAACAGAAGGTTAACGTGTAATACATATTAAAATTAATACATTCAGTGCGATGGCCAAGTCATTCAATTTATTGTAAACATTAAAATATAATGAAAATATTGATATGGTCACTATAAAATAATGCTTATTAACTAATTACGTAATTAATTAAGATAGATCTCTTAAGTGGGGAATGAACAAATCGATAGCCGACTTGGTTTCAAATGGATCTCATACCTTTTTACGGTTGAACAGCTCAGTAGCGAGACTTGGTTTTTTTTTATATATTAATGTTTTGAGGGGATCTCAATTCTTTTTGTAGGTAGTCTTCCTTTTTTTCTTTTGCGGCTCTATTTCTTGAGCCTCAGCCACGGTTTTTCTCATAGCCCAGCACCTCCCCGTCGCTCGCTGCACCAACGTGACGTGACGTTGGAGAGGCGAGCGGGGCGGAGGGGGGGGGGGGGTGTACATACAAAGGGGGGGGGTGTACATACAAAGGGTGGGGAGGGGGGAAAGCTATAAGGCAAGCGGAGGGAGCGGGGGGCTTGCTGAATTCCTAAGATTTGCCTTCATCCAGTTTCCCTTTCCCACCACGCTGGCGCTGATCGTTCAATTTCCTCCTACGAGGAGGTGCCAACCGAGTAACGGTCACCGCCGGTTCGCGAGAGAGCTTGAGTGAAAGGAAATTTTGAGAAAATTCGCGTTCACCCAATTTACCACTACTATTTCTACAACTCTGGTAAACTATATAGTCTAATCTAACAGGTTAGACGATTTTTCAGTAAGTTCCTTACCATTAGCACTTACCAGTGAGAGGTGGCGAAAGGTACCGTGACATTAATTTCGGTCGACACCTTATATTTTTCCCGAAAACAAAACGATAGCGTGTTTTAGAAACTAACAGCGACATCTGTGATTATTTTGCTGGACCAAAACAAAGTATTTTAGGAGCGACAGCAAAATATAACTTGGTAAACAGTACATTTGTATGGAATTACAAAATTATTTATGCTATCGGTTTATCTAGAAAACTGCATTGAAATTGCTGCATTGAGATTTTTAAGTTTTTCCTTGATTTATACACTAAACCCAAATTATATTCTAAATTAGAAGTCTCTATGTCTGCTAGAAGTGCCTTAGAATTTTGATGATCGCTCAGTGAGTGAGTCAGTCAGTCAGTGACAAAATTAAGAACTTTGACTAGCTATAATTCCTAAACCACTGGTTCAAAGTGAACGAAATTTGAAATATACCGTATCTACAGGGATTTTGATTGATTCCTGAAGTTTCAAGTCTTTTGTTTTATCCACAAGAAAGTTATAAGGTGTTGAAAATGGCCTGAACCGCTTCGAGAAAAGGATGGTACGGCTGTGCCGCTTTCTAGCTCGACTTGGCGGGGGCACTGCCGTGCCCCCAGATGTTCTAACTCATCTTCATTTCCCTGTGTCGCAGTAATCACTTTAGTTGCTGTTCATCATTTTTCTGTGATTTTTGTAACGAAGAAGTTTGCCCTATCTATGGTTAATGCTGGGCACATTGTGAGAAGAGAACTGATGTACTCTAATTTAAATGATTTTTGTCAGCCCTCCTATACCTGTTTAGTTGGTTGTGGAGGTTACAATGCAAAAAATTCAGCCAGAATAGTCCATTGCTGGAAATGGGACGCCGCTGCTGCCCGTTCCCTGGTTTCATTCCGAGTTGTCTTTTAGTTTCATAACACAGTGAAAACGTAATTAATCGAAAATTTGCATGTCAAAATTGAGACACAGATACTGAAGCTTATTAAAAGAATATTGTATTAATGACTAACCAGCAGGTTTTCCACAAATTACTTTTTTCATTTAATTATGAATTTTTAAGTGTTGAAGGCAGCACAATATCTACCGGGATCCCCTCAATAAAAAAATTATTTCAATTGTTCAGTTTTATGATATGTTTGTAACCAATGCCCAATAGTGTTTTTATCTGCAGCGACATCACTATCTAGTTATCTATTTGTGGTTCTCTGCCAAGTCCCCTTTCGTGGCAGCGTGATTTTTTATATCTAAGATGTAACACCAGCCTGTAGCCAACAAAAATCAATCCATTTCCATATCACTTACAGTTATATTTTATTATTATGCAAGGCTTGGTCAAAATACGCACTTTTCCTGCAGGAATAAGCAATTTTTGCCCAAATAAAAGTATCCAATTTATTTGTTAATTAGGTTTATTTGATATACACCATAAAAAGATTCATTCAAATCAATCCAGTAGTTTCGGAGATTAGCGTGGACAAACCCACAGACAGAGGGACATTATAGTTCTGGTTGTACGCCGCTGGTTTGATCGTATTTTCCCGTAAGAATGAGTGATATTCCTGTGATAATCTTAGTAACTTAGATATTGAACATGCTAGTAGCTTTCATCAAAATTTTTCGTGTCAAAATAGTTTCGGAGATAAGCGTGAAAAAAAATGGTTGTTCTTATATAACAATAGATGTCGCTGTTAGTTTTCTAAAACACGCTATCGGTATGTTCTTTCGAAAGCTATAGTACACGGCTACTGAACACCGGCTTTAAACAGTCTTGATAGATGTAGAATAGAATAGAATAGAAAATAGAATAGATAGATGGCTTTGATGTCGTCATTACCTCCATTTTTAGAAAGTTTAATCGTATATATGTATTAATTCTGGTATTTATTTCCAGATTGCCCGCGCCAGAGCCACCGCCAGCGCAGGTCATTCAGGTACCGAGTGACAAGGAAGATGAAGGAGAGGAAACCGCAACTCGATTCCGCAGAACTGGATCTGAGCGTCTCAGGGACGGCGCCAAAGCCCTGCTCCGAAGAGTGGAGTCACTCAAAACACGCCGGCGTAAACGCCAGAACCGCACAGAAGTGATTGTGTCATCACCGCACTATCTCGATGTGCAAGAAAAAGACAACTATCCTGATTTGAACTTCATAGACATGACTCCGACTACGCCAACGGCGTTTCCGTTCCCGAGTTTTAACAGTTCGCCGCTGCATGCGCCAGCCATACGTACGCAGCCCCCGTCTCCCGTGACCATGCTGCCTCCGTCACCCATTGCTGCGTTAGAGCCATCAGCCTTCTCTCTCAACCCACCGTTCGGAGACGACAGCTCATACGCTTCTGATGGCAGCATGAGCTCGAGCAACAAGAGCACGAAGTCACGTTTGGGGAGGGCTAAGAAAATATTTCATCGGGGGCTGAAAAGCGACGACTCGAGCGCTCTAAGTGACTCTGAATGCCAACCAGCCAGTTGGAGGCACAACTATTATAAGGATCATCATAGCAACCACAGTAATTCTCACTCAGGAACTACTGAGGTATGTATCGTGAAAATAACGTGACTATTTATGATGATATGCTACAAATTGGTAATTATACAAAATAATGGGCGGTTTTCGGCAGATATATGTGGAGCCTCCATCGCCAGTGGAACTTAAACCAGACCCTCAAGTTCTTCGCGAGGTTCAGAAGTCCCCAGGCCACACTGCCCATCGAAGGCAGGCCATCAGAACAAGCTCTCTCAATTTGGGCAAAGAAGGGCACAAGTAAGTTTCACATTTATTACTTTTTTGCTTTTCATTTAATTTATATTTTTTACTGCGTTTTTGAAGAAATACTTTGGTGTTATGTGTTGCCGCCTCTACTTACAGTATATGCTTTCGCACTTCTCATTTAAGTGTGATGGGTTGCCTGGAAGAGATCGCTTACAGCGATAAGGCCGCCTTTGCTTATATTATGGTATTTGTTTTTTGTTCCTGTATAATGTCTTGATTCAATATGAGAAATAAAGTGTTTCTGTCTGTCGGTCTGTCTGTGGTCCATAGCATGTTTTCAATATTGTGAAATGTTGCTCTAGGACTATAAGGTTAAGTAACTAGTGTAGGATATCGAACGAAATACAAGGTGGCGGCAAAATTTGAAAGTTTACTCGCGACAAATTTATAAATTCACAACTGCCTCTTCCACACACACACAAATCACGCCTTTATCCCTTGCGGGGAGGCAGAGCGTTAACGATCGTAAAATTACGGTCTTTATCGCCACATCTGACAAGTATCGAGGGCCCCTTCAGATGATTCGTGTACCACTGTAGTGACAGGTTGTCAGCCTCTCGCCTAAAGTTGTAATACGTGGTAATACACATGAAACCCTCGAGTTCCTTAGTTGCATCTTACAACACCCACGGGAAGAATTAGGGTGATGCTATTCTATGCCGACATCACACGGCCACTGCCTCTTCCGGATTCGTCGAATGAGTTGTTTGGCTACTCAAACTACTAACGTTTCAATCAAGTCCAAATTGAATAACGGCAAAAATCTTAAGACATATTTTTCAATTAACATAGTAGGTAAAACTCGCATGTTACCGAGTTCTCTTGGGATTTAACGACAAGAGGACTTACCAAGTTGTGCTGTCAGTCACCTTTGCAACTTGAACATTTACTTCAGGCAAGCTACCTCAGGGAATTAAACGTAAGTGAGTAGGTACTATAAACCTCTGGAATAGCTGAGTACATAATTCAATTTGGGGGTAATGGACTAAGTAGGTACATCTACAAACATTACAGAATAGATAGAGTCGAGCTTCGCGAGACCTATCATTTATCTAAGAGACTGACCATACGTTTGGCGTAAAATAAGTGATTTCGATGCATGATATAAGAATCCGTTTAAATATGATAGAATTCAAGCGAGTGCAGCCTTGTAACGCTATGCGTCCAATTTGGGACAGCATCTAATGTCAAGAAAATCGACCAGAAATTAAGCTATTTCACACCTTGAATTTCACGTGAACTTAGTTGAGAAAAAATATTTATAGGTGTTAAGGAATAATAATAATAATAAGGAATAACGAACTTTAATCATGTGATTAAATAATACACAATCTCTGTCGGGGTTTATTCAGCCCAGTAAGCTGAATAACTTTAACGACGTTCTGAATACAGAAGTTATCCCAATTCTCGAAAACGATGTCAAAGGAAGTACTTTCTCAACTGGTGCGGAAAAAAATAATAATAAGTATTTTTTACACTAACAAATGAAAAATGCTTAATAACTTCTCACGGACAAACTAATTATCATTGATTTAGCCCTCAGTCCTACAGCAACCGAGTGCTTCTCATTACAGATGGAAGTATATCACCACGCACTTATAATTTTTTGCAAGTACACCCCCACCAACTTATTTGCACAGTAATAGGCCAAAAAATACAGTGCACGTGTACGAGGTTTATTACATAGTATAACCTTTTAGGGCAATATTGAGCTAAATCTCTAGTGACCGGACCTACTCAGTCCATCAAACGGGAAGCTTTTCTTAAGTCGGTAGACTTGCGGAAACGCAAATAACTTGTTCTGCATAAAAGTACGTCCTCTCGCCACCAACATGTAGATCACTCACTATGAAGTCTACCAAATATCGAATATAAATCCTGCGTCAAAGGATACGATTACGTGACGATTACCAAGAGTCCACTACTGTTTGAAATAGTTTAGGATGTTTATGACACATCAAATAGGACCTCCACCATCCTGATCTTAATCTTTTGTTTTGAAAGTATCGAAAAAAATGTATAAAAAAACTGCCATTGTAATGTCATTGATTGCTAGATGATTGACATTCATTGCTCGCATAATTTTAAGAGTTGAAATCACTAAACTAATATATATATTATGAATTGTTTATTTTTCTAATTGTCTCAAGATCAAATATTCATATGAAATTTCACAATGAATACACTCAAGATCATAACATTTACTTCATTAAGATATTTTGTTACAACAACAAAATTATGGCAGAAAGTTGAGAAGCAAGTATGTACACACGTACAAAAGAAATCAGATAAAAAGGGAGCAGACGCAGCACCTCCCCCACCCCCACCACCAGATGTTCGAGTCATCAAAGTATACCGGTTTGACGGTATACTCTCCAACAGAAAACCAAGAATGCAAAAATTCGAAATTGATGTTAGTAAAATTGGTAAAATGGTGTTGGACGTTATGATAAAGATGAAGGATATGGATCCATCGTTCACATTCCGGCGCTCGTGCAGGGAAGGCATCTGCGGGTCTTGCGCAGTGAACCTTCAGGGCCACAACTGTCTCGCTTGCATACAAGAAATACCTAAAGCCAAGACCATCGTGCTATATCCAGTCCCCCACATGTATGTAATTAGAGACTTGGTCGTCGACATGACCCACTTTACAAACGCCTACGACTGCATAAAGCCGTATTTGATCAGACGTGACAAGTCATTTCAGAAGGGAAAAATGCAATTGGCTCAAAGTCAGAAAGACAACGATAAAATGGTAGGTTTATATGAGTGCGTGCTCTGTGGATGCTGTTCGACGGCGTGCCCCAGCTACTGGTGGAACGGGCGGCGGTTCATGGGGCCGGCGGCGCTGCTGCATGCGTACCGCTGGGTCATCGACTCGCGCGACGAAGGAACATACCAGCGGCTGCATGATCTTCGAGATGACTTCAAAGCCTTCCGATGCCACACTATCATGGCTTGCACTGTTGCGTGCCCGAAAGGCTTAAACCCAGCCAAAGCCATAGGTCTGCTTAAGCGTCTTATTGCAGGACTGGACAAAAAACCATTGCCTGAAATGAAACCTGAAAAGTTTTTGAAAAAATGATTTACATTTTAGTCTACACCATAAATTCGTGACTGAATTTGTTTTATTGACATCATTGCTTTGTTAATTTTCTTGTTATAATTATATTCTATTGCTAATACTGCTATGTAGATAATTGCAATATTTTGTCTGGTTTATTAAATTGACTTGCATTCTCTTTCATATAATATTTTTTTCTGTTAGGAGGGATTCGTCTGTTTAAAATAAAAATCTTCTATACAAAAAATAGATTCAATTGTTTTATAAGCAAATATGGTATCGCCATTTACAGTATTCTGTGTCCCAATTTTTAAAGGCAATTGTGAGACAAAAATATGAACTTAAGAATTTAATGTATGAAATTTTGATCTTTACGATGGATTAAAAGGAGGAAAATGTATTTTAGATCGACCAATGGAGCCATCCAATGGATCTGAGTGGACCTTAGACTAGTAGTGGACGAAGGGCTCAAACCAACTGCAAAGTAAACTATTACGCAGGGCAATAAATGAAACATCCAGGGTTCAGCTACACACACACAAATCACGCCTATACCCCTGGCGGGGTAGGCAGTGCGTTAACGACCGTAAAATAACGGTCGTCATCGTCACGTCTGACGAATGTTTGAGGATTGTTTCAAATAAGTCGTGTACATCACTATAGTGTCAAGTTGTCAGCCTGTCACCTAAAATTGTATTATCTAAAGTCGATCAGCTTAATGCGCTGCATCTGTTGGCAAATAGACATTGAAGGTTTGGAGTATTTGATGTAGTCCACAGTAGCCCAGTTAAACTATTAGAAGATACAAATATGGTGTTCTGCGTGATGAGTAGTTTCTGTTGGATAGACATTGAAGGTATTAATTAAGTTAGCTACCAATCAAGCTCAACAACTTTTACTTTGGTGCCATAATATGTAGGTATCTCCTACAGTTTAGGTGGGCTACTGTAGGTGCACCTTGTGGTTTACATCAGGTACTCCGAACCTTCGAAGTGTATATTCCACAGCAGAAGCTAACCATCAAGCTGAACAACTTTTGCTTTGTTGTCATATCTGTATCTACAAAAGTTTAGGTGGGCTACTGTTGGTGCACCTGGTGGTCTACTTAAGGTACTTCGAGTGGTGACAAAAAGTAGCCTATGTCCGTTCTCGGTATCTTACTAATCTCTGTGTGAAATTTAATGATGATCGGTTCAGTGGTTCGGCCGGACAGACAGACAGGCAGAGTTACTTTTGAATTTATAATATTAGTATGGATTGACCTTCTTCTACAATCACTACGCTTCGTTTTTACACCAAAAGAAGTTTATAATTATTAGTTTCTATATAAGATTTTCACTTGTCTTATTTATACCCACAATTCCAGCTGTCTCATAATTTATTATATAAGTACGTAAATCAAACGCTACTTACTCTACGCTTCCAGATTCCGCGACAGGAGCCTTAAACGCGACAAGTCTGCATCGAGGAGTTCTGAGCTGGACAGCAGCCCCAACAACTCGGCAGGGTCGAGGTCCCACGACGGTGACCAGGACGACGACGACGACAGCGTCGACCTTGGAAAGGGCAACAAGAAGTAAGTGCATACTTATTCCGATGTGGATGTGTCGCTGCTTGAGGCGTAATAGTCACAGACAGGATTCCCATGTATCTCCACGTACCTCTAGGTAGGTAACTTATCCGGAGATTTGAATTATGAATTTAAATATCTATCTAATGGCCAAGAATACTAAGTTAGTATTATTATAATAAATAAATAAATAATAATCCTAACTATAGCTACTCGTTTACTGGTCTGCATGTCGATGTCACCCCGATGCAGAAAATCCTTGTGAGATGGGTGTTTTTGACGTGACAACGTCTTAATAGATGGAGCCCGATGCAAGGGCTGCACGCACCAAAAAACATGACTCATGCGGCGTTACCTCGTTCTGAGGCATTACCTCTATCTGAGGCGTTCCATTTATGGCTTGAATTGCAAGTGAGAGCGTGGAATGAGGGATAAAGAAGCACAATCGGTCATCGCGTTCGGCGGCGTATAACTATCAACCAAATCAAATTAAAATATTCTTTTGAAAAAAACAAGCATTTCATCAGAATTTTCTTAATATGATGTTGTTGTCACGTTTAACTATAGTCAGTAAACCAACTTTGCAACTGATTTATTAGTTTTCAAATGTAGGTAAAATGCTTTCTGTGTTCTGCATATGCGAAAGTCTGATGCGAATTTTCGACTGCCATAGCGATGTGTTTATTTGTTTACGGACTATTTTATAACATCAGTCCAATCCCAACTACACAACTACGGTGCCCGGCATAAAAAGACAAAGACGGAAAAAAAGACGTAGGTACCTGAGTACATATTTTGTAGTTATTAAGAAATTTGTTTGATATTTGGTGACTGCCCAGAAAAAAAATAGGTAGTTACTCTTTCTTGACTGATTTGCTAAAATTACCGTGTAGTATTAAAGCACTAGTAATTAGGCATTATTTTATGTAAGTACTTATCTGTGTTTTACTGTTATGTTGTGGCCAACTAATTAGTAGGTAAACATAAAAGCTTATGCGAATGTTAAATGTTCTTTTTTAAATCAGCGAAGCGTTTGTTTTGTGTCATCCAATATGTTTAACCTTAACAAAACTAACTGCTCTGATTGTAGGCTCATTTGACTTTATCCTTTACAGGAATAATATCCAACGATGGTATTCTTTCCGTACGAGCACAATGAACGGAGGCCCAAAGGCGAAAAATACGTTGACCCCTGCCAAGGAAAAAGACCCAGAAAGTTACTGTAAGTTTGTTTTAAATATTTATACAATAAGTACGTACCTTACAGCCTTTCAAAGAAACCCCTTGATAAAACTTTGTAATAAAGGACTGACCTCACATTTTACAATGGACGTTCAATACATTTTTTTAACCATGTCAATGACCTCTAGTCACAGACAAGTGAACAGGCGTTGTAGAATAATACAAATCGTCGATGGTTGCAGTGTCTCGTCCGATGGCCACGCTGTCTTGCGGCCAGCTGCACATCCTGAGGAAGCTGGCGCTGCTGCGGCTCACCGCGTGTATGGAACGCTACTGCCCCTCGCATAAGTCCGGCTGGAACTGGGAACTGCCCAAAATCATCAGGAAAATCAAGACACCAGACTACAAAGGTGGTTAAGTGACCAAACAATTTTATTGCTGTTTCGGAATACTCTCCTTTTGGGCAGTCAATAAAACTTCATAAGATATTTCAATTTAAAACTTACAAACTTGCGATCCCTTTCAATTTCAACGCTTAATTACTTAAGGCTGCGAGAGGGTTGGCTTTATTTATAAGCCTCTCTTGTGATTTAGAGGAATGTTTTTTGCAATTTTAATACGTTTAATACCTCAACTGTTTAAACAGAGCTCGGACAGAAAGTGAGATAGCTTTGTAAATAATGGTAGCAGCGAGCGAGTTAAAATTACAACAGGCCTGTGCGAAATTAAATTACTGCTTTTGCGAGAGATATGCTTGTATCGAAATGTATTTTACCATTCGTAGATTTTAGCGAAATCAAATTGTGTAGGTACCTTCTGTTAGCGATGAAATCAAACCACCAGATTCATAGGACTAAAATTATAATGGATCAAAAGAAAAAGACAATTGAAAACATAGAGATCTATGTGGCCAGATACCTACTTTAGATACGAATCTTAAGTTGTTAAATTTTCTTCCACAGCATGTCGTCTGTTACTTATCACTGCTTTCCTTGGTTTCAGACAAGACTGTGTTCGGAGTACCGCTAACAGTGTCCCTGCAGAGAAGTGGTCACGCCCTTCCGAAGCCAATCCAGCAGGCCCTGAACTGGCTAAAAACCAACGCCTTGGAACAGGTAACTACAAGACATTTATGTTCCCACCATATAAATCGAATCACTTGAACGCGACCGCTACATATCATTCGAAGGTTGAATCAGCCCATGAATCTGAACAACTTTCCCCAAAAACCATAGGTCGAAGTATGAAATAAAATTTTGGCCCTCCCTGACAGTTGACTCGCTCGGCTGCTACATTTTATATGGGAGGTCCAAAAATTCATTTCATATTTCGACCCATGTTCCTTTGGGAAAGTTGTTCAGTTTCATGGGCTGATTCATCCCTTATAATATTTGTAGCGTATCTAAGGTGTATTACGTACACCTTATATTATGTAATGAGTAGGTAGGTATCTCTTCCTTACTACCATTACAACACAACTGAGATCTACGTACGTCTATGTTCTTACTCGAGGAAATGAATGAACTTACTGGTAATATTCAACAACATCAGTTCACTTTGGCATATTCCCTCATATTGGTTTTCTTGTTATTTCAGATGGGTATCTTCCGAAAGGCTGGCGTAAAATCTCGAATAGCGAAGCTGCGAGTGCTAGTGGAGGCCGCCGGCGGGGTCAGCTCAGCCTTTGCCATAGAGAACATGAACACCATAGACCCAAACCAGTCAAGCCTGAACTTCGATGGCGCACAAGCGCACGACGTCGCTGACCTGGTCAAGCAGTACTTCAGGGAGCTACCGGATGCGTTACTCACTAACAAACTCAGTGAAACATTCATTGCTATTTTCCAACGTGAGTATTTTAAACAATTCCTATTTTTCGAGGAAATGTTTGAAATATTTTGTGAAATTTAATTTATTGCTTTAATTCCAGATGTGCCAGAGCCTCTCCGACCTGATGCTGTGCAGTGTGCATTGCTGCTGTTGCCTGAAGAGCACTTGGAAGTCCTGCATGCCTTCCTGGTCTTCTTGTCCGAGGTTAGTTATAAAGCAGAACTGCCTCCGTGGATTATGATCCAGTTTTTAATTCGTAGAGGTACCATTCTTGTTTTCCCAGTGTTCCAAATATTTATAAGGAATCTCTCTTTCAGGTGGCGGACAAAGCGTCCGTTAACCAAATGACAGCCTCTAACCTGGCGGTATGCCTGGCACCAACTTTGCTGAGGCTCCATCATGCTCCTCCTACCACTGGCAGCACCAAAGAGGGAAACTCTAATAGGTACGTACTAACATGTAATGTACGTTAGTATATTAGTTTTTCTCTGTGGTACTAATACATAATATTATAAAGGTTGCTAGAAAAAGTACTAACTTCATTTAAAATATGCATTATATTACAAAGTGTGTACAATACAACGTGTTTAAAAAGTTATATAAAATATTTGGAATTAAATATCGTTGAACAAAAATATTTTATTAAATTATTTAGCCCTATGCCCAAACGCGACATAGCGGGTTGTTACAGTCAACTATAGCTCGCATGACCTTGTACCGGCTGCTTGCTATGCTACGCTTAAAAAGATCTACAGTAGTGCACTCGCAACTGAACTTGACTGTAACGACGCGCTATATCGCGGTCAGGCGGAGGATTGAACAATCAAACAAAATGTTTTGTACCTATTATTTTTTAAACATACATACATAAGTATATATAAGCTAAAATACATAAGCTAAAGTTGTTCAGCTTAATGCGCTGCTTCTGTTGGCAAATAGACATTGAAGGTGTGGATTTCCAAATGTAGACCACCAGAACTACTCCTATGTTCCATCTTTGGTTTGAGAAATGTAGTTGCAACAACAGTTAATACATAGGTATGTAACTTGAGATATAACTCCCAGAGCATCTAAATTTTAGGACGTTGGTATGGCAATAAGGCTATTTTTATCATTTTAAGATACTAACTCAGCGTAACGAAGTCGCAGGTACCAGCTAGTGTGTACTAAATAATTCTATTTATCTCAGGATGGTGATAGAGAGCGTAGCCGACCAGCGCCAGATCAGCGAGAGTCGAGCAGCACATGCGTGTCTGCTGCTCCTCATCCAGAAATTTGAACAACTGTTCATGGCTCCAGCAGACATGCTGGCCAGGTGCAAGTTCAACTACTTCGAAGAGAGTGTGCCGGTAAGTGCTACAAAATATGAGTTTAGAAAGACAGAGATCTGAACCAGATTATCGGACATAAATGAGACAAATTCATGGCTAATCCTTCACTTATCGTTTCGCAGGTTTCCTTGGAAGAATTAGGCCAAGATTTCAATCAAGACTGGAAAGGTTTCCAGGGTGCATGCATCAAGGCTCTGCTAAAAGAAGCCAAAGAAAAGTGAGTACATTTTTATTAAGACCGCTCGTTTTCGTCTATTCTTCCTACATAATATCGACCATGTATCGACTGCAACACGTAGGTCTTACTTAACCCCGGGCTTTAACCCAATGTACTAGCGATACATAACGTGTACCAACGATTAATGACATTTATTGAATAGACTAACATTATTTCATGCTTTTTTAGAATATGCCGCTCCGGAAAAAGGTGAGAGATCGATGTTAGAGCGAATCATCCTTCATCAATTGAACTTGATGTGATTCTGTTCTTTAATTAAAATGGTGTAGGTAATCGAGTAGGTAATTGTTTCGTTGAGTACAAACTATATACTTTTGCATGAAAAGAATAGTTGCTGGTTAGTGAGATTACGGAACTTTTTGGCTTGTTGTTCATAGTTTTGACTGTTTTACATAAGTTTAGGAAGCTACTTCGTAGTAAAGAACAGAATTATAGTTTTCATTCGTTGTACTTAACCATGCACCCATCGTCACTAGATGGCATCTAGGTGTCTGTTTATTCATTTGTGTTTATGTTAGGCAAAACGTATATTTACTTATAGAATGGTAGCCTACATGTTAGTTATTATAGTGACTGTTGCTGTTTTTGATGATATTTTCTACTTACTTCTAATTACTTTATTGGTTTTAAAATACGTAAACAATGAACTTAATTATTTTTGCACCAGCTACGCAACGTGGTACCCGTATACTTTGTCTTTGAATGAATGATTTACATTAATATTTTCGTGTAAATAGCCGCAGTTTTATAAACAAAAAGTTTTTGACAGGAATCCAGATGTTAGATTAATAGATAATATTTTCATTAGGTTGAAGCAATTTTTAATATCAAGCGAAAGATCAGCCCACTATTCACAGCTCACTTCAGAGTTCACCAAGATACACTGGCATTCAAATGTAAACCCACATCGCGACTACTGGCCATGTCAAAAAGATCGTCAGATCGTTAGTGTATAGCGATTTTATGAGTCTTCGATACATAGGTAACATTTGGATAGTAGGTACCTATCTATACCTGAATTTGTTTTACAGATCCCGAGGTTGGGTGTCTGTATCGGGTGTCGCGCCGCACGTGGAGATCTGCTGCAAGAAGGTGGGCGATGGTCACCCGCTGCGCCTGTGGAGGTGCTGCACCGAGATCGAGGCGCCGCCACATGAAGTCATTCAGAGGTATGTAGGGTGTAGTGCTGCACGTGGAGATCTGTTGCAAGAAGGTGGGCGATGGTCACCCGCTGCGCCTGTGGAGGTGCTGCACCGAGATCGAGGCGCCGCCACATGAAGTCATTCAGAGGTATGTAGGGTGTAGTGCTGCACGTGGAGATCTGCTGCAAGAAGGTGGGCGATGGTCACCCGCTGCGCATCTGGAGGTGCTGCACATGATGTCTTTGAAAATATGTATGTAGGGTGGCTTCGAGTAGAAGAACCAATCAGTCACGCCATCAGTAAACAGTTCGTTATGTTATCGCTGCTGACTGGCGTTTTGACACTCGTGATTGCGGAGGATACCTTAAGTATTCCTAAGCTTTGCTTAATTAATCTTGTAGAGCTAGTTCTTGCACGAATCGTGCCCTCGATCGTGTCGCTCCATAGGGAAAGAAGATAAAACAACTCAGAATGTACTGTAACCAACATTTCTCGATGTTATAGGATTCTACGCGAGCGTCACATCTGGGACGACTCGTTGGTGAAGTGGCGCGTGGCCGAGAAGCTGGGCGACAACGCGGAGATCTTCCAGTACGTGACGGCCTCCTGCATCAATCTGCCTCCCCGCGAGTACTGCGTGCTACGGTAACTACATTAACCGGATATACTTTACTGAACAAGATACTTTTTACGCTTCATGTTTTTTAACAAGGGATGATTCATGTGTATTGCAACTTTAGGAGACAGACTGACAGACAATCTCTCATTACAGTGATACACGAATCATCTGAAAATGCCCTTAATATTTATCGGACGTGGCGATAGCGGCTGTATTTTTATCGCCGTTAACACTCTGCCTACCCCGCAAGGTATAGAGGCGCGATGTATTTATGTAGGTATGCATGTTTTATTAATAGTGTTCCATTGGTTAAAATATCTTGACTTTATTTAGATCGTGGCAATCCGGCGGCAACGGCAGCGGCGGCGGGTGGTGCGCGCTGGTTGAAACCTCCATCGCATTCGGATCACCAAGCCATGGCGCTCGAGGAGTCGTGCTCGCCTCGCGGTTCCTCGCGCAGCCCGCAGGCAAGGGCAGGTGCCGGTTGGTGCACCTTGCACGTGTTGACACCATGTGAGTATCTCCAGCTTTTGAGAACTACATCAGGTTGACCGAAGAAAGTGGCTCTTTGATATGATGCATTAGGAATAGTTCAATGGGGTTCAATAGAAGTGGTTCAGAAAACTATCGTCTTCCTACGGCAGGCAAGTGACCGCCATTGCTGGTATCGATTGCCAAAGCTAGAATTAAAACGGGTTCATACCATAAGTTTGTTGATATTTTGGCTCTTTTGTAATTGCTAATGCTGAAGCTTGCTGAACATACGGACAATCCATCCATTCATTATATTTGTAAGATTACTAGCATACGTGAGCTGTGTATTTACTGCGGGTACGATGTTTACAGGGGTCGAACACCGGAGTGGTACAACAAGAGCTACGGCCACATTTGCGCTCTGTTCCTGGCTCGGATCCGCGCCTCCTTCAAGCACACCACGGAGGGCCCGGAGAGCAACGTATGATGCAAACATTCCAAATTTGGACTCAACAACTGGGGTCCAAATTAAATCATGAGCAGGACGTGGCATTCCGAGATGGACATTCGAGTGCAAATCGCAATCGCTTAATGTTTTGTGAGCACTTTTTCTTAATAGAATAGATCCATTATTGTATTAAAAACTGGAACTTAACTAAGATGTTGCTAGTAATTATGTCCCTTGAAGAACCGACGAAACGTACATTAGACAGATTAAAATTTTCCTAAATTTCCCAGCGGTTGCACTTGCTGTTAATCGTTTCCCCGTGGGAATAAGATATTTTTCCGGAATGTACTAAACCCTTTTCTTCAATCTTTCTATCTATTAAAAAACTGTACCAAAATGCGTTAAGTTATGTTACGTCCATGAGAGACAGAGAAACACAAAAAGTGAATTAATTTTATATTTTGTGTTGATGTAGGTAAAGGATTGACCAAAATTTTAGATTCTAAGAGACAAGATATTATATGGATAAGGAGTATAAATATGTTTGAGCGGGAATTATACAATTTATAACACCAGGTAGGAAAACAACAATGGCAAATTGTTTTTTAAGTTATGGATTAAGCAATTATTTTTAAATCATAAATAACACGTAGGTAATATTTTACATGATTTAAGAATTTTCACACCTACCTCCGATATTCAATTTTATTTAGGTTAACTACTTTAAGTTTTAACCAAAAACATGACTGTTTTGTAAAGTTGGATATTTAATAATTAACTATTAATTAATTGTATCTTATTCCTACAATTACATATTATTTTAAGACTGGTGCATCATGTTGTTAAATTACTCTTACTGTAAATAATATGCAACTTATTGCATGCCTGTTGCAGACAGACCATCACTATCATGTTATATTAACTTTGTCTGTAACAAGTCTACTTTGAGTGAAACGTAATCTCAATATTTTTAATATAATATAAGAATAACCAAGGAGAGGAAAGAGAATATTATAGTATATATCCGCATAGAAAATATCTGTAAAGTAATGGTTACATATCACCTAGTCAATATTATTGTAACGTAACATAATTTACTATGATGATATTTTATTATATACTTATTCAAATTAAATCATAATAATAATTGTACCTGCCTGTCTTCAGGAAAATAGTATTAAATTTATTTCAAAGAGGTATGTATTATATTTATCGGCTTATTCATATCGATATTTACAGTAGGCAGTAGGATGAGTTACCTATTTAGGAGATTACTGGTTCGATACGTTTATTCTACCTGAAGTGTTTACAAAATAGTCCACACCACCCTAAATATCAATGATTAAATGTTGTGATATACTTACGCATGCTAAACAGATCTACAAACACTCAGTTTGTAACTATTCACCTTAATAATTACTTGTCATTTAAATACTTAGGTGCGTTTTTATAACTTTCAAAATAGATATAGGTACTTGAATTTAATCATATTTTATAGAATAGGCAATTGGCTAAATTCACGAATGCTTTCAATTAACTTCGAAAGTCAAATATCTTTTTACTTCACATAACATGTATGTAAATAAGTACCTATGTTTTTACATGATATACATTTTCAGCATAAGAGTACATACGGCTAACGCAGGCTACTCATGAATAACTTCAAAACATTTTCAATAGTTATTTCATATAAAGTTAGGATAAAATTATATACACATTATACAATTTAACATTTGGAGACGATTTAAAATTTAGGCACATATAGAATGCCTTGACCAATATACCTATTTTCAGATATTTTAATTCTCCTTCAGCGAGCAAAGTTTTATAAAGAAATATATTATAACGTAATTGGTCACCCTCTTAGTACCTAGGTAACTACCTATATTAGGAGGGGATAATTTGGAAACAACTTTGGAATATATTTATTAACTTAAAGCAGCTACCTGTGGGGTTAAGATTTTTCCCGCAGTAAAAAGTTCACTACACCACTTCAGAATATTACAGCTTATTAGTGATGAAAGTATTTTTAAATTTAATTCCGTAGTTTAGAAGTGAGCTCCAACAAACTTTACCGTTAATTAATATAGTACTTTAAGGTAGGTATTTTATTTGTGGTATGATATTTATTGCTGGAAATAAAACTAAATTCGAATTCGATATTCGACTCTCTGTCTGTTAATAGTAATATAAATGTATTGAATACAACTTGTATACATTATATGTGTAATATTTGAATCTGTTACGTTTCTAGAACGTCTTGTAAAAAGTCTGAATGTAAATATTTATAATCTTAGTATTTACTAATGTTAATCTACCATATACCAACCAAAAGTTTACTACAGACTTTGCCAGGGTAAGTCAAGTACCACCAAACTACGAGCTCGTATTTAAATAAGTTCGCGTATCGCCTGTAGAAAACTTTTACCTATTTACTTAGGTATATCATATAATAAATGGCATCACAACATTTATGATTATGTATATAAGATTATCTTACCATTTATATGTATTCATATTCGTACAATAAAAGATTTCATTTTCTCTTATACCAAAGCAGTACCGATATTATTATTAAAATATATATTGAAGGTACATTTAAATGTTAAATGTTATGATAAGAAAGGCAAGAAGATAGAAAGCGGTCTATAGATAGATATATTCCGAATCGAAGAAACGGAAAAATAGATACAACCTAAGTACATACTTCTTCTATAAGTGTCTAATTATATAGGAAGAAAATCTCTGGAAAATTTATAACAAACCAAATATGTTGTACAATTATAATGCAAGTTTTGAATGTGTAAATATTTGTCTCTAACTTGCACAATAAATGAAATCACACGAGTTTATATAAGTGCCGTCAATTTAAAGAACTACTTTGTTAGGCGATCAAGCTGTTAAGGAACATAAAAGTCGGTAGAACTTTAAATCGTATCATGTTATTTCATGTAATGTATGTCTACATAATCAGCGGGTTTCCTACAAGACAAAAAATAAATGATTTATATTTTTTGACTTTATACTTTTGTTTGCTTACGTAATGTTTTATCTACTCTAATTTTGACGATTTTTATTCTGAGTATGTACAAAGATTTGTCGGTTTTTTTTATACAGAGTAACAAACTTGCTACAATGCTTGTAGTAGGTTAGGTAATCCTTCACCGAAGTTCAACTGTTTTACTTTCAAGTTTCAAGTAGCAAATTCTGTCACAGATTGTTGAACTTGTGTCTATGCTCAAGTTGGAAACTCGCCAGTTAATTGATCTAAGCATAAATAAATGTTGTTGTTGATGATAATCACAATTATTGGTGCCGAGAGTGAGGGAACAAGAAAAATAATATTTCATTTATATTGGAATGTTGATGAATTTTATATGAAATTTTGGACATAGAATGTTTACAAAGTACAAAAATGTTAAATAGGGTATTGTAAGTGCGAATAGACTTTTCCGTTGATTTCGATATGCTTATGGGCTATAGATGAATTAACCGAGAAAACGCTCTGGAACTGGTAGGGCCTGAATTAGTAAGTTGCGGAGATAATAATAGCAACTCGGTCTGAAATGTTATTTTTCTTGATAAAAATGTAACTAAGTAATTGCAGTTTGTCGGTTGTTTTGGAATAAGTTGTTGGTTGGCATCGTTTCGCCTGTAGATACTTACATATTTATTCACAGATTTTAATGGAACTTACTAATCGTGTCAAAATATACCTTAACATTAAATTTAAATGTTCTGCTAGTAGTATGTCAAACTAGATAAAAATGTGTAGATTTGCGATGCTGGCCGTGCTATATGTAAACTATTTGTCGTTCTGTATTTTTATAAAGGCAGGAGCTTAGTGAAATCCGATAACATTCACAGGATCCTGGCGAATTCGCAGTAGCCAGTAACTATATAACATTTAGGTACCTACAATGAATTATGTTATTAATATGCGTTTCTACCAAAGCAGTGACGAGTGTTGTGTAACTTACGAAGTGAGCGGAGAAGATCGATTTCACAATTTCAAACCTAGCTATTTTAACATGGTTTGCAAGTATCACAGTGCTCACAGTACGTACCTTCTCACAGTACGTACGAACCTTCCATTCATCTCAGCTTTGGAGGCACTTATCCTGTTCATACACACAGATCTAGCTAAGCTCCTGTAGCATTAAACCGAATTTCAGTAGAAATATGCCTAGGTACATGTAGATTCAATTTGTGATTCCAGTTGATTTCTACAGTAGCGATTTCTCAGTGTTGAATGTAATTTCACAGATATTCATGTTTATAACTTATAAGCATTCCATTTATTAAATATTAAGTCAAGAAAAAAATTACATTCAAATCAGTGTTTTTCTCTCAAAATATAAATGTCTATAAAATATACAAATAAATATATCCCAATTAAAGTAGAATGCACGATATATGTGACACTTGTTTATAACTACTCAAAATTATACTATACATACTATACATATTCTTCGTAAAAGGAATATTGTGTTTTCGATGTTGCCTCTTCAATATCTTTGCCGTTTGAATTTTAATAAATATTGTGATTTTATTCTCTAACCGGTAATGTTTTATTTCGTACGACCCCCAGTAGCGTTTTTTAGTCTTAATCATAATACTTTATTGCTTTTAAGTTGTAATATAGGTGTTATTACATACATACATACATATATCACGCCTTTATCCCTTGCGGTTTAGGCAGAGCGTTAACGGCCGTAAGAATACGGTCGCTATCGCCACGTCTGACATTGTTGAGGATTGTTTTCCAAGGTAGTTCCAGAAAACATGTGTATCACTATAGTGACAGGTTGTTAGCCTGTCGCCTAAAAATTGTAATACACCAATACTCTCGAGTCCCTTAGTCGCCTCTTACGACACCCGCGGGAAGGATGTGGGGTGTTGCTATTTATAGATGTTAATATAGGTGGTAATATACATAAATATGTAGTTTTACACTTGAGACCCTGTTAGGGCACTAAACTATATAAATACATAGGGTTACTTGCACCATTGCTTTGAAATGTTTGTTACGGGGGATGGCGTAATTCGGCAATTTGGAAATTCTTTCACTTTATCTTTTACCTTTTTGCAACTCGTGACGGTTTTAATTCCTACCTTTCTATCAAGAGCACAAAGCAGACATGGAGTGAATTATACCGTAGATTCTATTGCATTATTTTTGATGTTGTCCACTTGTGTAGCCTAAGCTTGAGCCTATCCGTTTGCAGCTCACTCTCGACAAAATTCTCGCTCTCATAATGCATAATGTTCAGGATTCTAGGATACGGATTATGATTAGCAACAAAGTCAAAAACAAAATATGTTCAACAATTTGATAAATATATTCTATGATTAATTCAAATTTCTGTTGTGCTCGAAGTTTGCTTGGATCTGACTGTCGTGAACGAACTTGTAGCTGCCAATACCACCCTCTATCGAAGCAAAAGACAATTTATTAGTTTTTTTTTTAACTGCTAAAGAGGAACCTTTATCCTACAAGAGCTCTTTACGCCTAGTCTTAAGGGCACCTATAATGTACTCCTTTGGAAACATCTGTTACTGGTTCCTAGAAATAGCTTACTTATTTACTTCCACTGTGGGTAATAAGGTTTATAAAGGGTTCATGCAGTCATTACTTCTATACCTACCATACTTTGCATTATTTAGGAAATTATATTTTACAATTCCAAACTAATTTTGAAGTCGGTTATAAATATAGGGTGACCGGTAAATTGATGCATTCCTTTCAAGGGATGAACCAGCTCATGAAACTGAACAACTTTCCCCATGGAACATAGGTCGAAAAATTTAAAAAAAATTTGGCCCACCCATACAAAATTACCGACCGACTAAGTCAATTTGTATGGGAGGACCAAATTTTTTTTTCATATTTCGACCTATGTTCCATGGGGAAAGTTGTTCAGTTTCATGAGCTGGTTCATCCCTTGAAAGGAATGCATCAATTTACCGGTCACCCTGTATAATGAAACAATTACCTGGTCCTTCAGCGGGTATGTGTTGGTTACCAATAAGTAGATCCTCAGCGCCGTCGCGGTACTCGGACCTGAAGTTAGCCGGTTGGACCTGCAACAAAATATTCTCGATGAAATATGCTACTTTTGTCAGATGATGCGTGATGAGGAGGATGGTAAATATCCTCACCCCAGCAGGGAGAGACCCATGTCCAGCAGTGAACTGGAGTGGCTGTTGACGTGATTAATAAATTTGTGTGCTACTGTTTGATCGCTACTTTATTGGCGTTTTTCTAACAATCATACACGCCTAAACAACCACATACCCCAGAATAGTCAAGCTTGGGTTCTTCGGTCCTGCGAGGGATAAATATGCACTTACCTGTCCATCGGTTCGCATAAGGTC
The DNA here is from genome assembly GCA_029255805.1 of Keiferia lycopersicella. Lineage (NCBI taxonomy): Eukaryota > Metazoa > Arthropoda > Insecta > Lepidoptera > Gelechiidae > Keiferia > Keiferia lycopersicella. Next base: position 20,293,402 of record JARACZ010000001.1, read on the forward strand.
GGGCAAGGCTGCCGACGCCGGGTATCTGTTGTAGATTCCATTCAAATTGTAGTGAAGGTTCATATCCGGACCAATGTTGGCTTTCAACAGCTGCTCCCAAATGCCACCTGCAAATTAAAATACACTTGCATAATAATTGGTATCCTTTTAATCACTCTTAAAGGTAACAAAAGACTCGATCGAAGCCCAGTTGACCGGGATCTAATAACAGAACAGCATAGGCAAAATCATGCATCAAATTATTTTAAACTAGCTGGTACCCGCGACTTCGTTTCGCTGAATCTTACAATGATAAAAACTTTATTTCCACACCAGCATCCCAAAACTTACATGCTCTATGAGTAATATCTATTAAGTTACATAATACTACATATTAATTGTTGTTGCAACCACATTTCTCAAACCAAAGATGGAGCACAGGAATACTCCTGGTGATATACATTTGGAAATCTAGACTTTCAATGTCCGTTTGCCAGCAAAAGCGGCTCAACACGCTGAATAACTTCTGCTTTGGTTCCATATCTGTATCTGGTGGTCTACATTAGGTACTCCAAACCTTCGAAGTCTATATGTCAGCAGAAGCTACCCATCAAGCTGAACAACTTTGGTTTGGTGCCATGTTCGTATCTCCAATAGTTTATCAGGGCTCCTGGTAGTGCACCGGGTGGTCTACATCAGGTACTCGAAACCTTCAACGTCTATTTGCCAACAAAAGCGGCCCAACAAGCTGAACAACTCTCACTTTGGTGCCATATCTGTATCTCCAATAGTTAGGTGGTGCACCTGGAAGTCTACCTTAGGTACTCGAAACCTTCGAAGTGTATATGCCAACAAATGCTACAACTTGCTTGCTTGAACAACTTTAGCTTTGGTGCCATATCTGTACCTATCTCCGATAGTTTAGGTGGGCTCTTGGTGGTGCACCTGGTGGTCTACTTTAGATACTTCAGACCCTCGCGTGGTGGCAAAAAGTAGCCTATGTCCGTTTTTGGTATCTTACCAACCTCTGTGTGAATTTTCATGACGATCGGTTTAGTTGTTTGGCCGTGAAAGCGTAGCAGACAGACAGACAGACAGAGTTACTTTCGAATTTATAATATTACGAGTAGTACGAGTAGTATGGACTAACGGCTGCCTGCACCCGCTGTAACTCATTTTCCCGTGGAAATAAGTTGTTTTTCCGGCAACTATTGTACATAGAATAATGTTTAACTGTGCACCTATTTTCTTAATGTACGTTTATGTGGGCCCACCTAAATATTATTTGAACAGTGCTAACTAAAATAATGTTGCTACAATTAAACTAATCTAATCTAACAAAATATGTTCCACATAACATAGTAAATATTGCACTATGATATGTCACCATTTTATTCTCTGCACAGAAAATATTCTCTTGTTCTACAAAAAATACTGAATGTGCACCAAGTAATCCAGATAATTACACTAAATACCTAGCCTGTATCTTAAGCATACATGCATAGGTACTTTCATATAGACATAGGGACAGACGCGGAAAGAGACTTTGCTTTGTACTACAATATTGATTACCTTTGTCGATAGATACAATCGGCCTGTTGGACTGCCAGGGATATTCTCCATGAGCTTGGAAATAAATTGCGTATGTTGACAGCTGAAAAAATAAACAAAATATGATTTTATGTGCTGAGGAGGCAAATTTCGAATCACTGAATACAAACCCATCCAATTGTAACCACAGCCCCAGCCTACTTGAATGTGGGATACAATTTTTATTCCTAGATCGGCTGACCAACATTTCTGTATCACCATGCAAAATGTTAAAAATGATCAGTATTTTTAAACTTTAATGTACCTGTGTATAATAAAGTGAGAGCCAGTATTTTCCTCCGTGGCCCACAAAAGCGGTTTCGTTAGCTTCCAGCAAAGCGGTCGGCAGGTCTTGGTGATATGTTTCTGGCGAGATACGAATGTTGCAACCGTACCTGAGAATAACGGGTGAATAATATAAATGGGAGAAAAAATGTATTATTTTTGTCAAACCATTATATTCCACACCCATCATGTAGCTTACTACTTACTTTACCTACCTTGGTACTTTATATGTAGGTATGGGTAGATGATCAGTAGGTACTTATTATACAGAAAATTAGATGTAGATAATTTTCTATCGCCAATGGCACTTTATCGAAAGACTAAAATAGTAATAAATGAAATAGACAATAAAATCTCACCAATCAGGACAAGATTTGAGGATATCAAAGGCGGCACGATAATATTCAGCTCTACGCACAACCGGGTTCCTGATGTTGAACCTTTCGTTGGGATCAGAAAGATTCATGCGTTTTATTTTTACTTCTCTCCGCTCACAGATGTAATCGTAGTGGAACTTCGGTACCGATTCCCCTCTGGCGCAGTAAGTCGCTGAAATAATAATATAAAATATCCTCGGGGTCCCACACTACAATAAATAGTACTTAATACATAGACTTTTATACCTAGTTCCTATTTGTTCCAGCGCTATAACTTACTTTTATACGTTCCATCCACAGAGTTGACTGCGGCGTATCTATCGATGCAGTATCTGTATCCCAGTATCGTTGGATATCTAAGATACGGCAATTTGCAAGTGAATCGGCCTTCTTGGTACATAGCACCCTAAAATAAGAGTAAAAAGTATCCGTAAAGATTCCAGGTAATTAATAATATACTTTTTAGACATCTAGGTAAATGAAATGTATCTTAAAGGAATGCCTCTATAGCTTAGTAGTTTGAGCCATGGACTTCCCTCCCGCCAACTTCCGCAAGTATGACTCTCTGTCTCTCCCTCTCTCTCTCTCTTCGTGTGGAACACTTGGTCGTCCAACGACCCAATGAACCCTAGCAAGTATGACTATAAACGTAACACAAACAATTCTGTAATTCTTATCACCAAAATGTAAATTAAGTCAAGCCAGGACCCCAATTCTGCTATTTTATTGTCATTGAAACGTCATCGAAACTCGGCCTCCCTGGCTTACTCCACAGGAACAAATAGTCGATACGTGCGGAGCCAGGTCGGCTGCAGGAGTCTACCGCACGATAGACCTCTGTCACACACGCCTGACGGAGACCCCATTTCGGGTTTACACGTGGAGTTGTCCTTCCCAGGACCCTCGTCTGCTTGGGTCGGTTACTCTCTTGGTCGCTTTTTACGACCTTACGGGAAGAGAGTGGGCGGTACTATTCTACTCTTCCGGCACCACACCTTAAAGTGATAAACTGATACCTTGCAAATGACACTTCTTCTGCCCGGCGGTCGCGACACGCCACCAAAGCAGTAGCTCCTGGTACCATTGATCATGATCTCCGTAGCTCCTATGTGCGAGATCAGGGTGATGCCGTTGATCCCGGCAAGGGCAAACCGCTGCAGACCAGCTCGCTTGCGAACCTCTACGTTGTTCTTCATACTCATAGTGTTTACAATAGCTTGCCATCCGTACACGAATTCATGCATTGGGCCTGCAATCATATTCCTTCAGTTTCCTTCAACTTAAAATTTCAGCTCAAACGAGTAGTATCAAAATACACCAGTTCAAAGTTTAATATCACGATTTGTTGAATTTACGTGCTATTTCATGTCGGCTTAGAAAACCCCTGCGACGCAGACTTGGAATAGCATCGCCCTAATTCTACCTATGGGTGTCGTTAAAAGGAACGGTAACGGGAATGGGCAATAGCGCTTCATGTGAATTACACATCTTGCACTGCACTGGCCAATCCGCCTGTCAAGAGTGGTGAGTATGACAATACCCCTCATTATGGAGAGTCTCATGGCCAGCAATCGACAGTTGTGGGTTTAATGTAAAAGGTCCTCGACCTATTCCGAAGCTGTCTCCATCGAGGAAGTTGAACATCTCGCCGAAGGAGTCGGGCATGAGGCCCGCGATGACCGTGGACTGCTGGAACCCCTCCTCAGGCAGCATGGGGCCCAGCTCGTCCGGCGGCGTCGTCAGCTCGTGTGCAGACTCATTGTTGAAATGTGTGCGACCCGCGTAACTCTGTTTCAAAATGTTATTAATCGAGAAAGTGTCTAGGCAAAGAACAGGATTAACACCGTTTTTAGTCAAAATGTTTCGCAAGCAACGATTGTGCCACGATAGCCCAGATGGAAAAGGCTTCGTTCGGCTCGCTATTACTAATGGCGAAAGTCGCAGGGCAGTTTTGCAGGTTTTCTCTGAGCTCCCAAACCCAGCTTTAACTCTGGCTTTAGGTTTGACTACCTGCACTGGGTCGAAAAAAGATAAGCAACAAAGCAAAAATATCAAGCTTGTTAACTTTTACACAGAATGATGATTAATGTCCAATATTTCATACCTGCGTAATCCATGTTGAAATAATTAAAACTATCCCCCACATACAAGACCACATAGTACCAACAGTACCCGTCGACAACTGGTACAGCAGAACAAGAAATGAAAACACTAAAATTAAATTGGCAATCAACAAATTGGATTGATTGCGTGAAGTGTGTGCCCGCCCATTTAATATTGTGATAAATGGTATTTGCAAGAAATAAAACATAATAGGTGATGCATCAATCAAAGAGCACGAGATTGGACTACAAATGGAGTTTGTATAGGCAGATCTGTTACTTGCACATTCTGAAGTTATTGTGCATAAAATAACTAGCTTCCGTCTACAGGTAAAATAACGCAAGTGATGACTAGACGGATTATATGCACTATGAAAATGCCGAAATATGCACTATACAGCGTCAAAATATGAACTAAAAATGGGCAAAACATTCAAAATAAGTACAATCAAAAACAGTTATTACAGGAATCAACGTTAATTTTCGACTTACATTTATATCATCTAATGTAGTTATACTACTGATATAACATGTAAATACATTTATTCATACTACATGTCTAAATTAGGTATTATAATTTTACCGAGAGTAAAGAATTAGGTATTTTTCTAGGTTTTCTACTGCAAATTTATGACACCTAACTTTAATTTATAGGCCGAAAATGTATTTTCTATGTAGAACTAGTTATCTACCGAAATACGCACTTACAACAAAAGAGCCGAAATATGAAAACGCTGTAGATATAGCATTACAAATGCATATAATCCGATGTCTAGTGATGACGAAACTCATTCCTACCAAAATTCAAATATTGGGTCCATCATCCGATTCTGTTTAAGGTAGGGTTTATTTATCGCTAGACTATATTTGAAAATGTTTAGAAATATGTCTGCACCAGACATATTTCTAATTTGTGATATTTTTTTGCATAAGTAAAACATACTTGCATTTAAAACTTATATATTTTTTGTATAAATGGTAAAAAAAGCTACAAACTTCTTACTTAATACATTGGCACCATTGAGTAATAGATAGTTGATTTGTCTTTACTTGTAAATAACAGGACTACATTATATAATAAATTAAAAACAACAGAAAACAGATTATACTAAGGACAAAAGTCGAAAAATACTTAGGGCAGATCCCATTGAAATTAGCTGCTGTGGAAATTAGAACATAGGTCTAGGGAATAATTAGATACTAAATAGGAAACAAAAACGAGAAAATAATTCATTCATGTCATGACACTGCATTGAATCAATATCTGTTACGTATTTCACCAAACTGTTACTTAAATATTTCTCTTGGCAGACACTTTTTGTCGGCGCCAATTCGTAAATATATCTCGTACAAAATATGAAACGATCGCGAATTGGCAACATTATTGTTTGTCATTCTTTTTCATTTCATTTCGGGATCGTTTCTTTAAAAAATCAAGTTTTATCATACTATTAAACCTTGATGGCAAAGCTTTGCAATTTCTTCTATACAAATGAACAAATATAAAACAAAGCAAAAAATTCATTAACTACGTACACATTATAAGCTATATACATAAACTTTTTGTACAAATAAAACATTTGTGGTTGATAAGATTGAGAATCAATACTGATTTCCTAAAAAATAAATTATGTAAGTATCTAATACAGCAAGGTAAAATGTTAGATCTAGACACGCGACAACGTGTACAGCCATTGTTTACAACTTGAGATTACTATGCAACAATGTCGGGTGTTAGGGATATTGTTGATAAAATTATAACATGAACAAATTAAAAATAAGTATTAGACAATGTTGTTCAGTTTCATGGGCTGATGGAACCCACCAGAACCATTTATGATTGCTGAAATATTGTTAGCTTTTTACAAGTTAATATAGGATCCACAGATATGTCATAAAATGTATATTATTTCTATTTTATATTATTTATATTTCATACATAATATTATTTCACTGAAGGCACTCGCTAAAGCAGACATATTTTCGGTCTTAATAATTATTGTACATATACTTGTTTTGTGATTTTAGGGTTTTACTTATATATATAATATAAAATAAAATTATTTTACCGGACTACATACAACTTAATTTTGTGAAGTATTCAATTGTGATGATGATGAATAAAAAGCTAAGGATAAAAATCCTTTTTAGGTTAAACGGTTTTACGTTGCAGATTGAATACTAAAAGCAAAAAATAATTTAAGGGAACCAATCATGATAACCAGTATGTGTAGGTGCATTGGTTAAACTAAAAAAAACGGGGAGCACGTCCAATATGTACAATTGCCGATTAAAATATTCGTTTCGAAGTATCACAACCACGCGATGATAACAACGAAATCAAATTACATTTGCACACATTTTAACTGATGATAGAAAATATTGGACGTACCCCACGGTTTTATTTTAATGACTGGTTCCATTAAATAATTTTTAGCTTTTAGCACATTTTATCTGCAACGTAAGTTTCTTTTTTAACTTTTTTTTCAAGTTTTTAGTACACTTGTGACATTTTATAACGGCGGAAACCTTAGATTGCGATTTTGTGCAGTGCATTAAGCCCTTTTATTTGATACCCATATTGATGGGATTGATAAAAATAAGTTGTTCCCCATCTTGTAGCGACAGCCGTCTTGGATTCATTGACCCACCAAAACAAACGGGGTCCACCAAATCAAAAGAGACACGCCAGCAGCGCCACTTTTAGGGGTGATTAGGGTGAACTAGTTCGTGAAACTGAATAAATCATCTCAAGGAACATAGGTGCAAATACTAAAAATTAAAATTATTGCTCTCAAACTCACATGACTAAAGAGATTCATAAATGTTATTTTTTCATATTTCTGTCCTCCGTTCTTACAAGATTCATTGGCTATGCTGGTCACAATTACTTGGTATATAGTAACATTATAAGCATACCAATGTTACACAACATTGAAGAGAGCATAGATAATTCCATTAGCCTCAGATCTGAGTATAAATACATAAAATTTAAAACAACAACCATTTTTAATAACAATACAGTCTACTTACGATCAAGTTTTTAATTCTAAATACTGGCGCCGTATTCACGGCAAATAAAACAAAAATCACTGTAAATAAAAACTCTAAGTACACTGGCGTAAAAAACATTAAAACGCAAAAACCTGCAAACGCCCATAATACCATGAATACCCACGAATAACATCAATAATAGTACAAAATTGGGTAAAAATTTGCTAAAATTCGAGAAAAATATAGCTACTTGCTAAATACTGACAGGATAGCACTGAGATTCAAATCGAATACTTAATTAATCTAAACTAAACTAATCTGGGCAACATAATAGAGCTACAAAAACCTGCAAGTTTATTCGTCCTTTTCTTCAACCGCTGATAGAAACAATTTCTGGCACGTGTGAGTGAATTTGCCTGTGAAAAAAGAAACAATAAATTGGCCGCGATTCAAGAAAATAATTATCTTAATAATTAAAAATAGCGCTACCACTTTCCATCAAATTGGTTCAGTTAGAAAAAGATAGATGATATCTCGCTGTCATTGCATACTGAAGCGGAATGAATATAACACCATTTCATACAACTTACTAGAATACCGCCTGATGACAGTGGGCTCGTTCTTGACAAATAGGAAGTAGACTGGCACGCCAGCGAGCGTGATGAGCGCGCCCGCCACCACCGCGACCGGCTCGCTGGCTATAGGAACCACCAGCAGCACCAGGCACACCGCCACGAACACGATGGGCATCCACAGTTGCACCTGCAGACAAAAAGGTTTACAAGTTGATCAACTACAATTATTTAGCAGAAGAAATGGTTTGATGAGACTTGTTGCAACACCGATAAAGAAAAACATCGAAATCGCCCAGTACGTAGTGAGATATGCAAGTACCCAGCATATCAACCTATCCCCTAACTTACTACTGGCCTCATACGTGCGTGATAGACAGAGCACAGACAGTGATAGACAGAGCACAGACACTACGTTGCCTGGGACACAATTATGGAAAACGCAGTGTTGCCCAGGACTTGCGCGCAACTGCACCGCCCTCTCGGCTTCCCTGGCTGACTCCACAGGGTACGTGCGAAGCCAGGTCGGTTGCAGGAGTCTGTCGCACGATAGACCTCTTTCACACGCGCCTGACGGAGATACCGTTCCGGGTTTTGTGGAGTTGTCCTTCTCCAGGGCTGGTCTTGGGTCTGGTTAATTCCTCGGTCGCCTCTTATAACTCCCTCGGGAAGAGAGGAGGTGGTGTTATTATATTCTGCCTACACCACAAAGAACTAACTAAAATGTTTTTTAATACAATTAAAGTGGCAATAGTAAAAATTATAGGCCATGAACCATAGCAAAACAAACAAGATTCACGGATCGGACGAAATTTTCCAACATAAATCGATCTGATTCAAAAAATTCTAATGTCTGTTTTGATAAAAAAAAAGTATTCGATAGCAGGCTCGGTTACTTCGGGAGGTATATAAATTCTGTTTATTGTAAGTAGACAATGAAACTAACCTTTATGGGCCTCGGTAGATCAGGTTTTTTGTACCTCAACCATAACACAGCGCTGCAACTGAGCGTGGTGAAGAAGGCCTCGACTACTGTACAGTAGGTGATAAGGGACGTCAGATTGTCTGGTATCAACATTATCAACGAGATCAACATCTGCAACAAGAAACAATTCTTCAAAATCTGCTTCTTCTTCTTCTTCATTTCGTGTGGAATACCGAGTCGAACAGCAACCTGCCTGGCTAACATGCGTGCCACGAAATATTTTGTCGTTTCATATGCGCACAATGTCACTACGGAAGAATGCGTAACGTAATCGCAGTGAAGTAAGCCGCAGAAGACATATTGCGGTGACAAAATTTTATCGTGGCACGCATGTTAGCTGACGAAAATGTGCTGCCCAGAATTTGATGCGCTTTTGCACTCTGCTACGCACTGCTACGCACTGCTATCTAAATATACTAGCTAATTAATAGTGAGAGACACGAGTGCAGCGTCCATTGAGTTCTGCCTACCATCCTGTACACGTGAAGATTATCCCATAAAGCAATGGAACTATAACAATGACAAAATAAATAAAAATAGTGTACCTAACAGAAACCAAACCGTCTTAATAAAAGTTACACATACATGCATACATATATCACGCCTTTATGCCTTGCGGGGTAGGCAGAGCGATAGTGGCCGTAAGAATACAGCCACTATCGCCACGTCTGACATTTTTGAAGATTGTTTTCCAAGGTTGTTTCATAAAACATGTGTATTACTATAGTGACAGGTTGTCAGTCTGTCGCCTAAAAATTGTAATACACCAAAACTCTCGAGTCCCTTAGTCGCTTCTTACGACACCCGCGGGAAGAATGTGGGGTGATGCTATTCTAAGCTGACATCACACGGCACTAATAAAAGTTGATCTTTAAATTACAATAATTAAATTGCAACAAAATATGTGATGTCTGATACCCGTGTAATCCGGGTAAATTGGTTAGGCGTTCGAAAACTATCATATAGTCGGCACAAACGTAATTGCACTTACTAGGAACACAAGGGAGGGCATAGGCGACATGCACTTCATGTTGATATGGGCTAGTAGTTCAGGCATGTGGCCGTTGCGCGCGCCGGCGAAACACATCCGGGACGACGCCATTATGTGGACGGACAAACCGCCCACTATCGCGATAGCCACGAGAGTCGGCATTGCCCACTTGATCCATCCAAGAGCGATCACAGCAAAATCCTGCAAAGGAAATGGAGCTAATGTAACCCAAATGATCGTATTATTCTTCTCTTTTCGTGTCGGATAATGAGTCTTCTAATTAAATTAGAGAGAAGAGCAGTCTCATCCATCAGCCTAAAAATACAAATATATGAGAGGTTTATTTCTACTTACTACTGCAATAGCTTCTGTGGCCATGACGCCCTGCGGCCCAAGGACAGCTAGGTATGAAACATTGGCGAACAGATAAATCGCGGTCACCAAGGGCAGGGACAAATAGATCGCGCGAGGCAAGTTCACAAACGGATCCTTCAACTCTTCAGTCATAAAGTTCAAATAGCTCCTGCAAAAATAAAATAAACAATAAATTCACGTTTACTTCTATTGGTATTTTTACCGATCCTACTGAAGCTAACTGTGGAGGAAGTACCTTCTCTTTGCATTGTCGGACCGTTTAAAAAATTCCTGTGTAAGCACCTACTACCCTACTACACATCAGGTGAAAGGCTGACAAGCTGTCACTAAAGTGATACACAATTTTTCTGAAACGATCCTCAAAATATTTAACGGAAGTGGCGATAACAACCGTATTTTTACGGCCGTAAACACTCTGCCCACCCGCAAGTGATAAACGCGTGATACGAGGGGAGGTCAAAAAGTTCGCGGAATGGAGGGGTTGGCGGGGGTAGGGATGCTTGTCCAGGTACTCGCTAATTGAGTAACTCATTATTACTATAAATACCAAGTTTTAGCCTAATTGGGTCACTAGTCTTTGAGTTATCAACGATTAAACAAGTGAATCGGGAAGAAAGTTGGCAGTATGGAAAAAATTGAACATCGCGCCGTCATAAAGTTCCTCACCAAACAGGGAAAAACGCCGCAAACTGTTTTTCAAGATATGTTATCTGTTTACGGGGACTCTGCTCCTGGAAAAACTATGATTTACAAGTGGCATAATCTTTTCAAGCAAGGAAGGGAGTCAATTGAAGACGATCCCCGTTCTGGGCGGCCGATCGAGGCCACCACGCCGGAAATCATCGATAAAGTTGAGAAACTTGTATTGGAGGATGGCCGTTTGAAGAAGAAACAGCTTGCAGCATTAGTTGGTGTATCAGAAACTACCATTTTGAATATCCTTCATCAACATCTTGGTATGAGTAAAGTCTGCGCAAGATGGGTCCCGAGAATGCTCACGCCGTTTCAAAAGCGAGAGCGCGTCGACTGTTGCCGCGAGTTTTTGGACCGCTGTGGAGATCAAAAGGAAGAAATTATGTCCCGTATTGTGACTGGGGATGAAACTTGGGTTCATCATTATGAACCTGAGTCAAAGCAAGAGTCAATGCAATGGCAGAAAAAGGGCACTCCCCCTCCTAAGAAGTTTAAGGTGTCTCAATCGGCCGGAAAGATCATGGCGACAATATTTTGGGATTCTGAAGGCATTCTTCTGGTGGATTATAAAGATCGTGGCCTTTCCATAACGGGAGAGTACTACGCTTCCTTGTTAGATCGATTGAAGGAAGCGATTAAAGAAAAAAGGAGAGGAAAACTGACCAAAGGAGTGCTGCTTTTGCATGACAACGCGCCCGTGCACACCAGTCGTGTTGCGACCGCTGCCATTCACCGATGTGGTTTTGAACTACTGCGCCATCCACCCTACAGTCCAGACCTGGCCCCCAGCGACTATTATTTATTTCCAAAGATGAAAAAAGAGCTGCGTGGAAGAAAATTTAACGACGATGATGAGGTTAAGTCAGCGATTTCGGCTTATTTTGACGCACAAGATAAACAATTTTTTTTAGACGGTATTAATAAGTTATTTGATAGATCCCATAAATCTATTCGAGTTAAGGGAGAATATATTGAAAAGGAAAAATAAGTTCATGTTTAATTTCACCCTTCTTCCTTGTCATTCCGCGAACTTTTTGACCTCCCCTCGTATGTGTATGTATGTAGCATTGCCATTTCAGATGCAATTATTTCATCTTGTTAACATAAGGAATCGTTTTTATCTCTCAAAGAATAAAGGACTGGTAAAGATACCTATAGAACTTAGAAGTAAATAACAAGGAACTATGTAAGTTTAAGGTTTTCCTTACCATCCTGAATAGGAAAATATTCCAGAATAAAAGGCAACAGACCAATCACTAACAGATGTCTTTGTTCCCGCCCAACCATCTTCGAAATGTTGCGTTCCACCTTAAACAAGTATTTCACTTAAAATAATACTTATAAATAACCACTTCATTTCATCTAAATAAGAATTATGCCTAGGTAATAAAAAGGCTGATAAAGAAACACACTAAAGTATGTTTTGGAATACTAAGTAAAAATTAAAAATGTTTGAGTTTTTACCTTGAGCCATCCAAACAATTCCTCCGACAATTATAATAACCAAAGCTGATATTTTTGTAAACATAAACACATTTTGCACTCGAGTAGTGAATTTTACATCATATGCATTGATGAATGTGAGAAAACCTGAAAAGGAAACATAAAATTATGCAATTGCTTGATTTGCAATGTTGTTTCTATTTATAGAGTAAATAGCAAGCAATTTGCCTATCGGCCTTTGATGGTAAGTGCATAATGCAGCTTCCTGGCCATCCAGTGATCTTTCAATAACATTTTGTTTGATTAACTCATTCAGAGCCAGGCACTTGACTGAATGCAACCTGAGTAACACTACAAGAGGGCTGATAGATCTTCATTCAATCAGCTCTATTAGTAAGGGGAACATGTAGCGACTTCGTGTAACAAATGGACTATGGAGACTTACATATAGTGACAACAGCAAGCGACTTCGTGTAACAAATGGACTATGAAGACTTACATATAGTGACAGCAGCTATCAGCTTGCGGCAAATAGGATCGATCGCACAATTAGGAAAAATTGGCTGCAGAATATTGTTGGCAAATGTTAACGACATGATGGCATTTGTGCTCGGCCTGTAATAAATGAAAACATAGCTGTTGAAGTTGAAGGTGAGTGAACAAACATAATTTAGGATTAACTTTTTTTGGCATGTTATAAAGGCTGTAAGAGACGGTGTAACGAAAACTTTGCAGGCGTGATCAGACCATTAAACTGCACAACTTTTTCTATTGGGATTATGTTGGGAAAGGAAAAAAATTTTTCCCGTTTCCATACAAAGTCAGTCAGCTGATCAGGAATTTTGTATGGAAGGACAAAAAATTTTTTATGTTTACCAACATAGCCCCCATAGAAAAAGCTGTTCAGTGTCATGGTCTGATCACGCCTGCAAATTTTTCGTTGCACCGTCTCTTACACCATGTATGTGTCCATACTTACACAAAGACTAAATTGGCATCCCATAAATAAAGAAATGCAGGAAGTGGTCCATATGCTTCATTGATGTAATGATAATCTCCACCACTCTGTGCAAGGGTTGTACCTATATGAACAATGAACATCTGTTAAAACATATATGTAAATATACTATTATTATGTAATTAAACACTTTGGTATACAGACACCTTAGCTTTCTATGTGATTAAGTATGATTTAATTTTGAAGTTGAATAGGTATGTACTAGTAATTTAAAACTACAATTCTGAAAATGGATTGTATTTTTATTAATCAAAATAAGTTGTGGAGAATAGTTAATAAAATTAGATTATGTCTACTGTAGCACCCACTCCTATAGTTTAAATTTTAGCATATATATATTTTCAGTTCATAGTGAATAGTTAGTTGATAAAGTAATATTTTGAATTAGATGGAGTTAGCTGACAGTAGCTAATGTCACTTTGTAAAATACCATAAAATACAATTTGTGATAAAATACCAACCTTTTGGGTTATTTATAAAAAGAGTGTCTTATTTTTAAGGGCATTTATTAAAAAGCAGTTATTTTATTTTATGGATACTTATAAAAAAATACGATATATTAGCATATGTTTTTTTTATAAGAAATTTAATGTATATTGTGTTCTGATGCAGCCCTGAAAGTTTCAGGGGTGATAAAAAAGTGAGCCTGTATGATCAATAAATCAAAAACCCTGTAAAAATCTTCAAGTATCTTAAGATACATCGTTTCATATCTTAAGAGACTGTAATATGAAAATATATATTATCTTCGCCGTTAGCGATCGTTCATGCAAATTGTATAGGGAGTGATTTTTATCTTAATATAAAATATTAGCATATCGTCACCATGTGCATTGTGCTTTAGTTCCCAAATAAATCACTGTACTGTAAGAACAGAAAACTGAATTCAAAAGTCAGTGTTTTTATTTGATAACCATTATGGTTTGAATCTGATCTCAAGAAACATGATGCTATATTCTCCGGCAAAGTTGCTTGAGTACAATCCTCTTTGCTTAAATACAAGCAAATATGCTATCAAAGTATAATTAATTAATTGAAATTAATTGATTAATTAATGTTCATTAATAATAGGATTTTTTGTAATGTAATGACGCCGCGGCTATTCAGCTGATGATGGATAAGAGGAATTCATCATCATACTCAAGGAAATTCATATTTCTGTTTTGCTGTTAATGTTGTTATCAGATGTAGGATGATAACATATCTAGGATGTGAAGATGTGATCCGTCTTATTCCAGTAATTATAACAGTAATTTAATAGCAGTGATTGTGAAACTTGGGCAGAAGCCAAGTAATGTATAACAGCTTTCACATATGATGATCTCATATATTTGAACTTTCGTCCATAAGATTTTAGTTAGTTCCATTCCTCTTCCTCTTCTTTTTTATGTCAATGGTCAAACTAGATTTGTTCCTGCCAGAAGTTAATGACATCAATGTCGGCATCCATGGTATTATGTATTGGTTTATAACAAATTTTGAAACAAATTGCATTGAAATAATTTGTTCTTCTATACAAACTTTGGACTTAAGGGGTTTAAATTCATAAAATGCTGAAACATGTGTTGTGTTAAATTATTTTAATTTTAACACTCCACATACCAGGTGGGGTCTCCCATCTAACATACCCAAGAGAATAACTTTTTTGAATATTTTTCATATCATTGTTTCTCTTTGGCCAGTTTTCTCAGTAGCTGCCTGTTTATTTTGTTTCATTGATATTTACAAGTAGGTATTTCTGGTTTTTAATCACTGTAAGTAGATTCAGTGCCATGAAAACTACCTAAAAATAGCATGAATCAAAAATCTTGGAATATTTGTCTAATCCAAAATTCGATGTACATGCGCAATTCTGTTATAACTCATAAACAACTTTTCTCTCTACACATCAACAATTAATATTTAATAACATTTTAATTTTTTTTTTTTTTTTTTTGTAAAAAAGGAATAAGAATTAACGGCCACCTATTAAACCATCTAAGATTCGCTGACGACATAATTGTCTTTGCTGAGACCCCGAGAGACCTCGAGCTAATGATGTGTTCACTAAGCGAAGAAAGCTCCAAAGTAGGCCTAGAACTAAACGCCAACAAAACAAAGGCAATGACCAACAGTCAAAAGACTCCAATAAACATCAACGGCAAAACAATTGATAACTATATATATCTGGGCAAACAAATCTCTTTCTCAAAAACCAGTAATGAAGAAGAAGTTTTCAGAAGATCCAACATAACCTGGAAGAAGTTCTGGGCTTTAAAAGAAATACTCAAAGGAGACTACAGCATATCCATAAAAAAGATTATACACGATACCTGCCTTCTGCCATGCCTGGTATATGGATCCCAAACCTGGGTATATACAAAAAAAGTCAAAGATAAAATTAGGACAACACAACGAGCAATGGAGAGGAGCATGACGAAAATTAGAAAAATTGATAAAATAAAACACACAAAGATCAGAGAGAAGACAAAAATCACCGACGCTCTCACACATGCCCTCAAATTGAAGTGGAAGTGGGCGGGACATGTAGCTCGTCTTCCTGATAAGAGATGGACCATTCAAACTACCACTTGGACAGGTCCAACTGGCAAGAGAAGTGTAGGCAGGCCCTACAAACGCTGGGCAGATGACATATGTCATATAGCAAGCAAAAAATGGCTTGAAACTGCCAAAAACAGAGAGCAGTGGCAAGATTTGGAGGAGGCCTTCACCCAAAGAGGGATCCAAGAAGAAACTCACCATACTAAAAATAACTAACACTATTAGGTAATAAGAACAAACTAACCACACTAACAAATACACCATAATTAAGTATAAAAAAAAAACATGTTATTTAAGTTTTTCTTGGAAATAAAAGGCTTTTTATTTTATTTATTATTATTATTATTTATAACATTTTAATTTAGTGAATATATGATTAAAGTCTTAGCAAAAGTTGTCAAACCTTACATGCACATTTTAATTTTAACATAATTTAAGTTTTAATTTCGGGTCTACGAGACCCACCTTGTATGGGACATATACATTTTTCACCTGGTATGCGGGGGGTTAACAAGCTTTTATTCAATCTAATAACTAAGACAATAAGCTTAAAGACATCTAACTTTCATAAAAAGTCAAACCCCCTTTTTACCCCCATAAGGGTTAAAACTCTAAAAATCCATTCTTAGTCGATGTTTTTTGTTAAAATAAACCTACTGCATATAGGTATTTCATGTTTCTATGTGTTGTAGTTTTGGCTTTGCGTTGATGATTCAGTGAGTCAGTCAATGAGGACATTTGTTCTTATAAGGATAGATGATCTCTATTAAGACTTTATTATTATTCATGGTCCTCGGCTAAGATTGGACTTGGTCAGGGTATCAAATTATTTCATAATGCATTTTAGTCTCGCCGGAATATGGTGTAGTTAGTGTAAGTATGAACATAGGATAAAAATAACTTACCCAATTCAGCATAGCACAGCGCTCCGAGAGTAGCTAAGACCCCGCAAGCTGCCCAGACAGACAGTGCGCCCCAAACCGAACCAGTGTATACTAATACTTCCTTTGGGGAAATAAAAATACCACTTCCAAATATTATACCCAAAATTATAGCAACTCCTTCAAGCAGACCTAGCTGCTTCCGCATTTTTACTCTTTCTTCACTCATTTTTATTTTACAATACCTCACTGTACCTACATCAACAAAAATTTGCAACTCAATAGAATATCACCTAACCTAAAAGATTGATCCTCAAGACCAATTAGAGCGGCTTGTTATTAATTGCATCAGCGCGGCCTTGGGGTAATTTACTCTCGTTTTAAATTGGAATTGAGAAGAAACCACATGAATACAATTATGTCGAAGATCAGAAAACAGAAAAGACACGCCGCACCGCACTAGAGGGGAGCAGGCATTAATTACGCGTTAAAAAAATTGAACCGAAAAAGTTCAACAGAAAAAATGCAGCAAATATTTTGGCGTCAATAGACGTGTAGAGCTCTAACGGCGTCAGAAAGCGGGATAAAAATATGAAATTCTCTTAAGTATGACAAGGATATATATATTGTCAAGCACAATCATTTGTTTTGACACCAAATATTTGCTGCATTTATTCTGTTGAACTTTTTCGGTTGAACTTTTTTTGACGCAAGTAGCCAGTGATGCCAGATTGCTCCAACGATTTGATTTCGGACGAAAAGGCCCTAACTATAACTATATGAATTTTTTTCCAAATGTCACCCACCACCACCACCGCCACCGGCCCAAAATCTGGAGGTAAACATACAGGGTGTAAGAGACGCTGTTTCGAGTACCTATTTATTAAAATAACCTATATCTATATATTGGATATGTTGCGACTGCTATTACTGTTATTAGAATATTTTATTAAAAACTACTTAGTAGTTATTTAGCAGTGCCCTTACAGGGTTTCGTGTGTGTTCAATGTAATTATACTTAATATAAGATCTGTATTTACCACATGTAAGCTAATAAAGTTTATGATTTATGACGGTTTAACGAAAATTTTGCAGGTGTGATCAGACCATGAAACTAAACAACTTTTACTATGGGGGCTATGGTGGGAAACGAAAAATTGTTTTTTGTGCCTACAAAAAGTAAGTCAGCTGATCGGGAATTTTGTATGGGAGGTCGAAAAAAAATTCACGTCTAAGCAGTAAGAATTTTTTTTTCGAAATTCAACCCCTAAGATATAATTAATCACGTGTTTAATTTTTTGTAATATTCAACCCCTAACGGGGTAAAAAGGAGTATGAAATTATTGTTCACGAACAAGAACACCCAAGCCGCAATAGTGGAGCCACAGTCCTGATTTTGCTCACTTATTTCTAACATGCGTTCTAAAACAAAGATTTGAAATTTGACCCCCAAAGACAACGATTTTAATCTCTAAAAGACCATACCTCAGGCAAAACTGACTGGTCATAGGTCAACGAATATGCGAACTCCTTGAGGATGGAAGCGTAAAATTTGGCATGCGTATTCTTTGGGCAACGTAGGCAAGCACCTTAGAAAGGATTTTTCAACAGTCAATTCCTAACAGTGTGTAAGTTTGTATGAAACTTTTTATTCTTACTTCAAATTTCGTATTTAAGAAGAACTTTAAAAATTAATAATTGGCGTGGCACTGCGCGGAGCGGCACGGCCTTTTTGTTATTATTATCCGAGGCGCCAGGAAAATACATACGCTAAAATATTGCTAAAAAATATCAAGAAAATAAAATATACTACGTCAATATTAGTTTTTGATTCATCTTCACCGCTTGAACATGAACGCTCAGTTGCAGTGTGCTATCACGCATGCCGCATCGCGCCGCGCAGTGCCTTTCATCTTTATATCTATTCTCTTTGCATGTGAAATGGAAACTGTGCAGGGAAGTTCGTAGGTACCGGCGAAATAAATTTGGATCTCTTTATTTTTTTCATATAATGAGCACAGAATATGAGCCACTCTATAGTCTGTAAGTTTAGGTACTTACCTTTTTGTAAACAAACTTTGTATGAAAGTGACACTTCAGAACTGTCAGTTTAGCACAAAGTTTGTTTACAAAAAGATAAGTACCTAAACTTACAGACTATACAAGGATATTTTTCGGAGATATCGTCTTAGAAAAAAATATCTTATGCTGAGGGGCTGCGGCACAAATTAACAAAATATAGCGGTGAACACGCTCTTATCTTTGCTGGCAAGTACCAAGAGTAAGTTCGTGATGTTCTCGAATCGAAGGGGGGTTTAAGGTAAACGTACGCTCATCTGCGGTAAACGAACCGAAGACACCGAACGAACCGAATCTTAGAATTCTTTTTATAAAATCCTATAAAACCTCGTACATTTTCCAGAGCCGCATCGGTCGAATCGGTACAAACCGGCAGGAGTCCAGGATTCCTAGACGGAAATTCCGATGCAGTCAAAAATAATTCACATTATTATGCTGCAAATAAAGGTGTAAAGGAAAATAAAATCTATTATTTTGGCGCGGTCGATTCGTTCGATTTGTTCGCCGCGTATGAGTGAGTGTTCACCTTAAAGAACTGTTTATTGAGAAGACTTCGCAAATTCAAAACGTCACGAACGCACCACTCTTTTTTGGCAAGTACTGGCAACACTCTGTCTTTCTTGCTTACAACACTCGTTTGATGTTTCTGTGATATTATTTTATCTCTCGAATCGAATTCAATCAAATCATTTAACATTGAAAATACAGAAATTCGAGAAAGCAGTTGCAACTACAAATAATAAAATATGTAATATCACATTGTAAGCGAATTACTTCTAACAGCTTTCGTGAGTGGAAAGTTTTATTTGATTAGATTACATTGTGGAATGACTGTAGAGTATGAAAGTGTACAAAAAAGCCAAATAATGCTTGACTAAACCTGGTTATATTGGTTAGTATTATATTTTTCATATTCCTTTCTTTACCGCCTTAAGATACATAGATGTAATACTAAATGCTAACAGGTATAATATTTTTCACGCGAATTCTTACGACAAGGGGCGTACGTACTAGTAATATGTTTCTATCGCATGGAGATTTGGGTATCAGATGATGCTTCAATATTCCTTTTGTGTATTACCTTGCCTGTAGTGACTGTCTGTTCATAATGTTCATAAAAGATAATTTTTGTTTTAGAGTTATGATGGAGCGTTTTCCACTGAAGTCTTCAGCACATAAAATGCCCACAACGTATCAGTCTGTGTATAAAAAGGTAACCAAATTATATCCATCTAGCAGCCCAATAAAAATTGCATCATATTTATTTATCTTACAGAAGGCAGAATCATCATAAATCTCCTAATCAATTTGGACATATAACTTGTTCCAAAATGTTCAAGGTAAGTGTTTAACTCACTCAAAGGTAAATTATATTATATGTACCCTTTGTGTCGTCCTGTGATTATTAGGCCATATAGAGCATTGAATAAAGCACTAAACTAACACATCAGTTAATCTCGACCTACCATATATGTATCTATTTATAGTAGATTATGTACCTAGGTATGTAACCTATCAATGACTACTGAGGTTTTTAACGCCCAAGCGGAGCGAGGGCAGTAACTTTCTGAGGTTGCTATTGATGTTACATATGCGGTACATATACTGCTTTACAAATCACATTAAAAGTGAGTAAAATAAAGCAATAAATACAAGAAAACAATCTATAAATGATGACTGTATCATCTGGTATTCAAATTGCACCACTAACCTTTTATTTGATTATATGATTGATTTGGTTTTGAATTAATATGAAACAAAAGTATCCTAACATAAAGAAATTCTTTTTTTGATCGTAGGGATATTAGTACTTTTTCTTTTGTTATTGTAATATTGAGTAATAATTCGACAAACTCATTTATTGAGGCTATAAAAATACAGGGTTCATAGGGTCGCTGGACGACTTGGTGTCCTACACGATAAGAGAGGGAAAAGAGCATGAGATATGTAAAATTATAATTTTATGGTACTAATATAGGGGATACTGACTGGGGTCTATACATACTTAATAAAATTGTTATTGATATTGCATGTTTCTAACTAATTAGTGGCTATCTTTATTTTTATAGTATATCAATAAAAATCTTTCATTACTTTTTCAATTTGGGACCTACATTATAGACAATAAATAATGTTTTTATTTATTTATTTATAGAAAATATTCATGAAAATCAATGATAATAAAATAATAGTCATAGGTAATTTACACAATAATCACATTTAGTTATGCAACTGTTAAATAATTTGAACAAATTGATAAAACATCACCTATATGCATATAAACACAGTGGGTACTGTAACATCTAAAGATAAAATCGGAATCACCCAAGCAGTGATGTTTGAATACCTTATACTGAGAGGTATTCAAATCATCCCATGTATGAAAATTTATTTACTTTTGTGCACAAATAGAATTGCATATTATAAGTTATGGTAAAAAAAATAATCTCTTAATTGCACCCTTATTTGCTTCTGCAAATAAAAGTAAGAAATGAATGTTAGTCATTATAATACAGCTTTAAAAGTTGAAGGATCTAGTTGACCGAGCCTAGCTCGGATTTATCGCCCCCAAAAACCTATGCTGTTTCTTATATTACTTACATAGAAAAAAAAAGTCATTCGCGTCGCTATGATGACAGATAACTCACCGTGCGAAATAGCGGTTCTGTCTCCACATAAGATGCAATGTGGCTTTGTTCAGCTTTCTGCCGTTCAGAGTAATTGTTGGAAAATAAAAGCTAGCTAGAACATTTTTACCCCCTAATTTCCGTATTTGCGAATGTACAGGAAAGTCGTTGGAGCCGTTTCCGAGATCCCGAAATATTTAAATCTAGTAACGTTAAATGCGCAAAACCTCAGACACCCTCAAGCAGCCCAAGAAACTGAACAACTTTCCCCAAGAAACTTAGGTCGAAATGTGAGAAAAATATTTATACCTCTCATAGAAATTGACGTGGTCGGTCGGTAATTTTGTATGGGAGGTATAAATAGGTCGGTCGGTAATTTTGTATAGAGTATTAATATTTTTCTCACATTTTGACCTATCTTTCTTGGGGAAAGTTGTTCAGTTTTATTCGCTGCTTGAGGGTGTCTGAGGTTATGCGCATTTAACGTTACACGTTGTATATACAATTCTTGCTCGTTTAAAGGTATTAGATAGATTAGATAACTCTTAAACTAAAAAAAATAAAAATACACTTGTAAGTCATTTGATTATAGGCATCCTTTGTCTTCACTCCTCGGGCCACCCTGTATATTATTATTAGCCGTTTATTGTGCACACAAGTATAACAAGAGACACATTTACAAAGAAAAGCGACACAACACGACAGCTTATTTTAGTAGTTCAATTTCTCCTTCTATCATATGGGACACCAAGTTAACGAAAGACCTGATGAACTCTGGTGTCTGAGTTTATAAACCACCCAGTACTCCTCCGACGTGTTTTTTTGTAATGACTGTAAGCAAACTATAAGTAAACAAATTACAGAGAACAACCGGGACCGACAGCTTAACGTGCTATTCCAAGCACAGATCCACGGTACTTTTTAGACCATGGTTCATCCTCCAATGTTCTGACCAAACCGGGAACTATAGTGCCCACCCGAGAATCGAACCTAGAATCTTCCGTCTCTATCTGTGACCAATGGCGAGACTTATAGACCCAATGATAATATTATTACTATACTAGAGAAGA
This sequence comes from Keiferia lycopersicella, assembly GCA_029255805.1. Lineage (NCBI taxonomy): Eukaryota > Metazoa > Arthropoda > Insecta > Lepidoptera > Gelechiidae > Keiferia > Keiferia lycopersicella. The sequence goes on from JARACZ010000001.1 coordinate 20,316,004, forward strand.
AACCTGTTTCTAGAAATGTTGTTTCTTTTCATATTTATTATTCATCCCATAAAACGCCTTAATATATTTTTATTCAATAATACGAAAACGTAAAATAGTTCTAAGCCGTTGTTAATACCAGAATTTAATATGGCTGGACCTGATCAGGAGCTACTGCTTTATTACTACAAAAAAAAAGCTCGTAACATCTCAGTTAATTAAACCATTATATGAGCCCTTAATTACTCGAGTACCTACGACTTTTCGCAAATGTACAACACCTATTCCACTTCTTCATCGCATGGATGATGGTAGTTAACCTATTCCACTGTTCGACACGGCTATCTTATAAAAGCTGAAATACCAATGGACAAACAAAACGTGTTTGTATGTATGACCATGGTGCAGTTGCGTGGGTCTAATACGGACGAGGTTGGCAACAATATTGATTTTTCCGGCCCCTTCTCTGCTGACGTACGGTACGATACAAATACGACTGGCGCATCGTGGGACAACTAGGATGTGAGCTGAATGCATTTCATTCCTTGACCAGCAGTACGCCCAACGGTTGCACTCACTGCTGATTGCAATTGCACTCGAATGTATTATACATGTAGCCCTTCCTCTTGAATCAATCCGTCTATGAAAACACATATAAATCCGTCGCGTGATTTAGGAGTAGTTTCCTGTGTCCATAGGTGACAAACCTTAGAGCATTCAACCAATGGATATAGCAAAGCTGGGCTTAGCTTACCCCTCTGCCAGAATTCACTGCCCATATGCCCAGCTCGTTATATGAAACTGGCAGTTGCTATTGTGTATGTGGTTGTCAGTCAAGTTGTTGTAAAATTATCGTAATTATCGTTGTGTGCTGTGCGTGTTTATCTCGCCTCCCGCAAAATGTGACAGAAAAATTTGTTCGGAAATTGACTATTTACCACCTTTATAGGTTGAATGCTCTACAAACGCACAGACATACGTAGAGAGTTCATTTTAACGCCGTACCTACTAAGTATGTATTTATTATGATTGGTAAAAGAAAGTGATGTAATAATCACTTGTTTCTTTCTTTATCTCAACGAATCGATCTCCAATATCCCGAAAAATAAGCAAACACTGTCTGAACTCTTTCGCTTGCGTATGCTTGAGAAGCCAACTCGAAATCTTGGCTAATTTCCTATAAAACTATCAATTCGTTTTCTAACCAGTTTTCTTGATATACATTTTAACTGCGCAAATTAGCCACTAGATAACGAATTAAATTAGAAACTGGTTATAGATCTATTATAAGATAAGTTGAAATAGTTATAATAATGCGCGATTGAGATTGATAAAATATTGCAATAGTATAACGTCTTGATATCGGTCAGCTAGAGTCCCTCTGGATGGAAGCGCAAACCATAGGTATCTAAAACTTTAGGTTCAGGTAGGAAAGATGTTCCCACTCACTTAGGTTCAGGATGTCAGATTTGGACAATGTCATACTCACCTACTATTCTTCCATCCCCAAGAAACACTAGACAAGGTGTTTCCCCGTTTCTGATAAATTATGCAAAGAATACAATACCTATAAAATTGGTGGCATCCCAGACATAAGGCTGATATCCGTTAAAGCATTTATGCATTTATGATGGACGATAAATGAGAATGCATGTTAATGAAATGCATGGCATTTAGTATAGTAGGTACCTAGTTACTACATTAATAGCCGATTGATTCGATTTCGGGGCTTAGTTCGTTGTGGTTGTGCCGATTTTTCAAATTTTAACCGTGTTTAACGCCTGCTAGGGTGGCGGGGCAAGTAACGGGCGTGGTAGTGCTGCGCAATCTCCGGGCGAGGATGACATGGTAGACATTACGCCGGCGGCTGCCGCCTTCCAGCAGGCCGCTGGGGACTCCACGCCGACCAACCATGGCACCTTTCAGCTGTACGAGCATGCTGGAGGGAGGAACTCTACTGGGAGCGCAAACTGTAAGTATTTTTTTCCTAATGTTACAAATACCCTATCCATAAAGGTTGGACACGTGTTGAACATGTGTTGACGCATGTCTAAAAATGTATTCATCCATGTATTCCTACAAAATCAAAACGCTGAAAATTTTATGAAATTTGGTAAGGCCCACAAGGTTAAAATGATGTTTGTGTGGATATTGCTTGTGTTTTTCATATAACATGCTTAATTTCGTTTTTATGTAGTAGGTACGATTGTTTTCGATAGATATCAAAAATAATAGTTTTAGTTGTGGGAAAGCTGGGAGAGACGACAAAGTCATAAAATGAAAAGACATCTTTGTCTGCCACTGCCTTATGATCTAACTAAAGGTCTAACAACGATTTTCATTCTTGAGAAACGGAGAAACTACTGCTGGTATATAGACTTCAAAGTTGGATGTACCTGATGTAGACCACCAAGCGCACCACCAGGAGCCCACCTAAACCATAGTAGATACAGGTATGGTACCAAAGCAGAAGTTGTTCAGCTTGATGGGTAGTTCAGCTGGTATATAGACTTCGAAAGTTTGAAGTACCTGACGTGGACCACTAGGTGCACCAACAGGAGCCCACTCAAACTATAGGAGACACAGATATGGTACCAAAGCAGAAGTTGTTCACCTTGACGGGTAGCTTCTGCTGCCATATACACTCCGAAGGTTTGGAGTACCTGGTGTAGACCACCAGGAGCACTACCAGGAGCACTACCAGGAGCCCCGATAAACTATAGGACGTACATATATGGCACCAAAGCAAAAGTTGTTCAGCGTGATGGGATGCTTCTGTTTGATAGACATTGAAGGTCTGGATTTCCAAATGTAGACCACCAGAAACACTCCTGTGCTTCATCTTTGGTTTGAGAAATGCGGTTGCAACAACAGTTGTACAATCATACATATGTCACTTGATAGATATTACTCTCCAGAGCATGTAAATTTTAGGATGCTGGTGTGGCATTACGGATTTTTTTATCATTTAAAGATACTAATTCAGCGAAATGAAGTCGCAGGTACCAGCTAGTTCCATATAATTCTAAGAATTTGACAGCTAGGAATGATTATTCTGAATCAAACTGAAAGAATAACGATTTTTATTTTCTTTTAAAGCTTACATTGCTCAGTACTTCAGTTCGTCAACTGGTAAGAACGAAGCTTATTAGAAAACCTGCACATAGATCAATAAGTATTACCTCTACAGTTACTCGTATGTCGCGTGTTTTGTTCACAATTTTTGTCTATTTTATTCAAAACACAAAGATATAGATTTCAATTAACTTTTATTATTAAGTTTTTTTTATGTCTTTAAGGTGAACGCACACCTACCGGAGGCGAATTACCTTAATACCCTATACCGAATTTTAGAATTCGTTGTATGTAATCCTATGAAACTTCGCACAATTCTCCGAGCCAAAACTTATCGAATTGGAATTCGGATGACGTCACTGAAATCGGTTCGAGCGATGCGCTTGGATTCTGAACAGTGAAGTGCAACAGAACAATGCTTCTTTATTTTTATCAACACTAAAATGAGTAGTTCATTCTTTCTTTTCATGTGGGACACCGAGTCGTCCAGCGACCCAGTGAACCCTAGTGTCAGAATTTTTCAACCGCCTACAAGTAGCAGGCTTCTGACATGGTTGTGTAACGACCGCCGCCCAAGTTTAAGTTAAATGAGTAGTAATACTGTCTTAATAGAGGCAGTTTTGCCGCTGTAAAAGGAGTAATGGAAAATAAAAACTATTCTTCCGGCGCGGTCGATTTGTTTAATCTGATCGGTGCGTTAAATGCGGTCGGCGCGAATGGCTTGCGAAGCTTTCGTGGACTCGATTCGTTTGGTGCGTTCGGTTCGTTAGCCTCCGGTAGGTGTGCGTTCACCTTTAGTATAATAAATATCTTATCTGTAGCTTAATGATTAGATTAGTTCACGCTTTAGTTATAGGTAGATAGCACATCGATAGTCTGCCGTGAATCCAATCAGTGAGTATTTAGTAATCGGACCGTAATGCACAGTGTTTTGCACGCCTGGATTGTTTAATTTATCAAGCTTTGTCGTACCAAACATGGAGGCAGAAGATGATGACCTATTTCAACTTCTCACGCCTGATGATGATGTAGGTAAACTACAATTTTTCTTCATTCCTGTAATATAATGTCGGTAATAAATTACAGCAGCGTAAGTATAATTGTTATACCTATCGTATATTTTTACGACATTTGAGGTTTTTATCAATGAATTAGCAGAAAGATTAGCAGGCAACCGATCGTTTACGTCTGCTGCTTTTTTCGAACTACGCAACATTTGTGTTCAGTCTACTTACTGAATAAAAAAGTAATAACATAAGAAAGATATAACGTATTGAGACGAATTCACAAATGACAGTAAAAATTGGGCCCTATAGACACATGATAGATGCTTAACTCGCTCGCAGTTTATTAAAAATATTTCTTTTTCTAGTCCACAATGAGCAGATCTTTTAAAATTAACGGTATTTTTACGATTTGTATGCACTATAAAAAATATTTTGAAATTAGAAACTGTACCATAAGTGTCCAGGTGAAAATCTCACCAATCAGGTTTGATTTATATTTTAATGCTCACGAAACCCTATATTAGAACCTGCGATTAGAACTTATATGGCAGCTTTTTATATATTTTTTCTTAAAGTGCAATATGTTTTGATAACACCAGGGGTAGTAAGTACCTTAGTACTGCCAGTTTTATCCACACAGAAATGAGCGCAGGTTTCGTCAAATCAATAACATATTTGGTTCGACTTTTAACGTACTGAGGGTAATTAACATAGGCGGCACAAAAAAGCAAAAGGCATTACATATGCGAGCAAAGCGAGCCCGACTTTTTACGTCAAGTCAAGTTTCAGTGCTATAGTCTGTAAGTTTTGGTACTTATATTTTTGTAAACAAACTTTTTACGAAAGTGACACTTCTGAACTGTCAGTTTCATACAAAGTTTGTTTACAACAATATAAGTACCTAAACTTACAGACTATAGCAGCAGGGACAAAATATTATTATTATTTTTTGTTGGACTCTACGGGCCTTATCACAAAAAAGTTAGACTCGCGTTGAACGCGTGCCTAGCGTTTTTTGTATGGAGTATTATTTGTAAAACGCGTTCCTTTCGCGTCTAAGTTTTTTGTAGTAAATCCTTACGACTTCGGCTTCGGGACCATTAAAACTAAGTCTGTCGGCTAGGTGGGAAGCAAGGGCGCACCCGGAATAATTAAATGATTGTTTAAAACAACCAGCCGAGCCCAACCACGCAAAACCAAACATATTGATTGCGAGTAGTGATGTGCCGTGGGGAATATTCCAATTTCCAGTATTTTACTACCGGGAATATTCCCAGTATTTTTCCAATGTGCCCGGGAATATTCCCTTAGCGGGAACATTCAATATGTATGATTGTTTTGTTTTAACTTTGAAATAAGACATCATTTCTATGTCTTTAAGTACACATTCAACACTCTCTTTATTATATTACTAGCTGCCCGCCCCGCGGTTTCACCCGCGACTTAGTGAAACTTTTAATAAATAAAATAATACTCTATTGGTAAAAAACGTGATTCACCAAACAAATAAGATAAATAAAAGGATTTAAATATAAACGTCGGTACGAAAAAAATCCTTGTCATTGTGGCGTTTGTTAGATTTTGACGATTGCTTGGAAAATAAAACACGTCAAAAATTATAACATTTCCACAACAGATGAAATTTATTGGACCTTTCCTAGGATTCCTATTATTTTTATATTCCGTCGATGCTAGCTGCTGGTTTCACTTTCTCTATGAGGTGGCCAAGCCACACTCAACCCCCGTGTCGGCACCGGGTAAGCTTCCGTAAATCCCTGTGTCGCGCGTTGCAGCTGGTGTCGATTTGCAATCAAATGTTTGCTTTCTCTTTTTCTCTGAGGGGGGCCTCAACCCCCCATGTCGACGCTGGGTAAGGTTCTTTAAACCCTCGTGTCGCCGGTCGCAGCTAAATAAATCTGAACCATCGAGGTAATATGTACTAGCGTACTAGTACATATTACCTCGATGATCTGAACACGTGCGACACGCAAATTTTCAGCGGACAACGTTAGAAAAATCCGCCCATAAACCATAGAATACCCTCATTCTTGTTCATAATACATTTTAGTCCAGTATTTTACTTATATTTATTTTGTGACCGGAAATGGCTCGCTGGTTGTCAAAATATTACGTGTCTCAATTTTGGATAGATCGTGTTTAAACATCTTAACTTGCATGTCATATTTATATGCAAAATGTTTTAATATCTTTGTAAAATTAATAAAGTCAACATCTTGTTGAAACAAATTTTGTATGGAGTATGTATTGTGACCCTGGTTGTCAAAATATTACGTGTATAAATTTTTGATGATCTTGTTAAAACATCTTAACTGGGATATCATATTTATATGTAAAAGGTTTTATTTCAACATCTTGTTCAAACATATTTTTTATGGATTGTGTATTGTGACTTAAACTTAAATCTTGGTGCAGCTACTCAATTGAGTAAGTCAAATGTCTCGAGTAATAGATGTCACTGTTAAAAAAAATTGTTTCCTAAAACGCGAATTGGCTCAATGGCGCCGTCATTTCAAAAATATTGGAAAATGCGTGTTCCCGTGGGAATGAGACATTTTGCCGGGGTAAAGAGTAGTCTATGTATGTCCTATTCTGGGCATTTTCTCGTCTTTGTATGTACAAAGTATCATTTGAATCGATTCAGCTCTTTTAGCGCCAAGTCCTAACAAACACACACACAAACATCCGCCTTTATAATATTAATAGGATTAGGATTACTATGGTTCTTTAAACAGGTAACCGTCACAAAACGAAGGGCAGAAAAGCTTAGTATTCACGTATACAGCTTCAATTTTAATCGCTTTAGCTTCAAAACGGATGGAGTTTCATAGGAACTTACCCCCCCTTTTTCACCCCCTCTAAGGCAGATCCTTTTTGCGTCATTTTTAATTTCTAACATATAGTAATACACATGTTTTCTGAATCAACCTTGGAAAACAATTCTTAAAAATGTCAGACGTGGCGATAGTGACTGTATTCTTACGGCAACTATCGCTCTGCCTACCCCGTAAGGGATTAAGGTGTGATTTATGTATGTATGTATGTTTAATTTCTAACCAAATAGCCAAATATAAACTGACGGAGTTTCATACAAACTTATCCCCCCACCCCCCTTTTACCCCGTTAGAGAGCAAATAAAAATAAAATACCTATCTATATAACAAAAAAGTTTCATCAAAATCCGTCCAGTAGTTTTTGCGTGAAAAGCGGACAACAAACAGACAGACAAAATTTTTTTGAATCAAATTTTTGGCTTCTATTGGTTGTATGAAGATCCCCCATCTTAGTTTTTCTTTAATATCTTTAATGTACAGACATGAGGTTGTTATAATTTTATTATATGTATAGATTATTAAACTAAAATAATTCCATTTACATTGATTTTTATTTTTCATTATTTTTTTTATTCAACACTAGGTAGTTACCCATTAGAAATATAGAAATCAAAGAATTAAAAAAACATTTTAATATTACCGGTAATATTCCTGGGAAAGTAAATGGGAATATTCCCGGTAAGTTTCCAGTAACTTTGGGAATTTATAAATCGCGTTAATTATTAACTGTGTTTATATAGTAGACTTTTTTTAAAGGCAAAAGTAATAAATTTAACAAAATATCATTTCTTTCAACAACATTTTTGAGCAACTTTCCCAAATATTTCCACTTTTGGGAATGTGCCCGGGAACGCTACTGGGAATATTCCCACGCTAGGGAAACTTACCGGGAACGGCACATCAGTAATTGCGAGCGACATTTCATGTTTAAATTAAACTGGTGTAGGGCTACCAGCACTAGGGAAGAGCGACAAAGAGGGTGGGTGTCGCAACAATACCTACCAAAACGTATTACGAGCGAATCGAGCCCGAATTCTCACGTTAATCTGGTGTACTTAGTGCGAGCAGCACTAGGGAATTGCGAAAGCAAGCAAGTCACGCCAACACAATGCGTAATGTGAGTGAGCATAGATTTTTCGGGGTAGAGCTAGAGATCCGATTTTATTCTAATTAAAATTTCGGCATGATCATGATCATGACCCTTGTGACCCCTCCCCTGTGTCCGCCACTGAACTTGAGTGAAGCCGACCGTGGTTCAGGGCGAGGGTTCGGTTTCTTCTGCTTGGATTTCGGGGGTCTCGACCCCAAGGATAGCAGCATGGATAATAACAATAAAGTAGGTAGGTATTTTGGAAAGCAATAATGACACGTCATTTTCTATCTGGTGACATGCATTTCTGTAAACGTGGTTCAAAAGCAGAGTAGGTACCCGATCGCAAAACCTATAAAGTGTATAAATAGGTTTCTGATTATTATACATTTAAAATTATATGATGCAATGCAACACCTTCGAAATTTACTTAGCAGCAAAACATTATTTTATTAGATACTTCTGCCATATTTCTGATGTTGATTATGGCAACCCCAAAATCTGACGTTTCATTTGTCACTTTATTCTTTTGTGTTTGTATAGTATAGCGTTGCCGAACTATCGATAGTAAAACAATCGATAGTTTTCCTATCGAAACCCCTATACAATCGATAGGCCAATCGATAGTATCGATACTATCGATACTATCGATACTATCGATTGTTCAGAATGAGGCAATACTATCGGTCAGCTTCGATAGTATCGATACTATCGATAGTATCGAAGCTGACAATCGAAAAAACAATCGATAGTATCGATAGTATCGATAGTATCGAAGCTGACAATCGAAAAAACAATCGATAGTATCGATAGTATCGATAGTATCGATAGTTTTGGTCTATCGATAGTCGGCCGATGAGCGATAGTATCGTTCAGTCAGGTATGGATATTTTATTTTACATACATATAATTATCATGACTTTATCTCTTGTGGGGTAGACAGAGCGTTCACGGTCGTAAAATTACTCAGTAAAGCGACAGTAATCATTGCTGTCGCTTGCTATCGCCGCGTCTGAGGGCCGTTTCAGTAATTCGCGTATCACTAAAGTGACAGGTTGTCAGCCTGTCGCCTAAAATTGCAATACACATGAAACCCATGGGAAAGAAATAGGATGATGCTATTCTTAGCCGGCATCCCACGCCTAATGGGTTAATTATTGTATATGGATTATTTTAAAAGATTTTTAAAATTTTAATAATTAAAGTAAATTCATTTAGCCATAGTATTTAGCAATGAATGAATTAGTTATACAATTAGATACATAAAAATACACCTATAGTTTTAAAGGCATTTGCACACTAGATGCGTGCGCCTGCGTCTGCGTGCGTGCGGGAAAAAATAGTATGGATATGACAGGAGAATGAAATCGACGCATCACGTGATGTATCACAATAGATACCTACGCATCACCTGTCATGTCAAGTTGTAGCGACCTCTGGTGGCTACAACATAAAGCTCACTCAAGTAGTTCACATGCATACAAGACGCAACAGGAGTTCTCAACATATCGGAGAGATGGCGCCACGTGACAGAACAATGGGCCTGAAACGCGATATCTAAGTGTTCACCGCGCAACGCATATATACAACTTTTAATCCAATCCAGGTGGACCCGTCGGTCCCCTGGCCACAACACCCGGCCAGGCGGGTAGCTACCCTTTTCCCGACACCACCTGGATTCATCCTGTCACCCGCCATAAAGTAATAAAACAAAAATTGTACAAGAAAGGCTATTATGAAATATCTGATTATATGCAGGATAAATCTCCATGGGAGTAGTTTTAAATGTATAAAGTTGACTTTAAATGACGAAACAGGTATAATTATCTACTGTATACATATTATATTGTATTTTATGTTTATTTCAGCATAGCCATTTTCGGCTATTAATTTTTTATTATTATTTTTTTAACTTAGCTAGGGTAGCTTAGGGCATGAGCAATTGTGTTTAGAATATATATTTAGAATATTTATAATATATACTGAAACGGCCCTCAGACGTGGCGATAGCAAGCGACAGTAATGATTACTGTCGCTTTACTGAGTAATTTTACGACCGTGAACGCTCTGTCTACCCCACAAGAGATAAAGTCATGATAATTATATGTATGTAAAATAATCCATACCTGACTGAACGATACTATCGCTCATCGGCCGACTATCGATAGACCAAAACTATCGATACTATCGATACTATCGATACTATCGATTGTTTTTTCGATTTTCAGCTTCGATACTATCGATACTATCGATACTATCGATTGTTTTTTCGATTGTCAGCTTCGATACTATCGATAGTATCGATACTATCGAAGCTGACCGATAGTATTGCCTCATTCTGAACAATCGATAGTATCGATAGTATCGATAGTATCGATACTATCGATTAAAAATCGATAGTTCTTACTATCGAAAAACTATCGATAGACTATCGATTGTCTATCGATAGTCCACTATACTATACTAGTGTCTGCGTGTGTGTTACTACTTGCTACTGGCTTATTATAACTTAATTTTCACATATTTCTCATTAATTAAATTCACATTCAACTGCACCGAAATTATTATGTTTTGAAGTAAAGAGCTGTGCTACAATTTGGTGGACCGGGTGTAAAAAAACCTGCTCATATGTAATATTCGGCAAAAGGTGTTCATTATGTTGATTTGTAGCTGTTGTACGTACATATTAGGCTAATTTGTAGGATTCAGAAATTAAATAACCTGTTATTTATTACAGGGGAGGCAGTTATGTTCGCCGGAATGCAAGGTAAGCTTTTCATCTGTTTTCAAAACGACATATTTCTGAATTATATCGCAGCCGTAGTCCTGTCTGACCTAGTGCACCTCTATAATGTCATTAATCTAAGTAACTAGCTGTTATATTCGATTTCGGCAACTAGGTGATACACGAGTCAAAAACAGGCTATTGCCTGATGAATACCTAACTATCTACTTTGCTTATGCTGTAGCACCTGCATCACATGATTGTGAGTTGCAGTTAATACAGCAGGCTTGTAACAAAACACAATAGCTTACAAATACAAGGTCAGATTATACTTTTTGGTACAATTATTTGGAAGTCTGGTAAGTTATAAACCGGTTTTGAAGTTGGCTGCATGACAATTATTAACATTTTGTTGTTTTTTGCAGTTGATGATGATATTCCTGGAATTGGACAGTATGATGACTTCCACACCATTGATTGGCAGAGAGACATTGCTCGTGATCGTATGCGACATAGATACATAGTCAAGAAACGCCAGGATTCTATATGGGACCTAATAAAAGTGAGTATAATACTGAGATGCTATAATCTTAAATTGCATTTAGAAAATTGAGTGTGTTTCTACTGTGTTTTGAACTGCATGAAATACAGAAATTTTGTTAGTCAGTTGAAGCGCTATACCAAGTTCTGCTTATCCAAATAATCTTAGGATTAGGCAATGTGCCCTAAAACAAGATTTTATATATATATTTGATACTGTGTACAATTAAAATTACATGTGAACTTAGAAACTAGATTACAATAGGTGAACTATTATTTATTATTTTATTGCAATGTTGGACTTAAATTATGTTTGTATAAAAAAGTTAAAAGATTTAATTCGTTAGTCAATGTTTTAATTCAAACATGGTTTCCCAACAACTTCTTATGACACAAGTAAATCAAGCAGTTTCATTGATTATAATCTTCACAGGGAGCACATGATGCTTGGTCTGGCTGGGTGTGTGTCCTGCTAGTTGGTGTTTGCACAGGAGTGGTGGCTGGAGTTATAGACATAGGAGCTTCATGGATGACAGACCTCAAATTCGGGATCTGTCCACAAGCTTTCTGGTTCAACAGAGAACAGTGTTGCTGGTCCAGCAATGAAACCACTTTTGATCACGGCAATTGTTCACAGGTATGTTTTTTTATATTACTAGCAGCCATCCCAGCTTTTGCATACACTGCTAATCGTTTTGCCATGAGAATAATTTCCCAGTAGGTGTTATACATAATGGTAATTTAATATTTTGTTCTATTTTTAATATTGATGATATATAACAACTCCTCTCTCTCTTTATGTGGGACACAGAATCAATAAAACAACTTATAAATTCTACTAATATTATAAATGCGAAAGTTTGTGTATTGGTTTGTTTGTTTTTTTCTCTTTCACAATAAAACCACTGAACCGGTTTTCATTATATTTGGAGCACATATAAAGGGTAACTTTGGTTAACACATAGACAGTTGTTATCCCGAAAATATGTTCCTGCGGGATTCTCCTGGATCAAAACCGATTTCCACGTGAGCGAAGCGGCGGGCGCCCAGTTTATGAATTCAGAGAACAGTTTTTATAAATATTTTATTTTATTTCAATGACTGCAATTGTTGCAAATTAACAGCAGATATTTTTCATTACTTCATAAAAAAATAAATACATGTAAAATAATAGTAATAAATTCTTTATTTCACCAAAGATTTGTACAACAAAAAGCTTCTATCAAACAACGTTGTATTTTTTATTTTTTTATCCCACTCGTGCCGCGATTCTACTAGTGGACTTAAAATTGTTATAAAAAAGAGAAAAATGTGCCTGACAATTTTCTCTTTTGTACAATGACTAATTCATTTATTAAATGATTAAGTATTGTATTGTAACTATCTGACATTCTAAAAGTAGTCATTGTGAATCTACTTTCGATTCGACCGCATCCGAATTTCCGTCTAGGAGTTTTGGGATTCTGTCGGATTCGACCAATTTTAATATTCGGTTCGTTCGGTGCATTCGGTTCGCTCGCCGCATATCAGTGTGGGTTCTTTATTCTGTTGTTTATACCAGTGGCGAACATGGCCGCAAGTGTTCGGCGAGTCTCGCGACGGCGCCGGCGCGTATATCATCAGCTACCTGTTCTACATCGCGTGGGCGCTGGTGTTCGCCGCGCTGTCCGCATCCCTCGTGCGCATGTTCGCACCTTACGCCTGTGGATCTGGTCAGTAGCATGGTTTTACTCTACAGTGGTGTGAGAAATTCCCCCTTGCATACAAGGTGTAACTGTAAACAGTTTGTTCAGAATCACGAGCAGAATCGATCGACACACTTTTCACCAGAGGTCATTATCATTCTCCTTGCCTTATCATAAGTATTGCCTTGTCTAATTGTTAATAATTCAATCCGACCCATGCACACGCAAAGCTAACGCTAAAGCTTGCGCTGATTTAGTTTTTTGGCAATTACGGCTGTTTCTTATGTCTGCGACGACGCGCATTCTCTGTCATTCTTTCATGTTACAGAACTAACAGCGGTTTCAAGTTGATCGTGAATCTGCAATTTGTTAAAATCTTCCTTTATCGCAATTGCAAATGTTTGAATACATACCTAATAGTTCGCTAATCTGAAATGGTCATGCTTTAAGTTTTTAATTTAGCGGTTATATTTCAGGAATACCGGAAATCAAAACAATTCTCAGTGGATTCATTATAAGAGGCTACCTCGGAAAGTGGACTTTGATCATCAAGGTGGTCGGCCTAATCTTGTCCGTGTCATCGGGATTGTCCCTTGGCAAGGAAGGGCCTATGGTTCACATTGCAAGCTGTTTGGGTAAGCAAAATCATAATCACAAAAATATGTCTGTACCTATGTCTGGAACATCAATGTACTGTATGAAAACTTAAGATTACGTATGTATTCGCCCTTGTGATAATTCTACGAATATGTTATTGTAAATGGCAGTCCGATAGAAGAAGAAGAAGAGTGCGATAATAAAAGACGAATCGTTGGTTATTGAGGTGGTGAGGACATATCCTAATAGTATTTCATTTGGCTATTAAATTTCTCCCTTTGCTTGTGTTTATGTAAAATATTGGTTTCCAACAGGCAACATTCTGTCGTACCTGTTCCCGAAGTACGGTCGCAACGAGGCCAAGAAGCGTGAGATATTGTCGGCGGCCGCCGCGGCTGGAGTGTCGGTGGCGTTCGGCGCTCCCATCGGAGGGGTCCTCTTCAGTTTGGAAGAGGTTATTTCTATGCACATTCTTATGTATAACGTATAAGACATCTTTTAGTTTAGACTCTATCTAAATAATTGTAAGTCTAAGAAGCACGCGACCTCCAATTTAGAACACTAGCAGTAGCGTTAATTTGACTCGCTCCGGTTGTTACGTAAAGTGCGCATCGGGTTGTGTTTTAGTAACGAATTATCTCAAGAAGTATTTGTCATTGCGGCCCCTGAAGGCTTTCTTGAGTGGAATATCCTACTAATTTTATAAATGCGAAAGTTTGTATTGTGTGTTTGTTTGTTACTCCTTCAGGCTAAAGCTACTGAACCGATGTCCATGAAATTTTGCACACAGATAGAGGGTGACTTGGATTAACACATAGGACAGTTGTTATACCGAAAAAATGATCCTGTAGGATGCTACGGGATTAAAACCGACTTCCGCGCGGACGGAGCCGCGGGCGACCGCTAGCTATACAATATTATACATACATATACATTCTCTTGAGGGGCCGTAAACGCCTGTTGTTATCGCTGAATATTATAATGTTGCGTAATTTTCAGGTATCCTACTATTTCCCACTGAAAACCCTCTGGCGTTCGTTCTTCTGCGCGCTGATCGCGGCTTTCATACTACGCTCTATCAACCCTTTCGGCAACGAGCATTCGGTACTGTTCTACGTTGAGTATCACAAGCCTTGGATATTCTTCGAGCTCATCCCCTTCGTTGGCCTTGGAATCATTGGCGTAAGTATTTTATCAGAAGTGTTTTTATTCTGATTTTATTTTAAAGTTCTAGAGTGTATATAGGGACCGGGGGAGTCTTAAATTTAGATGGGTCTAGACAGGTCTCTTTTTACAGTTAGTTCTAATGTAATAAAAAATAATATAATTACCAGCTTTAGCAATTTGTGTTTTCTAGCTAGAGTTTTTTACCATGGCCAACATTTCCAGGGCTGCATAGCGACAATCTTCATAAAGGCGAATCTGTACTGGTGCCGGTACAGGAAGTACTCTAAGCTGGGCCAGTATCCGGTGACGGAGGTGCTGGTGGTGACCCTGGTGACCGCCATCCTCTCCTACCCCAACCCCTACACGCGCATGAACACCAGCCAACTCATCTACTTGCTGTTCAACCAGTGCGGCATTTCCAACTCAGATCCACTGTGGTAAGTTAATAAAACGAACTAATTTCTCTGGCTCAGTGATCCGAAATGGATCTTGGCCTCCGAAACGAGCTTCCTCCACTGTCCCTGTCCTGCGCCACCTCCACCCAATATTGACTTGGAGATATCCCAGGTCAGCTTCTACCGTATCATGTACATGGGCATGCATGCATGTACGCTCTTTTGACGCCCCGATCCTCACCCGTCTTTCTAAATGGCCGGGCCAGCAATTTGAGGGAGGCCCATGTCCAGCAGTGGACTGTTGTGGCTGAAAATGTAGTACAGACCCTTCATCTCACGAGTGCGCGTTAGCCATACTTGTGTGCGCTATCTCTCTCTCGTTTAAGACACCGAGTCGTCCTACGAAAAGAGAGAGAGATAACACACACAAGTATGGGTAACGCGCACTCGTAAGATAAAAAGACTGTAGTAGTAGAGCCCTCGTTCCCCACCAAGCCGTTCGGCGTAGTTTTGATGCCCCCGGGGTCAAATTCGTAGAGCCTATCACAAAAAAAGACAATGTGTAAATTTATCCCGCTCCTATATTTCGTTAATGTGTTCTGTATAACTCGACTATGATATGAAACGTATAAAAATGTGTCGATAGCGACTACCACCGCAACTTCACCGACGTGAACTCGGCGATAGAGAGCGCGGCGGCCGGCGACGGCGTGTACCGCGCCATCTGGCTGCTGCTGCTGGCGCTGGTGCTGAAGCTCGTCATGACCGTGTTCACGTTCGGCATCAAAGTGCCCTGCGGCCTGTTCATCCCCAGTCTCGCCCTCGGCGCTATCATCGGCAGGATCGTCGGCATCGGTAAGATTGATATTAGGATTGACACATACGTAATACATATACATATACATACATACATACATATAAGGCGTAAAAATATTAGCTGCAAATGTTTTAACTGAACAACTTTCCCTAAGAAACATAGGTCGAAATTTGAGATTTTTTTATTTATTTCCCATACAAATTGACTGGATCGGTCGGTAATTTTGTATGGGAGGCTTCCCCTAAGGAAAATTGTTTAGTTTCATGGGCTGTTTCACCCCTTAAAATATTTGCAGCAAATTTTTTACACCCTTTTATAATCACGGGTTTTTCCGGAGGGGTAAGCAGAGACTACATCCTTCCACTTGCTGCAATCCTGACATAGATAGCTCTTTCGCTTTCTCAACGTTCATCAGCCTTTTTATACATGCTCGTCGGTTTAGGGTATTTTTGACCTGACCTTTCTTTAGAACGTCTAGGTACGTTTGTCTAGGTCTACCCCTTCTAACGTTTTCATTCACTTTCCATCCATACTTGTTTAGTTAATCTTCTTTCATCCATCCTCTCAACGTTACCAATCCGTCTTAGCATTCCTTTTTCTATCCAGTCACGACATCTTCTTGGAATGAGAGTGTCGCGTGTTATCTCCTTGCATAGTAAAATGGTATCGACTCAATATTTTGAATTGAGATTTACTTTTCTTTACTATTGCCTGCTTTAATATTCAAGTGGTATATTCACAGGTGTGGAGCAACTGGCGTACCACTACTCGAAGACGTGGCTGTTCTCCAACGAGTGCTCGACGGGCGAGGACTGCATCACGCCCGGCTTGTACGCGATGGTGGGCGCTGCAGCTGTGCTGGGCGGGGTCACCAGGATGACCGGTCAGAATACACTTCTACGATAAACTACACCTCTCATCAGACATCATAAGATACGAAACCTATAAAAAACGAAGTATTTCGAATTTGGAATATTTTCATTATGATTTATACACTTCATTTTACACACTATCATATTATATTAAACATTCATTCCAAAACAAACACACTTCTTAAATGATGTGATTCGTATGAAGCATAAATTTACAAGGTGTCCCGGATTTTTGAAAAGAAGTATATACAAAACATTTTATGCATATAACTACACTAAGACACTCCTCTTTCACTATAGGTTCAGCTTGAACTTCAGCAACCACAACAGTTTATGTCGTATTCTGGGCAACCCTGCGTTTTCCATAATTGCGCCCCAGGCTACGCAGTGTCTGTGCTTTTGCCTCAGACACTGATTAAATCGTCTGTCACAGGCGTATGAGACCAGTGATGATCGTCAAACAACAGTGTTCCTCATCCAACTAACCTATGTATTACGTGCAGTGTCGCTGGTGGTGATAATGTTCGAGCTGACGGGAGGCGTGCGGTACATCGTGCCGCTGATGGCAGCCGCGATGGCGTCCAAGTGGGTGGGCGACGCGCTCGGCCGGCAGGGCATCTACGACGCGCACATCGCGCTCAACGGATACCCCTTCCTCGACAGCAAGGACGAGTTCCAGCACACGTCGCTAGCTGCCGACGTCATGCAACCCAAGTACGTACTCAAACATGTCTCAGAACCAAAGGTCAAAATCGTTTATTCCCATCTACCACCGTCACGCCTGTCCTGGCGGTGGTAGATGGGAATAAACGGTCAAATTAATGAAAGAATTCGGAATGATTACTATTCTTTGTAGAAATTGTCAATTTCCAAAATTCTGTTAACCCTTGGTGTTTTAATCAAACAATTACTTATTGTCAGTGGGACCATCGGTGGCGTGATTTTTCCCACTTGTGTCGTTTTTATTGACTTTGTAACAAAAAGATAATAAAAGAATTCGGCTTCTCATACCGAAAATCACTTTTCCGATCATTTTTTTCGGGATATAAATTACTTTTTTAAGCTTTAACCTATGCTTCTCGGGGATAATTGTTCAGTTTAGCGGGTAGAGCTGAACGTTTTCGGGAAAATCGGTTGTATAAAACAACTCGAATGAGAAAGAACAAGAATGGGGTGACTCTGATTGCAGACCTCTTTGGTCTCCGGGGAACGTAAAAATCGGTCGTTTGAAACCCCCCTGTGTATCTTTATCAGATCAAGCAGATTGAGTAGTTGCAATCTGAAACACTTCAGCTATTGCTAATCGCTTTTACTTACGTATGCATGTCTAGAAAAAGTAAAACACGGAGGGGTTTAAATTATTAGTCGCTTCACAAAAACATTACGTATCTACATTCGTTAGTTCTCGCCTGCGGCTCGTATAATAAACTGACACTCGCATTCTAATGCCCCCTATTATACCACAGTTGCATAAACTACTATTTTTATACATCTTATTTAACTCTAAAAACCCAGGTTGTCCTAAGGCGAAATTTGTATAAATTGACTCGAAGTATGTTTTTGTGAACCATACAACGTGCGTATACACAAATGTTGTTCATTGCTGTGCGTATGTGCTACTTACATGTATCAGATCATCTCAAGTTACTGTCCTAGCGGCTATAATTCCAGAGGACATATTTCTTGTCATGTGCGTCTTTTTTGTGTAAACTTAATGGATAAACTCTGAAGTTACCGGGTCGATTTTTTTTTTCATTATTAGTAGTCTCAACATTACTGCGTAATAATCTAATTTTCACCACGACAACAAATCTTATTTCCATATAAAAACGTATAGCAGCAGATGGAACCGCTACCGGGTGGCTGGTCTCTAGATTTGTATTATTGTAAAAGGAAAGATAGAAGTCCAAGTCTATTGAATTCCAAATTTTTGGAAAGTAACATAAGTACTTAATGGTTAGCTAAAGAAGATCTTTGATATTACTTGTATCCAAAGTTTATTGTCATTCCATTAGTTCCGCGTAGGTAATGGTACAAGCTGTGCTCCAGTTAAGCGTAATTTAATATTATGTGTCGTAACATGCTTTCTATGTGCTGTAGCGATTGTATTACCATGAACTCTTTGATATAAACTGCTGCAGTTTGTAATAGACTAGTTTTTGAAAATGGTTATTTTAA
Source organism: Keiferia lycopersicella (assembly GCA_029255805.1). Lineage (NCBI taxonomy): Eukaryota > Metazoa > Arthropoda > Insecta > Lepidoptera > Gelechiidae > Keiferia > Keiferia lycopersicella. The sequence goes on from JARACZ010000001.1 coordinate 20,334,983, forward strand.
GTACATTCGCATTTCCTGCTATGCGACATTTAGATATATCTACGTAATCAAGATCACTGGCACGGCTTCATGTGCTTAAAATAACTCTTGTTTGCTTTGCCTCGCCACGTGATCGTATTGATTTGCGTTTGCGTCCTCGTCATTTGAGTTGCGACCCAATTTTGTGATCACGTGTGATGCTGCGTGAGAATTACTTCACCCCACCTCTATTTGTAGGTGTCCTTATGTTAACGAATGTATCCGTTGCTCGTCTTTGGGCTGACTGCATAAATAACAACAAACAGTACTTATCGGTTTCGCTTGCTTGTTTATGCCAATGCGAGATTCAGTAACGTCCAAAGAACTATGCCATACTGTTACCGTCCCATATAATATTTTTCCTTTCAATTCGTAATTAACTTGTAATGTCAACGGTACTCACGACCAACCATACTGGTTTGGATAAATACATCACCCTGTTTCCTCCCGCGGATGTCGCAAAACGCGACTAGTTGACTCAAGAGTGTCATGTATTACAACTTTAGGCGACAAACATGCGGAAAATCTGTCACTACAGTGACTATACGAATTATCTGAAAACGTCCTCAATGTGAGTCAGGCGTGGCGATAGCGATCATATTTTTATGGCAGTTACGCTCTGCCTACCCCACAAGGGACAAAAGACGTAATATGTGTGTGTCTAACAGTGGACTATTAAGGCGAGCGGTGCTGCAGAACTAGTGCCACTTACGCAAAAAATCATATCACTTCATGCAAAGTATCAATCCAAGTGTGCCCTAGATTTTGGTAATAACACAACGAACCCGAACCCTATCCAACCTCACGTCATAAACGCCGTCCCACACACGTCCTTTCGGACGATGATGATACAAGCTGCCCTGCAGCCATTGCGAATAGATCAATCACCCAAGCCGCCACTGCAGCCATTGCGAGTAGATCACACTCCTCAAGCAACCGACGTCCCCACCGGCGGGGTCGCTGAAGTCTCCGATTTGCGCCTGATTTTGGAAATTACCGGCATGGATCCGGTCTTCCCAGAACAACTCCTATGCCCAGTTTCGCCCCAAGGGCGGGATTGGGCTGGTTGTTTGAACGACCATTCCCTAGCTCCCCACCAAGCCGTTCGGCGTAGATTTGATGCCTCCGGGGACAAAATCCTAAAGTCCATCGCAAAAAAAAACAACAAACCGCATGAAATATTCGCGATAATTTATGCTGGAAACTAGCATGGCAGGTGGCAGAAGAATAAGTTTGATTTGGGATCTTAGACGATCCAGCAGTTCAAAGACCAAAGTAGTCATTCATGCGCACGCATTTATTCTTCTTTGGTCCTCTTATGATATTTTATTTATTTGAATGCACTTAACTGCATGATACGAGATGCCAACGAAAAAAAGAGATTTTAATAAACAACGTACGTTTTAATCACTACATAGTATAAATCAAAGTCGCTTTTATAAGCATATATTGAAATCTACACAACGGACTTTGATGCAGTTTTTTTTAGCAGATAGAGTGATTTAAGAGAAAGGTTATATGTATAATACTTACCGGAAAAACAACTAATTAACACGGGAAAATGAGTTACAGCGGGCAGAGTGGCTGAGCGGGCTGCTAGTTTTATATAAGCGATGATGATGGATGATATGTATCTTTCACCTAAATAAGCGAATGTTTGCATTTATATTTTTTCATTTCCATTTATGTTGAAGCTTCGACCGAAAAGTGGTTGATATTTGATATTTTGAGTAAGGTGATTGATAAATTTTGATGGCAGTGTTAAAAATAAGCAAGCAGACTATTAATTTTAATAGTAGTTTATGTGACTGTCATATTGATAATAGTTTGACAACAATTATTAATTGTATACAAAATTTAATCCCTCTGAAAAAAAATAAAAACAGCTCTGTAAAATAAATTTGGTAGGTACTCTTTTCCAAACCTCCGCACCTGCGATTGCAAGGTCGATCCACTCAGTACTGCAATAAGTGAACGTAAAGACGATTGCAATAAGAGGCCTAGTTTTCAGGTTCAGTTTGAGGTTATTCAGTTAGTGGTTGCTCTGTTTTAGGTTGTTCTGCTTCAGGTTGTTCAGTTTTTAGATTGTGTTTAGAGTTGTTCAATCATGAGATTGATATGATTGGAAATTCAATACGAGAACGTAATGGCTCTGAACAAAGGCATAACGCATAATGAAAATCTATATCTTAAAGTATACCTATATCATAAAGTTGTATGAATATCCATTAAGATACAGGTCAGGTATGTAGAAGAAGCAAAAGATGTATGCTAGGTTAGTAGCAAGTGGAAGGAAATAGTTTTGTCTACCCCAACGGGAAAGACACGTGATTAATGTATTACGTATATATATGTATGTGCCTTTAATGCAGACTTTGATTTATCTTAGTTTTGTCAGCGATTTGCGCTTTATCCAGTTCCATTCGGCACCCGGCATTGGATTTTAGTTGCGCGCTGTCCCTACTTACGTATGTTTTGATCTCTGTTAGTTATTGGTGGTTTCGTTTGGTTTCAGACGCAACGAGACGCTGTCGGTGATCACGCAGGACACGATGACGGTGGACGACGTGGAGACGCTGCTCAAGGAGACGGAGCACAACGGGTACCCGGTGGTCGTGTCCAAGGAATCCCAGTACCTCGTCGGGTTCGTGCTGCGCAGGGACCTCAACCTTGCTATGGGTCAGTTTACTTCATTGCAGGGTGTAAAAATTAGCTGCAAATATTTTAATGGGTGAACCAGCCCATGAAACTGATCAACTTTCCCCATGGAAGGAACACAGGTCGACATATTAAAGTAAATTGGAACTCCCTTACAAAATTACCAACCGACCAAGCCAGTTTTTATGGGAGGTCCAAAAAAAATTCTCATATTTCGACCTATGTTTATTGGGGAAAGTTGTTCAGTTTCATAGGTGGTTGACCTCTTAAATTATTTGCAGCTGAAATTCTTACACCTTATATATCTAGATGGCGGATTCAAAAGATGGCGGAATGTTTTCGGGAACCTATGGAGTCGGGTATCAAATGAAAATACTTGGCTGGATAGTTTCAAAAAATAATCGCATGCATTTCAGCTATTTACTTATTTCTGCGCTATCAAAGAAATCTTAGCGAACTGCCGGTAAACCTATGTTTTAACATTACGTCTAATCGTACAGCGAACGCCCGGCGCACGGTCGAGGGTCTGACTGGGCAGTCTATAGTGTGGTTCGCGGGCGCGAGCAACCCGCCCGCCGGGCCGCCGCCCCCGCTTGTGCTCAACCGCATCCTCGACATGGCGCCCATCACGGTCACCGACCAGACGCCCATGGAGACCGTCGTCGACATGTTCCGCAAGCTCGGCCTAAGGCAGACGCTCGTCACTCATAACGGGTAAGCACTGATTGAAATGACTCTTGATAAAAAATACATACCATCACTAAAGCCTTAATCACACGTAGCGTATTGACAGTTAGGTGGCGTGGCACTGTGGTGAGTTTTTGTATCACGAGTAGAAGGCGAGTGCACTGACTCGACCACTCGCTATGTGTGATCAAAGCTAAGGGCATAAGGAAAACACGACATCTATTAATTTAAAGTATCATGGTCTATGTGATACAACCTGGTCATAAATAAGCAGACAGCTGAACAAACCTTTGGAACAGAAGCTTAAGAGGTTCTCAAGCTTCATTTTATCGTGTATTTGATGTTGTCATGGTATAATCGCATGTTTCATGTTTGAAGGCTGTATTGCGAATTTGTGATGTTTCCCTGCAAATGTGAGAAATAGTACATTATGGCAGTAGACCAAAATAGACCAATTTATGGTCGATTATTATTAGGCTTTCTGAAGTGAACTAGACTAGAAATGGCATTTTGGCTGAGGCTAGTATAAAAAAATTCTTCCATTTGTGAGGAAACATTACAAATCCACATTTTAATCGGGATACAGATAGTTTCTTCGTTAAAAACAAGTAAACTAGCCTGTGATGTTGTTACATGCCTGTAAACATTTTTAGTAACAGGCGTTTGGCGTTTACTACTCTTGCCTTTCCAACATCACTCGACCAATAAATCGATACCTTTCCTGCCTCTGCACTAATGTAATGTACCATTGATAACATGCTCGTGTTCTTATTTTTCAGGCGGTTGCTTGGCGTGATCACTAAAAAAGACGTCCTACGACATGTCAAACAAATGGATAATGAAGATCCTAATTCTGTTTTATTCAACTGACTTCTCAAAACAGGATATTATCTAAAATAAATGTAAAGATATAATAGTTATAGACAATTGAAAGGTAAGATTTATAAAAAGTTATTTTTATAATAATAAAAATGGTACCTGCTCTAAATTGTGTAGGCAGCTGCTCGTAATTTAATGTAACCAATTAATATCAAAATTTCCACTGAGCGGAACTAGCAATATCAACTTGCAGTCGCATAATATTTTGAAAATTCTTTAATTTATATCATCTGCAACTGTACATTTTTATAAATCATGAAAGGATCATAATTATACAAATACGATGTATTATATATTATTATATTGTTTAATTTCTTTGGATTATGTACCTAATTATTTAATGAATTTACAGTATATTTTAATGAATAATGAAGCCAGTTGGCTTGTAAGATTTATTTGTATTATTGTCTGGATATGTAAAATTATGATTAAGATAATACAGTTTATATCTCACTATTATAGATTTAAGAAATGGATTTAGCATTGTAATATACCACTATTTAAAGTGAATTTAATACGAACTCCATACCAATATTTTTTTATTTAATTAACTTTTTTAGGTAAATCTGTAATCACTTTCTGCATTGTGTGATTTTATTGCATTAAACAGCATTATATTTAAAACATTCGTCGTAACATAATAAATACGGTCTAACATAACTAATACTGAGAGAGGAGGTCTAACATTATCACCTACAGTTATAATTTCATCACCTATCGGAACAATTACTTCTCATCAGAGAAATCGGGACACTTTTGTTTTCATGATTTCATTAAATAAAACCTAATGAAAGCTATTTTAAATTTGGGACATTCTCATTAAGATTTATAAACCTAAGTTTACTCATTATTACACGATATCAGAGTTAATTATAAACTAAACACATATTTTTAAATAATGTGATTCGTACGAGACATAAACTTGCAAGGTGTCCCGGATTTTTTAATGAGAAGTATAGTTTAAAAAATCTATATTCTCTATCTGTCAGAAATAAGATCTTATTAGTTTTTGCCATAGTTTACTAATACGTATACAGGGTGTAAAAAAAATTGCTGCAGATATTTTAAGGGGTGAATCAGCCCATGAAATTGAAAAACTTTCTCCAAGGAACATAGGTCATATGAAAAATTAATTTGGATCTCCCATACAAAATGTAGCAGCTGAGCGAGTCGAAAAGTTGTTTAGTTTCATGGGCTGATTCACTCCTTAAAATATTTGCAGCTAATTATATTTTCGTTTACCTACCACGCCACGCCTGCCCCTCGGTGGCAGATATAGTAATCGGCCAAAATTTTGTACATGTATTTCAATAGTATCTAGTATGATTTTAAAATACGATAGGACCCATACATGGCTCTGCTCTTGCCGCCGACCTCTAAAGTTTTGTAAACAAAAATACCTTTCCTGTGATTAACAAATTGAAATTTTGCATATGTTAAATTAAAAAAAAAAAAAGCATACTTTTAGATAGTTCCCAGACACACTAGATACTTATTTTTCTTTAATCTTCTTATACTCGTGATGACGATGATTATTAATGTACTAGTAGAATCGGCCTCCTAAGCCGCCGGGGCGGGCGTGGCGGTGGTAGATTGTAATAAACGAATATTTTTACACCTTATATTTGTAGGGATAAAGACGTGATACGTGTATGTATATTTGTCATAAGGGGAAGCCAGTGTATCGTCCTATTCTTTTATTTAAGCGAGCTAAACACAGACCAGATATGTCATGCGCACGGCAACGCAAATGTATTTTTTTCTGGGTGGGGCTAAATAAATGCCAGATAGACATGCATCGTCAATTCACGAGTTATTAATAACTAAAAGTTAAAAAATAATAATTAATAACAAATTATTGAAGCTGGATAACAAGGGAATCTGTTATACGCTCAAGCTCATTATTGACCCTGTAGACAAAAATGTAATACTGATACAACTTAAAACTGTTCATCAACTTGTAATGTTACTCAGCGCAACGACACGACGCTGCAAAACTTAAACTAACTTATAAGTGTCTAAACACACTATGCCGAGGTTGCGCAGCTGAGGTTCGGCGGCTGATTTTGCGTTCCGACGTATTCTCCTAATATGACATACCCTTAGTGCCGAACTTGCGCGGCATAAATTCAGCTCCGCAACTTCTTGTGTAGGTATTTCGTGTAGGTATCTTCGTCGGCAATCAAACCTAACCTCACCAAACTTCGGTCGCGTATAATGTGTTGCCGTATCGCTGAATCGCCGCCGAATTTACGCCCGACTGATGTTCGTTGTACGCTGTAACGCGCCGTAATTTCGGCTTAGTATCTCATCCTTCATTCAAATAACATTGTAAGCGTAATGGCGCCGAGCTTCGGCAACGTAGGTTCGGCATGGTGTGTTTACACACTTACTATAGGTATCGTGCCGCGTCGAGCAGTTAGCGCTTAGTGAGACCATTGGTTGGTGGTACCTTAAATCTCAACAGTACTGTCAAACCCTTCATACAAAGATCTAGTCAAATATTTAGCAAAAATATTCAGATTTAAAAAATGAATATATCATCATGTTCCTCAAATTTTTTGTAAAGTTATTGTTTACAACTTTTAATTTCGGTAGCTTTTCAGTAAGGTTGAGATTGTTAACACCCTCTGAGTATAGATAGATATAGAAGTAATCAATTAATAAACAGTAAACGTTATGCTATAAGACCCATATTCTAATTAGATAAATCGCCAAAAAAGTCTTTAAACGAACAATATCTGAGCGCCGCGTTGTTTTAAATTAATTTATTCCTTTTAAAATATACAGGGTGTAAAAATATTTTGGACCTCCCATACAAATTGACTTGGTCAGTCGATAGTTTTGTATGGGAAGTCCAACAATTTCTTTCATATTTCGACCTATGTTCCTTGGGGAAAGTTGTTCAGTTTCATGGGCTGATTCACCCCTTAAAATATTTGCAGCTAATATTTTTACACCTTATGTTTTAGATTGATTTAATATTTATTCAAAGCTTCAACACCAACAACAGTACTAAGTCCATGTTGGCTGTTGCATCGGGGCATGATTGCCTCGAAGACTAATAAATAAAATAACAATCGTAGAGTTATTTGTTTGAATGTTTTATTGCTATTTAAATTATACGATTGTATTTTTATATAAAAATGACTGAGATTTAAATACTATATTTGTTAGATATTTGTAAATAACAGCTATCTTGTACAGGCAAACGAGCGGCACATTATACAGATTAGTAATGTAATGAATATTTATGTTCGCATAAATTTTTAAGCAATATTTTTATTATAGAATGTGAAGAAATAATTGTCTTTTTGACGCTCTTGTTCACTAGTTACGCGACAGTTGCACTTCTCTTTTTCCGATTAAAAGGGACTTAAAGCCGTCGTACGACTAGAAAGTAGCCTGTGCGCGCGTGGCCTTAGAAGGCGCTAGTATTGATGAGTTAGCCGGAAACTTATCGGAAGAATCTTTCACTCACGTGGGAGACATTACCATTTGTTGCTTGTGCGCTTCCTGGGTTATACTTTGTTATACAGACAAGATTATTATATGAAACTTGATTTTTGATATCCATAACACAAATACGATATTTTCACTTTGAATGTATTCGCCAATGTATCAAAAAGGGCATTCATTACATCACTAATTATCTTCCGGATTTCAGTATTGTATTATATATTATTTCAGAACGTAACTAATCTTGCAAGCAATATTAAATAACATGGCAGTTTTACTACATATTATCCACACGTTTTCTCGAGATGTATTATTAGAAATAATATTATTTAATGAGTCCGTGAGTATAATACTTTTTGTCATAACACCATTCATTTTGTTTAATTTTATTTATCAATTATCATATAAACGTGATACAATTTTGTGTAGCAATGAAATTATTATTAAAATAATAAATACTGTTAGATATACAATAAAAATGTTTTTTTAAATTTAATTTCCACATGTGTAGCTATAGAAGCATAACTTTCTAAACCTATTTATCAGAAAGTGACATACATGGTAACAGGAAATAGACTCATGTACATAAAGCTATAGTTATTCTTTGATCATACGAAATCCCCGTTGGAAACGTGTGGTTCTCCCCAGCACGGCCCATGTGGAATTCCATGACCTTGAGTTGTCGAAATTTGTCGCACAAAAACCAGAATTTGTCGGGACACCGTTTAAAAGATATAACGAAAAGAAGGTGGCGTGCTGGAGAGAGGCTCTCTGCAGCACGGCCCATCGTGAATCTCGAGAACCGCACCACTTTGCGGAGAGCTGAATATATGAAAAAAATGTCGTGAATTTGTCGACCCCACATGCAAAAAATCAGAAAGATCCGGTAAGCCGTTTAAAAGATATAACGAAAACAAAGTGGCATGCTGGAGAGAGCCTCTCTACAGCACGGCCCATCGATGGATCTCGAGAACCACGCCACGTAGCGAGGAACTGATTTCTGGAAAAAATTGTCGGGAATTTGTCGAACACGTATGCAAAAGCACAGAATTTGTCGACCTTTAGTTTAGAAGATAGGCACAAATACTTATTGTGTGACTATAGTATAGGAGCTGACCAACAATAATATCTGCTTCAAAGAGTAAAGTGATGTATAGGATAGGGGGATCTACTTATACTTATATTTTTTTTGTTTTTTTTTTGTTTTTGTTTTGTTAAATATCAAATATATTGACTTCGTGATCCCAGTTTCACTTGTAGTGATTGGCAAGGGGTAATAAATTAACTTGTGAAATGAAATCATATTTTTATATATGAGAATAATAAAGCACTGAACGTATAACAATAGAGGTAATAGTCTTATATTGGGCTCTGAACTTAACTTGATAATAATTTGTCAATTTGAAATAGCGTCACCAAGTCTGGACAAGTGTTGCTATTATTCTGAAAACAGAGCCGGATTTGACATACGTTTCTGGTATTTATTTAAGGACATTTTAAATTCAGTGCAATTGTTTCAATCTACTTGTGAAACTAAACAACCTTTACAGTACCATTTTCAAATCAAGTAACCTACTACCTATGTCAAATCGGTATCGGGATGTGTAATCGCTTGTTAAAAGTAAGGGATTCTATTGCATGCGACTAACCGAAAGTCTCATTCATATTCGGTGAAAATGGAGAGATCCATTCGAATAGGGAATATGCATAAAATTTGAAATGGCCTAAGATATTTTTTTCTCGAATACTTATTATCGTAACGTAATATTATAATGAAAAGGATTTTTTTTATTTACTTATTATTTAAACCCCTAATTCAAAAAGTGCAAAATAAGGGAGCGAAATTCAAACTTCCAAAACGCGCCGCTATTAGTCGAACGAAATGTGACGTCATCTGACACGTCATCTGACACGAAATTGTATTCAAAACCACAGTAAACACCAAGGTAAACACCCACTGGACGTGTCATGTGATGTCACGCTAAGCGCGCGCAAAATGCGACGTTTGAACTGCTTAAATATTTTTAAAGTTTTAAATTTTATTTTTAAAAATATCTAGAGTATTTTGAAGCCCATTAATATATTTTATACGTTAAAAATTGGTAAAATATTAATTTAAGCCAAAAAGAACATGAATATCCCCATTATCAAATGTGTCAAACTCACCCGTGCGCGCCATCCATTACTTTTAAGAATAATAATACTGGCAGCACTGAACCTCCTTGGAGAAGTAATTACTGGTCTAACGTAGGTACTTACTTACCTTTATAGCTTCGAACTTTATGGTGATAGTTTTTTTTTCTATATTCAGGCTAATTAAAAAAAAACTAGATTGGCGCTAAGAAAAGGTAAGAAATACCATTACATTTTTTATAATACAAATTAATTAGAACTGTCTTGAGCTGTGTGTTTTATCCTTGCAGCGTGATGTTTTTCTGTATGTGCATAGTTCACAAGTTTTGTGAACTTACGTAGTTGCAATTTCTTTTTTACTCCCTAAACTAGCGTCAAGTCTATTTTGAGGGCAAGTCCATTTTGTCGGCAAGTCTATTTTGTTAGCAACAGAATATCAAGATTGATTCTTTTCAATAAACGGTCCGTTGGTAGAACAGTTTCCAAAAGAGGTCACAAGAAATGTTGTGGCAAAATTAAATTAAAAGATTCACAACAAACCAGCATTTCAACGCTGTAAGTAGTAGGTAATATTGATAGTAAAAGCACTGATAGTGCGAAAAATACAAAATAAATGTTATAAAGTGCCTTGAAATAGGAAGAAATATTTTGGTCGTCCCATACTAAGTGTGTCGGCCGGCTGGGTCAATTTGTATGGGAGGAACAAAAATCGGAGGGAAGAAATTATTTCCCAGCATTGGATCCATACTAAAAAGTTGTTCATTTCATTGCCTGATCATGTATGTTACCTCTTACACATGGTAGATATTGCAGCAAGTTTCGAATGACAAAGCTGGCCTGATAAGTAACAACTGATTTAGAAACTAATAATATAATATTTTAATGTTTTGATTGTGTTTTATTTTGTGGCTTTGCCAACCTGTTCCTAAAAACAACTGCAATTTCACCTTGTACAAGGCGCTAAGAAAATAGCGTAATCACGTTAATAGCGTTTTCCAAGCAAGACAATTTCGTGGTAGCCCATATAGAAAAGGTATCGCCGCCAGTACTAATAGCGAAAGTTGCAGGTTCAAATCTAGCCTGTGATCTAAATCTAGTATCTAACAGAATGTCGCAGCGACATAATTTTGTAGCCATATTGAGAAGCTACGAACAATAAAAAGATTTCTTTTGTTTCATCCGTCATGAAAGACGTAATTTTCAATTGCAAATTTTTATTTTATATTCCGGGTGGTATCAAGAGGAGCCCTTCAGATCCTGTAGATGACACTATCACCCTGCAGGAGTCACCGGCCAGCGCTGGAATCTTTTCTCACTGACACTGGCAGAATTACCCTAGATAGGGTAGAAGTCCATGTAAATAATAAAAAATATATAAGCTACGAACAATAAACAGATTTATTGAAAGTAAGCTCCTGTACTATATAGGCCCTTGAAAATAAGTACATGCGATTATCTTCTAAACTAAAGGTCGACAAATTCTGTGCTTTTGCATACGTGTTCGACAAATTCCCGACAATTTTTTCCAGAAATCAGTTCCTCGCTACGTGGCGTGGTTCTCGAGATCCATCGATGGGCCGTGCTGCAGAGAGGCTCTCTCCAGCATGCCACTTTGTTTTCGTTATATCTTTTAAACGGCTTGCCGGATCTTTCTGATTTTTTGCATGTGGGGTCGACAAATTTACGATATTTTTTTCATATATTCAGCTCTCCGCAAAGTGGTGCGGTTCTCGAGATTCACGATGGGCCGTGCTGCAGAGAGCCTCTCTCCAGCACGCCACCTTCTTTTCGTTATATCTTTTAAACGGTGTCCCGACAAATTCTGGTTTTTGTGCGACAAATTTCGACAAATTATCGACAATTATTCTGCATACTCAAGGTCATGGAATTCCACATGGACCGTGCTGGGGAGAACCACACGTTGGAAACACCAACTGGAAGTAATAGGGAATTTTGTTTTTTTTTATTATTATTATTATTTTAGTTGCTGGATAGATGGCGCTATGCTTAGTGTGGGTGGAACGTAATATTTACATTTTGTTTTTTGAAACTAGGACTCTGACTCATTTGGAACGAAAGTGTCAGTGCATGACAGACTGTCAGTCAGTGTCGCAATGTTTTTTTTTAGCCTTGGAATCTACACTGGAGTCTAGTAACATAGTTAATTCAACGCCAATAGTTAAATCTATCGATTTCTTCGAATACTATTCTTTTTTTAATTCACAAAAAGAAAACCTCCTACCGTCATTTTGGCATGGCCACCTTGGAAAACCATAACTGATGGTGTGAACTAATTGACCTGTAATTGACCAACAAGTAAAAATAATTGTCATCCCGCCGTTTAAAAGATATTCCATGTTTTAGGTGGCCATGCCAAAGTGACATTTCTATAGACCTATCAAAGTTTGGTTTTCCATGGTGGCCGTGCCAAAATGACGCACACTTTTAAATAGACCATAATTGCCTGCGCAGTCATTTTATTTGTCTCAGTTGAATAGAACTCTCAAATGAAAAAACTCACCTTACCTCACAATACATCGCTCCGCGCCTATTCGCTTCTCACTCCTCATCTCACCAGCCTTAGCTCTTCTCTTCACCAGCCAATATATAAGTTTAAACAAAATCTATTCTAATATTTGTAATTTAGGACGTACGGTGCGACACAAAAGAGAACAAAGTAAAAAGTAGCAACACCGTCACATGTCATGGTCAACAAGTCGTCCTTTTCATACCAACGCGCTTTGTAAGAAACGACACGACAATGTTGCTACATGGGAAATTTAAGAGCCCATTTTCAAGTGTACATAGATGGTCCTAAGCGAAACTGAAAAATGTGAAATGTGTTTGTCTAGATTGAGTTGCAAAATAAGTAGAATGTCAAAAGTTTCCGCATAAACAACGCCGTCTAGTTTGATATCACAAAACAGTTTGAGTCAATACTAAAGTCCCCATTGCATTACATTTAAAAGTGTAAACAAGTGAATGAATGGCACTTAAAAAAAATCATAGACTAATCCGCAACAAGCATCGACAGATGAAAATCTAAAGATCCATACTCATCAGCTCCAGGCATCGCCAGATTAAATAAATTAACATCATTGACTCGACAGGACTCGACAGATTTGTTAAGCAAATGCGATGTAGCAATACCTGTGCGGTTCAAGGCTCTCATCACATCTACCTCATGGACACTTTCAAGGGTGTGAAGATAGAGCCCCCAGCATATTTTTATGATATTTTCCTTCCTTTTTTTGAGTGAAAATGTAATTAAATTCACCAACGATTATCAAACGTGTCAGCAAAACTTGATCGGTAGAAACTTTTACAGAAACGTTCATTTGGCACCGTTAGAGACGTTCCCAATGTGGTTTAATACGCTGTTAAAAATTTGCGAGATACCGATGCACACCAAAAGTTCAAATGTTCGCCATATCGACGTAACTTCCAAACAAAATTCGAAACTTTTCCGCTCAAGTTATTAGCGCGATACGAAAAGTGCGTAACGTATCTTGTACGTGTGGACGCTTGGGAAGTGGCCCAGCCATAGAAAGTTCATTTTGGCATGCCCACCTAGACTAGAACATGGAATATCTTTTAAATGGTGGAGAGACAATTATTTTTACTTATTGGTCAATTAGAGGTCAATAAGTTCACACCATCAAAGTTTAGTTTTCCATGGTGGCCATGCCAAAATGATGCACACGTACGCACGTAGGCTTCGACCAACACGGCCTAAGAATTCCTCGAAGCACGTCGGTTGCTATCAGGGAACAAAACCAATGTTATAGGCAGATAAGTTTTTTGAAACCTTCTGTAAAATACCTTATTTTTACCTATTTAGCCAATAAACAGGCGAATGCTACTATACTATATAGGGTGTAAGAGCAGCCCTGGCTTATCCACTAGGCTGAGTAGGCTTAAGCCTAGGGCGGCAGATTTTGGGGGGCGGCAAAATTCCCAAAAAAAAAAAATCATAGTTAATATAAAATATTAATAGTTAAAATTAATATTTTCCCTGATCATTGATTATTCAACACCAGATCTAGCACATGTGGATCAACTTACTCTTATCGTTAGATATGTTTTAAATACAGGCGAATCTTTCACACGATTTCTCAAATGTATGCCGTCAGTCGAGCATAAGGCTGAAGAAATGTTTTCTGCCGTTATTATGGAACGCTAGGAATAAAATATTGAAGACTTTCGTGGACAGTCCTATGATAAGGCGGCGAACATGTCTGGCGTATACAACGGCTGCTTACAGGCAAAGATTAAAAACGAAGCGCCTTTTACCGATTACGTGCCTTGTTCTGTACATTCTCTAAAGCGGCATGTGCTGCTGCTGAATCGTGTACAGAGGCTTGTTGATTTTTCATGCTACTACAGGAAATTTACGTTTTTTTTTGCAAGCTCGACACATCGCTGGCAAAAATTATCGAGTACAATCGGGAAAGGCAAAATACCCTGAAAAGAGTGGTCAGCTAGGGAGGACGCGTGCAAAAATTTGAGAGATTCTTGGCACAAAGTTCTTGAAACTTTGGAATCAATTAAGGACGATTCTACTGAAAACATGTTAACTCGAAACGAAGCGGCGGGAATACTTTCTATTTTAGAAAAACTGGAAACGGCGGTAATGGTTGTAGTATTGAATGACTTTTTGCAAAGAATAAATCAAGTAAATGTTCAAATTCAGTCTTCCACCGTGGATTTGGTAACCGTTGCAGTTTTTTGTATCCCAACGAGAAAATTTCAATATTTTGAAGATAAAGCAATAGACTTAAGCGTATGCAAATAATACGGTAAAGACATGGGAAAGAAACAGCCGAAAAGGAAGAGAAAATTTGACGAAACACCAGAAGAGCAAAATATAATGACTGCGAGGGACACATTCTGCGTAAGTACGTTTCTCGTCCTCGTAGGTAGGCTAGTAACAGAATTTAAAAAAAGACAGGAGGCGTATGCCAGTTATAATAAAAAATTTGGATTTATTACCAAAATAGACGATTTAGACATACACACCCTCACAGAAAACGCACTTTCGCTAAAACAAACATATCCTAACGACATAGAAACGGATATAGCGCAAGAAATCGACAACAGTCTGCGACATTTTTATGAATTCGAGCTTGTCGTCAAGTCATCGGTTCGACGACAATCGACGACAACCGCATACAATTGACGACATTCGACGAGAACCGACGACTGTTTCGGATGTAAGACTGTTTGCGACATAGGTGTGGGTGGGACCACCTTATACTATACCTTCAGGCCAGGTAAAAAAAACGGCTGAGATGAAGCCGTATGGGATGGGTTGAGGGGGCGGCAAAATTTGAATAGCCTACAGGCGGCAAATGTGCTAAGACGGCCCTGTGTAAGAGACGGTGTAACGAAAACTTTGCAGGCGTGATCAGACCATGGAACTGAACAACTTTTTCTATGGCGGCTATGCACCGTCCCATTACGCCCTCGATTTCACCTACATACTTTTCAAATTATCGCAAAAAATTTAACCGTAATACAGTTTATTAGACTAGCCCCGCCTAGCCCCGACTAGTTCGGATTCTGAACTACTGCTCCAAACCGTCAAGGTAGGTTTCCGTGGTTTTCTTTTCACAGACCAAAGAAGTCATTGATATCGCGCGCGCACCCCCTTTCGTTCTTCTGTAAGGTTTCCTTTTTATTCTGTCCATCGCCAGATGGCAGTATCAGCTTTATTCACTTACTAGATGGCACCTGGCTACGTTATCTCAGATAGGCCACCCGATTCGGTATGCATATGTATGCTGAATAACTAACTCAGTCTGTTGTAATGTTGCTCGAAAACATTGCAGGCATGTTCAAACCCTGAATGTGAAAAACTTTTACAATGGCGCCTCTGCTGGGAAACGTTTTCATAGAAAGTCAGTCAGCTGATAGGGAATTATGTACGGAAGGCCGAAACTTTCTTTCGATTACCAACCAACAAAGCCTCCATTTCGAAAAAGTTGTTAAGTTCAAATTCTAATCATGTCTGCGAAGTTTTTGGTACAATACACTGTCCCTTACACACAGGCCCACACACCTCCTATAACTAGAGTAGGTTAAGGCCTGAGTTCACCAACAGATGATATAGGGTAGACTTGGATGCATATGGTTGGCAAAAAAGGCTTGCATTAAAAAGCAACAATCGACTCTAGATTAATGTAGTCAGCTGGGTGTCTTCTATAACGTCTCCGACATTGAATGTTTTTATAAGGATCGTTGGACCGTCGAACCGTGCGACGGACGGTGGTGGAATAAGCGGCCAAGCCTTGGAAATCGTAGCGATGGACGCATTTCGGACAGGCTTGAACCACGACTTGTACTTGACTAGACCTGCAAGTGACGGCATGGCGAAATCAGACGATCGTACCTTACCTTGTGGAGACCTACTACTACGATGTGAATATAAAGTAAGGACTGCTACAGAAAGAAATAAATGTTAGGATTAAGTGATCTGGGACTAAGAGTAGTCTTAGTGTTAAGATGCCTATCAACTTCTTCAACCAAATCGAAAATTGTCTTTTTAGTAGGTATTATATCATAACCGTCAACCTTGGTTACTGCACTGTCACCTCTATTTATAAACCTCCTGGTATCCCCTTCCAGTTTGAGGCTCCCGGAAATTTTGACGATCATCCAGTCAAAATAGTGACCGGCGACTTCAATAATCACAGTACAAGTTGGGGATACAGCAACACGGATCCATGTGGTCAGGCTGTCGAGGCATGGGCTGAGGCCAATGAGTTAGGTCTGATTCATAATGCCAAACTACCGGCTTCTTTTAAAAGTGGCCGGTGGAGACGCGGCTATAATCCAGACCTTATCTTCGTCAGCGAAACTATCAGTCCCCAGAGCGTGAAAACCGTATGTCCTCCTATACCTCGCACCCAACATAGACCGATCATGTGCACAGTCCAACCTGTAGTCCGCCCCGTAAGTGTACCGTTGAAGCGCCGGTTCTACTATGAGAAGGCAAACTGGGAGCAGTTCTCGCAGACCATTGATCAGGCCCTGTTGAGTGTTCCGCCAGTACCCGAAAACTATGAAAAGTTTGTTGATCTAGTTGCAACAACTTCGCGTAAATTCATACCGAGGGGCTGCCGGACCTCCTACATCCCAGGGCTGTCAAAGGAGTCTGCAGAGCTGCTGAAAGAGTACGAGTCCCATTATAGCCAAGATCCTTTCTCCGAGGATACCGCATTGGCTGGCGAGGAACTGCTGTCACAGATTGGCGTAACTCGACAGGAAAGGTGGATCAGCACTGTTACCAACATAGACATGACGCATAACAGTAAAAAGGCGTGGAACACCATTCGCAAACTCACTTCTGATCCACCTCCTTCTGCAACTCCCAGTAGAGTTACAGCTAATCAGATAGCCCACCAACTCCTTTTAAATGGCAAATCAGTAGGTCGCCTTGAGAGGGTCCCTAAAACAGACAAATCTGTGAGCACGAACCATCTGATTAATCAGCCATTTAACCTACTTGACATCACTACTGCTATCAAGCATCTTAAATGCGGTAAAGCCTCTGGAGTGGACAATATTGATGTAGAGCAGCTAAAACAACTTGGCCCTGTTGCCGTGTCCTGGTTGCTGCAAATGTTTAACCACTGCCTGGAATCCGCTTCGATCCCCCGTGTCTGGAGGAAATCAAAGGTCATAGCCATTCCAAAGCCCGGAAAACCAACAGACAGTCCCAAAAACTTCAGGCCTATCTCACTCTTGTGCCACATTTATAAACTTTTTGAGAGACTGCTGTTATCCCGCTTAACAGGCTTCATTGACCCCAAATTGATTCCAGAACAAGCGGGTTTCAGACAGGCCAAGTCTTGCAGCAGTCAGACACTGAAACTCACGCAACACATCGAGGATGGTTTTGAACTGAGGAAGGTAACCGGTGCTGTATTCGTAGATCTGTCCGCAGCCTACGATACAGTAAATCTTAAGCGACTGTTGTGGAAGGTGGAGACGATGACAGGCGATCTTAAATTCGTCTCAATTCTTCGAGAACTTCTCCATAACCGCCGTTTTCAGGTGCATCTTCTTCAGGACAAAAGTCGTTGGAGGTCGCAAAAGAACGGACTGCCTCAAGGCAGCGTTCTTGCCCCGTTGCTCTTCAACATATACACTTTTAGCGGTTTGTAACTGTAGTAGTAGACAGTAAAACTGCTAATTCAGGAGCGAATATTGATGTGTGTTTTATTTACAAAAAGTGCCTAATTATATTTACAAAAGTAGGTTCTCATTTAGCTATTTACATACAGAGCTTATCAACTAATTAAATCTACAAACACATGAAATCATGCGCGCACACATACGCGAAACCGCGGGACGCGAGGGGCGGAGCGTGACGTTTCGCGGGTCGCGAAATCTGTCGATTCTATAAATAGAGCGATCGCGGCCGCGCTCTTTCTATTCGCTCGCCGCTCGCCGTGGAAGATGGACGTCTGCGCAGTTCCGTCGCGTCTCGCGTCGCACCAAGCCAGTCGAGATGAAGATGCTGTGATGATGATCTTCGTGTTGCTGCCGTGCGTTGGTGCACTAGAACAGCTCTTTTCAGAGCTAAATTCTAAGTTTCAAACAGCTCTTTTCAGGGCTCCATCTCAGCTGTTCCTCGTGGAATGGCGCGAAGTTTCAATGGTCTATCTATCGTGATGAATGCGTAGTGCTTGCTTGTAGATAGTAGCTGTAGTAATGCTTCATGATAGTGCGCAGTACTGTGTATAGGTGTAGCAGATCGATCGTCGCTTGCTTGCTCGCACGCCCAGTAGGTATACTCGCTGCTTGAATGTGACGTCACACGCGTAGGTTCTGACTTAGGTATGTGCACGGCGAAATGCTTGTAGGTAACGCTTCTATCGCCTTGCCTTTGCGCTCACGTAGTTATTCGCGCTTGCAGTCGATGTACATGTAGGTATGTATGTTGTAGCGTGACGTAGGCACCTACAGTGCACCCCCTCAAGCGAAGCGTACTGGCAGATTGATGGTGCGGCCGGAACGTGTTTTTTTCGTAGGGTCGTCGGCGCTCTGCAGTGCGGGCTTTGCAGTAGGAGGGACTGGTGAATTTGTAGGTACAGCTGGCGTAGTAGGTACTGTGGTCTGCGTAGGTACGACGGTTGTCGTCGGCGGCGTGTTGCGATCGTGATCTGCGAGTAGGTATGCAGGCTTCAGTCTGTCGATCGAGATAGTAGCTTGACGGTCTGGTAGCTGTAGTGTGAAGAACTTGTCAGTACGTTTCAGCACACGGTAGGGTCCGTCGTATGGCGGTGAGAGAGGTCTCTTCACGGCGTCGATTCTGACAAACACGTAGTTGCAGTTTTGTAGATCTCGATGGATGAAAATCGGTCGACTGTTGCTATGCGGTTCTGTAGGTACTGGCTTGAGCTTGTCTATCGCTTCTCGAAGTTGGTCGACGTAGGCGTGGTCCATGGTGACGTCATGAGGTGTTGGTATGAAAAAATCACCGGGTAGTCGGATAGTACAGCCGTAGGTAAGTTCGGCTGCACTGACACCGGTATCGCTGCGCGATGCAGTGCGAAGACCCAACATGACTGTAGGTAGCTCGGTCACCCAGTTTTCGGTAGTGAGTCGAGCTGTGAGTGCTGTCTTCATGGATCGGTGCCATCGTTCGATGATTCCGTTCGACTGCGGATGGTAGGCTGTAGTTTGGATTTTTTCAATACCCATTAGGCGAGTGAGACACGTGAATAGGGTGCTCTGGAACTGTCGTCCTTGGTCGCTAGTTAGCCTGTGTGGACATCCGAATCGTGTTATCCAACCTTCGTAGGCGATTTTTGCGACTGTCTCAGCTGTGATATCTCGTACTGGGTAAGCTTCTGGCCAACGTGTCGTTCGGTCGATCATGGTCACGACGTAGCGGTATCCGTCAGCAGTGGTAGGTAGAGGTCCGACTATGTCGATGTGTAGGTGAGTAAACCTTGGTGATGCCGGGAACGTTGATATGGCGCTTTGTGTATGCCTGTTTATCTTCGCTCGCTGACATTGTAGACACGTCTTAGTCCATTTGCTGACATCTGCGTTCATTGATGGCCAAAAGTATCGAGTTTGAAGTAGCTTGCGTGTTGTTCTCGTACCAGGATGACTGAGACCGTGAATTGCTTTGAATGCGATTTCACGATACTCAAGCGGTAGGTATGGACGAATGTTGCTCGTAGATACTTCGCAGTAGATCGGTTGACTTGTAGTAGGTAGCGTGACTTTCTTCAGTTTGATGTTGTCTTGTTGCAACAAGGTAGGTATGTTGCTGTCTCGCTCTTGCGCGCTAGCTAGTTCGGCGTAGTCGATAGGTGTCGGGCAGCTGATTTCTTCGACACGTGATAAGGCATCCGCGACGACGTTTTCTTGTCCGCTGACGTGGCGAATATCAGTGGTGAATTCGCTGATGAAAAGTAGCTGTCGCGTGCGTCTCGGTGTCTCGCTGTCTGAACCAATCTTCTTGTATGCGTAGGTAAGAGGTTTGTGATCGGTGAACACGATAACTTCTCGGCCTTCAAACATTTTACGAAAGTGTTTTATCGCCATGAAGATTGCAAGTAGCTCTCTGTCGTAGGTAGAGTACTTTTGTTGGGCTTCAGTGAATTTCTTTGAGAAATATCCGAGTGGTTGCCATCTGTTGTTTACGCGTTGCTGTAGAACAGCGCCGGCCGATGTGCTGCTCGCGTCACACATGAGTGCGAGAGGGACAGAGTGATGCGGGTGAGAGAGTAGAGCAGCTTTTTCGATGCTTTGTTTGCAGTTCGTAAAAGCTTGCGTTGCGTCATCGGTCCATTCAATCTCTGTCTTGTCGCGTTTCTTAGAATTGTGTAGGTATTTACACAGTGGCGCTTGTAGAGTGGCGGCGTTCGGGATATTTGCTCGGTAGAAGTTTAGCATGCCGAGAAATCTTCTTAGTTCTTCGACTGTCTTCGGCTTGGGGTACTCTACTATGGCGTTGACTTTCTCTTGAGGAGGTTTGATGCCTTCAGTGTTCACGGTGAATCCGAGGAATGTGACTTCGCTCTTCCCTAGTACGCATTTCGACGGGTTGATAGTGATTCCATATTCATCGAGTCGTGATAACACGGTACGTACTCGTAGGTGTTCTCGGTGCTCGGTTTCATTGTTCGACGCGATGAGTAGGTCGTCGATGAATGGAAACACGAAGTCTAAGCCTCGTAGTACTTCATGAATGAAACGTTGAAACGTTTGGCCTGCGTTTTTCAATCCGGGACACATTCGAGGAAATTCGAATAAGCCAAATGGTGTGATTATGGCTGTCTTCTCTATGTCTTGCGGTGCTACCGGTAGCTGTTGGTAGGCTCTGTTGAGATCGAGTGTAGAGAAAATCTTCTTATCGGCGAGTCGGTAGGTAAAGTCTTTGATGCGAGGTATCGGGTAGCGATCGGCTTTTGTTATAGAGTTCAGCCTTCGGTAGTCGCCACACACGCGTAGATCTCCATTTTTCTTCGGTACGACATGTAGAGGGTTAGCCCAAGGGCTTTTGCTTGGACGGCATAGGCCCTGAGCTATCATATTTTCGAACTCCTTCTTGACTTGTTCGTAGCGGTGAGGTGGGAGGGGTCTCGCTCGACAGTGTAGTGGCTGGCCGGTAGTTTCGATCACGTGCTCGACGCTGTGCTTCGGACTGAGTTTCATTGATGTTAATCTTGTAATACCGGGGAATTGAGCGAGAATATCGTGGTAGCTTTGCTGTTCATCGATGCTCATGATTCTGGGCTCGTCCGACTTGCAGATAGGTAGATTCACGGCGAGTAGGGTTCGGCCGTCAATCAGTCGGCGGTTCTTGACATCGACGAGTAGGTTATGGTGATGTAGAAAGTCAGCTCCGATTATTGGTTTATTGACTTTCGCGATGATAAACTTCCAGCGATATGGTCTTCGTAAGTTGAGATTGAGCTCCATTGTTTTCTCTCCGTAGGTAGGTATAACGGTGTTGTTTGCGGCGTACAGGTTGAAAGATAGCGGCGGTGCGTTGCATCCTTTTCTTTTTGGTATTACGGATATGTTTGCTCCCGAGTCAACCAAAAAGGTAAGTTTTGAGTTCTTGTCCGTGATAAGTAGGCGGTATTCTTTATCTTGAACGCCGGTGTCCGCCGCTGCCAGCGTTCGGTCTAGTTTTCCGGCTGCTGGTTTTCGTAGGTACTCGTCTTCTTGTAGGTACACGGTGCGTTGCAACGGCGGGCATGTTGTTTGAATTTGTAGTGATAGTAGCACACGCCATCGGTATGCGGACGGTAGTGGGTATTTCCTCTCGAGCGGGAACGGGGACGCGCGGGGTGCGGGGTGTGCGGGGACTTCTCTCGGTAGCGGTATTGTGAACGTGAATGATGTTCGCGTTTAAGTTCGGCGACTTCTAGTGATAGTTTTCTTATTTCGTCGACTAGGGCTTGCGTTTCAGACGGCTTCGCTGGACTCGATTCAGACGGGCTTGCGATTGACGAAACTTGCTGATTTTGTTGTTGTTCCATCATTTTGTCGGCGATGAGTGCGAGGTCGTCTAGTGCAGTGGATTTGCTGATGTTATCGCTTACGACGAGGACTGAGCGTACGTGGGATGGTAAGTGGTTCATCCACATCATACGTAGGGTTGCGTCCGAGATTTTCCCTCTTGCTAGACTCTTCATACGGCGAAGTAGCTGTGTAGGCTTCTGGTCACCGAGTTCCATTTCGGATAGTAGCTTCTGTAGTTGCCGTTCTTCTGACTCCTCGTAGACGGAAATGAGGCGCTCCTTAAGTTCGGTGTATGGTTTCGTATCGGATGGAGTGTAGAGAAGGTCTGCGATCTGCTCGACGTCTTGCTTTTCTAGTTGTGCGATGACCATCTGCGCGAGTTCTTTCTCTCCTCTCTTGCTGTCGGCTGTGACGGCTTCGAATGTGATGAACCAGAGCCTGACGCGGTCGCGCCAGAATTTAGGGATACGCATGGAGAGTGCGATGCCGGCGAGTTCGGTGCGAGGTTGTGGCTTCGGAGTTTCTTTTTCTCCATTGTTTCCCGCGTCGCCTTCGATTACTGGGTTTCCAGGATTTTCGTTGCTGGCCATCTTGACTGTTCAGGTTGCAGAATCTTGAGGTTGCAGGTTGCAGAATTCTTCTGAAGGGTGTCACCACTTTAGCGGTTTGTAACTGTAGTAGTAGACAGTAAAACTGCTAATTCAGGAGCGAATATTGATGTGTGTTTTATTTACAAAAAGTGCCTAATTATATTTACAAAAGTAGGTTCTCATTTAGCTATTTACATACAGAGCTTATCAACTAATTAAATCTACAAACACACATCAATATTCGCTCCTGAATTAGCAGTTTTACTGTCTACTACTACAGTCACAAACCGCTAAACACTAACGACCAACCATCCTGTCCCAACACGTGCCGCTTTCTATACGCCGACGACCTTGCACTGACTTCCCAGGCGACCAGTTTTGAGGAGGTTGAGGTGAACTTATCTAACGCTTTGAAGGACTTAAGCAAATACTATAGAGAAAATTCACTGAAACCCAACCCATCAAAAACTGAGTCCTGCGTTTTCCATCTCCGCAACAGTCAAGCAGATCGTAGGCTCAATATTGAGTGGCAAGGTGTGCCTGTAGCTCACAATAAACATCCAAGATATCTGGGCATTACTCTGGATAGGTCACTTACCTTCAGTAAGAACTGCCAAAATATAAAAATGAAGGTGTTCGCTCGGAATAACCTTTTACAGCGCCTTACTTCTACTGGATGGGGAGCAACACCTCATGTTCTGCGAACTACTGGGCTGGCGTTATCCTTTTTTGCAGGTGAGTACGCAAGCCCTGTGTGGAGTCGTTCAGCCCATGCAAAGCTAGTGGATACAGCCTTAAATGAGACTTGCCGGATCATAACTGGTTGCTTGAAACCGACCCCGGTTAGCCAGCTATACCCACTGGCAGGTATGGCGCCCCCAGCTGTTCGCAGGACTGTGGCTAGCTCCCTTGAAAGAGCAAAGATGGAGTCAGATGCACGGCACCCTTTACATGACCACATCCCAGTGCCACAACGGCTGAAAAGCCGCAATAATTTTGTAAAGTGCGTGTCTCCTCTTTGCATCGACCCCAAACAAGCGAGGTGCAAACTTTGGCAGGAAAAGGTAACCCTACCAGCTCCTTTCGTCCCTATCGCTGAAAGCTTGCCGCCTGGTCATGGATTACCTTGGCCAGTTTGGAAGTCCCTGAATAGACTTCGGACCCAAACTGGCCGGAGCAAGGAAAACATGGCCAAGTGGGGCTTCTTGGAGGGTGCCGACGTAAGCTGTTTGTGTGGTGCAGTCCAAACGATGCACCACCTAATATCGTGTCCGGCGTGCCCCAACACCTGCACAAAGGACGACCTTATGACAGCGTCTGCCAGCGCTGTTAATGTGGCCAAGTTCTGGGCTACGACGGTGTAGTGTCTGCCATCGACACGCTAAGAAGAAGAAGTAGGTATTTGAATGGTAAACACTTGTACTGTTTCACAATTTCACCGGTTTCGCTTCACAGCATCATCAGGGGTAAATTTAAAATAAGTACATAGTACTTATTTACACATTATTAAACACGTCGCAAAATTATAAAAAGTGCAATAGTATGCCGCAAAATATCAACAAACTTATTATGTCGGTAGACAAAATAAAAAATATTTGGTTTTTTGGTTAAATATACAATTGAAATACAATAACAAAGGTGATTTATTGAGTTCTAGTTGTTCGTTGAGTAGGTTATTATTATCGTTTGTAGCTTTATTTATTTCAGAGTTCTGTTTAGAACGGAGTTGAATTAGTTTCAGCTGGAGTTTTACCAACCGGCGTCAAACGATAGTATAAATTGTATAATTGCAAATTCTTTATAAGGGCATTAAACCGCCGCTTCAATAAGAAAATTTTGACAGCGGACGCCAAAACAATTAGTCCTATATCTGCCAAATCAATTATGGCTGATAATGAGCGGTAATACTGCAGGATTTGATAAATTATAGTTACATGATTTTATGCATGCAACTGTAGCAATTGACTACGACGTAGCGGAAATAGTTTTTTTGTGATATAGTTTCTTTGGTCAACAAGCGTTTACTTTAATAGGTTAAGATTTAATTAAAAGGTCAATTCACGCAAATAATGTGGCAATTTACAACAATATAGCTACGTTTAAAGATATGTTTTAGACAACATGTGATAATTTTTTCATCACAAAACTGTAGCAATTTACTACGGAAATGCTACGACTTAGTGATATGGGCAAAATGTAATCAGATTAATGATTAATGATTAACGATTACTTTTGTAATCTGGAATCCATTGCATGATTAATGATTAACAAAAGTAATTTGTTATCATGATTATAATTAAAATCCCATTACGTACGGCAGGTCGTTCGTTCATTCAACGTTCTTATATAAGGTGTAAAAATATTAGCTGCAAATATTTTAAGAGGTGAAGCAGTCCATGTCCAAGTCCTTGATGATGCGTGGCGCTTGCTAGATGATGCGTGGCGCTTGCTGGATGATGGGGGCGCTTGTTGGATGATGGGAGGCGCTACTTGGATGATGGAGGGCGCTACTTGGATGATTAGGCTACTTATTTACATTAACAGAGATTTTTTTATACCGGCATTGAAGGAGCATTAAATTATCTGCTTAACGCCATTCACTTCATTAAGCTAGCGTTCTTAGTTTCCGAGATATTTGCAATTTTTCATATGGCCCTAATTCATTGCTCTCCAGTGTATAAAAATAGAGGTAACAAAACTTTATTTCTTAGACCTACGACTTGAAAATTTAGAAACTGCGATCTTCTTAAGATTCATCTGTTTTAAATAGAAAACGATTATGATCATAGATTCTTGCCAACATTATTTAAAGTAGACCCCTGAAATATCCTGCCTGACCAAATCGTGGGTGCCATAGCCTGTTCCATTTACAAGTGAGTAGTAAGGAGGTACCTAGTAGCTATAGTTAGTACTGTTTGGTAGTACGTTGCTCTCAGGCTGTTGGGCCGTGGCCATCCCCGCAGCGTATTCCACAACTAGATCGATACCAAACAAAGTGAAAGTTGCGGCTGTTTATAATCTACCCTAACCTCAAAACTACCGGCGTCGCAACTAATTAAAAAACTGACAGAAGAATGCAAGTTTCTTTCAAAAATCTGGTCACTTATGAATTCTAAAAGTATTGCATGCATTAACGAACTTAGGAAGGGGTGTACTTCACCCTACTTTAGCGTTTGTGACGTCATTCATTGAGGGATCAACTTAAAGGGGCGAGGCAGACGCGCAACGCGCATGCGCTACAAATACGCATTGTAGGGCCGTACTCAGGAATGAAACTCTAGATTCCCGGCGCGGTTTTCTTTCTAGTTGCTTGACCAGCACAGATTGAATATGATTTCAATGTGCCTTACTAATAATGGTATTTAGAATGTATACATTTTCCAGCGGCTTTTTAATGAGTCTTCACAGTTTTAAATTTAATGCAATAGGTTATCAAAGTTTGTAAGTAAGTATAAGATATTTATTTCACAGTGTATAAGCGCGCGCGTAATGAGAAGTTGGCATTTTGAGAAGTTGGCATTATGAGAAGTTGGCGTTTTGAGAAGTTGGAATTTTGCGAGCGGTTGTCATTTTGTGAAGTTATCATTCTGAGATGAGAGGTAATTAATAAGCGTATATTACATAGGTACATGCAAGGGATAAAGGAGTGATATGTGTGTGTATGTACGTACATACAGCTTGACCAGAAAGAGTAGAATATAGATAAAAAGGAACTACAAAAATAGTATAAAAAATTGTTGCCATAGTTTTATCTGTCAGATTTGGCAGATACCGATTAGTGGCGCCTTCATTTTTATCTTGGTTAAATGCCAAATTGTCAAAATCCAATATTGACTGAGTCGCAGAATGTCAGGTACACGTGAATTAACCTTCCTTGTTTTATAGTTATAAGTGAAATATACAAGTTTTTTTTTATTATCGTGGGTTTGTAAAGGTTTGTGGAGGTTTATAAATCATGACCCAAATTCTTAATATTTTTTCTATGCTACCTTTTTTACAAAATCATTAAAACTGGCAACCATTTTCCCGTGAGAGTAACACATTTTTCCGGAACAAGCCTTTCTCTTGAACCACTCTATCTACAAAAACTGCATCAAAATCCGTTGTGTAGTTTGACAGTTCGAAGCACACATACATACATACATGCAGACATAGGGACACACGCAGGAAGATACTTGTCTCTATACTACGTATACTACATAGTGGTATCGACATATTTATTACATAAATAAGCCAGTGTCATGTTTAAAATAATGTTCATGAATGACACAATAGGCTAGTGGAATGGCAAGTCAAATGAGCTACTTTTTATTATATTATATTAATGACCAAGTCCACTAGCAAACTCCATAAATTCTTTATTTAATACGCAAGCATTATTTTTATTAGAAGTGCCTTAGTCCTTGCAGTGAGTTGCAACGACGAGTCGACTGGTGGCGTTCCCCTCCCTAGCAGATACTACTCGGTGCCTAGCGATTACGCGTCGTCAGAGCCGTCCTTAATTTTCACTTGTGACCCTATAACCAAACCAAGACTGTGCCTTAAACCAGTGATAACAATATAACATAGTGCCACGGGAATACCTTGACAATTTCACTATCGACAGGTATGTACCAACCTGATTTTCGTAATAGCAAACCTAAATCGATAACTGAAAGGTAGCAGAGGAAAGGCTGAAAAGTTGTTAAGAATTCGCCGTAAACTTTCGTAACATTTGTCGAATATAGTTCATGAATATTCTGGTACCACTACGAAATGAGTATATTATCATGACATGACTTAAGTAGGTAAGTGGTATTAATTATAAATTATTTATTAATATAGAGGTAGTAATTTTAAATATTTTGAATCTTATTGATTTCTATTGTATCTAATGAATTATTGCATTTACATATTAATAACAGATTCTATTATACATAGTTTTTGTAAGACTTATTAGTTATAGTTCAAAAAAACTTCGAATTGAGCTAGTTGGTGCTTAGTTTTTATTATTCAAATGTAACCAAAATCTTCGAACTATACAATACAATTCTGTAGACAGGATTCCCAGACGACAAATTAGTGTTAGCATGAATTGACGAATAACGACTCGCGGCTTTCTTACTAGTAAATTCAAAATGAACTCTGCCGTTCCAAGGTGCGTGTGTGATACGAGCCGATTTCGACTTTATTTGAACTAGCAGAAAGTTTATTTCCATTTTGCAATATAAAACAGCGAGGATACGTAGCTATGCAGACCTACGCATATCTAAAGACATCTTGTAATAATAAAGTTTTTAAAGATTTCCGAAATTCAGTAAAACTAACTACAGTTCTCATCAGAGAAAACAAGGCACTTTGGTTTTTATTATTTCATGTATTTCGAAGAAATAAGATTTATTAACCTCATTTTATTCACTATTATACGATATCAGACATTTATTCCAAAATAAACACACTCGTTAAATGTGATTCGTACGAAACTTGCAAGGTGTCCCTTTTTAATGAGAAGTAGGTATAATCCTGTATGTTTGGTACACAGTAACCAACCAAATATTTTAAAAAGGTCTGAGCAGGAGGTCAATTTCAAAAAAGTCGTAAGTTGATTCCGTCCAATGTATTCAGTGATTTAATTCGCAGTCGCTAAATCTGTAATAACGTAGGTAGTTATGTTGTTGTATAATTGTCTGCTTGAATCGACGTAGATTAAAATTGCGTGTACGGAATCAGTCGCTGAAATCATTTATCACAGATATTCTATAATTTACCTACTCCTGCTTTTTGGTACGTATCTAATGTTGAATAGTAGGTAACCGATGTATTACCATTTCGTTTTATGCCTTGTTTCTTATATTTTCTCTAAAAACCACCTACCAGCATTTACAGACTCAAAGACATCTTCATTTTTAAAAATTTACTCATAACTGCAATTAACTAATGTGTCGGATCACTCATTTGTCTTGTTTGTGTGACGTTTCGAGCCAATCGGTGGTTCTTCGTAGGTCGGGGAGCTTATACGTCCATGCCGCGCTTTCGACTCGCGGAAACTTGTTTGTCTTGTAAGACAAGTGAGTGAACCGTCACATCAGGTAGTTACTTTATTTAACATGGATTATAGTTTAATCTAATATAACATAATAAAATATGATTAGCTGTCGTATTTTCAATGAAAAACACTTTTGGATAAACAGATGATTTTATTAAAATTAAAAACTATCGAAATATAATTAACTAAATTACATCAAATTTAGCAAAATATGATTGGATAAGTTGGGAGAAAGGGAATATCTTTAAATAACATGTTGTCCCAATGGCATGAAATTAGAAAACAATCACCCTGTTTTTACTCATGATTGTCGTAGAAGTCGACTAAGGGTTGAATTCGGGAAACGGGCAGCAGCGCAAGATCATTTTACATTCCAAGCATGGTGATTACGGAAAATACCCACTAATAGGCCCTAGACACCTACGAGAGACCGGTACATTCATCAGTGGGTCTAGTCGCAAAATGACCTAATTCCTGAAGGCAAAACGACCTTGTCGCATAATGACCTAAATATTAAACGCATACTGCCCTAAACGCATAATGGCCTAAACGTATACTGTCCTACACGCATAATGTCTTAAACGCAACATGTCTTTAAAAAAGCTGCTAAATAAAAATCGTTTCA
This sequence comes from Keiferia lycopersicella, assembly GCA_029255805.1. Taxonomy (NCBI): domain Eukaryota; kingdom Metazoa; phylum Arthropoda; class Insecta; order Lepidoptera; family Gelechiidae; genus Keiferia; species Keiferia lycopersicella. The sequence continues at coordinate 20,364,552 of JARACZ010000001.1, forward strand.
GTTGGATGTTGATTGGATCGTAGTTGGATGATTTCGGCCATTTCGTAGTCTGCTAACTGTTTGAATTATAGAAAATCACAATGTCAATGAAATGTCAGTTGAGTTTCGATGGCGTTACAATGATAAGAAAGCAGACTTGGGGCCGTGACTTCCTACACTTTTCCAATTATCAGTCCACGTAATATGGTTCAATGTAGGTAGGTACCAGTGCGGTGCTTACCTGCTTTCTTTATGTCGACGGTTGAATAGTTTGGCCGTCTAATGGTAAGAGTCGTTTTTTCACTCATAATCAAATATACACACGGTATAAGGTACGGTGTACCGTTTGCCCAATATATTGCCCATAGATTGTTCAGTTTCAGAAGCTGAACATGCTTAAAATTCGATCGATTCGCATATACCCTAGACAATATAAACGTATAATAGTAGAAATGGACATATTTAGGTCATTACGCCTTTAGGTCATTATGCGTCTAAGTCATTATAAGTTTAGGTTATTATGCGTGTAGGTCATTCTGAGTATAGGACATTGTTAGGATTTAGGTCATTATGCGTCGGGAGGCAGCAGTGTAGGTACTGTTGCAGTTTTTAATAAAGAAAAATTTGCACTGAATACCAAGAGGGACATTAAGTCCACGAGCAACCCGATCAGCTGCCGAAAATATGCAATAAACAATCACCAAACTATGAATACCTACTTATTATGTTTAGCGATGGTGAATGCTACGAGCATGTATTTGGAGTTTTATATTAGAAACTTCGTCGATTATTGCCCGTATGTTAAATTTTGGGGTTTGTGAACATGACAATCATTAATTTTGTTTGGTGTTCTAAAATAAAAAAGATATTTAATTTACATGTGGCAATCTAGACAGGGATTTATTTTAGGAAGCTCAAATACCTGTGTTAAGTCTAAAATATTTAATACAATACACTCGATCTAATATATTTCATTCACAATCTATGAGGCGATATATTTTCTCAAAGATCATTGATAAGTATGATAACCCGAGACGTATGATCAAATATTTTGGACACTTATATTGGATCGAAGATATTTAAAAGTATTATAACACTAAATTTATAAAGCTTGCAACGTTTAATTAGAAAAATCTTAAAAATTTCACAATAGTTGAAACTGAGGAAGCACTTAGATCGAGTAAAGTTGGGTCTAAATGCAATCGCGTTGACTTCGCTCGTTTTGGCGCGTCTCTCAAATAAAGTATATCCCTTTCCCCAAGATACCTAACTTAGGATCTAAATGAATGAATAAGAGTGCCCTATAAGTCCACACGCAACAGCACTAACTATCGATAAAGCTACAGCTAATAAGGCGGTTTGCTTGGCCACTTTATAATCTAGCAACTTTCCGAGGTTAAACATTACGAACCGTATGCCAGTAAAGAAATGAAACGTAAATGCAAACGCTATAGATGTCTTCCATAATATAATGAGCCATTCTGGCAAATTTAAACATTGAATGAAATGAATCACTGGCTCGATTCCTTTATCTGACCACAATGACGAAACCGCAAATATTAGAGCCATACAAGCCAACTCGACACCTGAAAGTAAATGGTTATTTTATTTATGAATGGCCCCGATGCTGCCAGATACCTATGCGGAAAGTTGCATCGCGCGTCATCCACGTGGGCGATCTGCACGCGTTGTTCACTTTTCTTCAACCTGTTCAGTCTGGCTAACATGCGTGCCACGACATCTTTTGTCGTTTCATATGCGCACAATGTCACTGCAGAAGAATGCGTAACTTATTCGCAGTGAAGTTAGCCGCAGAAGACATAAAACGGTGACAAAATTTTATCGTGGCACGCATGTTAGCCATGCAGATGAAGTGAGTAAACCACGTGCGAATCGACTTGCAGAACTTTGCGGGTGGTTGCGCACGTGCGAACCACGCGACGCAGCATCCTCCATTAGAACCGAAAGCAAGTAGCATCAGAGAGTAGGTACTATTTGGTGAGCAGAGGGAAATATTCTAAATATTTATTTTATAAGGGTAGATTAATCCAAGGCGTACCTTCCTGAATCATAAAGATGTATATGGGCAATGGGTGTGTAGCGTAGCTAGATTTTACAATGACCAAAGAATACTAACTACTATAAATAATTAGGTATCAAGGAAATATAGTTGGACTCTTCAATTTCGGCCCCGGGCCATCAAATCTACGCCTGTGGCACACGCTCACCCGGAAATAATTGATTGGTTGTTCAAACAACCATCCCAATCACGCCCTTGGGGCGAGGCTAGCTGGTGCCCGCAACGTCGTTCGTGTCGTTTACGGATACGTCGATTTAAGGTTAGTTACATTTATAACAGTGCATCGGGTCATTGGACGACTCGGTGTCCCACACGACAAAAAGAGAATGCCTTATTTTAGGTAAATAATAGCAAAAAGCTTTAGGGAACATAATAACACTCGTGGTTGGTGGTCTTTTATGACCTACAAAGCTAGAGCAACAACGAACTACTGCTGATTTGCTATGTGAAGCGGTAACTCAACTTCATTTTGCTGTGTCGCAGTAAATAAAATATAAATAAATAAATATCTTGGACAATTCGCACAGCGCCATCTAGCCCCAAACTAAGCAAAGCTTGTACTATGGGAACTAAATAGGTGAAATTATTACTTATATACTTTTTTTTTTGTAAATGAATACATATTATACATAGAAAACACCCAGTCTCAACACAAATATTTGAAAATTTTACTTAACAAATATTTGTGTCCGGTGGGGATCGAACCCACGACCCTCGGCGTAGAAGGCAGGGGTACTATCCGCTACGCCATCGGGATAGTCAATAGTAATCACTTCAGTTGCTGTTTATAATTTTTTCTGTGATTGTTGCAACGAAGAAGTTTGCTTATTTGATGGTAAGTGCCGGGCACATTGTGAGAAGAGAATTCATGATTTAATTTCTGCCAGCCCTCCTATACCCGTGTATTGGTTGTGGCGGTTACACTGTAAAAGTGCAGCCAGAATAGTCCACTGCTGGAAATGAGCCATGGTCATTCATAGGGGCCGCCGCTGCTGCCCGTTCCCTGGTTTCCTTTCTAGTTGTCTTTTACAATACGCCAGGTAGAAATTACGTTATGCTATTTTTAGCCGACACCACACGCCAGACACATGTTGTTATTATATTTATCTCCTCAAAACAGCTCAAAACTCCTTGAGCGCTATTGATGCTGGTATTATTTCCGAAGCAGTATTATAAAAGGTAGGTGGCATGGCAATAAAATTCTATGGGTGGCATAAAAAATTCAGTGCGTACGATGAAAAGCGCGAGTCAAGATTGAAATAGCTACACATACCGCAGCTTAATTAACAGAATATTGTATCAAAATAGCAGATTTTCAAAAAACATCTTTTTCATCGAGTTTAAAATTTTAAGTATTAAAGGCAGCATATATCTACTGGGATCCCCTTAATAAAAAATGATTTCAGTTGTTCAGTTTTATGAGATGCTCGTAACCAATGACCAATAATTGTGTTTTTACTTGCAGCGACATCAATGCTAGTTATCTATTTGTGGTTCTAAGGAGACTTGCGTTGAAGCGTGATTTTTTTATATCTAAGATGTTACACCAGCCTGTAGCCAACAAAAGTCAACCCATTAAGGCTTGGTCAAAATACGCACTTTTGCTGTAGGAAAAAGCAATTTTCCCGCAAAAAAGTATCCTATATATTAAGTTGGCTTTTTGCTATACACATAAAAAGCCATCCAAATCCATCCAGTAGTTTCGGAGATTAGCGTGGAAAAAGCCATTAGGACAATAAGTTCTGGTTGTATGCCGCTGGTTTGATCGTATTTTCCCGTAAAAATAAGTGATATTCCAGGTAACCTAGATATTGAACAGGTTAGTAGCTAAACATCACAAAATGTTTCATTAAAATTTGTCGTTTAGTTTCGGAGAAAAGCGTAAAAAAAATCACATAATTTTTTTCTTATATAAAAATAGATGTCGCTGTAAGTTTTAGCTAAAACACGCTATCGGTATGTTCTTTCGAAAGCTATACATACATGGCTACTAGACACCGGCTTTCTTTACATCTTATTATATGTATAGATAAATAGATTAAAAGCAAATCGAACGCAAGTTGCTTGCGTATTTCATTTCAAAATTTATCACGATTAAAGCGTGTATTTATAATGTTGCCTCGCAAACGGAAGAAAAGCATTAAAGCATTATAGCCTCAGCCAAATAGACAAATTTATCCTCGCGGTTAATATTACTCGACAAGAAATTGGTCTCTTTTTAGCTACTGCCATAATGTACTAGCTACTCTAATGTCTTCGAACCTTGTATAAACAGAAAATGATTTTCATTTAAAAAGCACTGCAGTGCGCTCAATATTTCTAGGATCGGGCGTGTCTCATGTATATTACACGCGATAGGTTCTGGTTTTAACCTCCAACATATTTAACATCCTGTATATCTCATGACGCACGCGACGGGAGCTTAGTGACCTTTAAGTCGGTGCTTATAATATAATCAAATAAGTACATAATCAATGTACCAAATTTTAGTCGACCATGAAGGATGTTAGTTTGAGAAACCATTACGCCCTTCCACAAGAGTAAAGCACGTATTTAAGTATATCTACCTACATAAAAACTAAGCACTCAAAACAGGTGTTCTAGTTATTTATTGGTAACCTTAACAGCCACAACAGTCCACTGCTGGACATGGGCCTCCCCCATCGGGGAGTATTGCTACAGTCTACACAGGCGAATTGGCGATCGCAGTGAAAAATGTTGCTGCCCATTCCTTTGATGATTATCCCTTAGTCGGTTTTTACGACACCCAATGACCCAACACACCACACTAAGGAGGGTTCATTGGGTCGTTAAACGACTCGGTGTCCTACACAGAAAAGAAAAGAAAGAAACGACACCTAAGGGAAGAATTGGGGTGATAAAGCTCTTCTAAAGCCGGTACCACATCGCAACGTAGGTATTTTATGGCAATGCCCCGAGAAATGACCTATTTGATTTAACTGTTTTCTTGACCTATATTGCATTGACCTGCAGAAATCAAACGATTTCCCATATTATATCTAGTCTAAATCCATCAAAGTTCGTCTCAAGACCCAACGTCCCGTTGTCTAGATTTTATCCATAACATTTTAATATATCCAGTGTCACTCGTGCCGCTGAGACGAATCTAACGACACGTCACTATGTCAAAATCCATTAAGGCGTTTAGTCTAAAGCTCGGTAAATAGAATTTACCTGCCCACATAACACCCACCCACGTACAATGCTCTTAAAAACACATCTCTCCTTGTGAGGCAATGAGGTAAAAATAATTACAAATCTTCCTATTTCTCAAAATTGTAACTATATTTAATAGTGGTGTCCATCAGAATGGCGGGTGTATAATATCGAAATAACTCAATAATGAATGAGTTAAATGTACACTAAATGTACGTATTTGTACTTAAGTATTCGCGTCGTACATTCATTGGTTTCTTAGAAATATCGATTCCAAAGTGAGCAGCCATTCTGACGCCAGGATGGCGGGTGTATTTTAAACGGATGAACCAAACCTGACTATTCATGTATCAAATAAATGTACGAAAAATGTACGCATCGCCTCACATAAAAAAACGCTATTTTACTATCAAAATAAGGCCTTTAAATAGGTATCAGAAGTTAAATCAGAACTCTGATCTATAGAAATCACTCATAAATATCTCTCGTTAATTATAATAGATATAATTTGATTATCAAATTCTTTAAATGTCACAAAATTTTAAGTATTTGATTTAATTTATCATTATCACTAATAATAATAATAATATTTGAATTAATTTAATAAACCAAAGTAGGTACCATACTGTTTCTAATATCACATACTCAGTAAGTATTTAATTCAAAGATCCATAATTTTTTATTTATCAAAGTTATAATAATAATTTTAGATTATTCTGCAGCTAACTTCACTGCGAATTAGTTACGCATTCTTCCGTAGTGACATTGTGCGCATATGAAACGACAAAATATGTCGTGGCACGCATGTTAGCCATGCAGATTTAACTTTTGATACCTATTTAAGGACCTTAATTTGATAGTAAAATAGTGTTTGTTATGTGAGGCGATGCGTACATTTCTCGTACATTTATGTGATACATGAATAGTCAGGTTTGGTTCATCCGTTTAAAATACACCCGCCATCCTGGCGTCAGAATGGCTGCTCACTTTGAAATCGATATTTCTAATAAACTAATAAATGTACGACGTGGATACTTAAGTACAAATACGTACATTTAGTGTACATTTAACACATTCATTATTGATTTATTTCGATATTATACACCCGCCATCCTGATGGACACTAATAGTGGTTATCATCTCTTCGCCTACGCTTCGACAAATGTTATTTAGAAAAATTTGGTCCTTCGGTCAGACTTTTTGACTACTACGTAATAATTGTTACGTTTTACTAGTGTGAGAGTTTAAAAATTAAGAAAATCAAGTAAAGTTGGTGTTTAGCAATACTGTACATCTGCAAATAACAACTAAACAGATCTTGAACAAAGAACAAGAACATAAAACATTAAGTGCATTAAACATATTAATTTGGACCAGACAACGTTGTTGGAAGTACTACTACATTCATACAGTATTAGAAAGAAAGAAGGGATCATGACAACTTTTGTTTGGATGCTCGTCCTGTTTTTCATCAGTCTTGCGTCTTACTTGCAGGAATCGCATCAAAGCCAAAGTTATATAATAATAGAGATTAAATATTGCTTATCATTTTAGCATATGGAATTTTTATGCAACATACTAGCTCTGGAGTTATTGAGTGTCAAAGTCGGGCATCGAAAGAGACAAAAGTGCTGATGTTTGGCGCTTTTTAGTGTATTTAGTTCTAAATGCGTTATTTTCGGTAAGCAATGTAGAAAAGGTTTACGCCTCAGTTATTTTTTTTTGTTAAAATGGGTAACCGTAGATTATAAATTTTATTTTTATTAATTTTTCGGTTTTTTGTGCAACAATTAACGTTGCTATTTTTCATTGAAATTGGCGATATTATATATTGCATTCATTTGTTTTGTTACGCAAGACACATGGTTAGCCCATGTATGGGTAATTTTTATTTGCGAAGGCACTCATTGGGAAAGATCTTAAAGCAAGTACCGAAGTATATATTTTCCATTGTATTTATGAAAGGGTAAACTGCTCAACTTTAACTATGATAATATACAGCGTGTTTCGGAAGAAATGCATCAAATCGTAATGAACAATTTTCACTATGAAACCAATGCTAAAAAACGAGTTTTTTTTTCTATCTTTCGAAAAAAACTCGTTTGCTCACTAGCTGATCGTGAATTTTGTATCGGAGATCGATTTTTTTCTTTTTCCAACATAGGTGCCTTAGTGAAAATTTTTAGTACGATGCCATAAACGACATGTTCAATTTAATACATTTCCTCCAAAACACGGTGTATTTGACGTTGGACCAAGGTATCAAGTAGGTATTGATTAATCACGGGCAGCGCCAAAGGCAAAGGCTAATTAGTGTACGTACCTACAGTTTACTTGGAATGAGTGAGGATTTATTGTTTTGATGGAAGTACCTACTAATATTAGGTTTATTATAGAACTAGTTGGTGGCCGCAAACTTCGTTTCGCTGACTTGAACTATTTAGCACAAACTGCGAACTTTGGTTTGTACCAAAAACTTTATTTTCATAGATCTTGCTATACTAAGATGTGTTGTCAGCAATCTTTGTTTCGCTGACTAGGTACGGTATAGGTATACGTACGGGTACATATTAGCATCTCGATGATCAAAAGACCTTTATTTAAAATGTAGGAATGCCGTGTGATGCCGGCTTAGAATAGCATCACCCCACATCCTTCCCGCGGGTGTCGTAAGAGGCGACTACGGGACTCGAGAGTATTGGTGTATTACATTTTTTAGGCGGCAGGCCGACAACCTGTCACTATAGTGATACGCATGTTTTCTGAAACCACCTTGGGAAACAATCCTCAAAAATGTCAGATGTGGCGATAGCGACGGTATTCTTACGGCCGTAAACGCTCTGCCTACCCCGTAAGGGATAAAGGCGTGATATATGTATGTATGTATGTAGGAATTCAGAATACCCGAACTCAAAATATATTAAGATTGAAATGCCAAGTATTTAAAATACAAAATATTCTAATTAGGTACCTTACAGTTAAATAATCCAAACCGACCATATCTTATCATGCAATAACTTTATCTCAAAATACTTGAATTTAAAACAACGAACACTAATATTATTATACTTACGGTGTAAAAAATTTGTACCTAGGTAGCTGCAAATATTTTAAGGGGTAAATCAGCCTATGAAACTAAACAACTTTCCTATATCCTACAGAAACACGCGTGTGGGTACCGCATTTTGGGATAAACTAAGAAGAAGAAGATAAGTAAGATAACCTGTAATTCTCTGGAGGATGGATGTCATAGCTGCCACGGTTGGGCCCTGAATAGTTAAATGAGGTGACAAAGGTCTTCCCAGCAACATATTTTTGTGGTCGTGATCTTTGTATATCTTTTTTATACAAGGAATATATTGAACCGATACTTTTGACCCAGATGGAGATGGATCACATGGGTCACAAGTCCGATACCCAGCAACAGCTATTATCATCGGAATTTGCTTCATCTTCTCAATTATAGGGTTATGTCTGGGGAAAAAAACAGTGGTTATAAGTAAGCAGATAATTGCGTTTATTTTTATAGCAAACGAACAATAAATCAGCTTGGCAAATTAGCACATGTTGTACTAAAAAGCACAATAATTGTGGTCACAACGTTGCCAGCTTAAAAAGAAGCTTATTTTTTTGTTGGAGCCTACGATTATGGCCGAGGGCCATCAAAATCTACGCCGGTAGGCTAGGTGGGGAGCTAGGGCAGACCTGGAAATAATTGATTGGCCCTTAGGGCGAGACTGGGTTTAGGAGTAGTTCTGGGAAGAACGAATCGGACTCAATCTAACTGGTACATGCCGGTTATAGCCTAAAAAAGACAAATGAGGGACCTCCGCGACCCCGGTTGCTTGTGAAGTGTTATTCCCTCGCAAATACTGCAGCGGCGGCTTGGGTGTTTTTCTATCATCATCATCTGATAAAAGGACGTGTCTGAGACGGCTTATGACGCGAGGTTGGATAAAGGAAGTAGTTGTGTGAGGAGCGTTGTCAAAGAAGTGACGGAATGCTTGTTTCATAAAATCTTTGATGGTAGGAAGACCTAAGTGGAGGTTGGCGTTCCGCAGGTACCAGGGAACCCGGTTGCCCTGTGCATGAAATGGTTTTGGATAACCTGCAGTAAATTAGGTGTGAGCAAAATCTACGCTAGCGTAGGTCATGATAGGCCTTACGCAGGTAGTGTACCTAGATTCTCACCTTATTTCTAAGGAAGAGTCGGCTCTGTTTGAGGTTCATGGTATTCAACATCGGGTGAAAGGTGCTTTATTGGATTTACAAAGAACAAAATAGGGAGAGTTAAGTTTTACCTTTGCATTATAGAACGTAATATAGGGGAGAACTGTCGCCCAACGGTAAACAATGAACGAGAAAACATATTTACGAATTTTCGGCCTAAACTGTAATTATTATAAAATACACACTTGATTTCTTGTTTCGCTACAAATACAATGCAACACTGCAATGATCAGGTTGTGGATCAGATCAGATGATGTAAATGACGTATACGTAGCTAAATAAACAAAATAAATAAATGTCATATGTATGTCAAAAATAAAATTAGAGTAGAGTAGACAAGTATAGCATGTAGGCAGTTCTAAGTAGATTACGTTTAAAGACACGCGGTTTTAACAATATTGTTGAGCGACCGCTCTGGGAGTACATCTTATTATTATTAATAGGTACATAATTAATAGACTCAATATCACTTTCTCCGAAACGGTGATTGATTTCAAATTCCATTTACGGAAGACCGCAATGATGGTCTGTTGGTATTGTTATATAACGAATAAATCACAGAGAAAAAAAATATTTACGTCACTCCCTAGCGCGCGCATGACATCTCTGGTCTGTAGGTTGGATTCTAATCTAACCACTACCATGGACCAATCTATCCTACCTATCACACTTTCTGTAAGTACAAGCACATATTTTTAATGTAGCTACAGGTGGTTGAAAAGATTTTATGACAACTATCATCGCAGGTTAAGGGTGCATCGCACTTTTAAGGCGAAATCAGTCCGAGGAAGCCGAGCTAATGAGGGGGTGAAGCAGCGCGCGGGAGGAGCAGGCGCGGGGGTACGGGGAAATAGCAAGCGCAGCGTAGCGCAGGCTCCCGCGCACGACTCGACGGTATAGGCGAGAGGTTTAGGGTAAACGTACTAATAGTAGAACTATTTTGTATTATCGATATGTAGTAAATTTTTATGTAATATTATAAATTTTTCGTACCAGGACGTTATTTTATTTTTTAATGCAGCAAAATTTAGTTCTACATAATGATAATACCTATGTATCGACTTACTTATTGTTTTGAAACCGCGCATAGTTAGTTGGGTATAGGAAGAATAATAATGGATGGGGTGTAAGGGGGCACAAACACCAGCTCAATGCTCCAAGCCAACCTCACCTGCCCGCGGTGCATCCTGCCGAACAGCGAACGAGGCTCTGGCGACCGACAAATGGCGGTATAACCATTTCGAAATGATGGCGTAGCTAAATGCCACAGACCGGTGATGGGCAGCAGCATCACCGGTGCGAAGAGCTGCGTCCTGCGATCGCCAAGACGCACGCCTGGCGGGGCGATTATCTTTTAAAGGCAAACCCTCATGAAACAAGCCATCGGACCAAGGCCCCCAGTCCCCGGCCGCCCCGCTATTCCTGGCCAAGGCGGTGGTCATGGTAACGGCGGGTCAGGGGGTGCTAAGAATCACCGGGTCACGATCGGCCGCCAACCCAAACTGACCCTGGCTACGTTCAATGGACGCATGTTACGACTGGACGAACACCTGGCGCAATTAGAAGAGGAGCTGAAGCACATAAGGTGGCACATTCTAGGGTTATGTGAAGTCCGAAGAGTGGGGGAGGACACCATAACTCTGGGATCGGGCCATCTTCTGTATTACCGAGAAGGAGATCAACCCTCCCAAGGTGGCGTCGGATTTCTGGTTAATAAGGTTCTCTGTGCCAACGTTGTAGAGATATCAAGTGTGTCGAACAGGGTTGCGTACCTCATAATTAAGCTAACCGAGAGGTACAGCCTCAAGGTTATCCAGGTTTACGCACCGACCTCGACACACTTGGACGAGGAGGTGGAAAGCATGTATGAAGATATTTCCAGAGCCTTACATATCACCTCCAAAGCTCACTACAACGTTGTTATGGGGGACTTTAACGCTAAAGTGGGAGTACAGACTTGCGGCGAATCGAGTATGGGCAACTACGGTTTTGGAAGTAGAAATCACAGGGGGCAAATGCTCGTCAACTTCCTCGAAAAAGAGGGCCTCTTTTTGATGAATTCATTCTACAAAAAGAAGCCCAAAAGGAAGTGGACGTGGCAAAGCCCCGATACTGTGACGAAAAATGAGATAGACTTCATCATCGCGGACAAACGGCGCATATTCAGGGATGTCACAGTGGTCACCAGGTTTAATACCGGAAGCGACCACCGACTTGTTCAGGGCACTCTGGATATTAACTACAAAGCTGAAAGAGCCCGCCTGGTGAAGTCCACGCTCCGACCGAATCTACTCCAAACCGTGGTAGGGTCCGAAACTTTCCAATTAAAATTGGAAAATCGATTCGCTGCCTTGGAAACCACAGATGACGTTGACCAGAAACTCGAAGAAGTGGTGGAAATTCTCAGGGATGAAGGGACGAAGTTCTGCGAGATTAGACGTACGAGTAAGAGCAAAAAGTCCAAACTTTCGACGGAAACTCTCAGCTTAATGGAAGAGAGACGTACAGACCCATTGTCAGCTTTGACGAAAAGTCAAGAGCGCAACAAAACCATCCAGAGGCTCGTGCGACGTGATCTCCGATCCGCAAACACGCTCTTGATTGAAAAATCAATTGAGCAGAATCGGGGACCAAAGGTGTTCGCACGGCCTTTGGGTAGGAGCCACCTGACGAAGCTGACAACTGAATCTGGGGAAGTCGTCGCATCCAAGCCGGAGGTTCTGTCGGAAGTGGAAGACTTCTATGGCAAGCTCTACGCCTCGCAAGCTTCAAAGCCCGTACCCGATACTGAGGATTGCAGAGCCACCCTCACACGCCACTTCACCGAGGACCTGCCCGAGATCAGCCGAGACGAGATCGAAATGGCCCTGAAACAGTTAAAAAATGGAAAAGCCCCAGGGGAGGACGGGATCACGACAGAGCTCCTAAAAGCTGGAGGAACTCCCTTATTGGAACAGCTCCAACAGCTCTTTAACTCCGTTCTCTTCCATGGGAGAACTCCGCAGGCATGGCACAGAAGCATGGTGGTACTGTTCTTCAAAAAAGGAGACAAAACCCTATTGAAGAACTACCGCCCCATTTCGCTTTTGAGCCATGTTTACAAACTGTTCTCCAGGGTCATCACGAACCGTCTTGCGCGAAGACTCGATGAGTTTCAGCCTCCCGAGCAGGCCGGGTTTCGAAGGGGTTATAGCACCATAGACCACATTCGCACGGTACGACAGATTGTACAGAAGTCTCAAGAGTACAATCGGCCCCTGTGCTTAGCGTTTGTGGACTATGAGAAAGCTTTCGACTCCATCGAAACCTGGTCTGTTCTGGAGTCTTTGCAGCGTTGCCAAGTCGACTGGCGATACATCGAAGTGATGAGATGTCTGTATGAAGCCGCCACAATGACCGTACAAGTACAGGACCAGCGGACTAAACCTATCCATCTCAATCGAGGAGTGAGACAGGGGGACGTCATATCCCCGAAACTGTTCACTAACGCTCTGGAGGATATGTTTAAGACGCTGGACTGGAAAGGTCGTGGTATTAATATAAACGGCAAGTACATCTCTCACTTACGATTTGCAGACGACATCGTCATTATGGCAGAAACGCTGCAAGACCTACAACGAATGGTGGATGACCTAGCTGATTCTTCTCGCCGCATCGGTCTCCGGATGAATTTGGATAAAACCAAAGTCATGTTCAACGAACACGTTGATCCGGAACCGATTGCCGTAAATGGAATCCAACTCGAAGTTGTTCAACAGTATGTCTACCTAGGGCAAACGCTCCAACTAGGTAGAAACAACCTTGAGAAGGAAGTCCAGAGAAGAATACAGCTGGGTTGGGCAGCATTCGGAAAACTCCGTCGAGTCTTTTCGTCGCCAATACCGCAATGCCTTAAGACGAAAGTCTTCAACCAGTGCGTCCTACCTGTCATGACATACGGAGCCGAAACGTGGACACTCACGGTACGACTGGTCCATCAACTGAAAGTCGCTCAGCGAGCTATGGAGAGAGCTATGCTCGGGGTTTCTCTAAGGGATCGTATCCGAAACGAAGTAATTCGACAGAGAACTAGAGTGACCGACATAGCTCAACGTATTAGCAAGCTGAAGTGGCAGTGGGCTGGTCATATCTGCCGAAGGACCGATAACCGCTGGGGTAAGCTGATCCTTGAGTGGAGACCGCGTATCGGCAAACGTAGCGTAGGACGCCCTGTGGCAAGGTGGAGCGACGACATACGCAAAGCTGCGGGCAGTGACTGGAGAAGTAAAGCCGAAGACCGGGTTCAGTGGCGTGCTTTAGGAGAGGCCTATGTCCAGCAGTGGACTACAATAGGCTGTTAATGATGATGATGATGAATCATGGATAATGTCTAGTAATCCGACGAGTAGGTATGATCCCGATCCCAAAGCCAAGCTAAAATGCGTTTATCCATGCAAAGCATTCTTACCCTTATTTTTCTTACCACATTTACGAAAACTATAAAGGATGCTATCAAACCCCACGATTATCCATGGTCACCTGCTGATAATAATTTGTTATGATTAAAAATATACATTTGCTTTTTCGGAACTCGCCAGTGACGTATTGATTTATGTGAAATTATTTTTTGAAGTACAAAACAAGGTTGTACGGAACCCTCCTCGCACGAATCTAATTCGCGCTAAACCGGTATTTATCCATCCACACTAATTTTGTAAATAAGATAGATAGCGTTGCCCCGTAAGTATAACCGCGAGGCACAGGAAGGCAAAATACCATACCATACCATAACAGCCACAACAATCTACTGCTGGTAATGGGCCGCCCCCTATTGGGGGAAACGTTTTTCATTTTCATGGATGCCTTAGAATATTTGCAGCAAATTTATATGGATATAATTGTATTTTTACCATAAAAAAAATCTAGTCCTTGCAATGTACTTCTACCCTACTTTCAAAAAAATACATCGCTAGAATACGTAAACATTAGTGAGAACTAGTTTACGCAAGCAATGTTTTTTATAGGTACTTACCCTTTCAAGTTACTAATCCTTTGTTTTTTATAGGCACGCTTGGAAAGCGTCGTCTTTTTTTCTTTTATTAGGCATTATTCTTCCCCGCTAACTAAGTTTCGTAAACACGACGCTGCTAGAAAAAAGTTGTGCGTGTCTGCTTCCGACGAGGCTCGGCGGCCGACTGAGGGGACGCGGGCGCGGTGGAAGTGGGCATGCTCTTGCGCAAACCCAACACACTATTGCGTTTGTGTTATTTTTTGATTAATTTTAACGAAAAAATCAGAAAACTGACGCCATACGTTGATAACACATATAATAAGGAAAAAGAAGACACAAAATAAATTATGAAATATTGGATAACAATCAAATCGTTCAGCTTTTTAGTGTAAAAAGTGGCCGGAAAACGCAAAATCAGAGCCTGCTTTGCGATTTTTTTCTATCGAGGCAATTTTATTAGATCGTGTTTCGGGCCCCATAGTTTTGTAGCAAATATCTTAAAGTACTACTAAAATTAATATCATTTCATTTTATTGAGATTTCAAGAAATGGTTTAGCAAATTCCGAACACTATTTTACCTTCTCGCGGCGGTTTCTGAGCCGATTTCGCCTTAATGTTAATCCTTTTATCTATCAGTGTATCTAACATTTTCTCAGAAATGAAGTTTCTCGATCAGAAACAAACAAAACATCCAGATGTAATCTGACACCGCTATTGTGTGTGCACTGGAGTGAGTGACGCAGTTGCTGATGAAAGACGTACACTCTAACGATTCTACGAAATATTTAACACTTGAGCTTATACATTACAATACAAAGTAACTTTCAATATAAGGCGAGGTGACGAAGGGTCGATCGCACAAAATAAAGACTATGTCTGCCAGAGAAGATGTATACATGATCAAAGCTTAAAAGTAATGTCCATACAGGGTGACTTATGAAGTGAAAGAAGGGTAAAAAGACAAGATACGAATGGCTTGAAGTGAGGAGCATCCGAATCAAGCCCATGTATTTTATGCATTTTTTTAAAATTTCCGTGTTAGGTTAGGTTACCTATTCAAGTTTTTGAGATGTTTTTATAATCAAATACAAAGTACCTACACATCATGAGAAAATTTTCTATAAAAATAATCACTTGAAAAACCTTATTACAGAAGCAAAAAAATAATTAAAAATGCCCGCTAAGCGATTTTTGTCAGAACAAATTTGGAAGTTGAAAACCATCTTTCTTACGGACTATCAGGCGGCTTAGCCTGCAATGTCCTAACCAGAATAGAAACAAATTCACAAAGCGCCAAGTGATAAATATCAACTTTTGTGAGTGTCCCACTGGGAATCGAACCCAGAACCTTTGCATCGCAAGCAGTTGCACTACCACTGCACCACATCGGCCGCCGTCGTACGTTACGTACTAAATTACGAAGAGTTAGTTACCTATATTTTGTTTTTAACGCTGTCTCGAAATTCGATAACGGGAAATTAGAAAATTTATTTGCAGGAATACAGTTGGTATGGTTCTTAATTTATAAAAGTATGTATTCGCATTTCGCTTGCAAACAAGCATCAGAAATGAGATTTCTCCACCAAATATTAAAAGAATTATAAGTAAAACAATAACAAGAATACAATTAGGTAAATAAAAGCAATGCTGAAGTAACTACATATTTGGCCAGTTGTTTTAAATTCATTACCATTAAATAATTTCATATTATGTTCTGGGAGCTTATAATACTATACTAAATAGTAAAATACCCTTCCGGCATGCAGGTTTATACAGTTTATCCATATATCTTTGCCTTGTTTGTCGCTGAATAACCTCACCGCGCTATAGATAAGTATCTTTTGGCTAGGGTAATCCATAGACCACATTTTTTTTATCATACCCACTTAGCCGGCTAGTTACGAATAATATAATAAGTACCTTAAATACACTTCTCATCAAAAATCCGAGACAATTAAGTTTTCCTTGTTTCTGGTATTAACCCGAAACCTTGAAAATTGAATTTACATTTAGAACACTTTCATTCGCATTTGAAGCCCTCATATAACTAGTATCATTTACTATTTATTTCTATAGAGCATATACTTATTCTTCTGATTATAGGTACTAACGAAAGAAAAATTTGGACACGTTGTCCCAGATTTTTTGACGAGAAGTGTAGATAGCAAATAATTAAATGAGGCAAGTAAGTACCTATTGCGTTGTTGTCTTCCTAACGACTCCTTGGAATCGAATTCTTTTTCTTACTTAATTATCCTTAAAAAGAACAAGGTCGAGATCCTGTAAACAAAACAATCAGTGGAAAAAGCATCACGGTCGTAAATAATAAGACGAATGCATACCCCTCCAAGATACTACTTCGCGGTGTAGCCAAAGCATTTTGATTATTTTTTTAAACTATCCGTGGCCCATTTTGAAAGCTGTCCTTACGAAAGGGATAAACGTTGTAAGGCGTAGTACTTATTAAGAAAAACAAACAATTTTCAGGGCCATCTGTCTGACCTTGAGATTTAAGTGGTATTTTATTGAAAGTTTTGGGTCAGCCGCTGCAAACACAATCAGATTCGGTAGGGCCTGTTGTGCCCGCGTGCCCTAGCCCTAACAGGCTAACACGTTTGACAACGACCTTATGAAAGCCATATAAAACGCAGTTGGGGTGGTTGAACTTTGCCATTAACTTTTCCGAATTTGCCGAATTAAGTACCTATCTAATCCCATAAAATGATTTAACAGTAATTATTCTTATCCCAATACTAAGAAAAGAAAACTCTAAAAAACATTTTTCGGCGTCGCGTCCCCCGCATCCGCCTTCGAACGCTCGCGGCTGTGTAGAGATGGAGACTGGAAGGTACATTTATGTACCGCACCTGCTGGAATTTCCAAAAGGCTTAGTACAGTGACATTCTCAAAGTAACAGCAAAATTCTGTGAAATCATTCTTGTGTCGTATCAGAAGGTCGAATCATTAGTAGGAAAAAAAGGGAAGTACAGAAACAGCTCTGGCGACAAGAGCTTAACTAATAAGTATGAAGAAATCTTATCTATGATATTACCTACGAATGTTAACAGCGAATCATTTGTTTCTCTAGTTATTTTTGTACAGAAATAAAAATGGATCAGTGTGTGGTAGTTCAAGACGTTTTACTTAATTTGGAGTGATACCTCAGTCACCCTCAGGGCTCCATCCTTAAAGTCCTCCCTGAAAATGTCAGCCATCTAAACAGCCAGCTGCGCTAAATATTTGTAAAAGATAATGTAGATGCCACCTTCACCATCCTTCCACAAGACAAAGTTACCGAAAATCGTAGGAAAACTTTTTGGTCCGAACTTCTAGTGTCTCTTTTAGGTATATATGTTACAGTCAATACTCATAACCAGTCAAAACCTATACCATACCCCGCGGCTGTTACAACATACCCCGCAGCTGTTACAACATACCACGCGGAGAAACTACAGCCACGGGGTGAGTTGAACCAGCCGCAGGGTATGTTGTTACAGCCGCAGGGTAAGTTGTCATAGCAGCGGGGTAAGTCGTAACCGACAGTAGCTGCTTGGAGAATTGGCGCTACCAGGTGGCACTGGAAGAAGCCGTCTTCCAAGACCGAAGGATCGCTGCTAAAGTCCCCTGCGGTAGCTGTCTCCGGTTTGTGTCTGTCTGAATCCATCCCGCGCAAGCAGCCAGCTCCACCCGTGACCAAGAAGGAACGGTATCCCTTGCAGCAGTGGAGAAACTCCCACAATAGGCCTGACACTATTGTGCCCTCAGGGAGACGTTCGGAAATCCCTTCTGGCGGCGGGAAGCAGTACAGGGCAATTCAATTCTGTTGGTGGCTCTAGAGAAAGAGCTCCCTTCCAGCGGAGCGTAATGAGTTTTGACTGGTCACGTCGGTCAACTCGCCGGCTGTCTTACGGTTCGGACGTGTAGTGTGCGCGCTCAGTGAATTAATTTCGTTTTAATTCATTTTCGGGGATTTCAGTGAGTTTTCAGCTTGTTCGTGCTTGGTTTCTTGTGGATCTTGGTGTCGTCGAGCGTCCCGAGTCGGTCATCCTGTGGATTACTGCCCGGGTCTCCCGCGGGATCGATTTTCACCTGATCTCGAGCACGTGCTCGCCACGTGGTGCTGAAATTCCTAGTTAGTGGTAGTGCATGTGCCCAAGGAAGGACGGGAACGCCTCAGACCGCTGATAAGGATCGGTGGGAGGCGTGTCCAGACGCTGTGGTGGTGTTTTCCTGCAGGAAAACGCGGGTTTGTCGGGACCACGTGTCCCGATTTGGAGGTTAGTTTTGTTTTGCTCTTTGGCGTAATTTCGTAGTTTTTAAGTAAGTGTTGCTTTTGGCGTAATATTAGTATAAATAACTATAATATATAGTTATTTAGTGCTTAGGTTTTAGTTTTACGACCTAACCTAGAAATAGCCTTTATAGGTTATCTTTTAGGTTAGGTTGTGGTCGCCACGCGGTGGTGCGCTTTGTTGCTCCCGCTTGGAGCGCTAAGCGACTTGCTAGAGCGTTTTAGTTATAGTGCAAGTGCGATTATTTGTTCAGTGTTTTAGCTAAGGTTAAGGGGCAAGAGTATAGGGGTCTCGTGGTTCGGTCGTGGGATTGGCTGATTACCGACGCTGGTACGCTCCGCGAGGCTGTCGGTCAAGGCCTCTCCTTCTACCCTTATCTAGGGCTCCTTGCTACTTGCTGCCGCAAAAGATTGTGTTTGTTCATAGTTGATAAGTGTGAGTGTTGTCCCTTTCTGTCGTGTGTGTTTCAATTGTCTGTGCCTAGGCGCGTTTTACTGTTGTCCCCTTTTCTTGTCCGTGCGAGCGGGCAGGATTAACTGTGTCGTTCTCTTTCGCGCATAGTTGTTCGCTGCCTTAGTTGTCCCCCCCGTCTAGCCGGTATGGCGGATCCCCCCGATCCCCCGCCGCCCCCCGGGCGTTCATCTGCCCCGCATGTCGGCGCCAGAGTCCAGGCACCGCCCCCCCCGGTCCCCCAGTCCCCGCACATTGTCCGCCAAATCTCCTTGGAGGACGACGGCACGCCGCGTGAATTTCACACGCCCACCCACGGTGGGTCGCCCACCACTCCCGCCGCCCCCATTGCCCCCCCCGTCTACGGCGCTAAGCGCCCATTGGCAAGTCCCGTGGAGTCGGAAGCGCTACGACGGCGCTTAGACGACCTCCATGACGCCTCGGTCGCTTCCGACCGATCCGCGTCCGGAGTCGCTGGCGTCGAGCTTCCGTTCTTCACGGAAGGCGTTTTGCAGATGGCACATGCGGCGCTCTCAGGCATTCAGCGGATTAGCCAGTCGTATGACAAAAGCTTCCGCAAGAGCGACGCACAGGCCATGGCCAGTCATGCCAACGACCTCTTGGGGTGCATCGGCTTACTATCACTGCGGTGTGCCACTCTGGAGAGAGAGGTCAGTCAGGAGAAGGTGCGCACTAAAGACGCGGAGATTAAACTCCTAAGCTATATGGCAGCGGACATGCGCTCCCCCGACCCCACCCCGGCCCCAGCTTCACAGCCCTGCGGCCCTTCGTACAGCTCGGCGCTGAAAACGCCAAAGGGTCAGCCACCCATACCGGTTCCGCAGCGAGGCCCCGCGGTATTAATCTACCCGGCAACGGACAGCGCCCTAAAGTCCAGCGACGAAACGAAGAAGGCGCTACAGGAGGCCGTCGACCCTGGTAAACAGGGTATCAGAATCCAAAGCCTTCGTCGCGTGGGCAACTCTGGCGTGGTGGTGCGAACCACCACAAAGGAGGCGGCCACGCGGCTGAAGGAGGCCGTTCCGCCTACCCTTCGTGTCGCGGAGCCTCACTCGCGCTTACCGCGGGTCGCGCTGCGGTACCTTCGGGCCGATTTATCTGGGGACCAGATTGTAGAGGAGCTGCACCGGGTCAACTTCCTTGGTGAGGCCAGGAACAAGTGGACCCTGGCGGAGTTCAAGCAGGAATGCAAGTTCGCCGTCAAGAAGTCTGTTGGTCCCAAATTCTTGGTCGTGTTAGAGGTGACTGCCCCCGTCAGGGACGCTCTCATCAACATGGGCCGTGTATACATTGGTTGGGACGAGGCTGAGGTGTGTGACCACGTGCGGGCAACTTGTTGCAACAAGTGTCAGCAATATGGTCACCCCGAGAAGTATTGCCGGTCCAAGGTAACCGTGTGCGGCAAGTGTGGTGATGAGGGTCACAAGACGACGGAGTGTCAGTCGGAGACCCGTTGTTGCGCCACCTGCAAGCGTTTTAAGCGTAAGGACGCTCACACGCACCCCACCGCGGCACAGTTTTGCCCTGCCCGCTTGCACGCTGAGCAAGAAGCCGCTAATAGAACCCAATATGGATAGACGCCCCACAACAACATTGCGCATCGGTCAGCTCAATCTGATGGGATCCGAGGCAGCTACAGCGGAACTACCGGTGGTAGCGCACTCTCTTGGACTCGACCTCATTTTAGTCCAGGAGCAGTATGCAGGTCGCCCCGGTATTCTGCAGGTCAGCAACCACTCGAAGGCAGGAGTGGTCTTACTGAACCGCATGGTCGCAGTCACAGTACTGCACAGTTACAGTAATGACCACTGCCTTGTGTGCCATATTGCTTATGGTAGTACCGATTTGTTTGTGGTCTCGGCTTACTTTCAGTACAGCGACGACATAGCAGTCCACATAGAGCACTTAGATAGAGTTTTACCGCAACTCGCTGGTAAACCGATCATTATCGGGGTGGACAGCAATGCCCACTCACCTATGTGGCACTGTGAACGTCGTCAGTACGTGGGACGAGGTCCTGACACGGAGTACAGAAGGTCTCAAATGGAGGGTTTTATCCTCGGTCGAGACCTTCTCTTACATAACGCTCCTGGTCAGCCTCCGACTTTCTCAAGTCCCAACGGTGAGTCGAACATAGACTTGACCCTTACAACACGTGGTGTAAGCATAAGCAATTGGACCGTTCACGAGGGGGCCAGTATCGGAGACCATCAGATGATCACGTTCGAGTTGACCAAGGGTCCTGCACCGGATCACTGGTGCGAGCCGGAGACTCTTCCCCCGCCTTTTCGCGTTCGGAATGTGAATTGGAAGGTTTTCTGTTCGGTGCTGCATGCACGTATGGACAAGATCCATCCCGGTCTTTCTGCCTCTGAATACAGCGTTCAGTACACGGAGATCCTACTGCGCACCGCGCGCGAATGTTTAGGATTGTGTGCTCGTAAGGCTGACGGCAAATACGAATGGTGGACCCCGGAGCTTGACGAGATGCGTCATAAACTCTACAGGGCGCGTCGCGATTGGCAGAGCTCTCGACGCTTGGGAGGAAGCTCGGAGGAAGTGTTGCATGATGCAATGCGTACTCTGCGCAACCGCTACAAGTACGTCATGAGAGGAGCCGAGATCCAATTTTATCGCGACATAGCCGATTCAGGGAATGACGATCCGTGGGGACTTGCCTACCGTGAGGCGAGTGGTCGCTTGCGGCCACCGCCGAACGTACTTAGCGGCATAAGGCTCCTTGAGGGCGATACCCAGGACACTGGGGCCACCATGAAGGGTTTGCTTCAGTCGCTGTATCCGGACGATGACCCTGGCATTGATACCGCCTACCACCGTGAGGTTCGTGTTGCAGCCGCCTTCTCACCCCAGAGCTCGGGTGAGAACACTCAGGCTCCGACCAAACGGTCGGTGGACTTAATTGTCCGCGCACTACCCAACACAGCCCCGGGTGTGGACGGTGTCACGGCCAGGATCGTCAAATGGGCATGGAAGGCCACGTCCGACGAGCTGTGGCTCATGTATGCGAAATGCATCGAGGAGGGAGTATTCCCGGACCTGTGGAAGTCTGGCAGACTCGTCGTCTTGCCAAAGAATAACGACAGGCCACCGAATGACCCTAAGGCCTACCGGCCTATCACGCTTTTGCCGATTTTGGGGAAAATTCTGGAACGGGTGATCATTGCTTGCGCTCCCTGTTTGTACCGGAATATTGCTGACGGTCAGCACGGTTTCACCCGTGGTCGTTCAACGGTGAGCGCTTTGCAAACCGTTAATTCGATCACGGACGGTAGCACATCGGCATATGTACAACTGATCCTTCTGGACATCTCTGGAGCTTTCGATAACGCGTGGTGGCCCATGATCCTGCTTAAGGTTAAGCAGTGTGGCGCTGCACCTAATATTTATAATATTATGGTCAGTTACTTCACCAACCGACGCGTTGGCTTCTATGTCGGCAACCACACCGAATGGAAGCGAAGCACCATGGGATGCCCTCAAGGATCGGTTCTGGGTCCGACACTTTGGAACCTCCTCCTCAACGACGTCCTGCTCCTACCCAAACCCGAAGGCGTGCATCTGGTTGCCTACGCTGACGACGTGACGGTTTTGATCGAGGCATCATCGCGTGCAGAGATAGAGCGTAAGGCTAGTTCCGTTTTGGCGGCTATTTCCGACTGGGGTACGCGTAATAGACTCGGGTTCTCCGCGGGAAAATCCTTGACTATGACCTACAAGGGTAGGTTTAAACGGCCCCCTACTATTCGTATGAACGGTGTCTCGATTAAAAGCGTCACGCAGGCAAGGGTACTCGGTGTCATGCTGGACGAGACTAGGTCCTACGGTCCGCATGCGAGTTTGATCGGTGAGAAGGCCTCCAATTGCTTCGGCAAGATGTCGCGGGTTTCCGCGACCAGATGGGGCATTCGGTACCCAGCACTTAGGTTGCTCTACGCAGGAACCTACGTTGCTGTTCTTTGTTACGCCGCGGCTGTATGGTACCGACGTTCGTCCAACTTCGTGGTCCGTCGAACGCTGCTTAGGTCGCAGAGACCGGCGCTGATACTGCTGACGAAGGCCTACAGGTCGTGCAGCACCGCAGCGTTGCCTGTGCTAGCGGGGGTTCTGCCGGCCGACCTGGAGGTTCTTCGTGCGGGACGCGTTGCGGACGAGGGAGTCCAACTGGCCCACAGGGAGCGTAAGCAGTTGAAGAACTCTGTTCGGGCAGATGTCGTGACGATTTGGCAAGATAGATGGGAGTCCAGCGAGGACGGTCGCGACCTTTTCCGCTTCTTCCCCACGGTTGCTGTGAGGCTGAGTTCGACCTGGGTCGAACCCGACTACGTGGTTTCCCAACTTCTCACCGGGCATGGGTGTTTCAGGCAGCGTCTGCATTCGATGCGGCTGAATGAGACACCTGTTTGCCCGTGCGGTGAGGCGAACGAGAGCCGGGATCACGCACTGTGGGAATGTAGCCTGTACGCTGACCTACGCACAGAGATGCTTGACTCGCTCATGAGAGCAGAAATCGGTCCAATTTACTTTTCGGACCTTATCTCGTGCCGACAGAACTTCGTGTCCTTCAGGAAGTTCGCACACGCATGGCACACGATTAGGCGGAGTTTTGAATGAGTGACGCTCGTATATGGGCCGCGCGGTGAGTAGATCACGTTGTGTGACGTTTAGACCCATTTGGGTGTGGGCGCTAGAGGGTTAGCCGCCCCGACTTGCAAGTGTCGGGGAGAGGGCCGGGACCATGAGAATTTGTAGGGAGCCTGCAAACGGCGCTTAGTGGGAAAGAGCCCCCGGCAAGTACCACTTTGCGCTCTCCCGAGATTCGGTTCGTATACCATTTTTGGTAGGAAGAACCATGGGATGGCGGAGGGTTTGGTCACGTCGGTCAAAACTTATACTGACTGATTTTAAAAGCTAAAACCAAAAACCAAAGTTTAATATGAGTTTTGACCGACATCTTCAGTTAATACTGACTGATTATTTCGGTCAATATAGGTTTTGTCTGCTTATTTGTTTTTACTGTAATATATACATTATAATATGTAGTTATGTAGAGTTGATGATGTTAGAGTTGGAGTGGTAGTAATCCTAACAAACTTTTGAGATAATCGAACGATGCCAATAAATTACTGCTAGGTACTTGTTTGCAAATTGAGCCGGAAAATCAGTGGATAATAATGAATGTGTAATGAACACAAGTAGGTAAGTATTAATGTGTCCTTAGCGCCATGAAAAGGACTTGTCTAGAAAGAAAGGGTGGTGCGAGGGGGTTGACAGGCGCGGGCGGGCGTCGGTGACGCGCCGGGCGGGCGCCGCCGCCGCGCCGGAGACAGGCACGCACCGCGGCCGCCGCTCCGAGAGCCTCCGCCTCCGCACACCTGTTCACCTGTTGACTGTTGGCGTGCAGCGGGCCGGCATGCCGGCTGCCCCACGGACCGCCGCACTCGGGCTCCTGCATTTACTCCCCCTTGCAGTAGTTGACGATTTCAGTGATTTACTTAACATATTAAAAAATACTTTTCAGACAGTTAATTTAGTAATTTGGCTTATTTATTGATACAAAAGTTGTCGAACATTATCTCGGTGAAATATTAAAAATCATATTCTGAAAACAAAATACTAACATTAATTTAATTTCACAAAAAAATAAACTTTAATTAAGTGAAAGTGAAGTGAGAAACTTGACTAACTTAATGGTAGAAAGGATATTAATTTTCAAATAATATTATGTACTTAATTGTGAAAATATTGTAGTGAAATTGTAAAAATGTTTAGGAGAAAAAAAAAGGAAGGCCCTCCGCTATTATTGACGAAAAATCACATGAACTATTATCAGTTTATAGCGGAGGACGATTCTGAATTTACAGAGATTATAGAGAAATTAAGACAGGTTAAAAGTAAGTATTCATTACATTATAGAGTAACAAGTATTTCTTTCAATTTCAAAGTCAATCAAACCGTGTTAGGTTAGGTACCTACCTATATTGTGTTATCAACACTCATCTTATAATGTTCAGATAACAGATTCGGAAGCATTTTATAGGCGAGGCATTGTGTCGGTGAAGCAGCCAAACCTTACACAGGTTTACTTTAAGATATAGGTTTTCTTTCATTATGCGTTAATATGCTTTTGTTCTTTGGAAAAGTGTACCAACAAGTTATAGTTTTGGAAATATTAGGCGAGGAACACACTTGACGCACGACGGCGCGCAAAAATATCGCAGCGGTCTGTCAGACAGATCCATACTAGAAACGTCAATCCCCACACTAAAACCGCACTCGACGGATGACCCTGCGATAGCGCTGCGTCAACAGCGGTTGAGCGGTTTTAGTATGGGGATTGATATTTTCTAATATGGATCTGACAGACCGAAGCGGTATTTTTGCGCTCCGTCGTGCGTCAAGTGTGTTCCTCGCCTTATTTGAGCCGATTCGCCTTGACTGCGAGTCGTTTCGAGATTTCAGTTTTTTATTATTTTTTTAGTGTAGTTAAAATAGTAAAGGGTTAAAAAGGGGGTTACAACGTTAGTTTGAAAGTTCGTGATCTATGAAACGATCAGTTTTAAATTTTGTTATTATTCAAAAGAACTAAAATAATTTAACATGAGTCTCAGGAGTTTATGAATTTTGACCCTAAAGGGGTAAAAATGGGTTTAAACGTTTGCAAGGCAGGTCGTAGTCTCTGATACGATCTGTTTCATAATTTGAAATATTCAAATTATTTATTCCTATAGAGGTAAAACGGGGTAAAAAGATGTATGAAGATCGTATCTGCGAATACGATCAGTTAAAAATTTGTGAACAAAATAATAGCACCTTCACAAGTAGAAACTTTTTAGATAGGTATGTGTGTCAATACCTATTACGGAAAAACGATTAACAACGGGTGCCAGCCCGTGGGCGAGTCTTTGTTTTTAGAAAAAAAAGAGCAGAAATTCAGACATTTTGTAGAATTTTGGCCCCCCTAAATTCAATATTATTCAAATCCTTGTAAGTATTTTGTTCTTATACCAGCAACGAAAATAGCATTTGCGATTTCAACTCTCTATCCATCACGGCTTTTGAGATGCAGCCTGATCACAGACGGAGAGACAGACAGACAGACAGAGAACTCTCAATAATAGGATCTCGTTTTGACCCTTTGGATACGGAATTCTAAAAACATAGAACAAATACTAAGTCTTCACAATATTGATCTACACAATGTAACTTGTCCCTAAGATCTAAGTATTATGTTTCTTTTCTTGTTTATCTATTCACATAGAAAGCACTAGGTAACATTTCACTTTGCTGTTTATTCTGGAAGACTTTTAAGCGGATTTTTCTATTCAGTGAGCGGCATGTTGTTTTTATTGGATCTTGTTTTTTCGCAACAATCGGAACCTTGTGGGTGCGTCAAGCAGGATTGACAATGTTACATGTTGTCAAGTTTACACTGCGAGATAAGTTCATATCAATGACACAAGTTCGTATCAATGACACTGCGCAAAGCGCTTTTTTCGCACGATATTTATTCGCGTTTTATTATGTTTTTTTTTCTTTCGGCGGACAGTGCCGAAAGGAACGTCTTTTTCATATTTTTAAAACAACTTATTAGATTGGTAATATGTAGGATAGCTTGGCTAACTAGTTATTACTGAAACTGTAGTTAATCTAATGTGGCTGGTAAGGTAAGGAAAAGACTTGGATTTAACTCATTAGAATCGGAGCGATCATAAGCTCATGACAACAGTATGTCGTATACTGCGTAGTGAGTCTTTTCGTGTTGTTCCGAAATCGTTCCGCAAGTACTTAAGTAGTAACGTTTGTTCGCGCCCGACGACTACTTAGACGGGCGAAATATTTTTAACCTACTTCAAAAAAGGATGTTTTCAGTTTGACCTGTATGTATGGATGTATGTTTGTCCCCGATTACCTCGCGTTTGGCTGCGGTTCAGCGTTTTGATGCGGAGAAGGTTTTAGGCATATTAACCGACAAAAAAATGAGATTCACACTTTTATAAAAACTTACCCCTGACTATTTGGTGGGCAGCGAAGGCTTACCCCGAAGTATTTGAATAGTTGTTAAAAACGAATTTTCGGCTTTGTTCAGGACGATGGGTAAAATGAAGTCTACGATTTTGGCATGTTCCAACTTTCATAAGTTCTTGATTTTGCTATATTCCTGTAGATGTTGTATTTCGGCTAATACGATCAGTACTGAAATGCCAACGACGAAAGTGACCGGTTTTTACATTTTAATTCAAATAATCAGGAGGTTATCAATAACAAGCGCTATTTCTTAGCTCGGCGAATTTCTCTGGCAATCCATAGGGGCAACGCGGCTAGTACGAGGCGTGCCTTTTAAGTTTTGTCGTTTGAAAGAAAAATAAACATCTAGAACTTAAAATCTATTTTATGGTTTTTCTAAGTATTCACCACGATATTTTATGCACTTTTTCATAAGCTCGAATTATTTTTTAAAGCATTCGTTCAAGTCCGAAGTAGGTATACTCAAAATCGCCTCTTTATAAGCTTCCACCGCCTCTTCAATTGACTGGAACCGTGAAGATTTTTTTTAAATTTTGGGATACGTATAAAAGTCGTTGGGGCTTAAGTCAGGACTGTATCCAGGTGGTCCAGAATTTCCACATTTTGCCCCTTCAAATACCCCAATGTTTGCCCAGCGGTGTGCGAGCTGGCGTTGTCGTGGTGCAAGATGATGCTTCGTTTTGGGTTAGTTTTACGAAGCTCCGCAATGTCCTGTGGTAAACAAACAGTGGTATATCATTCTGCGGTGATTGTTTTACGATTTTCTAGTTCAATAGTAGCAATATGACCAGATTTCGCTACAAACGTGGCCACCATTTTCTTTGAAGCCACCGTGGTCACCATTTGCTTCTCGAGCGCACCACTTTCGTCGGTTTTGGTTCATCTTGAAAGACCCAGACTGTCGATTGCTGCTTGGAATCAGGATCAAACGCATAAATCCAAGATTCATCACCACTGATGATATCGTAGACGTGATTGGATTCTCCTCGGCTAAATCGTTGCAGAGTTTCCTTACACCATCTGACGCGAGCCGCCTTGTGGTCGTCGGAGAGCAAATGCGGGATCCAACGGGAAAATAGTTTTCTTACATCAAGGGCTTCACGTAGGATCTTTTGAATTGTAGTCCCTGAAATGCCTAACGATGCCTCAATCTCACGATAGGTTACTTGGCGGTCTTCGGTTATCAGGTTTTTCACTGCAACGCTGTTTTCTTCGGTGAAGGCGGTTTTTGGACGTCCTTCGCGAGATCTGTCACTAAGGCTAGTTTGCCCACGCTGGAATTCTAAATACCAGCGTTCGACGATTCTTAGACATGGGGCTTCAATGTTTAAAACAGAAATCAGCTTTTCGAAACAATGAAATCGCGTTAGTCCTCTCCGAAAGTTGTAGAAAATTATTGCACGAAAGTTTTCCTTTGAGAAATTCATTACGCTATGCGACTAGACAGCTTCAAAACGGCGCTGAGACAAAACAATTGCATGTGTTACACGTATTTTTATTTTATTCAGCTTTTAAATTCTCTACAATTCAAAAGCTATACCGTTCCAAATTCAAAATAGGCGGGAAATATGCAAACGACAAAACTTAAAAGGCACGCCTCGTATTATGGGCACGTTTGGTCAGGGGTCTTTGTGCGGGGGTTTATTTGACTAGGCTACTTTTAGTTTATTTTATTTTTAAGTTGACATTATGATAATTTATTGTACTTGACAAGCAGATAACATTTTGTCAGATGTGGCGATACAGGGTTGGCAGAGCTTTAACGGCCTTATTCTTACGACCGTTAAAGCTCTGCCTACCCCGCAAGGAATAAAGGCGTGATATATGTACATGTATATACGTAGTCGGTCCCAAAGTTCTGTCACTGGCATATTATTTTTGAATTTAGAACACGGATTTGGAAAAGTTTTATTGCATTCCGTTTTTGAATGTTTAACAATTATTTTAAAACAATAAATAATCATTTGGCGCGATTTTTCACGATGGAGTGGACTTTGAAAGAAAACCGAATAGCAGTTTTGGCGTTGCGTCGCTGTGGGCACTCGCCGAGTACCATTTTCAAGTTGCTCAAAAAATTGAAAATAACGCTTAGGTTTGGGTATCGTACTATAACTAGGTACACTGAAGTCTCTAGTGTTGAGGACAAGAAAAGAACTGGCCGGCCTCGCTCCGCCAGAACACCAGCAGTGATCAAAGCGATCAAGGAGCGCATACGAAGAAATCCTGTCCGAAAACAGAAACTTATGGCTTTGCAGATGAAGGTTAGTAGAAAAACAGTCAAAAAGGTTTTAAACGAAGACCTTAAGCTGCGAGCATACAAAAAAAAGAGTGGGCACTTACTTAATGCCCGTTAAAAAGAAATTAGACTCAAAAGATCTCGGGTGTTGTTAAAACGGTACGCGAAAAACCGGCACCGCGATATACTTTTTACAGACGAAAAAATTTTTGATATAGAAGAAAAGTATAATAAACAAAACGATAGAGTGTACGCTACCAGCTCTGAAGAAGCAGGAAACAAAGTTCCGCGGGTGCAACATGGGCATCATCCCTCTTCAGTCATGGTCTGGTTAGGAGTCTCCTACTATGGGCCAACTGAGGTTCATTTTTGCGAAAAGGGGGTCAAAACCAGCGCGAAAGTGTACCAAGAGACGGTTTTGGATCGGTACGTCAAAGACCTGCCCAACACACTATTTTCAGGACATCACTTTGTATTCCAGCAGGATTCTGCGCCCGCTCACAAAGCCAGGACCACTCAAGCCTGGTTTGAACGTCAAAACATTGAGTTTATAAGACACGAAGATTGGCCTTCCTCCAGTCCGGACCTTAATCCTCTGGACTATAAAATTTGGCAGGTCTTAGAGAGCAAGGCCTGTGCTAAGCCCCATAAAAATTTGGAGAGTCTGAAGTCAGCCATAGTTAAAGCAGTCGCTGAAATCGACATGGATATGGTGCGTGCTGCGATAGACGACTGGCCGCCGCGGTTGAAGGCCGTTGTTAAAAGCAAGGGAGGTCATTTCGAATAGTTTTATGTTATTTTGATTCTTCGATGATT
The DNA here is from genome assembly GCA_029255805.1 of Keiferia lycopersicella. Classification (NCBI taxonomy): domain Eukaryota; kingdom Metazoa; phylum Arthropoda; class Insecta; order Lepidoptera; family Gelechiidae; genus Keiferia; species Keiferia lycopersicella. The sequence continues at coordinate 20,394,870 of JARACZ010000001.1, forward strand.
GTATTTTTAATTGATATATAAATTTTTAAAAACGGATTGGTACTTTTTATTTTATCAGTATTTTCATATATGACAGAACTTTGGGACCGACTACGTAGTTATCTGGGAAAAATTTAATGTGAGCCATAATTATGTAGTACGCCATCAGTAGGAAAATGCAATGACTACTACAATACGGGCCATGTCTTCGATAACGTGGTTTGACCTTATCTGTTTAGTTTGACGAGTAGAACACAAAAATTAGAAATACATTTATAAAAATATATTCTGTATAAAATAAAATATTATTGTAAAGATAATCGAGCAAAAATAAAAATGGAAAAGAAATGTTGAGGTTCGAATTCGAACACGAGCTCCATTGATTTGTAGGTAAGCAGTCTAACCAACTGAGCTACGTTCGCTCACAGCTGAGCGACGAAATAGCGGTTCTTTCTCCATACAAAATTCAAAGTGTTTTTAATCGGCTTATTTTGCCGTTAAGAGTGATATTTGGATAATAAAACCTAGCTGATCGATTTATCGCCCCCGAATACCCTTATATGCGAATTTTCAAGAAAATCGTTGAAGCTGTTTCCGAGATCCCGACAATATATATATATATATACAATTCTTCTTTAACGATATTAATTATAAATATTAATAAATTCTAGCATACTTTATACTTTGTGATCAATTAACTCTATGACTAACTCAAACTTTTTTGTTGCAGTTAGACAAGCTGAGGAGGCTAGATTGTTGCTTTTTAGAAAACAAGCTGAAGAGCTAGAAGCAAAGCTGAAGTTACTTCAGAAAAATAAACGCAGAGAATTTAAATTATTCAAATTTAAATTTAAGATTGGCCGAAAGGCTCCCGTTGCACAGTTTAGACGGAGTGTATCGACTCTTGGTGATTCGGAGACTAGAACAGAAAGTGATACGTCAGCATCGAATCAGATTCAAGAAATCGCAACACCACTTATTTCTATAGCGGCAGCATCGCATCAGCAGAAAGAAGTCGGCAAAGAAGTGACCTTATCAACGATAAGCAAGGAACTCCCTAAACCAGAAAGTAGTTCAGAAAAACCAGAAAAACGGAAGCCATGTGAACATAGGATATGCAAAATACACAGAGTTAAAGAAAAACTATGTTCTTTTGAAGATAGCTACAAATCGGGAAGTTTTGATAAAAATACTTTAGAGCTATCTTTAGTAAAAGATATTGAAAACAGTGATCAAGATGCACAAACAGTTAACAAGAATCTACCTGATTCTGAAGACAGTGAAATAGATGAAAAGTGTTATTTGGAAGAACATATTCACATTACCCGACGGATAATTTCCAGTCGTTTACAATCTCAAGCAAGACAACAACAAGAAGATTCTGGACGGTATTCAGCGAATAGAAAACCCAATACACAGTATTATGAGAATATAGAAAGACTAGAAAAGATAGCAAAATTTCTTCCGAATTCGCCATTGCGTCCATCTGATCCAGATAGTCGGCAACTTTTCCGGCAATTCTTAGTTAATATCGAAGCAATTGCAACAGCAGTGCCCTGTCTTGGTGATAAACCCATTTAGATTCATGTACCACCACAATCATATTATTTTCAATACTTACTTTTACCCTTAAATCTTTTACCAGAACTATGCGACAGAATTTAAACACGATCAGGAAATGAACTTAATGTCGTAAAGAAGTTTGCGGAAGTAAGAGTTAATTGTAGCAAGACTTAGGTTTTTATTATACATTCCCATGGGTAGAATGGACCGCAACATTATAGAAGATCATGAAAGGAAAATTATCATCGAATTTTGTCATCTGCTTGAAAAATCAAAACAGCTATTTAATGGACTTAGGTAATTTTTTCTCTATTCCACATAAATTTTATTAAATATTGATAAATGATAAGTAACCATTGTAGTAGGTACTTTAAAAAATCCTTGTACTTATTTCACCTATATTTTCTGGCTATATCCACCCAGTGTCACTCACACGAAAGCCATCGGGGGAATTTGTGTTTTTTTTTACTACTATAAAACATTATACGTATGTAGAACAGTAGAATGAGTTATATTTTTGGAAGTCATATATATTTTAGATATATTTTTTTAAATACCCTTTCTATTCACAGGGAACTTCCACAGTACGGGCACAAGCAATGGCATTCATACTTTGGACGCACTTTCGATGTTTATACTAAGCTATGGAAATTTCAACAACAGCATCGGGCTATCCTCGATAGCAAATACGGCCTCAAGAGATGGCAAATAGGAGAAATAGCCTCAAAGATAGGTCAACTGTACTATCATTTTTAGTAAGTGCAATTATAGGTTTTTTAATTGAGAGTCTGGGAATATTGTGGGTTATTGGGAATTATGGCACTTTGTTTGTATGATCGGCTCTTAATTTTATTAAGACTCTTCAATATCGTATAAGATAGCAGTTTTTATGGTTATGTAGATATGTACCTACATTACTACTCATTTGAAATTAATAAACCAACTCAATATTTATGTATATTGTTGCAGCCTTAGAACGAGTGAAACCGCTTACCTCAATGAAGCTTTCTGCTTTTACTATGCAATCAGGGCACGGTGCTACTATACAAAAGCTTGTAAAGAAGACAAGTGTGAATTAATGGTCAAAAAATTACGATATTATGCTAGATTTATTGTAGTGTGTTTGCTTCTTAAGAAAATTAAATTAGTGAGAGAACTTATAAAAGAATTAGATAGACAAATTATGGAATACGGAAATACATACGATCCTGATGACCAAATTGAATGGAATGTAGTTGTTGATGAAGTTAAAGCTTTTATTCAAGCGGAGCCGATAGTATCCGTTCTCCATCCTGATAACTATCCTGTCGTTTTGTCTCATAGGTAAGTTCAGGCTATTTTTCACCTCGATGTCTTTCATGAAAAAATCGAAAGAGGGAGTGAAAAAAAATATGGAGATTGACAACTATGAAATCAACCAACCAAAATTAATTTTGTACAATTTTTAGACTTAGTTCCGTGACGACTCCACCATTGATGGAAAGATCGCAACAAATGAACTTATCCTTACAAGAGGTGCTAATAGTGGGCAGTAGCTCACAACAAGTAAAGTTTTCTGAACTGACGATGGACATGTTCAGGATGTTACAAACGCTGGAAAGGGAGCCGTCGGGAGAAGTGCCTCAAATGTATGACGACTCTCCGCGACAGCGCTTCATATCCACGCCTAATGCACCTACTAGCAAAGGTAAGTTGTAGACGCCTTGATATTTAAGAAATATTTTACATCAAGCTATGCGGTATTTTAATGCAAAGTGATTTGTTTTTTTTTTGCGTTAATACTATTGCTCATACCTCGCGAAATGGGTAAGTAACTACTTATACTTTTAAACTTATTTAATACTTGCGATTGTCGGTGCTTGGTGAAACTCCATGTTTAATCAATTTCGACCAAACTTATTATATATAAATGAATCACCTGCAGACCTACTTTACTTTTTAATCCAACCTAGGTAAAAAGCAAAATTACTCCAAATCGATACGGGACATTGAACATATGACATTTTAGGCCTGAAGAACTTCTTATATACTTATGTTTAACAATATGTACATGTTTATAGCTTGCCGTTTTTATGTGGTTGATATGTTTCGTCAAAGATATTAATCTAACTTTTACCATTCGTTTTATAAGTTGTAGATCTATTAGAAATACCTATGCGATGGCGAATTTGACTATTTGACTGATTTTAAAAATCAGTAAATGAGTATTTACTGGCACTATTTTGTGTTAGGTTAACTACGGGTACACATATAAGGTCTTATTTTATTATGTACACATATTTTAAGGGTAAGTTCAGAAATATAATTAAAGATGTTTTATAGAAAAAACAAAAAAAAGTATACGCTAGTTTTTTTTCATTTTTAAACAAATTAAATCGAATTTATAAGTAGCATCCTATGTATGATCCCATTGATAAAATTTTCATCATGGCGGCGGTACATCGCCACACCTACTACAAACCATTCCATTCATTAAATGTGATGTCAAATATATGACAGTAAAATCGTAGTATAAATGTCTACGTGCACTACGCAAGCTGTGTACAGGTCCTTCACTGTTTTTTATTTTGGTGAAAATGTTATTGGCGTTTATTTTGAAAACTAGCGTGTATTTTCTTTTTGTTTTTACATAAAACATCTTAAATATTTCTGAACATGCCTTTAAAATATTCGTACTTAATAAAATGGGACCTCATAATAATATAAGTTCATTTATTCAAAGTTTAAATTAATAAACAGATAAATAATATAAAACTAAGTGTTAACGCCATCTAAATACTTACGGCGTCTTACTTCCAGTTCTTCATACAAATACTATTTTAGATCGTTTTAAAAAGTAGCTCAATTGACCTGCCAGGAATCTAGCCTATTAACCCATGAAACTGAACAACTTTCCCCAAGAAACGTAGATCAAACGAAATATGTTATAATGTTTTATACAAATTGACTATTGTTCGGTAGTAATTTTGTATGGGAGTTCCAAACTTTTTTTATCATATTTCGACCTATGCCCCTTGGAAAAAGTTGTAAAGTTTTATGAGCTGGTTCACCCCTTAAAACATTTGCAAGTTTTTTTACATTCTGTTTATTTCAAACGCTCTGAACTTAATATAATGTTATACATTTGTCAGATGTGGCGATAACAACCGTAATTTTACAGTCGTTAACGCTCTGGTTATCTCGCCTGGGATAGGTACAGTATATCGCCAGTATAAAATTTTTCGAAAATAACACAATTAATATTTTCTTAAAATGATCCCAGTTTTAAACAAATAATATAAAAAACCGTCAATGCGAATTATTATATGTTTAGGTGGTTTAAGATAATGTTTAGTTCATTTTAATAAAATAAAAATAAAAGAAAGAAAGTTGTTTAGTTTTATGGACTGAATGGACGCTTTCAGTATTCAAAGGGCTGTCCCACACATCCTGTATATCGGGCAAAATTCTTTTACTTAGCTCTCTACTCTCTCTCTTTTCGTGTGGGACACTGAGTTGTTTAACGACCCGAAGAACTACTATACGTATTTGTCGTTTAGTCATCAGTACCTGTTTGTATTACCCATTCAGGATTCTTCCTATTCTAGTGCTACATGCCGCGCCGTCTACGGCACGGTGTAATACACGGTTCTTTGTATATTGTGGTTTTGTGGCTGTAACCTAATTTGGAATCAATTACCATAAGCATAGCTTTCGTATGTCTATATGCGTTACTATCGGCGATTGTACCTATGTACCTACTTAATTTGCAAAGAAAAATAAACTCCTCTTAAGCCGCCTTAGAAGTTAAGTAAAATACACTGCCGTCCTAGATGTAAATATTTCGTAATTATTGTAAACTTCATTTCATGAATATTTTGACTTAACATAACTCTAAAGTATGGTAGGTACCTGTATTATAATTATAAGTCTATATTTTTACAATAATCGTTTGTATTACTTTTTACTTGTGCCGTGTGATGCCGGTCTAGAATGTGCCGTATGATGCCGGTCTAGAATAGCATCACCCCACATCCTTCCCGCGGGTGTCGTAAGAGGCGACTAAGGGACTCGAGAGTATTGGTGTATTACAATTTTTAGGCGACAGGCTGACAACCTGTCACTATAGTGATACACATGTTTTCTGAAACAACCTTGGAAAACAATCCTCACAAATGTCAGACGTGGCGACAACGGCCGTATTCTTACGGCCGTTAGCGCTCTGCCTACCCCGCAAGGGATAAAGGCGTGATATATGTATGTATGTATGTATTACTTTTCAGGTTATTTAGAGAACGGTGTAAGAGGAAGAGACAACCCGCATAAATACCTTCTATTCAAGCCATCTCCGAGCCAGGTCCTGGTTTACCTGGCGAGCGGATGCAATGACCTGCCGCTGGGTGGAGCCTTACTGCTGTATATCTCTGCAGAAGGGCAAATCGTGCAAACTTCCAAACATGCGGAAGATGGTAAGTCATTGTTACGACTTGTATACAAATAAAATCAATCTGAATCAATCAAATTTCACATTGAATAGCGTTGTTTATAATTTATTACAAAGATTAAAAATACATGTATTTCTTCCAGTAGGGTATGATGTGGGTGGTTTAATTACAACATCAAAAGTAGATATCTCAAGAGACGTAACGAAAGAATCAAAGGCGGGACTTACGCCTTCTAAACCGAAAGAAAGCCAGTGCCTGCACCCTGGTGACCTGCATCCGTTCACCAGGCGGCCACTGTTCATCATAATAGACTCAGACAACTCCTATGTATTCCAACATATACCGCACCACTTTGGACAGCCTTTAGTTATTCTGATGTCACCGATAGAGCTGCCTCCACCTTTCGGTACGTAGTTTTTTTATGAACATGTTTATTACAGTACGAATCCTAGTAGCTACCATAAAAATTTTACTTTGCTTTAAAATTTATATTGAATTGGCCTTGGAGTAGTTACAAAAAATGTACCAAAATAATATAATTCTTCTAAAAAAACCAACCATCATCTCCATTTAGCCTTAGTTTTAGGTACGTACAACAGATACTGACAGTTAATAATTATTTTTCTAAGCTATTTATTTGAAGGTTGGAAATTCGGAATAATATTGATGGATACCAAAAATTAACTGCCCAAAGACATTCAGATGAATATTTTACTAACTCACGTGTTTCACAAATTTCTCATGCTATTACAGATCGGCGAGTCCAGGGCAGCCTGTTCACTCTGTTCCTGCACTCGCCGCTGACAGCCGTGTGCTACATCTGCGACATCCACAGCATTCAGCTGATGCACTGGGACCGCAGTCAGTCCCTCGTCGACAAGTTCATGTGTGAGGCGTCGGCGCTGGTCAGCTCGTCGCGCAGCAGGATCGGTAAGCACTGGGAACCAAAGTACTAATGAGTGAGTGAGTACTTTGTTTGAAATGACATTGTAGTGGCCACGCCAAAGCAAGCAACTCTTTCTCGAAGTGCTTAGTCTTAACTATCTGCTTCTGAGGAATCAGTAGGTGTCGTAGATTCATTATTTACTACTACGGACTCAGTAACTACAGGAGAATGTCAAATGTACCTCAGGTTTCTTCGCCAGATATAAACTACATCTCATTCATGGGCGATGACTTCTTGCGGCTGTTGCTGGTGCGGTTTATCTTCTGCGAGGTGACGCTGCGCATGCACCGCGCGTTCCGTGCGCGCACGCACCTGCCGCGCGCGTCGCCGCCGCTGCCCGACGAGATGCTGGAACATCCGGTGCTGGTGCAGCTCGTGATGGAGCTCGCGTCGCATCTGCAGGTGCGGACAACTGTCGATTACCTTGTTATGCTTATCCCTGTTTTATGTTTCTATTCTATTAAGTATACATGAGATGTAAAAATATTAGCTGCAAATATTTTAAGGGCTGAATCAGCCCATTAAACTGAACAACTTTCCCCAAGGAACATAGGTCGATTTCTTTTTCATATTTCGACCTATGTTCCTTAAAATATTTGCAGCTAATATTTTTACACCCTGTATATGCAGATTTCGGTAGACTCTACGGAGAACCTAAAGGTACAGAACAACCTGTTACTTCAGTGACAACTCAAAAGTATGTTTTAAATTTCCAGGTGCGGACCCATTTTAATGAGCCCGGTGCAGCGAACGCACTACCGCCACATCGAGATTGATACCCCGCGACCACTTCGTCGACGGTCACTTTTGCTGTGCAGTGATGTCCGGCTTCCCACGACCGCTTCGTCGACGGTTACTTTTGCTGCGCAGTGATGTTTGGTACCCACGACGGCTTCGTCGACGGTTACTTTAGCTGTGTAGTGATGATTGGTACCCGCGACAGGTTCGCCGACGGTTACTTTTGCTGCGCAGTGATGTTTGGTACCCGCGACCGGTTCGTCGAAGGTTACTTTTGCTGTGCAGTGATGATTGGTACCCGCGACCACTTCGTCGACGGTCACTTTTGCTGTGCAGTGATGTTTGGTACCCACGACCGCTTCGTCGACGGTTACTTTTGCTGTGCAGTGATGATTGGTGACCACTTTATCAACGGTCACTTTCGCTGTACATGTGTGATACATAAAGACTTAAACCTAGTACTAGCTCAAAGTAACATCTACAGTTACTAGCCATACCATATACAGAGGTTGAACATTTCATACAGTGATATTGAAAAAAGGAAGAATACTCGTATTTAATCGTACTTGCGTAGTTATTGCTCATAACTTTATTGGAGAATCTATCTTGGATGGATATGAACCAGCTTTATTAAGTAATGATAGGAGTTTATGTTGTTCTCGGTCACAATATAAAATTATGTTTCTATGCATCTAACTAACATAATCATTATTCGTATTAAAAATGTTAGAATTAAGATTCAAAAGCATAGGTACTCATATGGATATTATCCTTATACCTTCGTTATTACTATCATGATGATGTTGATTAGGTATCTATCTAATTCTTTGAATTACAGCTATTGAATCGAACACAGCGATTCGATTCATTCCTTAAAATATTTCCATTACAATGTTTACAAGGGGTCCATCCACATTCTAATGCATAAAATTGTCTGTACTCTTGATATCAGCACACACATGAACTCGTTTAAATCTCGAATTCGATTTTCGGATGACATCCGCGTCGGAACGAGACGGAAGACCACGTTGCTCGAAGGATGACATAGACGTTTAAGCAATGTCATGTTTCATATCTGTCGTTTCTTCGCCATTTCACACATTTCCTTTATGTCTATTGGCCATGTAGATCTGTAGCTTATTTTTGACAGATAACGCATAATATACGTAAACTTATAGGCAATTTTATTCGCGTTCATCTCCTCTCCTATCCTTCTACTCAACGGAGGATGACAGCGCTATTTTTAATTAGCGAATAGATACCTGTAAAACCTATGATTGAGCACCCGTTTACAATTCACATTATATTCAACGTAATTAATTTAAATGAATATTTTAACAATGGACTAGCTAGGTGTATGTAGCGATAATTTTATTAAAACATAAAGGTATTACCTAAACATGAAAGGAATTGAAACCATTATTATACATACTTATGATAAAAGGTGAAGCATTAGATATTGAGTGTACCTAATAAAATAATAATCTTATTTTAAAGTATGAATTTATAGATAATAATCTGATATTATGTAAGTAGTATTATACATTTGCCACACAGCTCCTCCGAACGCATTATAGGATATTTACCGTGTGATGCCGGCTTGAATAGCACCATCCTATTTGTAACACATGCGTGGTGAGTATGGCCAGTATGGCAATACCTAATCCTGAATTGGGGCAGGCCCATGTCCAGCGGACTGCTCTGGCTGTAATGGCAGCAATACCTATAGGGAATCAAACACTTATTGTGGTGACACCCATCACTAGTGATATTATGTATTTATCTACTTAATTTTCGATATCATAATTATTCCTGTTATTGCTTCCGTGGTCTCCGGATAATCGGATGCGAAATTAATAGGTGCTTGTAAGTTATCACATTATATATATTTTTTCTAATTTGGTTAGGATGTGGCATGCTGAACTACCTGATTGTTTGTCCATATGAAAAGTGGTTCAGTGTTTCGGAGCACATGCCGTCGGTTCCGGTTGCTGGGCTGTTTATGATTTGGATTTACCTGTGACCTACTTAGACCGTCGTTAAAAAACCGTTGCAAAGGTGTAGTAATTTATTGGGCAGCAAATAATGGGATTAGGGTTCATCGTATAGCTCTTGTCGTGTTAACGAAAGTAGTTTCATAAGATACTATACCTACTAAACTATGTATTGCTAAACTAATATTAATTGATGTAAGACTTGCTATAGGAAAAAGCATGATTAAATTATGAAGAAAGGCTTCTCATTCTTTTAGATAGGTGTTTTTTATTATACATTTGTGAATATAGTTTAAAAATTACATGAATAATTATAGTATTATCTAAAAAAATATTCATTTTTTACACTCGTAACTTTACAGGAATTTTAAAGAATAATACTTAAATTGATTACTTAGGTAATTATTATCGATAATAATAATATGAATATAAAAATGTTATCTCAATAAGTTGTAAATTGATTGCTTAGTTAGATAAAAACTGATAAACTTGTTTCGGAATAAAGTGGATTTGAATAACAAGTCTGCATTATTAAGAAAGCCGGCCAACTTCTATTGGTTGGCGATTAATCTAATCCAAATTAGTGAGAATATTTTACCGGAAGGTATTGTAAGGTTACATCTAAGTCACAAGTAGGGCATACGAAAAAATGACTAATTCATTTCACAGTTTGGATAATTGTTAATTGTATCTATACGTTGCACTGCACTACTCTTAGATATAATAATATTTATAATTATGTATCACATCGTATTACTTATTTTTAGATATCGTTAACATAGATAAATTTATTTCCAAAGTAAGTAGAAAATATGATCAAAGAAAAGAAATATTTTAACTAAATACATAGATAAAAATATAATTTTTATTGCATTAACCCATATCTGCCCAGAACTTTTTGTAACCGATTTGTTACTTTTTTGGATATGTTATTATCTACATATAGGTAGGGTTCCTACAAAAGCTACAAGAGAAGATTTGAAGGTGGAATGTGGGAATTCTCTCCTTAGTCGATTTGGAGAAAGCATTCGACAGTGTGCCTCGCGAAGCTCTCTGGATAGGAAAGTTAGGGTGCACAGAAAACTATGTGCGACGCCCAAGACTTCTGCATGACGACATGCAGTGCTGAGTCTCCATAGACGGTGAACAGTCTGACTTCTTCCCCGTCACCTGTGGGGTGAAACAAGGGTGTGTTCTAGCGGCCCCAGACGGCCTGCAACAGCTTATTTCTGTTATTCACCAAGCATTGTGTAAATTCGGCCTGAAAAATCAGTGTCAAAAAGACGGAAGTGATGGCCTTAGACTCACATGGTCGCGAGACACTGGCCATTATGCTGAACACTAATAACACCTAAGTGAGACGTTGATGCTGAGATCAACAGCAGAATCAGCATTTTTTTTCACAGGAAGTTGTGTTCCAAGACTAGTCACAAAAATCTCTGTATATAAGGCGATTGTGCTGCTAAACCTTCTATACTCCTCCGAGACTTGGCGTGTGTATTGTCACCACATAGGCACTCTGAATCGCTTCCCTCTAAAATGCCTTCACACCGTCATTAAGATTAGCGTACAGGTCCGATCGACTGCGCAATACCGAAGTTCTGAGAACCAATGTTGGTGGCATTGAGGCCTATCTAATGCGTCGTCAGCTTTCGTGGTGCGGTCATTTATCCCAGATGTCGGAGGAGAGAGTGGCGAAGCGCATCTTTTATTCTGAGCTAGAGGACGGTAAGCCAAAGCATGGCGGGCAACTCCTCAGATATAAAGATGTTCAGAAACGACAATGAAAAGATGCAACATTGAACCCACTTAATGGGCGAGTCTGGCAGCACAGCGCCCCAAATGGCGCGGGATGATTAAGAGGCAAGTCCGCAAGTTTGAGGAACAGCGTAAAGCTGACCTCCAGCTGACTGAGTTAAGCAACCCGTCGCCATTAACTATAATTATGTAAATGGCAAACTCACGTGTCCACACTGTGCACGGGAGTTTACTGCCAAAATTGGCTACAATAGCTATCTCCGGGCGCATCAGCGCCGATCGGATTAGGAGTCGAAGTGGTCGCCATGGCTGAAATCAGTCGGAGGTATCATGGTAAAAGCGTTGTTAATAGATTGTACACCACCACCCCTTGGGTAAATGTGCACTATTTGTACACCATGTGCACCATGCAATTAAAGGAAGTATGTACATATAAAATGAGCTTTTCTGCACTAAATACCCACCCAAATACGATTTTTATTGTCTTGGCGTATAAAACTTCATGTCCTTGTCCAGATCTTGTTCCGCATTTTTCTCTCCGTACCCTAGTAAGACTCTCCACTGGAACTTTCGACAGATTCTAGTTCCTGGGCCGACGTTACGCGTCCCCTTCCGCCTACTTCTCTACCTCCCCCGACAAACTTCCTTTTATGTCTTCTACCAAACCTTATTTCACGTGCCATTCGGCGACCTTCGTCCCCTAATCAGTGTTTCCGCATCTACTGGAAATTCCCGTTAGCCTGGTGTCCCAATGCATAACTTGCAGTTGCGAAAAACTGTGGACACAATAAACGATGAAATTGGTCAGCTGAAGTCAGCTACGGCGAACCTGTCAACGCATGTGGACACGATAAATCCATAAGAACCCTGTAGCTCATCATCGGAACACAAATTGCCCAGAGATTTAACACTATTAAGTATTCTGTGTAAGCGACTGTCTCTACCGGAAATCAAAAACTAACATACAACATACCTTGCCCAAGGGGTCGTTTTTGACACACAAAAGTTTACAAAACTATTACGGAGCAAGACACGCGCTATTAGGATAATTTTAAAGAGTAAAATCCTATACTCCTGCATAATTTATCTGCTAAACCTAGTAGGTAACATCAAAATCTGCTAAAATATATCGCTGGATGACGAAAAAGAGAGTTAGGCTCCACAAAATCGTCAATTTCCTAGCACATGTCCCTTGGGCCAAAAACGACCCGTTGGGCATATTTGGGTAGATAATCATTAGATCATGTTATTGTAATGAAATAGCTATATCAATTCCATGTTAATATTTGGATCGAATAAATGTGATCAGGAGAAAAGCACGAGTCCTTGTTTTCTTTTCCATCATGTAAGCAATATTATCAAGATCATTAGCTAAACACAACTCCAGTTGGTGGTACCTTAGTTGGTACGAAATACGCAATTACACACCCACCTACTACGCAAAAAAATGAAAGATGCAAAGATGAAATCTTAGTATACGACCGATGTGGCGCAGTGGTAGTGCGACTGCCTTTGACGCAGACGGTCCCGGGTTCGATTCTCGGTGGGTCACTCACAAAGTTGATATTTATCACTTTGTGAATTTGTTCCCAGTCTGGTTAGGACATTGCGGGCTGAACCACCCAATTGTCCGTAAGTAAGATGGTTCTGTGTTTCGGATAGCACGTTAGGCCGTAGGTCCCGGTTGCTGTCTATGATCACTTAGACGGCGGTCGTTACACAACCATATCAGAAGCCTGCTACTTGTAGAAGGCGGTTGAAAAATTCTGACACTAGGGTTCATCGGGTCGTTGATCGACTTGGTATCCCACACGAAAAGAAAGAAGTACAGGGCCCGCCCAAAAGCCCCGGCTTTAGGCTAAAATTTGACCGATACCTACTGTATTTAATTAATTTATATAATATTTATATAACATTTAATTAAATACATTAAATACTAGGCGTAGAACTGAACAACTTTTTTCGGAAACTTTTATTATTTTTCATCCCTTCTATTTAAAAAAATACGCTTTAAGCGCACAAAAATTGGTCATTTTAACCCAAAGGACAAAAAAGTGATTTATATATTGAACATTAATATTTGAATCCAATCAAACGCGAACTTGCTAGAGATGGAACGCTTTTGACTTTAGTATCTGCTATTTTATTGAGTATTTAACACCTAGTACCTAGTATGTACCTCATTCCTAATAAAATCTAAAATTTGAAAATATAAAGAAATGTGTTAAATTTCATTTTTCTTTCGGCTTTTAGATATTCACAGGGGATGCTGCTGCCCGTTTGGATTTCTTCCATAGCAGAGTCGCCATTAACGGATATAAAAATTAAACGCGCGAATTGAGGTGTTTTTGTGCCGCTACTCTATAGTTTATACCCACAAAACAGCTCATTCAGGATGCTGTTTTTATTTGGACAACAACTTGAAGTTCTATTACTGTCGACAGCGTGCAGTGCAAACTTGACGACTTGAATGAGTGCGATACTGAATCAAAAAACAAAATTAACGAATAATTAATCCTATAACATGAAAAAACGAATTTCCTTCGCATGAATGTTGTTATACTCCATTAATGGTATCACGAACTCACGCGATCACGAATCTTGCTGCACAGAAACAATGCTAACCCAAATCATACATACATGAATCAATTAAATCACGATTATAGCTAAGTATCACATGGTTTCACGTTTTCACAACACCTTGTCAAAATGTCCTAAGTCGTAAGTTGGAAATATTGTACGGTTCGACGAAGTCTTCATTTCGGGTGACAGTTGTCAAATTAAACCTTGTTTGTTTCCGAAACTATGCATGCAGCCCATTGACGGTCGGCTTCGAAAACTCTGAAAAGATTTCACTAAACTAGTTTGTGTATAAAAAATATTGTGTGTATAAAGGCATTTATACTCTCTCGTGCCTGTCCATGACCTCTATCATCTATCCACTACACACGGCTAGATCAGCTGTACAAAATACGATTAAATCAGAAAGATATAACAATAACGCTCTTCATCCTATATACAGATACCATCACTAGGGAATGCAATACCGGGATACCGGGATCCTGCGCGGGGTTTACGGGACTCAAAAGCTGCAATTATCTTTAACGGCGTACCTCCAATTATCTTTAACGGCGTACCTCCAATTTGTCTTTAACACCTTGCCGACTAAAATACATACTAACGTAGAAGCCGAACGCGACGCGTTACTTGACATAGAATTTGTTTAAATAACGGTACAACTATATACTTTGCCGTGTGATGCTGGCTTAGAATAGCATCACCCCATCCATCAAACATCACACCGTGGGTGTCGTAAGAGGCGACTGAGGGACTTGAGGGTTTCAGGTGTATTAGAACTTTTAGGCGACAGTCTGACAACTTGTCACTATAGTGATACACAAATTGATCTCAAACGGCCCTCTATATTTGACAGACGTGGCGACGGCGACCGTATTATTACGGCCGTTAACGCTCTGCCTACCCCGTAAGGTATAAAGGCGTGATACATGTGTGTGTGTGTGTGTGTATTATATACTCATGGATACAACTAATTAATTAAAGTCATCAATATATTATGAAAATAATTGTACATCTTTCCTTTTTTTGCAAATTAATTATTTCAGTTATAATGCCTAAATAAAATTCTTCTTCCTTTTCATATTTTTAACCGATATCCAGTGAACATGCAGTATCCTGCAAATACTGGGATCCTGCGGGATTGAGAGTGCCCAGTCCCGCAATTACCGGGACTAAAATTTACTTGCGGGATTGCATTCCCTAACCATCACTTATTATATAAATGAAAAGAAAACTAAAGACGTTTGATCGCAGTTATCGATATTGAAAACCGCACTCAGTTAAAGCATTTTGATGACAACGAAACAAAAGTCTACATTTATACGTATCCAATAAGTGGTTTGTATTTTGTGTAAATAAATTACTCAAGTGATCGGGTTGGGGTGTTAAATATTTTTTAATGTAGTGTAACATCGTGATAGATATTGAGTAATCATCTTTCATCCTTCATTATCTTTAAAGATACTTCTCAATTTTACTGATAATGGTCACGTATTCATTAATCAAAGAAAACTAAAGCATGAGCATCTCTAGTTACAAATCATACGTAGTTATAGGTAATTCTAACAAAACTCAGTCCGTCCTGCATTGCTGATGACGCGAAATACTCACCGAAAATAAATTCAAGCTCAATTTTATATTTAGCGCGCTTGCTCGGATCTGGACGTGTCGGCCAGTTGAACGGAGCTTTTGTACCGATCGCATTGATATTAATCGTAATATCGACGACAAAAAACAACTAAATACTTAATTGCGAATCTTGTGACAATGACAATAATATTAGATCGCGGATCGTGAGGTGAAGGTAGTGAGAGTGTCCGTGCGCCTCAAGGTAAAGCAGCAGTACTATTCCAAAATTAACTGATGAACAGCGTTATAGTACACAACTTATTCACACCTATTTCTACACATGCCCACGCAAAAATAGCGTGTTTTCAGTTACAGACGCTCACACTGAAACGAAACGTTGTGTTCTTAGTTTAGCGGTGCAAAAAGTGAAAACTTTGCTGGATCCATGAAGGTACCAACGAATTTCAATTCCTACATGATTATACACAAAATAAACCTATTTCTTTAATGGACGGTATCCGGCAAAGCTTTACCTTTAAAATATTCAGTATTTTATCAAATAAAAGTAAAATAAACATATGGAATCTGACTTGTCACCAGATAAAGAAGGATATACACCACCAGTGCCTATCAAAACATACCAATGGGAAGACGTAAGGAAGGCTCGTAAAGCAGGAGCTTATCCCTGGACTCACTTACTTAAAGCACCTCTCGAGGGCGTGGTGACTGCCGAAGACATTATCAGGGAGACAACACCACGAAGAAGCATGTCTCGTGAATTTTCAAGATCTCGGACCCATTCTCCAGTCGATAAAGATGCGCAGCGAATATTAAATTTAGATCATTCGCCGGGAAGCAGCCGCAAACACGGAGAAGAAGGTGAAGATGAAGGAGTACACATACCAAGCTTCTCTAAAGAAATTTCTATGGACTCCGAAGATGATGTTCTAAACGATGCGGTGAAAGCATACATTGCAAGAGAATCGGATGGTCCCACAAGTTCACGTTTAGCAACACCAATAGATGTTCCAAAGAATGTTTCTCCTAAAAGCATACTAAAACGCCGAGCTCCTGATCAACAGTATGCTGTGACGATAACAGAAACACGCGAAAAGACAAAATGTTGCCATCCACTAGTAAACAAAATAAAACATTTAGCTGACAAAACATTACAAAAACTTGATCGCAATGAAAATGAAAAATCACCCAATTCTAAGCGGAAGAAAAATGAAGAATCGCAAGAAATACGTCAATTGAAATCTTCTCCTGGATCAGTTAGGCGGCAGAAATTTAGTGCTATAAAACTAGGAGATTCAGATGAAATGAGTAAAACTATGAGTATTGAAACACCACCAGCAAGAAAAAAGAAAGAACATATTTACGAAGATATAGAGGACAAAAATAAAGATGTCGAAAAATGTCTTCAGTTTTCTAAGGAAGTTGAAAAACAAGCTATTGAAGATGAAGACAAATCTAATAAAGAAAACGGAAGTTTAGCAGAAAGAAAGTCTAATGCTTCTCAAGACCCTTCTCTAGTTGTAGAAGATACAGTATCGCTTAAATCGGAAGAACATGTAATGGAAAAATTACATAAAAAAGCAGATAGTGGTAAAGAAGCCTTACTTCTTGATGAGGAAATGGATCCCGATGAACCAAATGTGGATGAAGTCTTTCAAAATCAATTTGACGAGCCCAGAGATAAAAACGATTCACCCAATATTACTATCACAGAGATCCTAGATGATGAAGCAGAACAAACAAATTGTGATATCATTTGTGACCCCATTGAAATATCACCCAGCCCAAGCCCTCGCGAAACAGAAAGACAAAAAAACCAGATGCAATTTAATAGCAGTGAATGGTCTAAACCCAGCAGGTAATTTATACAATATTTTTATACCTAATTAGCCAATATTGAACGGTTTAATTAAGAGCCTTGTTATAGTTATATGTAACTGTTACATAACATCATATGTTTCAACACATGCAAAGCTACCGCACTAGCTTCTGACTGTTTGATAAATATAGCTCAGCCATCGTCTTCCTGTACATTGGGTAAGCTTTTAAAATTGTCATCAGTGATCAGTGCTCGCGGCTGCTTTCACGCTAGTGATTAGTTCCTTCACTGTTCAGCTCTCAAAATTACCTTTATGATAATTCATTTTAATTTCGACAAAATTATGTGAGAGTCGCAAATAATATGCCGTGGATATTGAATTCTCTTCGGTAGTAAAAGTTATGAGTACACTTCGGCGATGGACTTCCGAAGGTGGAACACCATTAGAAAAGCCGGTGAGGCCTACAAGAGAAGGCAGTGTCCAAGTGTACACACCAGACGTGCGCTGCGCTTGTCAATTTTTTCAATGTGATTCATTACTACCGGAAAGAGTCAATCCAGTGGGCACTAGACCAACTTCGCGAGCTAGTTATGTTATTTCATTCGAAAGGTAAGTAGGTTATGCTATTAGTGTTGTTACCTAGTATTTTGTTTTAGTACAGTTTTGACGACAATTTTATGTCTGACGCTGGGTTTATGAAATGTTTATAGTTGTTTTTTTTAGTTTTTGTCCCCTTGAAAATCTTTCGCCCGGTAACAGCTGCGTCTAAAACGAGCTCGGACAGTTGGCCTAATTTTGCCACGCATAACGACGGTGAAGCGTATAAATATAACTGAAATCTTTTGCGACTGCGAACTTTTAGTCTAATAAAATAGTAAATAGTGTTTTTTTTTAAAGCTATGCGATTTCATTTTAGTGATTTAGGAAATATTTATTGCGATTGGACTTATTTACGACTTTGGTTTTAGAATAAGTTAACAACATTAAAATCTTATTTTTATTTTCAGTGATCACGAATATGAAATTATCGAAAAACCATCACCGAATGTGGACTACAGTCTCCAACGTGAATACAAACCAGAAACAACCACGAAAACAGATGACGAACTGTCAAGTACTACGTCGCTGGAAAGAAAATATTTACAACCTTCTTTGGATGACGATGAACACCTAGATGATAAAGAAAATGTGGCTGATGAAGATGTTGCTAATGCGGAAGCCCTCCAAAGGGATATTGAAGATAGGTATTTTGTAAATACTCCCTCGACTGTATCAAGAACAGAATGTGAAGTCAGTACTAGCCAGGTCGATTCTTCAGCGTTGGAAAATTTGCCTCTAAAACGAGGTAATCGACCAAAAAACATGGAAGGTCTACAGCAACGGTTCAAAGAAGGGACGGGAAAAATAAAATGCCAAGCTGGTAAGCTTAAGACTAAAATACAGAATATGAAAACACCACAATTCAATATGCCCGAGAGACCGAAGATAAATTTACCCAGCCGTCCTAAATTCAAATTACCTGAGAGACCCAAAATGTCATTTCCCGAAAAACCTAAATTTGACAAAAGAAAATTCAGTTTGCCAGATCGGCCAAAGTTTAAAAAAATTAATATTACTGAAAAATTAACTTTTGGTGATCGCAAAAAGTTCACATTACCAGAACGACCAAAATTTAATGTACCAGATCTTTCTAAATTTAAAATGCCTGATCGCCCTAAAATTAACTTCCCATCTTTAGGGAAAAAGAAAGAATATAAAGTTGAAAATACAACCGAGTCTGAAACTGATTTAGGAAATATGGCTACGGTAGATTTCGAAGCAAAAACATATCCGAGGCTTTTTGGCAGAAAGAATAAATCAAAACTACCAAAAACTTCCTCTTCTCCCACATTAAACAGGGAAGATACACCGCCAGCTACTTTCACTTTTACTAGGGTGAAAAAAGTAACATCGGAAACGAAATATATACCAGACAGCCCAGAACATCCTCGAGAATACGGAAATGTAGACGGCGAAGATGGTGGAGAAAAGCAGTTTGAAACTTCTTACGATTTTGATAACGAACCTGAATCATCTAAATTCATTGAAAATCGCACCGCAGCATCAATTTCTGATATTTCACCGTCTAATCAAGAGTATACACACGTTATAAACGAAATAAATAATGACGAATTTTTCCTACGACCGCGGGGAATTTCGCGTGAAAATATTCAAGTACGAGAATACTTGAGCGACGAAATACGACAAGCGTTTAAAATACCGAAAAATGTTCTTGCCTCAATGGGAAGTAATTCAGAAATTGGCGACATACATATGTACGCCAATGAACCTGATGCAGATCCAGACCTCATGCTTGATGACAATGATCAGAGGCAATATTCTACCGAAGATTTGAATGAAAGGGATGATGGTTATTACACATTTCCTCCAGTGAGGCCATCACGTGCCAAGCGTAAGAAAAAAGAGCCCGAACAAACAGATATCCAATACATCGATGATAGCGTACATGCAAGCATGCAGTTTAGTGAAGTCGATTTAAGTATTACAAAAGAACATGCGGTTAACCAAGAAATATTTAATGATAATTTTGAGGGGATCGAAACAGATCAATTTGATTTCACCCATACAACAGATTTGCATTCAATTAATGAATATGCTAACGACGATTACAACGAATACCCTGAGAATACCCCAATACAATCTCAGACCCTTCCGATGCCACCTAAAAGAAAAAAGAAGTCCATTGCAAAGGAATTTGCACATTCATCTTTGACGGATATTCAAAACCAACCAACACCAACTACAGGATGGGGAGAATTTTGCGGTTCACCTGATGATGTAAGTATTTATTTATACAATCTTTAGTTGATTTGAAAGGAACTATATTTTTCAGGGATCGGTAGTTCAAAATGAAAAAAAAAGGAACCCTTATATCCTATATATTCCTAGTCGTGATTTGTGTATGTATGTGTATATCCTATTTATTAACATTCAACTAAAGATTCCAGAAAAGTATGTAGGTAATTGACGGAACCTTATTTAAAATAAATTTCGCATATGTAGGACTTAGGCTGGTTTCAGAGCGACGCGTCTCGGCAGCGCTGCCCAGCCGCGCGCGCCTCGTATTACACACTAGATTGTATGTAGCGTTTCATAGTGACGCGTCTTGGGCCACGTCTCGGCCGCGCCGCGGTCGGATCTCCTTCGATTGCCAGTAGCGTCGACTTGCAATCTTTTAAGACGTCGTTGTTGCACTCTTTTCCATATAACGTATATAGCTAATATAGTGATTACGTTTGCTGGCATAATGATTCTCTGCACTCGACCGTACACCACAACGAAGCGCGCGCGTCTGAATGTCGTTTCACAGCGAACGCGCTGCCCAGGCGCGCGCCCGAGCCGCGCGCGCCTGGGCAGCGCTGCTGAGACGCGCCGCTCTGAAACCAGCCTAACTAGCATATTCCAATAAAAACAGAAATTATGTGGGATGGAGATAAATGTACTAAAAGCTAAAAAGTAATACAATGGAACCAGTCATGGGTACTAAGATCTGCATATTGAATAAACGAAAATATAAAAGTGGGGCACGTCCAATATTTCCAACCGTCAGTTAAAATGTGTGCGAATGTAGATTTCGTTATTATCATCGCGTGGTTTATTATCAATTCTATTCTTCTTATTTGCGTGTCGAGGCGAATCAAGCCTTATCTGACCAATAGTTTGCCACAGTAAATTAAAATCCTATAAATAGGGGTAATAGTTTTTATTGGGCACTGAGCTGAACTTGACAGTTCTTCAATCTGTATTAGCGCCACCTACTTCAGAAAAGTGTTGCTATCAGCCTAAAAAGTCCTCATTGGTATCCACGAGTTATGTAAGGCGAAGACCTAGTTTCACCAAAGCATGGTATACGTAATTAAAGTTCTAAAAAGTTTTTATTGAAACATAAATTTCTTTGTGGCTAGTGATTGTAGTTAATTTATAATTTGGTGTTTAATCTATTGTGTATTCAGGTAGTATTTCTGTTTTTTAGCGAGATGCTAGTGTCGCTGACGTTGCCTTTAAGTTAGAACTGCGTTCATTTAAAACGCGAACCGAGCGGATGAAAGCGGGCTGCTAGTCCTATTAATATAATAAATGCGAATGTATGTTTGTTACTCCTATACGCGAAAATAGCTGAACTGATTTCCATGAAATTAGCACACATACATATAGAGAGTAACATGGATTAACATAGAGGATAGTTTTTATCGCGCAAAACTATTCCTGTGGGATACTATGGGACAAAAAAGACAACATAAAATCACACGGCCAAAATGAAAGATTAAAACAGCGGGTTTATTCTATGAAAGAGAATTTTATTATCTAGATATAGTAGATGGTAATTTATGTTTAACACATAGGATAGACTTTTCTCGTAAATGTTCCTGTGGGATGCCGTGGATGGCTGATTTCCACGCGGGCGGAGCCTTGGGCATCTGCTAATGAAAAATAAATAGCCTATAGCTATATAAACAGTACACATGATGTGACAAAGCTTAGAAATAAAAAGAGGCTCGACTAAATCATCCGTGACAAATTAAGCGATATGCTGACTGCTGATTATGCCAAAGTGCCACTGTAAAATAGGACAATAATAATGTTAGAGCAGACAGTGGGCAGCCGTCCAAAGCAAATCCACATATGAGTATATATCCACATGCATGCATCCAGTAACTGGCGTTAACTACAAGTTGAAGCAAACTAGTATTTTGAAGTGTATAAAAACATCATAATGATACGATTTAAATAGCGTACTAAAACTAAGTAACACTTGCATAAATAAGACCCCTGATATATCGTTCTTATGAACAATCAGATAGCTAGTTTAGCCTACAATGCCTACATCTGGAGTAAATCTGATGTTATGCTTGCTGGATTTAAAAGTGCAATGTACCGAGCCGGCAACTCTGTGCACCACAATCTCCGAGCTGGTAGAGTAACGATCGTCAATCCCGTTTGTTTCCCTCACGCGGCGTTCGGCTGACCTCGTGCTCTTTATTAAAATAGCGTAATTTTAACTTTTCAGATCATTGTGTATCGCACCGAGCACGAATATATCGTTCCTCAAGCTGACACTACAGTTATAACTGAACACAGCCCTGTACCTCCTCGTCGCAATAGGTCAAGGAGTTCACGTGGTACGTCACTATGTGATGATGATCGAACTTCACACGGTGCTGAATCTCTAACACTTGACACGAATGCTATAACTGCAGATGAAATTCATACCGAGAGACAAATTCGAGACGAAAGTCCTGGTTATGCCACTGTAGACAAAGGTCCTTATGCACCGAGCAAAGCTGCAAGACGCTCAAAAAGTAAATCGCCGCCAGCAAGGCGAAGGCGGAAAAGCAATAGTTCCGACAGAAAGTATTACACAGTTGGTTCGTCAAAGGCTTTGCCTGATCGTCCTCCAAGAAAAAAGTCATCTACAAGTCTAATGACACTAGATAGTTTCTCCAAAAGATCGGTCAGTGGAGACTTTACACAATATGTAGAAATTGAAGAACCACGATGTGAAGAGGTGCACAAAGATTTGAACTCTGGAGAAATATTAAATAAAATGAAAGATAGACCTTTGCCACCCCCTCCCAGACCGCCTAGAGGACCAAAAAAAGAAAGGAGATCAAAAAACGACGATAATCAGCGAGATTTTGAAGGCAAATCACAAGAAGAATTCGTTAAGTTGGAAGATTCTATTCAATACTTAAAAGATCAACCTTTGTCTCAGGATGTGGTCGAAATAGAAGTTTCTACTCAGACCGACCCTCTACCAGATGACGTAGATTTTGAATTGGGTATGGATGAAAACATAGATATATCAATGTCTAGTTCTCTTCGAGATATTGTTGATGAAAACTCTATAAGTAAAAGTCACAGTAAAATGGTTGAGAGTCCACACTTTTCACGCCCGACATCGAGATCCGAAAAGTCTTTAAAACTTTCAGACCCTAAAATTTCTGAGCTATCAAAATCAACCATGGGGCGAACATCTCCAACAGTTATATTAGTGGAAAGACGTGTATCCAGCCCCACCAGAATCAACGAACGAGAGGTGATGTTAACAGAAGCTTCACTAACAGTTCAACACATCGACATAGATGAATCTGAAATTTCAGATGTTCCTCCTTTACCAAAGCCGAGAGGAATCACTTCTAGCTCAGGAGAAGACAAATCATCTAAAAGTATTCAACCTTCAAGTAATGAACAGGCCCTTGAGAGAGTGACGGAAGCAGATAGCAGAGATGTTCATTTAGATAATTTAATTACGCAACGCCTACAAGTACGTGATCTTGATGTAGGTCGATTAAATGTTTCTGAGCTACAGGCAAGCAAAGTGCTTGTATCAGATATTGAAGGTATGACCTTACAAGTCGCGGAATTAGATTCCAAGTCTGGTCATATATCTGTAAGTGGTATTGAATTTTCCCAATCTGTCATTGATGAAATCGTCAAAAAGTTTGCCGAGATATCTACTAGTCACGCTCATGAATCTAGTGATTATCACAGACCATTAAGCAGAGAAGAACAAACCCAAACAGATGAAGCGACTTCAGAAATAATCAAAGAAATTAAAACTTGTGAAGAAGGCAAGAAGCCACAACAATATGAATCATTATCTAAGTCAGATGATATAACAGGGTCGCAAAATTCTTCACAACAATCAAATGAGCAGACGATACCGCCTCCTCCACCTCCAAGGCCAGCTGGTTATGATGATACTACTGTTCCACCGCAAAGGCCTCCACCACCAGACCTAACGCCACTTTTATACTCCTATCTACAAGATATATCCTTATCACCAACACCATTTTACGGAACTCGTCCTTTGCGAGAAAGACCTTTCACGGAATTCCACGAATCCCAGCATCATTCCGCTCCAACGACATCTAGACGACCGAAGAGAAAGCCTACTGCTCCTCATACTGAGTCAAGTTCTGGGGACGAGAGGCCACGTCCGTCCCCGAGGCGTATGCCACCACCAGTAAGAAGTCACGACCCCTCCGTAGCTGAAGCTGGAGCACAATTTTTGCGCGTTTGTCATAACTCTATCAGTAGGGCAATAAGAAACATTTTCAATTCATTTATGTCTTATGTAAGCGGAGCGGAAGATAAAAAGGATGTTCAAATGGCACTCGTCATATTTTTGGTGTTGATTGCAGGGTTGATTATGTTCGGACTTAGTGACAGCCGAACGATTCACCATCACCACTGGGAGTTTTTCAATCCACCAGACAGTAAGCAATTATAAAAAAGAGAAGATGTCTACGTAACTGTTATACCATACCTACATATATTGATTATGGTACCTATTTTAATTTATAAATTGATTATTTACCTATTATTTATTCGAAATAGTGAGATGGAGTGGAATCGTATTTCAAAATATTATGTTTTTTTTTTCGACTGTTAATCTTTTTTATTAATAGCATAATTTAAACTGTACCTAATAATTATGTTGAAAGCATTTTGTGTAACCCAAACTTTCCACTACACTTTTTGATACAGATCATATCATAAAAGTTGCTGAACTAGGTTTTAGTATATGTAGTAAATAAAATGAAATGGTAATTCGATGACGATTTTCTCAAGATTGTGAAATAAGCTAAGCTTTTAATTCGGCTTGAGTTCGCTTCGCAAAGAAGGGAATATCAGAGCTTATACTTTTGTTAGAATGTAGGTACGTAAGAATTCTGTCATGTTACCTACGTAGACTATTCCTAGGCACCTACCTACCTTGTTATTTACTGTTATTTGCAAAACACTTTATGGAAATTAACTAGTTTTATATAAGTACTTGGATTATACAAGTGAGGTGATGTTCAAAATCTTGGGCCACTTGTAGAACATTAATGTAAATTCGGTGCCAGTAATTAGGTTTTCGGGTCCACAAAATTTTACGAGATATTTTTTCTACTGTGTGAGCAGTCAGTCATGTTCTTATTTTCAATTCGACAGATGAATGTATTTGATACTTACCTCAATGGCATCGTTTAACCTGCACTGTGTGCACAAAATAGTGTGGGTGATGTAATGCATTTTGTAAAAGTCTTGTTGTGTAATTGTAATAAATAATAAAACTAACTAAAACTTACGCTACCTATAGTTTGTAAAATTTTGTTTGATATCCGTGACGTTTGTGACCTTCGAGAAAATGAAGGAAAATGGACCTTTTGTCATAGCTTTTGTTCCAAAGTCACAAACGTCACAGGTATCAAGGTAAATTTTGCAAACTATACTTTCGTTATTTCTTAATATACTCTACGGTTTACATTTAATTAACCGACTTTGAAAAAGAGGAGGTTCTCTGTTTGACCTGTATGTATGTTTGTTTGTCCACGATTATCTCGCGTTTGGCTGAACCAATTTTGATGCGATTTTCAGCAAAGTATTTGTAAGATTTAGGAGAAGGTTATAGGCATATTAACCGACAAAAATGGAAGAACACACTTTTAGACGTTCTTTGAAGGCGGTTCCCTTTTTAAAAAGTTACGATTTGGTTGACCGAGCCTATCTCAGATTTATCGCCCTTCTCTCTCTCTTTTCGTGTAGGACACCGAGTCGTCCAACGACCCGATGAACCCTAGTGTCAGAATTTTTCCACCGCCTTCTACAAGTAGCAGGCTTCGCTGCAAAAACGTATTTTGTTTCTTACTCTACCTATCTAAGATCGTCATATATTTACCTAGTTATTATTCCGCGCGTAAACCTGACAAAGCCGTAATGCCATAATTAGGATTACGCCATCTGTCGGAAAATGCGAAGACTACTACAATACGGGATTATTTGGATAAATGGACCTCCGTTTGACCGTGGTTTGACCTTGATAAAAAATATATACTTTAGGTATAATATAAAATATTTAAATATTATTGTAAAAATAAACGAGCAAAAATAAAAATGAAAAAGAAATGTTGAGGTTCGGATAAGAACTCTAGCTCTATAGATTTACAGGCAAGCAGTCTATCCAACTGAGTTACTTTCGCTGACAACAGTAACTGAGCGACGAAATATCGGTTCTTTCTCCACACAAAATGCAACGTATTTTCATTAGGTTTATTTTGCCGTTCAGAGTTATTTTTGGACGGTAAAACCTAACTAGATCATTTTTTTCCCCCTCATTGCCCTATTTACGAATGTGCAGGAAGATCGTTGAAGCCGTTTCTGAGATCCCGAAAATATAAGGAGTAAAAAATATTAGCTGCAAATATTTCAAGTGGTGAATCAGCCCATGAAACTGAACCACTTTCCCCAGGGAACATAGATCGAAATATGAAAAAAAATTGCCCCATTTCCACTATTCAACTAGAAATTCCAAACCATATAGAAACAAATCAATTTGTATGGGAGGTCCAAAAAATTTTCCTCTTTTGTCGACCTATGTTCCTTGGGGAAAGTTGTTCAGTTTCATGGGCTGGTTCACCCCTCAAAATATTTGCAGCTAATTTTCTTACACCCTGTATATATAAATACAATTTTATTCTTGCTTGTTTAAAGGTATTAGATAGATTAAGTAGGTAGAATATTTCGGTGTGTTCTACTCTTAAAACCCAACAAGTTTAGTCTGAAATAATTTATCGAAATATGAAAAAGAAATGTGGACCTCCCATACAAAATGTACCAGGCGACAGAGTCTCTTCTTATGGGAGAACTATTACATATTTCAAAAAAGTGGTTTGAAACAGTTGTTCAGTTTTATTATAGAACACACACTTAAAATATTTGTACTGATTCAATGTAAACCTATATTAGAACTCACCTGAATAAAACAAATTTAAAAATTTTAGAGTTTTTTAGGGTGAGTTCTTCACATGAATAAAGTGGGCCTGTAAAATGTTGAAAAAAATGTGTCGCATTGTATGGGATATAATTTTTAATTTGTTATCTGAGTTTTTGTTTCTGGGGAAAGTTTTCAGTTTTATGTGCAGAACCCGTCCTAAAAAAAAATTGCATTGAATATAAACAATACTTATATTTTGAAATAAAAAAAATGATCTAGACAAATGGTAGTGTGTCCAGCTCCAATAAAACCTAACCTACTTCTCGATGAGCTAGAAACAAGGAGCATAATACTAACCTAGAGGTGAGGCTAGAAACTTGACTTTGGCATCCACATAGACAGTTATGTGTAAATGCAATGGTGTATAATAATATGTTACAGTCTAAAACCTTAACCAGTCACTAAACTAATTGACCTGCAAAACTAGTCAATAAGCTTATTGACTGTTGGTGTAGGTCAAAATCCTTATTGAATGGTATTCGTTTATAAAACCAGTCAATAAGCTTGTTGACCAACAGCTTCAGTCAATATCCTTATTGACCGACGTGCCCAGTCAAAACTCTGACTGGGCTCTGCTAGGAGTTACTTGGATCAAGCATACATCCCATCCGTGTGGCCGGGCATTACGATAGAAAGGTGCCAGAAGCTTCTCGATACTCACAGCAGCGAAGAACTGATTTCTGGAAATACTTGCTCTGGGTATTATTTGTTATTAGATTAAGTTTCAATTTGAAGTTCTTGAAATTAGTTTTCCACATTTCCACTTATGTTGCACAAAACTTCACAGAAGTCAAAACCAAAAGTGAATAAGTAAGTAAATAGACAAAGTACTCTCTAGTTCGCGTCGCGAAAGAAGTCCTATGATTATTTTATTATTCTGACGTCCGGGTCATTTAAACTTTTCGCGGGTGTTCTTTCGCAGCGCGGACTTCTATATCTATGTTAGAGTGCGTTTCAACCATCATGTTCTTATAGCGTCATGTTGGCTCCCCTGTCTGTCAACATCCTCAAAACTTCGGTAATTACAAATTATTGTGAAAATCATGCTAAAAACATTAAGAAGATGTGACAGAGCAATTTTGCTAAAAGTGAAAGAGTTTCTGAACGTGTAAAGCGCAATGAGACTCCGATAATCCCGTTATTTTATTATATTTCTTGTATATGGCTTTTCCATTAAGATTTCGCCAGTTTCGTGGTTTAATTAATATTAAGTATGTGGTATTACGCCGACGGAGAGTCCACAAGACAGAGACCCTAGTCTGACGACTAGAGGCTATGATCCGCAAAATTGTGTAGTAACTTGATAGTAAAATTTCTGCACCACGTGGCGACCGCTCGTCACTAATATACAATGTCAACTACATACATTGATTACTATTTCATATTTAATTATCAGTTTAAGAATATTTTGTTGCTTAAAACACTATCGAATTATACTTACACTAAATACTCAAATGAACAAAAAAATATAAAATTGTAACCAAAACACGCCCGCCATCATAGAATGGTCAACGAACGATCCCCGATGATCCCGTTAAGACGTTAAGAGGTATTCAAGTTCAAGTTGGCCTACAAATTAGTCAAATAGGAGTGCCAACTCAGGCCGGATTATTGAAACAAATGAAGTATTCTATTGATTTAGGTAGTAATATTATAAATTTTAAGTGTGTTTCTTAATTTGTCTGTCTTTCCTGGCACAATATTGGGATGACACGAATATACAGGGAGAAAGGGACGGTGTAACGAAAACTTTACAGGCGTGATCAGACTATGAATCTGAACAACTTTTTCTATGAAGGCTATGTTGGGAACCGAAAAAAATTTTATGTTCCCAGACAAGGTCACTTAGCTGACCGGAAATTTTGTATGGAAATTAAAAAAAAATTTCGTCTCCCAACATTGGTCCCATATAAAGAGTTGTTCAGCTTCATGGTCTGATCACGCCTGCAATGTTTTCGTTACACTGCCTCTTACACCCTGCATACGAGTGTGTATTTTTGTACATAGTTAGATAAGAGGCTGAAGATTGACACAGGCAACTTTTTACCTCGGGAAAACATCTCATTTCTACAGAAACATGAAATCAGCCGCGGATGAATCAAACAAACAAAAAACAAAAATAATTTTATTCATTTTCATAAATAAACAGAGAATACGGCAACACTCATTTGCAAAACTGCCAACATCACGCCATAGAAACTAGTCTAGGACTTGAACGACATGACATGATGAGACATGAGGACAAATATTGTTGATATAAATAGGTGTAGGTGTAGATAGGTATTCCCGGTATGATTTTTGCATAGATTTTTGGAAACCGGTACCGGCAGCGGAGGCCTTTTACTGTATACTAGGCTGTATGGTCTTTGCCTGTCTAAGCGACAAAACAAAGACGATAAATTATAACAAATAACACTAGCGTGGACAAAAAAAAGTTACTTTGTTTTTCTCTATTAGGTTTTTCTGTTTTACGGTTTCGAGTTTGTTTGTTTCTTCCCGTTTTTAGTAGACGAGCTCGGGGTTAGAACATATAATCTGCTCCGGGTACCAGGCCATGTGCCGATAAATAATTCACTTCAATAATCATCCTATTTTTGGTGATCGGTGACTCCGGATAAATAGTTTTTTGGAACCAGAGATGCCGCGAAAGCCATCACGAAATGCATTTTATTTCTTCATGGTTAATTTTAGAGAAGAACAACGCCAAAACGGCGTAACATACGCTAACATGGGTGAAGTATCTCAAGCAGCAGGCCCGTTGTGGACGGTAAGTGTTATTACTCAGACCTTGATTCCTTTAGGGTTTCATTTGAAATCAGGTCAGGGTATACTTTTCGTGGCCGGAACCCGTTGCACAGCATTGCCCATAAATTCAAATCAAATTATCAACAATGGACCCATTGCTAAATACTCTTACCAAAAATTTTAATTCATGTTAGAACCTGTTCAAAGCGCCAATCAGCATTCAAGACAGAGAATGAAGAATAGGTACAGTACCAGAAATAAGATGCAAGTGATGAATGACAAACTCATAGCTTGCTTGCATGCAAACTGAACTAGGCTGGCAACTGTAGGACACTGTAGGCTAATATAATAATAATTAAGTTCTTTCGTCAAGTGACAAGATGTGCCACCTTTATAAACGGTAAATGTTTTGTTCAAGCTGCAGCAGATCTCTTGCTAGTTTGCAAGTGTGTCTTTTAATTTTTGCTTGTATTGCAAATTGTATTTCTTTAACAGTAGGCATTTCGAAGAATTCATGGATCTGTACCTGATATAAAACAGGGTGTAAAAAAAATTGCAAATATTTTAAGCGGTGAACCAGCCCATGAAACTAAACAACTTTTCCCAAGGAACATAGGTCGAAATATGAAAAAAATTTTGGACCTCCTATACAAAATGACCAACCGGCTGACCAAGTCAATATTTGCAGCTAATATTTTTACACCTTATATGTGTAAAACCATGTGAGTAATGTTATAACCTTCGTAGGATCTCCAAATATAAACTATGTTCAGTAACTGTTTTGGGAATAAATGGCTTTGAATTAAATTGACTAGGCTCTTTTCCCTATGTCCCCAGCGTGCAGGGCCAGAGGAGCGCGCAAGGTTTGAGGCAATGGCGAAGGAGGAGAAGGCGAAGGCCAGCGCTCCAGAGAACAGGCTGACATCTACCGGTGTGTCAATAGCGGAGCTGCAAGCCGCAGAACACGAGCAGCACGAAGCCGCAGAGGCTGAGAGGAAGGCCATCAAAAATATCGTTGCAAACGGCATCCTACATGACAGTAAGCAGTGTTTTTAATAATTCTATGAAAGACATTGATGTTATTACTCTAGACACTCAACAATTCCATACTATTATTAGGTACTCCAAACCTTTGAAATCTTTGAAAACTAGCGTTACAGAAGCTTTACTTCGGAATGGCGTTTAGGTGCAGAATGTCCCTTTCGCAAAATGTCCCTTTCTCAGAATGTCCCTTTCGCAAAATGTCCCCTTATCAAAAAATCCCTTTCCCAAAATGTCCTATTCCTATAATGTCCCTTTCCTAATATTGTATACAAAACACAGTCGCACCTTAATCTAAGCTTTAGGAACGAGTGGTATGAGTATTGGTCTAAAGATTCAGAAGTATCAGGTTCTATGCTTGGCGAACACACAGATATTAAGTTAATATTTCTCAATTTATACATTTTGATATTTTTCCGGATTGATTTAAACAGGCTCAATCACCTGGTTCAATTTAGTGCTATTTATAAGTTAGGTCGGTAAAAAAAGGGTAAGGGACATTATGGGAAAGGGACATTTTGGGAAGGGGACAATCTGGGAAAGGAGCGTTCTGAGAAAGGGACATTTTGGGAAGGGGAGAATCTGGGAAAGGAGCATTCTGAGAAAGGGACATTTTGGAACCAGGGGACATTTTGCGAAAGGGACATTCTGCACCTAAACGCGCATGGTTTTCAAAGAAATATGTACTCAATCTGATAAACAATAAGTCGAGCGCGTGTTCATTTACATACCTGCCAATTTTTTTCTTAGGGAATGTGGGCCTTAATTCATTGGACTACTGTTCATAATAAGCTATACGTGGTTATACGTATTGGACTAGGGTTGCTTACTTCAAGAAACTACTTACGCCATCTAGCGCACAGCTCGAGCGTTTACTCCTACATGTGGCGGTCAACGCTTATATGGTTGTTTTGAGTAGGGGTAGGGTGGAATAGGAATTAAAAAATATTCATATCGATCATAGGTCTTTATCATAGATGCCTAACTTTTACATATTTCTTAATTTCTTTCTTTGAGTCTTTAAAATGATACGCAGTCAGGTAAACAATTTCAAGAGATATTCAGTTGGAAAACACGAATTTAAGCAATTATTAAATACTGCACAGTATCTTTTTGCGTTTTTTCGTTTTGTAGAAAGTTGAACGTGGTCAAACAAATAGCGCGCGCGTTTTCTTTTGCTTGCGGCAGCCTACTAGATTGGCCCTTGCGCAGGGGCCGCCGCCTGTACGTATGTTTTTCATACCTACACGCGGAGTGACACAAGCCTGGCTGCGATGAGCATCTAAGGCTGCTCGGCCGGTGTGTACGCACCTATTGGGAAATAAGGGTGATGGTTGTCTTTTTTTCAGGATTGTTAGATGATGATATATTTGTGATGGATGTAAACTGCTACTGCAAGGCGCACGGCAACTATCAAATCGGTGAGGTGACGCTGCTGCGATTCACCCTGCGGGATGGTGTTCGGGATAAGTATCACCAATTTGTCAACCCAGGTTAGTTCCTATCCATCCTGTGGTTCAATCTACCTGGTCCCAAATCACATTTATTACTGATTTTCAAGTTTTTTACACTGTTTGTTATGCCCTGTGATGCCGGCTTAGAATAGCATCATTCCATTTCTTTCCCGCGGGTGTCGTAAGAGGCGACTAAGGGCCTCGAGAGTTTCATGTGTATTACAACTTTGGACTTTAGGCGACAGGCTGACAATTTGTCACTATATGATTCGCAAATAGGTGCGTCTCCACCGGCCGAGCAGCCTCATATGCTCACCGCCGCGCGCGGCATGCGTGCGTGCCACGGTCGGTGTGGACGTGTTTCGCGTAACGTAGCGCATGCTCAATTGCTCATGATCGGGCGAAACTTGCGCCACAAGCCGCACGCGGCTGTGTGCATCTGAGGCTGCCCGGCCGGTAGAGATGCACCTAGTCATCTAAAAGCGCTCTTCATATTTGTCAAACGTGGCGATGGCGACGGTATTTTTACGGCGATTAATGCTCTGCCAACCCCGCATAAGATAAAGGCGTATCTGTATGTGTATGTATGTTTTAATACAATACCATATCAGATGGAAATTTATGCAGTCTACATACAGCCTGTAGGATTATTTTAAATTTTTGAAACAATTTGTAACCAACATAAACAGAAACATACCAAAGGCTTTCCTCTTCCTAAAAATATTATTATATTGCTAACATTAGTACACCTAAAGTAAAAATAATGAAAGAAAATTATTGGTTATTTTTTAGATTTTTGATTGTTTTTTAATCGATTGAAATTTAATTTTAACAAAATTATAATAATTGGTGTTTACTTTTGTAGGCATTCCATACGCCTACACTTCAGATGTAAAGTACTGGTCTAAGCAGTTTGGCCTGCCAATGATTGATGAAAGCGACCGTCGCTCTGACTTCGTACAGATCTTCGCTGACATATTCAACTTTATGAAGACTACAGATGGAGCCCCAAACAGAGAGGAATTGCCACCGGTATATACACTGCCGGACAAGGTGCCACAGTGCTCTAACTTTCTGTTACAACTCAGCCTGAAAGCCAGTAAGTTACCCATAGCACTTACTAGCGGCCCGCCTAGCGGCTGCGCCCGCTGCAATTCATTTTCGCGTGAGAAACAGATGTTTACCCGGCAAGTATTATACATGAAAATCTTTCTCTTATATAACTCTATCTATTAAAAAAACCTGCATCAAAATCCGTTGTGTAGTTTTAAGCAAGCAAGATTTAAGCAAACATACATACATACAGACAGACGCAAAAAACGTTTGAACGAGTATTAGATTAGACCTACACCAGAATAACAGCTTTGAAAAGTGTTTGAACATAAATTGAAGTGTCATGCAGCTGAGTAACCCCACGCAAGTTCTTGTGCTGGCTATTTCGTTTCTTCAAATCCCTTTCCGTGCAGAGTGCAATCAATCGCATTGGCATAGGTTTCATTTCACTACATAGTATAAAGCAAAGTCGTTTCTCGCGTCTGTCCCTAGGTATGTATGTATTTTTAAATCTTCAAAACTGCACGACGTATTTTAATGCAATTTTTAATAGATAATATTGATACAAGAGGAATGTGTATATGTATATCTGACTAGCCTGGTAAAACCACTTATTCCCACGGGAATAATAGTTACAGCGGGTGCAACCTTTGGTTGGGCCGCTATTATTTTACGAGAAGGTAAAAACTTGTATTTTAGTATTTATTTTGTGTGTGATTTATAAGTGTTCTTGTGACATGGGCAGATGGTATTAGCATGCAGATCGGTTGAATGAAAGTAAATAATTTTCTCTTCTTTTTTATTACCTTTACCGCGCGATGCTGGCTCAGAAAAGCATCACCCTATTTCTTCCTCGCGGGTGTCGTAATAGGCGACTAAGGGACTCATGGGTTTCATGTGTATTACAACTTTAGGCGACGTGCTAACAACCTGTCTGTCACTACGGTGATACACAAATCATATCGATATTTGTCAAACCGTATTTTTACGGCCTTCAACGCTCTGCCTACCTCGCAAGGGATAAAGGCGTGATATGTGTGTGTACGTATTTTTTTACTGTTGTTCTAAAATATTAATGAAATACCTCGCTATGTATGAAAATTAGCATTTTCTTCATAAAGATAATTTGCGTTTCCAGAACAAAAAGAAACCAATTTCAGAGTGTACCTACTGCACACTTTGTACTATCAGATAGTGCACCAAATATCGCCAAAGTACGAAAAAGATGAATACTTCACGAAAGAAGCGGTGGCCCTTACGCAGCTGCAGCGCGACACTACGTTCAAATATTGCTCTGGGCTGGCGTGCCAGGTCAGTTTTATTTTTATTTTTTTATTTTTACTTTTTGGTTTCTTTGGGAAAATTACAGCTTATATAACATAAAACTTGTTAAAAAAACAACAATATAAACTTATAGCTAATTAAAAGATTCCACCTGTAGGAATGTGTGTTACTGATGACTAGTGTACGCCGTGTGATGCCGGCTTAGACTAGCCCAATTCTAACCGTGAATGTCTTAAGAAGCCTAAGGCGTTTCCAGCGAATTAAACAACACCTTGCACTGCGGTCGCCATTCCGCCTGCTAAGCGTGGTGTGTATAGCAATACCCCCCACAGAGGGGTTGTCTAGTCATGGGAGGCCCATATCTGGTAGTTGCTTTTTGCGGCTGTTAAAGTTAAGGTAGTTACTGCTTCTGGCGAACAGTTTTAGGAGGGTTATTGTGTATGTAGATAGTAAATTACTATTCGATTGCTGCACAAGCAATGCTATAGCCTAAAAGGCTCGGCGAATGTATTAATTTGCAAGTATCTAAGTTTTAACACAAAATTTTAAGCTATAGGAGTTGTTTACACTATTCATAGTAATGATTTTAAAGGATTTTTACTTTTTGTCTATATTGCCGTGTGATGCCGGCATAGAATAGCCCACCCCATCTCTTCTTGGGGGTGTTGTAAGAGGCAACTATGGGACTCGAGGGTTTCATGTATTTTGTATGAAAAACTGAAAGTATGACGACATACCTTAAGTATTTGGATGGCGTCAAAACACTTACATATATATTAATTTACTGTTTTTAAATGTTTCAAAAAATTATGATTGAAGTCCGTAGTATTTTTGGACAGTAATTTTAAGCGTAATATTTTATTAATGACCCAGGAAACTAGCGAATTATTTTGTGTGAAGTCTATGTGCTTATATTTGTTTTGTTTTGGCATGTTACATCTTCAATATTATTAGATTTTTTGTCATCTGTTATTTTATTTCATAATTTAAGTTTTTGTATTTATTTTTACGAGTACTAGCGACCCGCCCATCATCGGCTGCAATCGCTGCTTACCGATTTCCCTTGAAAAATATTTCTTTCGCCAAGTGTGATACTCGTTTTATATTACCCTGTCTATTACAAATGTCTCTAAATGTATTGCGTGGTTCAGGAGGAGTTAGTGGTGTCCATGACAGAGAGACAGAGATTTATAGCTTGGCCAGAAAGAATAGAAGTTAAATAAAATGGAACTAAAAATTTTGTGTGAAATATTGTTGCCATAAGCGTTCAGCGTTATCTGTCAGATTAGGCAGTTCGCAAAGACAGTGGCGAGGCGCCTTCATTTTCTATCTACTATTTCTGGTCAAGCTATATTTCATTTTGTACTATGTATTTTAGGTATATATAAGAATTGCACGGGGGGATTGGCGTTTGGTCAATCATAGAGCGCATTGGCAAATAGCGAAGTCCGTACTCCTATAAGATTCTTCTATCTTCATAATATAGGTACATGTCAACTTTCATCGTCTTTTTTTGGATTATTGAACTTTTATATATATTTACTACGCTGCAACACCATTGGTGGATTGTCGACCGCAGTGCAAAGTATTGTAGCCATTTACAGGTAATAGTCTGCTGCCGATTTCTTGGATTCATCCCTTAGTCGCCTTTACGACACCCATGTTTACAAATGCAGTGATGTTATTTTAAGGGTGTTTTCCCGATGTCCCCAAGTTCCGTGTCCCCAAAAAATTGGGGCAAGGGGTAGACATTGCCCAGCCCCTTGCCGTAACTTACCCCATTTGGTCTACCTGCCCTGCCTTGTCTCACCCTGCCTAATCTTACCCTACTTTTTTCGGGGACACGAATCTTGTGGACAACGGGAACACACCATTTTAAGCTGACATAATTGTGGTCAATTTCGATTCGTATTTCTATTAATTCGAGTACTATTCTCAGATGTACAGGAGTGTTGGTATATTAAAATTTTTAGGCGACAAGCTGACAACCTTTCACTATAATGTACAACATGTTTTCTGAAACAATCCTCAAAAATGTCAGACGTGGCGATAGCGACCGTATTCTTACGGCTGTTAACGCTCTGCCTACCAAGGGATAAAGGCGTGATATATGTATGTATGTATGTATTCTCAGATGCACGATGAAGCGGACAGGGCGACGGTGTGCACGAGCGTGCGCGCGCTGAGCTGGGCCTACACCGTGCTGGAGACGACGTGCGCGCTGGCGGGCGTGCGCGCGCAGCCCGGCCGCCACCAGCCCCTACACTACGAGCCAGAGGATGTAAGCTGGGTTCATACATTTAAATTATCATTTCAGTGATTTTTTAATCTAAACCATTGATTTAAATCTAATTGGCAAAATTATTATTAGAAGCTTTGAGAGAGAGAGAGAGAAGAAGAATGCGTTCAGAGAGTGGCAAAGTGTCGATAATGAAAGCGAGAGTGTAAAAGACGCCAAAAGAGAGACCATATTGTGTTAAATATGGCTCAAACTCAAATTATTTATTCAAAGTATTATATTTTACATTTATGTTATTGATGGTCAAGTATTAGTCATTGGAAAAAAGAGAAAAATGATTTTATTTCTTACAACAATTTTATAATTCTAGTGTAAACGCGGCTCAGGTTGACTAAAAACTTAACACTGGCTTTAATTGTTTTCAAATTGTCTCCAGGAGCAGGCCTGCGCGGAGCCCTCGTACCGTCGAGTTTATGACGATAACTCTGTCCGCAACGACGTGCGGCCGGCGTGCCGCAGCGTGGACGTGCCTACAGCCGCAGTGTCGGCCGGCCCAAACGGGCCAAACCGTGAGTAAACTATTAGGGCCTTACCACTGAGCGAAAGTGTAATGTGTCTCATTCAATGTCGGACACAAGACGGGACGTAACAGACGGATGTTTATTTTTCCCATACCGTTAGTGAAACCATATTATGTACTAATATATAGCTTGTATTCATTTGTATTGCAGTGTCGAGCAACACATCGCCTGTGGCTGCCGCAGTAGAAGAAAGACGTCACGTGCCACTGAGGATGCCCAAAACAAACTGTAAGGTGTCATAGTGGGTTTATCTAATAGATAATTAAGTTTATTAAACAAAGAAATATCGCATCATATAATTTTATTGCGTTTTGCAATGATTTTGTAAAGATTATTATGCCTTGTTTATTTATTCTTGTTTAAAAAATTTCCGATACAGCCTATGTTAAAATGTTCACATAAGGCTTATATGTATTTCAGTTTGCCGTGTGATGCCGGCTTAGAATAGCATCACTCCATTTCTTACCCGTGGGTGTCGTAAGAACCGACTGAGGGACTTAGGGTTTGGGTTGTATTTAAACGCAAATCGAAAAATATCCTTTTTCTGTGCAATAAGATTCCAAATTCCCATCAAAATTACTGATTGCACAGCATAATATTCAACTCTAAATATCACTAAACACACTACAATTTATTTTCGCAGCGTACAGCGATTTTTTCTTAAGCAAAAGCGTTTTCATCAATTTCAAAGGGCGAAAAAAGAGGCTGACCCAAAGCACCCGATGCATGACTATACCCCGGTACCTCAAAGGTTAAGAAGTCGGCATAGTTTCATAAAAGATGTGCTTCCTCTAAACGGTGAAGCCTCTAAAAACCGCCTTAATCTCTGGCGGGAGGTATATCCTGAGCCAACAACAATGCCTCTTTCCGAGCAACTGCCCCCTGGACGCCACCTTACTTGGTCGACGTGGAAGTCTCTAAACAGACTCCGGACCCAAGTCGGCCGAAGTAAAGAAAATATGTGCAAATGGGGGTACAGCTCGGAAAGTGCTTGCCAGTGCGGCATATCACCCCAGTCCATGGCACATCTATTGTCTTGCCCCGCGTGCCCAACTACCTGCACACGCGAGGACCTCTACAAAGCAACGGACAACGCTGTGCGTGTAGCTGAGTATTGGTCCAAATATATTTGAGCGCCAGAATCGATTCGCTAAGAAGAAGAATGCACAACTAATAATCTTAATGCACATTATACCTGTTAACTCTTTTTATTTTTAATAAAGCTTCTACTTTTATATTATTTACAGCAGTTTTTCTAAATAAAACAGCACATTATTAGTCACAGTCGTCTTATAATTAATGAGAAATAAATAATGAGATCAGCAAAAAATATATAAAATTAGATACGAAATTGTAATTTATTGAATTCAATACAACCGACAAAGCAAAAGCAAGACCCGCTTTAATAATTATTAAAGCGGGTCTTGCTTTTGCGGGGCGTCCACCCACGCTTCCTTTTTTGCCCAATAGGCACATTTTTAGCTTCTGCAGGTGACGCCACGTACTTGAGTCGGTACGCAGCAAGTCCGATGATATGCTTGCACATATAGTTCTTTAAAAAAACTCCCGACGACACGACCTAGTGCTATCTCTACCTTACTCAATCGCGCCACTCTGCACTCCAGTGACGAAAAACTCGCTAAGCTAAGCTAAGAAATAATGCAATGCAAAAGGATTTTTTTGGTATAATAATCATTAAATTTGCCGAGCATGGCTACTTGAAAATTAAGACAAATATGATGATCACGTTTTGTTGTACTTACTGGTTAATATGCGACTGCGATAGTTATTTTGCTATGAAATATGAAAAATTTGTTGTGCAGTCAGTATTTATGCTATGTATGTAATATTTTTGTACAAAAATAAATTTAACTGTATTGCATTAGGAGGAAAGAAGTAATGTCATATTGATGTAAAATTTCGAATTATCTGCAGTTTGAGTTTTGTTAAACATTGAGTTCATTTGTAGTGAAGTAAGTTATTTGATGTAAAAAAGAATATAAATGATGAGTATGTATTGATAGGCGATTATTTATTTGATATGCAATTTATAATATCCCTTAGGGTTTCAGGTGTATTACAACTTTTAGGCGACAGGCTGACAACCTATCACTATAGTGATACACGAATTATCTCAAACAGCCCTCAATATTTGTAAGACGTTGACGCTCTGCTTACACCATACATACATACATACATATATCACGCCTTTATCCCTTGCGGGGTAGGCAGAGCATTAACGGCCGTAAGAAACGTGCTTACACCACCAGGGATATAAGAGTGATGTGTTTATGTATTTCAGTTGCAGTGACGAGCAGTAAGACATCGAATGCAGCGGCAGCACAGGCAGGTCACGAACCGCGCAAAACAGACAGTGAATGTGAGTTTTTTATATAAGGTGTAAAAATAATAGCTGCAAATATTTTAAGGGGTGAAATCGGTTGGGGTCTCTGAGGTTTTGCACATTCAAAGTTACTGCGTTAGAATTTTTCATACGAACTTGTGAAACGAGTGAAGATAAATAACTGTTAAGTGTTTGCAGTAATTAGCTATTTAGTTTCGGTCTATATAACTAAAATGTCATATCAAATAACTGTTCAAATTTTTCACTGTTGATGTGTATTTATTGCAGATCCAATGCGAATCCGAAAAGCACCTGTCTTCATAGCCGACAGGCGGGACTTCGTGCCGCTACCCACACGCGGCCGAGGTCAGTATGCGGTCGCAACAAGAACGTGAGAGTTCAGTTGCTAACCCGAAATAATAGTGCATTGATCACGTGGTGAGAAAAGAACCGATTGCTAACGAGGGAGTAATTCGTTTGTGGTCCGATGCGCAGCTGAGGGCATCAATACCTCATTTCCTAACCGTGGGTGTCGTAAGAGGGCGAGGGACTTAGGGTTGTAGGTGTATTATTACTTTTAGGCGGCAGGCTGACAACCTGTCGCTATAGTGATGCACAAATTATTTCAAACGACCTACTATATTTGTCAGATGTGGCGATAGCGACCGTATTTTTGCGGCCGTTAACGCTCTGCTTACCCCGTAAGGGATAAAGGCGTGATATATGTATGTATGTATGTTGCCTACGCTAGAGTCAAAAGCAAATCGTAATTTTAAGGTTTCTACGATGATGCTCAATCACTGGAGCAAATTTGTTTCTGTACATCTTCATAAATTCAGCAATTTCGTTCAAACCTCGAAACTCGCGGTTTGAACGAAGTCGCTATTATTACCTAGTTACGTCATACTAATACGAAATATTATTGTTTTTGTTTTAGGACGTGTGCTGACTGAACACTTAGCCCGGATGAGACTAAATAAATAAGTATTATCCATTGCTAAGCATACCCTGTAATTACTGTTATGTAAGTTACGAGTTGTAAGAATAGTACATGGTGGGAAAGGACCGATTGTTTTACGAGGGTGTAGTTTGAGGCCCGAAGAGTAGCTGAGGGCATCTATACACACGAGTTTGCAATAGGACTTTCTTCCGAGTGATACATGGTGCTTTATACTACACCTGCAAGAATAAAAAACAGGAATACTAATATAACAATAGTTCAATAAAGCTAAAAAAAAATACATGAAAACCCAAAGTGAATTCGCGCGGCATAGTTTTTTTTTATAATATCGTACAAAGCAAAAGCAATAAATCCATTCTGCCAAAACTTCCATTTTGCGTGCAAAAATCATAAATATATACCTAAGATTTACGTTCCATTTTACATAACTTTGACAGTTGCATCTTTTCTCCCCTGGGGAGGAAAGTGATTTGTATGGATTATTCCTTCCCGCTAATTTGAAACGCGAACAATGACACATGTTCCTTTTTACGTTTCATAAAGCTGTAGGGCATTTTCTATGTAGGTGTAGTATAAATAAAATATATTTTTATACGTATTTTAAGAGAGGATAAAGTCTTTCATGTATAAACGCACTGCCTACAAGGCCGATGGTAAACTCTTTAAGTACAATATAGTTTTCTTCAGCCGAACTTTTTTTTCATCGTGTCAAGTATGTGGCATTCATATACGGTTTTTATATCATATCATAGGCATTAGTATATCGTACGATGAGTGAAGACTGAAAAGTCCGAAACACGACCAAAATTATTACGAGTGATATGTAAATAAATACTAAACATTCCCCCAAGATGTAAGGGTACTAAGCTGCAATGTTTTATATGCCCAAAACAGGGCGTTGCTGTGTATGCATACTTAACTTACCATGCACCCAACTGTGTGTCATTTATACTCTAAGTATTATAATGATTTTCTTATGGTAGAAAATAATTTGTCAACAAGTGTAACGTTATACATTAGTTCTTAAGAGCCGTCAGGAGCACGGAGTTTTCATTCAAACGTATTCCTCTATTCTCAAATAATGCATCTGGATCTAATATACTTTTTTTATTACGACTAAGAGCATGCCTCAATTATTTTCTTTATTCGGAAAATAATTACGAGAAGAAAATACGAGCAATTTTCTTTTTCCATAGCAATGCTTTTTTTCCATTTCGTAATTTTTTTAGGAAAAAAAACAGGAAAAAAAAAAGAAAAATAACAGGGGCATGCTTTTGGTAGACTGTATTTTAATTTTAAAAATATAGGTCTTGAGGCATTACTCGTGAAAAAACCAGGGGAATACTTTTGTATTAGTTATAATTGACATTAATAAATGTATTTGTATTTGCATTGATTTCAGCTGCGAATTTGTGATCATTTTCATTACCAAGGCAAAGTTTGCTAGAACCGTTAAAATTAGTTTCTTTTTACGGAACGGAATGTTTCAATTTATTTTATCTACACTCGTTCCTCAATGTCCGTATTACAGAATCAAACCCAGTTGTGTAAAGTTTCACTTTTATCTTAAGTTACTAGTTTTACTTTAATCTAAACATACAGCCTATAAAATGTACTTTTGCACTGAGAACCAGGATCTTAAGATGAAAGTAAATTTAAGGATTAAATGAATAGAAGATTAGACAACGCGTATATAATACTGTGCCAAAATAAAATATGGCGCCATTTTCCACCACACTTGTCATCCGTGAGTTGTTTTTGTTAGTTAGATTTATCCCCGTATTTTACGATGGAATATCAAGAAGGTGGAAGCGCTGAAGATATTTCCAAGCCACTTGATATTTTATTGGACACGGGTCGCACATGACTGGTGAGATACTTCCCATAAAATCAAGAAAGCAATATAAAACAAGTGTAGATAAAATAAATTAGAATTTCAGACACACCCTAATGCCCCCCATTAAACGACAGTTGCATAAACTACTATTACTGCATTATTTTGTTACAATACCACTGATTTAGTGATTGAATTTGTATTATTATTTTTGGCGGCCTAGCCAACCTACATCGTTAATTCTTTGTGTACCTAATTTGTTTTCGTTGAGTGAAATTTGTTATAAATGTATTAAAATAATATTTTGTTTATCTACTCAAAATGTATTACTATAAACCTATATAACTTTTTGCAGCAATAGATATTAGTAATGGAATCCTTCAGCACCTTTAATCATTTCGATTTAAGGTGAAACCGCACTACAACTACGCTGCATCAGAGCTTAAATTGCAGTTGAACGTGTCTTGTACTGCACTGCAGCGGAGCGGCGTGGTGAGATGCGGCCTTTATTTCATTGTTATTTGAAAAATATGGTATTGTTGTAAAATTAAGAAACATTAAATAGGTAAAATAATAAAAATGCTATGTTTGCTCCTATTATCCCTACCGCTTTTACTTCATACAAATCAGTAGCAAGTAGAGCCGCGTCGCTCCGTTGCAGTGCCAGAATAGTGTACTTTCACCTTGGAGTGAAAGTTTTATATTTTTTGCAAGTTTTTAAGGTGAAACTGCACTATTCCTGCAGTACAGCGGAGCGTCGCGGCACCAAAGATTCTTTATAGTGATTTGTATGAAGTAAACCGCGCAATAATATAATATTTTGCCGCTTTGCTGCAGTTCAACTGCCGCAAGTGCGCGCTAGCAAGCAAACTGAACTGAAATGGAGCGGCGTTTGTTTTAGCTGTAAAAATGGATCAAAAAATATTAAGAGCAAATTGAAATATTATTTCTTAACATGTTATTTCTATTTACTTTTTGTTGCTTTTTTTATTTTTCACCAACTCATTACCATATTTTTTACCAGATAACATTGAAATAAAGTGCAGTTCCACCTCAGTTCAAGTGCAGTTATGATTATG
Source organism: Keiferia lycopersicella (assembly GCA_029255805.1). Taxonomy (NCBI): domain Eukaryota; kingdom Metazoa; phylum Arthropoda; class Insecta; order Lepidoptera; family Gelechiidae; genus Keiferia; species Keiferia lycopersicella. The sequence goes on from JARACZ010000001.1 coordinate 20,438,694, forward strand.
ACTTCAGTCTAAGAGGGGAACGCACTGAGGAGGCAGTTTTCGGCAACTTATCGGTAAAGTCTTTTTCGCTCACATGGGAGAGAACGACAGACCTACGAGTTGTCGAGCAACAAAGTTGCCTGTGAATTATCTGAGTAAAAATAGAAACAGCAAGCAATGTGTCGTACCTATAGGTCGTAGAGTAATTTGACAGTTGAGGGTTACCAGCTTCACACTGCTGAAACTGCAGTCGGTAAAAAACCTCGACTGAATTCTTTATTATTAAAATAGTAAAAATGAAGTAGTGTCGGGATCTGTAAACGAGGTCATAAAACGTGACCTCCAAAAAGTGGGTATCTTTTTTGGTAGGTATGTATGTATGGATGTTCAAGCATTTGGTTACTATAATAACGGTACGTGAAATATCACATTTTTTCTGGTGCACAATGATCTCTAGAGTAATAGTCTTGAGGTACGCTAACTGCAGCAGCAACTGAGCAAAAAAATTCTCTAGCTAGATTTTGTTTTCCAAAAAAACACTGAACGGCAAAATAAGCCGAATAAAAACACGTTGCATTTAGTGAAGAGAAAGAACCGCTATTTTGTCGCTCAGCTGTGCAACTTAGCTCAGTTGGTTAAACTGCATAACTATAAAACATTGAAGCTCGAGTTCGAATCCGCACCTCAACATCTCTTTTTCATTTTTATTGTTGCTCGTTTATTTTTAAAATAATATTTTATTTTACACAGTACGTATATATTTTGATGTAAATAAATTTATATTCTTTTGTGTTAACCATCGTCAAACTGTAAAATAAGGTCAAACTAAGCTAAGGTCAAACGGAGGTCCATTTATCCAAATAAGACATGGCCCATATTGTAGTAGTCTTCGCATTTTTTCGGCAGATGGCGTAACGTAAGAAACAAAATACGTTTTTGGGGGCGATAAATCCGAGCTAGGCTTGGTCAACCAGTCATATAGTTGCCGAGCCGACATGAATAAAAAGCCCCAGGCAGTAACTGATGGAGGGTGGAGGGGGACCCGTACGGTCGCGCACATTATAAAGTAGTGCCTGGCAAGGCAAGGCGCGAAATTCCAAATACCTACATTATTAATTATGCTCCAAACTACCGCGAACCATTGCGAGTGTAGAAACTTTGTTAAATTCATTCCGCGAAATCGCGCCGTGATACGCGGACTAAGTGTAAAGCGCCCTAGACTTAGAGACGGACCTTAACTTCACAATGAGGGGATTTATCACCAAAGGGAACGGAAAACTCTATTTATTGGGTTGGGCAGACTGGTCTGGCAATACTGCAAATTCTCAGCACCACCTGAGTCATGTAATGAATATACGACACGTTAATACACCTTATAGATACAGAATAAGGTGGCGTATAATGAGGATTTTCTGGCTGATAACACCTGTCTGAACTAGGTGTTGCTATTTCATACTGAGGGATCATCTGTCAAGTTCAGTGCACAATAAAAACCTATTCCCCGACTTTTCAGGGATTTTTATGCGCTCACACAGTGATTTATTTATCATTCTTCATTTATTACCCCTATCTATGGGAAATTGTAGCTGAGTTTACCCATCATGGCGAATGATGATCTCCTTGTCAATAGGTTTTTGGTCAGTTATCTCCCACAGTCTCGCATTAGAAATGGTTCGTGACGTGACCAGTGAATCCCCAGTATACGCCGCAAGCATTTGTTTACGAACACCTGGAGTCTACTGGTTACATCGTTTTTGACGTTTTTGACGCATCCGTACAGGAGAACCGATTTGACATTGGAGTTAAACACTCTGATGTTGTTGGTGCGCTTGGTAATAATAAATGACGTCCAAACAGGCTTTAGCTGCGCATACGCCGCTATGGCATTGTTGATGCGCGCTTAATATCGGCTTCTACTCCCGCTAACGGGTCCTGAAAGCTCCCCATATGAGTTAATAGCTGGATTTGTTCAACAGCCTCGCCATACACAAATATAAGTGCTACGGCAGAGGTGTTAGGGCGCCTATCCTTGGTCTTGCTACTCTTGATGCGCAGGTCTTCTTTAGCAGCAGCATTAGCGAGGTCGTTGGTCTTGGGCTGTAGATCTACCTACACGAGATGTGGCGAGCAAACAGTGATCGTCCGCGAAATCTATGCCTTCGAGGGAACTAACGTGCAGCCGTGGTAATTCCCTACGTTCTTTAATTTTTACTCGACGCATTATGTCATCAAATCCAAAACAAAAAGGAATAGCAGCGGTGACAACAGACAGCCCTGTTTCACTTCGGCAGTGACTTTTAGTGTTTTTATGAGTTGGCCTTTGTGCATCAATCGGCATGAGGAACCCTCATAAAGGCACTTGATGGGTTCGATGACCTTGGCTGGTATACCTCTCCGCTGTAAAATTCGCCATATAATCGACCATTTCACCCGATCAAACGCCTTTTCGAAGTCAAAAAACAGAAAGCAGAGTTCGTTTCGCACTTCATTGCATTGCTCCAAAACTCATTCGTAGAACAACTATCTGGTAAGTGCAAGAACGCTCCGCCCTGAATCCGCTCTGTTCGTCCCTCAGCGTGTAGTCAACTGCGTTCGTCATTATGTCTAACAGCATAAAATTTTCGGGCAGACTGACGACAAATCTTGACTTCACGTCTGAACAGCTTCTAACTCTTTATAAAGCTCAAGTGCGATCTTGTATGGAGTACTGCTGTCACCTTTGGGATGGCTCGGCGAAATACCAACTTGCTGCACTGGATTCGGTGGAACGCAGAGCCAAGAGATTAATAGGCGATAAAAAACTGGTGGCGACCAAGCTTCACAGCCTGGCTCACCGCCGCAAGGTTGCTTGCCTATCGGTCTTCTATAGATTGTACTTCGGAGAGTGTGCGCGTGAGCTGCACGAGCTCATATCACCGTCTCCTTTCTTCCATCGGACATCCAGACGCACGGCCGGCTATCATCCGTTCTGGTAAGTGTTGTTCTTAGTTGAAATACCCACATTACGCACTAAGCGCTTCAAAACATCTTTCATTATGCGCACGGCTAAAGAATGGAATTCCCTGCCTGCGTCTGTATTTCCGAGTGCATATAACCTGAATCTCTTTAAGTCTAGAGTGAATAGGCATCTTCTGGGCAAGCTCGCTCCACCGTAGATCCCATCTCTGCTCTAGGGTAAGATTGGGGTCAAGAGTAAGCCCATCATAGATTTAAAAAAAAAATGATTCTGCGACAGATCCCCTTTCTTTGGAAGTTCAATGACGATGCCTTCTTTTCAGCTGTAATTTAAGGGCTTCCCACACAATGAACATGATTTATATATTTTTATTTTGCTATGAGCGCGAGTCCGATTTTCTTTAAACTGATTTTTTATTTTTAACCAATATTTGACTTAAATAATTTTTCCGACTCCGAATCACTCTAAGCTGATTATTTATTATTTAACCAATATTTGACTTAAATAATTTTTATTAATCCAATTTGCCACTGAGAAATTGATTTAAACCGTGTATAACTGTTTCTAGGTATAAGGTATACAAATATAATAATCAAGATCAAGATCAAATATAATAACACGGAGAATGCTTGAAAACTAATTAAATTGAGACGGTCACAATTTTACTTGAACAATTATATTGCTATTTTGCCTTTGTATGGAAAAAGACAAGAGCGGGAGACCCGACCCGGCTTTACGTGAGTGAGACTGTTTGTTTCTAAACTAAAAAATATTGCATATTATCATGTTGTCAAGTATTAGTATGCGGTATTCTCGTGTTGTGTATTGGTCTCTGGACGGATCGGAGGCCGGGACGGGGCGCACGCCGCACGCAGTTTCGTGTTGGTTTCGTGCCTGTGCTGCGCCGCGCGCCTTTTCCTGTCTTGACTGCCATGCAATGCAAGCCACGCCACCTACCATCCACTCCACCAGTAGTTTAGTTAGTTGCCAGGCTCGACTAATAGCTGGTCGCGTTTGGGTGTATTGTTTGTTATTCTCCTTGTCTGTATCGAATAATGAAATAAAATCGGTCATATCTCATACTACCTTAGCATACATCGAATCATTAGAATGAGATGTAGTTCCTAGAATTGAGTTCGCCTTGTGCAACAAAATATAATTCTTCAAAATGTAAAGAGACTTTTGGATCTCCGGCGGACGGTGAACGAGATAAATCTTTCGTTGTGTCGATCTCCTCATTTCCTAAGTTAAAAGATAGAATAGTCTTGTTTGATCATTGTTAGCTTACAAAATAAAGTAGAACTATGCAACAATGTGGCTTCTGCTCTTTGTTGTCTGGGCTACTTCGAAGAGCGATGTGTGTTGGGAGCCGTAGGGGTAGCAGCGAATCTTATTACAGGGAGCTGGGCGATCAAGATACTCTGGTAAATGTTTCCTTCAATATATTTATTATGTTCAATAGAATTTATGTTATTTCTCAGTAATAAGTACCTATTCATTTGTGTTGTGTTGATCATTTCATGGGCAAGGCAATCAACTTTTGTTGTTGTTTGTATTTTATTAATTGGAATATTAATCTGTAGTTAGACAAGCCACTCTTAGAATATTTATTTACTGAATGTTCAATAATCTAAAGGTTAGACTTTTTCAATGTAGACATGAATGTGAATAATGATTGAAATTTGTAGGACCATGAAGTAGCAGACTGTGGGTATCCTTAGTTCATGGCTGCTGCAATATTATTAAGTATTTTAACTGTACAATTTCTTGGAGAGTCATTCCAGTTAGATAGCTAGTTCAATTATGTTGAAAGATTCACAACTATACAGCCTACATCAATGATCAAAGATTTTTATTGCAATTGCAAATTAGCAGGAAGCATGAGCTAAATGATAAATGATTGTTTCCTGTGAGTATCTACAAAATCTTGAACTGCCAATCCGCCTGCCAAGTGTGGTGAGTATGGCAATACCCCCCCAATTGGGAGAGGCCCATGTCCAGTAGTGGACTGTTGTGGCTATAGCAGTAGCAGTAGCAGTCGCTTTTAATAATTTTCTTTGTAGCAGTTTGACTATATAATATACTATAACAATATAATATCATGGCTGCTACATGTAGAAGGCAGTTGAAAAATTCTGACACAGAATTTTGTTCATCGGGTCGTTGGACGACTCGGTGTCCCAAAAGAAAATAGAAAAAGAGATTGGGTTTAACAGTTGAAGAAGTTTGAATAGAATATAGAGTAGAAAAGAACTTTATTATACAGGGTGTAAGGGAAAGTGTTAAAACTTTGCAGGCATGATCAGACCATGAAACTGAACAACTTTTTCTATGGGGGCTCTGTTGGGAAATGAAAATTTTTGTTCGAGTTCCCATACAAAGACAGTCAGCTGATCGGGAATTTTGTATGAAAGGTCAAAAAATATTTTTCGTTTCCCAACATAGCTCCCATATAAACAGTTGTTCAGTTTCATGGGCTAAGCATGCCTGCAAAGTTTTCGTTACACCATCCCTTACACCCCGTTTTATTATTATTGAATGTTGCTGTCTACAATTCGCTAGATGACTGGGTCAACATTAAATCGCCATCCAAAAAAGTGAGATATGACATCATCTCTAGTACTTTCATACAAAATAATGTTTTAAAAAGTAGTTCATTTGACCTCGCAGTCATCATGCATCATTGAAATGATTGTAGTGACAGAAATGACCCTTTAAAATTTGGTCAGATATGGTGATAGCCACTGATTTTGTGCTGTGCCTACCCTGTAAGGGATAAAGGCGTAATATATGTATGGCCAGTGTATGTAGTAAGAAATAACTTTTTGCCTCCTTCTCGAAGAAGAAGACAAAGTCAATATTCTTCTACTTGCTATGGTCCTTGCATAAATGTGCTATTTGAGCATGATTTATTTCGATACTTCAAATATATTGTATAGCATAAAATAAGGAATGTTGCTTTTTGTGCTTCTCTGTCTGTCAGAGAAAAAGTTGGGAAAATGTATAGCAGTAAATATTACTTCTGGTCTCTTTTCTCTGCTTGTTTATATTAGGGTGTGATTTGACTTTAATTTGAGCTACATGACCACTACTTACTTTCTTAACTACTTTTCATACGTGGTAGATAGATATTCTAGCAATTCTCTAAGAATCTGAAGCTTGGGATTTCGCTCACTGTAACCAATTTACCCATAAATGATATATTTGAAAATTTAACTAGCTCCTCCACACCAACTTCTCCATATCTGCTTTTGCTCCCTCCTCCAAATATTCATTTACAGATTATTGATGTGATAACATATATTTTGTTTACTATTAAACTAGGTATAATAATACTCTCTGTTAATTTGTTACAGAAGATTGAAGATAAATCTTCCGAGCTGTCTGATGAACCAGATGAAATAAGTGAGTACCATCTTTCTATTTACCACCAAGCTCATCTAAGGGATACCCCTTCAATATGAAATGCACTTTAAAGTGCAGAGCACACCGGCCTGCGTAATGCGGCTCGTACGCAGCACCTGTACACGGCGTACCCGGCGCGTACCGGTTGTAATGTAAGAGATTGTACGAGAGACGACACATCGCGCTTACGTTGCGCAGGTCACTCGAACGGTGTGCCGTCTGTCATACAATCCCTTACACTACAATCGGTACGCGCTGGGTACTCCGTGTACACGCGCTGCATTACGCAGGCCGTTGTGCTCTGCGCTTTATGTGCTGGCACACTATACAAGGTGTTAAGAAAAGTACTAACTTCCTTTCAAGGGCTCAATTCGCCCATAAACTTAACAACTAACGCTAAGAAACATAGGTCGAAGTATTTTTTTTTTTATCTTTCATACAAAATGTACCAGCCCACTGAGTCACTTTGTAGATGAACCATTTTTTTTTCATGTTATGACTTAGTTCCTGGGGGAAAGCTGTTTAGTTTCATAAGCTGGTTCACCCCTTGGATGGAAGTTAGTACTTTTCCTGGCACCCTGTATAACGCTACTTGTCAGATGTGTTGTGTACTTCTTTCTATACAGACATATTTATATTGAAGTCCTGCGCTGTCTGTGTATCTGTCGGTCGTATGTTCTTTAACTAAAAACCTACGTTTTCGGTTATACACCGGCAAATGACAAACTACGCTGCTGGAATGCGAACGGTACTGAGTCAAAGGTGGTTGTCGTTACCTGTTAGTAAAGCTGCAGCCATCAACGAAAGAACGCCAGGCGTCGAAAAGGGTCGACGAAAAAGTCGTCATCAGGTGTCGACTGAGCTGCGGTTGTGTTGCCGGCATTCTGAAATGTCATTTCGAAAATACTGAAATCGTGCATGGAAGGCCGGAACGAATAGCCTAACCACCAAACTTTCTACTACACATAATATTTATAATGTCAAAATGCGTTGGTCATTGGGAATTATGGTATAGATGAATGGATTCAGTAGTAGAACGTGTAATACAAGCACAATTAGTAGCAAACTTTCGCGTGCGAAATTTAAAATAGAGCTACAGGTATCGCACTTTACACGCGAGTGCAAGCGTAGCGAACGTGATGGTGCACGTCGTTTGAATCGATCGCGAGCGTGCCGTCAGGTGATTGACCACTGGTAGGCATATTCAAATGCCTCGGCACACCACTTTGTAAGGCGCTGGGCCTAACGTGCCAATCACAAACCTGACATATTACAAATTTGATTCGAGGTGTCTAGCGGTATGCCAAAACCGTATAATAAGGTCACTGCAATCGAACGCTAGACGCAAAAGTGTACAGCTTCTGATGAGTGTTTTGTCAGATCGTTCTTTGTTCTCGATAAAAGTTATCTTGTATCATTCTTGTATTATGATGATAAAGTAGGTAATTAAATAAGAATATCTTTCCACATTGTTTAAAATTATCGATTACAATTCAGGTCAACACTTGATAAGATTGATAGTGGTTTTATCAAAGCAAATCATCAAATCACTTTAAATATGGTCATCCGATAAATAGTCTTGGTGCTTAACTTTTACACACTTAATTACTGGCATACTTTATGCCACTTTGCTCAGTAAATCGTAGGAAGTATTTCGAATGATTCTATCCGAGGAGGTCAAATTTCCATCCACTAGATTTCAAGATGGCAAGCCTTCGATTTTTTGTATGGCACTGAAAATATTTTCTGGGGCCTGTCGTATAGGGTATCAAATGAAACAGCTACACAAGATGATTTCAAAAATATATTGCATTAATTCATGTCAGTTGCCTGTCAGTTGCCAAATTTTTGGAAAATTGAAGTTACTAAAAATCATATCGTAAATTATTATTATTAGGAAGTTTGTTCGAGAAATTTTATCGGTGGTGGTAACAAACTGTACTGACAAACAATAATGGTTATCCTTATCGTACACTCGTGGGATTGCATTCGGTATACTTTGAATGAAACTGCTACTGGGCCTCTATACAAAATGCGCGCCTATGACAGATGGACGGCTACTATAAAGAAAGCATTATACGCTCACTCAAACATATACACGCCGCGCCGCCGCCGCCGCGTTTACAAGTGAAACAGAAACGTTTTGCTACACGTTTAGTGTCAAAAGTGTTCGAACGAAAAAGGACGTCTTGGAAAGGCAACTACGGTTGCAAGTTAGCAGTGTGTTTGGCTGTTTATATATCACTGACGAATATGAACTATCTTTTTCAAGTTCTTGGATGGTATCCAAAAAGTAAAACGAAAGTTCCTTTTGCTTTTGTACCAGTTGTTATTGTAATAGTACATTGGACACGCGGTAGGAAAAGAACCGACCGTATAACGAGGGTGTAGTTCACATACACACGAGTTTGCAATCGAATTCTTCCGAGTGATACAAAGTGCTTTATACTACACCTGCAAGAATAAAAAAAGAGAAATACTAATAGAAGAACAGTTCAATAAACCTAAAAAATACATAAAAAATCCTAAACGAATTCGCGTGTTATTTTTTTTATAATATCGTACAAAGCAATTAAAAGCAATAAGTTCATTCAGCCAAGTCTTCCATTTTGCCTTTAAAAATTTATAAGATTTACGTTCCGTTTCACGTAACTTCGACGGTTGCATCTTTGCTCCCCTATCTTGTGATTTGTATTGATTATTACACTGTACGTATAAGACAGTTTTAAACTGACAAACGTTTGAGAAAACAGACACCCGATTTGACGAAGGACCCGCGAACCCTTTGCGTCATGTACATTAGTGTTGATGAGGATTCCTCTTCCGCAACCTCATAATGCAATTTTTGAAGATCCTCATCCGCTACCGCTTCCACATAAAAGAATATTTAAAAGAATTCCTCTTCCGCTTCCGCATCGCAACAGCTTACGAAAATGCCTATCCTCATAGTTTATGGTAAAGAGTGGGAACAAAAGTAATGTTTTTCATGACATTTTTTCGTTTCTTGTCTCTTTCGACCGGTTCCCCTATCCGCATCCTCTTCCTGATAAACAATTGCTCATCCGCATTCTCCAAGTTTCGGCTTGTAACTTCCTCTTCCGCTTCCTCTTCGTCATAACAGCTTCCTCATCAACCCTAGTGTACATCATGATCGAACTACCTGTGGTCCGCGTCGCTCACCGCCTAGCCTAGCGGCTAAACCCATTGCTACGTATCTAACCTAACAATTCGTTTTCCCGAGGGAATATGTATCATGTACCTGTTCCTGCAGTAAATGTGGCTTTGCTGCTCAGGAATCAGGATATCTCTTTCTTATGCCAAAAGACTTTTAAATTAACTAGGTATTCCGATTAAAGTATAATGATAAGTAGTAACACTAGCAGCGTAGATATAAATTGTAAATTCTGTATTTTGTGGCCTCTCCTCGCCGCCGGCTTCGTAGAAACTAGAAACTTGGAAAGCTTCTATTCCATTCTTAAAAACTCAGGTTATCGCGTGTTTTACTTCACAACTTTGTGTCATTAGCATGATAAAATAGCAGTCGTCTCGATTTGCGATTTAGCATCACAATAGTCGTTATCACATTTTTTTTTATACAACCTAAGTTATGACAGTCCCCGCCTTTAGGTGTACGGGATATGATGCTGGTTAGCTTTTCCAATGACGCTCATGGATTATCAATTACACCAACGATTAGTCAACAAAATTTAGTAACGGCAGCTAACTTACATTTTAGCATCTCACCGGCTTTACATATTTTATGGGATAACGCATACACATTTGCGTAGTTTTACAAATTATAAGGACAATTAGAGGCTCATTTCATAGACAGTTAGGTTAGGATTATAAATAAGGGCCAGCGTACATTAGAAACAAAACAGGGATATGCTTTCGTCGGGAAAAGATACTTTCTTGTGCACGGAAACATGCCGCATTGTATCGGATCAACAATATAAAATCACTACTAAAGTCAACAAATAATTTATGGATTATATCGCTATTCGCGTCTTGCGGTGCGACAGTTTTGTCTCTAGTGTGAGCTGCTCGAACCAGCTAAATAATGTGCTTCCATCAAATATATTTTTTAATACAAAAACGTTTTTAATTAGATTTCCCCTTTCGTTTATTTCTGGAACTTTTTAGTAACCCTGATACTCGGTTCTGTCTTTCTTTATTTTGAAATAACGTTTTGTATGCCTCACTTTTTTGTTTTTATTAAATCACCTGATCGATTTAGGAAATTACGAGCTGGCTAGTGTTCTTTATTTTTAAATCTACTGTAGGTCACAAAAAATACTGATAAAAAAGATAGTAATCATTTGAATTACGTAGGTACTACACGGTATACTATCTAAATATTACAATCGTCATGATTCTTATCGCTGTTTAATTTGCTGAAAAAGTGTATTTCTTTTTTACATCTACATGTCTTCACTATCTACCTACATCTAGACTTTTATAATTAAAGAGAAAAGATGTGATTGTTTGTACGTCGGGAAGGTCGGGAATACATAGCGGATGAAATGACTACCTACACGTACCACTAATACTTACACGATATTTTAATATACAGAGCTGATTGAGTGTTTTAGGGTGGCAGTCGAGCAATTAGTAGATCTAATTTTTACCTCGAGAAAACATCTCATTCCCGCCGGTGAACTACAAATTTTGTGCAATTGGGCAATATAGGCAATAAAAAGATAATTTTACCATTAACTTACTCCTGCAAACGAAGCGGGCCAACCCGCTGGTTAGGAAGCTGGTCTAGATAGGGTACTATCAGCCAGCAGTATTTAAAAGTATCAACCGTCATTCCAGTGGCAGATACAGAAAAATCTCAACGGGGCGCTACAGTTACCATGAGCAGCCATTAACGCGTGTTCAAGGGAGTTACCGGGGCATAGCACAACACACACTTTGTCTGTTAAAATAGGCAACAATAACTCGTATTGCGAGCGAAGCGAGCTCGACAACGAGAAGCCCGAACACTAGCCGTGAGTTAAAAATAGTGACAAAAACGCAGACGTATCGGTAGCGAAGCGAGCTCGACTTTTCACGCTACAAATTTACGAGGAGCCGGAACACTAGCCGCGACTGTAAAATAGTGAAAAATGCAGACGTAGCGGGAGCGATGCGAGCTCGACTTTTCACGCTACAAACTGACGGGGAGCCGGAACACTAGCCGTCAGTGTAAAATAGCGAGAAATGCAGACGTAGCGTGAGCGATGCGAGCTCGACTTTTCACGTTACCAACTGACAAGGAGCCGGAACACTAGCCGTCAATGTAAAATAGCGAGAAATGCAGACGTAGCGGGAGCGATGTGAGCTCGACTTTTCACGCTACAAACTGACGAGGAGCACAAACGCTAACCAGGAGTTTGAAATAGGTACAAAAACACGTATTACGAGCGAAGAAAGCTTGACTGTTCACCCAAGGCAGGCCTGCCTGTGTCACTCCGCGTGTAGATATGAAAAACATACCTAAAGGCGGCGGCCCCTGCGCAAGGACCAAATTAGTAGGCTGCCGCAAGCGAAAGAAGACGCGCGTGCTATTTGCTCGACCCCGTTCAACTTTCTTTTAACGAAAAAAAGCAAAAAATACTATGCAGTATTTAATTGTTTAAATTCGTGTTTTCCAATTGACTAACTCTTGAAATTGTTTATCAGAATGCGTATATATACAGTGAATTTTAATAACCGTCATTTTAAAGACTCGCAGAAAGAAATGAAGAAATAAGTAAAAGTTAGGCTTCTATGATAAAGACCTATGATCGATATAATGTAGGAGTAAACGCTCGTGCTGTGCGCTAGATGGTGTAACTAGTTTCTCGAAGTAAGCAACCCTAGTCCAATACGCATGTATAACTTATTATGAACCGTACTATAATGAATGAAGGCCCATATTCCCTCAAAAAAAATTGGTAGGTATGTAAATGAACACGCGCTCGTCTGGAACGCGAGCTAAATTAAATCATATTGTTTATCAGATTGAGTACATATTTTTGAAAACCTTTGCGAAATAAAGCTTCCGTAACGCTAGTTACTAGTTATTATTCTGTGCCTAAGGGTGAAGCTTGCGCCCCCCCTACTTGTACGGTAAAGCGCACGTGTGCTTTCAATCGGCCAATATAAGTCTTAATGAAATTTTTAAGAATGGGTAATACGAGTATGTCCTAGCTGTCTAATCTAGCCTAAGCTTGCCGGAAACGAGAATGAATTTGAGGGTGCATTTCTGTATTAGAAATGAAAATGTTTTATTAAACGAAACAATTAAAATTGACTGCCTACGATGAAATATATGCATTAAATATTTTTGTGAAATAAATTGTTTAATTATTAATGCCTTAATAGTAAAAAAGCATCCGAAAAATGGCGTACGTATGACTAAACTGACTAGTTACGTATGATAAAGATTAATCGATAACAACAAATTATTGTCATGTAAACTCGATGATCCCCGCGTGCGATTAGTATCTCGAAACAATACTTGTACTAACGCCAGCACTTCAACATACTAACCCGGGAACATATTATACTAGATTTTTAAAGTATTGTCAGGAAATCCAGTATAAGTTGTTCTCTTAAATGAGTACGTTGACGTGCTGGCGATAGTACCTATACCGTTACGCTAATAACAATATCATATCATTACCTTTACGCAAATAAACGAGTGGGATAAATTAATACATTAATATTGATGTCATATTTAGGTTTATATCATCGATATATTCATTGCATGGCTGATCCACGGCTGACCCGCAATCCGTATCATTTTTCAAGTATGTAATGTTCTTAAATATAGATGCTCAATATAGATGCCTAACCAAAATGTAAAATAAAACCTTACTAAATAGATCGATTTGAACGAATTTTAATGAAAATAGTTGAAGCCCATTCCGAGATCCCAATTATATATATAAGTATTGCTCGTTTAAAGGTATTAGATGATTATTAACGTCGTGTGATGGTGGTTTACATCAGCATCATTTCTTACCCTAAACCGAAGAGCGTGCATGAAAACACTGATGTATGTAGAATCAGCGAAAGACGTATGACAAGATCGTAGGAAGTGGAAGAAGTTAGTCTCTGCCTACCCCAAAGGATTTTTTTTTCTAAACTCTACTTGGCTCCCTAAGGACCAATCTTGCAAAAGGAAAAATCGTCATCACTGTTTGCGGCGTAATTCAGTGAACACACATAGGCTACGCGGTCCGTCATCTTATCGTCAGTTTATCATAATTTCACACAGAAGTAGGTGGCTATTGTAATTGATTTCGTTTGATTTTCATTGCTATGTTGTTTTTCACTCTTAGCGTTAATTTTGTTTAGAGCTATGCTAAGTAGCTATGCTACTTTATGTAGACTATAGATTTGACTGCCGTTTGCAAATAATAAGTAATAGCTCGCAGCACACGTCGAACAGATTATCTTAACCATGTATTCTGAGACAATCACTACTTATACATGTATATACCTACAGTATTACCTAATGTTAGAATACAAGAAGCACCAATCCTACATACTTTCTTTATCTATTACTGGGGACACGTTTTTGCCCCTGGGCCTGTCGAGACCTGCCTCGGACGGCCGTGAAGTACCATCCCCCGAAGCAAATGCGACCAAACTAATTAACTTTGTAATTTAAATTTTAGGCCTGTTAGATACTCGCAAATTGATGTAAGTTCATACTATTGATCATTCCCAGAATATCTCTGTTAGTTTTGGAACTAGTCAATACCGGATTTACACATTTGTCGCCCGCAGTTCATTAAATTGCCGCCCCTTGTAGAAACACAAACATATTTTTTCAATGTATTAAATCATTGATCTTTGTGATTGTCAATAATATTCACAAATGTATTAGTCATTTGGAAAAAAACAATGCAAGACGATTATCTCATTAATATAACAGTTTTATGATGCTAGCATAAACGCGGCTCAGGCGGGATAATAAAAGCACTGCCTCGGGGCCGGCCAAGCTAAACCACACAGCACATAACTGCAGTGGCGTATTTAGATATTTGGCGCCCAGAAGCAAAAGCCAGGGTCCAGGATAATCGAGCACTTAACTTGTACATGAATGCTAATAAATATAATAATTATAAAAAACTTCGGTCCCACGGCATTAAAAAGGGTAGGGGTCATATTCAGGGGAGTATAAGAAGTAAAAGAGTCTTTATATGACTGTTTTCGAATTTGAATAGAGTGTTAGGTACATGTAATTTTGAAATGCTATGAAAATATATAAAACAGTGAAAAAAGTTCATAAAGTTCATGAACTTTATAAACTTTTAGGTGAATTTTATGGTAAACAATCTTCTGAAAGTATGAATTGCAACTTTCTATCTTATTAGTCTTTGAATAGTCTGAACATGGTAAACATACCGGCCGACAAATACGCGAGCAGTACATATCTGGAATGTTATTACATTACACGTATAGCATTCTGCAGATTTCGCACATAACTCTCCGTCAATAATGTATCATTCAGACTGCACGTGAGCTAAATATCCAAAATGTAGTATCAAGTAATAAAATCCCTTACAATATTTTTAACAGCTTCAAGTTCACAGAAATGTCTAAATTGTTCCCTTAAAGTAGCATTGCCACTTTCAGCTGCCATAACAGCATATTTTACTCGCGACCAGATTAGCTAGCAAATGCTTAAAAAGATTGGGCAATTTTAGAAAAGATTGTCTGGCTTTATGTATGTCACAGGTACACTGAGGCCCACGCCCATACACCACCTGTACACTCTATCTGGAATAGTCCCACCAAGTGACGAGTAGCTGCTTGCTCGGTGGAAAGAACGTAACAAATGAGGATTCAAGACATCCGATGTATGGCCACGTCCACCAACCACGTCTTAAGAGCCGCAGGAGGTTTCTTACTGAACCTCCACCAGACAGCAAGGAAGCAAACTCATGTACGACTACAGGAGTGGGCAAAATCACACCCGCCTATATTATTACCGCACCTTCCACAGGCGGTTTTCCTGGGGGGGTTTGTCTGATTAACACGTAACGTTGTAAATATTTTAGACTACTTTCAACACTATCACTACTTACACTTGACTACTTATATACTTCAATTTGGTTGACTTCATACATTGACGGTGGTGGCGTAAGTTACATGCTGTGTGGTCAGCCTGGCCAGTCCCGAGGCAGGGCCTTTATTTTTTTCTTATCCCACTCGGGCTGCGTTTGTACTAAGAACATAAAATTGTTATAAAAAAGAGACAATTGTGTCTGACAATTTTCTATGACGCAACTCACACGGAAGAAATGTCTTTAGAAATAAGCAGTGCCTGTTGTACCACTTCTCCTTGTGTTGTATTATTGTTAATAGAAAATAAATGTCTGCTTCATTTATTTACTGACTGTACTGTATTGTAAATTGCTGAGTTTCTAAAAGCATTCGTTGCGAATCTTCTTGGAAATATGTAAACGATTGAAATCTTGCGGAGAAATTACCACCAGGGGCAAACTGGAAGTCTCTTAACAGACTCCGGGCTGGAGTCGGAATAAAGTGGGGTTGCTCTTTTAACGCTCTGTGTAATTGCGGTGTAGAGCAAACAGTCGCTAACCTACTCTCTTGCCCAAACTGTCCTAGCTCTTGCAGTATGCAGGACCTGATGATGGAGGCTAATAATCAGGAGATCAATGTGGCCAAATACTGGTTCAATAAAACATATTTGTCCTTATCGACTCGGAAGAAGAAGATTTATTTATAGTCCTTTTACTTAGCTAAGTATGAGTTGAATCTATTACATGGTACTAGTAAATTGTATGTGTATAATACCGGTATACATTACGCAAACAACACCTTACTTATCGTGTCAAGTTCAAGAATGGATCATCCGCCAGCCATTTGCAAAATATCAATTTAACCGAAATTCTGTTAATTAGTCCTAGATACGACATAATTAATCCTTAAAAGTGTTGTTTATTTTTTCTGCTGGTTAGGTTTACAAGCGATAGTTTGACCGCCAGTTTCAATCAACACAACTGTGTAGATATATAGAATACGACGCGAGGCTGCTATTCGATGCGAGCTTTTTATCAAAGCTTCAGTAAACAAAGTGCGATAAACCGTTAGGTGTGTATGATAGATGTTGGTATCGTTATCAGGTTGTTAAATCGGAAATATCGTTCTTTATTTTGTGTTAATAGCTTGATATAAAATACCTATCACCGTTTAAATGTCCACCGTTGACGGATGTGACCCAGAGGTGTTGCGACTGCTTCTGACGGTGAAGGTTCCGGGTTCGATTCTCAGTGGGCCATTCACAAAGTGTATATTTATCATTTTGTGCATTCAGTCTGGTTAGAACATTGCGGGGTGAACCACCCGATTGTCTGTAAGAAAGATGGTTCCGTGTTTCGCATGGACTTTAAGCCATAGGTCCCGATTGCTATCTTTGATTAATTAGATGGCGGTCGTTATATAACGATGTCAGAAGTCTGCTACTTGTAGAAGGCGGTTGAACTGACACTAGAGTTCATCGGGTCGCTGGACGACTAGGTGTCCTACACGAAAAAAAGATGCCGTTTAAATTACCTATGTCTTCACCGGTTTTAACTTGAAAGTAGAGTGTTTTAATGTTTGCAGTGTTCAGCTATGAGAATGCCCAAGGGCTAGCAATATGTCTTGCGTCGCAAAGCAAATGAATGCAATTTATAATATGGTCAATTTATATGAATTAAAGCTACATTAATTGTTACACAAAACTTCTGTTACATGTAAAACGCTACCATTATCTATTTTTTCCAAAGATTTTACTGAGCCTTACCTTTTTCACACTGCATAGCGAAGATATTTAGGACGAAATACACTAAACAGCGCCAAACATCAGCACTTTTGTTTATTTCAATGCCCAACTTTAAATTTCAATAAGTCCAGTACTACTATGTTTCGTAAAAATGCCCTGTGCTTAATATTAAGCAATAATTAAAGTGTGTAATACCCCACAGGAGTATTCATTACGCACTATATACTTTACATACTACCTATTTTCTAATAATTATTATTTTGTACGTGACCTTAAAACCTATTGAAAGGTTAGATTCAACTTTATTTAACTCACGTAGTGTAGTACAAGCTTTGAATGTCGAACTAATTCATTGTATATTTGTTGACAGGCCCTGAAAACCGGCTACCTACAAACCGTGGGCTAGATTTCCGCTCCGAATTCAGCAACATGACGAAGAAAAATCTATGTACCGGTCGCTTCCTGACCATGCACAAACGACGCAAAAAGAGGCTGATGACGAGGTCCCTGTGCCAAGAAACTGCTTTGCTGGATGACTTACATCCCGGACAAGTTCAGGTAAATAACACATAGGATGAATAAATGCTACGCAAAGTATTATTTATGAATGAGTTATATTATGACATGTTCGTACTAACCTACTATTTAGATCGATTTATTTCAAAGTGCAAGTAGAAAGTTTGTAGTTTAAATGTTATAATTTCTAAATTTAAAATTCAAATATCGTTATTACTCTCACACATACATATATCACGCCTTTATCCCTTGCGGGGTAGGCAGAGCGTTAAGGGCCGTAAGAATACGGTCGCTATCGCCACGTCTGACATTTTTGAGGACTGTTTTTCAAGGAAAACATGTGTATGACCATAGTGACAGGTTGTCAGCCTGTCGCCTAAAAATTGTAATACACCAATACTCTCGAGTCCCTTAGTCGCCTCTTACGACACCCGCGGGAAGGATGTGGGGTGATGCTATTCTAAGCCGGCATCACACGGCATTAGTCTCATCTCATACAATAGTTACATGACAGCATTCATATTCAGTGGCATGGAATTACCTGTCTTAAGAACAACTGTGACTAGGTCATTGGTTAAGACATTTTTGGACAATACTGTTTAGTAGAAACATACATACATACACATATCACGCCTTTATCCCTTGCGGGTTAGACAGAGCGTTAGCAGCTGTCTAAATTTTAAGTTTAGGTAATATTTAAATACACAAAATTCAGTAAAAACAAAGAACAAGAAATACATAAAAAACGTTTCGTACCTATATACTGTTTATAACCGACTTGAAAAAAAAAGATGTTCTCAGTTTGACTTGTATGTATAAATGTATGTTTGTACGCGACTATCTCTCATTTGGATGTACCGATTTTAACGCATTTGTCAGAACTAAGTACTTGTGTCAGACTTAGGAGAAGGTTTTAGGCATATTAGACGAGCAAAAAATAGAGTTTCGCACTTTTTCGTCCGTTGAAGATTCTCTTTTTAAAAAAGTTATTTTTGTTACCGAGTCATATTGGGCACTGTCCTAGATTGCAATTGGAGTAGCCGCGATCTGTTTGTTATTCTTTTTAGCGATATAGTATTAAAATTTAAGAGAAGTTTGCCCAACATGTATTTTGGTGATTACGATAACAGTTTTACATCGTCTATTTTTAGATTAGTATGTACCTGAACGAAATTATAGGGAAGGCCTGGGTTTTGTTCTAGCTATTATCAAACAATAATATAGTAGATTGCAACTGTTGAAAAATAGGGGGCATTAGAATATGAGTGCAGGCAAGTGTGATAATAGTTTGACTCGATCATTCTATTCTAATGCTTAATTATATGTGCAGTCGAGTGTGATAATAGTTTGACACGATTATTCTATTCTAATGCTTAATTATATACAGTTGCATACACAATTTTATCTTCAATTTTTAAAGCACGACTTTATACAATTGGGTTTGAATCTGCGGTAAGAACATTAAGGAACGAGTGTAGATAAAATCAATACCTTACCTTCAGTGTTTCTTGTGTCATGTCTTTTTGTAATAATTTGTGTACAATAAATCATTAAATAAATAAAAACCCTTCACTAACCTTATCCGACCGAAATGTGCAAATCTTGGTAAAGCTACAGAGTTTCTTGTTGTAAATAACTAGAATGAACGTAGTTCGTTGTGACTCTTGAATAATAAACTTTTATCATAAAGTAGACAGTGCACAATATATTTCGTTTCTGGCAGAGTATGTAAGTCACAAATCTCACGACTCTTTAAGTAGCCAAAAATAAATGCATAGTAATGCAAACGCGAACCCTACGTGCCAACCGGCGGCAGCGGCGGCAGCCCGGCCACATGAAATGTCAAGTCCATCTTAAACACCACGTTACAGGTGGCCGCACACCCGTATGCCCGCCTATTACGTAAAACATTAAACACACGTGATTTTTATAGATGACCGATTCAACTAATTCTAGTATAGCCTAAGCATTAAGCAATAATGATAAATAAAAACCTAACGCTCATTGAATAAGACTTATGTATAGGTAATATATTATATGTAATGTCGTAGATGTATGCATGTTTTGTTTTGGCTTATTATATTCTCAACGTAGTCATTCATTCTAAGGTTGTAAGTACATACTGGGCGTTTATTCGAAGCAGTGGAGCCACAAACACAAATTTTAAATGCCATTTGTTTGTATTCATAACATGAAGCGTCCATTACGTACGCACTGAATAGGTCCTGTGTTCTGTATGAAGGTATATTCTAGTGACATATTCTCAGATACAGCTGTGCGTGCCAAGCAGTCCGAGCAAGGACAGCAATGCGAGTGAGAAACTGCGTTTGCCTCGTACACTTTGCTTAACAATGTCCTCACAAACGTCATTGGATATAGTACTGTTGAGCTAGCTGCGAATTCATAGCGTTCTCATCTTGGCAATAATACATTCTTACGCAGGCAAACTTTAATACTTCTACCTGTTGTTTACCTACTGTTACCTATTGTTGACTTCTCTCGAAATGTTTATAGTTATTCAATAAATGTAGACTAATATTTAACGATTCGTACGCGTACGTACGTACCTATACCTAGTACCGATATCTATTAGATATCGTGTTAATCCGTACTTATTACAATCTAAAATTGGGTAAATAATGTTTCTGATTCTGACAGAACATTTCCTTAGCCAATTCGAAGTTTAGTCTTGTCTCTAAAATATGCAAATAATTTGTAAAGAATGAGTACCAGAATAAAATTAAATCTTTCGATTATTTCTCCAATCTCCACTCCACACAGGAATAGCCCCTCCAAGTGCTCGCCGATATGCTGCCTGTTCAGTCGAAAAAGCGAAGCAGACAAATGACAGCCGCCATCCTCTCCATAACAACCAGATTCTACCTCCTCGCCTTAAAAGCCGCAAGGGATTTTTGAGTCATCCTTACCCGGCATCGGATGACACATCGAACCTGCGGCTAGAGCAATGGAGGAAACTGTTTCCCCCCGACGCGTCTCATGTGCCTCCAGCCGAAAAGCTACCACCTGGTGGCAACCTCCCCTGGGCAGCCTGGAAGTCACTGAACCGACTCCGGGCTGGTGTTGGGAGATGTCGCGAAAACATGGAAAAGTGGGGCTTTTCCACTGGCGATAAATGCGACTGCGGGGCTGTTCAATCAATGGACCACCTGCTGGTCTGCCCCAACTGCCCGAACCCCTGCACACTTCAGGACCTACTAGAGGCGAGCCCCAGGGGCATTTCAGTAGCCAAATATTGGTCAGCGAGGTTGTGACTGTTACCATCGATTCGATGAAGAAGATCTCCACTGACAAAAATATATTATCCTCAGTAACCGGTATACGTATGATGTCTTCAGTAACTGCATAATATCTAGAAACAAGCTGAGTTCAAAAAATCATATATAGCAGCTGTACATTATCGTGACTGTTTTCTTTTGTTTATTTAAGAAAGTAACAAGAATAATCTAAGGAAGTGTCTTGTCAGAATCAAGGGCAATGATGCTTGTTTGTTTTAGAACTTCAAACAATTCTGTATGATCGGTTTATAGGTAAAGTAATATTTTTAATTAGATAGAGCTACCTGACAGTTTCTAATGTCACTTAGTAAAATAATGTTGCCATATTTAAAATAATAGTGAAGCGTTCAGTTCTCGTTCAATCAGATAAATGAACAATGAGTCATTCATTTCACTAATTTCAAACTATAAAATTGCTATATTGCTATGCTTTATACATCTGTAGTTGGTAATGGTATTCAGTATAGGCGTAGAGACTATAGGAACATAGTCGTCGAAAACTCGTTGATATGAACAAAGCACGACTAATATTCGAAACCCGTACCCGATTTTGGCAGTTCAGCACACTAATTATTATTCAATAGACAATCGAAACAATTTTATTCACTCAGGAGTTTTTGGATGATTCACTTCCACAACACTTTTTATTTCATGAAAAAGTGACGACACTGTAAACGTCATCCAGCTCCATCTAATTAAAAATATTACTTTAGATAGCACTAGTAATTTTGTACTACTAAAAGTTAGACATATGATATCTGGTAAAATTCCATCCGTGGTTTATAGAATTACTTCCACCGTATTTTATAACGTGAGCAACGTACGAAATCGTTGCGGAAGTTGTAATTTGGGTGTAGGTACTCGGAGTTAACAACTTCATGTTTATTTCTGGTGACAAGCATTAAAATTCCTTCCTTGGTGCAGTGGTCATTGACGATCGGCCAAGAATCTGGTAAACAAGCGAACATCTTTGTTTTAAACTACACGTAAAATATAAGTCTTGCACAACTGTTTTGTATATTAACAAAAGGAAAGATTTATTTGTTTTTCGATTCTTGTCTTTATGTCTATAATTATTAGAAACATAAAACTACTTTGGAAGAGGCCGACATTTATTACTTGATACTTCGAGTACCTATCTCCACAGATTTGAACGCTATCTAAGAAAAGTGAACGCCTCAGCTGTTGCGTGTGCTTATTATTTTTATGAGTCGTACATTATTTACTTGTGCAGCTGCCGATGCGAATTTATACACGATTGTATACCAACCTGTATTTATTTATTTCATTCACAATCGTGCGTTTCAAAATACTTACACCAATTATTTTATTTACGCCCATATATTCTATTCTAGACTAAGACTATTTTTTATATAATACTTTCCGGGAAAACATCTTATTCCCACGCGAAAATGAGTTGCAGTGGGCGCAGCAGGCAAGATGTTTTCGGAAAGAATTATACAATTAAACCTTCCTCTTGAATCACAGCATACATACATACAGGTGCGAAAAGTGGCTTTGCTTTATACTATGTAGTGATAGGTAGGTATTTATGTTAACTTAGAGGTAGCCGACAAACGTTACCTTAAACTAAACAAGTTAAAATATAAATAGAGTGCGCCCAACTAAGGCTGCGCCATATACAAAAAATAAATAAAGGGAGTAGTAGTCGGTTGCTATAGATACTTACTAATAACAGAATTATACAGTTACCTAATAAAAATACCCAATTTATCTACATTGTGCTACAAATAATTATGTAAGCGTTAAATAATATCTGTTTGTTTGCAGTGCATCCTGGAGCAGTCTGTGCTGTGGAGGTTCAACGCTTTTACACTAGAAAACGTCTCGGGCGGTAATTAATCTTGTGATTTCTTATCTAGCCAAGTTATTGGCTTATAGCCCGTGAAACAGAATTTTCGTATCCACGTAAATAAGAAAAATGTGATCCCCTCCTTAGGCAGAGAAATAAAAATACTACGTTTTTAAGGTCCCTTTTTCCTCTTATTTGTAGTATTGTGACTAACTAAAGATCAAATGTTGGACAACCAATACCAATTATATGTCCTACTATTTGTGAAACAAAAAAATCACAGACCATACAAAAAGATACTTACCATAATAATCTACAACTAGCTTCTTACAAATTACAGTGTTTAGAACTTAACGTATGTGTTTGCAACATACTCAAACGACAATTATTGTAAAATGTTCACTTGACTTCATGGACATCGTCCATAGTATTGTACATATTATATCAGACTTAACAAAATGCTATGCACAACAATACTGAAATAAAGGCCACTTAAATACCAACAGGAAGAAAGCAAACCTTGCAAACGCAAATTTTGATGACGATTTGCTACGGTTTATTATGAAATGAAATGTTATAAATTCCTTCCTTTAATGAAAGTATGATTTCCGTATCATGTTCTCTGAAATCATAAAATTTGCAACCTTAGAATCCTTATCATCTATCATTCTTGTTTACCCTAAAATAAGCATGAAAGATGAACACAATGGAACATTATATCGAATACACTTCTTACAATTTTATACATAGATCAAAGTACCTGAACTGACTGAAACACTATGAAGCTATGCTATGCTGTGCATGCCTGCGTCATGAACAGTCAGTTCGTGCGTGTCTGATTGTGTTATTCAGAGCAGAAGGTTATTTCTGATAATTATACTATTAGTTAAGTGCTGTCTCTTATAAACTCGTATTAGAAACAAGACATCATTTCATTAGATAAATAATTGGAATCGCTAGCGCAATCATTCATCGAAGATTAAACATATTTCATTACGTTTTCTTTCTAATAAAAGAAAATTCATAACACGACAGCTATTTTTCAAGGAATTTAATTGAAACGCAGGCCGCTGCCTTCCGGTGTTATGCGTCCACCTGTTCCACATCTACGGGCTGATATCGCATTTCAAACTCGACGCAGCCAAGGCTTGGAGGCTATTCAGCCTCATAGAAGAAGGCTATCACAGCACGAATCCCTATCATAACTCCGTGCATGCGGCTGACGTCACACAAGCGATGCATTGCTTTTTACAACAGAAACAGGTAAGTCAACTTTACAACTGGAATTGTAGTGATCTTTCCATCCGGCGTGTCTTTTTTCCTTTCCTTTTTTGATCAATGTAGGGCTTGCGATGCTAATACCTACTGTCAGATCTATATGTTTGTGATTTTCAAGCTGGATCATCCGATTTTCCGATGAAATATCATTTTACAACGCGAGTTAAAGCTTTCATATCAGGGATTAACGGGTCAGAAGTTTAGATCAATCTGATATCAGAATATTTTTGGCTGCTGAATGCTGTTGTTTTTTATGCGTAAACCGTAGAGAAATACGTATTTGAGTCAGGCAAGACTAAACTTAAATGTAAGTTGAAATTGTATGAGGTAAAACAGAAATTTATAGTAATATAATGCGAAAAGTTTAGGTTTATTTGTTCTGTTTCAAATTCATAAACTTCGGAACTCCAATAGGTGGGGACGGCCCACTTACCGCGATATCCACCCTGTCTATATTGTCTCATTACCCTGAACGTCCACTCTTTATTGTCTTCTTTTATTTTTAATCGGTAGAGATGTTGTAGGGAAGTAGACTTACTGAAAAATCTATAGGCACTCTATAGGCATCGAGTTAAATCAAGGATTATTCTAGACGCCAAGTGGGCGTTTTCGTAAGAATACCTTCCACACCCAAAGAAACAATTATTGTACCCAATGAAAGTTTGTTTAGTACTTTATGTGGTTTCATTATAACCTCGACAGAATTTCTCAAATCAATTGTACCAAACTTAATGTTATATTGTTCCAAGAAATATTTTAGACCCTATGATAAAAAGTTTACGTAAGTGTTGAGTTGACGATTAAAAATGTACCTAGTGGTTATATTGTAGAATGTGATTTAAAAAAGTATGTAGGGTTCAAAGTTTTTTACACTTTCTTGAGAAAATATGACTGCTAAAAAAATTATCTGTCTACCTGCATCAAACCGTAAACGTTGCATACTCTATTTAAACAGATCCGGGATCACCTAGAGCCGCTAGAAGTGATGGCGTCTCTCTTAGCAGCAATAGCGCACGACATGGACCACCCTGGAGTGAATCAGCCGTTCCTGATCGCCACCTCCAACCACCTTGCCGCTTTGTATCGGGTGAGCTGTCTAAACTATATCTCGCTTACAAATACCGAAGAAGCTGTAGGTGATGGCCTCTCTCTTAGCAACTCTAGCGCAAGACATGGACCACCTGGGAGTGAACCAGCCGTTCCTGATCGCCACCTCCAACCACCTTGAGTTGTCAGTATATTAGTACCAGGCAGCGTACAGAAGAGTTTTTTCTAAACACCGATGCGGTTGGAAGTGATGGCCTCCCTCGATATTAGCCAAGAGTGTATTTGTCATGCGCGTATTGAGGATTCCGTGTTTCGTAGTCATTTACTTTGGCGTAATTATATTGACGAAACGGTTTATACACAATTTTACTAAAATATATACATTACGAGTATTTTTCTAATTTATAGTATGTATTTATATTTTGGAAATTACAGCTATATGAACTTTAGGCACAAGAACAGTAAAATACAAATAATCTGGTGACAGAAATATTATTTTTCCAAATAAATTTTCCCTTATTTTTTTTACTCAACAAATATATATTTTTTCTTCTTTCTACGGGAGGGACTCTTAAAAACGTGTTATTTAGTTTGTAGCTTACATTTCTAAATTTACACTATCTATTTTCCTTCCAAATTTCACGTGCAAAACTAACGAAGTTATTAAGGTGCGCCATACAGACGAAACACGATCTACATATTTGCCTACCAAATTTCATGTGCAACTAACGAAGATTTAAGGTGCGACATACAAACGGGAAGGTAGAGTTTACGAAATAATAAGTGTTTATACTACACCTACATATAAAATGCCCCATAGTTTAAAGAAACGTACAGAGGAACGTGAGTCATTGTTCATGGTTAAAATTTGCGGGAGATAAAACTCGATACAAATCACGTCCCTGGGGAGCAAAGATGCGACCGTCGAAAGTTACGTAAAACGAAGCGTAAATCTAATATTATTGGGCAGGCAGTATGGAACACTTTGCTGAATGGACTTATTGCTTATGCTTTGTACGGTATTATAAAAAAGGGACAACACCGCGCGAATTTGCTTTGGTTTTTGATGTAATTTTTTATGTTTATTGAACTGTTCTTCTATAAGTATTTCTGTTTTTTATTATTGCAGGTGTAGTATAACGCACTATGTATCACTCTGAAGAAAGTGCGATTGCAAACTCGTGTGTATTGATGCCCTCAGCTGCGCTTCGGGCCTCAAACCACACCCTCGTTAGCAATCGGTTTCTTTTTTTCCGCGTGAGCAATGTACTATTATGGTAGACTAGAAAACCCTAAAAAGAGAAAATCTAAAACTCACATACACGCTATTATAAGCCAGCTTCACACGACCGCGTAGCAATACTTAACGACGATTCGCCACCCGCCTGCAAGTAAAATTGATTCGTATTATTGCGCACGAAGCAAGCACTAACAACGGTTTTATTTTTATTTGTGGTAAATACATATAATAAAGTCCAATTATGGTAAATAGATATGGCATGTAGTTATGAGAAATTATTACGTTAGTTAAAGCGTAAATGTAGCTCTTGCCTAGAGCCCACCTACATAATGAAATGAGAATTCATATTTTTCATTAATTTTTCCAACATCTTCTAGTTGTTCACTCGGAATACTATAATGTTTTATTAAAATACTGTTTTGAACGTTATTCCTTGATACGTAGGTACGGTATCGTTTAAAAAATAGACGGAACATTATTTATATATTGAATCCGCCATTTTCTTGTCAATTACGAAGTTAGAAACTTTATATCAGTGCTACTGGGCTGCTCATTCAGTACAATGCGATTACTATTATACCTGCTACTATTTACAGGCTCAGTCACCGGCATAATTTGTAGAAGGCATAAAGTTAGGTTAGCAGCAGTTAAATTCCATAACCAGGGTTCTGGATAAATCGACGGATCACATAATATAATATGGCTTACAGGTGGAAAAATACCTAATGGGATTCTGAGTTGTTTTGTAACATATTTAAATTAAAGCAAGTACATCGTTGTCGAGGTTCAGAAAATAAGGCCTTGCTGGTAGAGTATTATAGGTCGACTCTATTATCCAAGACAAACAAGGACATTTTCCCCGAGTCTCACTTACATGGTGTTTCTTCTCGAACAAAGAAAGGAATATTTCTTGATTTTCCAATTAATGTAAAAAAAAAACCGCGTATGTTTCAAAATAGATTATTTGTACACAGAATACTTCGGTGCTAGAGAATCACCATTGGCGCGCAGCCGTCAGCTGCCTCATTGAGAGCGGGTTGTTGGAGCAGAAGCAAGAGATGCGAGCTAGCCTCGAGCACCAGATCAGCTCACTCATCCTCGCCACCGACATCACTAGGCAGCAGGAGTACCTAAGCCAGTTCAAGGTAAGCTATAACATAGTTTAGTTTTCCGCGACCCTGGATTTGACACCTGGTAAATTACCAACATAGTTTTAAGTACCAAGTATAGGTACACGCTATGTCTAGTCTACTCCATTATTTACATGGCTCACTTGAAGAATACACACTTAGGTACCCTTGTATTGGAGGCCAAGTCTTTTTTCTTTCTTGTCGTGTGCATAAATCTACGTAAGATCTGAATCAAATTTAAAAAGCCAGTTGTAAGTATTTCTGCTCTTCACATATCAATATTTATTATCACATTCTGAAAACGTATGACATTATACATGTTTTCTTAAGTTTTGAGTGGTGATGGTATGTCGCAGTGAGTATGACAATACCCCTGTTAGGGGGAGGCCTTTGTCCAGTAATGAACTATTACGGCAGTTAATGTATGTACAATTTTAGAATACTGATGACGTTCAGTTAGGTTTGTTTAAAAAAAAAGGTCACCAAATGAAACTTTAGGGACCAAAGCTCTGGAGAATTCATCTTATCCTATAATGTACGTACACCACTCGACACTCTGTATCGTATAGTATTTGATACCTATAGCTATCCTTACGCGCTACAGGAGAAAGACAATGCAATACCGCCACGCTCTATTTCACATTCTACGAATGTTAGAAACTGGATGTGTTGAGCCACGCTCTAGGGGAAATTCTCACTATGTCTTGGTATTTGTAATATTATTAGTTTTTAAACTATTATACAACATTCGGATCGAATGGGCTCTTATTCAACAACTTGAAATTTCTCAACGTGAAAAGTTTTGAGCGGTTAATTTCATCGGCTTCAGAGGTTGCGTAAATCTTTGCAATTGTAGAATGTTTCATGGGTACTTTCTTTATTAGACATAATATTATCTGATATTACTTATATAACTACCTATACACAAGAAAAATAACGCTTTAAGTGGCCAATTAATTCGCTCCCGGGGGCCATTAGTTAACTCGCATATTGGTTAAAGGTTTCTAGATTAATACCAATTGATAGATTATGGGATATATCTAGATGGCCAGCAACCACTTATCCCTAAAACATCTACATACATACATTCACATATCACGTCTTTATCCTCTGCGGGGTAGGCCGAACGTTAACGACCGTAAAAATACCGTCGCTATCGCCACATCTGTCAAATATTGAGAGCCCAATGATATAGCGGGCAGCTATAGTTAGTATTCTTTGATGAGATGATTCGTGTATTACTGTAGTGACAGGTAACATGAAATCATCGAGTCCCTTTGACGCCTCTGAAGACACGTAAAAAATTTCACCCAAAATCCATTACGTAATTATTTTTTTTACCTCGTTGTATATTTGCTTACTTGTATGTAGTATACTTGCTTAAGTAGGTAGTAGAATCAATACTGATTATAAAAATTAAGATGCTTTTTACGTTTTTATCTGTTGCGGGACCGCTAACACGAGTTAGCTAGGTTTAGGATGACCTAAACCTAACCTAACCTAAGGAAGATTTCACGCGAATACAATAAGCTGCCGGTGCAACCGCTGGGTAGGCCGCTAGTATTTATTACCTAAGTATTACAGTTCTGAACACGTTCTCTTTTTAGAAAAGAAGTACGTAAATGCTTTTCTAAAATATCTGCAAATGTGCTGTAGTATTTGTCCTCTTAACGTCTTGACGCCAATAGGCACGTTTGAGCTGGAAATAATTAGCATACCTTAAACATCACTCAAACATGGTGGTGTAACACGACTACCATTTGCGTTTAAAAGAAAGCAAATCCTTGCGATATGACGTGCGTTCGCCCTAAATAGAGTTGTTTGCTCCACAATGAGCCGCTGACCGCGTTTTAGGAAAATAGGCATCTATGACACAAGAATAAAGATGCGCGACTGCGATACGCTTGCCGTCGCCGCGGTTTGGTTAGGTACACTTTCTTTACATACTTATATTTTCAATAAATCCTACTAAGTACATAGTTGCTTTTCTGTTACCTGTAAATGAATATTAGGTACGAATGGTACGATACAATAGTTTGAAAGGTACGCGTATAACGTGGCGAAATTGTAATGGTAGGTAGGTACGTCTTGGTATGAGTGCTCACTAGGCATGATTTTAGCTAATAATAAATTGAAAAGGCGTATATTTTCTACACTTCAATAGGTATCGGAAAGTATGTTGTACTGAAAGGTACGACCGTCCCTACGATTACCTATGGACGAATAATTTTACATAGAAATCTGCTATCGTACATTACTATCAAGGCTCTTCTAAGAATGTTGTTTATTACGCAGAAGTGAAGAAATTTCTTGAAATATTCCAGCTCTATGAACAGGTTTTTCTCCAAAATAGATCTAAATGCTTTATCAGCTATCACATTTGTACGGACGATTAAATAATTTTCATATTCGGAATTCGTTTTGGAAAAGAGTATATTGTACTTCTCTTTAATACTACGCTTAACATTTTGTAACATAATAGGTAAGTATTTTGGAATTTTCAGTAGCAACGTGTATTAGATTAAACATCAATCAACTTCAGTGACGAATATCGTTGCCAAAATGGTGTTACTTATTTATTACTTTAGAATACTTCAGATTCAAATATCGTAAGGTTAGCGCAAGTACCTCCTGATAGGTAATAAGGTATAGTTTAGGAAGTATAATTTGAGCCGATAAAAGTTATCTCTGAAAGGTCAAAATAGAAATTCAAACAGATTCATCCGCAACAAACATCGTCAGACGAAAAATCGAATGATTGATTTCTATTGTGAAAGGCTTTTGTTCTATAGTGCGATGGTAAGCCCAATCGGCTCAAATTATTTATAAAATATCTCAAGCTATTAATAAATATATATTAAAGATACAATGCAAAATTGTAACGCTCCTGTGATCTCGGAATGTTAGTTTGTGGTTGGTATTTAACCGTACCTCAATTAAATTAAAAAGATTTTGTAAAATATATTTTATAACTTTCTTAAACGCGTTCTGTTTTTCGGAACGAACGGGTGTATATAGCCAAAATATGATGTCAAGGAACGCAGTACTTTTCCTAACACCTAGTATAAATGTCTATGTAGGTATTTCAAACATCGATTTAGTTATTATTGTAAATATAACCTGATGCCTATTGCGTAGGTCATTTAGTAAATGGCTCACAGTGTGATGAGAAAATATAATCTACTTAATTAATTAAGAAAGGTTTGGTGCGGCTATTTGATAAAGTAGCTATGTACTTTGTGGCGCGACGTAACTAGTACCTAAGTAACAAAATAATTGTAATTTTTCCATGAAAGTAATATGTGAGAGGCGGGCGGGGCTCATCACACTTGTCGACTAGAGTGGTTGACAACATCAATCGAGCTGGTTTTGGGAACCTCCGCGAAAAGGTGTGGAAAGGTGTATGGAATTTTCTAGAAGACTTCTTAAAATCTACATAGAAACATAATTTTGAACACTTTTGAATCTACATCTATGGGATCAAAAACACGATTTGATGAATCTGACTCGACTGAAAATAAGAAACAAAATAAATTCTATTTTTAAAATAAAAATCTGCACGATTTGATTGTGATAGATGGAATGACTGTCTGCACTACTCGTACTACTATACTACTGTTGATTGTGTTCTTCCTTATTCAATGTACAATAACTCCATGGGCTTATACTTTAAATATGCATCATATTTATTAATATTAGCATAAATAATTGGATTTCTTGATCCAAATCGTAGTCATCTGTTTGTTACTCTCTAAAGAAGCGGAAAAGAAATGGAATTCAATTTTGCGACGAATACCTTTTCCTTAAAACGATATTTCTTGGTTGAAAACCACAAATTAACAATATATTATGTAGAGTAGACTCGAAAACGGTACCTTGTAGACGTCACATGTAATGTTTATTTTACTAGTTTAACCATTCATATTTTTGTGCATTTTCGAAAACATTCAATAATTCCTTAGTATATTTAGCATTCGTTTTAATTAAATACTCAAGTATTTGCATTTTGTTACCTACCCAGGTAACGTAACCTCTGTATCAGAAACAAGGGAATACCGAAATATCTTTTGATCTCAACCAAAATAAATAACCGTTACCGTTCACTACCGGAATCAAAATAAAACTGTATCTATTATTAAATTTGTATTTATAAAAAAACCGGGTTCTCAAGTCCTCAAAGGAAATTTTTGGTGCAGATCTAAGGTTTAAATGAGTTGACCAATTGCATTTTTAGTGCAGGTCATTTTTGCCAAAAGTCCTCGTGTAGTTTTTGAGTTTCGTGTGACACCCCGCTATATGCTCGTATTCGTGTTTCGGTTGATGTCGTGGTGCCCGGAATAAGGAACCGCAGTCGTAATAAAATCGCGTGATGGAGTGGAGGGGGTAGTGAGCCTGGGTTAAAGACGGAATATTTTTTTGTACTGAAACTATCGTGTACCTCACACGATAGTTTCAGTACAAAAAATATTATGTGATCATATATCAACTGAAATTTTGTGTGATCAATCAAAAAAAAAACTCGTCAAACGTGAGGCTTTAGTGGACCATTTTACAAAATATTTTATGTTTCAGCCGTTTTGTACCTAGAGGCCCCCAAACATGCCATGTTTGACTTCTTTAACTTGAGTTTTTTTTAAGGTTTAATTTAAATATCTTAATGCGATATATTGCTGAAATCGTCTTGCAAAGCTCTTTGATTTGATACCCCACATGATAGGATTTATTATAAAAACTTCCTCAATCTTTGATTCCCTCTCCTTTCCCCCTCCACCACACGATTTTTGACGACTCCGGTTTCTGGCTCAGGGCATCACAACGAATCCAACGATACCAAACATGATGGATATAAGCCGGGTGTAACACGAAAATATTTCCTCAGTACCCGCGCGAACCATACTATTATATATATGTGTATAAGGACCAAACATATTATTTATGCGATATTTTAGACTAATCTAAATAACACAAAATTAAATACGTTTCATTCTCAAAGGACAAAACACAGTAGGTAACTTTGCGGGGCCGCAGGCTTGTAAGTGGTTAGTTGTACACGTATCATCAGGTCAGTTCAGTTTCTAGTTTGAAATTGACAACAGCAAACATCAAAGGAAATGTATCGCTGAACGATGCCGCAGTCTTCGTTATTTATAGAATATAGTATTGATTAACAGTTACTTGAAGTGTTTTAGACACAAAATTGCATACAGGCGATAATATGGTTCCGCGCAGAACAGGTCACCCACTTTTGCCACATGAAAGCTTTTAATCATAAACCTGAATAAGCTAAAAAGAAACTTTCACGTGTTGTTTAAAAACTGTGAAGAAGAACAATATTTTTTATGTCAGAATAAAGTACACCTATTGGTGCATGCATAAGCATAAATGACAAAGTTATTGAGGTAGAGCATACGCGCGGGTAATCTGGCAAAATTGAACTAAAGGTCAACAACGGAACCCTAAAAAATATCACTATTCCTTGCTAATGTCAATTTTTATTTACTTAATTGTAAGACAAAAACTGAGGTGAGGGTGTGAAATTGTGACATTACAATGAAAGAAATGCATAGGTTTCCTACATCATGCATTGTACTAGCCTTGTGGTGCCGGCTTAGATAGCCTTGTGATGCCGGCTTAGAATAGCATCACCCCACATCCTTCCCGCGGGTGTCGTTAGAGGCGACTAAGGGACTCAAGAGTATTGGTGTATTACATTTTTTAGGCGACAGGCTGACAACCTATCACTATAGTGATACACATGTTTTCTGAAACAACCTTGGAAAACAATCCTCAAAAATGTCAGATGTGGTGATAGCGGCCGTATTCTTATGGCCGTTAACGCTCTGCCTACCCCGCTAGGCATAAAGGCGTGATATATGTATGTATGTATGCATTGTACTAAATAGCTTATGTTCACTAATAAAAGGACTTTCTAATATTCGGCCAGCAACGAGTGATCATGTAAGTTTGCATAAGTTGGTGGCAGTAGTGGTAACGCAAAGCGTGAGCAGTATATTCGCACGTGCCAGAGGAAGGATAAAGATAACACGTGTGTCGCAAGTATTGTTTCGCAAGGCAGCGCGACGCGCAGCGCGTGCGCCACTCGGGCCTCAACTGAATAGAAAGTGCTTGATGACAATCAACCAATCATACAGAGTCTAAAAATAATTAATTCAAAAAGTAAATTCACCCATTAGACTGAACAGCCTTCCCAAACAGATACTAGCTCGAGTGATTTGGTATTGGAAATAAGAGGTCCATATTGCTTTTCACATTTTGTCCTATATCTTGGAGAAATTTGTAGTTTCAGCGGCTGGTTTACCTACCTCTTCATTCAGATATGGTTTTTGTTACCTGACTTTATTTTCTTTTTAATTATTTTTAAACTACACATTTTAGTTCATAGTGGTTACACTTACAATTACGTATTTACGACCTTTACGATATGCAGGCACCCAAAAATAAAACGAAACTAAAAACTACATGTACATATTTCATTGCCTACTGGTATGTAT
This sequence comes from Keiferia lycopersicella, assembly GCA_029255805.1. Lineage (NCBI taxonomy): Eukaryota > Metazoa > Arthropoda > Insecta > Lepidoptera > Gelechiidae > Keiferia > Keiferia lycopersicella. Next base: position 20,472,637 of record JARACZ010000001.1, read on the forward strand.
CACGCATTCATTGACTGAACGATTCCACGGATTGTAATTAAAACTTTATAATTCTAGGGACCCGCCTAGCGGTTTTACCAATGTGATTCTCGTGGCAAAAAATAACCTAATGTACTACGGCAAAAATAGCCTAATATATTACTCAGTAGATTTTTTTATAAATGAGTTCAATAGTTCTGATGCTCACAAAAAACATACAAATATTTCGTGTTTATTATGCCTAATAATGTCACGAACATAAATTCGATGCGTGAAAATTGAAGTGATGAAAAGTTGTATACCTATTCAACTCACCAGAAAGTCACTAATTATGATGTCAGTCAGTGTTAATATGATTCCCCTCAGTTAAAAGATTTGTGAGTATACTAGATTTCAAACCTTCAGCATAAAAGTATATTAACCTTAACTTAGGGTAAACTATAGAAACATCCGTGTGAATTACACGTGAGGCGAACGCAGTTTTCCTGTAGCTCGACGTTTGAAAAACGTCTTAGCTATTGTGCCACATAGATAACGTTGATCTGGTGAGAGCCGCACGGCGCGGCGTACCTATTCGGTCGTGCCGAGCCTGACGGAAAACAACAAGTGTGTCGAAAGCGACGTGTACATACTTCTGTAATCTCTGAAACCTCCGTTACTAATGCACCGTGACATCTACCCAACGTGCCTACATAAATATTCATAATTGCTATTTGAACCAAGAATTTCAATAACGGCGCAATAAAGAATATTTACGATTTGTGCAATTATATGTATTAGTTCATATTATATTCATTCACTAATAAACAGATATTTCTATAAGACTCAAATTTATAAAAAAGGATAAGGATAGGTTGTTCGCGCCATATCTTCACCTACTATCTACGTTTGTACGAGGTGCTTTACATGACCTAGTTAATAGATTTCGATCATAACCCAAATTACATCATAGCCACCTCAGATTAAGCGATTAATACCTCCTAATCAGAGACACGTTTAGCTAGTTACCATAGTTTAACATTAATATGTACTTACCTTAAGTACCTTCCAGAACAAGTAATCATAATGATCAAATACCATATCATTGTATTCGAACTTGCAGCTGCTGCTAATCGTTTTCCTCTGGGATTACACGTTTCCCGGCATGTTTTATAGACATTACCCATCTCTTCAATAACTATCTATTTAAAAAACCTTATGCCAGATGGACAAATAGACAGAGAGACGCATAACGCGTTCATATCATAGTGAAAATTACCTTCGTAAAGACAGCTAGGCACTTATAAATACAAATTATAGCTGCAGCGGACATTTCATTGAGTTGTTGGACGACTCGGCGTCCCACACGAAAAGAGAGAGCGGACACAGATGATTTAGTATCTAACAGAAACTAGATTCGGGAATCTTATCATGGATCTAAACAGTTTTGAAAGAATTCGTTCTGCTTCTTCTTCATTTGTGTTGACTGGTTCATTCATATGTTCGCTTATTATTCACCACAAGTAAGGATCTAAATGTAATTCTAATAACTTATTCGATCAAATCAACTTCGCGTCAAACACTGTTATTCCATTGGCTTATTTTACTGCCGCTCTAAATTTGAACTCATTTCAACATTCCTCCAAGTCGGTGATTTCTAAATATAAAAGGGCTTTTATTTTTGTCATCGTCTGCCCACTTTCAATAAATCCCGTTGATTGTGAGTTCTATTTGTTTGTAGGCTTGTGAAAATACGAATCTCGTTTCGAAGTTTCTAAGTAAATAGATACAGTTTTGGCCACAGGGAGGATGTCGGAATTGGAGAATAGTTTTCGAAAATAAATCACTGAGAAAAGAGCGGTACATATATGCCTAGTCCATTATGTATCTATTTGTGAAAATTTGTGTAGGCAGCGGCAAAACACGTGGGTTCAAATTATTGCGACTAACAGAATTACGATTTCGTATTTAATTATGTATCTTCATAACTTGAGACCACCTTGAGAATAATTTAACCACGTTATAATCACCACAGTCCACTGCTGGACATAGGCCTCCCCTAGGGTACGCCACAACGAACGATCTCCCACTTTCGCCATCCAGTCACTACCAGCCGCTCTCTTTAAGTTATCGATCGGTTCATCTGGCCGGAGGACGTCTAACGTTACGATTGGCATCGGTTCTACGACAGATGTGTCCAGCCCACTGCCACTTCAGTTTGCTACACTTTTGTACTACATCTGTTACTTTCATCTTTGTGCGGACAGTCTCATTACGGACTCGTATTACGTAAACAGTCCAATTAACCTTAAAAAACACATGAAAAATCCAAAGTGGATTAAATTCGCGTGGTATTGTTTTTTTTTATAATATATATTGCATTTTTTCTACCCTGGGGAGGAAAGTGATTTGTATGGATTTTCATCGCCCGCTAATTTGAAACATGAAAAAATATTGTGCTGTTACAGCGTTAATGTCATAGAGGTATTTGGCCAGAATTACATTTTTGAACTAGAAGATTTGTACATTGAATTTTATAGCTTTGAAGTATTCTATCATAGTGGCATTTAGGCAATATTACATTTTGGCACTAGGCAGTTTGTGCATTTTGACACTAGGACAATGTTTCCCATGAACTTTTTGTCTTTATAACATTTATTACCCGGCGGGAACAATGACTCACGTTCCTCTCTACGTTTCATAAAGCTATACGACATTTTCTATGTAGGTACCTAGGTGTAGTATAACAAAATATTTCACGCTGTACGAAAGAAGTTCTAGGCAACAGATTTATAAATAAATAAAATAATAAATAATTCGTTTTATTACGGGCAACAAGGCGCATATTAAAAAAAAAAAATACTGCTTTGTAGACTTACATGTATGACAATGAGCATTTGTAATGGTACAAATAACTTAAGCATGGTATGTGAATGAATAACAAAAACTTTCTCGCAGATAGACAGTTGCTTTATGGAATTTGTACCTGCGCTAATACACCACTCATACATACGTAGATAGGATAACTTTTTATCTGACGATACACTTTTCACTTTTCATCCACCTGACGATACACATTTCACTTTCAGGGCCACCTTGACATCAATACGCTTGATATGACGAAGAAAGAGCATCGCCACCTCGTCCTCCAGATAGCCCTCAAGTGTGCCGACATATCAAACCCCTGCCGTCCGTGGGAGATCAGTAGGAAGTGGAGTCTGAAGGTCTGCGAAGAGTTCTTCCGGCAAGGCGATTATGAAAGGAAGCTCAACTTGCCTGTGACGGCCCTCTGCGATCGACACACCACCTCTATACCGAAGATACAAACAGGTATGTAAATAAACCGAATATGGCTCGAAATTTTAACTAATTTATTTATTACTAGGCCAAAATCCTTTTTATCCCCTCTATTAAAAAAAAAACCACGCTTTACGCGCACAAAAGTGCGAATACAATAGGTCTTTTTGTCCCTAGGGACAAAAAGTGATTTGAATTTGGAACACTAATACTTACAGCTAATATAACGCAAATTTCCTGGGGATGGGATACTTTTCTGTGCAATACTACCTAGTGTCTGCTATTTTCTTGAGTATTTAACACTTAGTATTTACAAAAAAAAACTTTTTTTTACAAAAAAAAATCCAAAATGAGTTTGAATTTTATTTTTCTTTTGGCGGCGTAGCAATTTTATGAAATGAAATGATTTATATGTTGTTGTAAATAATGGATGTCTATAAGGTGAAGTATGAAATAAACTGTGAAACGATAGTTGATGGACGTAGAGCAAGGTATTTGTTGTTTTTCTAATAGAGAGGGATGAAAAGTAGTAAGTATAACTTGGCCCTAGAGTTATTTATCCTCGGGCGACGTACATTGAATCCCTCGCTTTAGTCTGAATTCTACTCTAAATGCATTTAAAATAAAATTTTCCTCTAGAATCCTTCGTTCCGCTCGTTATTCAAACTAACGCCCTCGCTTTAAAAATATCACTTCAGTCCCTTGTCATAAAAACTACTATTCTTTCATAGTTCTCTATTTTGGGCCAACTGCATACTTCCTTTTTTCCTTTGAAACTATTGTTAAAAGCGGGTAAAAGCACAGTATATATATAATAGTACGTAAAAGTGCAAGTGTCCAAAGGACCCTCATCGAAAGTTTCATAATGAAATAAGATGTCATTGATGATACCGGCAAAGCGGCTTTTGATTTCTATCTTTTCGAGTTTTACCACTTGTTTTTGGCTTAATTCAATGTGGGTGCGATAATCCCGTACAAGTCCCATACCTGTTAGTTGGAATAACTAAGATATGCGTTTTATTGTGTATTGATGTTTACCACAAGTGAGTGATTTAAAGTTAGCAGCTGTCTTGGCGCCTCGACCACGTCTGTGACGCTTCATTAGCCGGAGAGCTAGCCACTTAAGAAATCCTTCGATTAGAAGAGTAAAAAAACCTGATAAAAGTGCCAGTTATCTATTATTTTCTTTGTTTGCATCCTTAGTACAAAGAAGAAAGATTATTTTTTATGTGTGTATGTAATTGATTATCCGAAACTACTGGACCATATACATTTGTTTCGTAATTAGAAAACTACATCATCTACGAGTAATATAGGATTTTTTTTGCAACGGGTATCACCGGTGGGCTGGCATTTAGTGTATGTTCATCGAGGCTCATAGCAGGTTTTATTGAGGTTTACATACCCTTCCATGGTCTGTTTGGAGAACACTGAATAGACGGTCGGTTGCCAGCAAATGTGAGGAACTCAGAAAGTAGTGCGGGTTTAATTCTGATGACATTGTCACATTTAATATCATGCCCTACTTCACACAGGAAGACTTGTATTCAATCAAAACGCTATCGACGTAGCCACTTTCTGGGCTCAAAGAGAATAATTCAGTACTTTCTAGAATATGCGGGTCCTAATCCGCCGTCATGTGTTTCTTTGTGCTGTGTATGGCCTGAAATCTTAAATTAAAAATTAGTCTGGCGAGCGTAGCAAAACTTTTATTCATCTTAGTGTGAAATAAAGATTGCCGTCGCCGCATGTGCTTTCTGCGTGGCTAGCTTACCGACTACAATGATGGTGGTGGCCTAGTAGGTAGTTGTGTAACTGTTCCAACCTTGCTGCGAACGCTGTTATCAATATTGGCTTGTTATTAGTTGTAATAGGTTAAATCGAGTCCCAATGGACACCTGCGGTGGAGACAACTTGACGCCCGCTGTTCTTGTATTAAGCTACTTGTAAACATATTTGCGAATTCTGTCAATTCTTTTTAATCTAACAATTTATATCTTACGTCACCATGTTTTTTGATATGAAGGTACTCCTTTAAAAACTGCATTTTCATTCCAGGATTTTTCAAGTTCGTCGTCACTCCACTTATAACAGAATGGCATCGGTTCCTTCAAAACGATTTGACAGCTCAGATGCTAGAAAATCTTCTCTACAACCAGAGCAAATGGGAAACATTGGTTGCGCAAGAAATTGCAGAAGAAACCGGAACTGAGATATCTGACGCGGACATGGTCGACGACGACCTGGAGACGGGCTCCGGTACTAACATCTCTGGCAGCTCGGAATACCTTTTGCCATTACGGAGAGGCTCATTTAATCCCGCCAAGCCGACGGGGTTGAAAGAACAACTCAGACGATTCTCCGTTCCGTTGAATGTGTTTCAAGACTCTAAATTCAAAAACAGAGATTCAAAAAGCCGTAACTCGTCAGTGGCGGAGGCGCGCGTGCGGGCAAGCGGCAGCCCTGCCGGCAGCGAACATTCTATCCATTCACAGTTGAGCGTGCGCGGTCATTGTGAGCACGGGCACGATACCAATGAGAAGGTTTTGAGTACAGAGAAACTGCTACCTGATTGTTCGATAGCTTCGATCACGACCCCGGTGCAGGCGACGCGGCTGAGCACTGTGTTGAAGGAAGGCGGCACTTGGAAGCTGCTGCGCCAGCAGACGTTCCCGCCGCTGGAGTCGAGCGCGCGCGCGTACGCGCTCGCCGCCCGCCCGCTGCACACCAGCAACGAGGAAGCGATATACCCCGCCCGCCGCTCCAAGACTGACGAGAAAGAGGGCAGATTTAGCAGTATATTCAAGAGAAACGATACCGATAAGACTGATAATAACGATGACGCTTCTGAAAATAATAACGTAGATGTAACTGAGTGTTCACATAATTTAGAGAAAGAGAATCTGGACCCTTTGATCCGTGGGTCGACGCGGCGCGATTCAACCGGCGTGGGCAGTCAGCTGCGCGACAACTTGACGGCGCAGCTCGGGCTCATCCCCGCGGACCAGCTGCTGCGCCGGCGCAAGTCCATGCCGGCCGACACGCTCGCCAGTAAGTGTCTCATATCTTAGCTCCAGTTGACAGGACCACGCTCTTATAAAGGCGCGCCATTGGACGGCATGGCGTTGTATACATTTACTTGTGCCGAAAAAACCTTATGAAGGTCATCCTGGCGGAAAATCCCTGAAAAATTCAAGCGTAGGTCCTTAGTATACTTACTATTATACCTATACGTCGTTTCGGTATCTAACTCATAAATTTCTGTTACCAACAGCTCCGCGAGAGAAAAAAATGCGTGAAATGTCCGCAGCGCTGCCAGAGCTGCTGCGGCGCACGCTGTCAGGCAAGGTACGTCCCACTTTATACATACATATAAAAAATCACGCCTATTTCTTGGAGGGGTAGGCAGAGACTTCATCCTTCTACTCACTTTATACCACCTACATTTTTAGGATCCAGTATCTAAAGGACCAAAACGGGACCCTGCTTCTGAGACTACTGTCTGTCCATCCGGCACCAAACTGCGTATTTCTGGTCCCGCTATAAGACGTCAGCAACGGCGACACGGGCGCGAGATTTTTTGTGTGATGGCCTAGCGTTTCAAACGTTTATTTTCTTATTTTAATACTTGTCTAAGAAAATCTCTATGAAAATACAGGGTGTAAAAAAATTTGCTGCGAATATTTTAAGGGGTGAACCAGTCCATGAAACTTGTTAGTTTCCCAAGAGAACATACGTCGAAATATGAAAAAAATATTTGGACCTCCCATACAAAATTACCAACCGACCAAGTCAATTCGTATATGAGGTCCAACTAATTTTCTCATATTTTGACCTATGTGTCTTGGGGAAAGTAGTTCAGTTTCATGAGCTGATTCACCCCATAAAATATTTGCAGCTAATATTTTTAAACCTTATATATTACACAGCAAAGAAAGCCTTTTAAAGCCGGAAAAAATGTTCCTGTGGAATGCTACTGGATCAAAAGTTCCACGCGGACGCCCATTTAGTCTAGTATAATTTTGTAAAGGAATGCTGGACGCGGCGGCGCGGTTCGGCGCCGGTTGGCGGCGCGTGCGGGGCGCTGAGCGAGCCGCGCGGGCTGGCGGCGCTGGGCGCGCTGCGGCACAGCGTCAACGGCGGCCGCCGCAAGCCGCACGCACACGGGCCCGTCGCCGCCTGCCACCAGTGGCTCGCCAAGGCCACCTACAGCGTGCACGAGCGCGCGCTTCATCGCCGGAGCTCGCTTCCCGTTGAGGTGACCACAGATTACATTTTATTTTCTTATGTACACATATCACGCCTTTATCATATAGCAACCATTAAAATACAGCCGCTATTGCCACGTCCGACAAATATTGAGGGCCCTTATTACCGTAGTGGCAGGTTGTCAGCTTGTAGCCTAAAGTTGTAATACACAAGAAGCCCTCGAGTCCTTTAATCGCCTCTCACGACACCCGTGGGAAGAAAAGGGGTGATGCCATTCTAAGCTGGCACCTTGTTTAATAACATCTACAGAGGTTTTACTTACGCTGAGATGTAATTTTTAATTTCTATTGCAGGTATTTCGTCCCGCTGATATCATGAAATCGTCGGAATCTAAGTAAGATTACTTGAGAGGCTAAAAATGCTCAAATGATATCATAATTACTATATTGGAAGTTTGCATCGACAACGGCCAATGTTCAGGTTCCGTTACGCTTATCCGCTCATATTCTGAACATGTTGGCTATTGACATCACAATATCACATAGTTATCATCATTAATAATCAAAACCATCACTTACATATTAGGATATGAAAATTGAACTTATGTTAAAGGACTAGCATATTTAGGCGTCTTGGATTGACGATATCGTGCACAAATATGTACTTGTTACCTGGGGTATGGTCGTGCCCCAGTCAAGATGAGCCAAGTGAAGTGCGAGGGCACTACACAGTACCCACCTTCGACGTTTTTTGAACCCTTATTACTGGTTTCCGATGTACGAGATGGTTCAAATTCTCGGCATATGTTGTCAATAGTAGTTTAATTTGAATAGCGCTGATAATTTAAATTTTATTGTTATCTAAATTACGCCGAGTATGTCACTCAAGACACTGATGATCAACAAAAGTTTGGGCACTTCCTGAAGTGCTCGGATACTGAACACATATTAGTTTATTACATTTTCCCTCCCAACCCCTCAAACGGGATTTACCCCACGTTTTACAAGAAAATGCATTTGGGTGGGATATTTAATTTGCCAGTGGTATGTGTATCACAGTCTTACTCATCATAAACTATCACAAATAATCACAATAGAACGAAATCACAATCTGAATAGAAGCAAATGAAATGTTAATTTGTTAGTTTGCGTTGTGTTATGTATTTTTCTAGATTGTTCAGATCACAACACTTTGTCAGTTGTTTTAAATATTCTGTGAAGTACAAATTTTTTCTACAAGTACCTACAACTAATTTATTTTATTATTTGGATTGTCATTAGGTATAATTAGGTTTTTGCCTTAAATGTTCATAGAGTTAATCTAATTTTATAATTAAGTATATTTTTATTGAATATTTTCTTACTTTGGTTGTTTTGTTTCATCTGTTGATTACGTCATAATATTTACCAAAAAAATTAAAAATAATGCATAATATAATTGAAAAAGGTTCACGAAGGGTTTAGAGTCTCATAATCAGTAACTTTTAGTATTGAGTCATAGTTTTAGGTAGATATAAATTAAATAAAACATCAAGTAGTCGCTCTTTTTGACGAAATGTGGTAATTTTAATGATTATTATACCTATAATCTATATGTATAAATAATTAACACATACAGTATTAGATGTGTTATAGTCACAAAGCGTGCCCCAAATTCGGATTGACTACCAAATTGTTATGTAGTAGGGGCGTAGACAAAAAGGCGCGTTGAATCCCGTGTATGTCCCACCAGAGGTACCTACAGCTAGAAATTATAATCACTTTTGAGACCATGTCTTTTTCAGGTTTATTTATCAAGATGACGTGAAATAAAACGGTTTTTTTTAATAACTGCCTTCTAAACAACTAAAGTATATCATTCAGTTAGTCGTTCATTTCTTTTTATTGAAAGCTCGTACTCATTTTATTTACCTACATAACTAATAAGGGCTATCGCAAAAATGTATTTTTACAATAGAAAGTCCCAGACATTTTTGAAAGGAATGGTGAATAAGAAGACAAGCTACAAGAAAAAGTCATATGCGCGCGCATGACATCTAGGGTTTGTGTGCTATATAGATTACAAGATCCGGTACTAAATCAAACCACAATCAAACCCATGCATCAAACATACATGACAAGACCTTACACGGAAACTTTATACACTCTTGTCCGTTTTTTGAGACGTTCTTTACAACAATGTATGACATTGACATTCCGTAAAAACATGAATAAATACAGAGTATAAAATGAAGTCGCTTTTTGCGGCTCTCTGTTTATAATACGTAAGAGCGATTTAAGAGGGTATTTTTTTTCAGGCTGATGAAATTTATTTCAAATTTTGTAGTCTGGAAACTGTTAGCCGCGGTTGCAACCGCTCGGCAGGTCGCTAGTGATTTATAAATAAGACATTCTAAAATAATAACTTGGGAGTACAGAAAGTGAACTGTAACAAAAAGAATGGAATGTCGTTTTGTTCAGACGTAAATTTAAGATACAAACAAACTTGTATTTGAACGCCGTGCACCGTTTGTGTATGGTTTGAATCTGGAAAAGTAACTTTAGAAAAATATTTTATGAAGATCGTTTTATAGTTTATTCCATGATATACTTATGTACAATTTTGATACAGTTTATTTTTCGTAGGGTTATCAGTAATATTTATATCTAAGGAAGACCCAGAGCTTGTGTTATTATTGTATATTATAATTATAAGAGAACATCATTCACCAAGTATTCTGCGTTAACACGCGTTAATTCGTATACAGTCCTTTCCTTTCACCAATCCAGCTGATTAAGGCGGCTCTCCCACTGCACCGCACTCCGTCGCGTAGCGCGGGAGCGCAGATTTTAAAGTTGTATGTAAGTACATCACTACGTATCGAAAAACCGCGAGTCGAGTGAAGTCTTTGTTTGGCGTGGGGCTGTCGTACAACGCCCGTCCGCGCGGAGACGCGGAGCAAGCCGCGCGATGAAGCAAATCTGCTCCTCCGTCGCCGCGCGCGGGATCTGCCGCTCCGCGCTACGCGTCGGGGCGCGTTCCCAGTGTGTGAGGCGCCTTATGCAACTGTAAGCAGCTGTTATCCCTTTTCTTCATATTACTCAAATCATATCTCACGTTTATAATAGACCGCTATAACGTTTCACGTTATATTACTACCGTAATATAAAATTCCTAACACAATATCATTCGTATAATATGCATGTATTATTGTAATTTCAATGCATAATAATACTTATAAAATTATTTGTTAATTATTTTTTTATATGATACATTGGTGACAATTACAAAATGTTGATGTAGGTGAATTTTAGCTTATTAATTCCTTAAGGTGAACGCACACTTATCCGCGGCGAATGAACTGAACGCACCGAACGAACCGAAATTTAGAATTCTTTACATAAAATCTTATGAACCTCGCACATTTGCCCGACCCGAATCGATCGAATCTGGCAGGCTCTCAGAATTCCTAGATGTAAATTCAGAAGACGTCACCGGATTCGGTTCTAGCGATGCCGTCGAATCGGCCACTGCGCTTATACTCTGACAGTTGAGTGCAACAAAGCAATGCTTCTTTACTTTTATAAATACAAAAATGAGTAATGGCACTTTGGTTCATAATTCACGTTATTACGCTGCAAATAAAGGTGTAAAGGAAAATTAAAACGATTATTTCGGCGCGGTCGATTGGTTAGGTGCGGATAGTGTGAGGCCTCCAAAAACTTCGTTTCGTTTGCCGCGGATAAGTATGCGTTCACTCTAAATGGATATTTAGCATGTTGAAAATTTCTGGTTAGGCGGCCGGCCATTAATTTAGATTTGTCCAAGAATAAAGCACTACTTTTAGCAGGTAGCGCCAAACATCCACCTTTACAAATGTTTGATCAAGGTTAGATAGTTTATTTGATTAACTTACATAATGTAATTAACACAGAATGTCAGTAGCAGAATCTCAGAGTAGCAAAATGTCAAAGTAGTAGTATGAGAAATAGGCAAAATGTCATCAATCCGTAGATAATAATTGACCCATTGTTCTTTATTTATTTGATGAATGTGAAACTAGACTGCACTGTAATCTTACCCTGAATACAATCATGGGCCAAAATAATCAGACATAAATTGTAACTCTTTAAATATACTTAAGAGATTAGATTTCATTATATTATTACAATTAAATAAATAATATGTGATTGGTTCAGGCCGTGTAGCCCAGTTCTGAAACAAGTTTTGTGGAACAGTGCGTATATTACTAATTGTATAACAGGGCAGAGTAGGTACGCCCTGAGAAATCTTCAAATTGTCGAATATGTTAACAATTATATATTTTTTAAATATTATGTTTACAGGATAGCTTTATTTTATTTACACTTGTGCACATAGCTAAACCGCAGTTCTTTTTTTACGAATTTCACTACATTTGAGTTATGAGAGCTAAGTTTTTAGTTATTTGTCTTAACCTTAAAAAATAAAAGACATGCTTAACCGTCCTATTCTGAAACTATAATCGAAAATAAGTTTTAAAAGCTTTTTCTTGAGCTGTTTGTAAATTAAATGATAAATGCATACCTACCTACCATTGTCATTTAAATTTTTTGAGGTAGGTACCATCGGCAGCAACTTGAGTTTCCATCGTTTATGTGATCATGACATTCATGAAACATCCGCTGGTAGTAACCAAATCACGTTGATTCGAGCTGCAGCCGGTAGTACTTAAATTTATTTTATAATAAATGTTTTAATGTATGACTATATTTTATTTTATTTTTATGGGCCCTTTTCCATTAATAGTTATTTAGTATCTAATATTTAAATATGACCACTTACAACGCAGGCGTATTATCATCTTCGAATTTAAATTTCTATTAGTGATACCAATCTATATACACTTTGCGTATAGTATAGTCTCATTACGACTTACTATATTGTTTAATTAAAGACTGCGATTTATTTGATATTGATATTCATGTATTCTTCTGTTAATGTACCTAACGTTTAGTATTCTAAAACTTATCTAAGTGTACCTATGTGCACAATACACTGTAAGTATATGTAGTCTTATAGGTGTATCTAGTCGTAAACTTATCTTTTATGAAACTGTCAAGAATTGGTGTTTGCTCCATGTGTCTTACCAGGTGTACTACCTTCTTGATTCTGAATAAAATCGTTTCCTTATAGGATGTGTATTAAATTATTATGTAAAAAGCCCCTTACAAATTTTCCCGAGTAACTTTCTTTTCTAATAATTTGAAACTACAATTAAACAGTTTCAAATGTGCTTGAATGGATAAATTCGAATGGGACTAGTTGTTTAGCTATTAAAATGTTTACTGCAGCAGCGTCCCGCAGTAAATTTTTTGTGTCACATCACACTGCACTCTCACCTATCCTGTAAAATATAGGATGATCCCTGTAACGTCTGTGGCCTTTTGTGACCTTGGAGCAAATGGTATGACATTGGGTCCAAATTCCTAGTAAACAAAGAATAATGGACTTTATGTCATAGCATTTGTTCTAAGGTCACAAACGTAACAGGGATCATCCTATATTCTACAGACTATGTATATGTAATAATAATAAAGTACCTACACGAAAATTCGTGCGCTTCTGCGTCGCGCGGATTGTCCGTCTAGAACCATGCACACGAAGCGCGTCGTCCGCGTGGACTATCCGTGCGATGCAACGCAACACACGCACGATACCCAAGCGTGTGTGCGCGTGCAGGTACCCAATACTGAAAATAACATTAAAGTCTGATCTATTTTGGAGATAAATGTTAACGTCTGCGCAACACAAACATTCTCTCACACACGCCCTTGGAATTATAGGGAGTACACATGCTTAGGTACTCAATGTTCACGCCAAACGCATATTCAGTCTCTTGTTTTGTCGTAAAGAATAACGTACAAGTAGTTTGGATAACTTTGACATAGACAACTACGAAACTACTTAGTGAATATACGAATATGTCACTAGCTTTATGATTTAATTAAATATTTTGCTGTCCGAATCAGAATTTATTTTTTCCAAAAAAGCAGCCATCCACCAAACGTCATTCTTGTACGTTCATTTTCTTGTATCACACACAGCACAGAATAATAAATAATATGTAAAGTATGGCCGGTCGAATATGCCATATTTGACAGCTGCCAAAATCATGAAAATGCTATGACATAAGGTCTATTTTCCTTTGTTGAAATGTCCTTCAGTACGGGTTTAACAGCTGTCAAATATGGCCTATTCGAACGGCTATACTTTCGGTAGGTATTAAATAGATCTAATTCATGTCAGACCGAATGCGGTTCTGCGCTGCGTTGAAGCGTTGAAGCGTCGAAGCGCACGGCCTGGTGTGGTGTGGCCATGGCATGTTGCATCCGTTATGCGTTAGCTATAAAAATGAAAGAGCGCATTCACGCCAGTTTAGATCCAACTTTATTATTAGTAGGTACTATTTAAAAAAAAAAACTTTCCATTATCATGATTTCATATTTATTTTGTTGTTTTCCGACTAGTTTTGAAGTAAATACATTTTATATAAATGGGAGCCAAAACAATACATGACTGTAGGTCCCGGCGTAATATAACGCGACATCTTCGAATGATTTCTATTATTATTAGCCCGTTTATGAACTTACAGTAACCAATAAGATACTTGTAGGGCTTGGCAGAGACCCACAGGCCAATTAGCGTTCAGGACTTTATGCGTTTAGGACATATACGTTTAGGTAATTATGCGTTTAGGTAATTGTGTCGGAAGGTTTCTATGACTTGTTCAATATGGAGTCGCTATTTCATAGCGTTTGTTAAAAATGGTGTTTAAGGGGTGAGCATGTGACCATGAACCATACGAGTTCTAGTGGAATCAAAAACCAGAGAAATGTACATACCACATCACTCTTTTTAGAAAAACCGTTTTCAACCGCAGGCAGGATTTGTTGTTTCAAAAGTTAGGTACACAACAATGGAACTATTTAATGTGTTATCTGAGTCACATGTGAAAGGAACGATCGATTGTAATCAATAAGAACCTAATGGGTTATTTGGCTCGGGTGCAGGGCCTCTTACTTACACATTTACAAACTTATAAATCAATATAATGCGGACTACAATATAAAAATATTAACATTCATAATTCATTTGAGTGGGTTGTGAATGTGAATCTTGCTTGGCAGAGGGAGCGCCCGCCGGAGCGTCACTGCTGGGCGGTGAGGCTACGTTTTCCAACTCTTTCAAACTGTTTTCAAACTCTATAGGATCTATGTATTTTTTCTTAGGAAACGGAGGCGGTCCCAGCACGGCTTGCACTTCGTCGAAATTAAGAGTTTCTTTCTTCAGTAGTTCGTCTCCAAGCTGTAATGTGAGTTTACTTCTATTTAATTAGGTATGTGATTTTTGGTAAGTTGCCCCGGTGGTGAAGTCAGAGCGTATGGCTTACGAAGCGAAACCATAGGTTCAAGGTGGGTTCAATGCACCAACCAGGATTCATCGAATCGAGCATCTATTCGAAAGATATGCAGTTACATATGTAGTTAATTTAAAAGTTCACTCCACTGATGGAGATAGTTGGCGGCAAGAACTCGTATGGGAATGCTGCAGCCCTTTCTTTGGGTTTCATATAATATCTAGGTGATAGGTAGAGTGATATTCTAAAATAAATACGTATTACCTTTCGTAGTTTCTCCTTGTGCGTTTTCAACAACTCTTCAGTCCTAAAGTAGGCCTGTCCTATAAGTTTCCTTGCTTCTAGGTCAATGAGACTCCTGAGCGCCTTACTGAAAGGGTTCTTTCCTTGTTCCGCGTCAGGGAATGACACCAAGCCCACCGCTTTGGACATGCCGTATATTTGAATCTAAAAAAGCAATATGTAGTATCTATATACACAAGGAAAGCTGCAGTTTTAGATGCATACATTAACATTATATTAGGTTCTTATATGTTTTTCGTGAGAGCAATTAACTGTTTAGTTTTGGAATGTTTACGAATAAATATTATGAAACTTAAATCCGGATCATGTGAAGAACTAAGACTTAGGTAAAAGAACTACAGGTATAGCTGCTTCGGATATGTAATAGATGTTTCTGAATTTACCTGAGCGTATGCTATTTTGGTAACTTTTTCCAGATCGTTTTGGGCTCCGCTTGTGATGGAGTTGAACATTAGCGCCTCTGCCGCCCGCCCGCCGAGCGCCATGCACATACGGTCAAATAACTGGAAAAGGTTTACATTATTCATAAAAACAGGACGAGCATCCTAATAAAAGTTGTCATGATCCTTTACATACTTTGAACTATGATAGTTAAGCTTTTCAGCCGCCTACTACTACTTGCTATGGCCGTCATCTTTATCGTATCTGATTAATATCATATCATGGATATTAACAAACGGGATCGCTTTACGCTTTGCGTAATAGCTGTATTTAGCCTTGAGGAAGAATCACCAGAATTTTTTGTAAATAAAATTATTCCAAATTTCGGAGAGCACTGTCAGTTTCGACTCCTGTCCATGATTATTTAGATAGCGGTCGATACAAATGGTTTCATTGCTATCGGTTTCTAAAATCTAATCTTCAAGGCATTCTTTTAGGTTGTTTGCCGACTCGATGTCCCATGATACGGCCAAAATAGCAACTGTATTATTTTGTCCAATAGGCTTGTTTCCAAACAGGTCAAATGATTTACTTTTTAAAACGATGTAAAACGGTATTTTGTTTGAAGAACTAGAAGTATGACGTCACGCCGTAAGTATTTGGATTGCGTCAAAACACTTACTTTTATATTATTTTTCTGTTTATTAATTCATACTTTGAATATTTCGAAAAACGATGAATGAAGTCCGTAGTATTTTTGGACAATAGTTTTAAGCGTACAACTGTTATATTTTTTAATGACCCAGGAAACTAGCGAATTGTCCACATTAGCGGTAGGGTGAACTTTCCCACTACCCACTTCCTCTTTAGAGTACAGCTTTTGATCGGACTGCGTGTACTGCGCGAATCCCAGCGTCATGTTGGTCCTGGGCACGATGGTGACCTTGAGCAGGCCGTCGGTGTGCTCCAGCATCCAGCCCGCGACCGCGTGGCCGGCCTCGTGGTACGCGACTACTTTCTTCTCGGCGGGAGACATCGCATGGCTACGTTTCTCGGTTCCACCTACAACATTCATTATCAGTCGTATCCATGGTTGTATGATGTGTTTCTCAAGTTTTTTTTAGGATATTATTGTTACTTTCAAGACGAAATACGAAATGGCCTGATAAATGTAACCAGTGGAGAACGCGTCGGTACGATTTTGTTCAAAACCAAGCTCACTGGTTTTTGCGGGGGGAGAGGTAGTTATCGCTAGACGCAATTGGCTTTCGCAATGACCGCATATTTTGTAGAGATGGGAAAAATAAATATGTAAAATTATATCGATATTTTATATCACCGTTTAATAAGTTTACTCATATTATGTGTAAGAAAAGTTATTGAAACATGTGCATGCTAATATTAATATAGCGATATATGTATATAAAAAAAGTACCTACTTACATTGTAATTTTAGGGTATGTATTGAAATAATTGTACCGAATTGGAAACGACCTGTTACGATCAATTTGGATGGTAGGGCTGGTTGGCGAGACGATGCTGGTCAGCGGACAGACAGACGGACATGACAAGATGATATATTGACCTACCTATTGATATTTTGATCTGATTTCATAATAAATGAAATAGTTACAAATTGACTCGAGAGTGTTGGTGTATTTTTAGGCGATAGGCTGACAACCTGTCACTATAGTGATGTGATACACATGTTTTCTGAAACAACCTTAGAAAACAAACATCAAAAATGTCATACGCGGCGATAGTGGCCGTATTCTTACCATTGGCCATTAACGCTCTGCCTACCCCGCAAGGGATAAAGGCGTGATATATGTATGTATGTTACAAATTGATATTCGACTAGCGCAAGATCTTTTATTTATAATAATGAAACACGAAATTTTGGCGCGGGGGGAATGCGTCCGCGCCACTCCATATACCCCGAATGCATTCATTCATATAATATACATTGTAGGTAAGTTGTTAAGTACGTACATTAACATAATTCTTTTATGACGATCCCAGAATTATCGATAAAATCATTCTATACTTCTGAGAACAGTGGTATAGCACTAATACGAAGAAAGAGCCAGCCTACGTATGGACACACCCGTGCGTTAGAAAGGGATAGCAATGAAAGACATCAACGGGAGCGCATCAGAAATTATAAATATGGAATTATTTTTCATTAAAATGAAATTTTGAAAGAATCAAGCATAAAAATGTTTACCTATAAAATGTTATCCCGTCTTTTGCGGAACTTGATGTTGTACTACACTTTCCACACCATTTCACTGCACAGGAAGGCATTCTTGTTTACGTTTATACGCCAAAAAACGAAGCGCGGAACGTCCGTTCTTTCGCACAGTCTCAACCCGACTAATCAAAATTTTGATGCGTCCGCTTTATAAAGCATACATCAAGTGAGTGCGGTCGCCCCCGCATGCGCTCTCCACTGGTTACTGTCCTCCGTGGATAAATGTTACTACGAGGGGAGGTCAAAAAGTTCGCGGAATGGAGGGGTTGGCGGGGGTAGGGATGCTTGTCCAGGTACTCGCTAATTGAGTAACTCATTATTACTATAAATACCAAGTTTTAGCCTAATTGGGTCACTAGTCTTTGAGTTATCAACGATTAAACAAGTGAATCGGGAAGAAAGTTGGCAGTATGGAAAAAATTGAACATCGCGCCGTCATAAAGTTCCTCACCAAACAGGGAAAAACGCCGCAAACTGTTTTTCAAGATATGTTATCTGTTTACGGGGACTCTGCTCCTGGAAAAACTATGATTTACAAGTGGCATAATCTTTTCAAGCAAGGAAGGGAGTCAATTGAAGACGATCCCCGTTCTGGGCGGCCGATCGAGGCCACCACGCCGGAAATCATCGATAAAGTTGAGAAACTTGTATTGGAGGATGGCCGTTTGAAGAAGAAACAGCTTGCAGCATTAGTTGGTGTATCAGAAACTACCATTTTGAATATCCTTCATCAACATCTTGGTATGAGTAAAGTCTGCGCAAGATGGGTCCCGAGAATGCTCACGCCGTTTCAAAAGCGAGAGCGCGTCGACTGTTGCCGCGAGTTTTTGGACCGCTGTGGAGATCAAAAGGAAGAAATTATGTCCCGTATTGTGACTGGGGATGAAACTTGGGTTCATCATTATGAACCTGAGTCAAAGCAAGAGTCAATGCAATGGCAGAAAAAGGGCACTCCCCCTCCTAAGAAGTTTAAGGTGTCTCAATCGGCCGGAAAGATCATGGCGACAATATTTTGGGATTCTGAAGGCATTCTTCTGGTGGATTATAAAGATCGTGGCCTTTCCATAACGGGAGAGTACTACGCTTCCTTGTTAGATCGATTGAAGGAAGCGATTAAAGAAAAAAGGAGAGGAAAACTGACCAAAGGAGTGCTGCTTTTGCATGACAACGCGCCCGTGCACACCAGTCGTGTTGCGACCGCTGCCATTCACCGATGTGGTTTTGAACTACTGCGCCATCCACCCTACAGTCCAGACCTGGCCCCCAGCGACTATTATTTATTTCCAAAGATGAAAAAAGAGCTGCGTGGAAGAAAATTTAACGACGATGATGAGGTTAAGTCAGCGATTTCGGCTTATTTTGACGCACAAGATAAACAATTTTTTTTAGACGGTATTAATAAGTTATTTGATAGATCCCATAAATCTATTCGAGTTAAGGGAGAATATATTGAAAAGGAAAAATAATTTCATGTTTAATTTCACCCTTCTTCCTTGTCATTCCGCGAACTTTTTGACCTCCCCTCGTATATCATATATATCGACTTATTTTTAATGTCTTCCGTTACAATGACTGACACAAATGTATGTTAAGTCAAATTTTAAATATTTGTGTCTGGTTTGAGTTTTTTCTATGTGTAATATGTATTTATTAAAAAAAAAAAGTATATAAGTTATCCTGTTAGCTATATAGTTCCCATAGTACAAGCATTGCTAAGTTAGGGGCTAAATGGAACTTTGTGAATTTTCCGGGATATTTATTTATTAGAATAAAAAGACGCGATTATCATACATAACATAAGACCTATATAGATTGTTATGGTCCGTCTACTCTTTTGTACCATTCTTAGTACCTAGTCTTAGTATTAGAAAAATACAGAGATAAGACGAACCGCGCAATTAATATTCCGTCTAAATAGGCAAATCAAACAAAAGAGGAATTATCTGCCCTACTTTCGTTTAATATCACGACATTTTCCAGAACCGGGTCTTATTTCGCTTTATAATTAAGACCTTAGGTACCCACTTTCTATGTCTGTCGTTTTGGTGTTTTGATAAGAACTCGCAAAGGAAAAGCGGATCAAAATCGAGGGAATATTATAGTCGATACTAAACAGTCACACACGAAAAAGGCAGAAAATAAAAGCTATAAGCGTGGCGCAATGGTAGTGCGACTGCCTTTGACGCAGAAGGTCCCGGGTTCGATTCTCGGTGGGTCACTCACGGAGCTGATATTTATCACTTTGTGAAGGCGGTTAAAAAATTCTGACACTAGGTTTTATCGTGTCGTTGTACGACTCGGTGTCCCACACGAAAATTAAAAAAAAACTGACCAACGACTCTTTCAACCGCGTACTCTAGGTCGGCAGCTTTGACGATGTTCTGCTTGTATCTGGCGGCGTGCAGGGCTGCCTCGTTGCAAACGTTGGCGATGTCCGCGCCGCTGAACCCGGGCGTCAAGTACGCTAACCTGCAACCAACTATATATGCTCAACATTCGCTAAGCAAACGTGTCAAAACTAACATTTCTAAACCCTTGGAGATATTGGATTTTTAGGTTGCCATTTTAAAAACTGTGTTGTGCGAATAGTACTTAAGTAAACTAGACTGTATGTAACTTTGTTTTGAGGGCATGTCGCTCTGTGTAAAAACATGGTTCCACGTCAAATCCCCTAGGTCAGGTAGCCGACCTCGACAGAGAACGGGATAAGGCAAGGAGAATGATGATGATGATGATGATGACGATTAAATTCAATAAATATCATTTTTTAAAATTCAGTGAATTTCGTTAAAAAAGAATTTTTTATACCTATACCGGGTATAGGTAGGTACCTACCTACCGACCTTTGTAAATAAATTTACATAACAAAACTTACGTACAAAGATAATGGCAAAGTAATTAAACTATACCCGACTCTTTATAGAATCATGAGAAGAAACACCCTACAAAGTTTGTGCACTGACTAAAAAAGTAGTAGGTAGGTAAGTGTTGTAAAAAATAACCCAGTATAACAGCAAGATAACAGCTTATGACAAGAGGACCGTCTGGAATGATAAAGCAACAAAAAAAAAGGATGGGAGATTTTAAAAGGGATACAACACTGAACGTAACAATGCTTTGTAGTCCGACGCTAGACAATAGACGCAGGTATAAAATCCTAAAACGCGGTAACGAAGTTTTCTCAAGATTTCGTATATATACGGTTTTGGAAGAACGTTTAGTGGGTGTCCGTTTCTCCGCGTGAAGCCAGTTTATGGGAGCCGGCTTATAAAACTCCTAGCAAAACGGCTCGCGGGCCGTGGCATATACATAGTGTATAGTGTTCAATAACTCTGGGAGCCGTCGGTATTATTTGGCACAGAGTGCATCCACGGTCCCAGCCCCCGCGTCGAAGAACATTTGACACCCATTTTGAATTCAAATATCATGTTCCAATAAGAAATCATTTTTGTGCAGGGTGTAAAAATATTAGCTGCAAATATTTTAAGTGGTGAACCAGCCCATGAAACTGAACAACTTTTGCCAAGAAACATAGGTTGAATATGAGAAAATTTTTGGACACCCATACATAATTACTAACCGACCAAGTCTTTTTGTATGGGACATCCAAAAATTTTTCTCGTATACGACCTGTTTCTTAGGGAAAGTTGTTCAGTTTCGTGAGCTGATTCATCCCTTAAAACATTTGCAGCTAATATATTTTTTTACACCTTATACAACGTGTAACGTTAAAAAATAAAAAAATATATAAAATAAAAATGCGCAAAACTTCAGACAAGCACAAGACAAGCAGCCCATGAAACTGAACAACTTTCCCCAAGAAACATAGGTCGAAATGTGAGAAAAATATTTATACCTTCCATAGAAATTGACGTGGTTGGTCGGTAATTTTGTATGGGAGGTATAAATATTTTTCTCACATTTCGACCTATGTTTCTTGGGGAAAGTTGTTTGTGAAAGGGGCAATTTAAGTAAGTATGTAATTATAATTAAAAAGAAGAAGAATAGTAATAATAAAATTGGCTCCCCACACGCCCTACAAACTTAAACAAATTCGAGTAAACGCAGACGAATGGGCCCTAGTTGCAGACAACATTATTTCATTATCTGGGGGCACGGCAGTGCCCCCGCCAAGTCGAGCTAGAAAGCGGCACAGCCGTACCATCCTTTTCTCGAAGCGGTTCAGGCCATTTTCAACACCTTATAACTTTCTTGTGGATAAAACAAAAGACTTGAAACTTCAGGAATCAATCAAAAGCCCTGTAGATACGGTATATTTCAAATTTCGTTCACTTTGAACCAGTGGTTTACGAATTATAGCTAGTCAAAGTTCTTAATTTTGTCACTGACTCACTCACTGACCGATCATCAAAATTCTAAGGCACTTCTAGCAGACATAGAGACTTCTAATTTAGAATATAATTTGGGTTTAGTGTATGAATCAAGGAAAAACTTAAAAATCTAGCAATTTCAATGCAGTTTTCTAGATAAACCGATAGCATAAATAACTTTGTAATTCCATAGAAATGTACTGTTTACCAAGTTATATTTTGCTGTCGCTTCTAAAATACTTTGTTTTGGTCCAGCAAAATAATCACAGTTGTCGCTGTTAGTTTCTAAAACACGCTATCGTTTTGTTTTTGGGAAAAATATAAGGTGTCGACGGAAATTAATGTCACGGTACCTTTCGCCACCTCTCACTGGTAAGTGCTAATGGTAAGGAACTCAGTGAAAAATCGTCTAACCTGTTAGATAAGGCTATAGTTCACCAGAGTTGTAGAAATAGTAGTGGTAAATTGGATGAACGCGAATTTTCTCAAAATTTGCTTTCACTCAAGCTCTGTCGCGAACCGGCGGTGACCGTTACTCGGTTGGCACCTCCTCGTAGGAGGAGAGGTCAACAAAAGTTTCCAATATGTATCGCCTATGCTATAACTATACATAAAAGTCAAGGCCTCATTCTTAATAATGCGCTGATGGATATAGGTTCAGCTGTATTTACATCTGGTCAAGCTTATGTAGCACTATCAAGAGTAACAAGTCTGGGCGGCTTACATTTTATAAACATAGACTTTGGAAGTATTAAAGCGCAAGAATCCGCAATTTGTGAATGCAATAGACTAAGAAGCATTTACTGTCCAGACTTGACAAAAATCATCACTATAAAGATTCCGAGAAAACCACATAAAGATAGAGAGTGGGCTATGAGAAAAACCGTGGCTGAGGCTCAAGAAATAGAGCCGCAAAAGAAAAAAAGGAAGACTACCTACAAAAAGAAATGAGATCCCCTCAAAAACATTAATATATAAAAAAAATCCAAGTCTCGCTACTGAGCTGTTCAACCGTAAAAAGGTGTGAGATCCATTTGAAACCAAGTCGGCTATCGGTTTGTTTATTCCCCGCTTAAGAGATCTATCTTAATTAATTACGTAATTAGTTAATAAGCATTATTTTATAGTGACCATATCAATATTTTCAATATATTTTAATGTTTACAATAAATTGAATGACTTGGCAATCGCACTGAATGTATTAATTTTAATATGTATTACACGTTAACCTTCTGTTCTAGTGCGATGGCTAAGTCATTCAATTTATTGTAAACATTAAAATACATTGAAAATATTGATATGGTCACTATAAGATAATGCTTATTAACTAATTACGTAATTAATTAAGATAGATCTCTTAAGTGGGGAATAAACAAACCGATAGCCGACTTGGTTTCAAATGGATCTCACACCTTTTTACGGTTGAACAGCTCAGTAGCGAGACTTGGTTTTTTTTTTATATATTAATGTTTTTGAGGGGATTTATCTTTCTCTAAATTGTATTCTACGTTTGCGCAAGCGACGTTACTTACCGTTTTACGTAATGCGGGGGCAATTCTTCTAGCACGATGTTTTTCAGATGCCTCTCGAATATCTCTTCCCGTTCTTGTAATGTAGGCAAATCGATGAGGATGTGTCGATCGAATCGCCCTGGCCGTAACAGTGCCTATAGTAAAGTTTAATACATTATTAAATACTTCTTATCGTATATCTTTCATACCCAATTTTAAAACTACCGTAACTCAATCTTAGCCTTCGAAATTATGCAAGTGTAACTTAGCCAATACCGCGTGGCGTGGAATTATAGTCTGTAAAATATATGACCGCACGTCACTATTACACAATATCCAATAGCATTGACTACAATCTCCTATTTAATGTTCAGTTTCAGAACAGTTTGTTGCTTAAAACACTATCAGAATTATGCTTTAAACACTCAAATCAACAAAAAAAATATATAACCAAAACAACGAAAACATACATACATATACAAATCACGCCTTTATCCTTTCCGGGGTAGGCAGAGCGTTAACAATCGTAAAATTACGGTCATTATCGCGACGTCTGACAAGTATTGAGGGCCCTTTCCGATGATACATGTATCACTGTAGTGACAGGTTGTTAGCCTGTCGCCTAAAATTGTAATACACGTGAAACCCTCGAGTCCCATAGTGCCTTTTACAGCACCTACAAGAAGAAATAGGGTGATGCTATTGTAAGCCGGCATCACACGGCATTCAACGAATAGCAACGAAGAAATCCTTCTAGTGCGCTTACCTTGTCAAGCACGTCAGCTCTGTTGGTGGAGGCGAGCACGACGACTCCCTCGCGACTCTTCATGCCGTCCATCTCGACCAGCAGCTGGTTCAGCGTCTGCTCGCTCTCGCCGCCGCCCGGCCCGAACGAGGTGGGCCCGGAGGCGCGCGCGCGCCCTACCGCGTCCATCTCGTCGATGTAAACGATGCACGGAGCCCTCGAACTCGCCTCTTTGAACAGGTCCCTGTATTTTAATAGCTTTATTACAGAATAGTCCGGGATATACTAAGATAGGACCATGACTTATTGGGCCGCTCCAAAAAAAATTAGACTCACGTTGAACGCTTGTCTAGCGTTTTTTTTGTATGGAGTTTTATTCTAGCACGCATTAGACTCGAGTCTAACTTTTTTGTGGCCCGTTATCTGTAGGCATTACATTTCGTAAATTTAGTCAGTCCCGTATTAATGTGAGATTTGAGTATCAAGGAAGGTTACTACGGACACCAAGCTCTGCTTCCTGCTTTTATTTACTTTAATACAGAGTACCTGGTTGACCGAGTCTAGCTCGGATTTACCGCCCGTCTTTTCTTTTGTTTCTTACACTACCTAATACCTATTATCTAATACCCGCATGTCGCATACACGCGATAAAGCCATAATTGTCTTACGCCATCTGTCGGTGAATAAGTACACTTCTACTAAGTATAGA
This sequence comes from Keiferia lycopersicella, assembly GCA_029255805.1. Lineage (NCBI taxonomy): Eukaryota > Metazoa > Arthropoda > Insecta > Lepidoptera > Gelechiidae > Keiferia > Keiferia lycopersicella. The sequence continues at coordinate 20,497,713 of JARACZ010000001.1, forward strand.
CCGCGTTTATTTGGATAAATGAACCTCCCATACGAAGTGACTGGGTCGACTGGTAAATTTTGTACGTGGGCCATTTTTTCATATTTCGGTAAAATGTTCCTTCATAAAATTTCGTATATGAGTAAGACTCGGGGGCGATAAATCGATCTTTAGGTTTTATTTTTCAAAAATCACTCTGAACGGCAGAACAGGCCGAGAAATTGCTCGTTTAAAGATACTAGATATCCGGCAGGCAACACTCGACAATTTGTCGTCAACGTCTGTCAGCGCGAATTATAGTTGCTAACTTTCATAAATCATACTGAAATATAATATGCAAGACATATATAATCCGTACCTGACTCTAGCCGCTCCTAAACCACCAATCATTTCGATGAACTCGGACCCATTCATTGACAGGAAGGGAACATTGGCTTCAGAAGCGACCGCTTTTGCCAGCATTGTTTTACCACATCCTGGTGGGCCTAGCAATAAAGCGCCCTTTGGGACCTACAAGTTAAGATAATAATTTTCTTATAATATTGATATTACTAATGATTGAAATAACAACAATCTAAGAAGACATATGTTTATCTTGAACATTTATGCTTACCTTCGCACCTAAGGTCTTGTATCGTTCAGGTCTTTTTAGGTAGTCGACAAACTCCATGATTTCAATTTTTGCCTCTCGCAATCCCGCAACGTCATCGAATTTTACCCCTTTGCCTTGCCCACTCATTGAATCTACCAATGTGAACTTGGCACGACTTAACTGATTCTGAAAATATTGACATGATGTAAGCATACACGCTGGCCGTGACAGTAATTTGAAATATTGATAGAATAGAGAGAATCCTATAGTCTAGGAAATATAATTTGACCCGATGAATGTTACCTCTAAACAATTTTCTATTGTGTAAGTCTTTTGTTCTATTGTGCTTGCACCAAGACGACGGTAAGCCGAATCGGCCCGAATTATATCTCAGACTGTATACTTACAAATCCTCCAATGCTCAGATTCTTTCTGAAACCTTTCGTAGAGTATAGGATAGAAAGTAAAATAGCTCCAAGCAAGAGTGTTGTCAACAGCCTACCAGCTACACTCCCATTCCTGTCGTAAATTACACGAACACCTTGAAGAAAACCATTTATTATCTATCAACCTTATCATCAACTTCAACTTCTACAGACACAACAGTCCACTGCTGGACATGGGCCTTCCCCCATTTGGGGAGTATTGCCATACTCACCACGCTTGCCAGGCCAATTGCAAGATATTGTAGATATTCACAGGGAACAACGCTGCGTGTTCCTTGCATTCATACCTTAGTTGACTTTTACAACACCCATGAGCAGAAATGCGGTGATGCTATTCTAAACGGGCATCACAAAGCGCAAACCCAATCCAAATTTTATCAAAACTAATTGTAATGGTTTGAAGAATAATAACTACCTTCTTTGACATTCAAGCTTTTTTCTACATCTCTGAGCTTTTCCTCGAATCTGTGAATATCACCAACATTCATGTGGTATACTCTGTGTGTTGTCTGAAATAATTGAAACAACATTGTTATTAAAATATGTATAGGTTCTGGTAAATAATATTGATGCACAAAGCACCTGTACAAGCTCATATCACAGAAACATCTACTACAGCACTGATTAGTTTTACCTAATTTATCTTGTAAACAGTAGTGGTGGAAAAATAAACATAATATTGATTTTAAAATAAAATGAACAGTTATAACCGACTTTAAAAAAGGAGGTTCTCAGTTTGACCTGTATGTATGTATGTTTGTCTGAGATTATCTCGCGTTTGGCTGAATCAAATTTGACGCGGGTTTTCGGAGAAATGTTTGTCAGATTTAGGAGAAGGTTTTAGGCATATTAACCAACAGAAAAGGGAGGTTCGCACTTTCACTTTTTTTAAAGTCGGTTTTAAAAAAGTTATGTTAAAAATTAATGTTCTGGTACCCTTTTTCCTTTGATGACCGCTCCTTCTTGTAGGATTATGGTAACAACTTCAAGATCAGGTCGCACAATCAACTCCTCAACTTCTCCTTTGGACAACATATTGTACACAAATTCATTCCACGACACATATCTGATTAACTGTAAACAAGCAGAGTAACAATTAATAAAAAAAACAAAGATAAATCTAAAGTCAACACTACTATAAGGTGTAAAAATATTAGTTGCTGATTCATCCCTTAAAATAATTGCAGCAATTTTTTTTTACTCCCTGTATACCGCCAATAATAAGTCCGCCAATGTGCAGTTGTGCATAAAGTTAAAAATAAATATTATACCTATTTATTACATGCTAAACAAAGAGTTACATACCTCATTTTGTGTGTTATCATTTGGAACAAGAAGAGAGCTCATAAGTATAAGCATAGAGGTGAGCATCATCCAAAACACAGCTTTGACAAAAAGGGATTGCATATTGTTATCATCTTCAGTTTTCTTTTTGTCTTTATTCTGAAACATTAAATCCTTTCAGTAAAAGTTTCATTTGAATTCATTGATTGATGACATGTAATTGTGTAAGTTGCCACAAGTGACTAGCTGCGGTGGCTCAATGTATTTTCATAAATTTTTGTGTGAAGTGCAAGGTGAAGTGGTTCCATCAAGTGGAGCTGGTCACTTGTCTGCGAGCTCTGCAGGCGTCCCAGCCCACAACAATAATTTTTATAAGTTTTACATCTTAATCACTAGTCTTACTAGCCCAGTTGACTGAATTTGTGCCCTTTTGATTTGCATTACCAATTTGATAATTTGCTATCTGATAAATACTTAAAACCAAGCTAAGTTACAAAAGTGTAGTTGCCCTTGGCCTCCAAACAATGCAGACTAATCACAAGATGTATCTTTAAACCATAACTAAGAACGTGTTTACTTTATCTATATAAATATGGGGTTTTGTAAATAAGAAATGAATCAAAAATAACAAAAACTTTTTATGACCCCTTTATCTTGGTTTGCCAATTTTTTCTTTTTTTTATCCTGGCTAGCACAAATCTTATTGATAAAAATGTTTACTAATTATCCATTTATCAAGTAGTTAATCTTTTGTTATTGGAGTGTATGAAAACACAATGATTTGCAAGATATTAGGGACAAACAAAACTCACTTTTTTAGCAAAGGCCACATAAGTTTTACATATCAAATCTAATTTCATATGGCACCACTATTCTGAAAGGGTTCAAGGAAAGCCGAAAGGCATTATATATAAGGTGTAAATATATTAGCTGCAAATATGTGTGCAAATAGGTGTTTAATCAGCCCATGAAACTGAATAACTTTGCAAAAGGAACATAGGTCGAAATATATGTAAATTGTTTGTACCTCCCATACAAATAGACTTGGTTGGTTGGAAATTTTGTATCGAAGGTCCAAAACTTATTTTCATATTTCGACCTATGTTCCTTGGGGAAAGGCTGCTCAGTTTCATGGCCTGGTTCACCCCTTAAAATATTTGCAGCTACGCTTTTTACACCCTTTATTTATGTATTTTATTACCTACATAGTATGTTTATTTTACCTTCTCTTTATCCTTTTCAGGTTCATTGCGAGGGGCTGATGTTTGGATTCCTCTTATCCCAATCCTGTTGGATATTAAATTAAGGCTCGGCAAGTTGGAGCGTTTTAGTAGATCACAAGCCGCTTTATATTCTGCATTGAATTGCAGTAATTTCTGAAAACATACCTAGTCAGTATTTTTGTATGGAAAAATTATGATGAAATTTTACACTATGATTCAGACATAAAATAAAAATGCTTTACTTACTGGTTGTTTAGATTTAGAGGTTATATTATGTAATGCAGACAAGGATCTGCATATATTGGATAAATTACTACCATAACCTATATCTGTTTGTTTTTCAAATAAAGTGTTTTTCAAATCGTATAAAACTTTAGTTTGAATTTTTGATGCAGGCAGTGTCCGAAATCTTTTTATCGATAGCATTTTGAGTTAAGGTGGTTGTGCACTGAAAGTAAATCAAAAATAAATAAGGAAACCCTCATTCATGAAATACTTTTAGAGGAATTTAGATTTAAAATACTGAAATGAATGAAATTACGACACAGGACACTCACTTTATGTGATCTGTGGTACTCTGTGCTGCAGTGTTGCCAGATTTTTGAAGACAATATCTGTATAGATTTAAAGAAAAATCTGTATGGAATCTGTAGGGTTCTCAAAATCTGTATAATAATTTGCCACGATTTTTATATCGGTATGACATGCCGAAAATCTGTATGGATACGGAGAAATCTGTATATCTGGCAACGCTGCTGTGCTGTATTGTATGTATGTGTGCGTGACACACACAGGGTGACCATCTCAAAAGTGAGGTGCGGAATCTGCCAGACACTAGCTAAAAATCTGCCCAACTTAAAGTCAAAAACTGCCAAGAATATGCCTTCAAACAATTTTTCATTAACTTGTCTTTATGTATGAAATTTGACATCGTTTTCTTTATTTACAGCGTACATGAGTTTGCCGTCATTGTTTCATAATTTCTTTACTTGGTTTGAAGGAAACAGTCCGTGTTCCTTGATTCACCTGTTTTGCGGTTATGATGGCCGAGATGTTTGTTTAAAAAAAACACAAGGGTAAAAAAAAGTAAGAGAACTTTTGGAAAATTTGCAATATTAGGGATATTTAGTAGCCCCATTTGCATATTAGTACCAATTAAGATATTAAAAAAAGGGGATCGGGGGCGTCCATAAATTACGTGAGGTGTTTTTTTTAATTTTCTGCCCCTCCCTCCCCCCCTGGTGAGATATCGTGAGATTTTATTCAACCCCCTCCCCCATCTCCCAATCTCACGTGAGATTTTTCAAAATGTGAGTTCTTACGTAAACGCGTTGAATTGTTATTGTAAAAAGAAAAAAACAAATTTGCTCCGTGCTTTTATTTACGACTAGTTATGTTATGACTAGTAATCAATGTTGCTGAGAGTTTAATTATAAGTGTAATAAAAATTTAACAAAAGAATATTTAAATCGTAACTACTTTGATTAAAATAGAGCATCTACTCTAATTCAGTCCATGGAGTGAAATAGTCTAATTTTTTTTGTTTCAATCAGAAAAAAATTTGCGTGATATTTGCCGAGACCCCCTCTCTCTCCAACGTAAGATTATGCGATGCAACGATGCCGAATTGGCAACATTATTGTTTGTCTCTCTATCAAAATACAGGCTGTAAAAAAAATAGCTGCAAATATTTTAAGGGGCGAACCTGCTCATGAATCTGAACAACTGTCCCCAAGGAACATAGATCGACAAATGAAAAAAAAAATTTGGGCATCCCATAAAAAATAACCAACCGACTGAGACAATTTGTATGGGAGGTCCTTTGTTCAGTTTCATGGACTGATTCACCCCTTAGAATATTTGCAGCTAATATTTTTACACCTTATATACGTATATACATATTATATGTTACCGGCCAAACCCGATTTTAAGCCAAAGTAGTTTACTAGTTCACCTATACGCGGTCGGTACAGCCTAGAAACTGTAATATACAGGATATGAATATGACATAATATGAGCGGGATATCAACAATAATGTTGCAATTTTTCCCCCACTCCCACTCCGGCGACAATGTTAATAATAATAACATAAGATAATGCGTAGAGCACACCGACCTGACGTAATGCAGCATATGTACACAGTGTACCCAGCACGTACCTACCGGTTGTAATGTAAGGGATTGTATGACAAAACGCACACCGCTCGCGTGACCTACGCAACGGACTACGCAACGTAAGCGGTCTGCCGTCTCCCGTACAATCCCTGACATTACAACCGGTACGCGCCGGGTACGCCGTGTACACGTGCTGCATACGAGCCGCATTACGGAGGCCGGTGTTACGATACAGCTCGTCGCGTTCTATACAGGCTGTAAAAAAAACTTCGTTTCGTGTGGTTAGCGTAGTCGTTGCGGAAATCGAATTACGACGTTTCAGAAATTGACTCCCAGGCCTCACTGGGCCGTTGGTGCACTTCGTGTCGCATGCGATAACATAGCAGAAGCATCCACTAACACACACACATGCGCTATTTCTGTTTCGGCTAAATACTAGAAAGGTTTCACGCTCTCTATTTCTATCTCAAATGTAAGTAGGTTGAGCTTCCAAAGATATATATTTTTAATTTGTTTCAAATACAGGTGTGAAAATATTAGCTGCAAATATTTTAAGGGATGAAACAGCCCATGAAACTGAACAACTGTCCATAAGAGTAAGGTCGAAATATGAGAAATTGTTTTGGACCTCCCATACAAATTGTCTTGACCAACCGATTAGGATTTGCATGGGAGGTTCAAAAAATTATCAATTCGCATGTAGGATGCCATGTTGACAACATATGCGTCAATAATTTAAGCTACGCTGATGGATGACATGGTGCTGCTCAGTGCCTCGGTGTGTGGACTACGAAAGCTTGTCAGAGTGTGCGAGGAATACGCGGCTGCGCATAGGCTGAAATACAATGAAAAGAAAAGTCAGCTCATGGTCTTTGAGGTCGGTAGTAATCATCTCACCAACGTACCGCCGGTCACCTTAAATGGTACTGCATTAATCAGGGTTGACCAATTTAAATACCTTGGTCACATGGTGGCTGCGGACCTCAAGGACGACGCTGACATGGAAAGGGAACGAAGGGCGCTGTCGGTCCGGGCGAATATGATTGCGCGAAGGTTCTCCCGGTGTTCTAGAGAGGTTAAGTTAACACTCTTTAGAGCATACTGCACCTCACTGTACACTTGCAGTCTGTGGTGCAGTTATACGCAACGGGCCTACAGTGCCCTTCGGATCCAGTACAACAACGCGTTCCGGGTGTTGTTGGGGCTGCCCCGCTACTGTAGCGCATCAGGGATGTTTGTAGGGGCGCAAGTGGATGACTTCTTCACCACTGTGCGAAAAAGGTGCACATCGTTGATGCGCAGGGTGTGGGCCAGCCCCAACAAGATTTTGCGTATGATAGGTGACAGGGTGGACTGTCCCTACATACGACATTGCTGTGGGCTACATACCCCAGGAATTAAAAATAAGAAATAATATATGCGAATTGAAATTAAAATATGAATACTAACTTAGGTTATATAATATCTTACTAACTATTATGTGTCACAGTTACATGATCAAATAAATACATTATTATTATTATTATGTTGGAAATCTTTTCGAATCTCGGGCCCACAGGGGCCCGGTCCTTTGAGGCATGTGTGGGGCCGAAGCCAACAGCACAGAGGCCTTTTTTATTCCAAATAATCTAATTGTGTGATGTGTGCATCATTCGCATACTCGCTCTGTCTGCACTACAGAGTACACCCAGAGCCAGCACACGCCTGATGCAAGGACTATTGCAGGTGAGGGTCGGATTACTAGGGCTATGGGGAGGAATTTGCTGGACCGGTTGCTGGGCTATTGATTGAGACAACGGGACGCCTGCCAAATCAAATGTCCCAATCTTGATAATCTCGGCAGACGGTGACTCGCCGCCCGCTAGGTGGGCCTCCACTAAAGGGCTTTTGCGCATGATGCGCGGTGCCCTGGGACGCAACACTGGTGCGGGCGACTGAGGGGTGTCGAGAGGTGTACATCGCTTTCTGCACAGAGGTCCTGGACGAGGGCCAGAACATGCACCAACTCGCGACTTACGCATGTTTCACTTCCACCCCTCGAGCATGAACACAGGCTCGAACTCTAGCAGCCCCACTCTGACCGGCCAATTAAGGCAAGCCATAGGTGAGAGTCCTGGCCTTGGGGTCCACTCCGGCGAGCCGGAGACGGCCAGTCTGCACTCTCGGGGGTACTCGGGTCCGTGGGGTCGCTACTCCCCAACAGCTCGTCACAAGCTGCCCTACGGGTAGCTAAGAGTGTAGAGAGGTGTGCTGCGCTTTCAAGTTCAGGGATTTCTCCCGTCAGCATTACTCGCGGCTTTATGCCTTTAACACTTCCACTCTTCGAGTTGAGAAACTCTTGCGACTCCACTCTGCCCGGCCGGTTAAGGCAAGACAAAGGCGGGCCCCATTCCGGGAACCCAGGAGTACTTCGGGTCCGTGGTGGCGCTTTCATGGGCTGGTTCACCCCTCGAAATATTTTTTCTCGTTATTCGACCTATGTTTCTTGGGGTAAATTTTTCAGTTTCATGGGCTCGTTCAGTTCGTTCACTCCTCGAAATATTTGCAGCATTTTTTTTTTACACTCTGTGTACCTACGACGAATATGTTACGAAATCAGCCGCCGTACTTCGGCGGCGTAACTTCGACATAGTTAGTGTACCTATGTTTAGTTCCAACACAAAGTCTTATCCTGTCTCTAATAACCCTGGTTGTTTGTTTCGCTATGAGCATTAAGAGTGTCCATTATTCTGGGGAATAACTAACAGTTTGGGTCTCGTCCGCGTCCCTCCCAACGGGCCGGAACCCTCATTCATTGCGAACGACATACGCGCCGCAATGCGGAGACCCGGAAGGCCGGGACGCGATTGCAACCTGCAGCTCTCGTAAAACGGCCAGCTACTGGGAAGCGGATGCTTTCAAGCGATTCTTCCAGTGCTCTATAGATGGCGGTGATTTCTGTGGAACTGCCGAAATTTTTAAAACTTGCCGGCTTAGAATAGCATCACCCCATTTCTTTCCCGTGGTGGGTGTAGTAAGGGTAAGAGGTGGCTAAGGGACTCCAGTATTTAATATTTAACGAAATTGCAACTTCAGGCGACAAGCTGACAACAAGTGATACACGAATCATTTGAAAGTGTCCGCTTAATATTTTTCAGACTCAGACGTGGCTATAGATACTTTTATGGCCGTTAACGCTCTGCCTACCCTGCAAGGGATAAAGGCGTGATGAAACGACGAAACAAGATGTCCTTACAATAAATGTTATAAAAATCAATTGAAATTTGTTCAACTTCGGTCAGTCGATCGTCTTCTAGTCCGTCAAGTCAATGTCTGTCTGTCAAGGTCCACCAACCAACCAGCAGTAGAAAGAAGCCGCAAAAAAGAGTCTGCAACACGTGATATGTGTATGTATGTATTTTTAAAACTGCATGCCACTAACAGTCGTCAACGATCGCCAACATGCAGCAAAGAGCAACAGCGACCTCCGATTCGACACAGCGACACACTGCTTTAGTTTGAGCGTTTTAGTTTTAGATGGTAGGTAGGTGCATAATAGCAGTAGTGGCGAGTCTATTAGCCGGTGCTTCATTGCAAATTTCAGCTCATTCACGTGCCCGTTTAAACATTGCCTAAAGCCAGAGGCGGTCCCTGATTACGCATACACAACACACACACACACACCTAGAATGTCCCTAAAAATACGGGGTGTAACGAAAACTTTGCAGGCGTGATCAGACCATGAAACTGAACAACTTTTTAAATTACTCAATATAGGACATTGAAAAATCGATGAAAGAAACTGAAAAACCTGTGGATAAATCAGTTGTTGCGAACTTCCGTGCACGGAATCGATGTAGGTAGGACGAACGAGGAGAAAGCTACCAGCAGCGCGGCGGTCGTGAGCAGCAGAAGACGAAATGCGATCGAGAAACGCTACTACAAGTTACTTAGGTACCTACTTATTACTTTTATTCATTTCTCTAAATGATGCTGGCTGGTAGAGCTAGCCTAGGTTCTCATTTAGCAGTTTTACACAACCTTATTATTAGTGTTTGGCGTTCCTACTGCTCATAGTGGACATGCTGGCACGGCAGCGAGTGAGAGAGGTGTGAATTTTATTCTCCTGCAGCCTAAGTGAAAATAATGAGAAGTTTAAATGTGTGCGGTTCTTTGTTATCAAAACTGAAACGAGCGAGGGGCGAGGTGGTGGTGCGCTAGGTGCGCGCGCCGCGTAGGGACGGGCACAACCCTAGCTCGAGTAGGGGCCCGTTATCGATAACATTGTAACAGATAAATCTTCATCGCAAGTAGGTATCTACGTCATCCATCATTTACCGGCATCAACTACTTGGGAGTACACACTACTAATAAACCTAAATAGCGGAATTACTTGTGCCAACAGCTCGATTATCATCATGCTGTATTAGCTTTTTGATTAGGGAAACTCAGCATTCATTTGTTTAGTTATTGCGTACTCTTAGTTAAGGTTTCTCTTTCTATCCTATTGTGAGTATGTAAGGTAGGTGAGCGTATGTGTATTAACAAATTATCAACCTCTTAATATTAAAACGAGTTTTAGACATAGTACGAGAGTTTCGGAGTAGTTTTCGTAGTGGTCAACATTGAGTGTACTTTAATTCGTATTTGACAAATGCATTCTGGGGGAGGTGATGCATGGCGAGGCTGAAGCTACTGGCTTTACATCGACATTTTGTGTGTCGGCAAGGCGGCGGAGGTTGAAAGCCTTCCCTATTAACTGCGATACTGCGGCACCGGGGCCTCACTCTGCTTGAAGCGGCCCATTGGAAAAGTCCAACCTGGAAAGTTGCCGCAAAACCAAGAAAAAGTTTCACGTGCTCTTCGCGCTCGGTGATAACGTGATATGGTGTGTGCGGAATTGTACTTCTGCCAAACTATGTGTGATGTGGATGACTTCTTGATATATTTTAAGTGTTGTCTTTGTTTTTGATGTGTTTTTGTTTGTTTGGAGTTCTGTCCCTGCATGTTGATGTCTGTCGATGTCGTACTAAGCGCGTGGTGTGTTCCGGGTTCCGGCCCGGTCAGCTCCGGGCCGCATTTGTTTATGCCGTTGCAGGTGAGTTGAATACCTACTTGCTTCGGACATTTACGTGCTGTCCAAGTTTTTGTTCCACATCTATGTTTTTTCGGTTATCATCGGCATCTAGTTTCAGGGTATTTGTTGAGTTTCTGGCACAAGTAAATGGTATTATAACAAGTCCCGTTTAAGTAGGTACAGCTGATATTTAAGAAAGTTGTAAAAATTGCGTTTAAATGCTGTTAGTGCTGCCATCAACCCGTGACTCTGGCAAGAGTGGCAAGGCACGTGGGCCGTGGTTTGTCGGTCATGCTAAACAAAGGCGCCACGAAATATCATTTAAGTGGCCCCATATCGCACTTTTGATCGACCATAACATGTTGACGTGAGCTTCATTGGGGTGATCGCCGTTTGACTCCTACTAACCTTATGGCCATGTAAACATTTAAGTATAATTATAATAATACGATAGGGTGGCATATGAACATAACATTTTTGCTGCAATTTTATTAGTAATAGACTTAGGCAATGATTTGTTCGGTCCTTAGAGCATCTAAGGTTAGGTTAGAATAACCCATCATATTATAAGGAGAGTAAAGTCGTACTTTTCAATCTTATTTATTACGAATGAAACTTTCAAAAGAAGTACTTTAGGTAGTATTGGTGAGCGCTAATAATATAGGGCAAGGTTAGGCAAACTATATAAATAGGGCGTATTTTACAGAAGTGTAATTTTTCTCCTTTGCTCGCTTGTTTTGTCATCTGATTCTTTAATGGTTCTTGACTTAGAAACTTCTTTCAACAAAGCTTGAAATTGTCGCTGGTATGACATTTAACTTTTTTGACTCTAGTTTGACTATAGTTCGACAGTAGATATATGTACTTTACAGTACTTTATTTCGCGTTTTTTATTCTAAAGTTTGGTTTTGTGCTTTATTTGAAGTGATAACATGTAATAATGTTTGGGGTCGGTACTGTGACTGTAATGTTAGGTACTATGTACCGTATAGTGTTTTGGAACAAGCTCAGTGGTTAAAAACTTCTGGTACGTGTTTGTATGTACGAGTATTGTGACCAGAGCTGAGAAAACAAATGTACAAGTTTTGTAAGTGCTATTTTGTAAAACGCAGACAAATATTATAAGGTGTAAAAATATTAGCTGCAAATATTTTAAGGGGTGAACCAGCCCATGAATCTGAAAAACTTTCTCCAAGGAACATATGACAAAAAATGAAAAAAATTATGGACCTCCCATACAAAATTGCTGACCGACCAAGTCAAGTTGTATGGGAGGTTCAAAAAAAATTCTCATATTTCGACCTATATTACTTGGGGAAAGTTGTTCAGTTTCATGGGCTGGTTCACCCCTTAAAGTATTTGCAGCAAATTTTTTTACACCCTGTATACTGCCGCGGCGCGCATGCTCTCCATTACAAAGCCAGCTAACTGGCATAAACATGACACTTTCTTGAATATATTTTCGTGTATATTTTTTTTAATTTGCCCCTTTCCCTGTACGGGTGTGGTTCACTCTGCGGGTTCACTCTACTACGTCTTCCCTCTCTATCAAGCTCTCGCCTAAACCAGAATAGTGCTAGGAATTTCAGCTAATTTCAGCAGAAGTGCCTAAAATACATCTTATATTCCTGGACATTACACACAACACAGCGCCATCTAGCCCCAAGCCAAACATAGCTGTGGGAATCAAACCGATGTACTTATCAATTATTTTTCGAAAATAAATCAATACAATACAGAAAATACATAGAAAATACCCGGATCCAACAAGATTGACTGAAAAAAATTAACGCATACAAATACTATCATCCTCTGATTTGGTAGGAAATAAAAATACTTGTCATCATCTCAGTTGCCTTGTGATGACGGCTTTGCCGTGTAATGCCGGCTTAGAAAAGCATCACCTCATTGCTTTCCCGTGGGTGTCGTAGAAGCCGTCCCTTAGGACTCGAGGGTTTCGTGTGTATTGCAGTTTTAGGCGACAGACTGCCAACCTGTCACTTTGTGATACACGATTTATCTGAAACGACCCTCAAACATTTTTCAGACGTGGCGATAATGACCGTAATTTTACTATCGTTAACGCTTTGCCTACCTCGCCAGGAATATAGGCGTGATTTGTGTGTGTGTGTGTGTGTATGTTTAACCGGTGTATATGTTTGGCCGGTAACATATACAAACTGACTCTGTTGGTTGATACATTTTGAATGGGAGGTCCAAAAACAAATAAACAAATAAAGTCGAGATTCTGAATCTATTTGTCCTAACTTCACCAGCCCACATATATTAAAAACATATGTATGCCCATATATAATATTCATCATAGGCGTAGCAGGCAGAGAGCTCCTAATATGGTACTAAACAGTAGCGTAGGCGATTTCTTACCGTAGCGCCTCCTATGCTGATGCGATGTTTTACAATATTTTCTTTTAAAAAATGTGCTTGATTCTCAACAGCACTGCAGGACTCAAGTTAATGATCCTTGTAAATAAAAACAAAAGATCCGAATTAATCACCAACACCGCACCGGATTTTGGGCCCCGGGTTCCCGCAGTTACCACTTGTTCTTGTTTAGTCTTACTTTATTTATTCATGCGGAGCCTGAATTGAACAGAATATATAGTAGGTGCTGCGTACTTCGTCTACGCGTTCTGCTGTGCCGTTTTTCACATCGTAGAAAAAAAAAGACAGTGCAAAACTGCAGATTCTGTGCGAGTTAATTACCAAACCTTATTAATAAAAAATTGTTACATTGTTACATCAATCCGTTTTAATAAAGTGTTAGTAGTACATTCTACATTTGTGTAAATTCACAGTAGTAGTTTACGTGACTGTCTTTAACTTTACTCCCATTTATTGTGCTTTCGTCATCGGTATTACGAAGTATAAAATAATGAATTGAAAACTATAATATTCATCGTTACCATCAATCAATGGACCTTTCTAATCTCTTTCGGCTTTATTTGTCTTTTTGTGACAGCTGGTTAGTAAAAACTGTGTCCAAACAATCGTTGGTAAACAAGCGTTTTTGCTTCTACCAGATAACATCTAATTTGATTTTCCTAACATATTGTAGATATTTATACTACTTATTCTACTATTATTTAAGTATTAACTAAATTGTAGATATTTTTATAAGTATAACATATACTTCTCATTAGAAAATCCGGGACACCTTGCAAGTTTGTGTTTTGTACTAATCACATTATTAAAAAAAATGTGTTTATTTTGGATTGTATCGCTTATATCGTCTAATAGTAAGTTAAATTAAGTTTATAAATCTTATTGAAAATGTTCCAAATTCGAATAGGTTTTTATAGGTTTTGTGTTTTATCAAATCTTAACAACGACAGTGGCTCGATTTCTTTCACAAGGAGTATATTTGAAACAAATTAAAAATTTATATCTTTGGAAGTTCAACCTACATTTAGGATAGAAATAGAGAGCGTGAAACCTTTCTAGTATTTAGCCGAAACAGAAATAGTGTATGTGTGTGTGTGTTAGTGGATGCTTCTGCTATGTTATCGCATGCGACACGAAGTGCACCAACGGCCCAGTGAGGCCTGGGAGTCAATTTCTGAAACGTCGTAATTCGATTTCCGCATCGACTAGGCTTACCTCGTGAATTTGAATTTCTACTACTCAATGTTTTATTGCACGTATGAATTTTCTTGGGTACCTGTGTGGGAATCGATAAGTAAAGTAGAACGTGTGATACAAGCAAAACTGTAGCAGATTTTCGCATAAAACAAAAATGTCCATTTCAAAAAATGGGGTCCGGAGCTCTATTTCTTCTTCTTCATTTCGTGCGGGACACCGAGTCGCCCTACGACCCAATGAACCCAAGTGAGTTTTACAACCGCCTACAACTAGTAGTAGGCCTCTGACATGGGTGACTAACGACCTCCGTCTCAGTTCTGAAACGCTCTATTTCTAAAACGTCTACGTCTGGTCTAACCACACACAAACACAAATCACGCCTTTATCCCTCGCGGGATGTTTACATTTCTACTACTTGATGTGTTTATTGTCAATGGTATGTGTGAATTTATTAGGGTATGGGGAAATAAGTACAATAGAACATCTGATAAAAGCATAATAAGTAGCCGATTTTCGTATAAAACAAAGACTAACGATCTCTGAAATCGCTATACTCAAGCCACGGTCAACCTATTTTACTGGACAGCTTTCGCCAATACCTGTGCTTAATATATAACAAAATAACCTACTGTGCTAAAAATAAGATGTGAGTTGCTTGGACTATAAAAAGAAACTGTTTTATCGTGATAAAGGCAATAGATTTATTTTTTCATACTTTCACCAAGATGATTGAAATTGGAAAAGTAGGTAGGTATGTATCGTCGTAGTAAGCGTATATTTGCGAAAGTCTGTCTTTTAGAACCACCGGTATACGAAGTGTAAGTTACAGCCCTACAAATACTGATAGAAAGCATGCTGACAATTTTCCTCTAGGACCCTAAACTAAACAACTATAACACTCCACTGCCGACATAAGCCTCCCCTTATCGGGGGATATTGCCATACTCAACACGCTTGGCAGGCGGATTGGTGAGCGCAGTGCAAAATATTTAAGCCACAGGGAACGCTTCTGCCCATTCCCTGGATAAATGATCCGCCATCATACGGATATTAGTATGTCAGGAAAAGACAAAAACTTCTCATACAAAGTCACGATCAGCTGCATTTACTATAGGAATAAAAAAAATACACTTGCCGATATATTTTCTAATGCGAAATTGTTAATTTTTATCTGCACTTTATCAGTACTCGGAGGCCAGTGCCTTAAATGCTGTATACTTCAATTTCTTACCTATATAGTGTTACGACCAGCGTATCTGTCAGTACGCGCCCGTACGTGTGTACGTATATAGAGCTTTGAGGTCAAGTTACGCTGGTCGCGACAGTATCTAAGCGAATGAACTATACGTATATCTGGCTGCCTGTTATTGATCTACAACTTCCTGGAAGATAGATACTCCGAACTGTAGTCAATTATCTACCGTTAACGTACGATCTGATTGCGACCAACTCGAGTGCAACTAGGTAGTAGGCAACCAGGCAGGCAGGCAACAGATTTGGCTCGACGGAGGCTATTTGCAATGTTGATTGGATGGCAACAGCTTTACTTAGCGTTGGACTAGGTGTTAACAATTCTGAAACTGATTACAATAAAAAACTTATATCAATAACTTACAATGTTTGAAGAAGTTTATATAAAGTGATACATATTTGGAAAATTTAACAGCTATAGCTACAACGATTCATCAAACATATACAGCTACAATACAACAGTTTTGATGGACATGCTCACTACTTTTGATATGCGGATTGGCAAGCGCAATGCAAGGTCTTTTATATCAGTAGTAACTGCCCCAATCAATTAACCTTCCTGTTTGTGGAAACACACATGAACCCTCGCTTGTATCAAATTACGTGAACTTGCGAATTTTGTAAGGGTTGGGGTTGCAAAAATATAACAAAATTCTTCTATTTTTTTACAGTAACTATAGAATTTATATAAGCCCTCTCACTTATTTGCTATACCCTACAGCCCTACTGTATAAAGGGTTTCATATGCTGGAAAATATGTACTTACCTCCAACACCTTATGTACCATATGATTCGCAATAAAGAATATGAATGAATGAATGAATGAATCCACTACTAAAGACTAGCTTGGGCTTATTTATCAGTTTATTAAAAAAAAATTGAAGTTTTATGTCATGTTGTTTTATTGTTTATCTACAGGTAAAATGGTAGTTTTGTCGCACCACATACGCGAGAAATACTTGAAATACATTCGTGTGCTTTCACGAGCGGACGGTAAACTGCCTTATGCTTACGCGTGAAAGGGTTAAAGAAAAAATGGTTATTGGAACGTTTGCGTTACGAACATTTTCTTGCAAGTCTTCTCTTGAGACAGCACCTTTCCTTACATTGACCATAATTACCTGACCTTGGCAAACGGATTGGTCACCACAATAATGCTAGGTTACGCTACTGCTACTCACTTATATAAGTTCATCCCTTATTCGGTCTAATGAGATATCTGGTGATCTTAGATTATTGAAGGTCTCGCTAGCGTTCAACTAGATACCGCAGGCATATTTGACAATGCGGCAATTGCAAGTACATACTCCAAAATTCGCTATTTTCTGAAGTCTTCAAAAAAATTATAACAGTTGTACGCTCAAAACTATTGTCCAAAAATACTACAGACTTCATTCATAATTATTCGAAATATTGAAAGTTTGAATTAATAAACAGAAAAATAATATAAAAGTAAGTGTTTTGACGCCATCCAAATACTTACGGCGTGACGTCATACTTATAGTTCTTCAAACAAAATTCCGTTTTAGATCGTTTTAAAAAGTAGCTCATTTGACCTGTCAGGAAACAAGCCTATTGGCGTAGTTTCATCCAAAATCTGGCAAGCCCTTCAATAATCTAAGGTGGAGACGCTACTCTATGCCGTCACCTCTTGTCCACATAAATTCAGAAATAAGGCGGAACGGAATGCACTAGTTATGTTATGAGGATATAACGAACGGGCCAATTCGTTGAGGAGACGTAGCGAGTAGCGAGCGGCAATCGCGTGGCGCACGCGACACGGCACGGCACCCTTACCATTCACCCTACCACGAATGCGTGGAGCTAATGAACTTTCACGTGATACTGCTTTATTTTTATTAGCCACCAAGCAAAGAAGCAATACAGTTTAAGTCTCGAGATAAAGAGCAGTAAACCATGCACTAGCGTTTATAACTCTCGTGTCTGCCTTACTTATAGGTAGATATTATGATGAACTTTGTGTTTTATACATAAGGGTTGAAACATAAACCTCTTACATTGGCACTTGCAAGCAAATAATTTAATTTTAATATTTCGAAGGTTTAAGTACCTATATCATGCGGTCGTTTCGTCATTTCTGTTCAGAGAAAAATTATCGAAAAGATAGTATTTTAGGCAGTAAATATAATAATTTATTAACAGTTTTTGCCATGTGGTGCCGGCAGAGTAGAATAGCACCTCCCCATCTCCTCCCGTGGGGGTCGTAAGAAGCGACCGAGGGAGAAACCCGACCCGAGCAGACCAGGGTCCTGGAGAAGGACAACTCCATATCAAACCCGGAACGGGGTCTCCGTCAGGCGCGTGTGACAGAGGTCTATCGTGCAGCAGACTCCTGCAGCCGACCTGGCTCCACACGTATCAACTCGTCGTTCCTGTGGAATCAGCCAGGGAGGCCGAGAGGGTGGCGCAGGTCCGGGGCAACCCCGCGCTTTCCATAACTGCGTCCCAGGCAACGCAGTGTCTGTGGAGAGGAAACTTCACCCGCGACGTGCGGATACCAACACGGGAAGTGGCAGTGACCGGTTATAAGTCTGCACATATGGGCGTAAGTGCAGGCGCCAGGGGTCGCTTCCGTCAGTGGGAGGGTCCATCGTAGACCCACTGATCAGTTACCGCCCGCTCCAAGTTGGGCAGCCCCCAACCAATAAGGTACTGTTCCGCCCCGGTGCTGGTTTGCTCTTTTAGGGTGTAGAGAGCACCAGCCTCAACTGGAAAATCGGCGCCGTTAAATTGTACACCTGCGACTACAAGGCAAAAAAACAACACAAACCCACACCGCTTATCCATGCGATTTGCAACATGGAATGTCCGTACTATGAGGACAGGCCTCCCTGACACCTGTGGAGGCTCTTCTATTGACGCACAAGATCTGCGCAAAACTGCCGTTATCGGCGCCGAAATAAACAGATTGAACATTGCTGTTTGTGCCTTACAAGAGACCAGACTCCCTGACGAGGGTTCCTTGCGTGAGAAACACTATACATTTTATTGGAAAGGAAAGGACGGCAGCGCTGTGCGCGAACATGGTGTTGGCTTTGCTATCCACAACGACCTCTTAACATCTATAGAGGCTCCATGCGGCATCTCGGAACGCATTATGTTGCTGCGATTAAATACGAATCATGGATACGTAACAATAATATCTGCTTACGCACCAACATTATCCTCAACTGATGAAGCTAAAATACAGTTCTATGACCAGCTCGACCAGACTTTACGCGGCATAAAGTCATCTGACCGCTTATACGTCCTGGGCGATTTTAACGCTAGGGTCGGACAGGACAACGTTGCTTGGCCAGATTGTATAGGTAACCATGGTATAGGGAAGTTAAACGAAAACGGACAGCGTTTATTAGAGTTATGCTCTAAACACCTACTGTGTGTTACCAATACCTACTTCAAAGGCAAAGCAACTCGCAAAGTGTCCTGGAAACATCCGCGTTCTGGCCACTGGCATCAGCTGGACCTTATCCTGACCAAAAAGAAAAATCTCCGCGAAACCCTGCACACGCGAACCTTTCATAGCGCTGATTGTGACACAGATCACTCCTTGGTGGCTTCACATGTTGCTATAGCTCACAAAAAGATCCATTCATCCAAATTGCCCGGTAAGAAGAAGCTTGATCTTCCCAAAACCAGAGACGATGAGTTGGTCCGAAAGTTTGAGGAGCTGGTGCGGGACGAAGTTGCCACCTGGGATGTAGACGCTAATATCGAGGAAGAATGGGGCAAAGTCGAAAAGCTACTAACAGAAGTAGCTGGTACGGCTTTCGGTTATCAGGAAGTCAAAAACCAGGATTGGTTCGCCGAAAATTTCGAACACATTACACCCCTGCTCGAGTCCAAACGACAAGCTGCGCTAAGACATCGCCTTAACCCATCTGAAAAGTCACGTATTGATCTAGCGGACGCAAAGTCAACTTTACAACGCACATCACGGTACTTCGCTAATGCATACTGGACCGAACTTTGTAAAAGCATTCAATCGTGCGCTGATGTGGGGAACTTTGGTGGTGTCTACGCTGGCATTAAAAAGGCCCTTGGTCCTTTGCCTAAAAAAACAGCCCCCCTTAAAGAAGCGGACGGCACTGTCATAACAGATGCTCAACGTCAACTCGAACGATGGGTAGAACATTATATCGGTCTCTACTCAGAACCAGTAAATATAATGCCAGAAGCTGCAAATTGCATGCCGAAACTAGCTACCTGGTCTGAGTTAGATGATCTTCCTACCATAAGGGAATACCACAAGGCTGTTAAGCAGCTTAAGATTGGAAAATCTCCTGGAAACGACGGTACCCACGCCGAACTTATCAGGCTCAAGTGCATATTACCTATTCTGCACAATCTGTTATGTAAATGTTGGGATGCGGGATATATACCACAGGATATGCGTGATGCTAACATCGTTACCCTATACAAAGGCAAAGGTGACCGCGGTGACTGTAACTGTTACCGTGGAATATCTCTTATAAGTATAGTAGGTAAATTATTTGCTCGGTTAGTCTTGCTAAGACTCCAGAAACTTGCTGATCGTGTATATCCCGAATCGCAATGTGGGTTCCGCGCCCAACGTTCCACGACAGATATGATCTTTACACTTCGCCAACTGCAAGAAAAGTGTACAGAGCAGAAAACACCTCTGTTTGTGGCGTTCGTAGACCTTAACAAAGCCTTCGACACCGTTAGCAGAGAGGGACTTTATACTGCACTTTTAAATATCGGGTGCCCTCCAAAACTCCTGAGTCTCATTAAATCCTTCCACGAGGACATGAAAGGTTCTGTTGTTTTTAATGGCAATACATCTGAGCCGTTCGAAATGCGTAGAGGTGTTCGCCAAGGCTGCGTGTTAGCTCCTACCCTGTTTGGTATTTTCTTTTCATTGCTTTTCAAAGTTGCTTTCGGCGATGACCAACAGGGTATCCACCTGCACACAAGGGCTGACGGGAAGCTATACAATATCTCGCTTCTAAAGTCTAAGCGTAACCGCGATGACTTATTTGTCGATAGCCTTCTGTTTGCTGACGATGCAGCCTTCGTTTCAAATTCTCAAAGTGAGCTTCAAAACATTATCGATAAGTTTTCCCACGCGTGTTCTCTGTTCTCCATGTCCATTAATGCCAAAAAAACAGTAGTGCTAACTCAAGGTGCAGAAGCTCCACATATAATGCTTGGTGGCGTTCCCTTGGACATTGTCGACAAGTTTTGCTACTTGGGGTCGACTGTGTCGAACAATCTCACACTTGATGTTGAGATCAATATGCGTATCGGCAAAGCGGCAACCATGTTTGGTAAGCTGAGTACAAGAGTATAGAACAATAAACATCTGACCACTAAAACCAAGATTATTGTTTACCAAACTTGCGTTTTAAGCATACTCTTGTACGGAACTGATACCTGGACATCGTATGCAAAACAAGAGCGTTGACTTAACTCGTTTCATATGCGCTGCGTAAGAAACATCTTGCATATAACCTGGCAGGACAGAGTCACAAACGAGCGAGTTCTAGAAATTGCACAGCTGCCTAGCTTTACCGCCCTGCTCAAGCAGAGACGCTTGCGGTGGCTAGGGCATGTGCACCGAATGGAACCTTCGCGTCTACCGCGGCGTGTCCTGCTTGGTGCCGTAGCTAACGCCAAAAGAGGGGTTGGAAGACCCATGCTGCGTTTCAATGATTGCGCCAAGCGGGATATGGCTGCGTTTGACATCGACCATCAAAGCTGGGAGAAGCTTGCTGAGGATAGGGACGAATGGGGAAAGCGTGTGTATGATGGGCGTAAGTCTCACGACGACGCCTGGTTCTCTGGTCTCGCCAACAAAAGGCAAAAACGACACCTCAACATGCATGTTCAAGTCTATAATACCACCTTCACTTGTAGAGCGTGCGGAAAGTCATGCCGCTCCCGCATTGGCTTATATAGCCACGAAAAGTCTTGCCTCAGACACTGATTAAATCGTCTGTCACAGACGTGTGAGGCCAATGATGATGAAGGACAGTTTCTATTTTTGGAGCTTTTATTACTACCCTTAATATTTTATTAGTATCTCCGCATGTCCCTCATCCACTATGATATGATTGCAATCAGCAGAAACCTCTTAAGGTGTCCTGATCATCATACGAAACTGAGCGACTATGGGAAACAAACAATATAAATCTTATTTTGGCTGCCATACAAATTATACTACTTGGGTTAAGGCGAATACCACATTGCACTGGACCTCGCACCAAAGTGCGGTGAATTTTGATTTGTATGGAATAAGCGCATCGTACCCCTGACACCGCAACTCCGAGCGGGCTCATATGTGCGCTACGGTTCCGTACCCAACAGTGCGCTTCACAGAGTATGAAAAACGCGCGCGCGCAAGGGATCTCGCCCGAGCAAGAGACCGTATCGTCGCTATGGATGCTGGAGCGGTGTCCGGTGGCAGTGTGCGGTTCGCCTAATTTGCCTAGAAGCTAGAAATATTTATGGGGTTGGTTTCAAAGGCAACGACACGAACGGGTTTTTTGATTGACCTAACATCTATGTACTTACCTATCCACAGCACAACATTTCTGATATGCGCCTCAGTTGTAATTCGGTCAGTAGTAGGGGTAGCAGTTCGCAGTTAGTTTTAAATATTATGCGGCTGCATACTTGCAGTTAGCTTATCCGCCTTATCTACCGTATTCCCAAGCATGATTTAAACATTTATATAGGTAGCTATACCCCATGTTATGAAGCTACCGGCTACAGTTCTACAGATAATACTCTTAGTACATTGCGTAGCGGGTTCAAAATGCTGGTCTTATGATGATGCACCGCCTACGCAATGTATATTATGAATTACCTACCTATACCAGTAACCTTGTGGCCTATGGTTTCGTATCCTTGCTTTTAATTTCATAGGAAATATTATAAGATTATAGCCTGAATGCAATTATTACATGACTGACGTTACCTTTCGTCCGTTAGTAATTTATACGTACATTATCAATCGATAATAGATTACTTGACTTGACTACCTAAACCTTTTGTTGCAGGTCACGTCACTC
Organism: Keiferia lycopersicella; assembly: GCA_029255805.1. Lineage (NCBI taxonomy): Eukaryota > Metazoa > Arthropoda > Insecta > Lepidoptera > Gelechiidae > Keiferia > Keiferia lycopersicella. Next base: position 20,520,316 of record JARACZ010000001.1, read on the forward strand.
GCCAAGCCACGTCAATGGTGAATACATTTCAAGGGCAGATTAATAATTAGGGAATACGAAAGTGCACTGAAATTTACTGATAATTGCGGAAATTTTCTATTATTAAGGAATCATTAGCCACGAAGATATTGTGACAAAATGCATTTCGTCCTAAGTTTCTAGCGACGATGGTCGAACAGTGGTACAGTGAAGAATTCAAAATTTAAAATATTTGGTCGAGTGGCTGTACTTTTAAATGCATCGATTCAAGCAAAGATTTAATATTTAGTACAGCAGTATTGCACATCTGCCGAGCCATTACATCTTGACGATATTTTTTCGAGTATAGAAATCACGAGATCATCAAAGCATTTTAAATGTATCAGACAGATATTGTACAGACATCAATCAGCAAGGAAGTTAACTAATCCGTTATTCAATATTTCATAGCGGTGGTGGTATGATTACGTTAACTTTTGGCTGGAGTTATAGTATTTAATCATTTGCTTTACGCAATAGAAGTATTAATGTGACAGCCATAGTTAGATTAAGGAGGGGCGTGCCCCACCCCGGCTGTCATCATGACTATGTGGCAGTCGGGAATGGGTCACGGCTCGAAGAATCCATGGATCGGCAAGTTCATGGGCCTCGTCCATGACAAGAGGAGGGAGCAGAGTTCCGGTACATCCACTGACAGGACCCAAGAAAGGTACACATTCACATTTCTTTTATATTTACGTACTAGTGGCCTGCCCCAGCGGCTGCGCCCGCTGCAACTCATTTTCTCGTAGGAATAAGGATTTTCCCGGCAAGTATTACACATAAAAACCTTTCTCTTGAATCACTCTACTATTAAAAAAACTGCATCAGAATCCGTTGTGTAGTTTTAAAGATTTAATCATACATACAGATAGACGCGAAAAGCGACTTTGCTTTATACTATGTAGTGATATTCATTTAAACAATCTGTGACATCTCAAATGAATTGTACCCTTTTTCGTTTCAAGAGATCGCAAACACTTTTGCATAAATAGTAAAGGTACCTAACTACTTATAATATTATTTTCTTTTCGTGTGGGAGAGTGTCATAATTTTTAACCGTCCGTTGCAAGTAACTTCTTTTTAGGTTGTGTGTGTGTAACAACCGCCATCTTAGTACTCATAGACAGTTACCGGGATCTACATGGCTTAACGTGCCATCGATAATGTCTTGTAAGTTAATTATTGCTTTTATGTTTTTTACAGGTAAGTTTACTGCCTACCAGAGTATATTAGTTTGAGCTAACGAAATCACGTAAGTCAATTAATGCTTTAGAACAACTACTCTCAAAGTTTTTTGGCGGTGGAACCCTTTTGAAAAGCGAAATTTTTCACGAAGCCCCAAAGGAAAGGTTATCTTTAATTCACCCATTTAATTAATTTTATTGTTATCATTAAAAAAATATAATACGTAATCATATTACTATGTAAATGTATAGGTCGGATAGACAACGTAGTTTTGTAACCTTTGTCCCTAGTACATAGAATAGTGGGATGTATGAAATTGTTTCTTATATTTCATAAATCGGTTGATATTACGTTCAATCGAAGAGATTCCCGGAGCCCCTAGGATTCCGGGTAGTACACTTTTAGAAACGCTGCTGTAGAGAATGGCAAGTTCTAAAATAATGAAGATTTTTTTGTCCTATCTAGATGGCGCTATTTAAGATTGAGGGATTATCAAGTTCAGTTCATTGCTCAAAAAATACCCCTATTACCCCTATTTAAGGGAGTTTCAAAATAAACATGTTTTCTAAAACAACCTTGGAAAACAATCCTCACAAATGTCAGACGTGGCGATAGCGACCGTATTCTTACGGCCGTTAACGCTCTGTCTACCCCGCAAGGGGTAAAGGCGTGATATATGTATGTATGTATGTACAAAATAAAAATCTGATAATTTTCAATTTAATAAGTTAATTTATAAACCCTATCTATGGGAAATTGCACCAAATAATTTGCTCCAAGCTCCATCTATTATGAACTAATTACGAAAAGAAACAATCCATTTTTGAAAAGTTAAATATTGGTTGATGCAAACTCTAAATTCTAAATTACTAACACCTTGCCTCTTCGAGGCGAGAAATTCGTAAAATTGGGGTTAAATTCAACATTAGTACCTACCTACCGTTAATGGGACCAAATAAGTAAACCATGAGAATTTCCCGACTTAACCTGTGCGTTTAATAATATTAAGTGAAGGCACGCGAACTATTTTATTTTATCTGAACTCAGACGCGATTTAATGCTTATGTTTAAAATGTATTATGTTTGACACTGATTTTGTTTAAAATTGTAGATAAACCCGCAATCTTTGTCACCTAAGAACTATAAAATAAGGTATAGTATAGTGTAATTTCTTTTTATGACGAGGCGCCCCGCGCGCTGTCCGTCTAATTTGTAATATGAATATGATTTATGACTGACGCCGTATGTAATCAGTAAGGTATAAGCACCTTTCGTCGGTCCCAGAACTTGTCACTTATAATAAATAGAAATTAAAATTCTATTTTTGCTACACACACCAGACGTACTTTACTGTTTGTATGACACTGACCTAATACTCGTAACCAACGCCGCCAGGCGGAACGCTTTCAAATATTTCTATGTTTCTAATTTTATAACAACTTATCTACTCATTTCTAATTGACATAGCTCTAAGTGTGTATCTATTATTGACTCGTTTTAACGAGCAAATTACACGCACACTAATTGTTTATCACTTCATCGGATATTGTTAGTTAAATAATACTCAATCTGTGTGTAGTAGTATCGCAAATTTACGCAAATGCAGAAAAAACTGTCCAGACCAAAATAACACAAGCGGTCGTCGCGAGCGCAGACACGTTAGCGGGACGCGCGGGACCAACTCCCGGAATACTCACAAAAAATATTCCGAAAATCAGCCGAGCGCCGGCGCTCGCCACCTCTCATGAGCGAGAGTCCCGTCACCTCCGCCGTCACGTAAACAATGGCCTGCCAACCTTGTAATTAGCGATCATTGGATTTGTTGATAAGTTTTGCCGTGCGGTGAAATGTGCAGACGGACGCGCGTGCGTCTGTAGCGTGCAGTTGTTTTTCCGAATGGTGTATTCTATGTGTCGTTGTGTAAGCGTTCATTGACGCTAATTTGTGTAAGTACTTGGCATTAATGTTCGCGGGTGGTGGAGCTGGATTCCAGAAGCAATCCAAGCCACCGTGGGAGAACGCTTCAGCATCAGCTGCGGAGCTCACGACGAGTTGGTAAGTTTCATGATTTCCTATTAGTAATTAATGTTGTATGTATCTGGTATTTAGAAGAAGCGAAAGAAGTATGCTATGATCGTAGAAAGTGGAAGAACATAGTCTCTGCCTACACCACTGTGAAAGAGGCGTGATTTATGTACATATGTATGTATATATGTACCTGGTATGGCTAGACGATTACCGGACGTCGTTACTTTATTGTAACAAATAAATACTTTATATAACAATTACATACGGAGAGGAAGAAACCGTATTTACATACTTGAAAAGCTACAACTTTTTGGTTCCTTCTGAATGAATTTACATAAGCACATACGTACTTATTATTAACCGCTGCACATTAGTCTCTCTATTGGAAGGTACTGCCATACTCACCTCGCTAGGCCGGCGGATTTGTGACCACAGTTCAAAATGTTACATGCACTTGGTGCCATGCTACTAGCCATTTCTAGGTTAATTCATATCCCTTAGTCACTTTTTACGATACCCATCAAGACGAGAAGAATTTAAGGTCATGTTATTCTTACCTAGCAAAACACGGCAAATGAATATAACAAAACAACACAATGATATGTTACGCCAAATTTGGATTTTCGGTTCTCATAGACCTGGAAGTGGCTACTCGCAACATCTACCCCCCACCCGCCGAATTATGCATACAACCTGAAACCCCCTTCGTAGCACCGTATCGCACCATCAGCGTCTACGGGTAAATCTTTATTTACATAATCTTACTTAACCTCCTGCTGGGAATTGACATTCTGGGCTCTACCACAAAAAGTAAGCGGATTTCATATGCGTGTTTAAAGGATATTTTTATGCAAAAAAAAACTCTAGACGCGCATTTAACGCGAGGTTACCTTTTTTAGTAAGGCCCTCTGTTTCGTTTTTCTAATGTCCGATTTTAACTGTGCAGCTTGGAATTAAAAAATCTGCATTTCTCCCTCTTTTCCAGAATTTCTTCATCAGATTATAATGATCTATCTATATCTATACATATTCTATCTACTTGAGAATCGAAAGTCTGTACATACAAAAAGAAATTCCAAAAAAAAGGTGTTTGAGAATATTTAAAATTGATAAGAATACAACTTTCTGCAGTTTTTATATATACTGGTTTCAATTTACTAACGTATGAGAAACCATTATATTTAGATACCCTTGTATAGACAGGTTGACGTGCGACTGATAGTATTGTCTGTGGCTCGTGCAAAATTTTAACAAAAGCACACGAACATGTCGTATCAACCTATTAATTCCGCTGCCATGATTAATGTGCATGTAACCTTCCTTTGGACACAACAAACTTATACTTGGGTATCGTAATTTGGGAGATGACTTGGCAAAACGGTACGCGCCCATACCACCCATACCCTTCGCCTGATTTTCCGACTGAGCTTTTTACACGTGTTGAGCTTGAAAAAAGAAACTAAATAAGAAAGTTAAAAAAAAACTATTGATCGTGTCGTATGCAAATTGCATCACAAAACTTTTTTTCTATCATATGAAAGAAAATTATCCTAACTTAAAATAGATATTTTCGTAATTGTAAGGCCATTTGTATTTTTTTATAAATATACTAATGAATAAAAATATGATTCCGGTTTTTTTTCATCCGGTGTGCTTATTCACTAGTTCAAAATTTTAAATCGTATAACTAATTGGATCGTTCATGCTCTGTCTACCCCGCACGGGATAAAGGCGTAATTTATGTATGTATGTAATTGAATGCAACTCCGTTTAAGAATGAGATGAAACTGATTTCAACTTTTTAATTTGTCGCTTTTCTTTTGTTTTTTTTCTAGTTCTATATTTAAAATTAGGTACTTACAGGCTGACCTACAAATTGAAATTTCAGGGTATTTTTTGGTCAATATTGACTTATTTTCAGAGCATGAGACTATAACAAGTATTTTTTACATATTATGTAAATGTAAATGTGTTTTACACGTTATGTAAAAATACTTGTTTTGTATGCCCTCTGTAGGGTTGTAAAAGTAATGCATACATACAGCCGCGAGAATCGAGTCGAACCCAGTGAGTCAAACCCCTGTCTGTTTTGTTAGCGCCATCTGCCGCGGGGTAACCTGAACTTTCAGGCGTTGTTTGAGTGAAACTAGTTAGGCCGTCGTCAGTTTTCCAGCTATTGCTGGGCTGGGTGGTGAAATATAACCCTCGTCTCGTACTTACGTGCCCGCCGTTAGCACACCGCCTGGGTTCATAGATCTTGGCTTTTATCATAGGTGGCGCTTTATTGGACTACTCATAGGTACCTGTTGTTACTTACGAGTGATGCGGCCTATGAAAGTTACTAGCTCTCATGATATTTTGCAATAAGCGTTTTGAAAGTGCCTAATAATTTACCATGGACAATCAGTTAAAAGTTCATAACAATAACTGCTTTTGATAAATATTTGAAAAACTAATTGAAATCAGTTCTTAGACTTTTTTTATTTGAAAACAGTCGTAATATAATTATTCTCTGCCATACTATAGATAGACAACTATACATATACATCTAGGCATGCTGTTATTTATTGATGCAAGCATGAGCGGTTTATTTAGCATTTGTTTTTGGAACTAACTCCAAACCTTTGTTTTGTAAATAACGTAAGAAATATTGACTTGTGACCGATGTGCCAGTATTCCCAGGGTAAAATTAAATATGTACACAATACAATACACACAAATCACGCCTATATCCCTTGCGGGGTAGGCAGAGCGTTTACGGCCGTAAGAATGCGGTCGCTATCGCCACGTCTGACATTTTTGAGGATTGTTTTCCAAGGTTGTTTCAGAAAACATGTGTATCACTATAGTGACAGGTTGTCAGCCTGTCGCCTAAAAATTGTAATACCCTCGAGTCCCTTAGTCGCCTCTTACGCCTCTCCCGCGGGAAGGACGTGGGGTGATGCTATTCTAAGCCGGCATCACACGGCAAATATGTTAACCGGGTTATTTCATTGTATGTTGGCTATATTAGTTTTATCCCTTTAAATTATTGGAATAACTGACAGAGACAGCACTATTTTTGTTAGAGAGATATTGAGGAATGCACGCTGGAATGCAATAACGGATGCTATCCCTAGCAATACAATTCAATAATGTCCCACATATGATGCAGCTATACAATGATTGTATATAGATATTAGATACTTGTGTAAAATATTAAAATAAAGAATGAATAAGTTACAATTCAAGCTGACATTATCTAATAAGTAATTACACCAAAATTATTTCAGCATTATTAAAATACGTATACTTAATACTTAATAATCCACAAAAATGGAGTCCACTCATTGTTTGTTGACTTTACTAAAGCATATGACAGCTTGATAGGGACGTCCTGCCTATATAAGGTGTAAAGATATTAGCTGCGATGTTTTTTTTTCATATTTTGACCTTGGGGAAAGTTGTTCAGTTTTATGCGCTGGTTCACCCCTTAAAATATTTTTACACCCTGTATAACATTCTGCGAGGGTTTAATATTTCAAATTAAAAGTGAAAGTTGGAGGTGCGCTGACAGATGACTTCACAGTAGTAACCGGTTTAAAACAGGGTGATGCCCTATCGCCTAATGCTCTTTCATCTCGTGCTAGAGTATGCCTTGAAAAAGGTTCTGCAACTGGACGTTAGCGTAGAGCTGAATAGAGATCATAAGGTGGTTGGGTACGCTGATCACCTAGCTCTTAGGTGAAACGCGTGAGGAAGTTATGTTGGCCGCCGCAACTTTAGTTAAGAAGGTTAGGAAGGTAGGGTTTTAGGATCAGTCACGATATAACAGAGTATCTTCACATGAGACGATGTAAAAACACACGCGTCCCTTGTGAGAACATGCATGTCGGAGATGCTACATGTACATAAATTTAAATAGCTAGGATGCACTGTGACCGACACCAACAGCCACGACGACGAAATAGACATCCGTATACAAAACACCTTGCGGTGCAGCGCAGCTCTTCACGAAGCGTAAGAGCGTTTCTCCACTTATCCGGTCCGGCTGCCGCATGTCGGAAGTAGCCTTCCGTCAATATTCGAATGCCGGATAACGCTTTTCCACCTATCCGGTAAAATACGGACCCGGTAAAATACGGACAGTAGAATGACGCCATGGTAGAGTTCAAAGAGTACATTTTATATGCATACTTTTTGTGCGACTGTCACTTCGGGACGTCAGAATCCAAATTTCGGTTTGGAGAATTCCCGGATCGATGAATGCCGGATGCCGGAAGAGTGGAAAAGCATGCATAGTGGTGCAAAAGTTTCTACACCGGATCGGTAATTGACGGACCGGCAATTGGCGGATGCCGGATAAGTGGAGAAAGGCCCTAAGTGTTCGGAAAAATTACGAAATTGAACAACTAGTGTCCCAGTTAGTCCAACATAACCAGAAAGACTAGAGCTCACCGACTTTATTGGCTCGGCCACGTAGAGAGGATGGGAGAGGATCGGGAAGCAAACAGAGCGTACACTCTGAGAAATATAATTTTCCGATTCCGATAACGTCTTTATTATAAGAGCACAATAGAACAAAAGACTAGCACAATTTGAAACAATCCTTTAGAGTTAACATTCATCGGCTCAAAATATATTACCAGGTAGCACCATCTTCGAGTCAACAATTGGCAGGAGATCGCGCAGGATAGAGATCAGTGAAGAGAGCTCGTTTCGAAGGCCAATATTATTTTTGGGTCGCTGAGTCAGCGCAGTTAGTTAGTTACTTAATAATATTCATTTCTTTTTCTTTCGTGTCGCCGACAATTTTTAAATGTGCCAAGTCCAGTGTCAAGCCATGAGTAGGTACAGCCTCATTTGTGGTATCCGTAAGGTCCTCAAAAGGTATCTGAAAGGAGTTCCGGGTTGCCTGGAAGATATCGTTTAAAGTTTTTTTTTTGTCTTATTGTAAGCAATAAAGTGTTACTATCTTTCTGTCCTCTAGCGAGCAGTAACTTTGAATGAGAAGTATAGGTAACATTATATTCTTACATTATTTTATTAACTCATCAAACTTATTTAATATGCACAGATTTTTAATATACCGTTTTTTTAGAAAACTTTCAAATTTTTCTATAACTTGCAGAAAACGCTAACCACTAAATAGTATGAAGCAAAGTCGTTTTTCGCGTCTGTACCTATGAATGTATGTTTGCTTAAATCTTTGAATTTGAAGCAGTTTTTTTTAATTGATAGAGGGATTCAAGAGGAAGGTTTTTATGTATGATACTTGCCAGAAAAACATCTTATTTCCTCGGAAAAATGAGGTACAGCGGGTGCAGCCGCTGGGCGGGCCGCTAGTAAACAAATCAAAGGGAAAGAACATTCGTTCGTTCGTTTATAATCTTCGAGGACGGGAGTCCCGGTAGGCAGTAGCCTTAGCCATTTTTCTCTATACAAAATAATTTCCCGTTTTCTGCGAGAGAGAGATAAAGTTTTTAATTTATTGACAATATCAATACTTGGTTTTTGGATTTGCAATAGTCCATTTAAAATTGTACCGTAAAATTTATTTTAAAATTTCATTTAAAATTGTATTTCATATTTTAAAAGGAACTTAGTCCTCAATATAAGGAAAGTTTTATAGTTCTAAAGTTTTTTTTATTTTTGATATGCATTATAAAGGCTAGAATAGATGACTGAAAATAAAGGTAGGTAGACACGTTGCTTCTACTCTGAAATGGTATGACACCCTTCCGGCCCATCATCAGGGCCTGGCTACCATAAATTTGAAGAGTGCTTGGCAAGACGATTATAACGAACCGAAACTCGATGGGGATACGTAGTGTCATCTCTTAGATGCTATGTCCACCTTCTGGCTCCATCATCAGAACCTGGCTACCATGACCTTGAAGACTGGGATCTAGGATCTTTTGATCCACTACCTTGACAGAGGGGAAAAGCTACGTAGGGCTACTCCTTACCGAGACGGGAGCCCGTGTTGCTCGAAGTTTAAAATGGAAACACTGAGACAGTGCAACAATTTATTGCAAAAGTAACAGTATTCAAATCAATAACTAACACTAGTTAACTTGCCCTTCAAAATGATCAGTATGAGCAATCCCAGCACAAATATTCATACGTAATATTTAATGCCCAAAATGCGTGATTCGGCAACAAGCTTCATATTTTTATTACTCACGTCAACATTAATGTCTTCGACATTAGTGTGATGGTTCCGAAAATGTTTTAGATTTTTTTTCATCCCCTCTATTTAAAAAAAACGACGAAATGCGAACAAAATAGGTCTTTTTAACCCGGAGGGTAAAAATGAGATTTAAATTTGGAACATGAATGTTTGCACCCGATGAAACGCAATTTTACTAGGGATTGGAAACGTTTGTCTGTAATACTACCTAACTTAGTATCTGCTATTTTATTGAGTATTTAACACCTAGTATTTACCTCATTCCTACCAAAATTTTAAAACAAAAGGAAATAAATGTTAAATTTAATTTTTCATTTGACGCTATTCATGGCAAGCAATGATCATCCCTGACCATGCAGCCTCTGAAAACGAGTATGTATAACTCAATAACTCTGGTCTAAAGTTATTTATCCTCGGGCGACGTATATTGGATCCCTCGCTTTACTCAGAATTCTACTTTAGAGTTTCGTTTTATCTGCATTCGTTTTAAAATTAATCCTTTCCAACCAACCTATGGCTTTACGGAAGCATCCTCTTTTATATCGGAGTATTGGACATGTTGACATTCTTATTCTTTGCGAAGGGAAAGAAAAATATAGGCTTGTCATCAGCAAACATGACCACCTTTTGTTTTTTAATCTGGGCAAGTGGTTTACTTAGATCTCTCTCTTTTCTTGTGGGACACCGAGTCGTCCAACGACCCAATGAACTCTAAGATACCCTTCACTTAGATAAGAAACAATAGGGATCGGGATAGGTAGCTCTTGATACTTCTCTGCGGCACACCCCTACTGTATAGAACTAATACCTTATTTTAACTGAGTTAAGAAATATTTTCTATTTATATTGGTAGTTGGGACTGTTTAAGGTGATCGCACATTTATCCGCGGCGAACGAACCGAACACACCAAACGAACCGAATTTTTCGGAGGCCTCGCACACCATCCGCACCGAACGAACCGAACGCACCGAACGAATCGACTGCGCCGAAAGAATAGTTTTTATTTTCCTTTACACCTTTATTTACAGCGTAATAACGTGAATTATGAGTGAAACTGACTTAACCTAACCTATATTAAGCCAGTATTACTCATTTTTGTATTCATAAAAATAAAGAAGCATTGCTTTATTGCATTCAACTGTCAGAATATAAGCCCATCGATCGACTCCCCTCTAGGAATTCCGGGATCCTGCCGGATTCGACCGATTCGACTCGGGAAAAGGTACGAGGTTTCATAGAATTTCCCAGAATTGTAAAATTTTTGTATAAACATAATTATATATATATCATCATTCTCCTCCCGTTTTCTGTATTGGTCAGCTACCTAACCTAGGACAGTCATGCTATTGCCATTGCCAGAGCCATGCCATTTCCCATGTTTTATGAGAGTAAAATATTTAAAATTTATAGTTTATCAAATCCAATATTACTGCCTGTTAATCTTCGTAGATTAAATACATTTATTTTATAAAAATCATTTGCTTCCTTTATTTGGATTGAAACTCAGCATTTTATTGCTCTTTTGTTTACTTTGCGTGTAAGCAATATTCATCATTTTAGTAATTTTCCCCGTATAGTCCATCAGTACAAATTAATTTCTCAGTACATTTCCGCATCACCTACGACAGCTATAAAGGGTGCCAGGATAGTAACTGCATCTCTACGTTGGTACACTGGACTATTACTCAACAACAAACATTGGTTCGTGCATACCCTGATTGCTAATCGAGTTATTTCAAGTATTTTTTGACACGTTTATAACCTGTCTTTCAAATTTTTTTCAGTTTTTTGTGCTGATTCATCTAATAATTTTTTTAAAGTTTGCATGAAATTAGCCCAAGTGTGATTGCCCTAGGGCATCAGCCTTCCTGCGGTACTTGATGCATTAATCGGTGGAATTTAAATCAGATCTTTCACTTTCGGGTTAAAGAGCGGCTTTCTTGTTCCTCAAGAACAAGGAAGAATTTTGTCGTTGTCTTTAACGTCCATCAGATCTTACAGTTGTTTTACTCCTAGGCTTACCGTGACGTCGTTCGTCGTCGGTTCGTGAGACCAAGTATGATAGTCATTTATTGGTAGCCTCAATATTACTTTTGTCGCAATAAATCCCGTAATTAACAGGCAAAGTAAACATACGAAACATTTACAAACTCTTATTGAAATGCTCTGCTATTACAAGTTATAACGACCAATACGTAGGTAGCTACCTATTGCAGCAGGTATATACAAACGTGTTTTCATTACGAGCTTGCCAACTAACTTCAGTGTACATACATACCTGTATACGCTTGCATCAGAACTATGTGACGCACAGAATCTGAATTTCTGCTCCTCGCATGCAACCCGGTCGCCTCGGAGACCTCGGAGCTAAATTGGTTAGAAAACTTGTTTACCGGGAGTGAGAATTAATTTAATTTTAGTGAGTTCCTGATGCTACCTACAAAACTTTCCGACGTTAAGAGCGTAGTTACGGACCATATAACTATTTACCATTGCTTTCAATAAACTAGTTTCAGCTTTTTGGAAACTGTACTTTGCTGGTATGCTTTCGAGCTATACTGTCAAAGGTAACCACAAGCCACTTTCGCATTTGCAACTAACGCAATTTTGGGCACATAATTTGTTGTAATTATTTATTTCTCTTTGATCTATTATTGCCGGAATTGGTAAAGAATTTGATATTCAATGAATGTGTATTCAGTCACGGCTTTTTATTAATTGATATTGCCATTCGACGCGTGTCGTTTATTTAACCAACCGGTAGGTAAAATACGATCCCTCCAAAAACATTTGCATGTCAAGATATAGCCAAAGCGAGAGAAAAGACATCAGATATCAAATAGAGCCAAGCTTCTCAGTCTACACGCCCTAAGTATTCAACTCTTTCATAAACTCTACATCTTAGTTAAAATGTACCACTTGGTGGTCTCTCTTCCGTCTAGAAGGCTAATGAACGTATTTTGGTTTCTACTGTGCTGTGCAAATTGTTTGTGAAGAAGGTAATCGCCTGCTAAAACAGTCAGGTTAATATACATTTTTACTAAAATATAGAGTTTATGAAAAAGTTGGTGGATCTGATGTCTTTTTCTCTCGCTTTGGCTATATCTTTGTTTTTGGTGGGATTTCATTTATTTTTTTAGGAGAAGGAGAAACCCATACAAACTTCTCCTTTAGAGGGTAGAGCGTGATTTTGTAAAGATCCTGGTACACGCGTGTTTTATTATTTCTAATTATATTATGTCCTTATACCAAATATCTAAACTCCAGCATAAAAATTCTAGAAAATTTCATACTAACTTCACCCCCAATTTCAAGGGTTGTGGAGGGTTTATAAGTTTTTGAATTTTTCGGTTGTTTGTATACTAAATCTAGACCACATATCAAATTTCAGCTTTCTAGCACTTCAGGAAGTGCCCAAACATTTTGATGATCATCAGTGTGTCAGTGACGAAGTCGGCGTATTTTAGACAATAATAAAATCGAAAGTATAATAAAATAATCTGTCCGAGTCAATTTCGGCTACAGCGACTGCTCGACAGACTCATCAGCTGGCGTCTCGTTGGTCCGCGCGTTCGCGCTCGCATGTGGCTGCACTATCAATTTTGGCCTTAATGGTCCTAGAGCACTTCGGACAAGTGAGCACGTCGCCACTATAGTGGTATGTTACAGCCGTCGGTGGTCTGGCTTTTGGCATTGAGGTCATCTTGGCGCAGTTTTTCAAAGGCTTCGATATCTTACCTCAAAAGACGTCTCTATTCCGGGCGTTTTTTAGGTGTTGATTCCCATGTAAGAGGATCAATACTACATTTTTTGAAGAACTGCAGTATTTCTGATTCAGTCCGTCCAGTGGATGGTCATGACATCGCGTAGACATCGAAGATGGAATTGGTCTACTGACTTTATGTTTCTGCGGTAAGGGCACTACATCTCCGAGCTGTATAGAAAGTATGAAATAATATCGAAAATAGTAAGCCATAAAATTCGAACTTTGCATGTTTAATAAGTACTCGTTTGCAATATATCTCGAGAATTTGATCAGTCTAGTAGATCGGAAAATAAAGTTGTGGGGGTTAAAAAAAGGAGGAAGCACTTTGAGAAAAGGTTGCTCGCTATGTCGGGGCCACTGCCGTGGCCCCAGACATAAGGTAATATACGATCGGTTGATTTCCAATTTGTTAATGAAAATTGCGCGCCAAACGAAATGCATGCGCTCTTGAACTCAAAGGCTACATCAACATACCTATTTTAATTCAATTTGTCTGACCGGCATCGCATTTTTACAAATTGAAAAAGCACTTGAAGTGCATTAAAAATCTAAATATATCACATTTTCAATTAATTGTACACTGTTTAAATTTTTTGATTTTGTGCCCCATGCAAGAGTGAATACTGAGTTTGACGTATGTTTTGTTTGTCAATAAAAAATAACATGAAAGCTTCCTTCGATTTCTCCAGGATTCCTCCAGGCCAAGTGCGAGTTGAACTCAAGACACGAAGGGTACCGAACTATCTATCTTTTTTTCGCGTGAGACACCGAGTCGTCCAACGATCCGATATGGAGCGAAAGCTCTTAATAAATGTATATTATTATACCTCTACTGTTCTGTATATAGTATATTTTTTGTTAAAGTGGCAACAGTAATATATATTTTGTGTAAATTCTAACAATCTAACTGTTACCGTTCATAATGTTTGTTAATTTTTTGCTCGCTACGGGTCGACATGTCGGTATGTGGTATAATTTTATAGTATCTTGGAAATGCTTACTAATTGATTATCGCGAATGCTCGTGTTTACATGTAAAATAATGAAACTAAGCCAGTAGGGCGGTCAAATCGATTGTTCACTATTTTCATACTTGCGGAAAAATCCTTATAGCTAGTTGCCTAGGGTGGGTAGGTACGGTGTGGAGGTCACCGGGCCGCGGGCGTGATTGCATGTCGATATGCCCCAAGGTGAGCCCGCGCCGGCAGAGCATGGCATCCGCCGCTAATACTTGTAACAAAACAAACTAACATGGCGTCATTTTTGCTCTTCCAATTCTGTTTTCGAGCAAACAGTATGCATTAAAAAATAAACAGTTTCTTGGACGTAATAAGTGATTTTTAAATCTTCAGTATTTTCTACATCAGTATAAGAATTAAATCTTAAAGCATTGTATTCGGAGAAGCTGAAATGAGTAGTAAACGTGGAAAGCAACAGCTGGCTATGTGTAAGTCGGATGCGGTCGCCTGGGGGCTTTGTTTGTAACCACAAACCACCCCTTTACTTAGCTAATCGACGGGCCGGGATGTCTGCGGACAACACATCATGTTATTGCCAAACTGATATGGTGTCGATAGCCACAAATATAAATAAAAGACGTAAAGGCTTTTCAAACGTTTACTACCTACTCAGGTGTCCGACGCAGAATAGAACTCTGACCAAGTTATGTTACAAGAGCCATCTAAGTTATCATAAACCAAGATGCCCTCTGAAGCACGAAACAATCTTCATTATTGCGAACAATCTGTGCACCAAGTTTAGCTTGCGATGTTCTAACCAAATTGTCACTTACTTGTCGACAACTTCTAAATAGGTATATAAAATTTATAAGTATCATCTTTGTTTATCCATATAGGCAATTGAATCAAATCAGAAGAAAAATACATCCAGATAAAGCCTTTGTTTTTGTAGCTGTGCAAGGTACTGGTAAGTCACGATTTGTTACTTGTTGCTAAACTTTCCGAAAGTCCCGGTATGAGCTACGGCGTAGCCCCGTCGTAGGCCGTAGCGCTACGCGCTTCGTACTATTTACCGATTTAACGCAATGAGTGTTTATAATAATTCGCTCGTGCATTATGTCAAAGCTTCTTACACAGTAGACTAAATCCAAAATTACTCTGTTTCTCAGCTGAAAATAAGGAGGCTTTTTGGAGTTTTGGACAACGCTGAATCTGAAATAGAAATTATGTAAGCCTTAAGATATGTATGTCTAAGTTACAAAGTATCAGAGATGGTGTGTATTTTATCATAGGTTTACTCAACCTTAAAAATAACAACTTTAGTTGTAAGTAAAAGTTTCACAATAGCACAAAATCCATTCATATAGCTCGCATATCGGTATGAAAAATCTAAAAGTAAAAAATGGTTACGAAGTTTCGCACAAAGTTTTACTTTGCGTATTAAAAAAAATATATAAAGGTTGATATTTCTAGCTCCATAAACAGAATACGCAAAATGTAACAAAAGATTTTCTCTAGAGACAACATTTTTTTACAAGTGTGATACACTAAGTTTACAAACGACCTCCATGATGGTTCCAGTCTAACGAGACGTTGCTATAGCAATATATGCATGTGTAAGACGAACGGTAAAGAGCTATTAGCTGAGCTATTACTTGTTATAATAACTAGTAAATCTGCCTGCTTAGAACGGTATCCCCCTATTTCTTAACCGTGTCGTAAGAGGCGACTGAAGGACTTGAAGGTTCATGTGTATTGTAATTTTAGGCGAAAGGCTGAAAAACTGTCACTTTAGTGTTACATGCTTTACCTGAAACGACCCTCAAATATTTGTCAGACGTGGTAATAAAGATTGTATATTATAGTCGTTAAGCTTTACCTATCCCCCGAGGGATAAATGCATGATTTGTCTTTGTCTGTAGACCTGCCTGATAGGAAATGCACAAACCAATATGAACAAAAAAATATGTCATATCTGCGAGTGCATACTTTCATTACAGACAGTGTGTGGAGCGGTGAGTATATCAGTGTGCACATTGCATACAGGTATGGAGGTACACATGATATTGGGCCCGGCGGCGGGGGAATATTGCCCGGAGCGGTATCGACTCATGGCTCCCCGTTGAAAGGTTTTAAAGCGCGCAACATAGACGACAGTTTATTGATTGAAATTGAATTTTAAAGCCCATACAGAGACATACTGAAGACTAAAAACAAACACATCTCAAAGTTTAGCGACTTTTTTGGTGTTTTATGAGTTAAAACTTAGCAAGTTTTATTCATAAGATCAACTAGCCGGTATTTGTTCTTTTTTAGCTTTTATTTAACTTGCTGTATTCGCTTGTTAGTTAGTTGGTGACTTTATACGGGTCAAATCTTAGAAGCAAAGTTTGCGCTACTTATCGACTTTCGATTGATCTGAATTTTGCAGAGATATGTAAATTGGGTGACAATGCAATATTATGATGTCGGAAAGCTGATATCATGATGGCGCCGGAAAGTGGCCATAGCATTTCAGAGATGAAACTACGTACCGCTATCGAGTTTGGGTTCGTTAGAAATCTTGCTTGTACAGCACAAATTTTTTAACCGTCAGAGAACATGACTATAGTGACAAAACGTTGTACTGTAATTTAAGTGTTTTGGACATGTCAATGACTTGAAGCTCCAGCTTAACTCCAGTTTAGGAATGCTTGCAGGTCTAACGGGTTTTAAAATTATCTTAAACAAGTTGACGTGTTAGTTTTGCTTGAATTTGGTTTACCTCCTCCAAGCCGTCTTAACTGAGAAATGGGTGGAAGGCGACTACGACGCATAAAACTGAACAACTTTTCCAAAGGGGCCGATGATGTTGGGAATAAAAAAAAAACCCGCTAAATTTCCGTAGAAAGTCAGTCTACTGATCGGGTATTTTTTATGGCATATCGATGTTTATTTGTTTACCGACGCAGTCTCAATAAAAAAAGTTGTTCATGGTCTGAATATGCCTGCAATGTTTGTGGTATACCCCGTTATAACTAGTGGTATCTTTAAAATTTGAAATTCTCATTCATTCAATAGAGGTAGTGGTCTCGCTGGGTCTCAGCGCTACAGACTTAAGCCTTGGAAGTGCAGTTCAACTTTAAACGGTTTTATTTCAATTTTCCTTTCTTTACCCTGCTATTTATTTCAAAAGACTTTTAGTTCTTCATTCACCGTCGTTCGTAAGAAACCTAGGTTATTCAGAAGCACAGTTTGTGGCTTATGTCATAGACCTTTTCAATCTGTTACCGTATTAATTCCCATCAACGATAGTACTATCTTGATTTGAAAATGTTATTTTAAATTGACCACAAAGATTGAGGAGTAGATCATATCATTCACTTTATTTGCCGGTATTATAGATAGAGATAGATAAAAAGCTTATTTCTTACCACTTAAATCAAGACCGAAATAACAATTTGCAAGACAATAATGAAAACTATCCACACAAACTACCATGTATGACAATTTTAGTAATAAATTGCCAGGGCAAGTACGTGTGCCGCGGCAATTCAAAAATCATAGCTCAGCGTCAATATTTACACCCAATAAAAATAAAAATAAATAAATGCGTCAATATTTTTACCCATTAAAATTAAAAATAAATAAAAACAACTATGAAAAACTTATTAAATTTTGCAAAACTCTTCCAATAGCTGCAAGAAAAGGTCAAGGTTATAGTACTCGCAGAAATCTACTTTTACCTACAAAAAGTCACGGAAGAAACACTGGTAGCGTGTGTAACTCACAACTTGAGTTACCACACAGTACGGCAAACAGGTGTTTCGTTATCTAGTGCCTAAGTTATGGCTTACCCTCTTCTGTAAAAAAGTATATAACGGAACGCAATATTTAAAAAAAAAAACTTCAAAATCATCTTATAAACAACTCATTTAAGTGCATAATGCATATAGTACTTATTCTAGTGACCGGTTTTGTTTGGCTGCTGAGTGCCAACGATGGATGATAGGTGTACGGATAAACCTAGTTATAGGGTTTTTGTGAAACTGTTATGATCTAAATTTCTTTCATGTGTTTTTGATGTTATGAATAAACTATAAGTCTTAGAACAAAAATTGGTCGCGAGCGCAGCGAAACCAATTTTTAATCTAAGCTATAAGTATAACTTTCGCAAGATATGTATTCGCGTATAAAAAAACATTCGCGTGCTATGTGAACCTTGCTGTGCGGCGCGGCGTATCTTAAACTCATTCTGTCGATACACTGATGGACTTTATACTTACGTATCCAATTATCTGAGTACAATGGCCAACGATATATAACCAAAAGACGTTTATCGTTGCACAGATCATCCTTTACTTTGTAAAAGGCAATCCCACTGCGTAAAATAAGCTTTTCTCATGCATTGCAATTGGCATCAAACACAGTTTTCAAAATAACGATTTCCATTCCTAACATCTCTAAAGTACCTACCTCTCCTCATCTAGAATTTCTTCAGAACTTGTTAAAAACTTTTCAAACTGGAGAATTATTCTTGCACATGACAGGATTCAACACAGACAGCAATGGAAAAGCTCAGGAAGGAAGTAGAATTCTGTATAATAAAGTTACCTATAGATGCAACGGTACATCTTTTACAAGTCGTCTTCGGTACAAGTTTGTACTTACTGAATGTACTTGTCAATAAAGACAGCAAAATAATAGAATTTTGTATCACAAAGTGATAGATAGAACAAAGGGATATAAAGCTTGTATCGCATAAATCAATGTATTCCAGCATTACGTGTTTCGATCAAAAGTTTCCAGTCTTTGCTGGGTTAACCAATTCATCAAAAACTGGATTTTCATAAAACGATGAATATATGATAGAAATAAGATGAAGAGGGCATTTGAGTTTATCAACGAAATTTCCGATAATTGTCTTTATAAACACGGAATTTTCTCGAAATCTATTACGTTTAGAATAATAATTTCTTTTACATCTAGTCAAACATTTGTTTATCTCTAATCATCAAGCAACAAGGTCACACTTAGTTGTCATAGTGTTTCCTAGATAACGAAACTTATCAACCTGTTTCGGCATATCCTCACCAAGCATAATGGCTCACTGGCCAGTGATCGAGCACTTCCGTCTTTTTGACACTGATCTTCAGGCCGAATTTACAGCATGCTTAGTGAAAAACGGCATAAGCTGTTGCAGGCCGTCTGGGGATTCTGCAAGAAAGCACAAGTCATCAGCATACATGATCTCAGTAATCAATGCATACGAGACTTTAGTGCGCGGCTGATGTCGCTGTTAGTTTTTTAAAACACGCTATCGGTTGGTTTTCTTGAAACTATAAAGGGTTACTGGACGCTGACTTTCTACAGTCTGTATAAGATTTTGTATAGGTACCTATAATAAGCTGTTTTTACATTAAATTTGTATGAAGTTATTTAATTGTCCGTATTTAGCCAAGTGAACTATTGATTGCAACGTTAACAATTTTCCTAAATTAAAATGAAGGTGGTGGGGTTTCGGCTGCAATTAACGAGTGGGGAACTGGGGAGCTTCTATCTATTTATACAAGGTGTTACAGAATGAACAATAAAAATGAATTTCTTTGGCATTGTTTATTTTACGAATGGGTGGGGTTTAGGAAGTGGCGAAAAATATCTTTTGGTAAGAGTAATGAACTTGACATTGTAACAATAGTGGCTGCGATGCAAATATTAAAATCAAGCCAAATTTATTAAAATTAATATTTTTTATTAGTTTTCAAACACGACATTACCGCTTTAATTATTTTATAAAAAGACTCTTTACAATGGACCCGTCAACACTATTTCAGCTTTATTGGTTTTTTGTAACACCCTGTATACAGGGTGTAAAAAAATTAGCTGCAAATATTTAAACGGGTGAATCAGCGCATGAAACTGAACAACTTTCCACAGGGAACATAGGTCGAAACATGAAAAAAATTTTTTGACCTGCCATACAAAATGTACCGGCCGACCAAGTCAATTTGTATTGGCGGCCAAAAATTTTTTTCATATTTCGACCTATGTTCTTTAGGGAAAGTTGTTCAGTTTCGGAGGCTGATTCACCCCTTAAAATATTTGCGGCTAAGTTTTTAAAACCTGTATTTACTTTTCCAAAGTATGTAATGTGATGTGGAGAATTTATTTTATGGGCTTTAGCCCTAACGGTTAGGCGGTTGTTCATTGTCATTCGCGTATTTGTCTCAGCAGCGCGCGGATCGAATTCCATTAATTCAAAATCGAGGATTTTAAACGCAAATATAACTGTTTAATTACTGCAGTCGGGTTTGTGTTTTTCAAATGTTATTTCTATTCGTTTCTTAAGTTTGTTTCTCTTGATTTTAAAGAATTGGATTCCGCAATCAAGACTGCGGAACATTGCGGAATCCTTAAGAATTAGGGGTATAAGAATTTTTTTAAGATTAAAGATTTCTTTGGTGGAAGAAAATGATATTAATTGTCCATTTAGAGGCGCAACAAGTGTAAACGACATCAGAAGTGTATTTTTGAACAGTGTAGATAATTCCGCATCCGAATACAGAAGTCCGAACCTATTGATCTGTCCACTCATATCACACTGAACTACTAGAGTTTGAACCAGCCCATGAAACTGAACAACATTTCCCAAGGAACATAGGTCGAAATATGAAAAACAATTTTGGACTTCCCATACAAAATTACCGACATATTAAGTCAATTTGTATAGTTGGCTCTGGATGTATTTAATTATTTTTATAATGTGATAGTGGTGTGGCACTTGAAGGTGCCACTAAATAACAAAAGACCTGTTTGACTCTTCTAAAATTTGTTTATTTTAAGTAACTGTATGAAAACCCTCCGTGAAAACCTTCTGTTCGAGGATCTAGTATATGAGTAGAATGAGTCAAAACAAAAATACGTCTGACGACATTCCAATTTCGTAGTTTGAAATGATTCGAGAAAGGAGAGGCGACTTGGAAAGGATACCGACGCAGAGATTTTACTCTGCTACAGTGGTATTCCTGTATTTAGTTTACCGTATCTAAGTTTATTTCCATTGTTCTATCATTGATGCTTACGTTTGTTATTGTTTGTTGTTGTTTTTTGTTTGTTTCGTTGTCACGCCGTGTCTCATATCATTCCCGAGAGGGTCGTAGGAGCTGACTGAAGAGACTCGAGGGTTTAAATGGGTCTTATACCTGTTGCTAAAATTATAGTTGTTTTCTTTCTGTACCGGAGGCCCCATTTATATTTATTCACATACATGCATACTCATATGTCGCCATTATCCCTTGCGGGGTAGGCAGAGCGTTAACAGCCGCAAAAATACGATCGATATCGCCATGTCTAACATTGAGGGCCTTTTTAGACGATTCGTGTATCACTGTAGTGACAGGTTGTCAGCCTGTCGCTTAAAGTTGAATACACATGAAACCCTCGAGTTCCTTAGTCGCCACTTACGACACCCACGGAAAGGATATGGGGTGATGCTTTTCTCAACCGGCATCACACGGCTGATCACCCCTTAAAATATTTGCTTAAATTAATCTTTTTCTTTCCCTTATTTATTATAATTATCTTATCTTTATATTTATTATATTTGTCAAACGTATTTGTTGAACGTGTTTTGCCGTTAACGCACTGCCTGCCACGCAAGGGTTAAGGATTTAACGTGTGTATATGTGATGTAATGTGCGTGTGTGTGTAAGTGTGTTGTTTTTCTAAACTAATATAAAGGGAACATAAATTGCCTAATTGTTTTTAGTACGGAAAATATTTATTCTCATGAGAAATCAGAACACATATTGTAGCTCCAGTAGTGGGCCTAATATCGCGGGCGGCTAGTAGTCATCAATCAATATATACATAGTAGTATAGTAGTAGCATGTAGTAGTTAAAAATGAAATAGCTTTTTTCGTTTCTTTGTCTGTCGTTCAGTCATTTATACGGCTTACTCCTTCTTAACCACGCAACATATTTGATGGGGTATTTTACACATAAAGTGATTCATGTGAACAGAATATACGTATATAAGGTGTAAAATTATTAGCTGCAAATATTTGAAGGGGTGAATCAGCTCATGAAACTGAACAACTTTCCCCAAAACAC
Source organism: Keiferia lycopersicella (assembly GCA_029255805.1). NCBI lineage: Eukaryota > Metazoa > Arthropoda > Insecta > Lepidoptera > Gelechiidae > Keiferia > Keiferia lycopersicella. Next base: position 20,542,538 of record JARACZ010000001.1, read on the forward strand.
ACAGGTTGAAATATGAGAAAATTTTTGGACCTCCCACACAAATTGTGTTGGTCGCTCGGTAATTTTGTATGGGAGGTCCAAAATATTTTTTTTATATTGAGCCCTATGTTCCTTAGGGAAAGTTGTTCAGTTTCATGGGCTGGTTCACCGTTTAAAATATTTGCAGCAATTTTTTTACACCCTGTATATTATGTTTAAACATATAATATTACATATTAGGTATGTTACATATTGGAAAAAGGTCTTATACTAGCGGGTGCAACTACTGAGTGGGCCACTAGTAAAATATAATTAGGACGTCGATTCCTTATAGAAATCATACAAGCGGGCAGTCGTCGCTCTCCGCGGACTCTAGGGCCCAAAGCAAACGTGACCTTGCTCGCGCGTACAAGTCAAGGTCACCTGATACGGCCACTGGTGATACCATCTGAAAACTGAAAGATCCGATCGATGCTCTACTTAGAAGTAGGAGTATTTTATGTTTGCAATAATCTGCAAATATGTACATCTCATTTCATCATAACAACTAATCTTAGAATCTATTTTTAGACCATTCATCCTAAGGATTGCCATCTCTTTAATCTCCTCCTCTGTAAGCTTACCCCTTTTCCAAAATTCACTGCCCATTAGTCCAGAACTCCAGAACGTTATATGAAACTGACAGTTGCCACTTTTTTATATTATGGGTTGTCAAGTTCTTATCAAGTTATCGTAGTGTGCTGTACGTGTTTATTTTTACCTCCGATACTGCAAAAAGTGGCATTAAAAATTTGTTGGGTAATTGAGTGTTTACCACCTCCATAGGGTGAATGCTCCAAGATTACATTATATTCTAAATGCATTAAGGTTTATATTTCAATTTTTCCCCAGTTTTGTATCGGAAATTTTAAATTTTGATTTGGTTAGGGTCGTTTTTTGTGCGGTCCACCGATGTTATTCGACACAATGTTGTATTAAACATCATTCATCATCATTTTAATAGTTGCAACTTACAATCCACTGCTGATCGTGAGGCCACATGAGGTCGTAGTCTCCTTACTTACAATGACGTTAGCGAGCACAGTGATTTTCTGGATTACTCACACACACAAACACACATATGATTGATTATTTACAAAGTGTGAGTTCCAGCTTAGTTATAATCCAGAAAATCACTGCACTTCCTGTGACGACCGATGTGGCGCAGTGGTAGTACTGCCTTTGACGCAGAAGGTTCCGAGTTCGATTATCGGTGGGTCGCTCACAAAGTTGATATCTATCACTTTGTGAATCTGTTCCCAGTCTGGTTAGGACATTGCGGGCTGAACCACCCGATTGTCCGTGAGTAAGATGGTTCCGTGTATGGCACGTTAAGTCGTAGGTCCCGGTTGCTGTCTATGATCACTTAGATGGCGGTCGTTACACAACCATGTCGGCCTGCTACTCGTGGAAGGCGGTTGAAAAATTCTGACACTAGGGTTCATCGGGTCGGGTGTTCCACACGAAAAAGAAAAAAGACGGCAAATGTTGATCAAAATTAAAATGTTGATCCTGAGAGTAGATGCCGTGTGATGCCGGCTTAGAATACGCCGTGTGATGCCGGCTTAGAATAGCATCACCCCATTTCTTCCCGCGGGTGTTGTAAAAGGCAACTAAGGGACCCGACGGTTTCATGTGTATTACAATTTTGCTGACAACCTGTCACTACGTATACAGTGATACATGAATCATCTGAAAGGGCCCTCAACACTTGTCAGACGTGGCGATAACGACCGTAATTTTGCGATCGTTATCGCTCTGCCTACCCCGCAAGGGATAAAGGCGTGATTTGTGTGTGTGTGTGTGTGTGTGTGTGAGAGTAGAGATTGTCTGCGTGGTGTGTGGGCGTGGGCGTGGGCTGGCCGCCCGCGGGCCAAGGCCACCGCTGCGCTACTGGCCTGCCATGAATAATAAAATTTAAATCGCGCCGCGCTCCACCGCCAATCCGTCCACAAATACACCGGGTATTTGCATTTGTGTCGCAGAAAAGGCTTGCCCTTATTCAATGAAACTCGGAGATTATGTAACGGTGTGAGCTGTTGTTTGGTTTGTAATAGGTATTCTTTTTGAGAACTACAATGTTTTAATTCAATCTTATCTTACTTAATACTAATAAAAAAAACTGTAAATTTCTTCTTATATATAAGCGAAAGTTTGTATGTTTGTTTGTTTGTTGGTTACTCCTTCACGCAAAAACTGCTGAACCGATTTTCATTAAATTTGGCACACATATAGTGGGTAACTTAGATTAACACAAAGAATAGTTTTTATCCCGAAAAATATTCCTGTGGGATGCTATGGGATGAAAACCTACTTCCACGCGGGTGGAGCCGAAGAGCAGCCGCTAGTTTAATACAAGAGGGTAATACTGATAGATAGGTTTCATGTAGACAATGAAACTGACCAATATTCTCTAGAAACTCATATCAGGAAACATACAAAATAACGATTCGACTGAGTGCATTTACTACGGGAAGTTAAAAAATGTTTAGATTTTTCCTGATATATTTTTATGGCAGGTTGGACATTATGGTCTTGACGCACCCTATTCGTACAGCAGCAGCAGCAGCAGCAGAGAAGAGCCTTTGGCTCTTACCACGTAAAAGTTAGAGGCAAGTCGAACGCGTGTTTAAAAATATCTTCATACAAAAAACGCCCGGCACGCGTTCAATTGGCGTCTAATTTTTTTGTGGTAAGGTTTTACATCCCGTATTTATTTGTTGCCAAAAGTTGCAAACATTGGTGTGATATGAATGGTTGAAGGCATAATATTATTTAATACACTGTAAACACATGCTTTTTTTTCGTTAGTGACGGCTCAGACAAATTATATAAGGTCCCATTTTATTAAGTACAAATATTTTAAACGTAGGTTCAGAAAGAGTAGTAAGATTTTTTAATGTAAAAACAAAAAGAAAATAGAATATATTATATCTTATGTTTCACCGTTTGACTCCCAAGTCGCACACAACAAGCTCGTAACCTCGTAGACAGCGTGGTAGACACGTTACGAAAGGTCGTAGCAACTCGCTACGCCGTAGGCGCCGATAACAAAACTTGTTGCTAGCTGCCTGTCGGGTTTCGAAATGAATTGTATACTTTTGTAGAAATGAAAGTTATTTAAGTTTTTTATATAATATCTTTTTTTGTCTCTCTTATTTTTAATTTAGTGTAAAGCTTTTGTTGGGAACATTTTCATATTTTTTCTAAATTAATAATAAGAATCCTTCTTGTGTAAAAATAAAAACAGAGTGCACAACAAGGACTCTGTTGATAAAAACGGATGCTATCATCGTGAAATGAAAAAGGATTTCTCCAGGGGCACAATATGACTCAGGGCCACCGAAATTCGCGGCCGCGGCAACACACGAATGAAGTGGCCGTAATATTGACTATCACAATGAAATCAGCGTAGCGATAGCAATAGAGAGACACATGTGAACCAAAAATGTTAAGTCGATCAAATAAAAAATGCATTACAGTTGTGGTTAATGGCCTGTCTCTATGTATGCTTTGTTGACATAGTAGGACATAATTAAACTTTGTTTCTGCATTAGTTATAGTTGGCAGTTATTCCAGATATGGATCAATCGAAATTGTACAGGTACACATTGTTGTCTGCGCTCTGTTTTGTCCTACGGATATGAAACTTGTCTTTCTACCTGTAAAATGTTTGTAATTTATGATGGGCGATGGCGACCATATTTTTGCGGTTGTTGACGCTCCGCCTACCCTGCAAGGGATAAAGGCGTGATATATGTATGTATGGGCTATAATTATGCAACAGGAAACAAATTCCTTCACAATTATTTGTAAACGATTAAACAAAACAAAAATTTGGAATAAAAACAAAGGAGGTTGGTGTGACGAAACCTTGCCCTTATTTACGCAATGCGTCCTCGTCTGTAAGTTACAGCCCTCATGTCTGGTGTTTGAACAAAGGGATGCAAAATTCGAACCTTTGATATATCGATATATATAATGGTAAGAAATTGGATCAAAGTAGAGTAGCTTTGAATCTCAGGTGCATGATTGGTCGATGAAGTTGACCCCTGAATGTGATACAGCATGGCTGCTGCGCTCTGGGGCGTTCCGCTACAGGTATGGCTGAAGGCGGGCAGGAGGGCCGGTGCTGGTGGGCTGGCCGTTACAGGGCTGGGCTGGTGTTATCAGGCAATGCGAGAGCCGGGCGCGCGGGGCGGGGGCTGCTCCATGCGATGCCAGCGAAGCCTCCGCGACACTCGCGCGCTCGCCGTCGCCGCGTCACCACGTCCGCGCGATCCCCGCTCCCGCCTCCCCGCCCGCCCCGCGCCGCGCCGGTACGCTCTTACGTAACACATCTGTTGAGTCCTGCCGGCCCGCGTCCGACGGCCCGCGGCCCGCTCTCGCGCATCGCTTGAACACCTGCATTCCATCGCGCGCACTTTAAGCCGCTGCCGACCATATCCCTCAAGAGCGACGTTGCCATAACTGCCACCATGCACTTTTAAGATGAAAACTAATCCCCAACTTCACTGCCACATTCCTGCCAAATATTTTTAAATTACTTTAAGTAGTTCTCAATGCTTTTGCTTGAGTGATTAACATCGACGATAATAAAACTACGTGAAAGACTGATTTTTGAATAAGATAAGGACACTTCTTCCAAACGTGATAATTAAAATGTCAAGAATGATTGCTAAACATCACTGCCATTTGACTGCTTTAGATTATTAAGCTTAAAACACTGCCTGCCAGCAGCTATACTGCCACTAGCGCGTTAAGTTAGGTTTATAAAAGAAAGGGATTTATCCCTTCGATTATTAGATCACTGCCGTACCGCGTGGCTGTAGTCCGCGGTCATACCTTCTTCTGGGCTGGAGTGGATAGCCAAGATTCGTGATAACATCACTTCGTGGGTACTGTGGTGTCGTCTTCGGATGGGCGCACCGCAGACCCCTAAGCCATTTGAGGAGGATGAGTCCTTGCCCCGCGCGGCGCTAGAGGTGGTGCGAGAGACGTTGGAGCCCAAGATGGAGCGCCGGCGGCCGGGAGCGCTGGGGCCGCGCCACCGCGGGCTGGACAACGAGCTGGAGGGGGAGCGCCGCCGGCCCAGGCGCAAGCCCAAGAGGAATCGGTAAGTATTCCGCCACATCAGAATCTCGACCCGACCCCATCAGAGCCTCAACAGCATGCGGACGAACATCAACGCCTTCACTGCGTTATGGTACAAATTACAGACGGCGCGGCGCGCGGGGGCTGCATCTATTGGTAATTAAGTCTTGTAAAGATTTATGTATTTTTTAGGCTAATCAAAGGAATCAACAGCTGTACAACGTGCCATTTGGGAATGCGTCGCCTAACTAATTAAAAATAATGCATTCGCCTAAATCAAAGGATACTAACTAGAGCTACCTACCTACTCACTGCCAAAAATTTTTTTTTTGTATATACATTTTTGTAACCATTTACAAAGATTCAAAAGTACGTACTATACATCTCGAAGTCATAAAAAGGACAGGTATACGTATTGTTTGCGAATCACTGTCTGAAAAGTTTGAAAGTATATTTGCCAAACTTAGTACTTAGAAGTATAGAAGATACTCGTACTAAGACTTGAGTAAACCTCAATAAAATAATACATGCATACATCGCGTCTTCATCCCTTACTTACTGGGTTGCGGTGTCGTTATCACTATAGAAGTGACAAGTTGTCAGCCAGAGCCCTCCTGGTCTCCGCGTATTGCGCGCGTTTGTACAAACATATTCCCTTGCTTTTACCCGAGTATTACCTCTAGAGCTATATATAATTCCTTTTTTTATTAAAATAAGGCCCACTAAAGGCATTGCTTTATTTTCTTTTTTCCCAAAAATAATTACAAAACGGAAAAAAGGTATTTTTTTCTATAGAAAAATTTCCTCTCGTAAAAATCTTCCAAAAAAAGAAAATTAGGCAGGGCATGCCTTAATTTTAATAATATAACAAATAAAAAGTAAACTTCTAGAGGCGCTATTCAGGAAAAAAATAAAGGAATAAGTTTGTATGAAAATGTCCAAACCAGTATTCTCTTATGATTGTTATACCACAAAGAAAATATAGGTTGCGATATTTTAAAGGTACCTACTCACACACCCAAGATCTATTTAAATCTCTCCTGTCGTAAGGTAGATTGAAAAATCATTATGCAAGCTTTTTGTTTTGCGTAGAATTCTGACAACTAGTAGACATCTGCTCCGTTGTAGTTTTGTAACGATCACAATCTACGGTTTCACGTGCCCTCCGTAGCATGGAACCATATTTAGATTATTTGATTAAATATTACCTTAGCTTGAAATTGAAATTTAAAATTATTTTAGTAAGATTTTTAGAGACTGGATCTATATTATCGCTTAATTTGTTAAAAGAATGGTTGTGATTTTTTACTGTAAAGAGTTAAGGAAAATTTAAAGGATGTGAACATTGAACAACTTTCCTTAAGACGAATTTAAAGTAAATATGAGGAAATAGTTGGACGCTCATTCGAAATACTTTTTGTCATTAACATTATTTGGTACATGATAATAATGAACGCGAGATGTGGGTTAGAGTATTTAGTACTTATGCGATTACTTTTGTTCTTATTTGCGTTTAGTATAGCGTATTTGCTAAAACTAAACGTGAAAATAGTGTGAGTCCAAATTTTTTAACTTACTATCCATTTGTCTCTTATCAATCATAGTGAAAGAAAATGTGCGTGCTCAGTACAAGCAAAGAATACTAACAATGTACAAATGTAGACCGGTGACATGGTCGCGCATGCTGGTTTCATTAGTCACCTTGAGCGAAAGTATGCTGTTGCGAATTTTGTGAATACCACACAACAGTGGCACCGCCGACCTCCATCGGCGATCGATGTAACGTGCTCTGCCTCGAGGTCTCATTAACTGACTCATTTTCTTTATACAAAGTGTTGGCAGGAATAAGTTTGTTCAGGATCGTGGACTTTTCTTTAGTCATTTCTCAATTTATTACCTACAATTTCCTTCGTAATTTGGTGCGACACGATAGATTGCCAAACGTTTGGGCGTGCTGAAGTGGGTATAGAATAATCAACTTTTGAAATAGTCTACTGTGTTTAAAAAAAGATATTTAAAAGTGACTTTTACTTGGTTTTACTATATATTTTGTGAGATCAATTACTTGTTTAGCGCTATTTACCGAGTACTCTGTATAATATAAACTCAACCTTGACTATAGATAACTCTTTTGATAACTTAAGAACACGCAAAATATTGACAACTCTTGGATAAATATTTAGATACTTGTATATATCTATTTCTGTCGGTACAGTGACCAGAGTTTTGGGATCTCGTCGGTACGGTGGGTTCGACGGTTATATTCCTGTTAAAATGGGACTGTGTATCTGCGTAACATTTTTCCTAAACGAGTTTTGTCGCCATGTGATTCTCGGCTGCCAAATTGCAAAGCGATGTAAGCTTTTTAGTTGCACTGCCGGGGGATAACCGTGGAAATGGTTTGTACCCATACCTACCGTGGGCAACAAGCCCAATATATTCGTTTTCTGATACTTACTAGAAGAGTAGCAACCATGCTCAGCAAAGTAGTATGGAAATCATTTGCTGGTGACCATTCTAGTATATTTGCCTTATCACCAAATTAATTAATCTCGGAAAAAGGATTTATACATTCAAACTCTACTCGTCCTTAAGCCTTATTTCCTGACCTCTGAAACAATGTCTATCGTAATAATGCATTCATGGAACTGGCAGCTGAAAAGAAATCTATCCTTTTTTACCTACCTCCTCCTACCTCAGACGTTAAAAGGAAACTTATAGTGACTATTTTTTTTTGTCAATCTTAAGGACAACTCAAATTTTTTTTAAATTGTAATGTAGATGCTCGCGGCATTTTATTTTTTAGTTTTTTCTTCAAAGTTCGATACATCATCGGGCTCTCATTGGGTTAACTAACTAATACTAATTTCTCTGGCTCACTGACCCGAAATGGGTTTGGCCTCCGAAACGAGCTTCCTCCACTGATCCCTGTCCTACACCACCTCCACCCAATTATTGACTTGGAGATAGCCCAGGTCAGCCTCCCCCATATCTTGCTAGCGGTACCTAGGGCGCCCAACAGGACGACGTCCTGTCGGCCGACCCATGTACGTTCTTTTGACGCCCCGATTCTCAATAATTCTCTCTAAGTAGCGAAACCGGCGATGCGGTGGTTCTCATTGGGTTATGTACAGGTCTTGACTTATAAATTAAAAATGTTTCCATGTTTTGCTGTCGTTTAGTGTAAGATCAAGTGAACTAGTAGTAACAGTGCCTGGTAATTAAATAAATGGGGCCTTAAAACAGAATAGACCAGATAAAATATTTAAATAATGGTTAAGCAGGAAAACAACAGAAAAACAAAACATTTTATGTGCTTTAAACAAAAAGGGGTCCCTTTTCACGCTTCAGGCAAATGGACCAATTGGTTGTCACTCATATCCACCACTAAGGGCCCCTTGATGTGTGATTCGAATTTTTATTCATCCATATACTGACCTATATATCCATTTAATAAAAAGCCTGCAGTATCAAAGGCGGAAGAAGCGTAATTTAGAGATTTTGAAAAGAATGTATAAGAAACATACAGACAGACAGAAACACTTTGTTGCTTACTTTAAAACTTAACATTATACAGCAACAAAAACAAATATCATAATATAAGCAAAGGCGGCCTTATCGCTGTAAGCATACCTATGTCTCAAGTTTTAATAAATGGTGTCTAGTAAACACTGCAAAGTACTACAGGGTGTAAAAAAATTGGCTAGCTGCAAATATTTTAAGGGGTGATATATGGAATATTTTAAAACGGTTTAAAGAATTCACATGCAGCCAATCGTGCGGCTAAAACTATAACAACACAAGAAACAATATTATTAGATAATACAGTACAATTAAGGGCGGGGCACACCGGCTCCGTATCCGCTGCGTATCCAGCTCTCATCCGTAGTTACGCATGTATTTATGACGTTGTAATGTATGGGATTGTATGAGATACGGCACACTGCCTATGATGCGTATCTGTTGCGTGCTGCACGCATTGTAGGGTTACGCCGTAGTTACGCCGTACAGCTGCCAAAAGACAAACAGGTTGCGTACTCTGCGTGCAGTGATGACGTTGTATTCTATGAGATTCCCTGTTGGACGTCACACTAAACACGTCCGAACACGCACAGCTCTGTCTTGCGCGTAGTACGGACGCGTGTACGGACTACGGGCTACCACAATGCGCATCAAAAAATGTGCACTATATTAAGCGTCAAATATTATGCAGCATAGAAGTTAGCGTAATCGGTTCGTGAGTTTGTCTATCCAGCAAAACGTGTCACCATTAATTTATTGATTGAGTCACAATTTCTTAACGAGTTTTTTAGCGTGCTTTCAGTGATACCTTATGAAAGAAATTCGCTCGCTCTTATCTTCGCTCTGAAAAAAAGAGACTTGCTTGACAAATTCTATCTGAATACGTCGTGTGTTACGAGCTAGCATAACCTCTCGTGTTGCACACTTTCGAAGCGCGTGAAGAACATATGTTCTATAAGAAATATTTCGTGTTTTGACGCAGATTCTCGGGGTGCATATGATTTGTTTCTTATTTTTCTCTGCACAATAAGCGCCGCGTCAATCTTTTTCACAACAGAAAAATGCAACACGAGTATTCGTGTCAAAAAACACGACATTGACATGTCGTAAATTTTTTGCAGCACAGAACGCGATGCGCGTTTTTATTTGCGCAATATTTATTGCACACTGATGACAGAACTTTTGGATGTGACAGTTGGTACGCAACAGACCCCTTGCAGCTCGCATCCGTAGCTACGAGCGTAACCTGCGTAACCACGTCCGTAACCCAGTGTGGCAGGGGTGTACGGACGTGATCACGCGCGTGACTACGGAAGAGAGCTGGATACGCAACAGATACGGAGCCGGTGTGCTCCGCTCTTTAACGTACACTACCTGGTTGATCAAGCCTAGCTCGGATTTATCGTCCCCGAAAACGTATTTCGTTTCTTACACTACCTATCCTATATCCGCATATTCACTTAGTTATTATTCCGCGCGTAAATTCAATAAGTCATAATGCCATAATTATTACGCCATGTGTCAGAAAATGCGAAGACTACTAAAATACGGGCTATGTCTTGGATAACGTGGTTTGACCTTATTTGTTCAGTTTGCCCAGTAGAACACAAAAAATACAAATATATTTACAAAAAATATATACTGTATACTTAAAATATTATTGTAAAAATAAACGAGCAAACATAAAAAAACAGATATTGAGGTTCGGATTCGAACTCGAGCTCCATTGATTTATACAGCGTGTAACGGAAAGGGGGTATCAAGCCGAAGTGCACCAACTCTGGTATTGACTAAGAACAAAATAGCAAAATCTTTAACTTCTAAGTTGACGTTCTAATGAACAAAACCTTATTGAAATCCAGGTCCAGATGTTACAAAATTTGACTTTGCACAACACTAGTGAGCTATCAGCTGTTTTGGGGTCAACCACCTCAGACCACCTCTTTCGAAATAGTTCCCACCTCCTTTTCTTCGACCTGTGCTCCTGGTAATCTAATAAATCACATTTGGTTCCGGATACCAACTCGGCCTATTGTTTTATTTTGTATTTGTAGGGGAAATGTCGTGACAGATAATAAAAAATTACGCTGCCTCACGCGATAATCGAGAAACAATATCATTTACATTTTTTATTTCATTAAATCATGAATTTTTGAAAAGAAAGTATCTGTAGATTTCTTTAAAATGTCTGCAACAAAATGAACCCTAAAAGGGCGTGGTCTAGTTATCCTACAAGTGCGTATTTGTATTTGATAGAAATGGTTCCGGATTAGAATTACCCATAGAGTGCAATAAGACTGAGCGTTCAGGAAAACGACAGCAGCGTGACCGGTAAATGCAATTGTGATGCGCTTGCCAACCCACTTTTCAAGCCCGGTGAATATGGCAAACGCCCCTGATAAGGGGGCCATTGTCCAACCGTCTAGGGCCCCGGTCTCGGATATTGCGGGCAGCGGCCTCTCGGGTCGCTTTTTTTTCTAGGGAGTGCGCCGCTCATTGCCCACTCCCGCGCCGCTGTTGTTTCCGTACCGGTCCATTTGAATGTATGCAAAAGATTCTGCCGCTGCCGCCCCGCTGCTGCCCGCAAAATTCGAGACTGAGGCCTAAGGGATTGAATCCGTGATCCTTACTTGAATATTATTCAACGCTACCGAAAATCGTATTTTTTAAATCGTTCGCGCTCGTAAGTATCAAAACTCACGGGTTTCATAATCGATAGATGAATGCGTGCACGCATAAATTTAATAATACACTACATCACTTGAAATAAAATTCGGCACGCATTATTCCAATCCGCGGTCGATTTCTACACAAATGCCCCTAGGAAATAAATTGAATTAGACTGAAAATACTATTGGCAGTACCAGGAGTACATAAGTATGAAAGAGGTCAAAGCTGTGTCATGTATCAATTTCAAAATTTAACCCTAATTTATTGGTCCCGCCCGTTGTCCAATAATAATAATAACATCAAATCAATAAACAATAAGGATCAACCACTAAAATGGCCGACCATAGTGGTACCATCCCTTAGGTAGGGGCTAGGGGTGTCAAAAAACCTAAACGATAGCGTTTAATTATTTTCCTTAAAATAATGATGGGTATTTTATTTTTTATCATCACAACGCTTGGTTCCTTCTTGATGGGAAGGATCAGGATTCAATAACCAGTGTGTTCCTTAGGTAAAGCAAACTAGGTAGTTCGATATTACAGGCACGGAAAGAATCTGATTGCCCGCAAATTATGAAAATTTTTGTTTCGAAACGCACTTCTTTGACTATCCTCAGGCATTTAACTCGATACGTACTACTTGTCAGATAGTAGATTGCAATCATTAACGTGTCTTCCGAAGCACGGATTCCAATAATTTAAAAAAATCATATTATCCAGCCTATTATGCCCTTATCATACATACATACACATATCACGCCTTTATCCCTTGCGGGGTAGGCAGAGCGTTAACGGCCATAAGAATACGGTCGCTATCGCCACGTCTGACATTTTTGAGGATTGTTTTCCAAGGTTGTTTCAGAAAACATGTGTATCACACAATAATATCCCACAATGACTAACAAAGTACCTATGTATTATTTTAGATATTGGATATTCGATGGGTAGTTGTTCAAAGATCTTTGCATCTTTGATAAACTCGGGATCCAGCGTAATTTTTACGCCAAACGTTTTGAATAAATGCCAACTATTTTACTGAAGTGTTCGTTGACCGATGTGGCGCAATGGTACTTAGCACGACTGCCTGTGACGCAACAAGCTCCGGGTTCAATTATCACTTTGTGAATTTGTTCTCAGTTTAGGACATTGCGATTAGAACCACTCGATTTTCCGTAAGAAAGATGGGTCCGTGTTTTGGATGGCAAGTTAAGGCTAAACGCTCCCTTACACGGATTCCCGCGCGGCGGTTTGACAGCCCCCCCATTATTATCAGTCCGAATTTATAAGGCGCATAGTAGCTGTAATATGGCAAGGGTGTCATCGTGTACATACGGGTAAACAGGCACGTGCCCGCGCCGCGGTTTGTCGTATTCGCCGCTCGCGCGTGAGCGAGTTTTGGGCCTAAACCGTGTAGGTCTCGGTTGCTATCTATGATTACTTAGACGGCAGTCCTTACACAACCACCACGTTAGAAGTCTGCTACTTGTAGAAGGCAGTTGAAAAATTCTGACACTAGAGTTTATTGGGTTGTTGGACGACTTGGTGTCCCACACGAAGAGAGAGACTGACATATTAATAATCATTAAAGGTTATTCTAAAATGAATCACGTAACTTTTGATTTATTTTGCAAGTATCAGTAAATGTGACAGCCCTACCGGGAGCGGGAATCCCTGCGATCACTTTCTTTCGGGACTAGTTGGTGGGGGCTGGTAGGCAGGACCAAATGAGTTGCCAGTACTTTAGTATTGGAGCAAAATGCGTAATTTTTTTTGTTCATATTTGTTGTCTAATTCTGTGACATATGGCAGAACAAAAATTTTGTGTGGCGTATGTACTTAATGGTGTTTAGGTATGTGAATTTCGATAAAATTACCATACATACACATACACATATCACGACCTTGCGGGGTAGTCAGAGCGTTTGCGGCCGTTGTAATACGGTTAATATTAAATAGGTAAAAAAATATGTGAAATAAAATAGGTGAAAATGACAAACTATTTTTTTAAATCGTCTAGACCGTTCTGGGAACACCTAGGTCCTTAAGTTTCTTTAGTTCATCTGCTGCGGCGTAAACTAGTGTACCTAATTGTAAAGTTAAAATAATCTGTGTCGTGCGTGACGTCTTTGAGTAATGCAGAATATTATGAGATGATTCTGTGCGTCGGTGCCACTCACGGCATCTTGAGTGATATGGGAGCTCTCTCGTGAGCGATTCTTTGAAGGAAGACGAGCTGCTGAAGCAAGGCATCTGCCTTTATTGCGGTGCTTCAGGCGCATGGTGAATCGTCTGTATTCGACGGGTTCGTTTCACGCGACAACTGCGTCTGGCCGCACTACGACCCGAGATCCGAATTTTGAAGAAGCCGTACTGGAGCACTTCGAAGAGAACCCGCGGACCAGCACGCAACGTGGTGCCGAGGTGTTGGGGGCTGCGAACCACATACAAGTGTCGAGAATGTTCCACGAATCTGGACAGCACCCTTATCACTTCGCAGGACCAGGACGCAGGAGCTGATTCCTGCTATCTGCCGCGTGTGACATAGCCACGCGCCGCCGCAGATCGCTTTGTGCGCCGCCGCCGCCGCCGCGCCGACACCTTTGAAGATGCCGCCGCGGCCCGCGACCCGCGACCCGCGCTTCCCCGCGCCTCCCGCGCAGTGCTATAATGCGAATAAAGTGCGAGCGCCGCGTCAGGTACCAGGCGCCCAGTGGCCTATGCAACGAAGCTACAGGCTACAATTCTACAGGTAAAATTCGATGTACATTGCGTAGCCGATGGGACATTATAAAACCGGGATTTTTGACCCGCTTCGCAATGTACATCGAATTTCACCTGTAGAATTGTAGCCTGTAGTTTCGAAAAACAAGGCACAGGACGCGTAGAAAGTGTAATGGGCGGAGCTAGCGATAGTGCTATGGGAATAAAATAAAGATCAGTGACCTCAATAGTGTTGTGCCACATTTGTTTACATGCAAATACTTTAAAATCGTATGCTGGATTTTTTTTTTCAATGTGTTACAAAGTTGGGTATATTGGATTGAAATTTTGCATAACTGATCTACGAAAGGTATAGTTTATTTTCACTTCGGCTTGATACCCCCTTTCCGTTACACCCTGTATATTGATTTGTATAGGCAAGCAGTCTAACCAAGTGAGCTACGTTTGCTTACAGCTGAGCGACGAAATAGCGGTTCTTACTCCACAATAAATGCAACGTGTTTTTATTTTGCCGTTCAGAGTAATTTTTAAAAAATCTATTCAGATCGATAACTCTAATATGCTCATTTATAAATATTAGATAACACCTTCTCCCAAGATTCCAATCGTTAATTTCCAAGTGGATTCACAATACTTTTAGAATATTAGTAAATTACAATACAATACTGTCACTGAGTAAAAGAATTAGTAATTGTAAAAAAGAAAACAAGATTATGTTTCTAGTACAAACGCGGCATGAGTGTAATAAAATAAAAATAAAGGCACTGCCTCGGGGTTTGCCAGGTTGACCATACAGCGAGTTAATTACGCCACCATCACAATGTATGAAATCAAATTAAAGTCAAGATTGAAAAAGTATTCACATGCTTTATGTTAATCTGCTGGACCCTTTGGATAACTTTGAATTTACTTTCAGATAAACTTAATGTATCTCCGGTATTTTCTTATAGTATCGTATACTTAATTAAACCTTCAAATGAACTTTAGCTAGTTTATATTATTGGGTGGATCTAATTTATTTTTATTTTTAATATTACGATTATGCCTTGCTTGGTTTCTTATCAAAGTATGAATATTCTTTCTTACATACACGATATTTTCATAAATATATTGGTATGGCACAGTCATAATATTCATTTCCTTTTTTTTAAATAATTCCCGAGAGTCACGACTGCTTAGTTTATAAATTGTTCTAATGGCCCCTTTTTGAATAATGCCTAAATATTGTCTCAATATCAGCGGCGCGACCCCAAAGCAAAACTCCATAGGCATAATTCTGTGAAAATAACTAAACTAAAGAAGTCATTCAGTCGCAATATCTGTAGTTTCTCAAATTTTACGTACCTCACAGGAAGCTAAGCTTAATCTTCCCGACAATGATGTAATATGAGAGCCCTATTAGAGCTTTGAGAATCCATCCCACACCTGGGATGAGGTGCTAGTGAACCCACCGCGATTCATTCACGTATGCGGGGCCTCGAAGCCCGAGCGGTGGGTGGCCCGCAGCCTTCGGTGATTCCGCTTACCGCCATGCCAGTAGGTGAAGGAAACGGTCAGCGACGACCGTTGATCGAATTGCACTACTTTTCACGAACAAACCTACCTAATGCATGTTTTATACGGTGTGTAAGGGACAGCCCTATGAATACTGACGGGGTGCATACAGACCATGAAAGTGAACAACTTTTTTACTAAGAATATAGTATGTTAAGAAAAATAAACTCATCAGTTTTACCATGAGAAGTCACATTTTTTTTTAATTCATTTCTATGGCAAAGTTGTTCAGCCTCATGGTCTGAATGCACTCTATCAGCATTCGGAGGGCTGTCCTTTACACCCTGTGTGATATCAAAGAATGTAATACGTGTAGGAACACATACAGGTTATTTTTCTACGCAAGCTTTATTGGGAAATTTTACTTATGAATTGGAACAACTTTTGCTATAACCCGAATCGCGTCCGTGAAATTGACATGTTGGTACTTTCTCCATTCAACATAATCATAAAAATTTAAAAGAAATGCTAGATCTGGGTAGTTCAAGACTATGTCAATTCACTGCGCTTGGGAATTGGAAACATTACTAGATGGAATTTAGGAAAATATTGTCATTTTTCAAATCCCTTAGTACGTAATAACTTGCCATCACACTGAGATCATAGGTCTCGTCGAGCGGAACGATACCATTTTATCATCTAAGTCAACATGCATGTGTAACGAAATTCGTATTACACCAAAATGGCACCAATTGATAAAAACTACAGTTTAAAAGATATATCTTTTGATATATAAATCACAAAAGACATAAGATATCTTTTGAGAAAGAAATGAGAAAAGTGACAAAAAAGCACTGAACTTAATCATAATTACCTAGTAATTAATATAAAACACCAGTGCCCATTGAATGAAATTTTTAGTTAGGCGTTCTCGTCAAATTAAAAAATAATATTATTATACCCCACCTACTAATCAGTTAAATGTATTTTATTGACCTACTTATAATTAGCACGTCTGCCTCAATCTATGCGACTCTACAATCAATTATGCATGCAAAAGTATCAAGTAGAGTATCGAACAATTAAGTGGGAACGTGTTTCTTTCCGATCTTCATCAAAGAAATATAACGGTTGGTTGTTTGCTTTACGTTTTTCTCTTCTTTTCCAGCGTGTGTACCGTCGTACCTTGTAACTTTGCCCGCAAGAAATTTTTTAAACGTAGATAAAAAGTAAAAGTACTGTTTAAATAATTTACGAGTAGATCTAATAAATAAATTATGGTTAAAGAAAGTCTAAGAATTACGAACAGAAACAGTAGCTTGTAAAACAGGATATTAGAAAAATGCCGTTTTTCTATCTTTATCCGCCCATTGCTTAAGTGATGAGATAAAGCTGCCACAACAGCTGAAATTAATTCGAATATCATACAAAATCTTATAAACAACAGAATTTTCGAGTTTTTCCTTGGTCAAACTTTACAGGAGCGTGGGATGATTCGCCCTTTGATATTCCCTTTAATAAACTTACCGCTTACTTATTACTTTTTTTTAATGGTGCTAGGCAAAGTTAAACATTTATTCCACAACAGATTACGTTTTTGCAAAACGTTACAAAGTTTGCGATGACAAAGTTTGTGAAGATCTTATTTCCAATATTCTTTGGAGCATGAGCTAACAGGATATTTACTTGTTGCAAAGCTTGTAAACAATTTGTGTTCTTAGTAATACTTTTAAGTACACCGTGTTTCGTAGGAAATGTTATAAATTGGACACGTTATTTAGGGCACTGTTCTGAACATTTTTCACTTTGGGACCAACGCGCTTTTGCTATTTAGAACTTGTAATAACAACAGCCAAGAATTCAAGTCAATGTTGAGTGGTTTAGGTATTGTATAGTAGGTACCTAATTATTGTATAATAAGACCCAAACTCATCCTCCTCATCAATTCGGAAATATAAAGCAGGGATGTTACGGATATGAAATTGGGGATGCGGATTAGGGTACGAATACAGATATTCAAATATTTTGAATTATCCGTAAGTTTCAGATAAATTCGGTTACGGATGTTATATATTTGATGAATTACTTTAATTAAATATAAAAAGTAATCTAGGCGCTTTTACTGTTTAAAGATTCCGTTATTGATGACTGTGTTTTACATTCCTGAAAAGGCCCGAAGATATTTGAGATATTAGGATGTGTGACATTTTATCTACATACTGTGTGACATTTTATCTACCACACGATTTATATTTCACGTAGTCTTCGTTTATTTGGTAATGTCCAAACTAACACTGGATTTAGGACGCATTTTGGTCAGATTACATAATTCGGTAACGAAACAATTTA
The DNA here is from genome assembly GCA_029255805.1 of Keiferia lycopersicella. Lineage (NCBI taxonomy): Eukaryota > Metazoa > Arthropoda > Insecta > Lepidoptera > Gelechiidae > Keiferia > Keiferia lycopersicella. The sequence continues at coordinate 20,560,405 of JARACZ010000001.1, forward strand.
CGCACTCAGATTATTGAACTCACTGACTAATGTGGGTATGTATTCTTGTGTTGACATCCCATGGGGACCTTATTGAGTTGGGGCGATGTGGACCACAGTTGGGGTCGTGGAGTGAAACAACAGGTCATAATATAAATGATCCGTTAACTAAAAGAGGAAGACTGAAATTTAGATACCTAGGTATTTGTAATGTTTTACGATAATCCCGAATTAACTAAATACCGTAGGCTTTTACAAGATGAAAACCTGTAAATAGGTCGCTAATCCATTAGATAAACTAACAGATTTCCAAGAAAAACCTTTAAAACCTTCCTTTTACCGCTACTTTATTCGTCTCGGGCTTTCCGATTTTCTTTAACTGCATTAAAGCATACCTATCGCAAATAATGAGTGATTGTGATAAAAGCTACATTTGATTATGAAATGTTTAACCTACGGGAAGTTTTAGAAAATAGGTATTGAACTAAAGCAAAAATGTTACATCAAATTGGTAGCTTCTTTGAGCCTGCAGTGCCACTACTGCCCCGAAGCAGCCACACGACAGCGAAGTACCATCGACGTCCTTTGAGTTAATTAATTGCAAAATTTGGTATTCACTCTTTTGAATTCGTCGCCGTCACTACAAATTGAGCATACCGTATTTTCAATAAAAACCCCTGTGCTATCTGAGCAAAATATTTCTGTTAGCAAAAATATTTTATAAAAATTTCAAGTTAAAAAGCTATGCGCTAGAATTTTATTGATGCCGAGCGATATTTTTTTAAAATAGTTTGTTTATTTTTATAAATAGCGCGCTCGTCGTTACCGGGGATAATAAATTCCAAGCTAGGAATGCCCTTTGAAGCAAGGCAAGGCTTCAGATAAAGGAAATAAAACCTATTGGAATATCACATTCTCAGTAAGGCGTTGGATTTCTATTTCCTCAGTATGTTCCTATTACATGAGATCAAGCTAAGTAAATGTACTGTTGCTAAACGTGGAACACAATCCCGGAGGTTTTTGTTTGAACATCCCGGGATTCCAGGATACATTCATACAAAGATACCAGGATCTCCCCAGGATTGTCTACCATACACTATTTCTATATCAGTTTTGATGAGTGGATGTCAGCTGAGTGTGGCTCAGAGGAGGATGATGATAAAAGCTACATTATGATTATGACATGTTTTACCTACGAGAGGTTTCATGAGAGTAGGTAGTTAGCTAAAGCAAAGATGTTCAAATACCTACATCTTGAAAACGATCTGGAAATATATCGAGACTATTACTTAATAACTATTTCTAAAATAATTAAATTGGATTTAGTTTAGTTTTGGCACTACTGTTTTAAGAGTTCCATACCCAAAGGGTCGAAATGGGACCTTATTACTCAGCTTTGAATTAGCACGGAATTCATTCAATTCAAGGTTAAGTCGTGAGACTTTAAAGAATTTATTGCTAATACATTTTAATGCCTCATCTCATATAACAAAAAGCTCTGGGGATCATGAATACCAACGTAGCGACGCCTTTTCCAGTTTCTATTCTTTCTTGGTCCCTTTTTTTAAATAAACTTATGATTTAGATATAACTAGGTATAGGATTTAAGTATATCTAGGTATAGGATTTGTTATAACTTTGGCCGCCACGCTTGTTCAGAGCGGCATACGTAGTTAGAAATATAAGATATCTTACTGATGCAGATACTGCTAGACTAGTTTACTTTAGTTACTTTCATAGCTTAATGAGTTATGGCTTACTATTATGGGGCTATGCTGCAGATGCGAAGAACATTTTTGTTCTACAAAACGGGCTGTTCGTTCAAATTTAAAATTAGGGCCTCTGGTCTCCTTAAGGCAAAAATTTGGAGTGGATAACATATTAACATTTGTCTCTCAATATATATGAAAACTTAATTCATGTGAAAGAAAATAAAGATTATTATAGGAAAAGCTGTGATAAGTACAATTTTAACACTAAAAATAAGGAAAAGCTTTCTGCGCATATAAGCAAGCTTAGTAAAGTAAGTTAATCTGTTAAGGCCAATTGTATACGCGTTTATAACAAGGTTCCTAAAGATGTCCAACAATATTACCATTCAATAAATTTAAGCGAGGAATAAAATAAAAACTGTATAAGTAAGAAAGTCTATTATGAAATATCTGATTATATGCAAGATAAATCTCCACGGGAGTAGTTACAAATGTACAAAGTAGACTTTAAATGACGTCATATGATATCTTCATTTTAGCGTAGCCGCTTTGACTTTTCCGGCTAACGGTAAGCATGTAACAAATTATTTTTCATTTTTTCTTGACATGAACTCGATTTTATTTTCTACGTACTTTACATGCTGTTTGGTTAGCTTTGCCAGCCCCGAGGCAGTGCTTTAGTGGCTAGCTTTAATATTTTATTCCATCTTTACACTAGGTTCATAAAATTGTTATAAGAAATATAAAAATACGTCCTACATTTTTATCTTTTAGAAAAAGACAAAATGTAAAATTTACTACTTTGTAAGAAATAAATTAACAAATTGGTGGTCTTGCATGTGTCTAGTGGAATCTATGAAGAAACCCCAGACTACCGCCGACTTGCGAGTAGCGGGTAGAGCCGAATGATAGATTTAAAGCTAGACCATAGGTCAAACCATACAACTTTCCTTAGCAATTAAATAACAAAAGGTAAAAAAAAATTTGGGCGTCCAATACAAAATAATCAGCAGACAAAAAGTTCGTCGTTCGGTTCAGTTACATCCCGTAAAGTCATTAGTACTGCCTGACATTCGTCAGTATCGCTCTTGAGATATACTCGTAGATCTCAATAGATAGATCCGGGATAGCTCAGAGTTAAGTGCAGTTTATTAATTCAGGCCTAAACGGATTTTGTAGCCAAATACATACGAGCTCGTATCACAAAAAAAGCTTTTCAATCCATTCAGAAGGTTTGGAGATTAGGCGGATCGCACACTTGACCCAATTTTGACCCGCACTGTCGACGCAGCGCTATCGCAGTGTCGTCCGTCGAGTGCGGTTTTAGTATGGGGATTGACGCTTCTAGTATGGACCTGACAGACCGCTGCGAAATTTTTGCGCTCCGTCGTGCATCAAGAGTGCTATCCGCTTTACCGTGCACAAACCCACAGACACAAATAAACAGGCGAAAAAAATATATATTTAGAGTTCTATCTATAGCGTTTATAAAAGCCACCTATAAAATATTTTTTGAATGATATAAAAAGACTGAATTGTTATCACTACTTACTCGTATAATAATAGAATATGCAGGAAATATATAACAAGTGAAGTACATAGAACGTGTGATACAAGCATTAAAAGTAGCAGTCTAACGCATGAAACACAAACTAACGTTTCAGAAATAGGAGACGCTCATTTTTATTTCAAACGAAAATCGGCTGCTTATAATGCATTATCTCGATATTGTGTGTCTATGTCAGAAGGTACGTACAACGAAGTCACCGCGCGGGTACCATGACTCGACTCGCCGCGCGGCTCAGCGCAACCAACAATGCGAGCCATCTGTGCGCTATTGGTTCCGGACCGCATAACAAATATTTGGCTCAGGAACGCAATATTTTTCTAGTTCAATGTGGATGCGCTCCCCAGTCTTTTTATTTGACCAATCCATCTAACTTGGGTAGGTACGTACTTTAAGCGGTGTTAGAAACAATAAGAGCACAGCTACTATATGTTTTTCTCTTATTAAATGAGTAAACTGTAACGTTAAAATTCTATCAAATGAAAAATGCATTAACAGGTAGATTATCTCCTACGACTAAGGTATAAAACGAACGCCCTGACTTGCTGATTCATAAACTCAGAGTACTGTTGCACCGCGCAGTGATTGTACGATGGTTTTCGCGTCTCGTCTAAATAAGCCATATGGTCAACCATATCTTCAATACTAACGTGACGAAAGGAATTCCAAAAATCAATAAGTTTAAAATATAATTTTTCAGTCACAATTCATAAACAATTAGAGTAGGTATTTTAGTAAGACCTGTTTGTGCGCCTTCAAAACTATTTAAAATTGCTTTTGTAACGTTAAAAAGATTGTGTCTGATTATCTGAAATCTAGGAGCACGGCTATGCTCTCGCCAAATCTTCTGAAAATTGGCATTGCATTGTTAACTGGACTTGACGAGGGCACAGCAGTGCTTCCGGACCTCTCTCTCTCTTTTCGTGTGGGACAACGAATAGTCCAACGACCCAGTGAACCCTAGTGTCAGAATTTTTGCCTGATGCCAAATTGGTACATGGGCCAATCCATGATTAACCTACGTCACATGACATAGATGATATTTAGAAAAAAGACCCATGGCTGAAGGTCGGAGAAGTTGTGCTGAGCAAGAGTTATGAGAATTACCACCCAGGAATTTGGCTGGAAATTAGAAATAATTGGTGATTTCCGGTATACCCATACTGAGGTACTTTTTACGGTATTGTAACGAAACTGATAGCAAAATTTAGCGTTTTACTAGTAAAGAAAATTAAAGTAAGTCTGCCTGTCCTAAATAGCCGGAATTACTTGGTAGACGGTGTTAAAGATGACCATCACAGTACAAGTTTACAGGTACTTACGGTCATTTTATATTATTAGGACAGGCAGACCTATGTTTATTTTCTTTACTAGTAAAGCGCTAAATTTTGCCGTCATTTTCGTTACGAAACCGCATGATGTAAAAAGTACCTCAGTATTTTGGAAAACCGGAAATCCCATACTTTTTCAACTTCCGGCCATATTTCTGGGTGGTGGTTCTTATAACTATTGCTCAGCACAACTTCTCCGACCTGCTGCCATGGGTCTTTTAGATGTCATGTGACGTAGATTAATCATGGATCGGCACATGTACTAAATGACCAGGCACATTATCATCTAAACGTTACAAAAGCAATTTTGAGAAAAACATTTCATGATCATGACATGTCATGACTACAACATCCTATATTTGGGCTTGTCAGACGCTCCTAGCCGGTTTATTTTCTACCTACCTAAATTAGTTCTTAGTATTCAAGTCTGTACACCGTTAATCCACGAAACATCCTGATTGCTTTGATTAATAGCTTTGAGCAAACTCGCTGTTATTTGTAAACAAAGCCTGTGCAACGAATTAGTATCGAATAATATGAGGAAAAAAGATCGTAACTAACGTAACTGTAATTAGTCTCGGGGAGTGCGACGAGCTAAGTAAATAAATCAGCTAACAGTGGAGTGTAAACATCCTGTGAGCATCGGGCAAAGAGCTGGCAATCAGAGACGGCTGCGTCACTGTGTGCTGGAAGCTGGCAACTCCAGACGATATATAGAAACTTGCAATCCTGACAGGATGTACATCCGGCCTACAACCCTCTATGAACTGAATGCTCAATTTCTATTATTGTCTACTTGAAATGCTACATATGACAATTGTAAATAATACCTTTATGTAGTTGATAAAGGCATTTCCAATACATATTTATTTAAATATTTATTGAAAGTCACATAAATAAGTGCCTAGTGAGGGTCGATGGGGCGCAGAGGCGCAGAGGGTTGGTGGTTCTCTCTTAAAGTTGATATTTTTCGCTTTTTGAATTTGTTCCCAGTCTGATTAGGACATTTCGGACTGAACCACTCGATTGTCCGTAAGAAAGATGGTTCCGTGTTTTGTGTGGCACATTAACCCGTAAGTCCCGGTTGCTGTCTGTGATTAGGTACTTAGGTGGCGGTCGTTACACAATCATCATGTCAGAAGTTTACTTTTGATACGAAACCCTAAACAGTATATTCCGACAATTTGTTTAATAACACATTGACATACTTTAACACCGACAAAACATTTATGGCTAGACTTTAAATACATATGTGTCTGCAACTAATAGCCTTTCCAGCTTAGGTTAATTATTGGCTGCAAAAATAGTACACAGATCAATATTGACAGAACAAAAGCGAAGGTTTGAGGCTACTGATATACTAGCTATATCTAGGGATCACCAACCTATTAATAACTACATGATAGACTAAGTTTGCGTGAAATATAACTTGGTTATCCAGGTTTTCATTACAGGAAATGTATACCTAATTGTTTCAGCCCAATGGGAATGATGACAGGCAGATTAAATGAGCTACTTTTTAAACCGATATTTTATATGAAAATATGAAGAGATGACGTCATATCTCTGTACTGGCGTCAAAACACTTATATATTATTTTTGTCTTTAATAATTCAAACTTTGAATATTTCGAAAAACTATAGATGGAGTATGTAGTATTTTTGGAGAGTAGTTTTATACATACATATGTGTACAATAAAACGCATTTTCGTCCACCTCCGCACTCCGTTACCCCTCTTGTGTGAAGAAGTATGTATCCCGTCTCACAGTTTTTTATTGTCATTGGTGCGGCGACAAAGCGACAAGAAGCAATGAAAGCTCATTCATTCCGTTCCGAAACTTTTGGATAGACTTTAAAATTAACATAATTAAATACGTGTTTCAGCATTTATTAAATTTAACCCCTTAAACGCATACGAAAAACGCCAAGTTATCGCAAGATATCCAAGCCGGATCAGGAATTGCGACGCGCCAGATAGTAGTATCAAGTCTATGTATCTATCAAAATTACCTGACTACCGTCGTAATGCATGCCAAACATCTTCGAGCAACACGGTCTTTCGTCCCGTTCCGTCCAAACATTGTTACGCTGGGATTTAATTTCATTGGATCCGCCCCGTAGGGAGCCTGCCTGTCAAAATGCAGCGTAGCTTAGCACCAGCTAAGCTAAACTAACTGAAATGCAACGCCAACGCTAGCTAACTAGATATTTGGATGAGGGTTGTATTGTTTATCCGATACTGATACGAGGAGTGAAGTCCTTATAGTGTAATTGGACAAAGCGACTGTTGTTGCTTTGATAAAACAATATTGAAACTGGCAATAATGACAATTAGATAACAAGCATTGACTATGATGCAAATTCCTAACAGTGTGTTCTAGGTACTCTTTTTTCCTCCCGACGCGTGACCTAAACCGTAAAAATGTCCTAAATGCAGAATTTATTTTGAAATTTGAACCGTAGTTGTTGTGTGTATTCGTAAATATTCATTCAGAAAATCTGATTTGAATGAAATTTTATTCAAATGAAATAATACTTCAATAATAGCAGGATTTACTACATCAGACAATAGTATGAAAAGCTGCAGCTGATAGATTCACACGAGTGGCGTTTTAATAGGCTTACATTTACCGCAGTTGATGTTTGAACTTTACCTTTTACTTTTTATTAAAATAACAGTGCAAAATAACTGCTTCAGCATTGAGGTTCGATGTCATCAAAAACACAATTGTAAAAATCCTTCCAAAGACTTGAAACAAAAAAGAGCTCGAACTTACATAGGTAACGACCAACTCTGTTGTTCCGTTCATCATTATCTAAGCAGTTTATTTTATAATTGTAAAATTATTTATCATTCACATTTCTGTTAAGAACAACAGATCTCAAGGAGGTTCTCACAAAGTCGGGTTAGATTTTTGCCGATAATGGTGAATGTGGAATTGTACTAAACAAGTTCAATTTTTCAAATCAAATATGATTGTTACGTGTGTTTATTTAAATTTCCGCTACTAAGATTTAGGTACATTCGTAAATGAAGATTATAATGGAGACATTATTTAGATACTTACCTAGATGCACGGATGTAGGAGAAATAAAGTAGTTTGTCTGGCTCAGTGTGCACTTGGCCTGTGCTAGAACTTGACCGCAGCACTATCGTGCCCTTGAAATTTGTGGACATAAAACTCCGCGCTTTGTTGTAATGTCATTTTGCTGTATTTCTGACAGGAAGAGTTGGTTTTGATCTCGCCGACAGGACCGATCACCCGGCGCCCTAATGGGTCGTATGAGATCTTAAAGTTGCTACGCTAGGTAAGGTTTTCTTTTTGGATACAATCTTCTACCGTATCATGAAATATGTTTGCGGCTTATCGATTCTGATCGCAATATATCGAAACGCGGGCGGGCAATTTTTCTCCAATTTAGCAATTGCACTCTTGTGAGTGTGTCTGGTTATGGTGGCGCTATAGGTACATTCACGTCAGTGGGTCATGATCATGTTATCATGACATGCCAGTTCGCCACTCCAAGGTCAATGTGGCACGTAAAAACACACACTGAAAATAGTGATAAGTAGTTATTTTATTATACAGGTCGAACATAAAAATGGAGGTCATTTCCAATCAATTGTTCCATAGAACATTTAAAGTTCGGTCCCTTTATTTTTTTCAAAATGTATGACGTGCCTTAGGTGCGTGGGCACTGTACGCCGGTTTCTGTTTTGAAGTAATTATTTTTATAAAATCACTATACCTTAGCTTATGAAACAGAGTAGTAATTTACGTGGTTAGTACGCATATTCCCACAGTTCTTTTTACAAGAGTATCATAAATGCAACTGACAATTTGGTCTACCATTCATTTCTCTATAGTAACAAGGAACATACAAGGAATTCAATTTCAAGCCGGCTCTCCGTCATCATTACAAAACACTCGAAAATCCGATGTTTGCGGATATTGTTATCGACTTAAATGAAAAACTCCCTCAATGTGTGTTAGTTAGGTCATATGAATTAGAAGCCTAGGCAACAAGGTACTTTGCACAAGGACAGCCCAGCACGCCATTGCCATAATAACGTACAATTATTTTAATCATGCTATACATACTCGACTCATATGCTTTACATTTACACTAAGCTAGTACTTACAATAAGCTTTACAGCAAAAACTATATATCAAAACATAATTCGTAGCTATAGATATAAAAAAAACTGATGCATTCCTAGAAGATAAATATATTTTTTATATTTTTTTTAATTCACAGTCATTCCATTGCTAAATATTATTTTTTGTGACGGGCATTCCAGCGTAAAAAATTTGGTGTTATTATTTATTATGTTGATACGTTTTTAAATCTAGGACTCACAAGGACCCTGGGCACAGACGTCTTTTTAATTTAATTTTTATTTATAATATGTGTGGTCAAGCAGCAATATAGATCTCTATGTCCCTGCGGCGATGGTTTTATTTTTATGAGTTTTATTAATGCCCTGTTGTTGTTGTTTTTCTTAGGTAAGTAGGTTCTAATTTACCCCAGAAATGGCAGCACAAAAAATACTAGCTATAGCACCCCTTTGCGCTCTTTACAAAGTTTTGCTGACTGAAAGCTGGTATAAATCTTTGAAAGTGCAAGTAGTTTAGGTATTGTCTCTGTGTCCACTATGGCTGAAAGGATACTCTTACGTGTGTGCAGTGAGGAGGCTTGCCTTGTATTGTGTATTTGTGACCATTGTTCACGCTACACCTGGCTCCGATAGCTGGATGATCAGATAGAGTGGCACTCTCTGGACAACAGCCAAATACACTACAACAGCCAAATACACACCGACGGTCAATCCTCTTCTGCAAACAGGGTGAAGTAGAAATACTGACCGATGTACGTACTATTGGTATTAAACACACAAGCTAGGTATAATTGGAACTTTATCAGGAATCAGACTTTAACTTTAAGAAAAGTCAATATTCTGACAATAAATCATTTTTTGAATTCATAATTTTCGTACTAAATGCATCGAGTGATTAAAGTAGGTATTTATTGTCCTTAACACAATATCTGAATCTATATAATATAATTTTTAAATTTTAGACCGTATATGTTAGTAAACAGCCAACAACCTGTGATACAAGCGTATCGTCTGAATGGGCCCTCAAAATTTGTCAAACGTGGCAATAACGACTATATTTTTATGGTCTTTAACGCCCTGCCTACCCCGCAAGGGACAAGGGCGTGATTTGTGTGTGTGTGTGTGTGTATGTATGTAGTTGTAACTTTAATTTTTCAAGTCAGTTACTTCCAGCGCTGAGGTCTGGGCCGCGGAGTGTTTGCCATCAACACGCTACGAAATAGTAGATTACGTACTGAGGTATGTAAGCTATCAATAACAACCGAGGTTTTTTAACGCCCGAGCGTAGCGAGGGCGGTATCTTTCCGAGGTTGTTATTGATGTTACATCCGTGGTACGTATACTGCTTTACATATCGAATGAAAAGTGAGTAAAATAAAGCAATAAATACAAGAAAACGATCCATGAATGATGATTGTATCGTACGCTATTCAAATTGCACCACTAAACTTTTTTTTATAAGATTGTAAAATATTGAATTAATATGAAAGAAAAGTATCCTAACATAAAGCAGAAATTTTTTGAATCGTAGGAATATAAGTAAATTTTACTTTTGTTATTGAAATATTGAGTAATAATTCGACAAACTCATTTATTGAGGTTATAAAAATACAGATTAAAAATATAATACCTGCGTTCAAGCAACACAATTCGTAGCGGCCAGTTCTAAATTTAAAATCGGATATAACTAATTGGATGCGACTCCTACGAAAAATAAGAAGAAATTGATTTTAACTTTTTAATTGTCGCGATTCTATTGGTTCTTTTTCTAGTTCTATATTTAAAATTACTCACAGGCTTAGTTTTAAAACCTCGCCTGTAAGTTGAACTTACAGGTCGTGTTTTTTGTCAGTAATGACCTACTTTCAGAGCATGAGATATGTAATAGTAGATTACGTACTGAGGTATGTAAGCTATCAATAACAACCGAGGTTTTTTAACGCCCGAGCGTAGCGAGGGCGGTACCTTTCCGAGGTTGTTATTGATGTTACATCCGTGGTACGTATACTGCTTTACATATCGAATGAAATGTGAGTAAAATAAAGCGATAAATACAAGAAAACGATCCATGAATGATGATTGTATCGTCTGGTACTCAAATTACACCATTAAACTTTTTTTTCTATGATTGAAAAATATTGAATTAATATGAAAGAAAAGTATCCTAACATAAAGTAGACATTTTTTTGATCGTAGGGATATAAGTAATTTTTACTTTTGTTATTGTAATATTGAGTAATAATTCGACAAACTCATTTATTGAGGTTATAAAAATACAGATTAAAAATATAATTCCTGCGTTCAAGCAACACAATTCGTAGCGGCCAGTTCGAAATTTAAAATCGGATACAACTAATTGGATGCAACTCCTATTAAAATAAGAAGAAATTGATTTTAACTTTTTAATTGTTGCGATTCTATTGGTTCTTTTTCTAGTTCTATATTTAAAATTACTTACAGGCTTAGTTTCAAAACCTCGCCTGTAAGTTGAACTTACAGTGCCTCGTTTTTCGAAACTACAGGCTACAATTCTACAGGTGAAATTCGATATACATTGCGTAGCGGGTCAAAAACTCTAGTTTTATTATGTCCCACCGGTTACGCAATGTACATCAAATTTCACCTGTAGAATTGTAGCCTGTAGTTTCGTTGCATAGGCCACAGGTCGTGTTTTTTGTCAGTAATGACCTACTTTCAGAGCATGAGATATGTAAAAGAATTTTAATTTAATTTTTATTCACGTTAAGACATGTAAAATTTAAATACAAGGATAATGTACCTATGTAATACCCCCTTGGAGCGCTGGCTAATCCAGCTGCCTTTGTAGAAGGTCCGTATTTACTCAATGTAAATACATGATTCAGAACTTTCTCTCAATTTCCTAGTTTACATTTAAGGTAAATCTGCAGGTACGCCTGGAACTATTTGTTCTGTTTGCAGAACGTGCGCCAGGCGCACTCAGAGAAACCCTTTCAGTGAGAAACTTCGTCCAATTTCATTTCGCTCTCATATCTACTGACTGATATTATTATTCCTTAGAATCAGGGAGTGTTTGTATTCTCCTTCGTAACTTGACTTGGCGGACGCTGAAACACTACTTCATAGATACATAATGTTCCGTCAAGTTCTGTTCTGATTTTAAAAGCCTTTCACAGCCACAATAATCCACTGCCGGACACAGGCCTCCGATAAGGGGGTACTTGCTATACTCACTCACCGCGCTTGGAAGTCGGCTTACCGCAAACCAAATATGATGTACCTAGTATTTACAGAGTACCTACCTAGGTAACTACGTTGTTGCCAATTCCCTGGATTCATTCCTTAGTCGCTTATAAATTGCGATAAAGTATTTTTGCTTTAGCGCGCATGAAAACTGATTGCCACGAGTGTTCTATGGCTTCTTCTAGTTGTTCGCAGAATTCCCCCCGAATATTTTTATCAGGGGAAATTCCGGGTATTATGCTCGTATTTACAAAAACTTTCATTGTTTGGACCTATATTGAAAATTCCTCATCTTTCACCAGCTTTTAAACATTCGAAACGTTGGATCCTGAATTTTTAAATTGGTTTAATTAGTGTAGTAATTTGTAATATCACGTTTCACCCACTTATAGTTGTTTTATTTATTTCTGTTGTTGTTTGGTGCGTATTCGTGAATGTCCTATTAAAATAGTATAAAACCTACACTATGCTAGTAGATAACTTAAAAGATCTTTGGTTGTAGCATTAACATTAAGAAACGACTACCTATTGCTTTAAAATATTGTCCGTTGGAAGATATAAACTACAGGTTTATTTGAGTATTTAAATTATAATTAATAGCCAAAACAGTCCACTGCTGGACATGACAATCTTTCCCCATCATGGGGGTGTTTCCATATTCACCACGCTTAGTAGACAGATTAGTGAGCGCAGTACAAGATTTTGCATTCATAGGAAACTGTTCTGCATCACCCTTAGTCGCTGTTTACGTCACCCATGGGTAGTTTTGGGGTGATGCTATTCCAAGCCGGCATCACACGGCAAGGTTGTGTTTAGCTTCGGAGTATTTTGGCAGTTGCTTTAACTGTTTTCCATTAGGCGTCTGAAATCTGCGAACGAGAAAGGTGCTTAAGAATCTTACCAAGCTAAGTGGCGCCCTTTATCACTAAAATATCTATCTATGTCCGTTTTAAAGAACATTTGAGGTACGTGACAAGAATTAATCCGATTTTATCGGTCGCGTGACTTGTAACGTGGCACCCACAGGACATATCAAACCAAATATGATGTATGAAATTGTTTATTTCAATACCAGTTACCTAAAAATGTACTCCGTGATTCAAGAGAAAATCATAAACCAGCATAGCACATTTAGGTAGGTATCCGATTTTTTTGCTTAAAAGTTAATTTTAATTAAAAATATACCTACACGGTGTGTCGAGGGTCGATGCGAAGCCACTATACCTTGTCATTGACGGACCAGATTTTTTGTTTGGCTTTTCGCATTGCCCTTTGACACACCCTGTACATAGGTGAAAGTAAGACAGTCTTTCTGTGACTATTGTGGCGCTAGTTTAGTAAGAGGTCCTCTTAAGTGCATCTTAAGCCGATGAGTATGCACTTGTGTAGCATCAACTAGTGTGTAGCCAATATTCCGTGCACACATCTGGCATCTATTGGCACGCTGCCAAACCCCTTGCCTGACGCATTTTCTACCTAAACTTCGAATACCTACTCATCTACCATTATATAGGTGAGTATTCGAAAATGCCACAATTCACCCCTGTACACAATCAATTCAACTTTTATTGGTGTAGGCACTAGTCACTGTTTTAATGGTATTGTTTTATACATTAACTAGTTACAATACAATAGCAATTAGTTTTATAAACCGGCCTGCCTTCCTCTAATTAAACCGCCCACTAGACAGCTGCTAGGTGGAGTATTGTGCATATTTCAAATAGCCACTGGGAGAGCTGGCTGGGTGCCTTTGTTCCATCCAACACGTGTTTAATCTGATAGAGCCCGAGCGTACCTGTAACTGCATCCTAGGCCTTTGATGTAGGTAAGTGTCATAGACAAATACTGGTTTCGGACGCTATACGTCCTATACAGGGTGTAAAAAAAATCGCTGCAAATATTATAAGGGGTGAACCAGCCCATGAAACTAAACAACTTTTTTCGATGAACATAGGTCACTGAGAGGAACTATGAAAAAAATTTTAGACTTCCCATATTTCGACCTATATTTCTTGGGTAAAGTTTTTCAGTTTCATAAGCTGATTCACCCCTTAATATATTTGCAGGTAATTATTTTACACCCTGTATAATGACTGAGTCCAGTCAGGCTCAGAAATCGAAACACCTATGGCCTGTACCTATCCGATTTCTGACGGATGAACCGATCGTCCGCCAGCGGCATTGTGTCTATGTATATGTAGACATCTATCTATGTATTTAGACAGCATTGCTTGATCGAATACAAGGTGATATGCTTGCTTATTTTCAAGACTAAACGAACTGTGTTATCTTGACAAAAAGAGCAAATTGAGCCATTCTTATTTGATCTGACTTCTAGCAAAGAATCTTATAGAATCTAGAGTGAGGCTCCCTAAAGCATCGAATTTTTCGACGCGCTATCCCGCACGATAGAAAAAGAATTTAATGGCGAGAGGTCTTTGACAAAATACGGACGGACATAATACAATCGACAACAGTACTATACAGGGTGTAAGAGACGGTGTAACGAAAACTTTGCAGGCGTGCTCAGACAATGAAACTGAACAACTTTTTCTATGGGGGATAAGTAGGTAAACGTGAAATTTTTTTCGTCCTTCCAAATACAAAAAACCCGATCAGCTGAGTGACTTTGTATGAGAACTTGAAAAAACTTTCCGTTTCTAGAAAAGTTGTTCTGTTTCATGGTCTGATCACGCCTGCAAAGTTTTCGTTACACCGTCTCTTACATCCTGTATTATGTATGTATCCAGTCTCCATTATAATATATAAGGCGTCAAAATGTAGGATGTAAAGGGAGAAGAAGCTGTCCATGAAACTCAACTATTTTCTTTAATACAACAAATGGAATGTGTTTCATTCATGGATAATGATTTAGAAGAAACAAAAGCACATAATATTTCCTTTATCTTCCATCGACAAAGTTGTTCTGTTTCTTCGAAAAAGGTTCTAAGGTTTTATGAAATAATTTCATTTTTTTTACCTAGGTACAGTTTTTGATGTACGATTACAGTAAAGATCATAGACTGTTTCCTTTAGGGGTAGCTGAACCTACTGCCGATGCGTACCTACGTACTAAGTCTGTGGAGGTTACGCAAGCTTCTCGCGATCACATTGCGTAACACTTTGGTTTGCCCTTAGTTGACTTTGTACTCGCAGACGTCTTTGTGAGCCCTGTCTGGGAAAAACTCTAACAATCCTTTGACACTTTTAAAGCCGAGGTATAGCTTTACAAAGCAAAGATTATAAAGTACAGCCCTCTTGAGCGGTTTCACACGCCTCTATCCGTTTTGTGGTAGCAATAGGATTTTTACCGCGGCAAAAGCTGCGTTGCCCGGTGAAATCTTTTGATATATTTTCTATGTATAGGTTACTTCTCTTACTTTACTAGATATTTCTTATTCAATATGAACCATAATTAACCAAAATCATTAGTTATCTTAATACGAATACATAAAAGTCATTTCATTAAAACCTTTCCGTCAAATCGATCAATTACATAATATCTCGCACCCTTATATTCTGCTAACAATCAAAGTTCTTAATGCCCCTGCTGCCTCATAAACTGCGCACACGCATACAGAATTACGACTTACATTAAATGACGTATGTTGGCGCGGGCTAACTACTTATCATCATCATTATCATCATATAAGCCCGCCCACATCTAGCCACTGCAGAGTATAGGCCTCTATAGGAGTCGACACCAGCATCTATGTACCAGCTATAACGTAACTGGTTGAAAACTTTGGACTCTTCATTTATCAACCAGTTATAACGTTATGGACTTATAGCTGGTTCATAAATGCTGGTGTCGACCATGTGCCAAGTTACCCGCTAGTCTCATTTTCCCCCATTTGACTGTACTTATAGAGGGATTAAAAAGTTGACTCGCGTACAAGGGTAGGTTGGTACAAGTGCACGCACTGGCTTTGTGCCAAGTCTATTACCTATTAGCTACCTACAAATACGTAAAACACGACATGATCACTAGCCCCCACTTAAACTGTCTGCCTCGGGGTGCCCGGCGCCCTGGCCTCACATGTCACAGCCAAGCAAGTCCATTTCCTGCCAATACACAATAAGATGAATACACATACACACAACTACACACTACTTACAACAAACACACAACCACATTTTTTTTCATAAGGTGTAAAAATATTAGCTGCAAAAATTTTAAGGGGTGAACCAGTCCATGAAACTGAACAACTTTCCCAAAGAAACATAGGTCGAAATATGAAATAAATATTTGGATCGGAGGTCCAAAATTCTTTTCCGTATTTCGACCTATGTTTCTTGAGAAAAGTTGTTCAGTTTCATGGGCTGATTCACGCCTTCAAATATTTGCAGGTCATTTTTTTACACCCTGTAGGTACCTAGGTACCCCACTAGAATATAATTTTATTTATTTAGCTGTGTGCGCTAGATATGGATATAAGTTTAGGATATTATTACGTACAAGATATGCACACAGAATAACCAGAACCAGGGCCGGATATTAAAAATCATCTTTATATTATCTGACCTCTTCATAGAAGATGCACTGGGTTATTGTGTTTACATTGAGCCATATCGTATCGCTCGGCAAAAATTGCATGAAACTTTTTAAACTAGAAAATTGTGTACCAAAGAAGTACCTAAGTAAAATTCAAAATTTGTTATGGTACAAAGTATGCTATTACGAGTAGATTCCTCATGCATGATAAGAAACAACTTTGTTCAAAAAATGCCGTGTGATGCACTTAGAATAGCATCACCCCACATCCGTACCGCGGGTTTCGTAAGAGGCGACTAAGGAACTTGAGAGTATTGGTGTACTACAATTTTTTGGCGACAGGCTGACAACCTGTCACTATAGTGATGTACATGTTTTCTGAAACAACCTTGGAAAACAATCCTCAAAAATGTCAGAGGTGGCGATAGCGACCATATTCTTACGGTCATTAACGCTCTGCTTACCCCGCAAGGGATAAAAGTTGATATATGTATGTATGTTGTTCAAAAAACTTAGGCTCGTGTTTATAAACTGCGCTCAACTCGTGAGATCCCTTAGATTAAAAAAAAATATGACGTGATTATGCTTTGTAAGATGGCTCTATGAAATATCAAAACATTTGTGAAAAAATCTTATCCAATTTACGAGGTGTAAGAGAACTAAAGTAATTCTCTTCCTTAAAATCATAAAGTTTGTTTTGACCAGTCACCCGTAGGTAGTTTTTGTTGTTGCTGGCTGGCTTATCTTATCTCACGCATGCGGAATAAATAAGGAGGTTATGGTTGGTTATTCACGACTGCTAGCGCCACCTGTTAGATCTCGTGGAAAGCAGCCCGCCGCACTCTACAGCGCTTATTACGGTGCTTTCATGGTGGTTTCACTTCCCGCGATAAGGTTCTTTCACTTTGTAGAAGTTTAACAAAATTCCGGCGATCGCATGTTTAAAGCTACATTAGAAACTTAAACTAAACTGTGTTATGAGCATCCTTTTTATCGCGCATAATATATTGTAATGTTAAAATTACGTACTGTGGGAATTTTTTGTTCAAAGCCTGGTAAACCTACATTTCCTGATGACAAAAATACTTGTTTTGGCGACAATAGATACAAACTCAAAATAGGTACGAGTACCTACCTCTTTGATAAAATTTGAGTGAATGAGGGTTGATACTTTTTTTTCGAGTACCTATTCGGAAATTTTAAGCAACATTAAATGCTAAGCAAGCTTTTGAAATTAGTGTAAAAGATTTCACTAAAGTAACTACTTACCAAATCAAATACTTTTTTTGTGGTTTTTGCGAGCTGGATTTGATTTTCAGGTGGCAAATCCATTACTCAGAGAGGTTTTACTCGTAACAAACTTTTAAATCTTGTGTCGCTGTAGTGAGATTTTCCATTTTGTCTAGTTCCTTTCTAATAAAATACTGAGCAATTTAGGTACCTGCCCGCTTACGCAATCCTTAAGTATCTATATATACTTATGTACCAGTACCAGTAAGAAAACGGAAAGAGTAAGAAACTTATAGCGGGTAAGGTTAGAGAGCGTCTACTTCAGGGAGAAGGTAGCGTAGATATTATGATTAGATTTACGTTGATTTTGAAACCGAATATTCGGTAAATCTGACAATCGTGCCGCACATAAACCGAATATTTGGCTTGGCCCATTTTAAATTTGATAGCATGGACCATAATAATATATAGTTAAAAATTAATATTATTTGCATTGACTGACCAAATGTTGGGTAATCTTGTGGTGGACGAGTTCAGGCACTACTGTGATAAGCAATCGGTCTAGTTGAACATATGTCTGAACTATAAATCGAACTCAACTCTGAGATCGATCTCAAGAGAAAGCGGTTTTGA
This sequence comes from Keiferia lycopersicella, assembly GCA_029255805.1. Classification (NCBI taxonomy): domain Eukaryota; kingdom Metazoa; phylum Arthropoda; class Insecta; order Lepidoptera; family Gelechiidae; genus Keiferia; species Keiferia lycopersicella. Next base: position 20,578,695 of record JARACZ010000001.1, read on the forward strand.
CAAATGTTAGTCAATAGTAACAGCAACTTAAAGTCGCACTCACAATCGATCTCAGAGTTGAGTACAGTTTATAAATACGGGCCTTAGTATCTGAAGTCAATGTTTTCAAGATGAAGATCCACCGTGTCACTCGGCGATTTATTCGTTTCATTTTTAAGAAGCCTGTTTAGTATTTACAAGTATTTTTAAGAAGCATATTCTAATACATTTTGTTAATGCTAGCCAAATAAAATCAGAATACTAGCAGCTAGCAGTGGTCGTGTCGTACCAATTCTGTATGCTTGACTCTTTTTTACCGACGACCGCCGCCGTATACGCAATAAACTTTGCCGAGGCAAAATAATTAAGTTTATCCATTCAGCCGTTAACTCAACTAAAATATGTTATGCTCTACTGGTTTTATAATTTTTCCAATGACAAGACGTTATGTTAGTCTTCTGTAAAAATACCGAGTGCCCTTTAAGCATTTTTAACTTTACATTAACTTAAAATGCATAAATCTTTAATAACATCACCACAACAGTAGAAATAAACGGGCAAGTTACATAAAAAACAGTAGAACTTTTATAATTTGCCTCTACGGGATGTGGCAATACAAATAAATAACTGTTAGCTGATTTATTTTAAATATTTCAGTAGTTTAAGGAGATAGTAGTAATCCGGAGTTATCCCGCTAGGCTGCCTGCCGCCGCTGTCGCCCGCCGCTGTCGCCCGCCGCCGCCGGACAGAGTTCTAAATGATTGATGACTGGCGGAACACTGCGCCGATGCCGGCACAGGCGTCGAGTGCTTCGGAAACTCAGCAACTACAAATCTTAGGCGAGGAACACACTTGACGCACGACGGAGCGCAAAAATATCGCAGCGGTCTGTTAGATCCATACTAGAAATGTCAATCCCCATACTAAAACTACTCAACCGCTGTTGACGCAGCGCTATCGCAGTGACATCCGTCGAGTGCGGTTTTAGTATGGATCTGACAGACCGCTGCGATATTTTTGCGCTTCGTCGTGCGTAAAGTGTGTTGCCCGCCTTAGTGGATGTTGGAAGCCTGGAATGCACTTTAGATTTCATTAAGTGTATTTCTAATCTAGGACAGTAAAAAGTGCAGTTTCAGTACCTACAAAAGGTAAATATCGGTACTCGCGTCCATTGTTACTCTAAAAGAGCACCTGAGGCAGACAAGCAAACAAAATGAAGTCATATAAAACTTGTCGATTTTTGAAATTCCTTGTGTCGATGATATGGTCGACCATCTCGCATACTTTTAACAAAATATGTGTCAGCCATTTGTATCTACAGCATAGCATATTTTGACTACCTACTTTTAAAAATATAACTTATTTTTTTCTCAACAGGCACCTGAAATATATTAATTCAATATATTATATTTTTGGAATTGTCTCGTGTAACCGAATGAAAATTTCATTTGCCTGTCGTCAACACAAACCTTTTCTGGTTTAGTGTCGTCTTTTAATGTTTTTTGTAATTTCTATGTGAAAACAAAATAAATGAAAAAAAAATTATGCCCCGCACGATAGACCCAAGAAATTTGTTTTTTCCTGCCATACAAAGAATCGAGGGTCCGCCATCTTAAAATCTAGTGGAATTTCCATTTTCTCGGACAGAATCATTCACAATGGTCCTTGTATAACCCCAGTAGGTAATTAAGTGTCTTTTAGCTAAGATTTCATTAGGACTAATTTTGGTATGTAGGTTAATATAATATACGCGTAGCACTAATGAAATCTAGTGTGAGATTCCTTATTCAAAATGTAAGATTAAAATAGATTTGTACGCTCCAAGTCCTATTTCTCCAAGTTTCTCATAGCTTAATTCTGGTTGACCCTGTAGGATTCTGTGTGAAATATACCTAGCATCTCGTACTCAGTAATTGATTACAATCCAGCTGTTGAAACTCCTCTTCAATAATCCTGTTCTTGTCATCGTAACTTTTAACAATGTATTTAAGGCTATCTTCTTGTAATGAAGTAATCCTACGTGCGGTCTTTACGGTGGTGACGAATGAGCTCGCTTTGTCATTCACGGTCACATTTGGCATACACTAGACGCAAAAAACAAATCAACGGTTTGGTTTTACGTAGACCTAATCCCACCCAGAACTGATCTTCGACAATTAGGTTCCGTTTGAATACCAAAATCGCTATATGAATTTTAAAAAATCTTTTTCATATTAATATATTTGGATATTTACACAAATACAACAAAATTAATAACCACCTTCCAGGTAAAATACGCAATCAACACGGAATCAAAAAAAGTAGGTGGAATTAATATTTACGGGTATATCGTCATGCTGGTTTATTGATTCCTGAAAAAGTTTATTCAAAGTAATTTGGTTGACCAATATTATATAAAGAAATGTTATCCATCGCGTTGGAAAAAAACTATAATCATATGGGCTGATGATGATGCAATACGCCTTTTTTCTTTTGCACCATTCCTCACGATCCTGTGCCAATCTCATTAATCTGCCTATTTGTTAGAAACAGTTGGAAACTCATCCGAGCGCAGAAACGCAAATAACGAGTAGCTCATAAAATAAAGTTGAAACATCAGACAGAGGTTCTGTTTCCTCGCCAAAAATGAACCGCCCGGAGCTAAGTCCGAAGCTACGGACTTTGCTACCGTAACACACGCCGTATATTAATCTCTGACCTGGAAAACACTTGATATTACAAGATGGCCGACCATGGCCACTAATGAAAACCTCCTTACCTACGCTTAGCGTCCCCTTGACATTCCAGATCACATTAACTAAAATTCTCGGGAACTATTGAATGATACACATTGTTACTTGAGTGTTGAGTGCAGCCTACCCTGCGGGGAATAAGGGCGTGATTTGTGTATGTGTGTATATGAAAATCTTATTGACCTTCGCAATAGGTACTATTGCGCATTACGGCTAAAATATAAAATAAAAACTCTCCATAAAAAGCGCCTTGTTTGTGTCTCAGATTCTGAACTTGACGTGGAAAAAGTTCAAATCATTATGCGATATTCAATATCTTTACATTTAATTAGTTCAGGTATACTTTAAAGATAAAGAAACCTTAAAGATACCAGTCAGCTGCTGCTGTCTTAAAAATAACTATCACAAAACTACGTCTACTAAGTAGCAAAATATCAGATAAAATAAAAAAACTAGGAGGCAGCCGAGACAAGTTGACTGAGACACTCTTAAAAGTGGAATTCGTCAGGATTTTATTGGTATCCCGCAAAGACTGCGACCGCAATGCGGGCCGATATTTGTCCGCGACCTTCTGCCATAAAACAACTTAAGTAAGTACTGTCATAAAATTACAGGGTCTCTAAACACAGCAAAAAACGAAAAATAATGCATCTATTCAGTCATTAAATCATATTTCATTAGTTGCATGGAGCATTGCTCGGCTTTTTGTGCTGTTCAGATCAGAGTATTCTTTGGAAAGTATATCCTAGCTAGCGCTCGCGAATCGTTAGAGCCTTTTCCAAGATCCCAATTATTATATAAATAAATACATAACTATCTATTCAGTAAAATACCTATTCAGTTGCATGGTCTGAATCATTTCAGTATCAGTATTTGGAAGGCCGTTTCTTACACCTTCTATTATAACATTGCATACATAATAAGGCCGTGTGATGCCGGCTTAGAATAGCATCATCCCACATCCTTCCCGTGGGTGTCGTAAGAGGCGGCTAAGGGACTCGAGAGTATTGATGTATTTCAATTTTTAGGCGACAGGCTGACAACCTGTCACTATACTGATACACTTGTTTTCTGAAAAAACCTTGGAAAACAATCCTTAAAAAATGTCAGACGTGGAGATGGCAACCGTATTCTTACGGCTGTTGACGCTCTGCCTACCCCGCAAGGGACAAAGGCGTGATATATGTATGTATGTATACATAATTAATGATATTATAGGCACTAATTATTCCGTCTTTCATTAAGTAATTTAATTAGGTAAGTAGTGATTGCTATTACGTGCCGGCCGAGACCACACCGGCACGTGGCGATGCCAACCAAACCCGAAGACGCGCGGTAGTGCCGGCAGGTGGGTTTGTATAACACAATTCCAGTAATTCCTTTACACACGTACACATATCACGCCTTTATCCTTTGCGAGAGTTGCGGCAGAGTGCCGACGGCCGGAAGGCCTTAACGTACAAACCAGCGCTAAAACACTGCGTAACGCATTCGTCTGCCTGATCCATACTAGAAACGCCAATTCGTGCAACGGCTTAAAAATAAATACGGTCGCCAACGCCACGTCTGACAACTACATTTATATACTTATATTATAATTATGCAGATACTCCAGTTTACCCGTGATCATGATGCTTGCAACAGCGTAGAAATATCGGGAACGTAATAAAATTAATTCGTCGGTAAGAACCCGTTAAAATGATTACTATGAATAGTAATAATAGTAGTAGAGTCAGTATTTACCAACGCGCTTACGAATGAATATCTTGTTTCCGGCTCGCTACCAACACCAACATGAATAATTTGTGCAGGTTTCTAGGTAAAAGTTTATTTTGTTTTGTGTCTGTTCTAGTGCAATATCCTGAAAATATTCACCTCATTTATTTAAAAGTACTTAGATATCAAGTAAATATCAAAGTTACAATATTTTACTGTTTTGGGTACGATATCAATGTACTCGCTATTATGGATTTAGTAAAAAGTGATGTGAAACATGTAGAGCCTAAACCACTAAAACCACGGAGTCAAAAAGGTCGCCCAGTAGCGTACCTAGTTTGAAAATACCAGTAACACCAACCTGATTATATTGAGGTCCGTGAAATAATAAAATATATTTCTAGTGGATCTAGTTTATAATGCAACACAAGTTGAGGGTACTGACAGAGTCATTGTAGAGTTTCAAATATTTTAAAAATAAATTGTTACAAAAACTCCTTCACAGATTATTGATTAATTCTACCGGCCACGTTATTTCGAAGATTAACTACACACGGGAGTAATCCTGTCCGAGCTGTCAGTTGCAACTGCACAGTGCCTATAGGGTACAGGAAACCCCAAACCAACACGTCAACTTCAATCACTATACTAAATGAAATTCTCGTTTCACAAAATCTATGCTCAGTCTATGCGGAAAAGACTATAGGAAATCCCAAAGCAACAAGTCAACTTTAATCACTATGCTTAATGAAATTATAGTTTCACAAAAACTATGCTCAGTCTATGCGGAAAAGACTGTAGGAAATCCCAAAGTAACAAGCCAGGTTCAATCAATGTTGTTGATAAATGAATTCTCACAAAATCTAGATACTCTTGTTGGAAATGTTTCATACAGTAGAGTCACCCGGCACTGGGGGATCTACGTGACTTAAAACGAGCCCGTATTCGTATGAACACCGCAATAGGTAACTGGATTATCTGACCTTTGATTCTCAAAGGTTTCACAGAGGTACATGGTTGGACTGAAATACCTCTATATCAAATCAAATAATCCATTTGCTTTGAAAACGAACTAGCTGGCATCGAAGCCATCAAAATATGCACCAAAATTGATTTACTAAATCATATTATAGTGACCTTGATGTCTGCGGCATAAGCAAAGTTATTTATTCAGCATTAAGTATTTAAAAAATATATAAGATTTTAGGGTGTGTTCTTCAGGGTTAATACTTCTCATAAAACATACAGGGTAAATTTTTACTCATACACAAACTTTGTAGGGTGTTTCTACTCATGATTCTGAACAACTTTTATTATGGTACCACCTGCGAAGTCGCAAAAATAATTGGTTGTTCCATAGAAAAATTCATGTACCTATGTACCATGTACATTTGGGAAAAATATGGAACATTTTTTTTGTGATTTCGGTAGGTGGCCCCATAAGTAAAAGTTGTTCAAAATCATGAGGGAACGCCCTACAAAGTCAGTGTAAGAACAAAAAACCCCTGTATTAATAACTTTTTGAAAAGGGAACTTCTTTGACTTCAAAGAACGAGTAAAAGTGCGTACCACTATTTTTTGTCGGTTAATATGCCTAAAACCTTCTCCTAAGTCTGACAAATACTTTGGTAAAAATCGCATCAAATCAGTTCAGCCAAATGCAAGACAAAACGCGGACAACTATTCATACATACATACAAATACCAGGCCAAACTGAGAACCTTCTTCTATATGAAAGCTTTTTCTTATTTCGAAAAAAATGTTTTAGACAAAAGTTGTTGAGTTGTAAGAGTACAACACAAAAATAATTAATTGTAGGTACTAATTGAATGTAAGCGTATTGTTAGGCCGAAAATCGACGAGCTATGATCAGCACTAATCTCGGCAACTGAGTGAATTTAATTGAAGATATATATTTAAAAGAGACACTGTGTTTTATGTGGATCTTTTAGTATCTAGACAAAATCTAAAAATCTGGCAGGAACTGGAAACCAGCCGGTTTTAGGAACTTCTTATGGTAGATGGAAGCCATTCTGGATCTGACCCTGCTGGCGGGACCGGCCTTCATATTACGACTCTCGTGGGAAGACGCGGCGTTATTAGAATAGATTCACTGTTTCACACAAATATTCCGAGGGTCTGCCCAAAATGGAACTGAATGGAGAACCGTCATACCTAGGTTGATAAACAACTGGAAACTTACATACATTACATTACTGTCAAGTAAAGTTTATCATAATATACTTCAAGAAAAGTTATTCAGTTTTCCGGGTAGAAGAAAATGTGTTCTGTCTTGACGTGTAGTATCCACGATTCCTGTTTCGCAACTTATGTGTGTAAACGACCAACGATCCTTGTTCACGCACAATTCCAGATTCATAGTTCCTGCCCAATGTTCTCAGAAATAGACAGCAAACACTTGAAGTTAGGTACCTACGCGAGAACATTTTTTTTAAAAGGTACTTATTTCTTAATTTATTAAACTTAATACACATTTGTATATTGGGGGACTTAACGCCAAATGCGTAATCTCCCAGTCTACCTACTTCTCAAGATTTTTCTCAAGAATTATATAAACAGTCATTCCTAATACCTATTGATTGTAAGTGATCAAACAAGTGACTGATAACAAAGTATTTACATTTCGCTTTTTTCATTTCTAACTACAGGGTGTCTAATAAAAGCCTGCATATTTTTTGCTACACAGTATTTCAATTTCACATACATACCTGTTACTATATAACTATATAGATCTCTAACATGAGTGACTGCTTATTAGGGATCGCTAAAGTACAGACTAATCAAGTGATCAATCATCCGACGACTAAGTATCAACTATTTTTGTTACTGATCGTTAATGTCGGTACAACTTGTCTGTAGTTTTGTCGGCAGCAAAATATTTTGTGATTATTATTGTTCAGGCAATCGTCGAAATAAAATTTGTCAAATCGTAATCGCTCCCACAATACATGTCGGCAACAGTTGTCACCATAAAAGTTATAAGCGGAATTAGAAGCATGGGTAGCACAAGTCTGATGTTGTGTGAGCGCGGCCAGAGCCGGCAGCCGGCAGCCGGCAGCCGGCGGCCGGGCCTGGTGTAATCGATGACGCTGGTTATGCAACCGCTTTGCAGATCAACCTGGATTTCTACTCGTGCTCGTACATTTCGCACTACCTACTGTTATTACTTGTGATTGAACAAAGTATTTGGTGCAGGGATACTTCGTATTACTTATTTATCACAGATGAACTCATGAAAATAATGTATTTAACAGCAGGGTTACTTTAACACATACCTCTAACAAAATGCTTGTAACTATAACAACTTCTGCTGCGGTGCCATATTTGTATCTCCTATAGTTTACCTGGGCTCCTGGTAGCGCTCTTGGTGGACTACATCAAATACTCCAAACCTTCAATGTCTTTTTGCCAACAGAAGCAGCGCATTAAGCTGAACAACTTTTGCTTTGGTGCCATATCTGTATCTCCTATAGTTAAGGTGGGCTCCTGGTGGTGCAACTGGTGGTCTACGTCAGGTACTCTAAACCTTCGAAGTCTATATGCCAACAGAAGCTACCCATCAAGCTGAACCACTTTTGGTTTAGTGCCATATATGTATCTCCAATAGTTTAAGTGGGCTCCTGGTAGTGCATCTGGTGGTCTACATCAGGTACTCCAAATCTTCGAAGTGTAAAAGCCAGCAAAAGCTACTGATCAAGCTGAACGAATTTACGTTGGTGCCATATCTGTAGTTCCTACAGTTTAGGTAGGCCCCTGGCGGTCTTCATCAGATACTAACTACTAATACTAATAACCTTCGAAGTGTATATATGCCAGCAGAAACTACCCATCAAGCTGAACAACTTTTGCTTTGGTGCCATATATGTATCTCTAATAGTTTAGGTGGGCTCCTGGTGGTGCACCTGGTGGTCTACTTAAGGAACATAGGTCGAAATAAGAAAAACATTTTTGAACCTCCCATACAAAATTACCTGCCGACCAAGTCAATTTGTGCGAGTAGGTAAAGGGTAAAAGAGGGAATAATACATTACCAATATGAAACATACACACATAATATCACGCCTTTGCCCCTTGCAGGGTAGGCAGAGCGTTAACGGCCGTAAGAATACGGTCGCTATCGCCACGTCTGACATATATGAAACCAGGTACATAATTCACCAGGTACATAATCCTTGTGATACTTATGTATTAACATTTTTGTAATCGCCATTTAAATGAAGGCATCTTATAAGTTTTTGCGCTTTGTTCCGCACGTTAGACGTTGTTGGGCCAGTGAGTCCGCTAAATGGAAGTAACAAGCGGAACTTATTAGTTTGATGATAACTATATAATTATTTGAATGTGCTGTTCCGTCGTGTAACCACATTGACTTGGCATTAATCAATTACTAAATAAAACAGATATGACCATAGAATTACTTCTATATCTTCTTTGCCGTGTGATGCCGGCTTAGAATAGCATCACCCCACATCCTTCCCACGGGTGTCGTAAGAGGCGACTAAGGGACTCGAGGGTATTGGTGTATTACATTTTTTAGGCGACAGGCTGACAACCTGTCACTATAGTGATACACGTGTTTTCTGGAACAACCTTGGAAATCAATCCTCAAAAATGTCAGACGTGGCGATAGCGACCGTATTCTTATGGTCGTTAACGCTCTGCCTACCCCGCAAGGGATAAAGGCGTGATATATGTATGTATGTGTATGTAATTACTTCTATATTGATATGACAGATGCTACCCAAGCAATAAAGCAAATCGGGAAAAAATAAAGCCATCGGGCCTGTCCATTAAAACACCCTATTTCCCCATTCTGTTCAGTATTAAGTTTTAAAAATCGGTTGTCAGTAAATCCTGTTTTCTGTTCCGTACCGTATTCTGACGATAAATGAATGTGACAACGTCATAAGAAAATATTGATGGTATGGTTGCATTTTTGAAAGGTAAATTTTAATTTTACGTGTGCGTCTTTGTCGCTCGTTCTGCTTTCTCGCTTGCACTTCAAGCCTTTAATGGAACGCCTCAGAGCGAGGTAACCTCGCATGAGTCATAATTTTGGTGCGTGCAGCCGGCTCTATCGAATTAGACGTTGTCATGTCAAACCTGTATTCTTTTCTCGAGATTGCATGGACCGCATAAAATTGAATTTGATTATTCCATAATCTCCTAAAATAAAATATGAGTAAATAGCACAACTTTAGCACCTAACCACGAAAAAGTGTACAAGCTTTCATAATAGAAATAACATATATAGTGTATGAGACAGCCCTTCGAATACTGATAGGGTGCATGCAGACCATGAAACTGAACAACTTTTCCCTATAAACACTTAAGTCAGGAAAAACAAAAGAATTTCGACCTCCCATGCAAAATCACGATCAGCTGACTGCATTTATTAAGGAAAGGCAAAAAGTTGTTCAGTTTTATAATCTTAATGCACCCTATTAGTATTCGAATGGCTGTACCTTTTACCCTGTATAACATCGTGCTGTAGAATTGCGCTGAAGACAGTTGTTGTTGACCTTGGCAGGCTAGACAGACAGTCATCCGCTTAAAATGCCAGTGAGTTTGCTTTTACTGCGGCATAATAAGCTAATCCAATACCCTCCAAGAGGTTGAGTGAGAGTGTCGGACTGAATGGCGCTCCGGATCCGTTTCATCTTAAGCCTGCCGCCGCGGTCAAAGAATAAAATAAACCTGGCACATAGGCATAAATGTTACTATCCCAGCTGTTTTAAATTTTAAACTTAGTTAATACGAATAGGGTAAGATATAACTCAGAAACAGTTACAAACAAAAAAACAGCTGTTAGTTTTAAATACTTTCTTCTAAAATATATTTTAAACTTTCACAAAACACACTCGTTTGTACACTCGTCCAGTGCCCTCTCTGTGGAACTATTATAATTATCGGCACTTTTAAACTAATTAAATTCGAGTCTGGACAGGACATGAGGACAGACATCTTTACATAGAATATTCTATGGAAGTAGTGAGCGCATGCGCAGTACGTCACGCAGCGACCCACTAGTATTTTCGGCTTCTTCCTCCGTGTACGTTCAGTAAACAAATGAGAATCGCAAGAAACGCTCGCACTGCGCTCTCATCGCAGTTTTCCCGCGCAAATTGCCGCATCCGCTAATTGCGCTAAAATCATAAATAAACAATCAAACGAAGTATTAGCCATTCAAAGTGCTCTATAAAGCGTGCCGCACACACGGGACAAATCTCTTCCATGCGAGTTACATCACACTGCCGAGTTTTACTATATAATTACTTGAGGATGGTTGTTTAACTTCAAAATGACACTGTTAGACAAATATGCTAAAAAAGTTTGGTAAACGCGACTTTGGATAAACAACGAATTGTGTTTTAATACATATAATAATAATAACATTGAGAAACGTGGTTCGGTTTGCATGTAGTCTTCAGCAGAAATAAGAAGATGGATCTAAGAAACAGGACTTTAATATACAATCAATAGGTACGGTAAATCGTTCAATTTAGGTATAGAACGTTTTCTTTGAGTCATATTTTAATTTACTTATCTACCTATTTCTTCAGTTTAATTACTTATCATGGTTTTTAACAAACTATCAATACTGTACTAATATGGAACTTTGGTTACTTTTTTAGTCAAACAAAATCTTTTTAAGATGTGAATATGTACACCGTTTGTTTAAAAACATACCATAACAAAAAATATCATGTTTCTAACGCACAAACAAAAGCTAAGGTATCAACAAATTTTCGAAAAAGTTGAGCGGATCCGGAAAAAGTTTACGTTTCGCTGAGAATCAGGGTCGAGGTGAACCTACCTACCTAGCCACCTAGGCCTACGTACCAAGAATGCAATCAATGCGAAAGGTATTTTGCTACTGCCGCGGAGACGTGAATGCCACTTGCATAATGCCAGGAATTACATCTAATGGGTAGCCGATATGCATATCCGAAATGTGTTTGTATATACAACTGACATCTAAAGACCATGACATATCTACTTATTTTGACACATTAATCTTTGATAGTAAAATAGAAGTCAAATAAAAAAACTGAACGATTTGTTAGCTTACAAAATAATCAATGTTTGTCGATTCCATAAATTTTTGGTCGTCTATAGGTTAGTTGTGCCCTGTTCATCCATACTATCCATACTAATATTATAAATTCGAAAGTAACTCTGTTTGTTTGTCGGTCTGTCTGTCTACTACGCTTTTACGGCCAAACCACTGAACCGCTTATAAAATTTTACACAGAGACCAGTATGTTGCCGAAAATGGACATGGTTGCCCTTTGCCACTACTAGAGTGTCTGGAGTACCTGAAGTAGACCGTCAGGAACGCCACCAAGAGCCCAGCTAAACTGTACGCGATACAGATAGGATAGGATAGCACCAAAGCAAAAGTTGTTCAAATTTAGGGGCTGCTATTGTTGACATGTAGATATCGGAGCTTGGAGTATCTGGTGTAGACCACCAGAGTGTATCACCAGGAGCCCACCTAAACTATACGAGACACAGATATGGCACCAAAAGCAAAAGTTGTTCAGCTTGATAGGCCGCTTCTGCTGGCAAGTGGACATCGAAGGTCTGCATTGTCAGGTGTAGACCCCTAGGAACACCACCTGTGCTCAATCTTTGAATTGAGAAATGTGTTTGCAACAACAACTTATTATGAATTATACTTTACGGATACTTTATAGATATTTTCTTACTCCCAGGGCATGTAAACTTTAGAATGCTGGTGTGAAGTTCTTTTATCATTTCAAGATATTAAATCAGCAAAACGGAGTCGCGGGTACCAGCTAGTCCACTATTACTACTGATTAATAAATAAAGTGATATAATATACGCCAATTCTGCTCTTGTAAAAACATCTAGTATACTAAATCTGATAATCTAATCTATTTAAAGTAGAGTTGCATCAATTTAGTAGGTACGGGGCCGCCGTGCGAGCAGTACGGCCTCCCTTTAAGTAAGTATGGTATTATGTACTAAGTACCTACTCTATTGAAATAAGTTTATATTTTTTTTCAGTTTACAATATAGGTTCTGACCTATGGCAAAGAATACAAACTAAAACTATAGATTCTCTGTAGGTGCTTGTGTAAGTAATTCGATCTGCTGGCATTTTCCAAAATAACATGAAGCCGTAGAAAACGGACATATATTTCATCAAGAAAAAATCATACGATCAAACTCCTTTAAAAGAACAAAATCATGAGACAGGCATGCTTGACCTCGCGCATATGAATGAATATTTTATAGCTCCTTTCTTTCTTTTTAGTCTAATTGTAATACTTAATTAAATTTTTACTATTTCCATTGTGTTTCCTGTTTTCCATATGTGTTTAATATTAATTTGATTATTTCGACTGTCAAGTCTACGTCTTTAATTAAACTACTCGTAATAACAATTATTTTTGTACGGTGACACTTCACGGCCCTTCCTTCCAAATTAAACTCGATAAAGAGCCGGGCTTGGTATGATTATTATTAATTTATCTATACGGCAATGTTAATTTATGGAAATACGCAGTTCGATTATTGGCAAAGAAAACATTTTCAGACTGAAAGGCGAGTATTCTCGTATTAAGTGTATCCTTATCTCGCGTCGGCGGGCGGCGGGTGAGCCCGCACGTCGACTTGCCGCCGTCGCCGCCGCCGCCGCCGCCGCCGCTGCCCGGCTCGCCCGCCGTTCTGTCTGCCGTAGCGGCGCCTGTACGTCTGAGCTTTTTGTACAAAACTCTCCACTCATGTACCTACTATTACGTGGGTTCTTTTCCTTGCTAATCATTTGACCCACTCCGCATTATCAAAAAACCGTCTTGTCTGCTTTATTTTAATTGTTCATATAAACAGATAAAAATGTGAAATATTCGTATAAAACACGTCAATGTTCTGTAGTCTTATCAAAATCTAAGCATTACATAGCTTAGCTACTACTAATAAGTAACTGTGCATCAATCCCGTTAAGGTTAACTCTGTTAGCGAGCTTACAATAAGTATCTTATTAGGTATTGAAATCCAGTTACTACGTATTATCTACATTATAATGTGGGTATATTCAGTTTAAAATTTAAATTTACGATAGGTAGATACTTCTCAGCTGGTATACCAAGTTTGGTAGTTTCATTTTACCGCTATTTTACACAATTTACTTTTTGGTTCTCTGTGCCAAAAAACTAATTCGTCGCAAGTTTGGTGTACCTATTTCGTAACTCATGCGCGCAACACAGGATAGAATATTAATTAAACAATTGAATTGGGAGCTAAATAATTGGCAGTTAAACTTGGTAATATTTTATCAGCAAAAGAAAGAATCAAGAGGGGTGAATTCCTCGTTATTACGAACAACTCGCCCATAATATTACATGGGTTAAAACTTGAAACAGAGCCCACTTAAATTAGCTGTCCACTCTACTTACAATGAAACATTGAGTTGGTTTTGAAACAAACCATATTAACTTTTCGGGGCTAAGCGGAGCGGATATTTTATTATAACCAGACGTTTTTTGCCTACCATGAAAGGGATAGAAGTGTAATAATGTTCATGTGTGTATACTTTTTTTTTAATTGAAGGCATGTGTATTTAAAATATCTATTGACACCAGGGTTCATCTCAGAAGTTCACGAAGAAGAACAACAAAAAATAAAATGTAAAAAGTACAATTATGTGGCTACTCATCACAATGAGAACATTCGCGAACAGATACTCAGGCAGTAAATCCGTCAGTCGGGCCAATTAGGTCAGTCAGGTTGGGTCAGTTAGACTAAAATGTTCGTTAGGTAGAACAATCGTTCACTTACCAATAACGCTAAAATATTAAAGTAGCTCGGTACCTCTTTTGACTTTACTGGTGTATAATCAAGTTATTTTATTGAAACAAAAAGCTTTTACATGATTCTTAAAATAAGAGGCTTACGCTACAAAATAGCGCGTGACTCCCAAAAAATCTCAATGTAAGGGCTTAATAAAATAAAGCTTACGATATCGCCTGGGGATACCGATGTTTATGGCTGATGTGGCGTAGTATTCTGTTATTTTTCTAGTGGGGCATTGAAGCTACGCGCTCCGACAAACTTCGCTGTGAGAGTTTATCCTGGTGAACCCGGGCATTTATCTATGTCCTTCAAAGTAGGATCCATCTCGCGAGTGAAAAATGTAATTAATGGTTTGGCTTTCTCAATCGGCTTCCTATTTGATACTTTCTATCTAGGTTAAACAATGCCAACCAAGTTAGCAGACTAGTCGCTGTGAACCGATCGGACCAATATTACCCGCAAAGACCGGTGGTCCCGTTCACCACGCCACTCCTATATACAAGTAATGATGATGTACAGGCGCTCGTTAATAACCTCTTCAATTACATTATCGTTAAAATAATCGATTACCTTGCGATACTCACATTGCCGTTAAATAATAGAAGGATGTGCGTTTTTCGATTAACCAAGTTACACAGGGAGAGGAAATTGAAAGTAAATAAATCATCCATCAACATCACAAGCATCTTCTCAAGGTGGTTGCATTACCATTAGTGACTGCTTGGAGCGCGGCCGTTACGAAACCTCGACAGAGGCCGAATATATACCTAATAGTAAGTAGGTTAGAAAACCACATTCCCTCGGGTCATCCGATAGCTAGGTGTCCCATGACTATGACATAATGAGTGAATGATTACAATATAAATAAATTCAATAGACTTGCTTTTCTCTACAGTGTTAGCAAAAGTATTAGAAATTTATCAAATTGTCCGGGTTGTTCTTGACTAATGACTAGGTACACCGCACATCGTCGCAAGATTGAACAATTGAAATGAAAGCAATGTGCATTATTTTGTAAAAAAATATATAAATATAAAACATGCTTAACATATTTCATTACACCTTTGGATTGTGTGGTTCAAAGGAACAAACGAAAGTACTTGACCTGTCTAACTAATTTAAACTCACTAGGTGTCCAGTCCATCTAAAACTTCCCTTTACTCAACCCTCAGACAGGGCAGTAAAGTTGATGTAATTTTTAGTTGTATTTCAGCTTACACTTGGCTTGTTGCGACGAATTTTTAATTGCTCCATTGTAATTTCTAGACTTCTTTTGAAATTCGTAGGTAAAGACTCAACACGTTTAGCAGAATATTGTGCTGTAGTAATACAGTAATACATGTCAAAAAACATCCAAAC
Organism: Keiferia lycopersicella; assembly: GCA_029255805.1. Classification (NCBI taxonomy): domain Eukaryota; kingdom Metazoa; phylum Arthropoda; class Insecta; order Lepidoptera; family Gelechiidae; genus Keiferia; species Keiferia lycopersicella. Next base: position 20,594,324 of record JARACZ010000001.1, read on the forward strand.
CAGCACGAATTTTATTTCACGGAAACGTTTTGATTAACATTGAACTGTCATCTATTTATATTCTATCGTCTGATTTCTGTCGTATGATATAACTTTAAAGTTTTACCTAGGCGGTAAATTCCACAAATGTGTCCGTTATTGCGTATTGTCGATTTCCTTATTATACTTTTGACTGAAATTTCCGGCCGGATGCGGGCAGGGCAGGCAGCGTTGCAATGTCGGTAATGTCGGTGTGTGTGCCAGGTTCCCGCGGATCGTATACCTATCTACCACGTACAACATAACCTCTACATCACCGCACCACCTGCCTTTGCCCGCCACCGGCCTTGCTCACTGTGTGTGACCCGTGTTTTACTTTAACATAATGCAAATACCCACCAGCTTTAAAACCTTTTTAGCTGTAAAACTGTATGATATTTCACAGTGTAACTAAGTGGAAATATTTATTAAATATAGGATGAAATTATTATGTCATTATAAAAAGGAATGATGTTCATTTCATTATATTGTACGTAGTGCTTACCTACTACATCGCGACTTTGTCCTTCGTAGGGCAGGCAAGCAAAGGACGGTCAAACACTCATAGATCTCGAAACTTTGCATTATTCTACCTTACAAAATGAACTAGTACTTAATAGAAGAACGCGCAGCTCGAGTCCGATAAAAAACTAATTACGCCAGCAGCAGTTTTCTATCCAGTGAATCCAAAGCGTATTATAATCTATCTACCTATTGTAAACTGATCATTTGCTCATTAAAAGTTTTCCTTACATTCAGTTACTCCAGGATGATATTCAGCCATTATAAGAGAATCTAATAAGAATGTTAAAGGAAAGACTAAATTAAGATCTAAAGTGACCAAGATCTAAAGATATCTAGAAGTTTGGGGAGCGCTGCACCTATTTGAATATGGCCTCAATTATAGTTTGACTTTTCATCGAAGATGCCCGCATATTGCGCGGGGAACAAAGTTAGCGAACTTCTCGGTGATAGTGAAGTGACATGTAGTGCAAGCTAGGACCGGTGAGAGATTCGCTGAAATAAAGCGGTCGGCGCAGCTGGGCGGGTGAGCGGGGCGAGTGGGCGAGCGGAAACGCGAAGCGAACATGCATGTGACTGTGACGTGACAATGTGATTAGCGCTGAGCGAGCGAGCGAGCGCCGGCGCCGTCGCTACAAATCTCGCCATGCAGATGATATTAGCCGCTGGTGGCGGGTGAGTTTCGCATCCGATTGCCTTTAATATTAGAATGTAGTTTGGTTCGTACACTTAGCTGTTGGTATGTAGCTCACATTCTCAATAAGCAGGCCTTATATGGCATTATCAACCAGCGCTGTTTTTAGTATTAGATAAGCGCCGGCCTTTCTAACATTCTACGAGCTTTTTGTAATTTAAAGGCAATCATGTGTCATTTAGCTAATTCTTTATTTAAACACAAAATACAATCTTCACAACTTCTGCAGTCAAAACATTTATTGAAACGAACACTTGCTCCTGATACTACCTAGTAAGAGCTAGTACGAGTACTTAATGCAAGCACAGCAGCGGTGTATCTGTATACCCTCAGTACCGTTTCAATCTAAGGTAGAAACTTCTGTAAACTTAAATTTCTATAGTTTTCAACCATATTTTAGATACCATCGATTCCGAACGACTATCGCACATGTGAAGGCAAAGAAGCAAATTACTACACCTTTGCAAAATATGTCACAAGTTAATTCGGAGAGTGTGCAATATGAACAATTTTGCCTGCCTCAATATTTGTAACGCCTTATATTTTGCATCTGTTCGTCATAAGTACTTATGTCACGTAAAGTTAGGGCTAAATCTAAGGGTGTCATCCACATACCCTCATGTTTTTTGTCTCTACTGCGTGAATCGTGCTGCATAGCTACTATTCAATAGCGATTACAGTAGTATAACCCATATTTGGGATTCATCTTGAGTGTTTTAGCCGTAGCATAAATTCTGAACTTGGGTTGAACTGAAACCAATTTTGTAAGAACATATTCCTGCACATCACTATACTTTAAAATAGGCTTTAAAGACAACAATCTATTGACCTTGTGTGAATAATATATATAGTGTGGGAGACATGCTAAATACTACACAGTTATGTAGCGCGTCACCTACCCTGCCATACGAGCAGACAAAGAAAAGAAAAAGAACAGAATAGTCGTGAAACTTATTAAGGTACGTTAAGCTATACATTGGTAAAGGTGACATACTTAATTTGTAAGTCGTCCGAGCGCCATCAAACGAGTTTCAAATTGATCGGTATATGAAAATAAACTGACAGAACTTAACTTTAATAGTATGCAAATAGCATGTGTCGGGCTTAGGTGGCCGGCAACTGGCAACGTAATACCAAGTTGGTTTCTTCCTTTAAATTAGCTATAATTTCGTATTGATTCCTTTGTTTGACATGTAAGTATTGAAACGTTACTGAAAGCTACAGTAACTTTAGAACTACGAACCGCTCACGTAACTAGTAATGATAATATCATCCTTGCTTATCTGTTCTATTTAAAGCCTGTATAAATAGATAGAGAACTTCAGGATTTTTTTATCGCAATAGACATAATTTAGTGAAAGTGATAAAAATTATATGAAATGGAGCTTATTCAAAAGCTTTTTGTAACTGGCCTGTGGGAGTAGAGCCTTTTGTTACTTACTTTAGCATCATACTTTTCAATCTTACTTATTACCATCACAGTATATAAGTTTTGTATAAAATGTTTTATCGTTTTTCTTTGAACCCTATCTTTGAAGTAGGTATGTTAAGTAGGTACCTGAAAACAATATTTGATCATAACTTAACATTTTGGCTTGTATGCCACGCTTGATTGCCATTTGAAGCATATACCTACGGTTTATGTGACGGAGGAGTGCCTAAAACTTTCCAGGTATAAGCAGTTCGTGGAATCCAACAACTTTCGTCAAAGAGAATGATGTACCTAAGTAGAGAAACGACAAAAATCTGTAGACTTCCCACAAAGTCAGATGATAGTGTATTTTGTACGAGACACAATAAACAATTAGGTATTAGCAACATTAATGTTCCTTGGCCAAAGTTGCGCAATTTCATGGTTTGATCATATACATAACTTTGTGAAATTTTAGCTGCACCCTGTGCATACCGACTGTATAATATTCAAATAACCATAACATCTCGTAATGAGACCTCATGCAATATACTATACTAAATGCTCTTAATGTTCGATGGAGTTGAAAGGTGTTGGTTGCCAACTACATTTGGCAACAGTTGCACACATCGAATAATATAATGACTATTTGGCAGGATCCTAGCCACCTGACACATGGTACATGTTCTAAAGCCTGACGGGACCTGGTTTGTGGCTATAATGTCGATGTATTTTCTATTGACATAATTAATTGATGTAATTTTATTTCTATTTTTACATTATAGCGGTGACGGTTGACTGATAGAGAAAAAACGTTGCGCTTATTATTCGAGGGCGCCGTCATTAAATTCTATTTAATTTTGATTACATTAAAAACCACTTTAGTGCTCGTTAATTGAGTGGCATCAACCGATATAAAATATACGGGATGCAAGGGACTGAGTACCAAAAACTGTACAGGCGTGATCAGACTATGTAGTAATATTTTCTAGAGTAAATGAGAATTAAAATTCGCTCTCCCATATAAAACACAGCCAACTGATTCAACAGCTTACCGGTTTTTTATTGAAACTAGTTTTTTTCAATGTTACAAGTTATTCATTTTCATGGGCTGGTCATGCCTGCAAGTTTTCGGTACATCGTACTTTACACTTGGTATGCGGTTTTAAAAAAATACTCAGATATGTGTGTCCATTATAAATATCCAAAGTAAATCAGCTATCCCTAAAATGTTAAGCATTTACTGCCCACTTAGAATTTTCTGAAAGTTCTTGCCATTATTTGGCAAGGATACAATATTTTCAGTAATAGGAAATTCGGTGTTCAAATTCTAGCCGCTGTCCAATATTTACTGGTCATGCGAGGCATAAGTTATATCTCCTTTGTGACATCATCCTTTTATTTAGCTGTCGGAATCACAGAATTATTGGATGGGGTGATACTGCAACAAAAAGCAAAGTATTGTCTTTTCCTGCATAATATTTATTACGTTATATTTTTATTGCAGTGTGATGCCGGCATAGAAGAGCATCACCCCAATTCTTCCCGCGGGTGTTGTAAGAGGCAACTAAGGGACTCGAGGGTTTCATGTGTATTACCACGTATTACAACTTTAGGCTGACAACCTGTCACTACAGTGATACATAAGTCATCTGAAAGGTCCCTCAATACTTGTCAGACGTGGCGATAACGACCGTTATTTTTCATTAACGCTCTGCCTACCCCGCAAGGGATAAAGGCGTGATTTGTGTATGTATGTATGTATATTTATATTTAATAATAATATTTATTTATTTATTTATTTATATTTAATAATAATATAAAAACTGTCGAATTAATTTTCCGTACCTACCTATAATTCGTTTGCCATGTTCTAAGTTCTGTACATATATGACGTAGATTATTAAGTAGTTTATTTGATCTCACTTGTTCAATTGGTATTCGTAGGTACATTAAGTATATTTGTGTATATGCCTGCCTGTTAGGTAGGGGTACATTTTCACATACCTTAAAATAAATGGTCAACATCGATTATCAAAGTTGGGAGAAGCCTGCTGAGGAAAGGGACGAATGGCGAAAGCGTGTATAAGCGTAAGTCTCACGACGATTCCTGGTTCTCTGGTCCAGCCAACCAAAGGCAAAAGCGACACCTAAACATCGATGTTCCAGTTTTTAATTCCACCTTCACTTTTGTAGAGTGTGCGGAAGTCATACTTGTGTGTTGGCTTTATGTTTTTGGCTACGAGGCCATCAAAAGTACGGAAAGTCATGACGCTCCTGCATTGGCTATATCGATGGGTAGCTATGAAAAGTCTTGCCTCAGACATTGATTAAATCGCCTGAGACAGCCATTGGCATTAAAGCCATTATTTTTTTGTGTAAAATTATTATTATTTGTAGTATTTTTTATTTTATCTCTCCTTGTGGAGTATTCTCCCAACCCACGGGTTTTAGCCAATATTATTATCAGACTATAAATGTCCTACTGCTGGGCAAAGGCCTCACCATACTTCTTCCACTTATCTCGATCAACTTTCCACCAGTTTTTGTCGGAGGCATCCAGAACGTCTCACCATCTTTTGCGGGGTCTACCCCTTCGACGTTGTCCGTGAGGCGGAACCCATTGCGTGACAAGATGTGCCCATCGCTCCGGGTGCATACGGCTAACGTGTCCGGCCCAGTCCCACTTCAACTTAGCAGATTTATTGCCCACGTCCGCAATACCAGTTTTGGCGCGAAGCGTGGTGTTTCTTACTCGGTCTATTCGCTTGAAACCCAGTACGATGCGCTCCATTGCTCTCTGGCATACCTTGAGTCTGGACTTTTGACACTCGGTGAGAGACCAAGTTTGTGCACCGTAGGCCTTGGGGCAGGGTTCTTAGTGTACTAATCATATTTGTTGGGGGTATGGACTGTTTACGTGCACCGCGAGCAGGAGAGGTTGGCTTGGATCTCGATAGCATAAGATTATAAGAAATTAAAAAAAGGATTTAAAACCTAATAATATTATTTTATTCACAAACTTATATTATACACTTAACACCGTCTTTCCGTTGTGTCTTTACAAAACACACGACCCCGCCATCTAGTCCCAACATAAGAAAAGCTTGTCTTATGAGGACTGGATAACCGTTTTAAATATTTAAAATCCCTTTTTTTATCTAAATACCAGATTATACATTGCATCACGACAAATATTGTGTTGCGTGATAATGATGGTCGAATCCTGACCTTTAACGAGCCAGGTAGAACTTACTTTTCACTTCGTCGTCTGGTCGAATAATCCTAAGTACAATTTTAACAACTTTTGTCTCTCAGACACACACCTTAACAGCCACATAAGTCCACAACTCGATTCATGTGGACATGCCTCCCCCAGGCTCATATCCTCATATTGCTCATACTTTTATTTTGGATAGACTAGAAACTAGACCTTTCACTTTCTGTCCAAAAATGAAAGAGCCGTCCGCATTTGTGACGGAACAACATCCGAATAAGTCTCTCTCTCTCTACACATTTTCTGAACGTTTTCTATACCTACCGTTTGTGATTCAGTCTTACGTAAGAGCGGTGAGGTCATGATGATGTTACTGAATGTATTCTAGCCAAAATCTGAATTATTTGGACATATCTAAGAAAGGAACACTGCAATATGCCAACGAATAATAAATTATTAGTAATAGGGTCCCGCTTGGACACTTTGATTACGGTATCAAAAAATAAGGAATTTTCTCTCTAGATATACTCGCAACGCACGGAATTCGGAAAGTGCTTTTTAGGGTAGACCAAGTGAAGATGTTGATAGCCTAAGACTGAGAAGTATCCAAATATACTGATTCAACGTATGTTCGGCGATTGTGTTTGTATTCCGACTCCAATGACAGAGATAAAAAACCTACCGATCAAAGTTTTCATATTTATCTGGAAAATTACAAAAATTGGGAAACATGCACGGGGTTGAATTGGATCCCTCATTTTCTCTATACTGTACCTTTAGGAAATATATAACCTCAAACTTTCACAAAATCTTTTATGAAGGCCACTAACGCCATCTGTAACGTTTTTCCCGAGCAACATTAGCTATATTATAAAGAGACATCTGAAAAAGTTTCCTGAAAGTTTGCAAGTTTCTTTTAGCTTTGTTTGGGTAAAGCTTTTGTGGTTACAGTTTGCTATGCGATTGAAGGATACTGTGGGAAGCGTAGCTGGTGGGGACATTACTGAATGTGCAAGCATATTCGTATATACAATATTTAATATAAAAAAGAGTAAAACCAATTGTTACAAAAACTCCGATTGGCAATCCTAAGTTCAGACATTAAATCTAAAATCTTAGGCGGCGGCTAGTCTGGTTAGCCAGTCAGCAAGGAGTCGGCAACAGCGTCAGCATATATGTATAGTACGTAGTGCGTACACATCGCTACAGCTGTACCTAAGCTACTTAACTATCGTTATCACTCCGTAGATCTATCACAAATTGGGCGTCGCTCTTTCAAATATGGAGCCTCCTACAAAAAATCTTCGAGAAAATTCACACGTAAGTTATGAGTTTGTTGAAGTAGAAAGCACCAGCTCATTTTCTGAAACATTCGTTTTTATTTCATCCAAAACTCTCCTACTTAATGTGCTTGTTTGTATCTCACGTACTACTTTACCTACCGATTCTCACATACCCTCAAAAATTTACACATATTTTTAATATAAAAACATCAAATTGTAGAACTATAAAACGTGTGGTTAGACTAGTCGTTATGAACCTCCAAGCACGGATTCGATTTACGACGTTTCAGAAATTGAGCTCCAGATGCAAGATGAGCACGGACGGACCGATTGGCCACCGCAACATGTAGCTAGCTGAACTCGAGTAGTTTCAAATGAAGCGCCATCTGCGTAATTTTTCCGAAACTGTTCAATGACTCATGTGTCATATGCAAATAGGGACTATAACTCCTATAACTACAGGGTGTAAAAAAAATTTGGACCTCCCATACAAAATTACCGACCGACCAAGTCAATTTGTATGGGCGGTCAAAAAATTTTTTTCATATTTCGACCTATGTTCCTCAGGGAAAGTTGTTTAGTTTCATGGGCTGATTCACTCCTTAAAATATTTGCAGCTAATATTTTTACATCTTATTGTATAATGTAATCTGTGACCAGAGGGATCTATCTTGTGAAATGATAAGATAAAAACTTTATGCATACATGTTAGATTTTATGTGTAGCGCCATCTATAATAATTTTCCGGAACTACTAGCGCACGAACACATCAGACTTCCCACAGAGATTTCCACTCCACCAGCAGCTTTCGTGTACGTTGAAACCATTTTCCCCTTGCAGCAGCTAGAGTAAGTTGTGAGGCGCCACCTGTGACAATTATCAGGTACTATTTTAGCACGAATGCTGCTCCGGTGGTGGGGTGGACTATTCTGTGGAAATGTTTTACTACCAATGCCCTCTGGCTGTACTTGTAGCTAGCTTGTCTGAAAAGACAAGGTTTACAGCGCCACCTACAACTATATACCGTAACTATCTTAGCAGGATTAGCACGAAAGCTCCGGTGGTGGTGGACTATTCTGAGGGAATGTTTTGCTACCAATGCCCTCTGCTAGCTGTACTAGAAGCTAGCTTGTCTAAAAAGACAAGGTTTACAGCGCCACCTACAACTATTTACCGTAACTATCTTAGCAGGAAAATATAGGTGCAAAACCAGTAACACCGGTAGCTAGCTCCAACCAGTTTTTACCGATAGGGTTGTTTTCCGGCAGCTGTCGCTTTGGAGCTGCCTGATATCTAACGAGAAGCTTTTACTGCGCCACCTACAATTACTTACCGTAACTATCTCATCATGAAAGCTTCGGTGGAAAACCAGTAGCATCAGTAGGTTTCAGCAGTTTTCTACTGATAAAAATTGTTTGCCAACAGCTGCCGCTAGGGAAATAACACCACATGGTTCCTTTTGAATGTTTTGCTAAGTCGCTACAAGTGACTTCAGTCGCTTGCATGCATACCTAGCTAGCAAGTGTGGAACAAACCTACGTATTTATTGAAGTTGGTAGATCTTTTATGGCGTCAGCAATGCACAAAGAGAATGTTCGGATATAGTCAGCTTATTCAAAACACAATTTTAGCACATAAAGGTGCTCTACCTTTGTGACAACAATTTTCTTCCTAAGATCTAGTATTTCATGTCATGACAAGCAGTATTTCTATATAACAAATTGAGTATATATCCGTGTTTCGCATTTTGATTGACACTGACATGATTGCCTTTGTTCCCGGGTTACGTAAACCTTTGTCGGTCCAATTGGGCACAAAAAGCTGCGTGTCTCCTCGAGTGCTGGGTCTGTTTAACATTCAAATGACATGATATCATCTTCGGCTGAATTTATAATTGAGTAAAATTATAGACAGTTCGTACTGCTTGTCTTTTTCGGTTAGCTAAAAAATCTATGACAGGAACAACCAGTAAGTATAAGATAATCTGTAAATGAATAGGTAGTTAGTTTGACGATATGCTCTACATACTGTTACAAGTACCTCTACTTAGATAATAAAGAGCAAGCACCTACTAAATTAGCTATAATTATATATATAACATTTTATTTTTGTTTCAGGTAAGTTCATCCCAATCTACCACTACATACCTACTAGATTCACTTGTTTAGAGGGTAAGTATTATTAACTACTGATATTTAGCTAGCTAATTTTATTTATTGGTCAATATACCTATTTTTGGTCGATATTAGTTGCAAATTGCGACAAAGCTAATAAAGATTGCTAAGCTATTTCAATACTTACGACCTAAATGATGTACAGTGTAAATGTGATTTTCCAAACTAACTTTTTAATAGCGAATGAGAACATGAACCATCAGCTCGCCGGCTTTAAACAGTTTAAAAGGCTTTCAGTGTTGAATAGTTCAGTGAAAACTACAATAGATCACTTTATTTTTAAATAGTAGCCTTTTGTAAGATATTGATCGATTGTGTTAGCTATATTCAATGTGTTTAAAGCTAGTTTTTTAAATTAAGGGGCCTACGCCTGTCGAGGATAGGACTATATGGACGATGTGTTTAGTGCGGGTTCGCCATTGTGTACCAATTTTTATTGAAATATCTTGGTACTTTGTAAGTTTTTTAGTGATAGTAGTTTGGAGTTTGTATGTGTTTGGGATTGCAATGTCTTTAATATATAAGCGGTTCTTTTAAGTTTATCAAAGTACGTCGGGCCGATTGAAGTGAATAGTCATGTCTGTGAGAATAGTCCTATCCGAATAGAGATTTAAAATAATAATAGAGTAAAATTCGAATCTTCCAGAAATGGGTGGTTTGTATTTATAACAGCGCAATTTTTTTTTGTAATTGAAACCGAGATGCTGATGGATAATGGCTGTGACCTGCTCATGTCGATACTTGTATAGGTAGTCCGTTTGCACTAGACTCTTGCAAGACCCCCCCCCCCCCCCCTGATCTGCTGTGATTGTTTCGGGTGCACTGGAACACACTTGACGCACGACGAAGCACAAGCATATCGCAGCAGTCTGTCAGGTCTATACTAGAAATGTCAATCCCCATACTAAAACCGCTCAACCGCTGTTGACGCAGCGCTATCGCAGTGTCATCCGTCGAGTGCGGTTTTAGTATGGGGAGTGACGTTACTAGTATGGATCTGACAGACGGCTGCGATATTTTTGCGCTCCGTCATGTGTTAAGTGTGTTCCTCGCCTAAGATACTTCTTCTGATCCAGGTCTATAGTAATATATTTTCTATAATTACGGGTTGCTATTGTTTGGTACTATTTAGCAAGCATGAACGCTTCAATCCTGGAAAACAGTTCGCCTGTTCTAAGCCACGCGTTCGTAGAATCTTTATCGACATGTTCTTGGCTTATATCGGTTCGATGTCTACAGTTATTATTATAATATTTAGTGTTCAATATCGTTTACTTTAGTAAAACATGTTATAGGTATTACTACGAGTAGGTAGTAGTACATATGTAAATATAAGGTGTAAAAATATTAGCTGCAAATATTTTTAGGGGTGAATCAGCTCATGAAACTGAACAACTTTCCCCTAGAAACATATGTCGAAATATGAGATTTTTTTTCCTGGTAAATTGACCTGGTCGGTTGGAAATTTTGTATAAACGAGATCCAAATTTTTTTTCATATTTCAACCTATGTTCCTTGGGGAAAGTTAATTAGTTTCATGGGCTGATTCACCTCTTAAAATATTTGCAGCTATTTTTTTTACAACCTGTATTAGACATATCCTTAAGCGTCGTTTGTATTTTTGGTGTCGCATTCATTCTGATTGCGGATTATGAAATTGGGCAGTAAAATGCAGCAAGTTCTGCAGTTTGCATCTACCTACCGACAACACAAATTGACTTAAGCAGAGTGGTAGGAAAAGCGCTGTATTATCTAATCTTATTCCTAGGGACATTACTTAAAATGCCGTGTGATGCCGGCTTAGAATAGCATCACCCCACATCCTTCCCGCGGGTGTCGTAAGGGGCTACTAAGGGACTCAAGAGTATTGGTGTATTACAATTTTTAGACGACAGGCTGACAACCTGTCACTATAGTGATACACATGTTTTCTGAAACAATCTTGGAAAACAATCCTCAAAAATGTCGGACGTGGCGATAGCGACCGTATTCTTACGGCGGTTAACGCTCTGCCTAACCCCGCAAGGGATAAAGGCGTGATGTATGTATGTATCGCAAAGGTCGGATGTATAGGAATCCAATACATACAAACCCAAAATATGTATTACTAAAAAAGTATATGTACTTATCCCATACTTTAGTCGAGAAAGTAAGATTGGTTGCATGTGGACAGTATACAATTAGGTAGGAAGATATTTTCTGGGAGTAACACAATCTTTTATTTTAATGCGTCTAACAATTACCTACTCGTCATCTCTTGTATGAGTAGGGTTTGCAGTCCGGATATCCCAATAATCCGCAACTTTTTTATACGGATAATTGGGTCATAATTAGATATCCGGATAGCTTTTGTGACCTATGAAGCCTTACTTTGTTTAAATGATGACAGAAAGTATATTCTGTCCCATTACATTATTAGCTGCATTGAAAAAATTGTAAATGGAACTAAAAGGATGACTCTGTTTTTTGGCATAGATGATACTTAATATTCGTATTTTCTATTATTGCATGAATGTATCAGGTTGTTGTTGAAACAACATTTCTTTCACCATAACTAAGTGGGTTGTTTGACGACACATTCTATAAGCATTTCTGCGTCTTTCTCAAATTATTATGACAGCTAGGCATGCCGAGTGGTGCCGGCTTAGAATAACATCACCCCATTTTTCCCCGTGGGTGTCGTTAAAGCCGACTAAGGGGCTTGAGGGTTTCATGTGTATTGCAATTTTAGGCGACAGGCTGACAACCTGTCACTAGAGTGATACTCGACCTATCTGCAAGGACCCTCAAACATTTGTCAGACGTAGCGATACCGACCGTAATTTTACGGTCGCTAACGCTCTGCCTACCCCATCAGGGATATAGGCGTGATTTGTGTGTATGTGTGCATCGTGATGACCCAATGATTCAATATCCTCACTTCTATGTAGGGACAGGCAAGATTGGGGTCATCTTCCAATACAACTTTACTATAGCGCTATTTCCATAAACAAGATAGGTAGTTTGGCTGGACTACTGGTGTACCTCATCTAGGTTCATCATCCTACATCATTATTAGTAATAAAAAAAATATTATATGAGCAAGTTCGATACATATTTTAATCACATTTTTTTTTATATCCGTTTTATCCGGGTTGAAAATACATTATTCGAATTATCTGGATAGTAGAAATCAACGGATAATGCAAATGCTTAGCATGAGACTGGTAGCTACCTACAATTTTTTTCGAATGGTGCTACATAACTAAGTTGTTTAGTTCTTGCTTAGATTCATTACTAAAAGGTTCTCAGTAAGTACTTGGTCTTTTACGCTTTGACTGTATCTTTTATTGTTTGCCAATGCTGGAGAACTTCAGTTCAGATACGTATATATGTATAGTACCAGCCATCGCAACAGGGCTGCTGCACCAGTGATTAATTACCGTCCCTGGTTACACATAGCATCCGATACCAGCCGGGCTTTGTCAATACCCAAATATCAACCGGGCAATTAATTTCCTCTCGATGTATTACTATAAATCCCAACCTTCATCAACCAGTGTTTCACCACTATAATTTTCAGCTTGGTGTCTCAAGCAACATAAGAGTAAATTGTTATTTCTTATTTTGTTTCATGTTCATTTAAAATCATTGACCACGGTCATATTAATAAACCGATACAGACAAAATGCTTATTTTACAAGCATTTGTTTTAAGCAAGGATGATCTTATGCAAAAATTAGCAAATTAGGCAGTTTACTAAATAATACGCGAGCTAAGCAGGTTTGCAAAACATATTCATCGAACCTCAATAAGCGTTCCAAACTTGCGAAGCGTAGAAAAATAAACGATTGAAGCACATCAAAACCATCATAACCACTTACGGTCGGATGAATAGGAATCCAATTTTATAATATTTCTCGCGGTAGATAGATAATGTCGCAAGTATTCTATTTTTATGTGATCCTTCGCTTCCCACAAGCCAACTGTCGTAAATAGGAAATTTTGATGGCCCTGGAGTAAAAAAAGCAACGCCTATCACTAGAAAAGAGGCATCCATTTGGGAACCCCCGCTTTTTTTTTCGTGTGCGACACCGAATCATCTAACGACCCAATGAATCCTAACACCGCTAGAACAAAAGTAATTAATAAAGGTTGAAAATGCCTTACAATAGTATCAGCCCAATTCTACCCGTGAATGAATCATAATAATCATCAATGGAATGGGCAGCAGCGTTCCCTGTGAATGCAGCAGCTTACAATCATCATCCCTCCGGCTACCAAGCGTGGTGAGTATGTAAATACCCCCTTAAAGAAGGAGACCCGTCGAGCAGTGGCATGTTGTGGCTGTCGAGGTTACGGCAAGGCCATTCATGCGCATAATTTATCATTCTCATTTCCTAATATCATTTCAAAAATAATAAAGGTTTGTTGAATAGTAAAAGTACCTTTTTCTCCGCAAAAAGGAGTCTTTTCACGTTTTTTCCTACTTTTCGGGGTATATCTGTTCCAGTGACCAACACTCTTCAACTCCTTGGCATGGAGCTGACCTCTGACCTCAACTTCGGCACCACCATCGAGTCCAAGGCTCAAATTGCAGCTAGAAAGTTGGGCGTCCTGAATAAAGTCAAGCGGTACTTCACGCCTGAACAGATTCTAACTCTTTATAAAGCTCAAGTGCGATCTTGCATGGAGTACTGCTGTCACCTTTGAGATGGCTCGGCGAAATACCAACTTGCTGCACTGGATTCGGTGGAACGCAGAGCCAAGAGATTAATAGGCGAAAAAAAACTGGTGGCGACCAAGCTTCACAGCCTGGCTCACCGCCGTAAGGTTGCTTGCCTATCGGTCTTTTATAGATTGTACTTCGGAGAGTGTGCGCGTGAGCTGCATGAGCTCATACCACCGTCTCCTTTCTTCCATCGGACATCCAGACGCACGGCCGGCTACCATCCGTTCTTAGTTGAAATACCCACATTACGCACTAAGCGCTTCAAATCATCTTTCATTATGCGCACGGCTAAAGAATGGAATTCCCTGCCTGCGTCTGTATTTCCGAGTGCATATAACCTGAATCTCTTTAAGTCTAGAGTGAATAGGCATCTTCTGGGCAAGCTCGCTCCACCGTAGATCCCATCTCTGCTCTAGGGTAAGATTGGGGTCAAGAGTAAGCCCATCATAGATAAAAAAAAAACCTTGCTTGTAGGTTTAATTTTTATCTTTGGGGGCCTTTAGCTTAATAAGGGCGGATCGGGTTCAGATGTATGCGGGCTCTACGCGTGGTGCGCTTGTAGTAGTAATCGTCGGGCTTTGTGGACCTTATAACCTGCGCATGCGTGTGGTTTTGTAACTATTAATGCGTCTCTAACACGCGCACGATACGCGTAACGTCCGTTATCGAGCACCCAATCCAGCTGTTTCACTCATTGCTGCTAAGAAGTTCCCGAGTTCGAAGACTATCAGCACCAGCCGAAAGACAACACTGCTGGGCATCGGTTTCCGCTAGGATTCGCTGATCAAGCTAGATACCTAGAAGCTTAATTTCTGAATAGGTGTAATTTGATTCCGCGTACGGAAGTCCGCAACGATCTAAAGAACTCATAACATAACAAAATTCTTTATTGCATAAAATTGGAACAACATGTAGGAAACACAAACAAAGGAAACAGTACAACAAGACGGCCTTAATGCTAGGTAGCATCTAATCAGTAATGACACCAACAAATTTTTAAAAAATGCGAATATCTTGCCGTATTTTCCTTTTAATTATGTGTACAACAATACGTACCTGCCCCATTGTTTTAATACAACATAGTTACAAAGTCAACTCTATCGTTTGTCATAAAAAATAGTCGATAGTATCGGAAAAAAGATTAACGCCGATTAGACTGTAGCAACTATCTAAAATACACGCGGCTATTACATGTCCGGTATCATTAAGCAGTTGTCGTCGCCTGATCGGCGGAAAATAGCCGGTAAAATATAATCGTCACTTCCTGGCGGGTTCCGGTGGCAGGCGGCCGTTGCCGCGGCTTCACAACAACCGTGCCGCCAGGGGCGGATCGTGACTTTCCCGGGCCCTGGGCTATAACTGCTCGAGGGGCCCTTTCCTCAATCGTGATGTAGCGTATGGGTACTTATTAGACAAAACTCAGCGAATCCCTGTACTCAATACACACGCCCGCAACAAAATTAATAAAATAAATAGTCGCGCTCACGGGTTGATTGATTTGGGTTGCCATCCCTACAATTGCTTTTTTTGTTACACGTACATATCGCCTTACATACGGGTCATATCTTATTATTTTTAGCCAGGGCCAAGGGCCCCCTGAATCCAAGGGGCCCTGGACTGAAGCCCATAAAGCCTAAAGGTAGATCCGCCCCTGATGCCGCCGCCCGCCACGCAATACGCCCTTTATGTTCTACTAACTATCAACAGTAACTTTTCCCTCGCTCGGTATACCAGTCAAAAGGTTGGAAGTAGTACCGACAGAAGCTGGAAGTATCTACTAGTTATACCTACTGATTATTTTTATGTACTAAACTATGCCGTGTGATGCCGGCTTAGAATAGCATCACCCCACATCCTTCCCGTGGGTGTCGTAAGAGGCGACGAAGGGACTCGAGAGTATTAGTGTATTACAATTTTTAGGCGACAGTAGATAACCTGTCACTATAGTGATACACATGTTTTCTGAAATAACCTTGGGAAACAATCCTCAAAAATGTCAGACGTGGCGATAGCGACCGTATTCTTACGGCTATTAAGGCTCTGCCTACCCCACAAGGGATAAAGGCGTGATATATATATATGTATGTATGTACTAAACTATCTATCTATCTGGTGTCTGTCAGCTATTTCCGCTGCAAATAGTTGTAAAACCATTAACGTGTGGCGATGCAGACCGCCCACCGCCCATTTACTCAGACAAAGTAAACGTTGATTGAAACTGTTACGCATTGAAGTTTAAAGCTGACTCAATGTGAAAGTGGAGCGTTTTGATTGGTTCACGGTAGTAATGGAAATTTGGAATTCACATCTGTATTTCGAGTATTTTCTAGAAGGTATTGCCAGAAACGCTTCTAGTTGTATCATTTATTTACCCCTATTTTATAAATTTATATCTGTAGACAAAACTTGTAGGGTTTAATATCTTTTAATGTTACAAAAGTGTAGGTACTTAAAAATCCCGCATTTTACAAAACAACAAAAAGGGGGAAATATATAACGTAAAATAAATGGATAAAGTTCTGTCATCTGGAGCTCATTGCTTGTTCTGTTGTGTTCATTGGATTGTCATCATAGCATAAAATCTTGAGCTTGTCTTTCTTCATATCGAATCAATGGCAAAGGTAGTTCTTTAAAATTGTGCATCCCAGAATGTGGCTTCATCGTTGGCTCTCTGATTGGCACTAAAAAAGTCTTCTTGGGTACAGACTAAAGGCGAACGGAGAGCTGAGGCTCGACAACAAGTTCTTGTCCTTGAACTAGTGACCTCTGAAGGTATCCCCCATCTGGAGCCAATCCTTGGTAATTGAATGGATAGCGCTACGATATATAGAAAATACAAAAAGATATTATAAAATAGAACATTTTTTCGTGGGACCACTTAAAGTGGGACACCCTGTATTATAGGTAGTGTGAAGTAGAACGATTTGTCATATTGATAGATTTCCATAGTTTTGTCGAAATGCGAATTTACGGCTTTTATAGAGCGTACGTGTAGATTTTGTTATGGTTACATTGTTTCTACAGCAACATTTGGAGAGTACAGGATACTTACCAAATAATACGCTGCACATAATTTAGTTTTAAAACCCCATTTTTACCCAAATCACTACTAGTCTACATTTGCTAAAGATTTGTACTCCTTGTTTATTGATCTGTTTCCGGAACCCTCTTCAAGGCGACGCGACACTGAGTAGCCAAACAGTCTACCATATTAGTCTGCATCATCACTTACTATAATAAAACGAGATAAGAATCAATTCACCTTGAATCAATTCACGAGGCTAGCTCCCCTGTGTTACGTAGACGGTATAGTTTTTTCACTGTCGTTCAGCGCTATATAGAAATTGGTGCTGTGTTGTTATACGCTGATAAGACCATTTTGCGAGCCATTAATCCATTACGTCTAATTATAATTAGTGGTTTGTGCCGTAAGCGTAACACGATCAATATTAGTAGAACCCGCAGCGCACGTGGTCGGCGGCGGGCCTATCGATTGCTAACGTCACATTTCACTAACATCGTCACACAACAATTTTTCCGTTCAAATGATTTCGTATAATCAGGCGCTTCCTTCTATTGCCTGCCTGAGCACTCGCCTTATTGACGAGACGCCCGTTATAGGAACGCGGCACAAATCTACAACTTTAGAAGCTTGTGCCGCAGTTCGTGTTGTAGGCTCATGCTTTGGACAAAAACAAAATATGCTTAACATTTTTTTCCTGCCGTGTGACATCGAGCCAATAAATAAACCATTAAAAGCTGGCATTCAATTTGTCTTTGACTTATGTACTTTTCAGTAATAAATTACTTAAATAATATTAGATGCATTCAACTTAGGTACAACAAAAGGCAGTTAACCCTTTTGCCTGACTGACCGAACTTATATACGGTCGCAGCGCGATGCATAACGTGTTGAGAATTCGGCTGCTACTAGGTAGGACTTTCAATTTAGGAGGTTCCGCTTGCTCCAGCAGTGGTGTGCTACTGGTAAGTGAGCGTGCATGGTACATTAACCGGCATATTCGGGCCGCAGTGCCGTACCGCGCACTATGCTTCTTTACAGCCTTGCAATGCGGCAAAAGGCGAAACTGTGCTATCCACAGGCGACGCCCCGTGCCTCCGCTGCCACCGCCTTCTGCACTTTTGTGAAAATTTAATCAACAATTATTGTAATGGGCTCGCTTTTATTAATTGCCGTAACTTGAATACGGAACGTGGCAGTTATGCTGTTAGCAATAAATAAAAAAATGCTATATTGCGTCTAAATTTATTTTCAGTAGCAACCTATTATGTACTTTCTACCTAAATTTAACACTATATATACCTACTACTGCTAGTGCATCAATCTAACCATTTAAGAGACCCACTTATACTGGTTTTGACATAGAAATAGTAAAATGAACCAGTATGAGTTGATTCCTTAAACGGGTAGGTTGATGATTAGGTAGGCCAATAGTTAATAGGCACCCCAAATTGATGGTTAATTGGCTATGCTAGAATTTTTATTTAATAGAACTAAAACGAACTACGCTTTTTCTAACCGAATTCAAAAAACAGGGAAGTCTTAATTCACATTACATACCTTTGTTTAATTTTGTATGTAAATATTATGATAAGCGATGCGAATTTCAGTTCTAGAAAATCGAGAGAACTCACAAACTGTTCTTTTCGTTAGAAACAATAAAAAGTTAGGTAAAGTTATCTTTTTGTAGTACCTAACACAAATATTATTTTTTAAAGGCCGGAGTTTGTTACTTGTTAGTGAACCAGAGTTATTGTTTTGACTTAGGTAGCTATGTACGAGTACCTATTTATTTCGGATCACTCTCATGGTTCATTATTGTTTTTTTTTATCATTCGGTCGCTTTCATACTTTTGTTCATTTTTTTTGTTCTTATAATTATTATTTTAATATATTGTTATTTTATGCTCCAAAACCTTGGGTGGGAAATTCAAGACATTAAACGTTTGATGTTCAATATTAATGTGATTTGAAAAACTGAAGTAAGTATAGTACCTAATAAATAAGGATTAACTACCTAAGTATTAAATTATTCTTATTTATTTTTGCTAATGCTGTTGATCATAGACTTCTGTAGATGCTGGACTGGGAGTAATGTCACCCGCGACATGTTATAGTGTTATAAAGACCTCCTTATGCCTAACAATTCTTTTTTTATGTCGTCAGACTTTTGATAAGTTGGTGAGTTTACATTATTTAGGTCTACGTGGCTTAGTAACTTGTTAATTACCCTCTACCAAACTTTAAACAAGTGAGTCTCGTAAACCAATATAGGTGAGTGTTTCGTAATAACTATACCTACTACAACTAGCACAACATGCTGTATATGGGTCTCACATATATACCATACTCAACAAGCTTGCCAAGCAAATGGAAGTGCGCAGTACAAGGTGTATTCACAGGGAACGCTGCAGCCCACTCCCTGGCTCCATCTTATCTTCACCCGTTTTACGACACCCACGGGTATAAATGTGGTGCCTAGGGCACACTAAAAGTTTTGCACTTCTGGCCTCTAACAAATGTTTGAATTTCGAATGCAATACTTTTGAAAGACGACAATTCACTTGTTAATTAAACTAAAGAATTGGCAGGAAAACGCTTGTCAATACGAAGTACGCTATCCGCTATCACAATTTAGGCCGATTTTAGGCCGATGGTTTTTTATGATTTTAAAAGTTCACTCTCCCCGCGAGATTGCTCCGCTCGTAAGTAAGAAAGCTTTGTAGTCGATGGATTCCTCATACCTGAACAAAAACAGACTCGAGTTGATTGGTGTAAAAAAATGCTAATTCTGTTTATGATACCTACAGTGACAGGAGACGAAATTTGGATATATATTATCTTTCAGAAAAAAAGCAACAGTCTTCTGCTGGGTCTTCGAAGGCGAGAACAAACCGACAAAAATTAAGCAGGCGAGAAGCGTAGGCAAAAAAATATATTGCGTTTTTTTTCTCTAAGTCAGGTCCTGTCTGCACAGTTCCGCTTGAAGGACAAAATACAGTGAGTGCAGAGTGGTACACCACTATTTTTTTGCCCAATGTGCTTCAAAAAGTTCGGGAAAACCGACCTAGAAGTCGAATTCTGCTGCATCAGGACAGTACTTCAGCACAAACCGCAAAAAGAACAATTTAATAACTTTTGGACTCTAAGAAGGTAGAGCTTGTGACTGATCCGCCTTACTGTTCAGACCTAGTACCATGTGATTTCTTTATATTCCCAAAAATCATAGATTTGATAAGAGTAATGACATTTATGAAGCCAGAAGAGGCCGTGGTAGCTTTCAACGAGCACGTTAAAAACATGCCTTCAGACCAATAATGGTCCTATGTTTCAGAAATAGTTCGAACGTATGTTTGATTGATTTATTTATCACACAATGGAAATTACATTATATTGTTACAAAAAGAATTCGCATAGTGCTTTTCAAAAAATATAATTATATAAAATAATAATTTACAAAAAAAAAGGTGTTTAAAATGTAATAGAGAATATTTTGAAAGAATATAATATAACATTTTACCACCAAATATACTGTTTTATTAGTTAGGCTAATCTTTCAGTGTGCTCCTCGTAATGCTAAGTCGGCGGCGCCTCACGGCCCAAACTCCAAACGAATTCATAATAATATAAATATGGATATGGAACAGATAAAAATGCATTGGCATGTCCTTAGAAGTAGTTTTATCTTTAAAATTATAATTAGACCAAAGTAGTATACCTATTTGAAATGAAAATGATATTACTGTCCTGCAATGCAAAAACAAAGTGTTATAGGACTGATATTTATATTTTCATTATTTTTATTGTTTACAAGTTGACAACGTTGTTTTAGAAACCTTCTAAATTTTACCTTCGTAGTAAAAAAATATTACCTTTATAGGTACCTACCTACTAACACTAAGGACACTAACTAACTGCGTCCGTAGAGGAACTTCACCTCTCGATTTCTTGCCGGCTCATGTTACGTAAACGTAACAGATAACCTTGCAGGGACACCAAATCACATTCCCTTAACCTTAGAAGCATCAGGTATCAATATTTTTATGATTTCCATAAACACACAAAGTAAGTAACTTTATTTAGTTCAATAATTCAACGGTTGGTATTTAAAATTGGTTCACGTTTTGGTTTCAAGATTGCAAATCTACCATTTTGCATATTTTATGGGTAAGACGTACTCTCTCAATAGCGGGTGCTCGGATGGTAATTTAATCCAAAATCATTTGTCACGTCGTATTCCGTGTGATGCCGGCTTAGAATGGCCTCATGGCCTTAGAATAGAATCACCAGACACCCTTTACGCGGGTGTCGTAAAAGGCGACTAAGGGACTCGAGGGTATTGGTGCATTACAATTCTAAGGCGACAGGCTGAAAACCTGTCACTTTAGTGTTACACATGTTTTCTGAAACAACCTTAGAAAACAATCCTCAAAAAATGACAGACGCGGCGATAGCGACCGTATTCTTGCGGTCGTAGGCGCTCTGCCGACCCCGCAGGGGATAAAGGCGTGACATATGTATGTATGTATGTCATTTGTCTCACTGAAGGCTGGTCAGTAGGTAAGTGTTATAGCGAGCAGTGCTGACTCGTGCTGGTCCTGACACCATCCCGGCGCCAAACCGTCTCTGGGAACTCATAACGCCGACCTCTGCTCTTGTAGGTACCTATATCTACTAGCTTAGCTGTAGTATAGACGCAGAACAAGCAAATGATTCAGACGGAACCCTATCAACAACCATAACGAAGTCATGAGCTTGTAGATTAAAAAGATGCATATAGATTAAATCCAATTTAAGTGCACTTATTTGTGAACTTAAAGCTCAATTTCTGAAAAGTAATAATTCGATTCCGAGTATTGAAGTATATATGGCGTGAGGCGTGATTTGTGTATGTGTATAGAAGTACTGGTCGAACTGTAGTGTCAAATTTTAATTTCTACTAATTGACTTCTTTTATTTCAGGGGCATATGTGAATAGATTTGTAAGATTTTTGTTAGTAGAACGTGTAATGAAGTAGGTACACTACACATACTAGCCTTATTTTTAAAAGTTTTTCATAATTTAAATGCGTTTACTACTTAGTAGAGTAGAGTTCACCTTGCAACCTTCCCTTGCTCTGAGGTTGTAGAATATCAGTACTCGTTTTAGTGCTCCGTGCCGAAATGTAAGAGAAGGAGCTTAGACGTTCAGTTTGTATAACTGTTCATACACACACACAGCTTGATCCCTTGCTCGTGCTTCACGGAATTAAGCCGACAAGACCCATCAAGGACGTCGTCAACGAACACTCTTCATGATACACTTTTCACAAGACATCAATAAATAGGGTTTCTTTACCTATTAACCCTGATATTGTGTTGCTAAAAGGTACTTACATAATTCGTGTCTGTATGTAGATGATATCTAAAAACATAGAGTAACTTATATTTTGTTCTAAAAATATCTATACATATTACATGTCTATCTATCTAAACTTAAAAAACCGACCTCGTTATCACCGATTCGCTATTGAATACCTACCTAGTCCCCTTAAGTGGAATTTACACTGCGTAAATGACGTCGCGGGCACCAGCTTGCTTTAAATTATTTTGTTAGTCTCATAGTATAAATGAGAAGAAAAAGAACTTGGCATTTAACTATTTTGTAATAAATTGGTTGATACGAGCAGAGAATATTAAAGATTTCAGTGTCGCTTGTAAAACTGTCACCGCCACCTTCTACAGAATAATCCGTACAACGAAGACAACAAAAGTTTCTATTATTTATTGTGATACAACGATGTCTGCTATAATTATTTTTGTCATTGAAATACAAAAATTTTATGCATACCATTTTAAATGATGCCTCGGGGGATTTGTATACCAGTTCCGTGGCCAAAAAATAAAAAATGCACTAAAATACTACTAATAGAGTAGCTATAGCTACATACGAAGCGACCTACGCTGTAGATATAATATCTACAATCTACAACCGTTTTATGAGTGTGACCATTAAAATCGTGGAGCCGTGTCGACACGGGGCCCACGCACGACGTCAAATGCATGCCCAAGCCCACGTCACGATTAAAATATAAAAAATAACAGCGTGACGCAAACTCGTCTGTCTGGGCACCAGAATAGACCCATTTAATTTTCATAAAACTGAAATAATATTTTTATATAAATAACTACAGACTAGCTCTGTTGCTTTTTACTTGTGTATCAAATCAAGCTCCCAAATTGAGAGTGTCGGTGGCCAATTGGTTAGGACACTGGTCTCACGCCGATCCCCGCCATGTACCAATGTGTTCTTACATTTTACCGATTACTCTTATGGTGATGGAAAAACATCACAATGAAACCCACATTCAATTAAAATTTTAATTCAAATTATATTTGAATTTAGCTAAACCTAGGATTTTGTTGGGTATCTGTGAAAAAACTTGGTTCCACGTCAAATCCACTAGATTAGGTGTAGCCGACCCCGACAGATAACGGGATAAGGCAAGGAGAATGATCAAATCAAGCTCCCGATTCAAATTATACAGCTAATATTAAATCCATTGTATAAATTATATTATAATACTGGCCAGAAAGAGCGAATTTTAGTAAAGGCACTAAAGTTTACTCTAGAATGAACTGCGTTTTTTACAGATAGTAAGTTGACATTTTGGGATGCCTATTTCTTTGCAAATATGTTAAATAGTGATGTGGATGATTCTTTCGTTGGCTATTCCATTATGGCGTTGTGTTTTGGTTATAATTTCTTTTTTGTTGATTTAAGTGTTTAGTGCATAATTCTGACAGTGTTTTTATAATGATATTATTTTACAATTAATGCATATAATCGACATAGTGAGAGGTCACCAATTCACCATGTGTTGCAGAAAATTTTATTATCAAGTTTCTGTTGCCACATAATTTTGCACAACAGAGCCCCTAGTCGTCAGACTAGAATCACTGTGTTGTGGACTCTTCCTCGGCATAATGCCACAAATTACTTTGACTAACTATACCCATGACTTGACTAATTTGACACTGGCAAACTTCGTCTCGACTCATGAGATATAACGCCATAACTTTAAAAAAATAGAGATGCGCATAATAGAAAATATATATATCGTTGATATATGGAAAATCACTGCTCAGCTTTTACATCCTTCAAACGAGCGTCATCTATTGGGAACTAAGAGAAACAGTTTAAAAAATTCCCATTTCGATAAAAACAGTTACCGGATACCGGCACTGGCACATCACTATTTAAAATTTGCAAAAATATAGCAACCGAAAATGTCAATTTACTATCTCTAAAAAAACCAGAGTATAGATAGCATATCGACGTTTTAGAAAAACAAAATTACTAACCTACCTAAATAAAAATAGTAGTATCTACATCTTTTTACCGTCGCCTCTCTTTTTTTTAGTGTCGTCCAACTTAAAAAGTGACCAAAGTCTCGACGGGAGCAGTAGATTGATATTGCAGTTACTCTTACGTTGTTGTCAAAAGCACTGCCAAAAATACTGCAACAAGTTTTCGGAAAAATATTTATGGAAATAAAACACTTGTCCGAGTCATCTACCCACGCTGCAATATGCAATGCCTAAAATGTCTAGCGGTTTCAATATGATAAAATAGTTTTATGACATAGGTAGTTGATAATTTTACTAGCTTAATTTGTAGCTGGTTATATCCTAGACACGGCAAGCTATATCTATCCGTCTGCATGGTTTATCCATGCTATAGAACATAACGCTTTGTTGAAGAGGGAAACTTCCGAACAACATCGATCCGCTGATGCCAATTTGGCTCGATCAGCCTTAAATATTAAGAGTGACTTGAACCTTTACCGCTTGACATTCTGAACCTTTGTGGTTCCGTTGTTTTTCCGCAGATCTTAACCGGGGCTTCTCTGGTCCGAACCTAGAGTACGCTAGTACTATTATTTATTCTGAGCCCAGAGATAGAGTCTGTTATCTCTTTTCACATGAGCGCACATGTATTCAGCCCGTGGACATCTAAGAATCAGCATACTGAGGACTTGGTCTCTTAGTTACTGTGCTATCTTTTGCCTGGCCCAACACAATGGAGAGCAACTTATAGTCTGTTATCCGGATCTCCATCTGGCATGTGGTTGAGCTGCGTTCTTTAGGCGTAACATTGATTGCTACATCTCTCCTTCGTGACCCATTAGGACATAATTGCGCGGTAGACTATGCTAGAAAACTGAAGGATCGTGTTGCACCATTATCACAAACCAAATTATCTCACATAAATGTAACACGTTTTGCATACATTCAGACTTCTTATTTATCAAACAGTTAATGTAATAATGACATGTACTTACTTTACTTGTTTCTACGTGGCCGGCCAGGCGAAACCTGTTAGCCAAACTTGACAAACTCAGCGATGCCGGACAGATATAGGTAATATCGACGGTGCATCTTTGCAAAGTGCAGTCAAATGACTACAATTTCGTTTCACCCGTTTTACACTACACATAAATATTATTCTGTACTGTACCCTACCCTTATCACGATCCAAAGACTGGATGTGGAAAAACTAGTAAAAAGATCTAAAAATAAACCTAGCTGCTAGTCAATTGTAACAGGCCAGGATTCTTAGGTCACGTTTGAAGGAACGAGGGGAACGTCACGTTTCTATGCTCGTCGCCAGAACTTGACAAGGTGAGCTGGAAGTTGTTGGTGGTTGGTGGTATTCCGAGCGGGAGCGGAGTCTGGGCTCTTTGTGTGTGGGCTGTTTGAACAGCGTAGAGCGGACGAAGCGCAAGAATGCGGCGTGCGTGCGGCGGCGGTGGCAGTGGCGGTGGCGGTGCGGCAGGGCGGCGCGGCAGGGGGCGCGGGGCGGCGGGCGGCGGCCGGGGGATGCGTCGTACGGCGGGCCGCGCGGGCTGGCGGGCTGGCGCGTGCCGCAGTAGCGTGGAGGCACCGCCGCGGCCGCTCACGGCTCCCCCGCTCCGGCGTCCAGCCGCCGCCCGACGCCCGATGCGAGCGCCGATCCAACGCGCCGATTTGGCTCGCTCCGCCACCCGCCGCTAAAGGCCAGTTCGCTTCGCTGATGGTTCCCTTATCGAACGACTCGAATGAAAGGACACGTGGCCCTGCTTATATTTTTTTTAAAAGCAGATATAATTGTTTTCATACAGGCTTCGTGCACTTTAGACGAAAGACTTAAGTAGAACAAAGCGTGGCGTAAACGATGAGGGGTTGAATCATTGTTGCGGCTCGCCTCGACAGATCGTCACAATGCGATATTTTAATTAAATCATCTAATAAAATACATACTTTTTACATATTAGTTACCTAAATATTCTGTGCCTTCTTTATTGTCCTTAACAGCTGATACACTCCGATTATAATGTAATTTATTTACCCTGGCCTGCTGCGGTTCGCTCCGTTTCATTTTGTAGAAGCTTAGTAATATCGACCATATTTTATCGAGTGTCAACTTTATGTAATGTTGTCATCAATCATGTTCAATAGACCTTCTCAGTCGCAGTAATCACATTTCAGCGTAAGTTCGTAACAAAGTCTTACTAATGTTGACAAGCCTTTGCTGATAATATTAACCGTCGATCTGCGAGGCCCGTGAGAAGCAATACAATGATTCGTAACCCGATAAATTTAATATGACGGCAACTAGATCCTAAATTATATTTAGAAAAGGAAAAATTGTACGAACTAAAAGGGATAAACAGGTAGCACACTTATGTACCTACCTACAAGTTCTTACCCTCAAAAACAGCTGACCTCTAAACACTTTTAAAATTATAGCGTAGCATTTTGTTACATTTGTATTGAATTTATTTTTTTAGCCATTTATTTGATAAGATGCCAACTTCTTGGTATAGAACATCATTTACACACAGATTAATGTCACAAAACGCGCATTAAAATATAAATGGCCTATATCAAGTACGTCATAATCTAAACTATATGCTGAGTGTCTTGTCCTTTATATTATTTAAAATAAAGTGTACCGGTAGTTCCGGTTGGATTGTAATTTATTGTAATGGCACCTTTTGATGAAACTTGTATATTTCTTCCTCAGTTTGATACTTCAGTAGAGGTAGTAATAGTAGGTAAGTTCGATCCGAACAGGACATAAATATTTGAAAATTGTTTTTACTTTATGTATTTTCCGTATATGTATGCCTGTTTAGATATTTTTATATTTGCAAGAAAAAAAATCATAACTAAGGATTATTATCAGCTGTTTAGTTCCCAATTCCTATATTACAGGCATTGCCTAGATGTCGCTGTGCGATTTGTCCAGGACTTTTATTTATTAATTTATCTACTGAGATGGTTTATCTTTTAGTAGGTATGGTGTCTTAAGATATTTTAGTAATTAATAGTTTATACGAACAAATTGAGGTAATGCAACATGCAGCAATACGAAATTCTAAACCGGGTCGGTAAATAGGAAAGTCCTAAATTGCAAGTTTTGTGACGCGTTTGTTTTAATTTGTTGAATTATTTTATAACTTTTATCAAAGACCACCGGAAATGTCTGGAATTCCGGATTCTGAAATAAAACATACACAGATGGGCCACGCTAAAATTAAGATAGTAGATAATGAGAGATAAGGGACACTGAGTTGATATAATTGTCACTTAGTAAGAGTGTTCTCCAAACTTGTCGGGGTATTGCAGGCTGACTCAGCTGATTTTCTTTATAACTATGGTTTCGGAATCCTGAAGACTCATAAGCTGTTGGTCCCGGTCGCTATACATAATACTTACACAGCCAGCTTTGGTCACTACTATAACCTTGTAAACACATTTATTCTGTTTAAAAAAAGCTGAAAGGAAAAATTACTAACAATTTTAATTTTATTAAAATACCAGTGTCAAAGTTTCCTAAGATGGAAAAAACTAATTTCAGATAAGAGCTTAACTCGAAGATTTTTCTATCGACTACTTATCGGAAAAGGAATTAGAAAATTCTGTCCTATTTTCATTTTGCAGGAACGTGGCGACGATAATCCTTAAGATGACATTTTTAATCAGATCGGTCCTTAACATTTCGGATTCCTTTACTGGAACAATTAAAACATTTGTGATATGAAAATGTGGTTTTCACACTAAATATGATACCCATGATATAATACCCATGATAATACCCATGATATGATGTAATACCCATGATCAATAATAAAAACAAGCGACAAAATCTAATTCCCACTATTTAGCTACCGCATCTTCTTACTCTATCTCTCTTTAACGTGCGGGGTGGTTGTAATATCACATCATCAATATCACATCTGCCTATAGCAGTCCACTGCTGGACATAGCCCTCCCCCAGGCTACACCACAATAAACGAGCTCCCGCTCTTGTCATCCAGTTGCTACCAGACGCTCTCTTTAAGTCAGGTAGTAATAAAGATGAGAAAAAATATTTACCTTATAACAAAGAACGTCCAGCACGTGTCGATATCACTCCCCGTGGCAACTCATAGTTCTTTGATATTACGCAGAGATTTTTAGTAGTAGCTCTTGATAATTATCTTTTTTAATCTGATTCTGGGCGCAGTTAGGTCAGACATTTTTATTTCTGGTATTTAGAATGCCAAAATAAATGATCAGTTTGATTTTTTAACCCCTCGGCTTGCAGCCAATCAGTACCTACACTGACACAATACCACGGATGCAGTTAGCATAGGGCCTACTTTCTTATATAAACTAATTACATATTGAACGATTCGCTTTGTTTATAATGCTTACTTTAAAGGTATGTATGAATGGATTTTTGCAGTAGAACTTGTTATACAAACACAGTCAGCAGCAATATTTCGCATGCGAAAATTTAAGAGATTTTGGCAGCATATTTAAGTAATTATTTGCAAATGAAAATCTGCTATACATTCTACAACATAAATCCATACTTGCATATCTTCCGTAACCCGCTCACGCATACCTTTAACGTAAACAATTGGAATGATAGAAAATATAAAACATTTCGCTGACTTTCGCATAAAAAAATATTTACAATCGGGGCCTATCAGGTCTGTTAAAAAAAAACAATAGATCTTCTGTATGCATGCGGAAGTCTGGTAGGTACTAATTGTGCTCATATAAAGCATTCTATCCCTGTACAGATACCAAGCACATATCCTAATATTTTCACTCATACCCTCCACATCGACAGATTTGGTGGTGTGGTTACAGACCAGTTGTTGTGAAGTTCCGTGCTAATAGATCTCCAAGAGCTTTTTATTTATTTATATTGTGTTCAGCTTGAAAAGTTGTAACAGTCCCCTGCAGAGTCATCGAAACCCCTGTAAATACATTACTTTGTAAGCAGGTGGTTCGATGACTCTACAGCAAACTGTACTTGTCCGTAGGACCTAATCAATTGATACATAGTTAAACCCACTTAGAGTTTACATTTTCGGTATGATAGTAGTTAGAATAGCACGTTGTACTGAAGTTATCGATTCAACATATTTTGTAAATTCACAGAAACCCTTGAAACTTGTAAATTCGCGTAATAGAAACTGTAATACGAGTGGATAGACCTGCCGTTGCAGATTTCTGGGCAATTTTTTTTAAATTACACATTTAGAAATTGAGCAACCATCTTGTCAAAGACTTCATTACTATGCGGCATCGGATAACACTGGTTAACATTTTTGTAACTTCGTAATTGAATTCATGCATAAATTTTTTCGGTGTATTCTCTTTACGGCCGTTAACGCTCTGCCTACCCCGTAAGGGATAAAGGCGTGATTTATGTATGTATGTATGTATTCTCTTTACAAACTACTGTCAACTTTGAACGAAAGAAATATATCAATATGAGTATGAAAGAGAAAAAATCTTGTATCACATTTCACACGTTCTACGTTACGTATCTATTCCCACATACCCTAATAAATTCACACTACATACCCTTGACTATAAAAATATCTAGTAGCAGTTATTTAAATACGTGTGGTTAGACTAGTCGTTGCGAACTTCCGTGCACGAAATCGTCGACAAAACCAAGACGAACGAAATTCATGTTTTTGTTTCATATGAAAATTTGCCTTTTATTATGATAGTATCTCACGTTCTACTTTACTTATCGATTTCCACATAGGTACCCTAGTAAGTTCACACCCACATACCCTTGGCCATAAAATCATCGAGTAATAAAAATTTAATAACGTGTAGTTAGACCTGGCGGATGCTCCACCGACAAGAGCAATGAGCTCTTAAATATCAGAAGAAGAAAGTTAGACCAGTCGTTTGGGACAGCCGCACACGGAACCGAATTACCACGTTCAGAAATCGACTCCCTGAACCTGAATATCGGAAAATTTGTCCATGTGACTCGTAGTGCAAGAACTATGCTTATTTTATTTTATTCTTATTTATTCAAAACCCAACCTTTTTAAAATCAGAATTAATAAATCATTTATTTATAACTATAAGTTATTCTTTTCTATTCTACATACCTACATATTAACATATACCTTTACTATATTTTATCCCTTAAACTTATACTTTATCAATTGCGGGTTAAGTAGAGCGTAAAATACGGTCGGTTTCACCACGTCTGACAAATCTTTGAGGGCTGCTTCAGAAAAATGATGTATCACTATAGTGTGAGGTTGTCAGCTTGTCGCCTAAAATTGTAATACACAATTATACATAAAACCCTCAACTCTCTTAGTCGCCCTATACCACGGCCTCGGGAAGGATATGGGGTGATGCTATTCTAAGCCGGCATCATACGGCACTCTATTCTATTCTTATATTTTTTTCCCACTTTCCCACTACTTGGGCACCATAACGTGGTCAGGGGCACGTGGTTAGCCAAGAAAAAGATGGAAAAACGAGTTACACTTCTACGAGTTACACCTCAAAACTGGATAGACGTGACTCAGGATAGGGAAAAGTAGGTGAAGGAGGCCTTTGCCCTGCTTTTGGGACATGGCTGGAAGATACTATAAAATATTAATAATGAATATGCCGTGTGATGTCGGCTTAGAATAGCATCACCCCACATGCTTCCCGCGGGTGTCGTAAGAGGCGACTAAGGGACTCGAGAGTATTGGTTATTACGATTTTTAGGCGACAGGCTGACAACCTGTCACTATAGTGATACACATGTCTTCTGAAACAACCTTGGAAAACAATCCGCAAAAATGTCAGACGTGGCTATAGCGGCCGTGTTGCAGCTGTTAACGCTCTGCCTACCCCGCAAGGGATAAAGGCGTGATATGTGTATGTATGTAGTATCCTTTAATTGTTTTTTTTAAACCGTTACGATTTAACACGTCTGAGTCTACTCACGCGCGAGATATGTCTCTCTACGAGACGCATCATAAGCCTAAAGAGCACATTTTATGTAGCATACATACCTCTGTGTGTGTGTGTTTCCATCATGGCTTCTCTGTTTTTGCTCCTAATTCGCTATTAGATATTAGCGGATACGAATTTTACACACATATTGTAATATTCTCTATTATACTCCCGTAATATTTTGTAACTACTACTCTTTTATTTTTTTACTATGATAATTAGTCTTGAATAACTTTTAAATCAACAAAAAGAAAAGAAAAAAATCAGTTTCTAGTGTATATTGGGTCGTTGGACGACGAACCGGTGTTCCACACGAAAAGAGAGAGGATACCAATGATCTTATTTCTGTTCTCATGTAAGTGAATATGTCTTTAATGAGTATAAAGTATATTCATACTTAAAAGTGAATTATGGGACATCCTACAAATTTCACTTGGTATAATGCAGTTGTGCAGCCGGGTGACCAGCCGACCACATGGCATGCGGTCCAGCGAAACGCTTAATTGCACTCGCACAATGTGCCCCCGACAGCCTATAAACTGTATTTACCACGGCCACCTATAATTTACCTACCTATATTTACAACGAGTACAAGCCTGCTGTTATTTTTCACTATGCGCAGTTCATGCTTTTAATTTCTTAAACTGGAGGTCAAGGGTTGTTCTGTGTCTTTAAAAAGTTGTGCATTTTAGTCACCCAAAAAAATATACGTTTGTGTTAACTGAAATCATTCTCGTTAGACTCCAGTTAGAGCAGCGTAACTCATTAAACATATAATATACTAGTGATGTGCCGAACATACATTTTACCGAAACCGAATATTCCGCCGAATAATTCGGTAGGAATTGATGTCTATATAAAAACAGTTAAAACCGAGCTCGCCAACCCTTTTCACTTTAGAAACATTGACATCATTAAAAAAAAACTGCATCACTGCTTGTTTTGACTTAACCATTTACAAAGAATTATATAAAAGCAATACGTGGTTATTCGGGCAAATATACGATAAAATTCAACAAATTCGGCCCATCTCTAACTATTACATCGAGGATCAAGGATTATTTACAATTTATCTCTGCGACACCTTTTGACAATGACAGACTTTTATTTATTTTACAATGTTGGTCTATTCGATGGTTTTAGAACGCCAGCTAAGATTGAAGTACGGAAGTGACCCTGATATTATTATTTTCAAACTAATCGCATTCATTTTGGAACTTTGGCAAGAAGGGGTATTCTTAAAAGCTTAAATCCTAAATAATATTCCAAAATTCAATCTCCACTGGCTATAATTCTGTCGTAAGCTAGCCAGCCGCGTCGCAGCGCGAGTCACAGTAGCTATTCATTATGCTCGTGCTTCAGTTTTCACTATAAAATCTACTTTGCAAGTTGTTTACTCAGGCATTTAATACTTACCATAAATACCTTTATCGACTTAGTTTAAATCGGCCGTGTTAGTCGGGCACGCCCAGTACCTATAGGGTTTCTTTTAAAAGAAAGAACCTATTGAATCGAGAGACAAGTTTTAAAATTATAATATTTCACCAATCAATATGTAAAAAAGATATCGATGTTCAAGTAAATCCACTTGATCAACAATACATCGACTGGTTGCGTTTGGCTCTACAGTTCTTCGATATGACAAAACCTTACCGATTTCATTTCAATATGTTCTTTGTCTTACTCAAATAATGCACACATTCTCAGAGCCTTAAAAACAATGTGGACAGAATTACAAAATATTTCGCAATCGCTTAAAGTGTTGCCAAGGCAGACAGGTACAGGTCAAATAGATAACTTTCTTTTTATTTCGATTAAAATAAAATTATCAAGCACAGCCACTAAGCAGACAGTAAAGAATGCCGCGCTTAAAGTTCCATGTTAGGAAATTATAAGTATTGGACGTATAAGTTCCCACACGAAGAGAGAGAGAAAGAGAGAGAGAGTTGTTAACGACAGCTACTCGTACTGATACAAGAATCAGTCGCACACGTGACTATATAGCTTTACAAAATGTGACTTCTTACATATGCCTTCAGACATATTATATCACAAAATAGAAAGGTTCCAAAAACGATTACACACACACACACACACACACAAATCATGCTTATATCCCTGGCGGGGTAGACAGAGCGTCAACGAGCGTTAGCGTTAAAATTACGGTCGTTATTGCCACGTCCGGTTAAAGAAAAAAGGAAAAGGATCACTGGACCCTATTTTACATTTTTCCGATTGTTGCATAGCCAGGGTTACCACTGTCACATATTACGTGCGATGCGGGGCACGAGCGCTTGCTGTATGTTCTTATTCAATTTATTAGTCTTCTTATACAGTCGCAAAATATATACTTCAGAATTATTTTTTCCTGTTCGGTTATTTTTTTGATGAGCTCTACAATTTTGGTCCCGTGGTCATCAAATCTACGCCGGACTAGTCCTGTTCGGTTAATTCTACTGGTGTGTTTATTTTGTAACTTGTTATTTCACAAATTTCAAAACTTTAAATCCGATATGGTTGACGTGGATGGACTTCAATGTGTATCGGTACTTTTCGGTTTAACACCGCTCAAGTGAAGATTTTTTAGTTTCAATTTTATTAGTACGTGACATGTGAAGTTGAAAAATAAAGAAGAAAATGTATGATGCGGAATAAGCGCAAGTACCGCTTTTAAGTGCGGCGTAGAGAAAAAATATCGTTATTTTTTTCTCTCATTACTTACGTTGTGTGTTTATTAGATTTCAAAATGAACCGTATGGTTATGAAAGCGCAAAATATTCTTCTTATTCTATTCTTACCTGCCCCGCCCGTTGACCCCGTTACCTTCAGTTATTTTCTCTCCCACCGGACCCACGGCTCTACTATCTATAGCCTGAATCACTAAATGTCACACGGCCTAAAATAGGTGAAATATATTTTATTTTTCGTTTAGGCATTTTCTCCAGGCCTTCTTAGTAGTTGGACTGTCGCCAAAGACCGGGTAAACCCGAGGCAACAGTCCAGGACCTTGAGATACCAATGATTTATATAATCTACTACCGACTTAGGCCTATTCCAAAGAGGACAGAAGTTTATTTACCTCTCTATTAAACTGCTTCAAATTCGTTACCAAGGTTAAATATTACCCGTTGTTGTTTCCGTAGATAATCTATTATTATCTCCCTGCCCATGACCATTTCGTTATCTGTTTTTCAGAAAATATTAATATTCATTGTGAGTGAAGGTGCTTACAAACTGTGAAACTGAACAACTTTGCCATACAAACATATGTCAGGACCTGCTATACAAAATCACGATCAGCTGACTGCATTTACTAAGGAAAGTCATTTTTCGTTTCCTGACATATGTTTCTGGGGGAAACTTGTTCGGTTTTATGGTCTGAAAGCACCCTACCAGTATTTGGAGGGCTGTCCCTTACAACCGGTATAGTAGAGGCTTCAAAAATCAAAATTAATATAAGATAATTTGTTCTGTCAGTTTTTTTCTGGGGTCCGACTGGTCCGAGCGAAGGTATTCTGAACACGTTCGGAGCGCAGTAACTGCAGCTGTTTTCCTTTTTACTGTTTGTTAACTTTTTTCTCGTCTATCAAAAGATTAAATTAACAATTTAACTAAACTAATATATATATATATATATTATTAGTAATTCGGATAAAATTTTCCATAAATAATAAGAAATATAGTAAAGCACTTGAATTTTGATAGTTTGGTTGCGAGTAAGTGCTGCGATTAACTTACTCGTCCAATAAGGTTTTAGAGATTTACTTCTATACTACGAGTATCTTCTCGTAAGTATCTATCCTAAATGGGAGCAAAGAGATGTATATATGTATATATATATATATAACCTATGTATAAAATAATAAAGGTACGTGCCAACAACAATCTCGTATAAATAGCCGCCTATCATTGCATTGTAGTTAGCGTATGAAATGATTCTGGTCAACGTGTGGAATTTATACAACCAAAGTTAGTTCCTCTGACGTTTGGCAAAGAGTACTGTTATCATATTAGTCAACCTCAAAGTCAAGCTTGATTGCAATTTGCAATATAAAGATTTTTCCGCTTTTAGTACGTTATTTTCGAGTGATCACTGAGCGAAATTTCTTTTTCATTTCTTTTCATTGAATCTTTTTTTTTAATGTTTGTTTTAAGATCTCTTTTTTCTGGATGTTAGTTTGGTTATTAATAAAGATCTTTTATTATAATTATTAAATTTGTTAACCCTACGTATAATTTCAGGAGCCGATCTTGTTCAGTACTTAGGTACTTATTATATTACTTTTATTATTGTATAAATTACCTAGTCGCGACGAAATACTGGCGTCAAAGTTTAGCAGTACTCTGTTATACTTAAGTATTTGTCTTAACGAACAAAGGATATTATTATAAAGTATTCTCTAAGAGAACTTTATTATTGTTCGCATTTAAATTAACATAACCTACCTTTCCTATTCTAAATGAAAAGCGAGACCCATTTTCCCAAAAACGATATCATAAGCATTATTTTCTTTATCTAAGTAAGTCTCTAGTTTGTAATATATTTGGTCGGTCCCAAAGCTTAATGGCTGTTCAGTGAAAGTGTGGTGGGCATTGGAGGGAATGGACGCGTGGCACGGAAGCATAGGACTCGCTTGTTATACCGATCAATAATTATTAATGAATGCATCACTGGGCCAGCAACACGTACCTGCCGTGAGCCGCTACCAAGAGGTTTATTTTAAGTTTGATATAGAATACATACACACAAATCACGCCTATATCCCTGGCGGGGTAGGCAGAGCGCTGACGACCGTAAAATTACTGTCATTATCGCCACACCGCTGACAAATTTTTGAGGGTCGTTTCAGATGAGTCGTGTATCATTATACCGACAGATTCTCAGCCTGTCCCTTACGCGGTTTTTACTACACCAATGGGAAAGAAAGGGGTGATGCTATTCTGAGTGATATAGAATTGCTTATGATAATAGGTAATGTAAACTAACTAGCGACACTCCTAGACTATTCTCAGATTTTATCACCGTAGGTTGGATTTACAATAGGTGTTCGTATGAAACAATTCTGGCAGTCTTATCTGTATCAGCGATTTTTATGGGTATTTAGTAACTGAGTGATTCTTGCATTTGGTCCGGATTTCATGTTTAGGCATAAAAGTGGTATGAAAACAGATAAATCGGAAGTAATTTATATCTAAAAAGGTCACTAATAGAAATACAAAAATGTGACAGGATCGATATTTGGTCCACGTCTTTTCATAAATTAGTTATCGAGCTTTAAATAGCTAAAATCTCATTTCCATACGTGTAATATTCGGTTCATCTTACATTAAAATAATTATATCAAGTCATTTATACTATAAACTTACAATGTTTTCCTGTTTTCCGATCATCAGTAAAGATAGCTTAAGCAACTTCTTGACACGAAGTCCTACATTTCCGTCTGCTAGAATTGACATCAAGTTTAATCCTTGAAGAAGCCTGCTATAGATATTGCTTTCTCCACAAGCCTCTTCCCTGCAAGTCAGCCAAACCATCTGACCGAAAGTGGCTTCGTGAAATCATTTGTAGAAAGTAATAATATGTATTTTGATTCTCGCACTCGAATTTCGGTTTTGTCACAGGGGAGGTCATTATTATTCAATTCAGTGACTATTATTGTAACTGTTCTCTTGTTTTCTTTCTACATGTAACAGTAGCATTTCATTATAATTTTATCCATTTTGTATCATGACCTTGAAACGTCGATCGAAAACTTGACGTATCGTGAGAATTTGGAAAAAAGCTGTCGAAACCTCATTTTCACCCTACTAATTTACGTTTCTTTATTTTATTTCGTATTTCGCCCGCGGGGCCACGGAGTCCCTCATTTGCGCCTCATTTTGGCAGTTACCGGCACATACCGGGTAGATTCAGTCCGATCCGTTCTTCCCAAAACAACTCCTAAGCCCGCAGTCTCGCCTCATGAGCGTGATTGGGCTGGTTGTTTGAACAACCAATCAAATATTTCCGGGTGAGCACGTCCTCCCCACCAAGCCGACAGACGTAGTTTTGAAGGCCCTGTGGCCAAAAACGTAGAGTCCATCACAAAAAAAACTAATTAACGTC
Source organism: Keiferia lycopersicella (assembly GCA_029255805.1). NCBI lineage: Eukaryota > Metazoa > Arthropoda > Insecta > Lepidoptera > Gelechiidae > Keiferia > Keiferia lycopersicella. The sequence continues at coordinate 20,631,771 of JARACZ010000001.1, forward strand.
CATTTCGGCCCAATGTGGACTGATGGTAATAAGTAAATATGAAGAAAAATGCTTTTTTAAATGCATTTATTCATATTCCAACCCATTTTCTTATGAAAAATTATTTAATTTCAACTTGTGTACCTAATACTGCAATGAATAACCAAGGAGACATCGGAATAGGTCAACAGGTGACGGTGTCCACAATCCTAACTGCTTGACCTAGAGAAGTGAATGTAAACTGCCATGGACGACGTGGTACTTTCCAGCTAGACAACATCCACCCTGAGCATCCATTTGTGTTTAGAGTCTTGCATTGGGCTCAGACGGCCGACGATAACTCTTCCTAGGGCGAAATAAAGGCGATAATAAAATATTAAGGACTTCGTAAAGTTGCATCTGCCAAGTTACTTCAATCAAGCTCTATCAAGTTTTTTCTTACTGCTACTGGGGCGGCTTTTCTTGGTAGGGCACCTTTATCTTGGCGCACGCTGGCTTCTCCTTTGAAGAGTAACCATGTTCAGCCAGCAGCATACTCGTGTGTGGCTAATTGGCATGACTTACCAGAAATTTCCACATTCTGAGATGAATTTTCGGCACCTCTTCTGGCCTCTTCAGTTTCTTCCTAAGACCATTCTTGGTTTAATCGCAGGCTAGTACCTGCTTTAGGTTAGGGCTTGGGCACCCTCGTCGTTAGCGTTATGCCGTGGGTGTTCAGTCAAGTAGCAAGCAGGGATGATGTCCAGGGGATCCGAGGAGACGTAAGACATGGTTTAGTAAAGCATTAAGGCATTAGCATTATGCGTAAAGCACTAGCCTGACTCTTTTTCAGATTCATGGGCTTATTCACTCTTTAAAACATTTGCTGCTAGTATTTTTAAATTTACGTTTTTTTTACTTAATCTTACTCTGGCTGAACAAAACGTTTTTAGGCAACCCATAGGCAATTTAGATTTATTGGTATTATGTATTCAATTTAAAAAAAAAATATTTTGTTCCTAAACAGCTCGGTGAAGGTCATTATATGACGGGATCTTAGAAAGACCATAAGCTAAGCATGAGTCATCCTGTAGAACAAACAATCAGGCCTTGATTTTTAAATTTTATTATATATTTTTTCCCGTTGTCTTATCTGACTGTAGGTACGTAGCAAGTCATATATATATTGATCTGTATTTTTGCGGCTGTATACATCCTTGCTAACACTATTATTAGTAAGGAAACCGTAAGACTACTTAAATTTGTTTGGGTAGTGAGTGTGCGAAGGCAAAGAAGCCCATCAAGTACCGTAATTTCCAGATTAACACAAAGGCTCTTGTTGTTTTCTGTAACCAAATTAACATGTTTAATTAAGATCGGGTTTTAGTCAAATATATTATACTACGAATGATATTAATTTACTTCGTGAAATACTATACCTTCCTTAAAATATTAGATATTACAACAATTTTGGCAACTAACCAATAATAATAATAATGACTTTAAAACACAAAATGAAACATATTAGAATCTTGGAGACATTGCATCTGTTGCCTTATGTGCTCGAGGAAATTTCTACCTTTAGTATTAAGTATTTATTTTTATATAGTTTAAATATAAAAATAACGAATATCAATGTAAACAAAATACATTATTAGATTTTTTTATTTGGGTTTTTGGGATAATTTAAAAAGTTTATCATTATCACTAATAACCTCTCTCTTCTCGAGGGTCAAACTTATAAAAATATTGATATAATGTAGTAACCATTAGTCGTGATCAGATCGTAACAGATTTAAACGTAACGTCATGTTTGTAGGTTGTATTCCATCATTAATGTGCCTAATGACAAAATATGCACTCTTAAATAGATACTTATAGATACTTGATTATGATCCCCATTCTTTTGCCGAGAAATAGTAAGCTGTTGGTCTGAAGTGCACTCCCGAACTCTCGAACCAATCGTGTGTGTCAAAGGGCCTTAAACTCTTACAGACCGAGCAACAGGTAGTGCCTCTGCCCTCTATGTGGCTTGGCAGGCATGTATGAATCTTGAAGACATCTCTGCCAAATTACCAAACATGGTCCACGCTATGGCAGTTCATATTAATTATAATTTATACTAAAGGTCGCACAAAATCTAGGATACATTTGCAAAATCGCTAACCCAAACCCTACTGCTGGATTCAATCTCAACTATCTTCAGACCTTTATGACCATCTATGTACTATAGGACGCGTATTACTCGTGTTACTAGTGGTTTTGATCAATACTAGAACAACACCACTTAGTATACGAGTAGATTATATTCATTATATACCCAATTTTATCTAAGTATTTCGACACGTACCTAATAAGTGCGTCTGTCTTAATTAAAAAAAGCATTTGCATGTAACGAAAACTTTGCAGGCGTGATCAGACCATGACACTGAGCAACTTTGTCTATGGGGGCTAAATTTATAAACATAAAATTCTTCCTTCCATACAAAAGGCCCGATCAGCTGACTGACTTTGTATGGAAACTCGGAAATTTTTTTCCTTTCCTAACATAGGCCCCATAGAAGAAGTTGTTCAGTTTCATGGTCTGATCACGCCTGTAAAGTTTTCGTTACCCGTCTCTTGCACCCTGTATAGTTAGGTATTTTATATGATAGTCGGTGCAGGGACCGGGTGAAATAAGTAGTGACGTTTGTTGTGCAATGCGCCAACCGGCAGCCGACAGCCCAAAGCCGGGGCTGGGGCTCTATTTCTGAAACTGTGATTTCTGAAATCGTGTACGGAATTTCACAAGAATTGATAGATTTTATCAATTACAGCTATTATCGCAATCTATTACTATTCTTTTTTTCATGACAAGCATACAAAAGTTCGAATTTATTAGGTATATGCGAATGGATTTGTACAGTACCTATGAATTTTCGCATGCGTAAATCTACTACTAATAGTGCTTCTACCACACGTTCTAAGCTAAACTTAGCCATTCACACGTACCCTTGACCATAAAACATCGAGTATTAAAAATTAAATACGTGTTGTTGGACCAGTCGTTGCAGAGTTATGTGCGCGGAATAGAATTACGACGTTTCAGAAATTGGCTCTCTGACCCTGTTCTGCGTGAGTGCCACGCCGTCGTAACTACCACCTAGCACCAAAAGTGGCTGTTCTAATTAGATAGACTTATGTTTATTTTGTTAGTCTGAAACTAAAATGGGAACGTATATACGATACCGAAATAGAGTAATTAACAGAACTATCTTTTCGTGTGGGACACCGAGTTGTCCAACGATCCAGTGAACCCTAGTGTCGGAATTTTTCCACCGCCTTCTACAAGTGGCTGGCTTCTGACATTGTTGTGTAACGACCGCTGTCTAAGTAATCACAGACAGTAACCGGGACCTACAGCTTAACGTGCCATCCAAAACACAGAACCATCTTTCTTGCGGACAATCGGGTAGTTCAGCCTGCAATGTCCTAACCAGAATGGGAACAAATTCACGAAGTGATGAATATCAACTTTGTGAGTGACCCACCGAGAATCGAACCCGGAACCTTCTGCGTCAAAGGCAGTCGCACTACTACTACGCCACATCGATTTTAACAGAACTTAAAAATATGTATAGTTCATTGAAAGAATAATAACTATTATATTTATTGCCACTGTCATCTGTTTTACACTTGTGTTCGTTCTCAAAAATAAGTTTTTTTTTGCAGTCGAATGTACCTGTATTAGATTGTGTTTACTCGTCATATGAGTTGTCTTTATCACATGATATGTAACATAATGGTGTCCCATTATTAATTCCCGCACAACAACACCTTTTTTTAATTTTTAATAATATGTATAACTATAATAATAATGCAAATGTAAATATATTACAAGATTTATAAAAATAATTTGGAGCGAGGTGGAAATAACCGGAGTAGGTAATAGGTGCTTGAGCTGCAATTGCTGAAACACTAATTCGGTTTATGAGTTAATAACCCTGAGACCCAAAAAAGGATGGAATAATAGTACATTGATCACGTGCTGAGAAAGGAACTCGTGTGTATTGATGCTACACCCTCAAACTACACCCTCGTTAGCAATAAAACTTTCTTTCGAGTGATAACTGTATGCTTTATGCTACACCTGCAAGAACAAAAAAGGAGAAATTGATTTGCGTGGTTTTTTGTCTTCCGCTAATTTAAAACGTGAACAATGACTCACGTTCCTCTCTAAGTTTCATAAAGCTATTAGGCATTTTCTATGTAGGTATAGTATACACGATATTTATGTCCCGCACCATTGTTGTGATTGTAAGACAACTATAGTACACTAATAATTAAAAAAACATTCGTGTTGTTAGTTTTTACATTAAATCTATACCTACATTACTAAGATATTTGTTTAGTTTTCTAAGCATCTTGCTGGTACCCGCGACTTCATTTCGCTGAGTATTTTAAAATGGTAAAAATAACCTTATTGCCGCACCAGCATCCTAAAATTTAGATGCTTTGGAAGTAATATCCTTCAAGTTACATATGTATTAACTGGTTTTTGCAACTAAATTTCTCAAACCAAATATGGAACACAGGAGTACTTCTGGTGATCTACATTTGGAAATCCACACCTTCAATGTCTATCCAACAGAATTGTCCCATCACTCTGAACAATTTTGCTCCGGTGCCATATTTGTATCTCCTATTGTTTATATACGTATAGGCTCCTGGTAGTGCTCCTGGTGGACTACATCAAATACTCGAAATCTTCAATGTCTATTTGCCAACAGAAGCAGCGCAATAAGCTGAAAAACTTTTGCTTTGGTGCCATATCTGTATCTCATACAGTTGAGGCGGGCTTCTGGTGGTCTACACCAGGTACTCCAACCTTTGAAGTCTAAATACCAGCAGAAGTAGTAGTTGGGTGCTGCTATTCTAAGCTGGCATCACATGGCATAGGAAGATTCACTACTAGTTTAAAAAGTAGGTAGCTATCTTTTAAAAAAATATTTCAGTGCACATTAGGTACAAGGTATTCTACTGGACAGATTGTTTTTTTTCTTGAACTAGATCCCGACAAAATTGAACGGGTTTTAATGTTTCTATTCCACGTTTATCTACGATTAAATCAACCATTAAAAAAAAACAGGAACGTCATTTATTTTTATTTCGGCCATTACTTTTGTAGTACGATTCCAATGGCCCTTCAGTGGCTGACCAATGGTGAAGCATTTCCGAATGACCGTTTACAAAGAGAACATGCAGTAATTACAGTTTTACCAAAGGGCTGGTTATTAATCCTTTTATGACCCAACCGTTTAAATATTAAAATTTTACCTGTACGCAAACATATTTTGTAATAAATCTTTATGTATCCAATTATCTCAATTATTGTTAATGAAGAACTAGTCGAAATAGATATGCTAAATATGAGATGGCCGTGGAGGCAGGTTTAAGCGCCCCCGCGCCGCACCGCACCACCGCGCCGCGCCGCGTCGCGTTGCTCGCTGGTCCGCGCGCCGTCAGTTGCCTCGCGGTGCCCGACGGCGGCGCTGCTCGGCTCGCTCATCCCGGCTTCGGGTAACACTTTCGCAGTGCTTGCTATCACTTTGTTATCTTTACAATCAAAAGTAAACAAGCCACTCAAACGCCTCACAAATTGGTCTAGAATCAGTATTGGTACTAAGCAAGCAGCACTTCGATTTGCTTAAGCAAGGTATGCTGGTTTTCTGGTATAAACTGTATGGAAAACTAGTATTATTATTCTGATAGCATATGCAACTTGAGATAATTATTAGATTATGAATATCCAAACATTAAGTTAAAATTTTCATTGTTCCATTTAAGGACGGAGGCGGTAAACACGGTTTTTATTAAATTAACTCATTATAACTGTTTCAAAAACCACAAAATGGAAAACCAAAAAGTCAAAAAAGAACGCAGAATGTGCTATATTTTTGTCGATTAGTTTTTCATAGTTTACGACGTTGAACTATGTAGTAACCTCGTTGTTAGATTTTTGATGATTTTGCTTGATAGAAATCTTTGATTTGATACAAAATAGATAAAGAACGCAAACGTCAAACTCATGAAAAATAATAGTACCATATTTGCCTAGATTTTTTTTATTTATTTCAAGCGTTTCGATACACATCCTGTATTAGCCGGGAACGTGGCCTTTATATCTGATTCCGCGGAGTTTTGTTGCGAGAACCTGAAGCATCACAAGATCCTTCGATCCAATTAATGGCATGTTGAAGCCCACGCGGCCAATTACGGCTGCAAGCTGCAACAAGCCAATCAGACTACTACAGAAACACATTTTCTATTTGGATTGCTAACAGGTAGAAAATAATAATATATAGTAACTGTGTGTTGTCGAATTCAGCAGTGTTGTGATTGCTAAGATTAAAAAAGCTAAAGTTATAATATACAAATGGATAAGGCCTGCACTCAGTATAGAAAAATTAAGTAGCGATTTGCTACGAGGCGTAGCGGTCTCGTAGCATTACTTGAACACGTGTTTCTATCAGCGGTTACTAATACAACAAGTCAGAGCGTTTCACTTATTAAAATTTTATACATTTTCTCACTTCTCTCTAAGATTATGTAGATACACTTTAGACATACAAAACATTTCGGTCGAAAAGTGGAATTAGAATTCTACTTATACGATACTCAACTAAAAATATTATAACAACATGCTTATTGTTGCTTTGCTTTTCTAGAGTACTATAGCTTATCTACGGCATACCCAAAATAGCATACCCGGGTCGATATTAGGGAGGAGGCAAATAATAATATAAGCTAAATACAAATGCACTATGTATACCTGTTGTACATATCCCAAATCCACTGACTAAAACGAAAAGTATATAGCAAGTGGTGATGTGATGTGCTTCTCTTTCTGATACTATATATCAGTAACACATTATGCCCAGCTGCCCATGCATGAGATAACCAGTATATACTAAAGCAAAACGTTGCTAATAGTAGTTATAAGAGTTCTTCTACTTCGCGTTTAGTTAATTTTTGAGTTATTGATCAACGCTTTAATATTTTTACACCTTATACTTGTTTTAGATTTGTAAGACCTCACACACTGCCAATTTTTGCAAATATTAATGCGAATCATACGCAATCCCGTGTTATAATATATAAATCGGACTCGTCTCTGAGATTGATCTTGAGTGCGAATTTGAGATGTCATTAGTACTACCTGACATCAGTGCGGTTTATTGATATAGGCCTAAGACACACGCGTTATACTTGACATTGATACAATTTATTTCCTTGACTATCATAGCTGTTGTAAAACTTGAGCCGAAACTTAACGTATTATTTATTAAAGACTCGCGAATACTTCTCACATTTAACCCCATTTGAAATGCCGGAACTTGAAATACCGACTTAGTTCACAATTAATTTGTTTTGCTTTGTGAACTACTTAATTATTTTCACGGGAGAAGGAATTTTTCTCAGGGGGGAAGGAAGGAATTTTCTAAATGAAATCAAAACCACTGCCTTTCATTCGAGTCATTCAATATCGTTGCAATATTTTGTTCTGTGACGCTCTGTGAACTACTTAATTATATTCACGAGAGAAGGAATTTCTCTGTAGGAAATGTTTCGAATTGCCTTTCACTTGCATAATACAGAACATTAGAATGCCATCTTTGTTAGGTTATAACGCGTGAAATAATTCTCGCCCGCCCTGTGTGCGCATGCGCATGGAGCGTCGCTGTCGTAGGGAACCATCCAGCGAAGCGAACACTAACCGTATTCAAACGTACCTACAGATGCCTCAGCCACATCATTACGTCAAGAACAACAAATATATACTTCTTATGAAATCTCAAAGGAAGCCAATACAACCGTAACAATAATACAGAGAATTAAAAATTTAGAGATTTAATATATTATGATTACTCTTGCTTATTTTCTCTTTGTAACTTATGACAAGATACAATAATTAAATTGTGATTAGTAGAAGAAAAACATACTGTACCATATTAAAAAGCGTCCAAATTTTTGAATTAGCTACTAAAGTAAATTGTACGAAACAATTGTGATGCGCGGTCCATTTGTGTTCAGCCGAGCTGACACAGGAGTTGATAAGACTGTATCGAGCGGGTTGTGATGTTAGAGCCGCTGTAAGTAGTAGGTTTCCGAGAGACATGACAGTAAAGTGTAGATCGTCGCCGGAGGGACGTAGTGATTGTGATTCCGGCGGCTGGTCGCGTGTGATTATGTGAATGGATTCGGTTCGATTCGGTCATGGCCGAGTGGCCGAGTGAGGGGTAGGTTCGGGCGAGATGGCGGCAGTCGCCGGGCTGTATGGGCTGGGCGACGAGCAGCGCGCGCGCCACCGCCGCGGCCAGAACGCCGCCAACGCCGCCGCCAACGCCGCCGCCAACGCCGCGGCCGCCGAACGCTCCGAATCCAGGGACGACAACACTGAAGCGTAAGTTTATTAAAAGATAATTCAAATTATTTGTTATGGTCGAGGAAAAAGTATTTTCGTATCTTATATGAAAATTCAAGGCCATTTTTTCAAACTTTATATATAGGTATTCAATTGTAATATGTGACGGATATTGCGCATCATCAGAAGAATAGAGAAGCTTCACATTGATGGCCGACTTTCAATCACAATGTAATCTTACATCCGAATTACAAAATTACATCGGGATTATAACGCCATGTGCTACTTGAGTGTGCACAACTCTATGTCAGGATTACAACTGTAGGTACTTACATCGTTTACTTCGTGTATAACCTTAGGTCAGGATTAAAACATTCACTGTGGGCGTGCATATTCAATATTCGACCAACATAACAAAGTGTGACTACCTTGTCACCATCACCAATGATTATCACAAAATGCTGGCATGATTAACCACATGCCATATACCATGTAGTCCACTTATCTTATGAGAAAGGTTTAGTACCTAATTACAAAGACTATGAAGGATGACCTCTTCTAGGCTGGGAATGAGTGTACCGTTTGGAAGTTTCCCATCAGGTAGTAGGGTTTATTATATTCTCACGACGAGTACGAAGGAAGAAACACGTATCGCCCAAAACCGATCTCAAATCACTATCAAGTACTTTATAATAGTCATCCCCCATAGAATAGTACGAAAAAAGAAACACGTATCACACAATACATTGTCAAACTAAATGGAAAGATCTCACCAAATTACACTTTGCTACCATTTTCCAAGGACGCTTGTTCGCCGGTACAACAGTTTTTCCACTGTTCGCAAGCTTTTGGAATATTATATAATCTTATTTTACTAAAATGATTCCTTCATTTATAAGGAAATTTGGAGAGAGGGTGGTAAAACCGATAAAAGAACAATTTTCTTAATAAAATTGACTCTTCACAATCCCACACGGCAATCCAACCCCTTTCGTAGCAATTATGAAAAACTAACACTTTCAAACCTACAGACATCATTAACTGACCACAAAGCCATAAGTATTCAGAATAATTGAGGGCCATATATTAAGTACCTATGTCAAATTCCTTAGACAAAGATATTCTAATTTGAAAACTACTTAAAATACTCACACCTAATTATAAAGTGTCAAATTAACACTATACACTCATTTTATTACCAATGCAGAATTATGTATTTTATAAAAATCAATTACAATACTATCATTCAAAGTCTGCACGTTACAAAAGACCAAGCAAAGAGGTTAGAAAGCTTATTTATTTTAGCAATATTGACTACTTACTTGAAAGGAACCTCTATTTCACCTACATTTTTTTCAACAATAAACTTTCTGGTATGTTCAAAACAAAATACTGCCTTTTTAATGGCTGCACATGACTCGTGATCAATAAATTAGCAAATAAACTACCGATTTTGTTGTGAATTAAACACATCTACCGACGCGTTTTTTTTTTAAATCGCATGTTTTACAACTAGGTACTTAACTGCGGTGCCGTATGTCTATATTGGATTGAAAATAAATATCTAAGTTAAATTCAAAGATAAAAGATATATACAGTTTGCTGAAGGCTGGTTGATATCTGCCGTTTGTCGTTTGTAATGTTTGCATGCAGTAACTACGATGAAGACACAATGAAATAGTTATTTTAGCTCAACTATCAATCGACAGGCGATGATACCCGTGAGGTGGTCGCAAGCCAGAGAGTTGTTTTGCAATATCAGTATTTTTATTTGCTTCAATCTTAAATCAATCACTCCCGACCCAAGTTTCTACGTTCCAGTAGGTATACTACAGGAAGTACCTGCCAACTCGTAAAATAGCGTCTTTAATCACGTTCAATTTATTTTTATTTTTGCATTTTATTTGGCGCACTGCAGGCAAAGTCGGTCTTGGTTGTGAAGCATGGTAAAACCATTGTTACCATTTTTTATTAACTGTATTTCTAATATAAGTAAGTAGCTGTAACAAGTTGAGATTAAAAAGATTTAATGTAATTGACAACACAAACTTTCGTTCCTGTTGGATGGTTTTGAGCCACTATAATGTAACGAGGTTTACCATCATTCAATCTTGGCGGCGCCTTTCAACCACTACTCAACCTCTATCAGCTGTCATAATTTAAATTTCCCTTCTCCGTTTTCCGCCTCTCACCTTGATTATCTCGATATTGAAAACCTTCGACCAAGAAGGTCTCTGTTCACTTTCCATAGGCCGTCTGTAATTTCCTGTTACAGCCGTTCGGCATTGCAGCGGTTTTGAACAACATCCGGCACAACAGGACCCTTATCTGGCACCTAATGAGGTTTATGGCACTTATATGTCATATCCATTGTCATCTCTCTTTTCAATTTTCAACAATTTTAAGCGACAGGCTGACAACCTGTCACTCGAGTGATACATGTATCATCGAAAACGGCCCTCAATACTTGTCAGACGTGGCGATAACGACCGTAATTTTACGATTGTTAACGCTCTGCCTACCCCGGAAGGGATAAAGGCGTGATTTGTGTACGTGTATGTGCATCTCTCTTTTCGGGGGGACACCAATTGTCATTATTTTGTCTATCATTAAATATTCTTAGTTACTTTTGGGTACGAGGTTCTTTATTTTAAAATAAACTTGTGTTTTGTGATATGTTTCTCCCTGTATCCCAACCGAATCAGAGCCTCGTTGTTCAAAGTTACTCATGATTTTTCCCCACATCCTTACTACGATAGCAATCCACGCCGACTTTTAAAAAAGGATCTTTACCGCGCTGGGATTACTATGACGTATTCTATAAGCTTTCCATATCGCACTTTACAATTTGTATTTAAGCTCTTGAAATTAAGTACTATTGTTGTATTTGTTGCCACCGTACCTAGTAGATGTCCAACAAACAAATATTGATATAAATAATAGTAGCTAAGTAGATTAATGTAATATAATAAATGATAGTAGTTCTATTATTAAAATGAACTGAATTATTCAACCCAAAACTGACCTTGCGTCATGTTTATCACGTCACGAACTAGTTCATGTCAGTAGCGCCATCTGACAGAGAACTGAGGAACTAGTAGTGCTACGATATACTCAATTTAGATAATTTGGTACAAAAATATTAAATTAAAAAAATATTGCTGCTTACTTAGAGTATAATTTAATTTGAATGAATAAAAAAGGCTTACAGTGAGTATTATGTAGTTCCACTAGTGGCCGGTTGGTTGCGCTTCAGTCGTATTAATGCTACACGGCTTTGTGAGATGGCGCTACGTTTTATAATTGGCACTCACACCCGGAGCGCGCCCCTCGGTTTCAGTCCCATTCGGAAATACTCCGTGAAACACTAATGAAAAATAGGCCACTGCAATCTTTCTGCCCTTCTTTTACAGTTCTTTTGAAACAAAATGCATTCGCAAGTAAAGGAATATTTACGTTGAAGATTAACCCTTACGTATACCCTAATTACTTCTATGAACGCATTGAAAATTTCTATAGTGTCGAAAATTTATCTAGTTAGGGTTCTCTCATACGAGCTTTTGGGTCCTATATTTTTATTTTAGTAAGGAATAGTCAAGCGGTTTTTACCTGAAACGGTATTTTTTTTATATCGTAATTATTTAGAAAGGAGAGTAAGGTTATTCGGGGCTAGGATGTCAATGGGGCTAAGGCGCCTTAGCCAATTCTCATCAAAATCACGTCGGTATTTAACAACTATTATATTTTATCCCAGGCCATATTTTTAAATGATCGGCCCTCTTTATCTGTCGTTTGGTTCGGATATCTGATGGATGCCAACAGGTGAATATGAATAATTTTCTCAATTTCTACAAGAAATACCATGTTTTTTTTTCTCTGACTCTCATTTAGATTTTTCGTAATGGTTCGGCACTATAAGCAAAAACGACCAGCACATCAACCGCGCCATGCCGATACAATGCAAGTCTTATCTCAGGCTGTCACAGACATATGAGGTGAATGAAATTCATAAATGTCACAAATTGGCAGCAGCGCTACGAAAAGAGATAGATATTCTTATATAGTCATCAAATCGCGATTTCACTTTCTATCGGCGAAAGCTACATTTACGACAAGGTCTGACATAACTTTGATGTTGATGCTCAATATTTGCCTTGCCCTTTAGGCCCCGGCCTCGGGTTTTGCGGGCAGCGGCGGCGGCGCGCTTTCTTTTTTTTTCAGGGAGTAATGCCTAGGGAGTGCTGTGTTCTGCCGATGCCGTCTCGCTGCTCGCTTAACCCGAGACCGGGGCTTTACAGAGGTTGATGCAAGTTGCGATTGCGATTAGATTTCATAATAATGTTAGTAGTTTGATAGTCGTACTGGTACTTGACGCGGCGTACCCGGGTCGCGGTGGGCGCCGGGCGGGGTGGTAACATAATAGCAGCGCGCGTGGGTGCCGCGCTGCGAGACCCAACTTTGCAACTCAATAGAGAGCTTGCCCGATTTCAAAAAATATTTTCTCTTTCTCTTTTCAGCAAAACAATTACTTACTTTGCTTAAAATTAGAGCATGAACATGTCAGAAGTCTAATTATTTATCAGTAAAACAGTACATAAAAATATCATAAAAATACTTTGAACTTCTTTTATTGGCTCTAGGTTTAGAACCAATCGCAAATATTTGTTAAGGTACCTACGTATTAAGATTCCTCTGCGATACTTCAAAAGAAACTAGGTAGGTATGAACCGTAATAGATACTTACTGCTAAGGTTTAAGGAATATACCTGTCTTCTTATTCCAACCTTTTTTTAACATTTACTGGTCGTTTAGCTCTAACTAAAATAGTATGTGCAATGCAACACAGGGTCGAAGGCTATACCAAAGAATACTATCTATAGTGGTAATACTAGCATGAAATAATATATGTGTTGGTATATTTAAAAAGAAAGAATGAACTATAGACTGCACTTTTTATTATCTAATTCTATGACTAAAACGTGGCTTGGGTCGAATAAAAAAAAGAAAAAATGGGACTGCCTCTGACAGCATAATTATTGTAACTGTTGATTTTCAAGCAGTATGTGACATTGTCCAATTCCAAAACATATTTGTAGACCACTGGGTAGAAAATAAAGTAGAACAAACCCAATATTTATAGTCGCATCCAAAAAGTTGCAACGCCGGTTCTTGGAAGTAGCGCTGAAAATGCGCGCTGTTATTTCTCAGCTTTACATCAATGTTTACCAGAACTTTGCGTAAAGTTTCTAATTAATTCTTAATTGCGTTTTACTTTATTAAAGGAAACTGTTGTTATAGTTTTAATGATCAAACTGTAAGAAACACTAAAGTAAAATTAATTATACCAGCAAATGAAACTTTCGATTTATTTTCTTGTAAGGTTCCTTCCTACTTCTTGAGAGGTGCAAGTTTCATTTACATTTCAAAAATTAATAGCAAATTCCGCTATCAGTTGATTGTAATTATATTGTACCAACTTTAAATTAAAAATGGACTAAAAATAATGTACATGCGTACCTATCCCATGCACTGAATTTCTGTGTTGAATTTGATTACTAGATACTTCAATAGATTTTAGATCGTTTTAATGTGTTTTCCCCTTTGTTTCTTGTTTTCCATTCGATCTATATACAAAGCAAAGCAGTAGGTGCTCGTTTTGAAATCTTCGAAAAAATTAACTCCTGAACGGATTGAGGTGAATAAATCTCGGATACAACATTTTGTTTCCATCCCTAGACACGTAAGCAATTATTCTTTAGATACAATTATTTACGTACTAATACTAAATACAGGACGATAGTGAACAACTTTCGCCAAGGAACTAGGGTCGAAATATAGCTCATTAATAACTCACTCAGTCGTCGGTTGGTTCATTTTGTATGGGAGGTCCAAAAAATATTTTCACATTTCGAACTATGTTCCTTGGGGAAAGTTGTTTATTTTCATGGGCTCGTTCATACCTAGAAAAGAAGTTAGTATCCCAGATAAATACACAACAACTAAAAGAAGGATGCTGACAATCTCAGAGGATCCTGCATTTGAAAATAAAATTTGAGATTTTTTTTACTTAATTGAATGACACTTGTAATATATAAAAAAATATTATTAAGGTGTTTTAAGGGCCGTTTCATTAATTATTCATTAATTATTAGTTCCTAATAGGATTTACGTCAAATTAAATATATATATCTTTTATATAAATGGCAATATTTAAATAAATAAACACTGTGTATCATTGTTAGCATTTTACGGAAACGCTTTTTACTTAAAAAAAAAAAACATTTTATTCTTAACATTATTATACTTCCTTTTATTGAACCAATGACAATTTTAATTTTTAAATTTGACGAGTATAAAGTTCCAAAATATAGGCAGGCCAGACTTTTTGCGGTGAGGTGAGGTCATATCCTTTTTATGCTCGATGCAATGATTATTGTACAAAAGTTCCATTAGTTATTCTACTTTGCCTGGTGTTAGATGGTGGCCCTATTTCTTCGCTAGTTAGTTCATCGTGTAGTTGAACAACTCGGTGTCCCACAGAAAATGATAGTTTTAACAAATCGATGTTGAAAGTCAATTACAACAATGAAACTTGCCTTCAAAGGACGATAAAAGTAACTTTGTTTTACAAGAAGACTACAAAAGTTATAAAGTTACGCACAGTGTATATGTTATGTGGAGAATTTTTTGCTATTTATCAACATAGATCGACTCTCCCTGGAGAATTTTGTAGTTCTTGGAAAATGGTGAATAGGGCGACAACATAATCGCGGAGTTTAAACTTCTGATTGGTGTTTTAAAGAGCTTTTCCAAACATTATTGAAAGTATATGTTTTTAGATTTTCGCGGTTGTTCACAACACTTAAATTTATAGTATTAACGAGATTATCACCATGATTATGTTTGTATCGAGGTAGAAGAGGTTGAATTATTGAAAGTGTACGTATTTGCATTAGTGGCCTTTAATAATAATAATTTGCATATATGTTGTATGTTCGTTCACTTGCGTGATAGATGAATACGAGTTGTGCCATGTTTGTGTGATTAAACCATCGTTATGTTATCATTACCAGCACATGAATTTGATCATCGTATTCAAAGTAACTATCACATATTTGAAAGACATGTATGTACCTTTCATATTTTTTATTGTTTATTTTATTTTATTCCGTAAACTAATAATTTTGTGCATTACTTAGTATAGACCAATATATAGCGTCAAACTCATAACAAATTCCTACCTACATAATCATCTAAGGACTAAGAGCTTTATTTTTGAAACGTTAGTGTTTGTTTTATGTTAATACCTGCTACTATCATGCTTTTATCACAGGTTCTACCTTACTTATCGATTCCCATATACACTAATAAATTCAAACATACTTTTGACTATATAAACATCGAGTAGTAGAAACTTGAATACATGTGGTTAGAGTAGTAATTGCGAATTTTCGTGCACGGATCCTAGTTACGACGTTTTAGAAATAGAGTTTCAGGTATGTAGGCTCTTTCTATTTGTATTCGACAAGCGGTCCCTTATGCCTCGTATTTTAGAGCTCACTGCAAACCTGATTATGTGTTCCTGAGGCGCTGGGAACCGGGGCTCCCTGGGTTCTCTGATAATTAGGTTTCTGGCTGCGATGTTGGAGACACTTGCATGTACAAGCGGCGCAAGCAGAGCCCGGGCGCGGCTCTACGTGACCTATTGATAAAACACAGCTACACAAAGACATTGCGATTAGGGCGAGCGTGTCAAGGGTAGTATCACTCGGATTTGATGGCCCCGGGGCCGAAATTCATAAATAAGTCATAAATAAGTCTTTTTGTTATATAAATATTTATTTTATATATCTTCCTTTATTATTATTTTCATTTTGATGTCCATTTTTGCTCCTTTTTACAGGGATATAAAACCAGTGTCGCGAGATTTTTCGCCAAGAGTCACTGATAGAAATAATAGAGGTTGCGTCTATATTATTATTATGTTGGTATCTTATAGAATCTCGGGCCCACAGGGACCCGGTCCTTTTGAGACATGCGTGTGGCCAAAGCCAACAACAGCACAGAGGCCTTTTTAATACCATATAATCTAAAGTTGTAAGGGTACACCGTTCAGGACTTATCCCTAATTATTATTATTATGTTGATGCCAAGTGGGTAACGAGTTCTTGGATTGCACATAACCTACGCGTGATTTTTATTTGACGCTGAATGAGACGCTTTTGTCAGGAGTTCACATAACTTGCAATAATAACTATAACTAATTGAAATTAAGCTGAGCGAATCAAAGAATCAAGACTGGGCTGGACTTAGGGATTAGAATATTGCATTCATGCATTGAATTTTCAAATTTTAGATTTTTTATAATTCAAACAATGATTAATTTTCAAACAAGATACATAGAATATGAGATGTTTTCAAACAAGATACATAGAATATGAGATGTTTTCAAACAAGATACATAGAATATGACATGTGACAATAGTTTGTGGCATACAGTAGTACTGACTAAATTACTTAAAGTACCCACCCTGGATCTGAACCAGTAGTATGTAATAAACAGGGTGAGGAAAAGTACTAACTTTGTTTGAAGAGATGAACCAGCCTATAAAACTGACCTACTTTCCCCTGGGAACGTAGGTCGAAATATGAAAAAAATAATCTGGACCCCATACAAAATGTACCAACCGAATGAGTTAGTTTGAATGTGAGATTCAAAAATTGTTTTCATATTTCCACCTATGTTCCTTGGGGAAAGTTGTTCAGTTTCATGGGCTAGTTCATCCCTTGAAAGGAAGTTAGTACTTTTCGTAACACCCTGTCTGTATAGGTACTATCCTGAACCGCAGAAATACTACGACAATGTGGTTTACGTAGCAACTTGCTACGAATTTCGTAGACCTTACTACGAGAAGTAACATTGTTGACCTAGCCCGACATTTTATTATCTGCACGCTGACAGTCCCCCCCCCCTCGCGGCTTCACCCGCTGCTACCCGTCCCCCGCAGGAACGCTTCACCCTGGAGAAAGCTCAAGGTCATTGGAAGGTTCAATGGGATTGAATAGTTATTTTATGCCAAATCAAACATATAGCCGTGATTTATTTATGTATGTCAAAATAGCATCGATTAACCTCGCGATTAAAAACTAGGGTAGAATGATTGTAATTCTAACTACCTCAGTCTTATTGTAGGTTTGGAATTAGGGACTAACTCGTGAAGTGGGCACTAGCACTCTCTGAGCTTATTAACGCCATCCAGATGTGCGCTGAGCGTACTTTTTAGGATCTAGTCGCTGCTGTATGCTGACTTTCTACACACGATTCTGAAAGCCTAGCGCTATTTGAAAATTCTCTGCGTTTAATGCAGATTATAGAGGTATACAAGAAAAAGTAGCGCCGTAAAACAATATGGTACTTACACAGCAGTAATCATCACATAGCATAACAGCCTACAGCAGTCCACTGCTGGATATAGGCTAGGTACACTACAAGGCAGGATGTCCCGTTTTTGCCATCCAATTGGTTGGTAGAGTCGTTCTCTTTAAGTCATCGGTTTATCCGGCCAGAGGGCGTCCAACGCTACGTTTACCGCCCTTCGTACAATTAGTAAAGTTGTGTAAAATAAACTATTACAACTTTAGGCGACAAGCTGACAACCTGTCACTCCAGTGATACACGCATTATCTGTAAAGGCCTTCAATACTTATCAGACGTGGCGATAACGGCCGTTATTTTACGATCGTTAACGCTCTGCCTACCCCGCAAGGGATAAAGGCGTTATTTGTGTGTGTGTGTGTGTGTGTGTGTAAAATAAAGGTAATTTTAAGAGAAAGTATATTTATTTACCTATAGACCGGGTGATATGCATTAATAACAAGGTTATTCAAAAAGGGTTATTCAAGGTTATATAACAAGGGCACTTGAGAATTTTTCAAATGGGGATTTGAATTTTTCAAAAGGTGTTCTGAGATTTTTTTAATGGGACCAATACTGGGAAATGAGACAAAAATTTCGACCTCCTCACATATTTTTTAGTTTCCAGCATGGGTGTTTCAAAATGTTCAGTACGATGCCCCACGCAACATCCAATTTAATGCATTTCCTCCAACAGCTAGACACACCTAGGTAAACAGCTCATTTCCGAGTACGTCTTACGAATTTCGAAAGTTCGAATTACGAATTATTCGACAGACCGCATGGCGCCCTGTGGACATGGGAAAGATTGAGATAGATAGATGCAGCGGGGGAGGGTGCCGGTGTGGGTAGATGGGGGGGGGGGGGGGTTAGAGGGTGGAGTCTGAGAGTGGGTCTCCCCGCGCACGCAGCCTTCGGAGTGATACAGCACTGCGACGTCACCCGGCGCAGGGTTCAGACGGCGCGGCGGCCGCTCATCTCCGCATGTCTCAAGGGGATTCCCATGCCTATACGTACGACCATAAATAAACGTTTTTTCGCCCATTTCGTTTAGAGATAAAGTAGGTATACAACAATAGAAATAAATGTTAAACAAAAGCTAATGCACAAAAAATAGACGAAAAATATAAGATGTAAAAATATTATAAGGGACGAATCAGCCCATGGAAGTGAATAACTTTCCCCAAGAAACATATGAAAAGAAATTTGGACCTCCCATACAAATTGACTTGGTCTGTTGGCAATTTTGTATGGGAGGTCAAAATTTTTTTCCATAACTCGACCTAAGCTCCTTGGGGAAAGTTGTTTGGTATCATAGGCGAGTTAAGCCCTTAAAATATTTGCAGCAAATTTTTTTACGCCCTGTATTTACAACTCTATACTTTGATAACCCGACCGTTCTGATTTGCTATACAAAATTAAAATTATATGTATAAGCTTTAGATATAGTCAAGGTCAACTTCGGTTGCACCATTGTAGATCTTATTGCTGACGACGTAAGAGCGGTACAAGGTTGCCCGAGTAGTACTGGACTGTAACAACTATGCCACGTTTAGATCTAGGGTTGAACAGTTAAAAAAAGTTCCTGTTAAAAAATTATATTTTAAATTGTTATTTTAATGATACTTAGGTATTACATTTTGACTAAAATCGACATTACATAGGTGAAACAAAGTGTAATAAGTGTGATTAAAATAATACGAATAATACAAATTATACATAGGTATAAAAGAGCGTCGGTGGCCAAGTGGTTAGGACACTGGTCTTACAGTTGGGAGACCCGAGTTCGATCCCCGCCATGTACCAATCTGTTTGAACTCACGTACATTTACCGACTGCTGTTACGGTGAAGGAAAAACATTACGATAAAACCCAAATTGAAATGAAATTTGAATACAGATAGTATTTAAATGTTGTTTTGTTTAACCTAGGATTCAGGCCAGGTTAGCCTTCGGGTTTCAGAGGTCCGATGGCTGTCGCTCTGTGTAAAAACTTGGTTCCACGTCAAATCCCCTAGGGTAGGTAGCCGACCTTGACAGAGAAACAAGGAGATTGATGTATATATTGGGATAAGGCAAGGAGAATGATGTATATAATCCGAATCTCGGGAACGAATTTTTTAAATGAAAATTCGTACATAGGGAGATTCGGGGGCGATAATTCGACGGCGCTAGGTTTTATTTCTCAAAAATCATATTAAACAAAAATATATATCCAAATACGCGATCTGTATGTAGTAGTCTTAATTTTTACCGACAGATAGAGTAAGACATAAATTAGAGCTTCATTGAGTATACCAGCGGAATAATTACTAAGTAGGTACATATTAGATAGTGTAAGACACAAAATACGTTTTGGGGGCGATAAGTCCGAGCAAGCCGGCTCGGTCAATCAGGTACTATTACAGGTGCTTTGACATTATAATATTTATTATATCCAATACTTACACGATACCATTTTAAACATGCACACTGTCGTATCTGTGAATGTGTTACGAGTATCTTAAAAAGTGTTCCGAAACTCAGACAAAAGTTCGGTTCTGGGTAAATAGGGCACACTCTGTCCCTTCCCAACTCTCGCGCGCGTCACGTCGCCGCAGCGCCCCCGCGCCCCGCGCCCCACGCCCCGCGCCCCGCACCGCGCGCCCACTGCAATACTACGCTCATATCTACCCCTGACCTCCCCTGTTGCCATGGCAAGTATCTAGCATATTATGAAACCCTTTAAGGCACGAGCAGCCTTCAACAAGAAACTGAGTAATTGGTATTCCTTGTAAAACACATTTAGCTCAATTTCTCACATACAAGTGATGGTAAGATGGAGTGAATGGGTGTAAATCAATATGTGTACTCATTAACTTAGGTTTTATCTATTTAATTTATTTTATTTAACTATTTATTGCACACTAGATAAAACACAGGACAATCACATTTAGATAAAAAACACTACAGGTACTACTTATTTATATAAAGAAATCTCTGCCAGCAGTCCTACGGTAGAGAGATAGCACAAGGTGAGGCTGATGATCGTGCACAATATTTAATACTAAATGCGGTATTTAAAAATAGTACATAATACATTATCTTACCATTATCCGGAAAATAAAACCATATTTTAGAGACGATAATTTCAAACTGAATAAACAGGTAGGTATACTATATTGGCAAAAGTTTTAATTTTGTAACTTTTTGGCTATAATTTATACTAGATAATTTTTTAGTCAATATTATTTCTTTCTACTCATGATCTTAAACAACTTTTACTATGGGCGCACTTGCAAAAACTCAAAAAACTTGGGATTTTTCATACATTTAGCCGAGTAAATATGATTTTTTCAATAATGTGATTAAATATGAATAAATATGATTTTTAGTAAATATAATAAACAAGCTGCACCATCGATACCTGACTATTTTGTTGCAGAATGTTAATGATGGGATGCTGTTTATCGCAAAGACATAAACGCTCGACGTTTAATTTAAAACACGAGATAATTTAAAAGTTCATTTGAAGTCGTAATGACAAAAATATGTATCTAATGTTAATAAATCCACACGTGTTTTTTTTAATAGTAAACATTTCCTTTGTAATATGTATAAATATGCATTGAATACCTACTAATACTTATAATTTTCAAAAAATACATTCATATAGAACAAACTCACCGGGCATGGCTCGGTCGACCAGGAACTTTTTTATTTGAGTCTGGGTTAACTGTTTACTTTTAATCTTTCAAGTTTTTAATTTAATACTATTAATAAAATAATTATTAATATTAAGAAACTTGGAATATACAAACGTATGAACCTGGTAATCCGGGTAAGTTTCTGATATGTTACAAATAGATAATTACATATGCATACACCAACGCACAACGTAAGTCCATTTCATCTCCACGCCGCGACTCGAACACAAGGTTCGTCCCCAATACCTATTTGGCCAGCGAATTAAAGCAAGCCAAGCGTAAGAGTCCTGGCCTTGGGGCTCCGCTTCGTCTGGCGCGGCGCGCTGGAGACAGCCAGTCTACATTGTCGGGGGCATACGGGTCCATGAAGTCGGCTCCAACCCAACGGCTCACCAATTCAATTCAATTCAAATCATTTATTCAAAGTAGTAAATTTTACATTAATATTTTTGATGGTCAAGTATTAGTCATTGAGAGAAAAATGTATGTAATGTTTTTCTATTTCTTACAACAATTTTATGAACCTAATAGCACAGAATACTAACTAGTAACTAGCGTTACAGAATCTTTACTTCACAACGGTTTTCAAAGTAATATGTACTCAATCCGATAGACAATATGATTTAATTTAGCTCGCGTTCCAGTCGAGCACGTGGTCATTTAGATACCTTCTAAATTTTTTTGAGGAAATATGGGCCTTAATTCACTGTACTACGGTTCATAATAAGTTAGACGTGGTTATACGTATTGAAAAAGCCGCGGACTAGGGTTGGTTACTTCGAGTGCTTCGAGAAAATTTAAATAGTTTTAGGGTTTTGAAATAGTACTTTGTTCAACAAAAAAGAAAGTGTTTGTAGTTTGGATTAACTGCATTTCAAATAGGAACATAATGTAATCCAATCAAAGTAGATTTTACTTACCTGTCAGCGTCTTTCGGCAAACAAAAAAAAGTTAAATTCCGATCACGATCTGTATTTAAACAGTTAAACACTGCACAGTATTTTTTTGCTTTTCTTTGCGTGTCCATCTTGCAAAAAAATGTCGAGAAAGTTGAACGTAGTCGAACAAATAGCGCGCGCGTGTGTCGTCTCGTCTTTCGCTTGCGGCAGCCTACTAGATTGGCCCTTTCGCCGTGGCCGGCTCCTGTAGGTACGTTTTTAATACCTACACGCGGAGTGACACAGGCCTGCTAATAGTGTCAACGCGGCGGCCCTTAAGGTGCTACCCTTCCGATTAATTACTATTATCGGCATTCTTACTAAACTTGAATCCTTTGCAGTGTGTATAGGCGGTTCTATTTTAATCCTCTTAGTACGTCTTAGTACATACACATACATATATCACGCCTTTCTCCCTTGCGGAGTAGGCAGCGCAAAAATGTCCGTTAAAATACGGTCACTATTGCCACATTTCACAAAATATTGTAGGCACTTGAAATGATTCATGTGTCACTGTAGTGACAGGTTGTTAGCCTGTCGCCTAAAGTTGTAATACATATGAAACCGTCAAGTCCTTAATCGCCTCTTACGACACCCGCGGGAAGAAATGGGATGGTGCTATTCTAAGCCGGAAACACACTGCTATCTAAGCCGGGGAACACACGTCTTAGTACGTGTCTGTTAATTCAACTTAAGAGTTTTAATTGTGATAGGCTAGTAAACATTACACACACACATATCACGCCTTTATCCCTTGCGGAGTTGGCAGAGCGTTAACGGCCAACAGAATACGGTCGCTATCGCCACGTCTGACATTTTTGAGGATTGTTTTTCAAGGTTGTTTCAGAAAACATGTGTATCACTATAGTGGCTGGTTGTCAGCCTGTCGCCTATAAATTGTAGTACACTAATACTCTCGAGTCCCTTAGTCGCCTCTTACGACACCCGCGGGAAGGATGTGGGGTGATGCTAGTCTAAGCCGGCATCACACGGCAAACAAAACAGTAAACTGTAAACATTACAACTTAGAAATTACGTTTGAATAATTATAAATTTAAACTAAGCTATTCTTTTTAATCTAACTTTCAAGTGCAAATTTGCAATGTTAAAAATAGAGTATGCTTGGGTAAAATACGAAAACTCTGCCGGTAACCGGTAACCTACACTCTGGCTGTTTCCGCTCAAGTTGTCCGAATCGATATTATCACTAGTGTGATCGTCTCTCTCTCTCGTTGCTACGTAGACTAGCTCCTTACTTTTTTGGGAAAACTATTTGTTGCTATAGGACATCTTGGAAAAAGATATTCAACATTAACATACCTAATCATATTTTTTTATTTTGTAACTAACTTTAACTCGTCTAGCTAAAGTTTACTGCTTAGCTTTAACAGAAATTAAGAAGTTAGATTTACCGTCAAATCTAAATATCTGCAGCGTGGTTTTACATATCGATGAGAACAGGCCTATGTACCTAAGTATATTTACATAGATGAGGTTAACCAACTAGAAGAGATAAAACCGATTTCATATTCACTAGAGGAGATTAAACCGACTTCGTTCAGAAACACTCTAAAATTAAGCAATCGACCGCTTTTCTATCTTTGGTATACCTCTATAAACAGCTAAGAAGTTCTTTAAAGTTGGTAGACACATACATACACATATCACGCCTTTATCCCTTGCGGGGCAGGCAGAGCGTCAGCGGCCGTAAAAATACGAACGCTATCGCCGCGTCTGAAAAGTCTTGTGGGCCCTTTTAAATGATTCGTGTATCACTGTAGTGACAGGTTGTCAGCCTGTCACCTAAAGTTGTAACACACATGAAACCCTCGATTCCATTAGTCGCCTCTTACGACACCCACGGGAAGGAAATGGGGTGATGCTATTCTCAGCCGGCATCTCACGGCACGGCAAAGTTGGTAGAGATTTTTACAAAACTTGTCTGCGCCTGAGTGGGTACCTTCTATAAGCCGTTACGTTTATTCTGCTCATCACCTGCACTGCTCAGTGTCCACACTACGTTTAAGTTCAAATTGAGCAAAAGCCAGTCAACTCAATGGAACATGCGACTATACACGTTACTTTTTTACTGGAAACGAATCTAATTTGAGTAGCATCACTCTCTTATATCCCGTGGATTTAAGAGTTTCATGTGCATTGCAATATCAGGCGATAGGCAGACAGATTTGTTAGAAGTGCGTTAACGACCGTATCTTTACGATCGTAGACGCTCTGCCTACCCCACAAGGGATTAGGCCGTGATGTGTGTATGTATGTATAAAATTATTCACTCCAATAATAATGTCAATGTCTATCAAAATCTCAAATTAAATTGAATCACGTTTACGTATGACATGTTAATCTTCAGTGTTTAATACTTTAGTTTTTTTTTACATCAAAATCCGTTCAGTGTTTCCAAAGTTATTGAAATTCAAAAACCGGCAACACTTTTAGCCTCTCATTTTTTGTATTTATTCAATAGTGACGTCATGGTGACATGGTGACATATACCAGCGTGGCCGCAGTCACCGTATTTTAGCGGTGCCCTCACAGCGAACCAATCACGACAGCCACTCCCTGCTGGCACTCGCTATTCTTTACTATCTTGCTATGTTTCAGTAAAGTATTTTCTTCTCCCTTGGACACTATGTTCGTCTATACGAAGTTTATGATAGGTCTATGGTGTAGCGGAATAGAAAAATTGAAGACGGAATAAAGGAAAAGGGGACTCAAATGATCTACCTAAAGTAAACAGTTATTTTTGAAATGTTTAGGGCCGCACGTTTTTTTTTTCTGAAAACAATGAGTTTTTGAAATCGCATAGGCTACTTTTTATTAGGTTTTTAAGACGGATCAAGAAAACGTTTCCATAAATTTTGTTAAGTGGAAAATAGTAGGTACATCAATCACGTGTTAAGAAAGGACCCGATTGTCAACGAGGGTGTAGTTTGAGGCCCGAAGCGCAGCTGAGTGCATCAATACACAAGAGTTTGCAATCGGACGTTCTTCCGAGTGATACATAGTGCTTTATACTACACATGCAAGAATAAAAAAAACAGAAATATTAATAGAAGAACAGTTCAATAAACCTAGAAAAATCCATGAAAAACCAAAGCTTATTCGCGGGGTAATGTATTTTTTTAAATAATATCGTACAAAGCAAAAGCAATAAGTCCATTCAGGCCAGTCTTCCATTTTGCCAGCAAAAATATATTAGTTTTACGATCACTTTTATGAAACTTTGACAGTTGCATCTTTGCTCCCTAAGGATGGAGCGTGATTTGTATAGAATGTTGTCTTCCTAATTTTCAACATCAACAATGACTCACGTTCCTCTCTACGTTTCTTTAAACTATGGGGCATTTTGTTTGTAAGTGTAGCATAAATATTATATCCTACTTTTTCTGCAAAAATCAACTTATTTGCATGTCTCTCTCTTTCTTTTAGGCACCCACCAAGACGTCTAACAACCCGATAAACTCAGAGTTTTACCCGCCTTCTACTAGCAACAAGCCTCTGACATCGTTGTGTATGTGTACGCCACCGTCTATGTTGTCATAGATAGTAACCGGGACCTAAACGGGAGCTAAACGTGTCATCCAAAGCACGGAGCCATCTCTCACACGGACGATCAAGTTTGTTTTGCCTGCAATTTCCTAATCAGACTACTTGTAAAAGCAATCTCCCAGAGATATCTACCAAGTATTCTCATGTTTACCTATATCCATGTAAAATAAACACTAAACTTCGTGTGAAGGTCTACTTACACAACTCAAGCTTAAGTGGTCACTCCGGCAGTTTCACCCTCTGCTAACCGCTTTCGCGTTCATAAAGCCCTTTCATTTGATATATCACATTTTTTCATATCTGTCATTTATTAGTTATTTAGTATTGAGACTTTTTTAACCCCAACTTCTCCTACCTCACTCTCTAAGCCCAGTCTTTGCGATATATCTATTGGGAATGAATGTTCTGAACACGTTGATGCCATATGCGTAGCAAGAGCTGTGATGTCGGCAAAACTGTTTATATTTTTTTTCATGAGGTTTCAGGCTTAAACTACCTATAATAAAATTGTACTTACTAAATTATTTAGCAATGATATGTAAATTTGAGGTACAGGCCAAATAAAAATACGAATACAAAATAACCAAGCTGCAACTTTTTATAACTCACACAAAGTAACCGAGTTTAGGTGAAGGTCAGCACTCCACCATAAACAGATCGAACAACTTGGCTCGCAGTGCATTTTCTGAAGGCTGTTACTACTCTTTCATCTAGATTAGTAAGTGAATTGGCACCGTGAAGTCTACTCGTTGTGTGCATCAGATCGAGCCGCTGATGCAGTCGTGTGGAGGCGCCGCTCCATGGCCCGCCGGAGCAGCCGGAGCAGCCGGTGCAGCCGGTGCAGCCGGTCCAGCCGGGGCGGTGCGAGCGCCCCGCTCGTCTCCGCGCCCACCAGTGCGCTCAAAGTGAAACATGATTTGACACTGAACTAATTGACGATGTTGTACTACAGCGTCGTAGAGTGTAGCAGTGTGGAGTCTCGACTCATGTAAAATAATAATTAATTAAGTATAATTATAGCTTGCGAGTTTTGTGCGCTTATCAGTTATTATCATCTTTCAACATCAAATCATATAGCTAAGCTTCATCAATGTTTCACACTGCACAGCAAAAAGTGATGAAAATTTACGCCTCATCAACATGCGATTGTTCGAAGGATTGACCTACTTCTGAAATATCTGTAAGTGTGATATAATTTTTTATTTTTGTCTACCTGCCTATAGTGCCTATATATCTACACATAATCCATTAGAAATGAGGTACATATATCCACTGGCCTCATACGTCCCTAACAGACGGTTCAATCAGTGTCTGAGGCAAGAGCACTGATACAAACCTCTTACGTAAACATTGTTAAGTTTTAAGTACGAGTACTATCTGCGATCAGCGATATGCAACTGCATTTTCCAATAAAATCGAAAGTTTAACAAAAGTAGTTAAAGGCGTTTCGTCAACGCCAGAAAAGATTTTGAAAGTGAATTGACTTCTGAAAAAGTATTGATATGTCATGGAAAGCCAAATGCGTTCCTCAAGTATTGTAGTGAGCAAGTGGCGGCGGCGGCGGTGGCGACGATGGTAACGGCGGCAGCGGCAGCGTGGTAGGCGCGTGCTGGGCGCGGGGCTGCAGTGGTTGGCGCGCGGTGTCGATACGCGTGCGAGCAGCGCGGGTGCGCGACGCGCGGGAAGAGCGGCGGATCCGCATTCGGCGCCAGTACGCCGCCGCCGCGATTCGGCGACACACGCGCTCGCTCGCGAATAGCGATCGCCACGCGGCTTCTGACGCGACCATGACTCGTCGCGCCCGATGAGGCGCCGCCGTACGCGCCTTGAATTCGCATTACGTAAGAACGGACACTGCCTGTTACAGACCCAGAGTCACCTGTGGCCAAATAACGATACATATCCTTATTATATCGAACTTTGTCCTATGTATATTACTGAAACTTAATATTATTCGTTTAAACCGTCGTCTCATAACTGTCAGACGCGTGACCGTGATCGGACACTTTGGGCGGCATATATTCGGCTAAAAGTTGCGCATCTTAGGGCTTGTGCGCGGTGCGGGGCCCGCTGCCCGGCCGCCGCGTTCCGGGCGTGCCGCAGTGTCCGCGGGCGGGCGCGATGCGATCACCAGACGCGGCGCAGCTTCGCTCTGCACTCTGAGCTCAGTATGAGGAGCGTCGCGGCGAGCCAGCGGGCCGCAGAGGCGTAGCACGTCACAGGCACGCGCAGCGCGACTAGCACGGCATGGCTCGCGAGTAAGGTGGCGGTCTCAGCGCGCGCCACGAGCCGGCCAGGGGGCGCAGCGGGCCAGCCGGCCTCTCCGCCGCGTCCCCACTGCACCGCCGCCGCGTCCGCATCAGCTCCGACCCGATGACATATTAGCATTGAGCAGCCACCATTGCTCGCATAGAGTTGGTCGAAAAATGGGGGCTGACGCCTGTCCTCAGGCCGAGGCAGGAATGCCCCCGGGCCCAAGAGCAAGGCGGGGACGAAAGGTATGTATAACCTTCGCAGGAAGTTTTTGGTTTATTTACTTTTCTGAGTGCGACAATAACGTGGACCGTAATTTAAATGTTTATTTTTGTGTTACGCCACATTTGTATTGCATATGTGATGTGGAAGGCCGAGCACGGGCACGGGCAGCTGTGCCTGTGCCCGCGCTCCAGCGCGCCCGCGCCCGCACTCAGCGCGCGCTGCACGCACATCATATCACGTTGTTATGGAATATTTCGACATGTGTTGTTTGTGAGTATAACGTAACGTCTGCAGTTGAGGGCTCCACTAACAAGCTGTATTTCATAAATACATAATACATGAGAGAATAAGTCTATGTACCTACCTATCATATACTTACTACTAAATTATAGTCGCTTGTCTACTATATCCACCATACTAATTAATCAACTGATTCGAAGATATAGAATCTTATACACGAATGTTCTTCATTGAAAATTATCAAGAACCGAAACATTCCTAGATAGTTTTAATACGACATGTGATATTGATCCTGTCTTCACACAACTTAATACTGTCTTGGTACATTTTTTCTGGAGCTTTCTAATGGCTTTGGGCGACTCTCGTTCCCTAGCTTCCATCGTTAATTTTATTGAATACACCACTGGGGCACCTAGATCAGCCGTAAGATACCCGATACCCGGCGCTCGATTCCATAGTGACGTAAACAGGTATTCAATTTAAGAGCAAGTTACTTGCTCATGCAGTTTCGATTCAATTTCAATTAATATTTTTTTTACAATTGGTATAAATCTATGATTTGCACCAAACCAGTACCTCAATTTCTGAACGTTCGTTTCCGTTTCCTGCGAAAATCTGTTACTTATTATGCTTCTATCTCACGTTCTACTTTAATTTTAGTTTCCCACATACCCTCAAAAATTCATACATATTTTTGACTATAAAATGAATTACTTATATCAACTTTTTAGTCCGCTCATCTATAATAAGTACTTATTCAACACCGTCACAAATTCTTCTGCAAATTTATCATCTACGAAGGTGCTAGCCTTTCCAGCCTTTGTCGGCTGTAGATGGCAATGTGCGCACTCGGTCTGGTTGCCGCTCGCCGCTCGCCGCTCGCCGCTCGCCGCTCGCCGCTCGCCGCTCGCGCCTGGAGCGTGCCGGCCGAGCGAGCATCCCTGTCTCCGTGACACAAACACAGCCAGCCCCCCGCGAACTCGGAACTGCCGCAGTGAGTCGGGTATGTGTACGGACGGACGGCTATACGGCTAACTGAGCAATGCGGTGCTCTTTGCTCCGCTCAGCGTCAACCGACACTACGTAACAACACGATCTTAAGCTTTACATGAAAATGACCTTAAGTATTTATTTCTCAAGCATGCTTTGTGCTTTGAATAGTTATGTTTTAGAAAACTACCTGTAAATATCAAATTAATTTATTTGATTACTAACCTAAAAATGACTCTTTGGTTATGAGATAAACTTTTATTTGCGAAATTATATAACAATGAACAGGATGTGAAAATATCGGACGGAACCTAAGTTTATAAGAGGTTGACTTTTCGGAAAGTATATCGGGAATTGATATATGTATTTTTTTTTACTTAGAGCCGAGCGCAGCCCAGCGTCTACACCTGCTTTTTAATTTTCCCGTAGGAACAAAATGATTTGTACAAAAGGTAAATTATTGGCTCCCAATTTTTTTATTTAATTAAATAACGGGTCAAACTACTCGTATCACAATTTCTACAACTAGTGTTTTTAATGTAAGATTTGCTGAAATTGATTCGAATATGTGTGAGTAGATTTGAGTGGTAAACGTGACGTGTAAATTTATTAGGATGCCTGTGCTGGGTTTCTACAGTAGAACGTGTGATATAAGCACTATTAGTAGCAGATTTCCACATACAAAATTCTAAATCAATGAAAGATAAAAAATATTCTATGTACCAAAGCAAATCTTTCGTCTTTCGTCGGCGTACTGTGATAACCACGTATGTACTTTAAGCACAATTTTACAGGACAAGCAAAAAACCTCCTGGTGAAAAATTTTGTACTAAACTTTTTTAAACACCTGACTGTATTATGTTTATGTGTGCAATAAGCATTGATTGTGTTTACTATTTTTAAATATTCCTGTCCAAGAAGTGCATAATGTGACTTGAGAGGTTGTCTCGAAAAACATAGTACTTTTTGCAAAAGTTTACAAGGTTTTCAATAAAAGAACAATGCCTTTAATCACAATTATCATTTTTATTTAAACTTTACTCACTACAAAGTAATCAGCCTTTTTAATTGTTCTTAAACCTATAGTCAGAACATAAATTATTGTGATTTACTTTATGATCTGTCAGCAATATACAGAAAAACAATGTAAATGTCATCGGCGATGTAAATAAAGTTAATAGAAAATGGCTTGTATTTTTTTGGAGTACGTTATTAATAAGCATAATACTGAGAAACGAATCACAAATCAGTCTGAAATGTGACTTCTTACGTAATTTAAGGATCAAAATCTAACGATCAAAATCAAAACAGAACATTAAGGAAGTAGGTACTTATTACGCCAAAAGCAATCAGCCTTTCTTACTTAACCATTAACACATAACCAGGAATTCTACTAATATTAAAGTTGCTTATTGAATAATACGCAAGTCATGCGTGGCGCTCACTGTTGGACTGACCATCGACTAATTGTCACTAAGCTACGACTCCGCCTCCGTCGACCTCGCAGATCCACAGTGAAGAAGCCTCCGTGTTTAAACGTGGATAGGCTGAAAGATCGCGAGGTTAGGGTGAAATATGCAGAAGCCTTAACTGAAAAGCCGTCGCCAATAACTGAAACAGGTGATGTCAGTGCTGCTTGGGGAGCTTTGTCATGTCATCTCATAGAAGCCGCTTCTGCTACTTTGGGTACTAAAGACCGGCATAGTGAAGACTGGTTTGATGACAATAGCGAGGCTCTTAAAGCAGCATTCGACAAACATTGACAGCTCCTGCGACAGCATAATCGAAGAGGTGGAAGTGTTGCGGTGGTCAAAGAGAGTGACCAAGAATTACGCAGGCTGTCTCGACAAATAAAAGACAAGTCGTGGCAGGACAAGGCTTGTCAAGTGCAGTGGCTCGCCGATACAGACCAGCTTGGTGAGTTTTACAGTGAAGTGCGTAAGCAGATTGGTGCGTCCTTCCGTACAAAAGTACCTTTAAGGTCTTTAGACGGTATGCACCTCCTGACCAGCAAGGAGGATGTACTTAAACGTGTGGCTGAGCATTTTCACAACTTGTTCAACGTAGATCGATCAGCTGATCTGCATAATATCAGTTTATGGCCTCAACTCCCGTTAGCCACGGAGTTGGACGAGCCCCTGTTATGTGACGAGGTTGTTACTGCCATCAGACAATAGCATAATAACCGGGCGGTTGGTATTGACCTTATACCGGGTGAACTACTTAAATATGGTGGTACGGAGTTGCACACATCGGTATGGAAATTTTCATTTTCGTTCGAATGTGTGAGGAGGAGAGGGTGAGGACTTCAAAGTGTCTCGCATTTGTGCCCTGTAAAAGAACAAGGGTGACCGTTCTGACTGTAACTCTTATCGCGGTATTTCATTGCTGTCAGTCCCTGGAAAAGTATTTGCCAGAGTCTTACAGAACCGCCTCAAAGACGGTGAACAGTCTGATTTCTTCCCCGTCACCTGTGGGGTGAAACAAGGATGTGTTTTAGCGCCCACTGTTCGCCTTGTACTTTGCAGTTGTAGTCAAAGAAGTCCTAAATACTGTTTCCCAAGGAGTCCGCATCCGACTCCGCACAGATGGCAGTCTTTTTAACCTGGCTTATATGCATAAACGAGCTTTTCCAAAGCAAATCTTTCATTTGAATACCTTGCGAATGCGGATACAAGTTTCTCACAAAAAAATGGCGGTCTCGTCATCCGCACGAGGTTTTCATAAAACACAATAGATGGTGCTAGGAGTGTTGTATTTAAAATTGGACTAATGTTAAACGACGCGTTCCGAGGTTTTCTAGCCATAACGTAGATAAAAAAATATTTGGGTTTTTTGTACTTACGAGGTTTTCACAGTACGCCGACGCTTTGTAATATTATTATAAGTTTTTCGAAACATTTGGTATGAAATAGGTATTTTATTGTATACATATAGTACACATATCAAAAAAGTTTACAATCACTTGGAAA
This sequence comes from Keiferia lycopersicella, assembly GCA_029255805.1. NCBI lineage: Eukaryota > Metazoa > Arthropoda > Insecta > Lepidoptera > Gelechiidae > Keiferia > Keiferia lycopersicella. Next base: position 20,664,418 of record JARACZ010000001.1, read on the forward strand.
AGCGGTAATATTTTTTATTGTGGAAGAGTAAAACAATCACTTTTTATTCTTTGATTCCTTATTTAATAATATGAGATTTAAATATTTAAAAAGGATCGTAATTCAAATATTTTTTCATTTAAAAAGACAATAAATCAAGCCTTGCTTGCTATCATTCAGAAATCGACGATATTTTCAATTTATTAAAAAAAAAACGTTTAGTTGGTAACAATGGTGAGAGCATTAACTGAAGTTTTACGAGCTAGAATTCCAATTATAAGTGCATAAGGCTATTTCACGAGGGAAATGGCGCGCAGAGTTAATGTAGCCCAAGCCTGTGTGGTGACCACGTTGCAGAGGTATCAGGGCATGGAAGATTTAGCTGACCGACCTCACAGTGGTCGCCCAACTGTCCTTACTGCGATTGAGAAGCGCTATATAAGATTACTGGCTGCTCGTGACCCAAGAAATAACGCTACTAAAATGAAAGCCGAGCTGCGAGTTGCCACCGGTCGTGAAGTTCTGTACCAAGCAGGATTACGAGCAATCTGGATCTGGAAAGCTGGAGATCCTGGCGTGCACCTCTGAACTCACAGCAGCGGAAGCGGCGCAGATTGTATTGGGCTAGGCTCCGTCAAAATGAAGAAATTTAGGACAAAAGCATTTGGCAGAACTGCCTCTTTGTTGACAAGACGCGGATCAGTTCAGTACGCATCCAGATAACTGACGTGTCCTTGTCTGGAAAAAGGGCTCGCGACTCTGAAAGGCAAGGAACTGCCACTGGAACCGTTTAGCAGGGTGGTAAATGGGGGTCCTTTTGGTCCGAGATAATGATTGGGAGCTAGGACGCCCAAGGCACCATGACTGGAGCTATGTACAAAACGATTGCAATCGATAGATACGTTAGACGATTCCGCATCAACCACGGGCGCCAATTCTCAATGGTAGATGATAATGCGCCCGCACATCGACACGGACGTGTTGATGCTGCTCTCCAGCAATACAACATCCAGGTTAGGCTGGCCTGCTAGCTCTCCTGACTTAAACCCGATCGAGCATGTGTGGGACGCTCTTAAGCAAGCTGTTTGGAACCGTCAGCCACCTCCTCCAACAGTGCCAGAAATCAGGGCCGCTGCTATTGAAGAGTCGAACAGGTTACCATAAGAAATGCTGGATAACTTAATTCTTAACATGCATAGAAGGGTTTCCGCATGTGTGCGAGCCAGGGTAGAAGTCATTTTATACTATCAATTATTTTTTTGGTAATAAAGTTAGTTTGTTTTTACATGAATAATATATATTTTATTTGCATAATGCATTTTCATACTAAAAACATAAAACATAACTATTCACTTTCTATAAATATTTTATATTTTAAAGAACACACTTGCTTTAGCTATTGATAACAAACTTCGTTTTTGTTATGTTATGTGTGTACATCCGCATCCTACATTGTCGTAGCGGTTAGCTACGCCGTAGAGCGTGTTACGTAGCCCATTTCCACAAAGTACTAAACTTGTACTTAATACTAATAGAAGTACCTAAGTACGGTATCACGAACAAAGTCTCATGACAAGAGTACATTGAATCAATATAAAAAATATTTATAAATTCAAACTAAAACTAACGGAAAGTTCTTAGGTAAGTAGTATAGCTGATTCTTAGGAGCGTATTTTATCTATGAACGGTTTTTACTAGACCTGTTCAGCAAACGCTGAAATGACTTCAGTGAGTTAATTAAAGCTATATTTTTCCAGCTTAGAATAACATCACCCCATATGTTTCTTGTTTTTCATATTATTTTAGGCGAAAGGCTGACAACCTGTCACTGGCAGTAATAGTGTCATGCAATTACTCTGAAATGGCCCTCAAATACTTGTCATACATGGGAAAGAACCATATTTATATGCCTGTTGAAGCTTGTAGTCTCCCCGTGTATTTTGATCCAAAGTACACAATCCAGCTCCAGAAATTTCACTCATTTTGAACTTTTGTAACTCACTTTTCTAATCTAAGTGGCCGTTTTACGAATTCCTTACCTACTTAAAAAAAGCCCTTTCTCCTCTGTTTGATAACGTATATTCCGCAGGTGGTTTCGAAAGTTCAGAGATGTAATGATGTGCTCTTGGAAAAATTGAGCATTACAAAAATCTGTAGGTATAATAACACAATCCAAAAGTTGATATTGTCATTTCTGAATTAGGAAATGAAAGCAGCAAAAAGCCTTGTCGACTAAGTGCACCGATAGCTCAGATTTGCTTTGAGTTTTTATTTTGTGTTTACTTCTCGTAATAATTAATTGCCCTTTTTTCTAAATGTTATCAAAAACTAATTTTGAATCTAAGCAACTTGCATCAGGAAACCAATAGTCGATCGATAGAGTTATTTTTTATAAATTGTCTACTTATCAAAATTGGGTTGAATCCTTGAATCCTCCTCCTTGAATTGTTTTAGTTGTGATATAGCAAATTGGCAAATCTCCGTTTCCCTGTCCTATTACCACAACTTATTACCCTATATAAGCGGTGATATCGAATAACAAACTTTTGATTTGAGAACCTCTTTCCCTCTTTGAGAGATAAAAAAGAACTGGATCGTAGACACCCTTAGCTACATACTAACTGGAATATTTATAACTTGTTTTACATACCAAGAAAAAGAAATTGGACACTCCATACAAAATACTCTACCAGTCAACATTATTAGTATAAAAGGTTAAGTTTTTTTAAATCGAATATTGAAAAATGTATATTCTAGATTGATAGCTAAGGGTGTCCAGAATCATTTTTTTTTCTTTGGACCACATAAATAGGGACACACTGTATAAAACTGATGCTCTCATTGTAAGGTTGTAGGTCGGTATGCGGTGTACAGATTTATGTGACGATAACAGCACGCGCCGGCAACAGGATATTGCCAATAAAACATCTTTTTGGAGATGAGCGAGGTTGGAACACACAATACAGCTTCATTGTTAACTCAAAATTATTTTCATTTTATACGAAGTATTCAAAGTAGCTAATCAAAATGTTCCCCTAAGCCCCATAGAAAATGGATGTGTTTATAATGAGGATTACTAAGACAAACATAGGCGGGTATTCTTTTTGATAGCATACTTGGATGTACAATCGTCATTAAATATACCTATTAAAAGAAATGAAAGATCTTGAAACACTGTTGTCATTGTCAAAACGAGTTTTAAAGAGATTCCAAAGACTAGAAGACTTAAAAGTGATCATTAGATGTAAATATAACTTATAGTCGTATGACTCATATTTTTAGATCTGCCGTTTTTGTTATTTTCTTTATCCTGAAACAAACAACTTACAGTACGAAACATCTCACCGTCATCGGCAGCCTACTTCTCTTTTTGTCGTTCTTTCAATTGAACTACCGGCGACTCTTACTACATTTTCAATATTTTGTTTTTTCTTGTATAGCTGATGTAACCAGCAAAGAAACAAGCTATCAGTCGAGTTGGCGTGTAGCCGTCCCGCGCCGTCACTCGTTGTCATAACGCACTCAGTCTACTTTGCTCCGCATACGCCATCCTACGCGCCACAGATCGCGTGTTTCTATTTTATTTACTGTGATTTCCCAAACTGACAGCGTGTTTTACCACGTCGTCCTATTTATAGAAGACTTATTTTAAACTGTATTCTAGCTTCGAATACATAAGATAAAACTTAGGCTCATATGCAACGCTAATGCATACTACAATACGATTTTAGGTCAGGTTAGGGTCATTTTAAAAGTCAGCTTTTTTCGTCCATTTGATTATCCAACAGCTCAACTACTTATGCAAAGTAATGTTTTATCCTGTTTGCCAATCCTAACTAACAGTTACCAAGCAACATTCACTAACCAAGTATGATCCTGCACTCCAATCCAGCAAAAGAAGATCTGATATTGTCTGCTCGTTCACATGCCGTCGTCGAGCACATTCTCGTCATTTCCTTTGGTTTCTTGGGGATTTTCTTTACAGTAAATTAAACTATAAGATTAATAACCAATTGTGTAAAAGGACTCTCATTAACTGGCTAAAGGCCAAAACTTATACCTGCATAGAAAACGTTGACGTTAATATATGGTTTTAGCTTATTTAAACATGTTATTTATATTTATAAATTATTGTAAGCGGAGAATATTTAAATATATTTCGTGTAGATGTATTCACTACTTTCCTTTTAAGTATATCTGTAAATTTACTATTCGTAAGCACTGTTTTATTTTGAAATAATTTATCTTAACTTATTACCTTAGGTAATCATACCGACAGACAGGCAGAAATACTTTACTGCTCGCATCAAGACTCAACGCTAACCGATGATGATTTTCCTATTTATAACCACTAAGACTGTATTTGCTGACGTGACGCTCGGAACAAAAGAAGGATTACTCCATAAAATTGCTAAACCCTGGAGCATGGCAAGAGACGATTGTTGGAGATTATATAGGTAATGGTTGGGCGTTAAGCTCTTTGTTTGTACCTATAATCTTAGTACGGCTGTAATATAGACAGCCGCTAAGAAAAACATTGCTTATCTTAATCTGTCCAATCAGCGCTAGCAACACGTACTCTACTTAGGACTAGACGTTCTTTTGACCTTAACATAGTAATCTAAACATACTTTTCTGACATTTACAGTGCTTTTCAGCTGTGCCATCAGAACAAGACAGTGAAAGAATCATAGAATTACTTATTGAATAACGGGTAGTAGACACGTATACTCATGTGTGTGAATAAAGGCAAGATCTAGACATCTGGATGGGTACAATAAGAATGACTATTATTGTCTTATATTTGATTTTAGGTATATAAACGGAACCGTGTCAAAGAATAATATGGACCTGTTTGAAAGAGAATATTCTGAAAACTTGATCCCTCTCGATGAGATTATCTGGTACCTATTTTCCATTAAGATTGTATAAGCTTTTTCAGGAAAATTGACCATTTTGTTCCAGTTCCATAATATCTTATGCAACTAGAATATTGAAATTTCGTGTAAGTACGTACTTGTTGCTGTTATTAATATCGTGCAAAGACAACAAAAAAAAATACATTTGTTGGATGGAAGATTCTCGTCATTTTTGTGAGATCTGAATTTATTTTCTAGCTGGTGCCCGCGAACTTCGTTTCGCCATATATCATCCATCATATCAGCCCTACCTAGGACGCCCACTGCTGAACATTGGCCTCCCTCAAAGATTCAAAGAGCCATAAAATAATATTAGCTAATATTAAATTGTTGGTAGGTAGGTACCCGAAAACTTGGTTTCGCTGACTATATGTAATTTAAAAAACTGTTAAATCATAAAATTTTAATTTCCATATGCAAGAAAGAGTGAAAATACGGTGGTTTTTTTATATGTTTGGTCTTTTAGAAGACCTGGTCGATCATTTACTTGACCTTTTGGTACAATTTGCATCAAAACTCGTTCGTTCGTTTTTCGCGTGATGCTTCCTCATTTACTCACCCGAACATCTAAACAGAGAAACAGACAAAAATTTCAAAAGTTGCAGAAACGTGTTTTGTTATTTATTTTAAGTATCATGAAACAAATTTCTTTTTGGGATATCTTGTATGTGCAGACTTTCGATCCTCTTTAGCTTTATTATATGTATCGATTGTTATAAAAAATAAATATTGCCTGACATATTGTTTAGATGCGAAAGTAACTGAATAGTAACCACTTTATCATTTCTGCTTCTGTTTACAGTTTCAGGAGTTAATGCCAAACACTTGTGTAACTTTAGGATAGTACTTATGCATAATATACAGTTTTCTTACGGTCACACTGATAAACGTACCTACAGAAAGTAGATATACGTATATAGGTATTTCCTCATTTAGGTATAAACCAGGCTTTCAGGCTCCGTCATACACTCATTTAAAAAGCCTATTTATGCGCTGAGTTCCGCACAAAATAGTAAGTGGCGAACTAGAGATGTACGCTTCCGCCACTAAACATTAAGCGGCGCGACGCCTTCGGGCCATTTATATACGCACTAGACATTCTGCGATTCAAGAATAGGCTGCTTCAGCAGGGGTTCCGAAAGGCAAGTTGGTGGGTCAACTATCTCGAAAATTCTACGCATGCTATCTATAAAGATAGGTAATACTTACGCGCACTGTTGCCTTCACTATAGGTTTCAACTTTCGAACCCGAATCATAACCGTTCTTTTATAAATATATACCCGCTGCACGCCTCTAGTTGCCGCAACTCTTCTATTTCAACCGTGGCGCAATTCAAAACAGCTCAAACAGCTTTTTGAAGCAGTTCAAACATGTTTTTAAGAAGTCTACACACTTGAGGTTTGTTTTCATTCACTTTCTCATCACCAACATAGTAGTTGTATTCTTTGCCAGCATTAAACGTACCTCCTCAATTACATAAGTCAACAAGTTGTCCGCCTGTGATTTCATACTCGCATTTTTTGTGTATGGAACATAGAGTCAACGAATGACCGAAATATTGCCAAACGTACCCACAAAGTGTCAACTTCTGGAGATGCTATACTTTTTTTATTGTCATCCTTTAGTACATCCGCATTTTTTTAAAAGATCACTTTCGCATTCGCAGACACGGACTTCAAACCTACTTTTAATCCTGTTTTACCCCTTTAAGGACTATAATTTTTAGTATGCTGACTGAAACACGTGCTTAAGTCGTTTTTTTAACTTAATCTAATTTCAAATAAGGCAACGCGTAATAAGATCTACAGTGGTGAAACTGCAACTTGACTGTAACGACGCGCTTTTTTGCGATCGCTTTAAAGAACACGAACTTACACACAAAAGTTTAACCCCTTTTTACCTCTATAAGGTTTAAAAAATCAAAAATCCCTGAAGCACGTGTTTAGTTATTTTAGTTCTTTTATCCAAACCCAAAATATCAATCAGATCGCTTCGAAAATCAAAAACCCATGAACCAAAGAAGATTGTACCTATAGATAATATAGGATATATCCGTCTTTTATAACAATTTTATATTGACCTTCTAAAAAACTAAGCTCAACAAAGAAATATAATAAAAACACTGGCTCGAGGACAACCACATAATATATTAACCTCACAGCAGCGGTGCAACTTTGTACCATCACTACGAGTTTGTACGTCGCGTCGTTTGTTTTAACTTAAAGTCATTTTCCAGGAGATATAAAACATTGGCAAGCGGCTAACCCACTTAAAACTAATAGAATATCACTTCACGACTGTCTCCACACAGTGAATCATAAAATCCCATGCGATTTAATTTGCCTGCGGATGAAAATATTGGCCGAGAAGCTACTAGCAAATACTCATAATTCTGCCTTTACTACTTACTATCCTAGTGCTGCAAAATTGATCCAATAGACCACCCTATCAAGGGTCAACAAGGGGTGAAAGCAATCGCCACAGCAAAAAATGGTTGTTCAAGTGGAGCTGGAGAACCCTTAATGCGGACTTGCATTTTAGCACGTCTCGCCACTCAGCCTCCAGCCAGATCAGACCACTAAATAGCGAACCAACCCACATCAACAACTTCTCAATGACGCGCCTCAATTTATCTGATTTAATAAATGAATGCCTTCAGAAAAAAATCCGAACAGATCACTTTACAAGAAAATAAATAGATGCTGTACCGCCCTGCTAATTAGATTGGACAAATTAAGCGTAACTATACATAATTTATTATTGTAGAATTAAACCAAATCATTGTTCTTTGAAGTTTAAACAAATCATCGAAAAAAATTCATAGTCCTAAAAATTTACAAACTAGTTCTTTTTGAGATCTATTGTAACTTCAACTTTCTTTAATTTTGCCGACTCTATTTGTTTGATTTCTTTGGAAATAGGCTTCCACTAATGGTGCCCCAAATTTACAAGAGATAATAAAAATACTTACTACAACTCACAACATTTTTAGAGTTCCGTGCCGAAAGGACCGAAATTCCTGTTACGATAATACAGATTTAATAATTGGTTCCCCCTATTAATAAGACCACCATTCACACCGTCGTCCGTCCACCATTTACATACATACGTCTATCACGGCTTTATCCCTTGCGGGGTAGGCAGAGCGTTAACGGCCGCAAGAATGCGGACGCTATCGCCACGTCTGACATTCTTGAGGATTGTTTTCCAAGCTTGTTTCAGAAAACATGTGTATCACTATAGTGACAGGTTCTCAGCCTGTCGCCTTAAAATTGTAATACACCAACACCCTCGAGACCCTTAGTCGCCTCTTACGACATCCGCGGGAAGGATGTGGGGTGATGCTATTCTAAGCCGGGATCACACGGCACACATCATCATCAATATTACTTACGTAAAGAAATATTTCTCAACATGTATTTTTTGCCAACAGGTCGCTGCCGAAGTTGTGCAGTCAAGAAGAAGAGCAGGGCAGGCCGCCAGCAGGAGGCGTCGTCACCTTCGAGCCAATACAGCACGACCACGACTTCTGCGAAAGGGTTGTGATCAATGTAAGTACATATTTAAATACAGCTCTACTGTTTCTAGTATGTATTGGTGAGGGTTTCCGCTTTTACTCTTAAACTAAAGGTAAAATGGGAATCTGCTAAAAAAATAGCACATAGCTACTATCTGAATACAATCAGGTGCGGAATCGAACGTTTTCATCTGTTTTAGAACTGGCTAAATAAACCACCTAAAAATTACAGCATCTTCAGGAACGCCATGACTAGTTTTCATATGGTTCGGTCCTCGCGATTTGCAAACTTCAAAATTATAAGTAATGTAAGACTAACATTTCAATTCATGGACAAAACCAGCCAAGCCATTCTTTGAAATGCTGTAGTTTTTAGGTTGTTTAAATTATTTTACCAAATAATGTTAAACGATCTATAAAAAGGATGGTCTTCCGAACATTGCATCCAGTTATATATCAATTCTGTGCCATTTGAGAAGCTTCCTACCCAGTGACTGCCGAGTACCTTCTGACCCGGTGCCACTCTAGAACCTTCCAACCACCTGCTACTCTATAACCTTCCGACCCTATTCATATCTCTTCAGAACCTCTGCCTTGTGTCAGTCGACTTTTCCGACCCAGTTTAACTGTACCTACAACGTTCCTACCCGATGCCACTCTTTAACCTTCTGATCCAATTTATTCCACTCTAGAACACTCCATTTATACTGTAACTAGACCAAACCACAGTCCAAAATGCCAAAATTCTGAAATTTGTTCTGAAAGCCAACTTAAATTTCTCACTGCTAAAATAAAGATCCCATACATCTTATATGGGCGCTTCAAAATTTTAGCTGCAAATGTAAGTTTGTAATCACAATTTCGTAGTTTTTACATACATACACACATACACATATCACGCCTTTATCCCTTGCGGGGTAGGCGGTTTTCCTGTGTGCACACACAATTATCTACTTGTTGGATGCCAAATTTCATGTTTCTAGCCCATCTAGTAGTGGGTTAGGATTTTGATCTATAGTTAGGTCAGTGAGTGGTAAAATAAAATGACGATTTTTGTTCGTCTATATTTTCATAACCGTTTGATTGATGATTATAAAATTTAGAATACTGGTTTAGTAAATTTGGAGGTTGTCGGCCAATCTTGCGAACTTATGACTTAAGAATGGTATAAATTGTATCCAAATATGAACAGAGACAATGCATAAAATTATTTTGAGCTGTGCGACGAATATTGTAGATTTTGTACTAAACCATCATTTTAATCTTAACTGCAAGGAAATAAAGTGAATAAATGAAATATCTAAAAGTAGCTCATCAGGGGGTTGTAGGCCACATCATTTGGCAGTTGGCCGCCTGGCAGCTTATGGAACAATAATCCTTAATACCTACAAGTTAGACTATTGTTTTTGATTAATTGAAATTATTGAAAAATAAGTTTTTTTTTTTCAAATGGACCTAAACATTGTAATTTACGCATAGACCGAACCCTTGGAGCAGCAATAATTAATCTTGGCACAACTATTCTTGTAGTTACAATAAAATTAATGTATATTAATATTCGACCGTTTTTTTATCATTGCCAATAATTTGCTTAATTATTACAGCCAACAAGGCCGTAGGCACATGTCCAGCAAAATAATTTGTCAAAGCCACTTTATCGAACGTATTAGTTACCCATAGGCCGAGAACTAGAATATGAAAGTCGACTTGTCGGTCGGCAGTTACAGAATCCTTTAATGTACAAACATTTTGTGTAGAAGCGCATGGCCGGATGTAAACTTTATCGTTCGATACAGCCTGAAATCGTATAATACTTATTTACTCTTCTAGTTTAAATTTTAAAAAAGGTGCAATTATGAGTTGGCTGTCGACCAGAAGGTCAAGAAATAAATTTCCCACAAAATGACATCTACATAGTTACCCAACCACCTATTTTAAATGCTTACTATCGAATATTTTAGGCTTTTGACAAAAATGAATTAAATTTGAATCACATTTTGTAAATTTTTAACAATATCCATTACACAGTAAACAACGCTGCTACCTCGAAAAAGTACTGCTCCAAGATATTTTGCCTGTTTTGTAATTTTTGAGGTAAGCTGATTAATCAATTTAACAGAACTAAAATGCTAACAAATTTTGATGCGTTAGAATACATCGGAAAGCTTTGAAAGGCGCTGACTTTTTTAATTATTAACGTAACATTTTCGTATTCCAAGCGAAAAACTGGGATGTATCCGACAACCAGAGGTGGCCGGTATACCGGCTAATTTGCCCTATGAGGATCTCAATAAATAAACGAAGTTTGGTGCGTCTATCGTAAATAGACTCAGACTAATTATGAAGTCCAGAAAAGTGACGCCAAGTGGTTCGTGTAATAATACACACGGCGTGGTCTGCAAGTTTGTTTGTTGTTTGAACTTGACTTCTACACGCTGCTACGTATAAACATCATAAACATCAACAACTTCTAACGTTTCCGTCCCATGCTAACTTTTACCCACTAATAGTGAAAACTAATGGTGTTCGATCTTATTTGAACTGCACTTAGTTACATTGCGTTCGGGGTTCGCTGCAAGAACTACCTACTTAATTAGTTTTCGACCATTGCGATTATTTGACCTTACTTCTAGCGTTAGTAGCTATCAAATAGTCTCAGTTCTCCATAACTAATCTAATTTTATGTAATATCAGCAACAAAGTTTGTGTTCAAATTTTATATGGAACGCATTTACTTATGACCCAATTTAAACTATTATAGTGGACACAGTGAGTCGGTCAAACAGACAATGCGAGATTCATTTGTGAATCGATTACATTCTGTTGTGGTTTTTTATTTGAGTATTTGGTAAGTAATCCTGATATCTATTATAAAGCTACAAACTGTAATAAATTTGGCATTGTATAATAGGAATGAGCGCATCACCACATAGCGCAAGTTTACCGGTTTTATTTAAACTTTTCTGTTGCAAACTTTTCTGCACAACATTACCCCTTAGTCAAGAAATTAACTTTTCTTTCTGCGTAAGTAATGCCAAAGGTATGGGTCGGCTCTTAATCTGTAGGAAATAAAACGCGACTTATTTGTATTTTAAAAGATTGTAAACTATTTCAAGCCGTATATTTATAAAATATCCCCTCATAAAAATCATCATTTACTTATATAGTCGTAAGCAAATTATGGGAAAATACTTGTATTATTAAATACTTTATTTAAGCATCCTTAAAAGCTACTATTATCAAAACTTGGCATCTTCTTCCGGAGTATTTCTGTTGAGATTTTAGTATGGATATAAATAAATTTCCCAAAATAAGTGCGCATTGGTGAGAAGAGAGACCCATTTTCGTCAGCTAGTAAACAAGTTATGGACCTTGTGGAAAAAAACGAACAATTAAAATCTTTCTTGTGCTATAAATAATATACAATGGTAATAAACGAGTCATTAAATGAAATTCCAATGTCACAATAATTATCAATGTTAATGGTTTTTCGTCTTTTTGGTTAGTATCTTAGAATCAATAGTTTTATCTTCAAGGGTTCTATAAGGGTTCAAGCTAGGTTCAAGGTTTTAATTAATAAAATACGGTCATTCTGTTTACATTAATTTTGATAAATGACTCTAGTCTATTTTCCAACATGGGTACATTTAGTAAAGTCTGACAAAGGTATAAATAATTTACTTTAGTATTGGTTATGTAAATGCCGTGTTATGCCAGCTTCGAATAGAATCACCCCATTTCTTTCCCATGGGTGTCGTAAGAGTCGACTAAGAGGAACGAGGGTTTCATGTGTATTACAAATTTTTGGCGACATGCTGACAACCTGTCACTAAAGTGATACACAAATTTTATCAAGCAGCCCACAATATTTGTTAGACATGGCGATAGCGATCGTAATTTTGCGGCCGTTTACGCTCTGCCTACCTCGCAAGGGATAAAGGCGTGATATGTGTGTGTGTACTAAATTCAAGGAAATATTCAATAGAGTGGCTTTATTGCAATTTCCATACGATATGTTTGTTGAGGAAGATAATGCGGGGTGTAAGGGACAGCGTCCCGAATACTGATAGGGTGCAAGCAGCTCATGAAACTGAACAACTTTCTCCTAGGAACATATGTCAGGAAACGACAAAAAAATTTCGACCGCCCATACAAAATTGCGATCAGCTGACTGCATTTACTATGGGAATCCAAAAATATTTTGACGTTTCCTGACAATTATGTTCTTAGGGGAAAGTTGTTCAATTTCATGGTCTGCTCGCACCCTATCTGTATTCAGGACCTGTATACAGCTCACTGAAATAAAATCTTCTAAGAAATTATAAAATTATTTCTGGCGTAGGTTTTCATGTGAAAATATCATGCAGGTGTAATTTTCCAGCCCGGGCTTCATAAACTACGCACTACGGTAGCTTCGTTAGGCCATTGATTTATCATAAAAGTTTATGATTCTTTCCATTGATTTTATAATTTACACAGCAATTTAAGGCCATACCTACCCCCCTTTATGCGACTCCTTTTTGGTTTCTATAGTCAAAAATAAATCACGGCGATAAGTAAACTACTCAAAATGGTTTTAAACCGCCGCTTTGCTATTAGTTGACCTTACATACTATGAGTGGTACGAACTAGAGTGGTTGCGATGATAGGGAAGGCTATTGCTATAATTATAAAACATGTATGAATCTCGGATGTTAATCTTCACGAATGCTAATCTTATCTTCTCGAGCCGATCGGCTGGCACATTTTGTATGGAAGATATTTTTTCCATAGTTCAGTAAAATGTTACGTTCCTAACGAATTTCGTTCAGTTTTATGAGTAAAACACACCTTTGAAATATTTGTATTGAATGCAACTGCAATGTAACCCTAAAAAACTAGCGAGTGGCTGCAGTTCCGCCCGCGTGGAAATCGGTCACCTCATGGCGTCCCACAGGAACTTTTTCTCGGGATAAAAACAATACTATGTGTTAATCCAAGTTTCCTCCTCTATTAGTGTGCCAAATTTCATGAAAATTGGTTCAGCAGTTTTTTCGTAAAGGACTAACAAACATACACTTTCACATTTATAATATGCAGGAAGTATGATAGGGTTAGTGGGATTACTTGGCTTTCATTAAGACCACATCTACAGTCATCACAATGTTAAGAGAATGTAGGATTCACGTAATTGATATTCTTAGAAGTAAACATTACACGCTTTAAGAAATTCAGCTACAAATGGTATAAAAGGCGGAAAGTTAACGAAATACAAAATGGAACTAGAAAGCGAGGAATCGGAAATGACTAATCTGGAACCTGATTAAAAAAACTGAACCTACAGGGATCCCAAAAGCATAAACATAAAGAACCACAGTTGTCTACTCCCAGAGAGGATGTAAATTAAAGGATAACGATGTGGAAATTCAAATTTTACTATTTTGCGAAACGAAATTTTCAGCTAACATTATAAGTTCGCGGACACTAGCCAGTTATTAATATAGGTGTGAAATAATTCGCGTAAATTTGGGTATGATGTACATACTCGTTGATTACACATTGTACCTGCGGCTTGCCATATTCATGATTATTCTGGTAATCGTTTTCTCATCCAAAGGATGTTACCCATCCTTCTTCTTGATTACCTACTGATAGCTATACCTACATTCTCAGCCCGAACATACCAGTATCTAGCATTCGCGAAGATTAACATCCGGGATTCGTATACGTTTGATAATTATAACAATGGCCTTCCCTATCAATACCTATCATCGCAACAACTCTAGTTCGTACCACTCATAGCATGTAAGGTCAACGAATATAAATTATTGTCTTGTTTGAAACCAATTGGCCGTAAATAATTATGGGCTGTAGGTGTTGAAGCTGTTATTGAATTTATTGAAACAAACACACCACTTTGAATGCATGCAATACGTATAGTATTGTGATAAAGTGCTTAGTAGGCAATAAATTCACTCTATATTATGTACAAATTTTCCGCTCGTATCTACTGAGGATTTAGTCAGACGTTCCTGAGAAAATAAGAAAAAATACTTGGTAATATCTGTATCTCTGTCTTAAGAACACCTACTTGACAGATTTTGATAATTTTCTTATAGAGTTATAAACCTGTTGATTACTGATTTGAGCACTGTTACTTTTGCATTAAATTGTTACCTAGACTGTTTTCGGTATGTTTCGACAAGTGGCAGTTGTCTCAAAGTTTTCTATATAAAATAATGTTAAACAGGAGTGGAACAATATTTCGACTTCTGATGGACGAACATGTTATATCCCTTTCACTACGAGTAACAAAGATAAACCAAGTATGAATCGAAATGCAAAATCAGACGAATACGCGGTGGTGTAGTAAATTTAATAATTGTGATTAAATATAAAATGTAACGGTACCCACACATTCTGGATTAGGACATTGGTGAATAAAGATGTATAATTGTGATAACTATTTTATTTAACTAACAATACTTAATTTTTAGAACCAATAGTCCCAATAACATAAGTAATGGAAATTTAAGGCATACACTCTTTCTCCACAATGAAGTCCGTAATTTTTTGCCAGTTTAATTTTTTTTTGTTGGATAAAGAAATTAACCATATCGATGGCACCAAACCAATAGCACTGCATAAGATGATATGTATCAATTTACCGATGTTACGTTTCATCGACAACCATTTATTGAGTGTTTGTTTTTAAAAAAGAGAAGATATTATGTAAGATTTACCAAATTTTTTTTGCTGAAGTTATTTTTTTGCTAAAGTCGTTTAAATATCAACAACAACTATAAAAGTCTACAAGCCCAACCCAAAACATTCGTATCGCGCTTCCGTACTACCTGCTCTAACTTTTTTCTAACGCACATGATACACACACGCTCAATCGAAATACTTAAATACCTACTTATACCAGGGTAGTAAGCGAATGGCAACCACGTGTACCTGCTTAGACTGTTTAGTTCTGTGGCCACCAATGCCTGCAGCGCTTCAAGCAAACGCAGGGGAGGTTTGTCTGCACTACAGCTGCAGCTGTTGGCTAGGTTTGTAGCTGCTTCTGCTCGCAGGCAGTTAGCATAATTAGGTAGGGTTACCTTTACCACCGGCTGCGTTTGATTGCATCGTTGCCGTGTGACCTGCGGCTGCCTCTAATCGAAATTTCAGTAGAATTTTAATTTCGGTGGCCGAAACAACACGTTAAATACTATAACTATAGAAACCCCTTAGATAAACCCCTCTCAAAATGTATTATAAACTAGCTAATGCCCACGACATCGTTCGTGTGGTGTAAATACGATTTAGATTAGTTACATTTAAAACGGTTCATCGGGTCTTTGGACGACTCGGTGTTCCACGCGAAAACAGAGAATGGCTCGTATTATATAATGGCAAAAAGCTCTAGGGAAGCTGCAGAGAAGTTTTTGATATTTGAGCTATTTGATAAACTCTACATATAAAAATAATGTGTAACATAACACCTATATATCATTATCTCTTCACCTCCACCCCCACTTTATTCTTTCAAAACCATCATCCATCGCATTTTTTGAATTTCATCTCCTGTCATGACATCACGTCACTTCATTTATTATACTTTCAATCTTCCTCCAATCGTGTGAAGAAGCTGCAAAATCTCGAAATATCATCGATCCATAGGGCAATCAAGTAGCATCTGCATATTACCATGGTTAGAGCCTCCAGTAACTAGAAGTACATCAGTATATTACAGGATACCTCTTTTGGACCCCACAGGTTAAGCATGCAAATAGGTAATCCATATTTTTTTATAGAATGTCGTATTAGCTCAAAAAATCGCGTTAACCAGCAGATTTTCAACAAATTGCTGTTTTATTGTAGTGGCAGCGTGTAATCGAAGGGATTTTATTGGAAGTTGTATACAGGGTGTAAAAAAAATTGCTGTAAATATTTTAAGGGGTGAATCAGCCCGTGAAACTGAACAACTTTCCCCAAGAAACACAGGTCGAAATATTAAAAAAAAATTGTGATCCTCCCATACAAAGATAGTAGACATTCACAATACCTACAAATAATTTGAAATAAAAGTTTAGAAGCCAAGAAGTACCTATTTAATTAAAAATACTTACTAGAAATAATTTTAAAAAATGTATTGTCAACGGCAACTTTCAAGTAAGAGTTGCAAAATGCATCGTGTAGTGGGGCAATTTCAAAGCACAAAAATTAATTTAACCTACTTACTAAAAAAACATTAATAGTGTTTGCCAGTAATACATTATGACCTGTGCACATTTTATAAGATGTGGCAGTGAAATTAAATTTATGGAGCTGCAGTATACAGTTCATTTGTTAAACTATAACGTGGAGGGAGTATTTACGAGCCACGTTATGCCTTGTTTATTTATCTACTCATAGTTGAAATACTTACCTACACGATACAGTACGAAACGGATTTCCGACGATTTAAGCCACTTGGTTTCACTCTTTGCTAAGACAAGCTCATTTTATTTGATATAAAATGTATAGCGATATCGCTAAATCCATGAAAGGATTGAATCCACTACATAACCATCCCTGGCCCTCTATTTATTTTACGTAACTATAAATAAAAATAATCACAAAAGCAATCGTTTTTATGCATGTAATTTTATTAATAGTTGCGCACCGGAGGGTTACGAAGAAGACCACTAACGAAATCGTATGGCACAACGCATGTACCAGTGTACCTAGAGTACAAACTACAAAAAATGTTGAAAACCCTATAAGTTTCCACTCGCATTTGTATGAAACTTTTCAAATTTTGTATGCTAGATGTCAGATACAGGGAATAAATAGTCAGTGGAATAGGACTTTATAGGATTCTTTGTATAAGATTCTCCCTCCTTCTCCCTACAAAAAGAAAAGGTACCCCACCAAAAACCTTTTCATGTCAAATTAGCCAATACGAGCGAAAAAGACATCACATCGTAAAAAGAGCCAAGCTTTGCTTACTGCCGACAAACTTTTATAAAGTTTGGCAGATGTATAAACAATCAGTAAGGTTTTTTTGTGACTAATATATTTTTTATTTTTTTGCAATTTAAAAGCTCTAAGTCAACCAACTCATATTTCATAAACTCTAAATCAGAGATGCACAGGCTTAAGGGGAGTGCGGGCCACTCGGGCGGGCTATCACAACTAATAAAAAACACAAATCGGCTAATAGTCTAAAGTTTAGAAAAGGAAGAGCTGTCCTTCTGTAAATTCACAATTTTGTGGCTTGGCTCTATGTGAGATGATTTATTTTTGGGCTCAGGCGGTTGTCATGAAAATGTTTTTGGTGGGATTTCAAAATCGTCATACGCCTGTCTCGATCTCGATAGTACGTCAATCGCGAATTTCTAGTTGCATATTTTCGGAGTGCACAGAACTATTAAACATCATTGGTCGGCGGTTGCTAGGTGTACGAAATAGGTTGTTAAATCCGTTATGTATGAAATGATCAGCTTTTCTTATATCTAGCACTACAAAAGTTATTGCGCAAAATGTAATAATATGAATAGACATTAAGCTTCCTTCCTGCCTGCGTGACAAAAAACGCTAAAACTGAATATAGTGAGTACAAATAGATTATAAATATACACAATAAAAGTTAATTCGTGCAACATCAAAAACACCATGGTGGCGGTCATTTAGAAGGATTTTTAGGAATTGGATCATTAAAAATACAATCATTTCGATGTTCCAATAATATGCTTTCGTGACATTTAGTATTAGAATAAAGCGAATTATTTATTTGCGTATGTTTTCAAAAAACAGGAAAGAGCGTATATAGAGTTTCATATTCAACAAAATTCTGAATATTATTTCCCTCAGGGACGATCAGTCTACTTTCACAAAGCGTCTATTTTACCTTGGTTTTACCAAACAGTCAACTTGTTTTCCCAAACCGTTTATTTCCCAATGCGTCTACTTTTCCAATCGGTGTACTTTCATAAAGTGTTCGATTTCCTGATCGGTCTTTCATCACTATCTCTAAGGTTCGGTACCACTCTCTTTGAGGAAGTTGTAGGTCTTGACAAGAACTTCATCTAAGATGACAGCTGTCAAACTCGTTTTTCTCGGAAACTGCGCATGCTACACCACCACTTTCTTTGAGGAAGTTGTAGGTCTTAACAGGATCTATATATAATAGCTATCATCCGAAGTGTAGATCTTTCGGAATTTCGGAAAAAGATAGCGGTTGCATTCAATCGCAAAACCACTTTCTGTTTTTCGTGATATAAATCCGAAATCTAACCAACTCAGCTACAATTAAAGGGCTACCGGTGGAGACTCTGGGTATATACAGGGTGTAAGTAACGGTGTAACGAAAACTTTGCAGGCGTGATCAGACCATGAAACTGAACAACTTTTTCTATAGGGGCTATGTCGGTAAACATAAAAAGAAATTGATATTCTATACAAAATTCCTTCTCAGGTGTGGAAACTGTGTGGCTTTGTGTGGAAACTGAAAATAATTTTTCGTTTCCCAACATAGCCTCCATGGAAAAAGTAGTTCAGTTTCATGGTCTGATCAAGTCTGCAAATTTTCGTTACCTCGTCTCTTACACCCTGTATAAATCGACACGCTAAGAAGAAGGTGTACAAATTTATATTAGCTTTAAATATTTTAAGGGGTGAATCAGCAACAACTTTCCCCAACAAACATGGAAATATGGGAAATTTCTTTGGATCTCCCATACAAATTGACTTGTTCGGTCGCTATTTTTGTATGGGTGGGCCAATTTTTTTTCTCATATTTCGACCTATGTTTCTTGGGGAAAGTTGTTCAGTTTCATCGGCTGTTCACCCCTTAAAATATTTGCAGCTTATTTTACACCTGGTATATTTGGCAAATAAATACTACACAGTAACACCTAGCTCAATCCAGTATTGATTTTCCGGCTCGCGTGTTGGTTTTTTAACCGCACTTTTGCTTTTGATTATCAATGACTTTGAAGATTATTTTTAGCTCCTGTTGATTTACAGTGATATTGTGTATTGAAAAACACCTGTAGTATGTCAATGATGAAGGTTGGTATTCCACATCCATGCAGTAGTGATTTATTTATAACAAACATTAAGTGTTTGATTTTTATTCATTTACTTTACTATCCTTGCGTAATGCAATATAACTTATAACAAACATCAACTGCCACAACAGTCCAGTTCTAGACATGTGATTCTACTTATTTAAATATATGTTTTGTTAATTAAAAATAGTCACTAAACCTCGGTTAGAAAGAAAAATTGTACCGTTTAATACCCATAAGTGCTGTCGTTTAAATAGTAGCAGTTGTCTCTTAATAACAGTTGTTTCACATACATATACATACATATAACACGCCTTTATCCCCTGTGGGGTATGCAGAGCGTTAACGGCCGTAAGAATACGGCCACTATCGCCACGTCTGACATTTTTGAGGATTGTTTTCTTGTTTTTAGAAAACATGTGTATCACTATAGTGACAGGTTGTAAGCCTGTCGCCTAAAAATTGTAATACACCAACACTCTCTAGTCCCTTAGTCGCCTCTTACGACACCCGCGGGAAGGATGTGGGGTGATGCTATTCTAAGCCGGCGTCACACGGCATACTTTCTTACTTTATTTTTTGTGTTTCACTGTCTTACTTTATTTTGATCCTTAATCATCGTGTTTCGGAAGCTCTTGAGCCCCTTTAAGTAATTATTGTTAGATTTTATTTCTATCTACACTCGTGTTCGTATTACAGATTCAAACCCAATTGTATAAAGTTGTGCTTTAAAACATACAGCTATAAAAGTTGCTATTGTTCTGAAAACCGGTGACTTTAAAATTGAGACTTTGATTAAATGAACTGATCAAACAATTTGTCGCGAGGGCTGTTCCAAATAATCTTTGTATCACTATAGTGACAAGTTATCAGCTCGTCGCAAATTATTAAAATTGCAATTTGTTATGAAACTCTCGAGTCCCTTAGTCGCCTGTTACGACACCCGCAACAAAGAAATAGGGTAAATTAGATACGTTTTAATACACAATAATCATCTGATAGGGCCCTCTATATTTGTCAGACGTGGCCCTAGCGACCGTATTCTTACGGTCGTTAAAGCTCTGCCTAACCCGCAAGGGATAAAGGCGTGATGAATATATGTATGCATTCTAAGTTGGCATCACATAGTTTGCCGTACGTAGACGTAATACTTTAATCTGTGACGAAACTAAAAAAAAAGCACCACATTTGTCGTCCGCGCTATGTCGTGTCTTTTGTGCAAATTTCTGTTTGTATATGTTTATTTTGATAAAGTTAGTTTTATCCCTATTTTACGATGTAATAAACCAGCAGCGATGAAGACATTTTGACTCCACCTGATTAAATTCCTCCCGTAAAATCAAGAAAACAATATGAAAGTGTAGATAAAATAGCGTATGCAACTGCAAATAATTTAAACACTAGATTGCTTGTGTCAAACTATTATCACACTCACATTCTGATACACCCTTTTATACGACAGTTGCATAAACTACTATTTTTATGCAAACTATGCTTAGTACAATGAGCAGGTTTCCCACTTAAAAACCTGCACTCGCATTAGACTATACAATACATATATGTATACAGGGTGTCCCGTTAGTAATGGATCGAACATTAACTGCGGAACTAAGTTTGTTTTTGGAAATATGATAAAAGAACATGAATCGGCCATAAAAAATGCATTACTGACAAAGTGAATTTGTGCAACCGATGATCCAAAAAAAAATATTCAACTTTTACTAAGAAATTTTGCTGCTTATCATTATGTTGTCCGGCAGTTAATGGTGTAAAAATATTAGCTGCAAATATTTTAAGGGGTGAACCAGTCCATGAAACTGAACAACTTTCCCCAAAAAACATAGGTCGAAATATAAAAGACATTTTTGGACGTCCCTTACAAAATGTAGCAGCCGAGCGAGTCAACCTGCATGCGGGGTTAATTTTTTTTTCATATTTCTTCCTATGTTCCTTGAGGAAAGTTGATCAGTTTCCTAGGCCGATGCACCCCTTCAAATTTTTGCAGCAATGTTTTTTACACACTGTATAGCTTTGATACTTATATTGTTAAGCACACAAATTAATACTTAATATACATTACTAGAAAATTTAAACGGGCTCGCCTCGGGTGTGTCGACACAAAAAGGTTTAAATACTCGAATGGCATCTGGAATGAGAACTCTGAGCATTTAACCATTCCCGAACCTAAGAAGTAGTTTAATTCATTAGCTTTGCCATTTATTGAATATGGGAATGAAACTATGAGGTACAGGTCACATCGTCCCAAAGTGTAGTTTCATTCCCATATTCAATTATTTACGGAAATTATCAACTCAATAAAGTTACTTCCTAACAAAAATAAAGATTTTCAAAATAAACGGATACGTTTTTACGATCCATAAAACAAAGATAAATCTGGTTCAGATTCAGTTGATTCGGTTGACACGTTCAGTGCAAAGCGTATACAAACGCATTTGCGGTGTTGTTAATGTCCGTGCGTCGCTGAAAAATTAATTAAAATCTCTACATAAAAGCTACCTAGTTGCGGGCGTGTGGGCTTGTGGGCCAGGCGTTCAGGCGTGTGCTCGCGGTTGCAGTGCGCGCTCCTCGCCCTTGGAGAACATACAATAAAACTTATTTTTGGAATAGTCCATTGCCAACTGCAGAGTAACATCCACGGTGGCTCAAAAACGCGTGAAACTCGCAGAGCGGCTCTGGACCCGCAAAAGCTAAACTTAGCTAATTTAGATTGAAGCCCCGAGCGGTTCGCGCCGCTTCTAAATATTGATCTAGTTAATTCTTCCAGTCCCTACCCGTTGTTAAAGTCCACGCTCCACATGAAATCCATTTTGACAGCTAGGTATATTCAACTATACCTATGTATATGAACAGACAGGCACTGCCTCAGTCTTTCGAAGTAAAAAGTTTGCCAGACTACATTAAAATTTCAATTTCATTTAAAATACAGTTTAAAATTACGTTTTAATATCGGCAGTTTGGTTAAATATCGCGCTTTTTTAATGGCTTCTGTATGAAAAAACCAACCATAGTATGACTTTGAAAAAAATGTATGTTATTGAGCTAACTGTGCTTAATTGAATTGAAAAAAATTGTAAGATTTACAATATCGTTGTTAAAAATATTTAAAATCACTATATTTCGGACGCTCCGGGCTTCAGCCTCAGTCGGTCAGATGGCGTCATGTCCAGCGCATGGCCGTTGGTGCAAGTAACGAGCATCAAAGTCAAGTTACGTTGGTCGTGACACTATCTGAGCCATCGGCCGGGCAAATTCTTTATAGCGGCCTTAATAAGTACCTAACTATAGAGGCTCGCCTTTTTTGCGTTTGAAGCGCAAGTCGGCCGGGCAAATCCTTTATGGCGGCCTTAATATAAATGTAGTCGTAGGGTAGGTTATACACGTAATTGATGGAATTGTTCTGGCGTTTTTATTAATGGCCAACATATAACCCACCACAAATAGTAGTTAAATGTGAATTAAAATTACTAGTTTATTTACGAAATATACGCACAACGGCACCACACAAGCCAATTATTCACGTTTACTAAGGTATTTCGAGTGTGAGAGCCAAATGACGCTAAGAAAACGCGTATTTCAACGTTTACGAGGAGCGAATCATCAACATCGTGACCGTCTAGCGCACAGTCTGCGCACGCGCTCCAAACAATACGTTCTAATTATGAGCGAATAGTTTAGATTTAGAGCGGTGGACGCGATACTTAAAGGTCGGGTATGGCGGACCGCAAATTTAACGCACGACGGAACGCTAACGCAGCGGTCTTTCAGATCCATACTAGAAACGTCACTCCCAAAACCGGAATCGACGGACGACGCTGCGATAGCGCTGCATCGACAGCGGTTGAGCGATTTTAGTATGGGGACTTAAATTTATAATATGCATCCGACAGACCTCTGCGATGTTTTAGCGCTCCGTCGTGCATTAAGTGTGCGATCCGTCTATTTATAAAAAAATATTGTGTCCAAAATACGGTTTAAACTGAAGGTTTTTTCCATAGATAGACTCCATAGGTCGAAATTCTACAAATATAGAGGTAGGTCGATATGAAACTTTTTTTTTAATAACGCAATATTACAATTTTGTATAGAAGG
The DNA here is from genome assembly GCA_029255805.1 of Keiferia lycopersicella. NCBI lineage: Eukaryota > Metazoa > Arthropoda > Insecta > Lepidoptera > Gelechiidae > Keiferia > Keiferia lycopersicella. The sequence goes on from JARACZ010000001.1 coordinate 20,687,965, forward strand.
TCCTGATTATAATTATCCTGTTCATAATTATTTATGCTTCCTGTTCAAATTAACATGCGGATCTATCTCTTGATATATTTTAGCAGAGTTTGTTCTTCCTACCTTTGTATTTTATATGCACATTCTGAAGGAAGGAACACCACAATTACATAATGTCACACTTTACTATACTGTTATTATACTTTAGGTTACATACACTACTAGGCACTTGTGAAGATTATTTTATCAGAAAGGTACGACAAGCCATCACTCCCTAAATTTTGCGTAATATGTAACTCCAATAATTACTACCTATTAACTGACTGTGTAAAAAGTTGTCAAATCCCCTGGGTTAGGTAGCTGACCCCGACTGAGAACGGGATAAGGCAAGGAGAATGATGATTACTGACTGGAAAAAAATCTACACGTGTATCTAGGTACTTGCTTGTGCGTTGACATTATACAAAGCAACTATAATAAATTATTATATGTATAGATTAGTAAGTATATTACACTTATTGAAATAAATACAGATCTTTGTATTCTATAACAATAAGTATGCTACTCGAATCAGATATTCGACTATCTCTCTCACTGCAAAACTTTCCGTTTTACCCCGAACTTAAATTTGTTTAAAGTTCCTCTACAATATTTATATTGTGAATTCTCTTTGTCAACAGGTAAGCGGTCTGAAATTCGAAACCCAACTACGTACACTAAACCAATTCCCGGAAACACTGCTTGGGGATCCTGCACGCAGGATACGTTACTTTGACCCGTTGAGGTGAGTTATGTTTTTACAGTACTAAAATGCCGAACAACACACAAACAACCTTTTCCCCAAGTGCTAAGCATATCACGTCAGCGATTTGGATCAACCACCATAGCAAAAATAATATATATCGGAAGTCGAAGGTACTATTAGTTCTCTTCGAATGATAACTAATAAATGACTATTGCAGGAACGAATACTTTTTCGACCGGAACCGGCCTTCCTTTGACGCTATCCTCTATTATTACCAAAGCGGCGGGCGTCTCCGGCGCCCCGTAAACGTCCCTCTTGACGTGTTTTCCGAGGAAATTAAATTCTACGAACTCGGAGAGCAAGCTACCAACAAATTCCGGTAAAATTCTAAGATATAAGTAAGTCTCAAATAATCACTTGGCGTCCCCGTTTTCTCACTAATAAAGAATTCGTTTTCAGTGAGGATGAGGGGTTCATAAAAGAGGAGGAGAAACCCCTTCCTTCCAACGAACGCCAGCGCAAAATCTGGTTGCTCTTTGAATACCCGGAAAGCTCCCAAGCCGCACGAGTTGTTGCCATCATCTCCGTATTTGTCATCCTTCTGTCGATCGTCATATTCTGCCTGGAAACACTGCCAGAATTCAAGCACTACAAAGTTTTCAACACTACTACCAACGGAACTAAAATCGAGGAAGACGAAGTCCCTGACATCACTGACCCATTCTTCCTTATCGAAACACTCTGCATCATTTGGTTTACCTTCGAGTTGATCGTGCGATTTTTGGCTTGTCCGAATAAGTTTAATTTCTTCAGAGACGTGATGAATATTATAGACATCATTGCTATTATCCCATACTTCATCACCCTTGCCACTGTGGTCGCCGAAGAAGAAGACACACTGAATCTCCCACGTGCTCCGGTCTCTCCACAAGACAAGTCCACCAACCAAGCCATGAGTCTCGCCATTCTCCGGGTGATTCGTCTCGTCCGAGTGTTCCGTATCTTCAAGCTGTCACGGCATTCCAAAGGATTGCAAATTTTGGGTCGAACCCTGAAAGCATCAATGCGTGAGCTGGGGCTGTTAATATTCTTCTTATTCATTGGTAAGTCACAGTTTTTATTTTATTGCTTTTTTAAGAGAAGTAATATTATCTTTAAATAAACTATCCAAGAGTATTATTTAACTTCTCCGAAAATCTGTGTCTCAAGGGTTTTTATTTTCAATAGCTTTGTTAAACTGAATTTGTATTCCCAAATTAAAAGAGGTGGAGATTACCTCATTCGTTTAGATTGGTCCAGAACTGTTCGAGAGCGACACGTGGGTTGCGGAGAGGGCCGCCGTGAGTTTGCGTGCACAATATGTTTGTGTTCGCAGGGGTGGTTGTATTCTCCAGTGCCGTTTTCTTTGCCGATAAAGAATGCCCGGATACAAATTTTTCCTCCATTCCCGATGCATTTTGGTGGGCGGTAATAACGATGACCACGGTCGGCTATGGAGACATGAGGTAACCCCGAGCAGCACGGCGCCCTTGCCCGCTCGAACAAGCGCTCCCTGGCACTAAATGTCGCACTGTATTCTCCGTTGGTGTGTGCTTGTTCTTAAAGGTGTGGTGCTGTTTTCATCTGCGGTGTACTTCGCTGAAGCCGGAAGTGAGAACAGCTTCTTCAAATCCATACCTGATGCGTTTTGGTGGGCGGTCGTGACAATGACGACCGTAGGATACGGAGACATGACGTATGATACAGCGACTTCATCCTATGTTTCATCTTTGCCTTTTCGTCATCTCATTTTTATCCTTGAACTTATCCATTGGCATTTAACACGGTTGTGAATTTTTCTTTCGCCATATCATTGTGAACTTTGAATACCTATATCAGCTTCAGTTTGATTTATCGTCAGTTCGCTTAGAACTTTAACCGATCACTTTTCATTCACTTATATCGTCGGCGTACTGTGAAAACCTCGTAAGTACAAAAAACCCAAATATTTTTTTATCTACGTTATGGCTAGAAAACCTCGGAACGCGTCGTTTGACATTAGTCCAATTTTAAATACAACACTCCTAGCGCCATTTATTGTGTTTTATGAAAACCTCGTGCGGATGACGAGACCGCCATTTTTTTGTGAGAAACTTGTATCCGCATTCGCAAGGTATTCAAATGAAAGATTTGCTTTGGAAAAGCTCGTTTATGCATATAAGCCAGGTTAAAAAGACTGTCATCTGTGCGGAATCGGATGCGGACTCCTTGGGAAACAGTATTTAGGACTTCTTTGACTACAACTGCAAAGTTCAAGGCGAACAGTGGGCGCTAGAACACATCCTTGTTTCACCCCACAGGTGACGGGGAAGAAATCAGACTGTTCACCGTCTTTGAGGCGGTTCTGTAAGACTCTGGCAAATACTTTTCCAGGGACTGACAGCAATGAAATACCGTGATAAGAGTTACAGTCAGAACGGTCACCCTTGTTCTTTTACAGGGCACAAATGCGAGACACTTTGAAGTCCTCACCCTCTCCTCCTCCCACATTCGAACGAAAAGTTTCCATACCGATGTGTGCAACTCCGTACCACCATATTTAAGTAGTTCACCCGGTATAAGGTCAATACCAACCGCCCGGTTATTATGCTACTGTCTGATGGCAGTAACAACCTCGTCACATGACAGGGGCTCGTCCAACTCCGTGGCTAACGGGAGTTGAGGCAATAAACTGATATTATGCAGATCAGCTGATCGATCTACGTTGAACAAGTTGTGAAAATGCTCAGCCACACGTTTAAGTACATCCTCCTTGCTGATCAGGAGGTGCATACCGTCTAAAGACCTTAAAGGTACTTTTGTACGGTAGGTTTGCCGTGTGATGCCGGCTTAGAATAGCATCATCCCATTTCTTTCCTGTGGGTGTCGTATGAGGCGACTAAGGGACTCGAGGGTTTCGTGTATTACATATTTAGGCGACAGACTGACATCCTGTCACTACAGTGATACACGACTTGTCTGTAGCGACCCTCAAACATTTTGTCAGACGTGGCGATAACGGCCGTAATTTTACGATCGTTAACGCTCTGCCTACCCCGCCAGGGATATAGGCGTGATTTGTGTATGTGTATGTATGTGTACGGTAGGACGCACCAATCTGCTTACGCACTTCACTGTAAAACTCACCAAGCTGGTCTGTATCGGCGAGCCACTGCACTTGACAAGCCTTGTCCTGCCACGACTTGTATTTTATTTGTCGAGACAGCCTGCGTAATTCTTGGTCACTCTCTTTGACCACCGCAACACTTCCACCTCTTCGATTATGCTGTCGCAGGAGCTGTCAATGTTTGTCGAATGCTGCTTTAAGAGCCTCGCTATTGTCATCAAACCAGTCTTCACTATGCCGGTCTTTAGTACCCAAAGTAGCAGAAGCGGCTTCTATGAGATGACATGACAAAGCTCCCCAAGCAGCACTGACATCACCTGTTTCAGTAATTGGCGACGGCTTTTCAGTTAAGGCTTCTGCATATTTCACCCTAACCTCGCGATCTTTCAGCCTATCCACGTTTAAATACGCAGGCTTCTTCACTGTGGATCTGCGAGGTCGACGGAGGCGGAGTCGTAGCTTAGTGACAATTAGTCGATGGTCAGTCCAACAGTGAGCGCCACGCATGACGCGGGTGACTTGCGTATTATTCAATAAGCAACTTTAATATTAGTAGAATTCCTGGTTATGTGTTAAAGGTTAAGTAAGAAAGGCTGATTGCTTTTGGCGTAATAAGTACCTACTTCCTTAATGTTCTGTTTTGATTTTGATCGTTAGATTTTGATCCTTAAATTACGTAAGAAGTCACATTTCAGACTGATTTGTGATTCGTTTCTCAGTATTATGCTTATTAATAACGTACTCCAAAAAAATACAAGCCATTTTGTATTAACTTTATTTACATCGCCGATGACATTTACATTGTTTTTCTGTATATTGCTGACAGATCATAAAGTAAATCACAATAATTTAGTTATGTTCTGACTATAGGTTTAAGAACAATTAAAAAGGCTGTTTACTTTGTAGTGAGTAAAGTTTAAATAAAAATGATAATTGTGATTAAAGGCATTGTTGTTTTATTGAAAACCTTGTAAACTTTTGCAAAAAGTACTATGTTTTTCGAGACAACCTCTCAAGTCACATTATGCACTTCTTGGACAGGAATATTTAAAAATAGTAAACACAATCAATGCTTATTGCACACATAAACATAATACAGTCAGGTGTTTAAAAAAGTTTAGTACAAAATTTTTCACCAGGAGGTTTTTTGCTTGTCCTGTAAAATTGTGCTTAAAGTACATACGTGGTTATCACAGTACGCCGACGATATCAACTTATTGCACGATGAGAAGTTCGTTATTATCGTCGTATTATTGTTATCGTTTAAATTTTTGCTTCTACATCAATTTTTTCTCGAGTCCTGCAATTTTACATGATAGCAAAACAGTAAAATTTTCCATTAAAATATAAATTTTACATTTTAAATTTAATATGCTAGAATAGTTTGGCGTGTACGTGTACCACATTCATGACCTGTCGTCGGTGTGACAATCGCCCTTTCCAAAGCGTAATCAATCAGAGAGAACAGCTTTAGTTGTGTACCTACATTTCAACTTGGATAATGCTGTTTATGTCTACAAGATAAATGTAAAAATGGTGATCATAATGATTAAGCGATGAGACCGACAGCATTAACGGATTAAGTTGAAATGCCTTCCGTTGTACTTATATGAAGTCTACTTTCTCTCAAACTTCCGAATGTGTGCTCTTCTGTGACGCTTCGCTAATAAATATAATGTATGTTATAATGTTATCTGTGTCGATGTTGTGTTGGACATACTTCAAAAAGCTCATCGAAAATGGTGGTCATTTGTGTGTGCACACGTTAAAACATCATCGATTCATCACCGATAATATCTTCATTAAAAATGACACCTTAGCTTAGAAATACTTATTTGCTTAATTTAAGTAAGTATAGATACTTATTTGTTTGATGTGAAGCTGTCTCGGTTATGTCATCGTACTTGCTGCGTTGGAATGTTAAACTACCCTTTGATGTTGACACCTCCGCCTATATGGTAAATTTTACTCGTGACGCTACTATGTAAAATTGACGTCTGAAATCATCATTTGCTTTGTTATTTTGTAATTAGCTTGATATTAATCCTTATTAATTTTTGTAGTCACTGCACCATTTTCGATAAAGAGCAACAATCGTTTACAGGTGTAAATGTAGTGGATCATGCATGATAGTTGTTTATAGTTCATTTAGGCACATGAATGAGTGGGTTATTGTTTTAGAAATCATTTTGGTATTTTCATTTCTGCGGTACATAGTCATTGGCATTTTACTCGGATCTAGTTACATAGGTACTACTTATATTTTCTTAATTTAATCAAAACAGGTAAGTACAAGTTATACCCATCTGAGTTCATCAATCACTACGCCAAACTAAATCATTGTCACTTATTAATTATTTGGTTGGATCTTATTTATTTCTTCTTGATCTTATTAACTCAAAACATACCTGCAGTCGGCGCATAAATTCTGTAAAAAACAAGTAGTTTTAAAAAAGTCTACTTAGTAACACGTACCTAGTTAAAATATTGAGATCATTTCAATTGTAATAGGGTACCTACGTACTCCATACTGTAGGTAACTTTCCAAAAGAAACACTACCAAATGAAATTCAATCATAACATTGCTTATCAAATAAACATTTACAAATATGTATACAAATACAAATAACTTTATTGCAACTTCTTCTTCTAACTTTAGAGTTGGATTGTCAACTTTAAACAAAAATGACATCGAACTGAATTAATGTATATGAGAAAGTTACCTTCTTATTAAGTGAGTAGGTAGGTGCCTCTAGTTCTATGTTTATATTGTTGAAAGGATCGGAATTGAGTATTAAAGTACGCAACTGCTGTTACAAGTCTGTTTTGAGTTTAAGAACATGACTATTAGCCACAAATCACTGTCTTTGTGTTTTTAAGTACGATATACATTAAGTATTAAATGCTCTACACTAGGGTAGAAGTTCAGTGAAAACAATCCCTGCTGGCGACTTATAATAGATATACAGAATTTATATTGAAACTGCTGGCGAGTGTGAAAGGTGACGAATGCTATTGTATTGCTTGCGATGGCCATGCGAAACAATATTTAAATTTCTTAGGTCCCTAACGTCCCTGCATCACGAAATTTAGTACAGTATGTAGCTTTAAATGGAATGGGTATGTATGCGTAGGTAATTATGACATGTTCATCAACCTTAGTTGTTTATCTTTGTTTGGTAGCGTCTCAGATATATTGTGTATAGCATATTTACCTACATCCAGAGTCAGTCGCCGCTTGTTTTAATGTATTGTTTAAACGCAGGCCGGTTGGTGTGTGGGGTAAAATCGTGGGTTCACTTTGCGCGATCGCTGGTGTGCTCACGATCGCGCTGCCCGTGCCTGTCATCGTGTCCAACTTCAACTACTTCTACCACCGCGAGACCGACCAGGAAGAGATGCAGTCGCAGAACTTCAACCACGTCACCAGCTGCCCGTACCTGCCCGGCACCATGGGAGAGCCTTATCTCAGTAAGTCACCCGACCAAACCGTTACCGGCAGACATCTTTAATACCTATAATGTAAACGTTAGGTACTAAACGCAATGTTGGTAAATGTGATATCACTGGTTTTTTATTTATTAAATTATCAATTGTCCTTAGGCACGGTAGCAGCTTCTTATATTTATTTTCAATGCATGGATTAGCTTTCACGTTTAATTTGGTTCTTTTAAGTTACTTTTTAATACTTTCAGGTGGGAAGGATGACGAAAAGGACGAAATCTTCAGTGATCATTAGTTATTTTAATGTTTCATAAAGTGCAACCTCCTACGAACTACTTAGTCGTATTCAAACTCTAAATTATAAATCGGTAGAGACGATCATTGTGATATTAAAAATAAGGGAACATTATAAGTGAAATCATTTTGTAAATAATAGATTAATTACTTATTGGGTAAGGAGTGATGTAAAACTTTTAATAAAATATTATTTTCTTTCTTTGAAATTATTTTAAATATATTTTTAATTTGCAAGTCGGTAATATTTGCACTGCTGTCAACGCGCAAGAAGAAGAAATTTTGCACCACATGTTATTCTTTACGTTAGATGTTTTTCAAAAACTTAATTCTACCTACAGTACTATTGTGTGTACTTCTATAATATTTATTTAATGTTAGGCTTCGGTTAAGGTTAGCCTAATTACTTGAGAAAATAAATACAGTGGTACACTCGGGTATCTTACCTTTTCACAAATATTTCATCCATATTGTTATATATTTTGTTAAATTATTTTGGAAATGTGTTTCGATTTCGAGTCTTATTATGTCTTTAGAAGACAATTAGATTTTTTTTATTCTCTAAGTTCTAAAATTATTTGGTTAATTTGCTTTTAAAGGAATATTATTTGATATTGTAACATTAAACATCGATTAAGACTGCGTCGGTGGTTAAAACTACGGGATTCCCTTGAAAGGGTATTGCAGAACGTTCTCACGTAAGTTACCACGCCGCGTCGAACTGATAGGCTTAGACTGACTGCACTTCAGATAAAGGTACTTATTCGCTTTTTTTGTGTGTTGATATAATGTTATCCATGTTGTCACTGAATACTGTTAAAATAAGCATAACATCCTTTAAACTCAGCACGATCAAATAGTGATGATAGGTATCTCATGCTTTTTCTTTAATCCTACCTTTTTCATCAGCTATTTAGTTTCTGTATTTGTCACATATGTGTCACACTATTTCTTTTATACAAGGATTTCTCAGCATATTATAGAGAACACTCAAACACTCAACGAACATATTCATCATGAAACACATAAGGGATGCCAAGGACATGAAACTGGAAAACTCGGAAAAATGCTCAATTCAATGAACTGAAAAAAGAATTTCAAAATATTTCTTTTAACTTCCAGGCACTAATCAATGAGAATCCGTAGAGATACACATGCTAATCGGGGTTTTGAATGTAGACGAGGAGCATGCTAAAAGACATTTTTTTGATGATGCTTCACCGATTGTTTATGATTTTCTTAATTATGTGTTCTTATAGTCAGCAGTGTCATTTAGCTTATATTTTTGTATTAAGTTTCTGAGCAAGGTCCTAATTTACCTAAACTGAACAACACAAAGCCAACATTAAAACGCTTGCCAGGCAAAATATATATTTTTTTGAGGCATTTATCTAAAATCAATCACATGACTGTTGCAGCGTGTGTGCTGAATACGAAAGGCCATTACGATTTATGAGTGTTAGTATTACCAAATAAATATTACTCAAATCGCAACCTCTACATTTTAAATACACCTGACTGACAGATTTACACAATTTAAAAATCATAAACCGCCGCAGTGTTCACAGTTATGGAACCTAACAAATTACGCATGTCTTCCGGGATGGACAGAGTGTACAAAAGCATAACCTGCAGTTTCAGGGCCTATTCAGAAAAAGTCATCGGTGAGCGGAGACTCGACGTCGGAGATAATGGAGCTGGATGAGACGGCGCTGGTGTCGGACGCGCAGCTGGAGGCCAACCTGCGCCGGCTGCAGGAGGAGGAGCGGCTGCTGCTCGACCAGCAGGCCACCATGGACGCCGGCGGCGGAGACGATATCTCCGCGCTAGAGCGCCAGGACGCGCTCAGGCATAATAAGGCATGTACTTGTACCTATTCTTTACCCCATCCAATTAATTTCTAGCCTAACCTAACCTAGCCAAACGTGACACTCTGAACTATTTTTAGTTGCATGTGTTCACTGAATTACGCTGCAAACAGTGACCAATCCTGCGAAAGGAGAAATGGTCGTCATCATTTGCAGCGGATTGGCTTTATTGCGCCTTCTACAGATGCAACTATCAGTAGATTTTTGAATTACATTACCTGTCTATCATTTAGATAGTGAATTTGTAGGAACCTAGTTATAAGTTAGTACAAATTCTTTTTCGAATAAGAGTTTTTTCTTAGTCAACACTGCCAATATCAATTCCAATAAAAATTATTTGAGGCTTCTTCGGGATGAGCACGTTCTCAAATTCTTATTTGTATTTTAAAACATAGACTGAGTTGTGAAAAGTGAAATTATAAAACGGTATAATTTTACATTAGATACAGCAAAAGGAGGTGGTGAAGCAGCAGCAGCTGATCGTGCAGCAGTTGGCACGGCGGCAGGCGGCCGCGCTGGCGCAGGCGCAGGCGCAGGCCCAGGGACAGGCGCAGGCGCAGGACGGCGACAACGCGGTCGCGCTGGCCGCGGGGCAAGCGCCGCCCGCGCCCCCGCGGCAGCCGCGCCGCCGCACCTACTGCACCGTGCGCGTCAACAACCTGCACGCAGCGGAGGCCGTCGAAACGGATGTCTGACCAATAGGTGAGCAACTCACTGTCATATAAACATTCGCCAAGCGTATATTATAAAAGAATCAATTCTGACAGGAAAACTTGAGATTCCTTAAAGAGCTTAAAGAGATAAAGGCTGGTCTCATACATGTATTAAACCAAAAGCCCCCTACATATACAGGGTGTAAAAGACGGTGTAACGAAAACTTTGCAAGCGTGCTCAGACCATGAAACTGAACAACTTTTTCTATGACGGCTATGTTGGTAAACGTGAAATTTTTTTCGACCTTACATACAAAATTTCCAATCAGCTGAGGGATTTTGTACGGGAAGTCGAAAAATTTTTTCGTTTCGCCGACATAGCCGCCACAGAAAAAGTTGTTCAGTTTAATGGTCTGATCACGCCTGCAAAGTTTTCGTTACACTGTCTCTTACAGCCTGTATACCGGTCGACATGGTTTATATCCGCGCGAGTAGCTATCTTTTGTACCTACCTATCCTTTGATAATTTACCTACTAAAATTGTGACTTATTGAAGATTAAAATATTATTTAAATAGTAATTAAAATCCAGTCCGTTAATAAAATCAGGGCGTTGCGTGCAATTTTGAATATTCAAACTAGGTAGGTAAAGAAAATAAGTACGCCTAGTTCTTAGTGAATTCGCGGAACACGACCCAGCGCTTAATCGGTTTTTAGAGTGTCTAAAGCAGCGGGAGATCTGCGGCTCAAGCTGTTGGGCGTTGTATTCACAGCTTGAAGATCGGTCAAAAATAACGTTCTACGTTTGAATCAATTTGTTGCGATCTATCTCGTAATACACTAGACGTGCATTGATCTTGTTAAAAATTTGGATAAACCGCATTGCTGCAGATGGGCCTTAGTTGTTACCTACCTACCTAATGAATATTTTTGCCGGTATTAGATATCTGAACAAAATTTATCCTACTTTGAATAAACATTTTAGGCATTATTTATAAAAACCTACAAATATATAAAAATGCCGTAACTTTCGATTTTTCAAATAAAACCAAAAAATATCGATTAAAAATGTAAATATAAGGTAAACAAAAGTTTTACAAACAATAACGCATTCAAAGATTGGTTCACGATAACTGTGAGTGAATGGCGGTAAGGACACCATTCAGCACACATGCCAACTAGGGCGCAACGGTGCGCGGTGCAACGGCGGCCTTATGATCCAGCTTGAATGAATGCGGAGAGCCGTGCCAGGATCGATACCCGCTGCGGCAACGCGTCGGCCGTCCGCGCCCCGCGCCCCCGCCGCGCTCCCCCCGCACCGCGTCCGCCTTAGCCCGTGACGTCACACACGCACTCCCGCCCGCCCCTGACACCCGCTTCCCGTCCCGGCCACGTGCTCAGGTTCGGGTGCACGAGGTCTCTACTCGCACCCTCAATCAATGCCGGCCTCTAGCTCGGCTTTACCAATCAGCTGGCAGCGATCCTCTTTCTATACGCGTTGCCATCGTCAGTGTAGCTTGGAAAAGTTTCCATTCTACTTATTATATTTGATACCACCTTACTATACTTTTTAACAATATATAAATTCTAATATTGTACATTTTTCATTTAGGGGACATCGAGCTCCATAATTCCCCAAAGAGGTTTTGTCCCTTATACTAAAAGGTAATATAAAAAATATGTAAAAGATAAAAGTAAATAGATACTTGTGCATGTTTGAGGGGTCCGTACACCTTACCGTCGCAAAACATAGTGTAACCTAATACTTTTCCAAAACTATGTTGTATTACTATGATTGGCAAAAAAAACTTGTTTGATATTATGCACTGTACCATAAATACTTACAATATTCTCAGTGCATATAATTGTTTTTACACAGGGTGAATTAACTCTTTAATCAAACATTTGGTATCGATTTAGCCTTCAGTATACGCAGTGAAAGTGCCGATCAAAAGCTCTGCATGATGGTAAAATATACCAATTATAGGTACTGTACTGAGTACTGAATGTTTACAGAATCTAATATCATTGTTTGGATAAGTACTATATGCATTCGCAGTCAGATGGTGGCCAGAAAGACGTCACTTTGTCTATTTCGTTTAATAGTTGGGAGAAAACGTGCCATATCTAAATGTTTGAAAATAGTTAAAATTTGACCCTGTCGGCGTAGCGGCGTCCGGACACTTCGCTGTCAGTGCAATGTGAGTGTGCCCCGGTCCTCTCCTCTTCCATCTCCTAGTTGTATAAAATACACTCTACTCACCTATAAACTCTAGCTCTACCTGTTGATAAATGTTATTTATTTAATGAATTCAATTACAAAACAATAACATTGAGCTATCTAAGCATTTATTTTCTCCTACGCATGCTTTGTTATTTGCGTTGTAAACACCTGTTTAATCTGTTTATTCATGTTCGTGACAATGAATGTGCCTAAAATATTTTGTGGAATGGCAGAATGAACCGTCTAGATTAACCCATTGTCTTTTTGTACTAACCTGCATTGGACTAAAACCTGCTGTATGTAATACTCAAAACGTTATAGTGACATCCTAAACTAATGAGAATAACTAAGGGATACATCTAATTTTGCTTAGTTTTGTTTTGTAAATATTTAAAGTTGTAACTTTAGTAAAATCTGGATTTTGATAAATATATAGGTAGTTAAAAATCAAAAGCTAGTCTAACAGGTGTTTTTTTAAGTACTCAACGTAGGTGACCAATTCAGTGTTACACCCAGCACAAATTACGTTCCTGATCCATTTGTGCAAGAACCTATTCGTCGATTGTATTCGTTTGATAAATGCTGTTGTAAGTTGTTAAGATTGTTTTCAGAGTGTTGGATTTGATGTTCCGAAGAATAATGTGTCTAGTCCAATAGTGTGTTTCATTTTAATCACAAGAATTGCATGGCTTTACATGTTGTTGGACATGTCACATGATCACTGGACATGATGTAATGTGCAACAAAAATTTTCCTAGGTACCTGCAGAAACAGTGCCTTGCATATTATATATGACAGGAGGTAACATCGCGTAGTTTGTCAAGGCAACGTAATATTTGTTAATTGTCTCTATATAAGTAGGTGGTTCTCTTGTAGTAAGATTCCAGGTAAACTCGCACTTGGCGGAGAAATTTTTAATTACGAGTTTTGCAAATTCCTGTCCAACTGGTTCTCGTCGGATTTCCATTGGATGACTACAAAAAATGCTTTCTATTAGATGACATCTTCACGAAGAGGTAGCTATGCCAAGTTTCTTACACCTACTATATCGTCGCGAGGAACACTCGACTAGATTAAGCCAATAAAGGAGAGGATAAAATTTACATAAGAAGTAACATTAGGACATATGAAGTTATATTCCAAGAAATTTAAATAATACATACCTAACATATACATAGGTATATCACGCCTCAATCCCTAGCAAGGTAGGAACGATAATCTAAATTATTTACAAGCAAATTACAGTTTCTTGTGTGGCTAGATACTAATAATTTGTGTGGTGAACTGCGAAAACAAGATCGCAGTTGTGGTCTCCGAGTACAGTAAAATCATGCTCAATTAATATCACTTTCCCCCACAAATTGGTTTCTACGCGAGAAACCTTGTTTTTGCGATTTTCCTACGGTAATACGTACGAGCGGTTTTGCGTCATGTCTTTACCACCTATTACGAAAAGTAGTTCTTTCCTAACATCTCGTAGATATCCTTAAAGCAGCCTGTAGTGTGAATATTGTTGTATTTTCATGGGTTGTTTATCTAATCCCTGAAATGAACAACTGAAATTTCCTTACAGTCTGTGTACATTCGATTTGGAATAAATATAAACTTTATCAACCATAGCAATCTAAAGTCGTAGTTGCACCTTATCACCTTAACATTACAAGAAAGAAGTGTGTGTACCAATGCGGTACTGTCGCATCTTTAATTATGTAGATTAGGTGCCTTCCCTTGCTGTTGCGTGTACCATTGTGTATGGTAGACATCGCTAACAGAGTGCGTGATGATGTTTCAGAGAAGGCGTGTCGATGCGAGGGCGCGCAGACGCAGACGCAGCAGACGCATGCAGTGTGGCGCGGCCGACTGCCCGCGCGCTCGCCGCCCCCCTGCCTCGTGTGACGCCCTCCACCGCACCCGCCGTCCGACTAGACCCCCCCCCCCCCCATCGCCCGCCCTGAGCGCCCCCCGCCCCACTCACCTGATAACCACTCACCCTCCGAGTGTCAAACGAACTTGTCAACTTTACTACTAACTAGGTGCTTCACATAAAACTAATTTCGGCAGCGATCCGTCATTTAGTTCAAATAAATTATAGCAAAGTGTTTTCGAGTACTATGATAAATCTTTTGAATACGCTTGTATTGAGCGCACAACTCGTTCGCTTCCTATTGTAAATAAAATTCGAGACAGCTTAACCGCTTCATACACTTTCTACATTTCGACACATGTATTTAAGGGAAGATTCTTGATGACAAAATAATATTAATCAAAATAGGCAGATAGAAGTGCTCGCTCTACTCGAATACAGAATCGAGAGTCGCTTCAAACGCTTATTGAAAAAAATAGATGTTACGTGTAAAAAAGAATTGAAAAGAGGAAAGCGTTGTCACTTGCGCTTGCGCAACCATCTCCCAGACAGGACAGCCCGTGACCGGCGGCGGCTGTTGCAGCGGTCTCATGTGGGCCACCTAGCCGCCAGCCGGCCACCGGCCACAGCTGCCAGACACCTAACTGAAACTGAAGCGACATCATGACATTCGCTGAGAAGCCATATAATGGACCAGTTGGCTTAACTCCAAACCGATCCGGAATACTCCTCAAGCCACTGATGCTCAGCAAAGAGACATTGAGCTATCGGCTGTTTATGTTATACCAAAGAAACTGACGTGTAACGAACAGGTAGAAAATACATAAGACAAACCGACCTCGTGCTCTTAAAAACACGTGGTCAGCACTGCAGGTTTCGCGCAATGCTTCTTCGTAGATTTAACAGATTAACTAAAGTCGTACCTACCTATGTTTAGTACCTACAAATTATTTGTTTCTGATATCCGGACCGCAAGGTAGTCCTGGTTATTATTGATGTGTAGCATTTACTGCGAGGTTGTGACTAACATATTATATCAACCTCGTAAAACTGGAATATAGTTGTAAGTTTTTTGTTGTATACGTCCTGCGTGAATCAAATTTCTGTGTATTGTCGTGCAGTTATCAATTAGTATGTTGTGTACACAGTCCCGTAAAGTAGGCGCCGTGAAGCCGTCGACGCCGCCCCTTTCTCGTGCAACAGCCTCGGGTGTTCTACTTGTACGTGGTTACGCGGGTGGATCGTAGCACGGTTCATCGTAAGGTTTCATCTGCTAACTGCAGATCGCATACACATAATGTGTCAGTGTGGGGTTGATCATCGTCATCAGATTGTTGACTTATAAATAATTTTATCGACGAAATAATTCATAATATTATGCAGGCGAAGGATGGTTGTGATGCGACTGGCTGGTGACAGCACTGATATAAATATCAACTAAGAAAACATGAAGAGACAATATTTTCAAAAAGAGCAAGTTCGCAATGCAATTTAGCAAATAATGTTACTATATAAACATATCCACTAAGACGTGAATTTAATAAAAATATGTGTTTGTTGTACCTATAGGTTGTTGTTGACCAATTTTGTTGACAATATTTAATACAAGTAAACAATGTACGTGTCTGTGTCTCCATCCAACGGTCGAAGCTATTCTTCCTGCTGCTGCTGATGGACACATCTGTCTGTTTCGCCTAATCGTTGTATAGACTTGTGTTGTAATGACAATTATTATTATTATTATTAGATATAGAATAGGTACATCCAAATAATTTTCATCATATCATTAAACACATTTCATAGCGTTAAAACATCTTTATAAAAGACATGATGTTCGCGTCATTATATTTAGAGTAGTAAGTATGATAGTTTTAGCTGTATTATTGGAATATAGGTTTAAGTGCTGCCCTCTTATTGGGCTCGTTCTCTACATTTGATCAGTTCAGGTTTTAAAAGTAAATTAAAAATCAGTCTAAACACTGGCCACAATTGCCAATCTCGACTTATCTATTTGTAAATACATTATTTTCCATAAATCTCATGTGTCACACACAACGCAAGATGCACAGTGTTGAGTTAACTTCCTTATAAAGCGTTTTATTGTTGCATCTTATTTAATTTTATATTTGTATTGTATGCTATACAAAAGCCTAATATGTCTCTGAAATTAAAATAAATCTAATAAATTTCGCATATGTATGTGTATTTGAAGAAATATTATGTAAAATAATCATAAAATATTACTTACATAAATGTTACATAGTAATTGGGTATATGTGTGTATCCCAAAATGATTCAATCTGTGTTTCAATGTTTAATCATTAATCAGTGTTTATGTACATAACATAATAAATAAGCATCAGCTTTTCTCCAAAATACGCTATATATACTATATAATTTCTGATAAAAGAAGAAAATGAATATTTCGCTCAATATCAGAATTTTTGTCAATTAAATATTTATTTTAGTTTAATTTTAAATATACTTGTACAAAAAATTACTGTAAACCTACGTGTTCTTATGACTAAATCTTGGACTATTATAAATTTTAGGTACTTATATTTTGCGATTTCGCTTTTTACCTATCATACCGGCTAATTGGTTTTAACTTGATCATCCTTTTGGGCGATACTTTATTATTTGATTGTTACGTACCTATTAGTGCAAATAAATCTCCAATGTTCGGACATCGAGGCTGTTGCTACGAACTATCAGTAAGTAGTTGGTGTATATATAATTGTGTCACTGTTACAATACTCTTTTTACAACTGCAAATTAATTTATAATGTAGCACACGGGTCCATCTGATTTATATTGCAAATAGAGGTTTAAAATGGGACGAGTACAAACGGTACAAACGAAGTTTTAATTTGTTTATTTTTTGGCGTTTATGCACACTCGAACGTGTCAAATGGTCCTTTTAAAAGTGGGGTAGGCACTTTACAATTTATAAAATAACAGACTTTACATCAGATAAAAATAAATCTCGTTTCAGATTTTGTACAAATCTGTAATAAATGTGTCGCAGTTGGAGAACAAAGAAAGCTTTTATAAATCACTGCCTTTCCGCCTAGCAGCTTAACTTGCTGCTTATTTCCGGAAGCATCTGATTCAAAAATACTACTACTATTATAGTTCTTTCCACATTTAATACTTGTAATTATTGCTTAGTAACGTGATTCCAAGTTGGTGAAAGTAAAGAGGTAGTTCTCTATCGGTATTTGAATTTGTTACAGGTATTCCAATAACTGTTTGGCCAAAATTGTAGTTACGCCGCGTTCACTAAGGCGTTTTTATGATTTTCCCTCAGTATTATTAGTTAATATAACATCGGAGTTGTAGTGTTTAGGTACGGGATACTGTCACATGGGCCCGGTGCGACTATATTAGACTAACAGAGTATGATTGTTTTACGTTAGAATTACTATGTTACAAATTTTATTGATCAAATTATAAAGATAAACCACATAGATTTCGCTGACGAAATCACGTGTTTCTATTAACCTAATTGAGTAAATAAATTTCGTAGTTAGGATGGAGTTGGCAAATTTTAAATTTATTAAGAAGTCTGAATATGTCCGTTATGTAAAACAGACTGTATTTAATATGGTCTTGAGGAGACAACTGTAATAATCAGTAATTACGAGTATATCTGTATATTAAATTCTATTTGATTTAAGAATTATAGTTAGGTGATATCTGCAAATCTAGCGGTGTGTGGTATAAATAAAATTTATTTTAGATATTTAATATGAATTTTTCCGTCGCAACCAGTTGTGAAACAGTTGCGATGGCGTCCAGATGGATATTATTATACCCGTATGTTTTTGGCGGTGATTGAAAACGACGTGACGAACATGAATTCCGAAATCTTTATTGGGACCTGCTTGTCGCAATCTTCGTCTACAAAATATGTGCCATTTTAGTCAATAGATGCTTAATGCGTACGTTTACGCTATGTTCTTATTGCCATCATAAAGAGTTTAGTCAAAAGATGCCTGTTTAATGCTACCTAATGATTACATAATATTCCCTATGTTTAAGTGTTATAAATGCTTTTTACAAAATGTCTATGTAATAGGCTCAAAGAGTTTTATGTTCTACCTAACAGCACACCTGAGTAAAATTTTAATATACATAACTCGTAACATATCTAATATTTGAGGAACACTCTGTAAAATCTGCCAAGGTATCCATTAGGTAGGTTAGGTATGAATACGTTTTATTTTAAAGTTGCAAACTCTGGCGCACTAAATTATACACAAGCATAAATGTATTCCTCTTCGTGATCGAGACCAAGTGATTTAAAGAACATTACCTATAGAAATGTAACCTTAAATATAGACAGAAACTTTACGTTTGGGTTGAACATCGAATGCCATCTTAATATAAGTGGCATAATCTAGGTACTTTTAATTACTTAGGTAGTTTAGGTATCTACCTAAGGTTAAGGATGAGGACTAATCACTCGGTCTAAAAATTATTTTTCAATTGCCCCCTCTCCGTCCATAATGAAGCGTGTTCATATATTGAATGATGGAAATAGAAAGTCGTTTAAAAATTGGTGATATATTAAATATTTAATAAAAATTAAGTTGCACAGTGTTCGGTCTAAACATGTTACTGTATCTGTTATAGTTTCATTTATTTTAAAACAAATAAAGACGTGGTATGTAATTTATTTTTATGACAATAATTTGCATAACTCATGTTAAAATGTATTAATATATTTACTTATTGACCTCTAAAAATTTGGCTGAAAATATTACTTGAAACGAGTCCTAATGGAATGTATTTATGCAGCATGTGCATTTTTATTTGATTTTAGTTCTTGTTTTATTTTCTGCGCATAATTTTACAATAAACTGAGGGATTTCTTTGATTTTAACTTTACTATGATTTCCTATTTAATTTTACCATAATTACCTACCTAAGTTTTACCATGGACTTCAAAAAATACTATTATTTTATAATTGTTTACTATTTTATCCTAAAGTCTTGCACTGCTGGGCAATGGCCGCCCCTCTCTTCTTCCAGAAATAATTTGGCTACAGACCCTAGGCTAGACTAGAGTGAGTAGAATAGAAGCAAACTATAATATTCTCCAGGCAAATTTTTCAGGCCTTAAAGGTCACTTTACAAGTTGTTTTTTAAGATTGTCACCTACAACTTGAATAATCTGGATATTGAGATTTGTTCAGGGCCAATATAATCTATTAGATACACATTAAGACAAGACTAGGTGCGTAGGTATAGTTATCAAATTCATAAGTAAGTTCCAAAACTATAATCGAATTACGCCAAAACTTTGCCGTGAGCTTACAGATTGTTTACATTATAATAAAAATATTATGTTTTATTCGTTCGCCTACCAATAGTATTAACACAAGGAACGAACTTCTAAGGTAAATTATTGCTTAACCTCTTACAAGTACATATAAGGTTTATAATATAAGAGCTTTTTGAATAGTATACTTACAAAAAAAAACATGAAATCTTATGAACTAATCAGAATTTTTCGCGATAATTTATTAAAATTAATATCCATCCAGTATTATTAGATGAATAGGTATAATGGTCAAAGAACCATTGTCTAGCTCCTATAGTACGTTAAAGTAATTATATATACTTACTTAAGTTTATTAACTGATCAATTTATATAAGGCGTTGAACAGTTTCCTACATTGTTTGGTCCCAAGCTATGTGATAATGATGAAGTCTATCCTCCTTCCAAGCAGCTACAGGACATATTGTTCCTACTTCTTTGCTCTACGAAATCATGATCTAATCAGATTATAATGCAGGGACTGACTGGTTAGTACATTAACTACAGCTACTTTGAAACCTAGTATACAGGAAAAAAATTACCTATTCGACAACGAAAATCATGGAAAAGCCTTTCTTATCACTTCCGAAAGAAGCACCTATATTCCGTATGCGAATCATCTCGTATAGCTCTATAGTATTTGAATTCGTTTTGTCATGATCTATCTGTAACTGATTTGTAATATATATACTTTGTCAATTAATAAGTTGATAACCTTTGAAAAAGCTTTTAATTAATTACCCACCTACGTTCTTGCATTAGCCTTTATAAAACACCTTAAGTACATTACTTTTACTTGTAATATTTCATTATACCTACTACCCAGGCTTGTAAATTACTTATTGGATAGTTTCAACATTTTTCCGCATTCTTTTATGTGTCAAAAACAGCCAAAATACATCACAACCTTAAATATATTCAATTAAATGTCTATATTTTAAATATTGTCACCGACCAGTACAAGGAAGAATAGTGGAAAGTGTCGGTACGTACTTTTTACCTATATTGTACTCATTTGTACAGTGCAATCTATCAATAGAATAAACTGGTCGGTTCCATACGTTGGTCTTATTGGTTAGGAGGAGTAGATGTTGGTACAGGTACATAAGAAATACATAGCATAGATTTCGGAATTCATTACCACGGCGTTCTTTTTGTGTATGTTTCGTGTAAATTATAGTAAAATTTTATTCGTAGTTCTATAATAGTCAAAATTATAAGTTTGAAACAAATTATTTTGTTTTATGATGATGGTATCTATTCATGATAAAAATTAAATGTGTCTGCGTATTTCCAGTATTGTCATAATGGATCTGTAAGTGCCTATCCATCATATGGAAAGCTTGTACCTAAGTTGCCCCTGACATCCGAAAGTACGACAACTAGTCGCGCCGTCACCATTTCGCATTTCCTCGTCAGAATCCAAGAACTTTAATAAGGTGCAGTCTTATAATTGCAGCAGTCTCATAATTGCAGCTAAATATAAATAACGCTCATTAAGATTTGTACCTTTTATGTACAATTACAACAACAAGCCATTAAGTCAGAAATTTCTGCTTCGAGTACTAATAATTTCAATATTATGTATATCACTCCTGTTATTGTACATATTAAAGAACGCTAGGTATTTATATTTAGTTGCAATGAGGATTTTTGGACTAATAAAAACAGCTATAATACTCCTATATATGGGAAATAGCACCAAATAATTCGCTTCGAGCGCCATCTACTGGGAACTAAACGAACAAAAAAAAACATTCCCATTACCAGACAGTTGAATTATAAGTTAGGTATGTAGGTATAATTGCAGAGATTATCCAAAAACATATCTACTTGGTATCTGTTAAAAGGTCTATAATAAAGTCGTTACATAAACGGTACCTGTTATAGATTTAGATACTTCTGTTCACTCACAATGTGCACTAGAAAACATTGATTACGGAGTAAACACCCAAACTGGGAGGTTAATTGCCATTTTTTATGGTAAATGAGGATATTACGATGATAAAATTTCTTGTATTCTGGCATTACGGTGACGCCCCGCTTACATAAAAACAGAGATACCTACTGGTTATGAATTGTAGAATGATTACATACCTATACATTTCATGATGTTGACATGTGAGTGTAGGTATAGGGTGTGCTTCGGTGCATTGATGATCCATTTTCATTACTGTGAATTGCTAGCATATTGAGTAGATAATTTCGTACGATCCCGTTGTTAGTGACACTTACACTGTAAATGTACGGATACACTTTGCCATATTGTGTAAATAAAATTTTAATCACTACATACGGCGATCAATCTTATTTTAAATTATTATTAACAAAATCTAAGGATACAGACTTAACATTATGTGAGGAAACGTGGCTCTTCATGTTTGAGAAACATTAAAGTAAGGAATTAAGGAAATATTGCATCGCGCTTTATCGTGAGCTAATAATAAAAGACTCAGTGCTGGTATTGACAGATTTTTACATTATTTTACTTTGAATTTCACGAATTACTATGAAAACCAGTCACTGAGTTCAAAAACCTGAATAAATATTTTTAAAAATTTAAAAGCGAACAAGTTTTTAAACTGGGACAGGCGTTTGTACCAAATTCAATTAAGTCTAAAGAAGAATTAAAATTAGATAAACAATAAAAATAAATACCAACTAAACTATACGCCCAGTGCAGCCGGCTCCCAACAACTAGCTTTCAATAAATTTTACAATATCCCCTGTATTATGTACTTATTTACGAAGCTTTTCCATTTTTTATACTTGAGTTGTAACATTGTTAAGCAGTACTACGAATAAGTTGTTTTATTTTATCTAAGTTGTAAATCGAAAAATTGTATAAATGATTCAATAAAGTGATATCGATGTTTAATTTATCACCCCAAAGACATGCAATTTCACCCTTAGATAAGTTTACTTAAATATACATAAAAATCGTATCAGCTGGCCTTAGACGACCGATGTGGCGCAGTGGTAGTGCGACAGCCTGCGACGCAGAAGGTTCCGGGTTCGATTCTCGGTAGGTCACTCATAAGGTTGATATTTATCACTTTGTGAGTTTGTTCCCAGTCTGGTTAGGACATTGCAGGCTGAACTACCCGATTGCCCGTAAGAGAAATGGGTCCGTGACTCGGATGGCACGTTAACCGTAGGTCTCGGTTGCTGTCTATGACTACTTAGCTACTAATGATGGTTGAAAAATTCTGACACTAGGGTTCATGACTTTCTTGCTATGGATATGTGGCCAGTGAACATCTGTGTTTCTGAGTGGAAGCCCTTTCTCCTCCGTCGAGCACCCACCGAACCCTCAGACAACGACGTCACCATCAAAAAGATGTTAAAATATTAAAAATAACACACCAAAACATAAACAGACTTAAAAACAAGACGTTTAAGCTTAAAAGTGAACTGCAGTTACACAATAACGACACGGACGTCTTATGTATCACTGAGACGTTTCTGACCTCTGAAGACATAAAAAATGTGCATATAATGAACTACAAACTCGCTGCCCACTTCTGCAGGTCTAACAGTGGAGGAGGAGGAGCGTGCATCTACGTGAAGGAGCCGATGACAACTATCGAACGTAGTGAAGTGTCTGAACTTTCTATTGAAGCACACTTCGAAGCGTGCGCAGTGGAATGTGTAAGCCTAGGGTTGATCGTGATATGTATATACAGACCACCTAAAAACACACATAAGACTAACACAGGTGATTTCGATATTTTCTTTTCCCAGTTACATAACTTACTCAAATTAAATATCATTAATAACTATAAAATCATGATCACTGGTGACATAAATATTGATTTGTTAATCAGCAGTAGTAATGAAAAGAAATTGCTTGAAATACTCAAACATTACGGAATGTCATCTATGGTTAATTTCCCGACCAGAATAACAAAAACCACAAGTA
Source organism: Keiferia lycopersicella (assembly GCA_029255805.1). Classification (NCBI taxonomy): domain Eukaryota; kingdom Metazoa; phylum Arthropoda; class Insecta; order Lepidoptera; family Gelechiidae; genus Keiferia; species Keiferia lycopersicella. The sequence continues at coordinate 20,711,428 of JARACZ010000001.1, forward strand.
CATGTCTCGATCACATCTACACAAACGTAATAAAGCACCACATAATTTCTGTATACCGTAATAATAGTATAAATGTATCTGATCACGCTGGGGTAACGATTAAACTAAATTATTATAAAAATGAACCAATTAATCAAATTATAACAAAACGAATATTTTCAGCATATAAAATTGATAATTTTAAGCATGACTTACAATTGTACGACTGGGACAGCTTGTTTATAAATTCACTTTGCCCTAATACTAGTTTACTAACTTTTATGAACATTATTATACACCTCTATAACGTACATTTTCCTATAAAAAAATACCCCGTACGCAATAGACTAGGAAAATGGATTAACCCAAGTATAACTGAGAAGCGACAGAAAATAATCGAATTAAAATACTTACTGTTTCACAATAATAATTACGAACCCTTACTTTATAAGCAGTTATTAGACTTAGAATCATCCTATTCAAATGAACTAAGACTCACGCGACGTGATCACATAAATGAGCAGATTCAAAACAGCTCATCCGACATGTGTAGCGTGGTGTGGCGTATAATTGCATCAGAAACAGGTCGAAATCGTTGCCGAAACAATGCAGATATTCTCGTGAGCGCGTCCGTCGGCAACTGCGATAAGGAGCGCGCCCTCAGTGCCGCTAACGCGCTGAACACATACTACGTCCAAGCTAATCACAACTCAGCTGTTAAACCTGTTCTAGATAAGGCAATGACTTATGCGAGGATGTACTTAGCTAACCGTACGGTCCCATTGTTTTCACTTGAACCATTTTCAATATTGCAAGTTAACAAGGTAATACGAAGCATTAAGCGCAAAAACACTAATGATATTAATGACATGTCCACCAAAGTCCTTGACTACCTACCTGAAGTCGTAATATCGGCTATGTGCTATATTTTAAACCAGTCTGTCGCCGCGGGAACGTATCCAGATCTCCTCAAGCATGTAAAAGTTCAGCCTATTTACAAAGGCAAGGGCAATATGAATGAGTTAAAGAACTTTAGACCCATATCTCTAATTCCGATAATATCGAAAGTTAGCGAGCGGTTAATAAGTGACAGGTTAATGCAGCATATAAACAGTAACAAGCTCCTTAATCCTCAGCAGTATGCCTACCAACGAGGCAGGTCGACGGTTGATGCAGCGCGTGACGTCACGGACCGGGTAATGAGTCACATCGAGGGCGGTCGTCAGGTGGCAGCTATATTCTGCGACCTGTCGCGCGCCTTCGAATTAGTAGACCATTCGCTCATCTTAAAAAAGCTTCAGCTGTATGGAGTGACCGGGGTGGCGCACGCATTTGTGGCGTCGTTCCTGAAAAATAGAAAACAGACCACCTATGTGCGAAACAACCCTTCCAATATCCTTGAACTGTCTGACTGCGCAGTTCCGCAAGGGTCCATAATGGGGAATAACCTGTTTCTGTTGCTCATGAACGACTTCACGACTGCTTCAGCTGAGGCCGAGTACGTACTGTTTGCGGACGACGGTTGTGTCATAGTTGCTGATAACACCCGTGACGGACTGGTGAAAAAACTCACACGCGTGATGCAGCAAATATCGGATTGGTTTGATGCGAACGGAATGATGCTGAATATCGAAAAAACGCACATAGTGCATTTTTGCCTTCGCTGTTGCAATGTCCTAGACATTAACATTTCATGCAAGAACATTCCGGTACCTCAGGTAACACAAGTAAAATACCTAGGATTTTTAATCGACTCGGGACTTACTTGGTCACCCCACATCGAAATACTCTGTAAAAGACTGGCGTCAGCAAACTTTGCTCTGAGTCGACTGAGACCTACACTAAGTAATGACAATATGATGAAAGCATATTATGGGTATTTTCACTCCCTACTCGGTTATGGAGCGGTCTTATGGGCGACAGCTTCTGAACGAGAAAGTGTGTTCAAGAAACAAAAGCAAGCAGTCCGTATATTGGCCGGTGTGAAGTATGATCACCATGCTAAAGAACTTTTTATCGACCTTAAAATACTTACCCTACCGTGTCTGTACATTTTGGAAGAGGCGAAGTATGTTCGAACCAACCTTGACAAATTTACAACAAAGGTGGAGATTCACAATCGCAACCTCAGAAACCGTAATGAACTACGTGTGCCACCCACTAGACTTGTCAAATCTAATAACTGCCTACACTCAATGGGACCAAGGGTGTACAACAAAATCCCATCTGACATAAGAGATTCAAAATCAATCGCAATATTTATCAACAAACTTAAGAAATATCTACTTAATAAAGCATTTTACTCTGTTAAAGAATTTTTTGCCTACAAACAAGCTGCCCTAGTCTAGATTAATACTACTATTACCTACTGAATGAAATTGTTAATCATAATAATTAATATTTAATAATAAACATTTGACATGTAAATTTTATTTATGAATAAATGAAAAAAAAAAGAAAAAAAAAAATTGGGTCGTTGGACGGCCCTCAAAATATACGTGTCAGTTAGGGTGATAGCTACCTTAGTTTTAAATGTCCGCTAACCTTGCCAGGGATAAAGGCGTGATAAGCTGGCTAAATGCTGCTTTAGCAAATGAGAGATCATTATCATTAGGTAATATGTATTATATTGTCTCCCTAGCAGAGTGTGTATTATCATCACTGGCCTCGTATGTCTGTGACAGACCGTTTAATCAGTGTCTGAGGCAAAACTTTCGTGGCTATACAGGGTGTTAAAGTACATGCGTGCCATAGCTTCAGGGCAGTTCCAGTATTGATAAAGGAACCCAAATAAATATATTTAAAAAATTGTTACAAATTTTTTTTTTAAAACATCAACCTTGGAAAACAATCCTCAAAAATGTCAGACGTGGCAATACCGACCGTATTCTTACGGCTGTTAACGCTCTGCCTACCCCGCAAAAGATAAAGGCGTGATATATGTATGTAAATATACAGGATGTTAAAGTAAATGAGTGCCATAAATAAAATAAAAAAGTGACTCTGTCCTGCCAGGTGTGATGTGATATCTCGACAAAAAAAAGACGATTTTAAGTAATTTTTTATCCATTTATTCATTTTTATAAAATATTTAGAACAGATAGAAATTTAAAAAATAGGTACACAATTCGGACATAATCGAACCCGTGAATAGAAAAAGAATCGAGTAATTAAACATTTCTGTGGAAGTAAACATGTCCCTACCTCTACTTACATCGTTAAAGTAGGTATCAATTAAACAAATAACTCACAGAAAAGAAATAGCTAATAGCTAATTGTACAACAAGAGAGCAAAGTTGCTCTTTGCTGCGGGTGCTAATTTTGAATCCCGAGGTAGCGCAGGATACTGAAATTGAATCACGAGCGTAGCGAGTAGTATCCTGAGGTCAGTGAGGGATTCAAAAGCATGAGTTGTAAATGTACTTTAGTGGTAAATGATATGTTCGAAATTCAAATCACTTTTCTCCACTAGTTGAGAAATGTGTTTTTACATATTTCATGCTCTGAAAGTAGGTCATTACTGACAAAAAACACGACCTGTAAGTTCAACTTACAGGCGAGGTTTTAAAACTAAGCCTGTAAGTAATTTTAAATATAGAACTAAAAAAAGAACCAATACAATCGCGACAATTAAAAAGTTAAAATCAATGTCTTCTTATTTTTAATAGGAGTTGCATCAATTGGTTGTATACGATTTTAAATTTCGAACTGGCCGCTACGAATTGTGTTGCTAGAACGCGGGAATTATATTTTTAATCTGTATTTTTATAACCTCAATAAACGACTGTCGAATTTTTACTCAATATTACAATACCAAAAGTAAAAATTACTAATATCCCTACGATCAAAAAATTTTCTACTTTATGTTAGGATACTTTTCTTTCATAATAATTCAATATTTTTCAATCATAGAAAAAAAAGATTAGTGATGCAATTTGAATACCAGACGATGTAATCATCATTTATGGATCGTATCCTTGTATTTATCACTTTATTTTACTCACTTTTCATTCGATATGTAAAGCAGTATACGTACCACGGATGTAACATCAATAACAACCTCGGAAAGGTACCGCCCTCGCTCCGCTCGGGCGTTAAAAAACCTCGGTTGTTATTGATAGGTTACATGCCTAAGTACGTAATCTACTATGAATTTCGAACGACGGATAAAGACGAACTGTGCTCACTGAATTTACGCAACAAAATAGTTCTTTACAAGTTGGAGAGGTGAAAATATATTTAGCGGAGAAATCTGTTCAAGGCAACTTTTGAATGCTTTACATATTAATTCAATTTACTTAATACAAGCCATATATATAACTAGTTAGATAGTATTACAAATTATTATTAAAATATCACGTTTAGGTAGGTACTTTTTTTACGTGTGGGACACTAGGTACTACTAAAAAAAATTGTTTACTTAAGTATATTCATTGTCAATCAATACGTATTACATTTTATATAAACCAACAATTGATTGCTTAAAGCTTCGGCCAAACCTGAGCGACCAAAGCGACTGCGAAGCGGGAGCGTCAGTTATGATACAAAAAATTGAAAATATCAAGCATATTATTCCCTACTTAAACCTCAGGTGAGCACGGCACTACACCACAGGCGGCTGCAGCGAGGTGTCGACGGGCGGGGGAATGTGCGCCCTACTGTACTCAGTTCGCGCGCGTACTGTACTTACCTAGTTCAAACATGGTATTATGATAGTATTAATCCGGCTTAACAATTGATTACCTACAAAATTATAGCTTTTACCCTTTTACTCTCAGGAAGCTCAACGAAGTCAATGAAGTTAAAACTTGCGCACATACTTATTTTTTTTAAGTTTAATGGTTTAAATTATAATATTATTATTTTATTTACATAGTGTTACGTTTATAAGCAAGAGGTGACCGATTTCAATTCGAAGACGGCAGCGAGCGCTAGATGGTCGGAGCCGTACGCGTCGTTGGGCAGCGTGCCCAGCACGTCACACTCGCCAACTGTCGGCAGCCGCAGCCGCTCCACCAGGCGCAGTCTACTGCAGCAACTGAAACGAAACCAGCTTCAGTCCAATCAAGTCTTCCCAGAACAAGTTCTAAACCAACGGCGCGTTTGGGCTGCTTGTTTGAACAACCATACAAATATCTCCGTGTGAGCCCTTGCTGGGAAGTAAGCCCGGCTGGGTGGGAACAAAGCAAGCAAAGCAAATTTCAGTACCGGTATTTGCGGGACTGGGCACTCTTAATCTTGCTGGATACCGGTATTTGTAGGGTCAAAAAAAGCTATTTTTAAATGGTGCACAGAGAAAGCAATCAGATCTTACCTAAAGTAAATATAGTCTACAGTAACCCAATAGTCCTGAAAGGTGGTTGCTTCTGGGCACCCGTCAGACTTGTACTTGCTATACGTCGACTTAAGGTTCAGCGAATGACTGATCACGCCGCTATTGAACAAATCGCTGTAGTCATTCGCTATCGGGTGGTCCTTGAGTTCTGGTATTGAATCTCTATAATCTGTGTTGTGTATCTATAATAAACAATGTACATAAAGGTGAAATCTGTAAATATTAAAAACGAGACTTCATAAATCTCTAATAGAACTCTGTACCATAACCCCGTACCTGCGTCATGCAGAAATCCGTCGTTAATCCTTTTAGTCTGTTCAGATAAACAGACAAATGTTGACAGTTGTCAGTTACGCCAATTTTCTTCCAATCTGAGCTATCACGAAATGGAGTGGCACTGAAACACAATAACAAGCGATCAAACGCGCCCATGAACGTGCCAGCGACTACAGCCACAACTGTCCACTGCTGGACAAGGGCCTCCTCCAATTAGGGAAAATACCAAATCACCAAGTTTGGTAGGCGGAATGGTGGGCGCAGTGCGAAGTGTCATAGATATTCCACAAGGGATGCTATTGCACATTCCTGGTATTCATCCATTAGTCGTCTTTTATGAAACCCATGGATAGAAATGAGATGATTTAATTTTAAGCCGGCATCACACGGAATAAGAACGCAAGAGTAAGCTGATATAAACTTACCCAGTACCTGGTATTATTACCGACCTACATCATGCATGACTATGACCACTCAAGCCGGCCACCTCCACAAGATTACTCAAAAACATTATTGATATTATTGATACCGTTTAAAAATCCATTCAGTAATTTACAAGATAGCCGAGAATATCTTTTAACTACACCTATATTAAACTACCCCTACATAGAAAACGCCCTATAGTTTAATGAAACGTAGAGAGTAACGTGGGTCATTGTTCACGTTTCAAATTAGCGGGAGACAAAAATCCATATAAATCACTTTCCTTCCCAAGGTAGAAAAGATGCAACTGTCAAAGTTACGTAAAACGGAACATAAATGTAATATAATTTTTGGGGGAAAAATGGAAGACTTGGCTGATTGGACTTGTTGCTTTAGTTTTGTACGATATTCTTTAAAAAAAACTATATCGTGCGAATTCGCTTTGGATTTTTCATGTCAGTTTTTATGTTTATTGAACTGTGCTTCTACTAGTATGCAAGTTTTTAAATTCTTACAGGTGTAGTATAAAGAACTATGAATCACTTTGAAGACAGTCCGATTGCGAACTCGTGTGTATTATCAAACTACAATACCCTCGTTAACAATCGGTTCCTTTCTCGCTTTCGCTATCTCGATTCGCTAGTTTCCTAGGTCATTAATAAAATATTAAAAATATTAAAGTTGAAAATACTACCCTTTCGTTGCATTATGCATTATTCTCAAAAAGATATTCAAGTTTGAATTAATATACAGAAAAATAATATAAAAGTAAGGGTTTTGACGCCATCCAAATACTTACGGCATGACGTCATACTTTCAGTTCTTCATACACAATACCGTTTTAGATAGTTTTAAAAAGTGGCGCGTTTGACCTGTCAGGATTGTAGCCTATGACAGGGACTTCATGTTTAAAGAACGTGCACTTACCTCACGTGCCCTCTGTCCAGCAAGTTCACAACAGCACTGTCAGGTGTGGAATTCAAGTCTCCAGTTATGATCACAGGTAGATGTCCTGATCTGCGAGAAGGAAATCAATAATAATTTATTTAGGTGTTCGAGCCTAAAGGCTTGACCCACCTTGAGATAACACCCTTGTATTCTGTCAATTTATGGTGTGAAGTTCGTTAGAATCCTTAGAATTGCTATCGTATTGCGGATTGAATGCAGCAACTTCACTACGGTCTGAGTTACGTTCAGCGCAGGCGGCGGTTTGTTCATCAGTACGCTTTTGTATTCTGACCGAATCACACGCATACTACCCTCAAGTTAATACGATACGATATCGATGAGACGTCGTTTCAAATACTGAAACTTGAAGTTCAATAAAAACACGGTAAGTGTTCATACTTTTATACACCACGGCGTGCCCTAAACGGGACCGCTTTTGTATATGACGTATCAATTTGATATGTTTAAATGTCTTCAGACGCGTCCATGCACCGTCAGAATGTCGTATCATCATACGACACGAGAACCAATTTGAGGGTATCTCGATATTTTTTTGTCGTTTCATTCGGCTTGTAGCTTGAAACAATCATGTTTCTGGGAAACGCATACGACATCAGAATGTAGCTTCAAATCGGTACGACACTCACATCGTGTCGTTTCAAGCGTTCATATGACAATTCCTTTTGTCTTTTGATTTGAAATCCGTACGACGACCGTTTTGGTTCGAAACGAATAAATCGTTTCAAGATGTCGTTTCAAATATTGCTAATGGCTAACAGAGCGCTTTCTTTTGCAGTCATGACGTTGACCTCTATGGGAGAGTTGGCCCAACGGTCTCCACCGTCGAACAATCCATTCTTCAAAAGGGTTGTGGAGCTAGTGGATGAACATTACTCTGAAGACTGGGAGAACTGGGTCGTTAATGACTTACCTTATGATGAGTTATTTGGTGAATCTATTGACCCAGAAGTTGAGAAGAAGCTTCGCTTCGCGCTACCGTCTGTAGATCTCCTACGAGCATGGAACCCCAGTGCTACACAAGCCACGGAGCGAGTTTTTCGAGATATCAGGCGACGGCTACTGGACTGGCCATTCGGAAGAACATTAATTTATGCTCCACAGACTATCATGGCGAAGATTCACGACACCGCACTGTCATACAATTGTTTCATGGACGTTGTTGCTAAACTGAAACCTTCGATCATCTCAAGGAAAGATCTATCAGCAGCCCTTGGTGGAGGCTCCCAAAGAGACAGGGAGGAAAATGCGACGTGCCGTAGATCGAAAACGCCCAGCACGCCTGGCTCGAAACGTCACCGAGAAAAATCACAAGACGCCGACGACGCACAGACAGATGCTGAATACGAACTACGGCCTCCGTCACCGAAGAGGAAGTCAGACGATGACTTGATTAGAAAGCTTGCTAAACAACAGGAGCTGATGTATAAGACAATGCTTGATTTGTCGAATAGGCAAAACGAATCTATTAAGAAAATTCAAGATCAAATATCTGACTTGAAAGAGGAGGACAATACTCCCGAGAGAGGTGACCAGATCCCATCCCCTCTAAACGATTCCTTCGAAGACAGTAGCACTTCTCAAGATGAAGATAATGATGAAGTAAATTTTTGGAAACCAATAGATGTAACAAAAGCTCCGAGGCATTTAGACCCGGAAGAAAACCTGAGAGAACAAATTGCTGAAGCTCAAAGAAAACTTTCAGAGCTACAAAGCACACCAAAAGTTACCATAGATTTTGCACCGAACGTTACTGAGTCTGAAGCGAAAATCTCTCAAGCCGATCCAACATTAGCAGACCAGGGCTCGAAATCGCAAAGGCTAGGCTCCAGTGCTTGGAAAAATATTCGTTATAAAGACGTTCAGAGAAAATTTCAAGCAACTCCTGTGTTTACTGCCTTGAAAGTAAACTCACAATTAGCTCTGGCCACGCCCTTTTGGCACAGTGTATCGATCTTAGAGAAAATTGACAGCACTCTTGCAGCTATAAGTCATGGACTTCTGCAACAGCGGCAAACCTTTTTAAACGCTTGCAAGAATATCTCCCCTGAAATTGCGATGGAGCTAAATGAAAAATTCCTACATGTTAATTGCGAGTTTCGCAAAACTTCAGACGCACTACTACAGTATACCTGCGGCAAAAGAGCCGAAGTTATACAACAGAGAAGAGAACTGTATAAAGCTCCTAACAAAGTAATCAATGAGATACTTCATGATATCCCTCCGTCAGACACCCACTTATTTTCGGAAGCAAAATTATCCGAGGTGCTGAAGGATAGGGGGGGGTACATAAAGTATTTCCACCCAAGTTCAAGAAATCCTTTAAACGCAAAGGAGCCTCATCGACTCCTAAGAAAGAAAAAGTTTCATTCAAAACCCGTGAGCACAAGAACCTTCAAGAAAAACCTCGATTTCACAAGCAAAGGGAGCAAAAGCCCCAACACAATAAAGGAAAGTCCAAGGACACAAAAAGATACTGACTGCTTTCAAGCAGGACAGCTACGCAAACAAGTTCAGACGTGGATAAATTTAAGGGCCCCAAAAACAATAGTGTCAGTAATATCAGGCTACAGAATACCGTTTATAAAACGACCCCCGTTAACAAAGTTAACAAAGGACGACTTTCGAAATCTGTCCTGCAAGGAATCGCCGGCAATGGACGAACAGATAAACCAGCTAACTACCTCGGGTGTGGTCAAGAAACAAACAGGTCCGAGGGGCTTCGTCTCGCCGATGTTCCTAAGGAAGAAGCAAGATGGGTCACATCGTCTTATTTTCAATCTGAAACGTCTGAACGACTTCGTAGCAACTCCAAAATTTCGCCTCATAAACCTTCGCAACATTCATCATATTTTGCAAAGTCGAGACTACATGATAAAAATAGATATTTCTCAAGCATATTACCACATTCCAATTACGCCGGGGCACCAAAGGTTTCTATGCTTCCTATACAAACAACAGTTTTTCCACATGACGTGCTTACCGTTCGGGTTAGCCAGCGCCCCATCAATATTTGCAAAGGTGACGAATTGGATTGCTCAATATTTCAGAAGGCAAAACATAAAAACAATTGTATACCTCGACGATTTTTTGATTATGCATCAGAACAAGGAGATATTAAAGCAGCAAAGTCGCTTCGTACTCAAACTGCTAGAGGACCTGGGCTGGTGTATCAATTACAAAAAGTCGAACATCATCCCAAGCAGAGTAATGGACTACCTAGGGGTAGTGTGGGATATGGAAAACAACAGAAAATATCTCCCGAGCTTAAAGGTTACTCAATATGTGAAATATACAAGAAACTTTCAACAGAAGGGGCTTTGGAGCTGGATGGACGCAAAAGTCCTGTTAGGCAAGCTCAGCTTTACTGCCGAGGTAATACCTTTGGGAAGACTGCACTGCAGAGTAATTCAACGATTCGCCAACCAATTACCACAGAGGGACCGGTATCGAAAATTTCCAATTCCTGTTCAAGTACAAGAAGAATTATCCTGGTGGATAAGGAATTTTCAAACTGCCTCACCAGTCCATTATCCCAAGGTGTCAAAATTCATAACTACAGACGCAGCAGACGACGGGTGGGGAGCCATTTTAAACAGCGAAAAGCTATGCGGGCTATGGAACAAACAGCAGAAGACATGGCACAGCAATCTAAAAGAATTATGGGCTCTCTACAAAGTCTTGCAAAAGGATTCCTGGAAATTAAAAGGCAAATCTATAATGTTCCAGTCGGACAACAGGACGACAATTGCCTACATAAATAAACAAGGGGGAACAAAATCAAAGGCACTTCTAACGGCCGCAACCAAGATATTTCGTCTCACAGAAACGTGGAAAATTCACCTGATTGCCAGATATCTGCCAGGAAAATTCAACGGGATAGCCGACAGCCTGTCTCGTGGCAACACCTTACCAGAATGGCAGCTATCGAGCGAGACTCTTCACCAGATTTTCCTGAAATGGGGAACGCCTCACGTGGATCTATTCGCTTCGAACAGATCCGCTGTGATACAACCCTACGTGAGCGAGGACGTGAGAGATCGCCAAAGTCTCTTCACCGATGCATTCAGCCGACCTTGGCGCTTCAGTCTAGGATGGATATTTCCACCTCCGACCTTAATACCCAGAGTACTTCGACATTTGGAACACAGCTCGGGATGCTATCTCGTGGTAGCTCCTCATTGGGAGAAGGCTTATTGGAGACCCGAGCTGAAAAGGAGAGCGCTGGACTCCCCTTATCGCATCCACAACCTAAGGAAATGTCTGGTGGACCTCAGAACAAACAGACCACCTCCAGAAGTAGACGACATGATCTTGGAGGTCTGGAAGGTACAGGCTGGTGTGATGCTTTAGATGGATGGACAGATGAACAATTTCAAATCATAGAATTATCTTGGAGAGCATCAACACTAAAAACATACCGACCTGCTTGGAAACGATGGTTAGAGTGGGCTGCTTCCAACAATGTAGACTCGAAAAAACCAACAGCAAAAGAATTAGCACAATTCCTATGTTTCCTTTTGACTGAAAAGAACTTTTCATTCAGCACAATAATGGTTCACAAATCTGTGGTGTGCACCTTTTGCAACCCGGAATTAGGTGAATCACTTTCAAAACATGCTTTGGTCAGACATGTGTTAAAAGGAATTAGTACTAAGAGACCAGCTTTCAAAGGACGACCGCCTATATGGAACGTCTCGGACTTAATTAACTGGCTAAAACAGTCAATTATTAACAAACAAAGTATTTTTGAGGTTTCTCGTCAAGTAGCTATTCTACTCCTTCTAAACACAGGCCGAAGAATTCATGACCTCACTCTGTTGGATATAGGAGAAAGCTTCTTTGAAGATGACAATGACGTGATAAGACTTTGGCCCAAACATGGCAGCAAAACGGACACATCAACTTACTCACAATCTGGTTGGGAGATTTCTAAAAATCCGGATAAGAACCTTGACTTGGTCTTTTGGACTCGACAGCTCCTACAAGTCACAACAGATAGAAGAGGTTCTCTGACTAGCCTATTCATAACAACGAGAGGTAAGGCTAGGCCCGCCTCTCGCACCGTAATTGCGGGATGGATTAGGACACTTTTTAAGCAAGCAAATATTTCTGCCTCACCGGGCAGCTGTCGTGCTGCAGTGGCTACTGATAATTGGATTAATCAAGGCATGAGTCTGGAGGAGGTTTTAAAGCGGGGAAACTGGAGACAAGGAGACACTTTCTTAAAATATTACTTAAGGGAAATTGGCCCTCATCCTACTGCACAAGGTGTCGCAGCTAGTGTATCATCTGATTTCACACCTATTTGAATATATTTTTCTAGAACTTAATACTTACTTAATATACTTCTTGTCTTGTTGATAATTGTGTAAGAGTTATTAGTTTTGTTTCTGAAAATCTGCGTTTTCATAACCTTTCATTAAACCTTTATATGTATAACACTAAATAGCTCGTTTTATGCTTATATTATTTCCTAAAATCTACCTTTCGTCTTAGATCACAGTACGCATGTTCAGCGCCGGCAGATAGAAAACACGTCTCAAGGTGGGTCAAGCCTTTAGGCTCGAACACCTAAATAACAGCGTTTTCCCCCCGAAGGGTAGAAAACGCTTATTTAGGTTTCAGCCGTTCGGCTTGACCCACCCAAATTTAAAGCCCTGCCGGCTTTTGGGTACTGATGAACAAACCGCCGCCTGCGCTGAACGTAACTCAGACCGTAGTGAAGTTGCTGCATTCAATCCGCAATACGATAGCAATTCTAAGGATTCTAACGAACTTCACACCATAAATTGACAGAATACAAGGGTGTTATCTCAAGGTGGGTCAAGCCGAACGGCTGAAACCTAAATAAGCGTTTTCTACCCTTCGGGGGGAAAACGCTGTTAATCTTTATCACAGCTTTTAACTACAGATTCTTGTTTTTGATATGAAAAACGACAAATAATATATTTTCTGGTTTAACAAAACTAGTTTTTATAATCCGTTTACTGAATGAATACTCTCGCTCTTGCGCTCATTCTCGCTCTTGCTCTCGTTCTCACTCTCTCGCTCTCCCTTCACCTACGATATACCAAGCTCAAACCCGCTCCCACACCCATTTCCACTAAAGTTCCCGTTCCCTCTACCACTCAATCACTTTCTCCCAGTTCCTCCCTTTCTCCTTCTCCATCTCATGTCATTCCCTCGTCATTATAAATCGTTTTAAAGTTCTTTCACGTAAGTTGAAACAAATAAAATCAAAGTAATGAAAAGTTTCATATTTACTTTCATCCCCTGTTTTACACTCTTAGGGGTTGAAATTCAAAAAAATATTTCTAAATGGATGCGAAACTCGCTTAAAGAACAGGTTTATGACTATTACATATAACTTTCATCCGCTTTTTACCCCTTTAGGGGTATAAAATTGAAAAACTCTGAAATACGTCACTAATGATTTCGTGAAGTTTTTTTCGTAATGCTAAGTTTGAAGTAAAAGGAATAAATATTTTTTAGGATGCCTACGTCAAGGTAGCTAGCTACTTGCATGCCCAATTACAGCCTGATTGGTCTAGTAGTTTTGGCTGTGCGTTGATAGATTAGTCAGTCACCTTTGCGTTTTATAATAATATTTAGATACAGGTAGCCGTGTAACCACTTGGTTTAACCACTTGTCTAGTACATGCTAAATCTAATCTAAGTTGCAGGAAGTGCATTTTTAAATCTCTCCTGCAATATAAAAGTAAAACTTACTCTCGTCCATTGCTGTAGTAGGCGAATCTATCTAGTTCAGCGAGTAGAACTTGCACTTGAGCCAGTCTTACGTCGGTCCTCTTCGGGTTGTACAGGAGGTGAGTCGTGGCCACTACTATTGGGGGTCCGAGGTAGTTCTTAGGCATCAATTTCACCATTATACCTATATTGTCCCGATTCAAAATTGGAAGCTCAGGTTGATAGTACTCAACCTAGAAAAAACATTAGACAACATAAGAAATCTATAGGTAAGAGAATCTATATTTCGTCGTAGAAAGCGTTAGATACCGAAAATTAACCAATTCATTGATGTGTGGTGTAAACCGAAAACTGAGACGTAGTCGTACGTACTGGCCTTTTAAAATTAACGACCTCAGAAATTGTTATCTTTGGCCATGCTTTGTATAATAAATACTATTTTTCTCTCTGTTGCGGATGAAAATTATAACATGTTATATTTACATACGTACATACTCATATCACACCTTTATCCCTGACGGGGTAGACAGAGCTTCAACAAGCGTAAAATTACTAATGTTTGAGGGTCAGTTCAGATAAGCCGTACATCACTATAGTGATAGGTTGTCAGCTTGTGGCCTAAAATTGCAATACACATTCAACCCTCGAGTCCCTTCATCGGTTTCTACGACACCCACGGGAAAGAAATGGGGTAATGCTATTCTAAGCCATCACACAGGTATTATATTTAGATTATAATTATAATGTACAGGGAGTAAAAAAATAATATTTTTAAACCTTATACAGGGTGTAAGGGACGGTGTAACGAAAACTTTGCAGGCGTGATCAGACCATGAAACTTAACAACTTTTTCTGTGAGGGCTATGTTGGGAAATGATTTTTTTTTTAAGTTTTTATACAAAATCACTCCAGCTGATCGAGAATTTTGTATGGATAGCCGAAAAAATTTTTTCGTTTCCCATATAAAGTTGTTCAGTTTCATGGTCTGAGTACGCCTGCAAAGTTTTCGTTACACCGTCCTTTACACTCTGTATAATACGGGTTGACAATTAATTTCGATTTACTTATAACGTAATATAATACAGGTTGAAAATCGTCAATACCGTTCGTGAACAGATGCCACCTAAAATAAAATCACGCTTACCGTGACTTGATCATCCATGTCAAACAAAGACTGTTTAAAATAAATAGCACAACCATCTTGCCGCTGTCCAGTTTTTTGTTTGTATATACCAAAGTACCCTAAATCTTCAAACTTTGAATAGAATGTGTCAATGTGTGAGGCTTGCACCTCTTGAAGACACAATATCTGTAAAATAAAAAAAATCGCTTGGTATTTTGTATTTTTTATGCCTTAATAGTTGGCGTTGTTCATAGAAAAACTAGTCGCAAAAAGCGAGTGAAATACCGATTTGGAAAAAGGAACCTGGACTAGGAAGTAAAGTGATGGAACAATTAGCTGACAGGTTGGTAGATATCTATGCCAGTGGTGTCGATTCATGCAGTTGCCTACTCAGCAAATTCTTCGGTATTCATGTTAGCAGTGGCGGATACAGGGAGGCCACAGGGGGGAGGCGTCCCTTCCACTTGGGCCTCGTACCCTGCCCTTATCGTAGCCCCGCGTAGAGAATGGGTGCCTAGCACCCGTTTGTAGCGTGAAAAGATGAGCTCGCGTCGCTCGCAATACGTGTGCTTTTCTACCTGTTTTACACTCCTGGTTAGTGTTTGCGCTCCTCGTCAGTTTTGTTGCGTTGAAAGTCGAGCTCGCCTCGCTCAGCAGGCGACTCCCTTGAACACGCGTTTTTCGGAATACACGCTAAAGATTGCTCAAAGTTAAAGGTTGCGACAAACAGTGCTAAAATCAGCATTATCTATATAAAACTACATTTATTTACCATTTATTGTACACAACAAAGTTTTTCAGGACAAAACATAAATAAAATGGACACAACAGGCACTGCTTATCTCTAAAAAAGAAATTTCTTACAGCAGACCTACAGGAGAGAAATGGCATTTGGCGAAAGGCGGATGAGACGTGCACAATAGCTATGAATACATTTGTTGGTTTGAATATTTATAAATTAAAATCTTACATCTGGGGACAGCTTTACTATTTCATCATAAAGCCTGGCAGCTCTAGTTTTCCACTTCAAGTTAAAGGGGTGACAGTCTGTATAGAGATATGGATGGCATTCCAATAAATACTGTGCCAACACATTATAGGATAATATTTTGAATTTAAATGCCTGGCCTGAAACAAAATCAATATAAAATATAAATCAAGAAAGTACACTTTTAAAGTTCAACAAACAAATCCTAAAAATATACACATTGTTATAAGTTTTTGACTGACCATTATTTGCATCGGTCTTTTTTAGAACTGGCTCCCAAACTCGAAAATCTGGGGGAACACAACAAGCTTCTTTCTTAGTGTTACTTTTAGCAGATGAAGCACACTGTGGTTTTCTCCAATCATTTTCATTACTATCTGATGTATTGCTTAACACATTCTGCCTATCATTTTCAGAGCTACTGCTGTCTGATGAACTGAAAAAGGAATCAGCATTAATGTCTTACACAATCAAATAGACAGTCAAATAAAACTGCAGATATTAATCACTTACATTTGAAATTGTCCTCCATAGCTAACATGGTTAAGAGTTGGCTGGAATGACTCACTCATTTGCTTGCTTTTTTTTGAAACATTAGATTGTTTATCTGTATTTTTGGGACTCAACCTTTTTTTTGTACTAGCATAAAATTTTGAATGTTGTCCAGTGTCAGTAAAAGGTGTCGAAAAACATAAGTTAAACACACTCTTTACACCATTACATGTCGGTTTTATGTTTGTTAAGTGTGTAAATGTTTTTACATTTGTTTGTTTACTGTAATTGAATAAGTTCTGACATGTAAACTTCAGATATCTGCAAAAACTGTTGGTCAATTTCAACATAGCTTTATGAGTACAGAAAGGTGTTAAAAATCATAATTCTAAATAATAACCTAACCATAAGAGTCTACACATGCATCAATTATTTTTGACATCTTCAAGAAAAGCTGAATAAGCTCTAGAAGAGTGTTGCATGGATTTTGCTCTTCATTGGTGCTTCCTAAAACAAAGTATACATAGATAAGTATTACTACCAATCACCACACACAAAATTATATTGGGTACTTACCCAATACATAAAACAGAAATATTAACATGCATAAAACAGGCATAAACAGCAAGTTTACTATGTCAGCACATAAAAGCCCCTTCTTCTTCTTAGTGCGCTTCTCTTAAATAAAATAAATAATAAAAATCCATTTATTGCCAAATGTAAGTATACATTTCGTGACAGAGCCTTCCCAGTAAATTATCTGTAGATACTTTTAGTGGGAATGGCCCGCTACTTCCCCTCTTCTAACATAAAAGCCCCAAAGTTAAACAAAACAATAACAGCAATCATGAGAAGTGCTAAAGTGAGAACTAGTTTATTACATACTATGAACAGTTAATTCAGATAAAGTTTGTCAGTAAGAATGTACTCCTTATAGTTGTAGATCAAAGTGATACAAAATACACCATAAAATTCTGAGAAGTGATCCTTAGTTACATATTACTATTGTATCTTAGCTGTTAGCAATACCATAGGGTATTCGGACAAGCATTGGTAATTATTTAAAGTATTTTGACTATGTGCAACATATAATTACAAAAACTCAAGACTTTGTTCATAATTCTAATCACCGGAAACTATTTTATCTATCGAAGTCAGAGTAATACTTTTCGTAATAAATGTTTACTTATACCTACCTGTCAAAATTAATAATGTATAATACAATACTTTAGTTCTTACACAAAATAGTTGTCCTTAATTCCTTTGATAACCTAGCAATATTTATCAAGAATAATAGAGGTTATTATGTAACTAAATACATGTACCTACTGTTTATCAACCACACCATAAGATTCTTGTTAGCTATATACACTGACCAATTTTTTACAATAACTGTATGTTATGAAATGTTGAGCTTCAATGCATGCAAAAAGCCAACTAAACTGAAACAAAGAGCAAAAACCATGACGAGTACAAAACTGCCTAAAACTACATTTGAATTGACCCACCGACCTCTCACGCTTGAACAACTACAGCGATAATAAATAATGACACTGGAACCAATTTCATCACTTGATTTGAATTTTATCAGAGTTCTGTAATGTAAGACAAACTTATAAACAAAATAAATCAGTATTTATACTTTACCAGGCAAACGAGAAAACGAACTAAAGAATAGAATAGAAGAACCAACCAACCAATTAATTTGTTTGTTGACATTGACATTGATGATTTTCACAGATAAGAAAACGGTAAGCAAAAACATTACACCCATTATGCCTCATATGTCACGGGCTGCGACGCAGCTATAGAAAAGTCTCCATAAGGTAGATAGCTGCACGAACGCACACTAGGGATACATGACGAGAAAATGAGAGGTGATTGATGAACAAAAAGAGTCATGCCGCGAAAGAAGTCCCGCGAAAAAAGATTTAATGACCCTTCTAATCGTCAGATGAAACCTCAGGATGAAACGTATCGCGGGACTTCTTTCGCGGTGCAAACTCTGACTACGGGTTGTTAGGGACAGCGTCCCGAATACCTACTGAAAGGGTGCAAGCAGACCATGAAATTGAACAACTTTCCCCTAGGAACATATGTCAGGAAACGACAAACTGACGCTGTCCCTTACATTCCGTATATTTTCCGGGGTTTTCGAGGGCGATAAATCGATCTAGTTAGGTTTTATTATCCAGAAATCACTATGAACGACAAATAAACAGAATCAAAACACGTTGCATGTTATCCAGAGAAAGAACCGCTATTTCGTCGCTCGGCTGTCAGCGAACGTAGCTCAGTTGTGTAGACTGTTGTCTATAAATCTGTGGAGCTCGAGTTCGAATCCTAACCCCAACATATCTTTTTCATTTTTATTTTTGCTTGTTTATTTTTACAATAATATTTTATTTTATACAGTATATAATTTTTGTAAATACATTTCTATTTTTTTTCTTCCACTCGTCATACTAAACAAATAAGGTCAAACCGCGTTATCATGGCCCGTATTGTTGTATTCTTCACATTTTCCAACAGATGGCGTAACACATAATTATGGCATTAGGGCTTTATCGGGTTTACACGCGAAATAATAACTACGTGAATATGCGGATTTTAATCCAAACGAGAATCCAATGAGATAAAACAAACAAAGTACGTTTTTAGGGCCGATAAACCCGAGCTAGGGTCAGTGAACCAGGTACTATTATAAATGTGAAAGTTTGTATGTTGATTTATTTGATGGTTTGTTTGTTACTCTTTCAGGCTTAGATAGAGGGTACCTTGGATCAACTACAATGCATAGAGTAGTTGTTGTAACCCATAGACTTATAATATAAGGTGATGGCACCAATTATGGATGGATTAAGGATTTTTTATAGTATTTTTAAGCACAATTCAACTATTTGAAATGGTACAATGTTGTGACTTTTACCAAACTATAGGCCAATAAATATGCCATATTATATACAAATAATTTTTTTTTTGTTTTTTTTAGTTTGTTTCTGATAAAATTACGAAAAACTCAAAAAGGAGCTAAATCTCCATTTATGGACGGCACTTCTCCAGTGATGGACACCCAATAATGGACATGTATCCCATGGTGGACCCTCAATATCGGAAAGTTGTAAAGTTCACCAGTTTAAAACCCTGCGGGGGTAAGAAGTAGTGTCGGACGCCATGGAGTGTAGAAGGTAGCGTCAGACGCCCTGGAGGGTAGGAGGTAGTGTCGGACGCCCTGGAGTGTAAGAGGTAGCTTCGGATGCCCGAGGTTAAGATACTGATAATGATGGGTGGTGATGATGATGACGGATAGTGATTGACGATGCGATGATGATTGATGATGACGATTGAAGATGATTGATGATGAATGACGACGACTGACGATGATTGATGATGATTAATGGTGACTAATGGAGATTGTAGATGATAGCTGGTGATTGCTGGAGGTCGATGATGATAATTAATGGTGATTGATCATGATGATGGATGATGACGGATTGTGATGATAATGATTGATGATGATTATGATGGATGATCAGGATGATGGACGCGACGGTTTAGGGCGTCCGACGCTACCTTTCTCCCTTGAGGGCGTCCGACGCTACCCCCCACCATACAGGGTGTCTGAAGCTACCTACCCCCGCGAGGGCCTACAAAACCCCTGTTCCTCTCCAGGGCGTTCGACGCCACCTCCTTCCCTCGAGGGTGTATGACGCTACCTTCCGCCCTCCAGGGCCTCTGACGTCTGATTAATGAATGATTGATATTAATCGATTTAATTTTGAATCGAATAATGAAATCAATCGCTCTGCCTACCCCGAAAGGGATAAAGGCGTGATTTGTGTATGTATATATGTATCTATTACTGCCGACACTATAAACAGCCCACTGACACTTTAGCTTGCTACACTTTCGAATTATGTCTGTTACTTTGGTATTTTGGCGGGTAATATAGTTCCGGATCTTAACCATTAGCGAGATCCCTAGCATAGACCATTAAAAAAAAATAGACCTATCCATAGTTCTCTGAATGACATATACCCGGTGGGCCAGTTTTACTGTCAGGTTCCCCATCTGGCCCAGTACGTAATTAATGACTGGTAGGAGGCACTGGTCTTGGTAGCATTTTTACTGCCATTTGTTCAGGCTTTTAATCTTTTTTCGACGCCATTAAACATTAGATAAAATCGTTTGAAGCTGCAGGCAAATCAACTAATAATCAAAGTAACACGTGCAAAAGAACATACAATTAGGACTTGGTGTCCATTACTCGTAAAAGTACTTTACCAGTAATTGACACCGTGCTATGGACACATGTCCATAACTGGTTTTTAAAAATCCACGAGATCCACTGATGGACACCCCCAATTTTTTTTTCCATTAAAGAATGGCATCACCTTTTTCTCTAATTTTATACCTAATACTATAAGATAAACATAAAAACAAAGCAAGTCCGTACAGCAATAAAAAAAAAATTATGAGCAAAAACAATAACCCATCTCCTTAACGATTCTCTCAATAAATTGGGATAAAACAGGAAAATGTCCTGAGCGCAACTTCTTCAACTCGCCATTTTTAAACAAAACGTCATAAATTATTTATTTCTATCAATATGAGATGTTAGCTGTCTATAACTAAAGTGTTGTCATTCCTATAAAACCATTTCTACCTTTATTAAAAAGGTTAAAAAAAAAATCGTCCATTATTGGTGCCGTGTCCACCACTGGTGCCACCACGTTACTTCGTTTCGTATAGACGAACATAATCCTTTATGAAAATATGGCGAGATAGAAAAGAATAAGAAAGAATAGCGAATCTCCTCTTATTATCTTACTGGTTCGGTATGACATTTTGTCACATCGTGGCACGCAAATTTTGACACGTAAAATTTTTTTTTCATAATTCCCAGTTTTTTTTAGAACCACAATGGTTATGTATTCAGTGCACCGATGTGGTGTTAGTCAACGAAATAACCCGGAAAATTGCATATTTCACAAGTAAATTCTTGAAAAGTCGTCACTGGTATGACGCGTGGGTTGAAATTTACTTTTGTTGGGGTGTAAAATAAAAAATAATGCAAATTCTTCTATTTCCTCTCACATTTCATAAACAGTCCAGCAAAAAAGAGTAGAATAAAAACGAGGGCGCCACTTTCTTCGCAATCTGTCAAATCTGACGGATAACGCTTAAATATGGCAACAATTTTTCATACAAAATTATTACATACATACATATAATCACGCCTCTTTCCTCTTTCAAAATTATTAGTTCCATTTTATTTAATTTCTACTCTTTTATGCTGCATTATACGTAAAAGTGTATTGGTCGCACGTTGAGACTCGAACGGGGACTTAAAACTGTCATTATGAGAAAAGGGCTATAAAAGGGGACGTTTCGAACGCGCCCTTGTTCTTATTGGACGCTTAGTGATCTGTGGACGTTGGTCAATTGACACTTCACTTCGTTGGCAGCACTGGTACCTACTGTTTGGCAAAAAAGAGTAGAGAAAAAATGAGGGCGCCACTTTATTCGCGATCTGTCAAATCTGACAGATAACGCGTAAGTATGGCAACAATTTTTCATACGATTATTTTAGTTCCATTTTATTCCGTTCCACTCTTTGGCCAGGCTGTATAATAGGGTGCAGGCATGGTGCAGGCATTACGCATAAAAAAAAATCAACTGAAAAAGTTCAGCAGGAAAAATGCAGCAAATATTTGGCGTCAATTGACGTGCAGAGCTCTGACGTCGTCAGAAAGCGGGAGGTAAATATGAAATTCTTCTAAGTGAGACAAGGATAGATATATTGTCAAGCACAGTCATTTGTTTTGACACCAAATATTTGCTGCATTATTTCTGTTGAACTTTTTCGATTGAACTTTTTTAGACGCGTAATCCCTGCACATAATATGTTGTATGTTGGACGTTAGTTGTTGATTGTAAATCCTTCCTGAGTTGGAATTTCAAGTATTTTAAATTTCTAAAGGCAAATTTATACTGAAGTAACAACTTGCAGTAAGTAATGGTATTTTTTTGGAGCAACACACCACATCTTATTTAACAGTACGGCATACTTGCTGTAAACCAACTGTACTACTGATGATGTTGTTACTTTATCAACAGCCAGGTAAGCACTAAATGACCAAAGAACTACATAATATATTTTTTCTTTTTAAAATCAATATACATTAAAAGCAGTGCAAAGAATATTGCAATTTGTAGAAGGGAAATGTAAGGGTAGGTAAGTATTTCAATTTGTATTTCATAATAAGCAACCTATACAAAATACATTCTCCTGCATTTTTTATTAGGTACTTATTGTTGTAAGTACAAGTCCCTAGCTAGCTAGAAAAGCGTGTTTTTATGGGTTTTTAATTCTGTACACTGATTCAAGTTTACCTGATTACCTATTTCACAACACACTCCACCTTTCTCATGCCTGTATTCCTCATGTGCAGTACCTACTTTTCAAGATCCTGTCTAACTGACGCGAAATAAATGAACAACTATGTAACAAATACAGAACTTCACCTCAAACCTTCTTCCAAACCGAACCGGAACTTCTGACTGACCAAAATACTTTGATGCACAAACAAGCCTTGTCTATTCAGGTGGGTCAACAAGACCTCCACCTGCTCAGTATCTAACAAGTGCACAAAGAATAAATAAAATAAAAATAACCTTTATTATTTCAGAAGTTACAGATTAGATTAAATTGATAATATTGTTAATATTGTTAATAATCTCTCTCAATTCACTGTCATGATCTCATGCCATATTCTCTTCCTCATCATCACTTCTACTAACATTTGCTTCTTCAGCGTAGTCCTCCCCAGCCTCTTCCATTGTTTTCTGTCCTTTGCAATTCTTTTCCAATTCTTTCCTGCCTTTCCATTGAATATGTCTTCCCATCTTTTCCATATGGGAAAAAACGGCAATAAGAGTAGATACAATGTAATTTCATGACAATCATTATTGATGAGACATGATATTTCTAGAATAGATACTCTTGTGATGTTTTGAGCTGATAGAAAAATAAATGATTCTCACGATATTTCTCACAAATTTTATTTATCTACATACATGTTATTTTTTAAAAAAAAAACATCGGCTATTGTAAGACAGTTTGTATCAACAGAAATATCAAAATAATTTGGAGAATTGTACTTTTTTTTTGTATATCTCTATAATATCTACTTATTTGAATATCTGTACTGTACCTATTTACACATGGCTTTACACCAACCATCACCTTATCGTCACACAAATACAATTATGGTTATAACAAATATTAATTCTTTTACTTTCAGCTATTATACAATAGGAGTATGGAGATATAAAACCATTTAAAAATGTTTAAGATAGAATCATATGTAACACCAATACTTTTGAGTTATGTTGATAAATATGTTAAAGACTTCAAACCTGCAGATGCCCAAGTGAGTAGAACTTATAGCCATAACACTTGTAGATTGTTAACAGGCAACATTCTATATATATCCCCTAGGTGCTTCTTTTGTTTTTTCAACCCAAAAGGGTTGGGTGCCTTGCCTGCCACCATTATAAGGAAGTGGGTCCAGCATTCCACTTAGCTTTGCGTGATAATTGCTATAAAATTGCTATTCCAGGTCCACCCACTTTTGTTTTTTAGGCCTAAGATAATGTGTTAGGTTAGGGCCAATTTTTCCATGCTCTGTTAGTTAAGTCATTAACAGCTCTGTTAAGTTTAAGGTCAAACCACACTAGCGCTCTGCGCGTATCAACTTGCTTGCTTAAGCTTAAGCTTAACAGAGCTGTTAATAACTTAACTAGCAGAGCATGGTAAAACTGGCCCTTAGCGTTAAACCCTTCCTGGATCTACAACATATATACCCAAACCACTGCCAGTTCAACTTGCTACAATTCCAGACAATGTAAAAAATATGTAGGTACTGCCTGCTCTGCTAGCAGTAATGATCCCTGATATTTATATTGTAATTTGTCAATAGGTTTCACTATGGGGCGGCGGTGTTCTCCTGCAAAACCTGGTACTTAAGACGGATGTGCTGCAGCAAGAAGTGGCTCTACCATTCACCTTGGTCTCCGGCCGGATCCATGAACTGTTAATCCAAGTGCCATGGACTAAGATTATGTCCGAGCCTATTGTTGTCACAATAGATACAATTGGTAAGAAACATTACCATGTTTCTTATCACGATGAAACCTATTTTTTAAGTTTGTTTATGTGACTTCACACTGAATGTAGGTGTCAGTTTTTATGTATCTGTGTACGCATTTTTTAAGAACCTATCGTTTTTTTTTTCAGAATGCATCCTAAATATGCGACCATCATCAGCTGATGATTCAAAACCGGAAACACCTAGGTTGGTTCTAAGATAGTTCTTTACATGATTGAAATATTTACTATGTTTCTGCCGCATTTCTATAGCCGCAACTAACAAAGAAAACGATATTTTTTAACTGTACCTACACCTTTCTTAAGTTACGCTTATGGCCTGCCTAATATATTATTTAAACACCCTTAAAGCAATTTTTTTCGTGTTTTTCTCTTATATTGTGATATATTGTGCGGTTTACAGATATTATGGGTAACAATCTAATACCTTTAAACGAGCAAGAATTGTTTACTGTATATATATTTTAAGGGTGTTTAAATAATGTATTAGGTGAGCGCACATAGACGTAAATTAAGAAATTAGGTGTACAGATAAAATGTATCCGAAAAATATCCTTTTGGCGACAAGAGAGTTGAGTAGTAACCGCGGTCTAAGTTATGATAAACAGCAACCGGGACCATCCCTTGTCCTAAACCTTTCTTTATTCTATATAAATAAATACAAATAGAAAATAAAAAGTCACAGAGCATACACAACTGTCATTTGCTTTCTGAAGACAATTTTGTTTCACACCTCTTTCTCACTAACTGAGTAAGTACAAGATATTTTTAGTTCACTTTTCATGTAACTACTTAATGAATAAAACCAACTTACTGATCAATAAAAAATGGATTTAATTGGTGGAGGATAGATTTTTATTTTTGAGGAAGTACATTGTTTGAAATAAACGTAAAACAAAGCACTACTTATTTAAATAGTTGTAACAATATTATTAGATTATTTACATTAGGTGCTAATTATAGAATATAGGAATATTTTAGCGCACATTCAGTATTTTTGAAGAAACAAAGGTTTTAGATGCAGAAAACCAGATTAAGTTGAGGTACGTTTAAACACCATCCGAAAGAAAATATAATACAAGTAAGAATTGACCTTTTAGCGACCCCACGATGGAAGGATCAAGCATTAAGCCCACATCTACAGCAGTACCGATACAAGTACAAATATTTTATAGGTGCGGACTATAACAAAAACTGGCTTCCTTTGAAACATCTTTTCGAAATATCACATTCGGACCTATTATATTCACTTTGTTTGCGAGGTACTTCGAAAGTAGTTCTCTTTTATGAGTAGGACACACCCTTAAAATATTTGTGCGCAATCAAATGTAACCTTTTTTGACTGGCAGTGAACAGCGTACAGTGGTGGAGGCCCCGCCGGGCTACATGCAAGCGCTCGTTCGGCGCATCGTGAGCAACATCGCGATAAAGGTTCACCATCTCATTGTCAAGTACGTGCAGGATGATATCGTGCTGTCGCTCAATGTTAAGGAACTTTCCGTCAACAGTGCTGGACCTGACTGGAAGCCGACATTTGCAGGTATATTTTCTTTGTTTTTTTAATGCTGTTTTTAATATAGGACTATTTAGAAGTAGCTCGCTTTGACAGCTGTTGTCCTATCTAAACGCCTCATTGCCGATGTCAGGCGGCAGCTCCTTTCCAAATACTTCCAGGATAGTGCGAGAGTACAGGTGGAGTACAGTAAAGTTTTTGAAATGACGATTGTCTGATATTTTTCACATATTATGCTCGAGGTCTTAGCTCGATGTTATGAATAGATATAAATTGAATTTCAGCTACACAACTTGGGTGTAAGTAATAGATTACATACCTACCTACATACTAACATACATATATCACAAAAATTATCTCTTGTTAGCGAGGGCGTTCACAGCCGTAAAAATACGTCACCACAAACGACTCTGACATATCTTTGAGGGATAATTCGGAAAAATGGTGTATCACTATAGCGGCACTATGTCGACTGAAATTGTAATACACATGGAACCCTCGAGTCCCTAAGTCGCCACGTACGACACCCGCGGGAAGGATATAGGGTGATCCTATTCTAAGCCGGCATAGTACATAAATTAAGTGTTGATTAAAGTGTAACTGAAAGTCGTTATTAGGGCGTATACAATTTCATATCACATTCTATTTGCAGAATATTTTTTAAAGATTTCATTACATTATTTGTCAATTTACTTCCTATCATCAAATTTCAGACATTGAACCAGCAAATCCAGTGATAAGGAGAGTGATAGTTTTAGACGACCTCACACTGTGTTTAGATAAGACTGACTCAGATGGAAAAATAAGATTCTATCAGGATCCCTTGCTTTACCGTTGTGGGCTGGAATTTAGGCAAGTTAACTTTTATTTATAAGCTTTCAAATTACCTTTTTTTTTGTTAAGTATAAGGTAAGTTACTGTGGTAAATATAAGAAGGTAAGTTACTTCTAGACAATCACTACATAGTATAAAGCAAAGTGGCTTTTCGCGTCTGTATATGTATTTATGTGTTTGCTTACATCTTAAAAACTACACCACGGATTTCGATGCAGTTTTTTTTTGTGGATCATTATGATTCAAGAGAAAGGTTTTTATCTATAATACTTGCTGGGAAAACATCTAATTCCCACAGGAAAATGAGTTGCAGCGGGTGTTGCCGCAAGGCGGGCCGCAACCTATAAAACAATCGTGAATGATCTTACATTTATGTTCTTCTTATTCTTGTAACAGGGTGTTAGCAAAATTAGCGTCAGCAAACACGCGGCGAGCCAAGAGCTTCGAGGTGGAGTTACTCACGAAGAAACTAGCCTGGGGCATCACTACAGCGCAGCTGCTGCTTCTGCTGCGGCTGGTGAAGGAGCCGGTCCCGCCTGACAGTGACACGCCCTCGCCTTCTACCGCGGCCGAAAAACCAGCACCAGGTAAATGTAAATTTATACTCTGAACCGCTGTGTTAGATCAGTATACAGGGTGTAAATGTTACCTGCAAATATTTTAAGGGGTAAATCAGTCCATGAAACTGAACAACTTTCCCCAAGGAACATAGGTCAAAATATGACAATAAATTTTGGATCTTCCATACAAAACTACCGACCGACCAAGTCAATTTGTATGGGAGGTCCAAAATATTTTGTTATATTTCGACCTATGTTCTTTGGGGAAAGTCGTTCAGTTTCATGGGCTGAATCACCCGTTAGAGTATCTGCAGCTAGTATTTTTAAACCTTATATAATATACATACAGTAGAACCGTTTATAATGACCTTGAAGGAAATTGACGAACACGGCATTATAAGCGGACGTCATACGAAGGGTTTACTGACAAATAAAAAATAGTTTTAGCTTGTCGAATGAACCACGCCAAGTTCCTTCGCAAATTTTTAGTTTGAGACTCCATTTTGTAATCTGCGTAATATTGCACCCACCTCCTTAATCGTAAATGCTTTTTGGAGTTGAGATGTCAGATTTTGCACAGGATATCGATAAATATATTACATACTTATAATTTTTATTTTTATTATTTAATATTTGTTGAATACTTGATAGATAGCCGTGTGGTACCGGCTTCGAATAGCATCACCCATTTCTTCCCCGTGGGTGTCGTAAGAGGCGACTAAGGCACTCGAGGATTTCACGTGTTTTACAACTTTTAAGCGACAGGCTGACACCCTGTCTCTATAGTGATACACAAATTATCTTAACTGGCCTTCAATATGTGTCAGACGTGGCGATAGCGACCGTATTTTTGCGGTCGTTAACGCTCTGCCTAAACTGCAAAGGGTAAAAGCGTGTCCTTGTTTTGATTTTTATTTAAATAATAACTGGTCCTTCTCCCCAGATTCACAAGGACCTCCTCCAGATGAGCCGAGCAGGATCGAGAGCTGGTCTGATTGGGCGTGGTCCTGGATGCCATCCAGCGACCGTATTCACGGTCAATCAGAAACCCCCATGGCGTCTTGTCCAGTACCCGTGTCATTCTCAGCTTACCTGGACCACGTGTCACTCGCTATAAAGGTAGGATTATGTGTAACTTTTTTTATGTGTCCCAAGTTCATTTTTTTTATGTTGGCTATGTTATTGCGCCTTTATGTAAGTTTTATAGATAGTAATATGTACTCTGTTATACTAATATGTAGCTATAATTGGATCCACAGGAGTGTTGTAAACTCCCGCGTACCTATTCATAATGAACTAAAAGTCAGATGTGAATTGTTTTTCTGATTTTTTGCACATATTTCTTCTGATTGAATATTGGAAAAATTATTAAACAATTTTTTTAGTTATTTGTAAGTTCAAGTAAAAGGATATCATACCTACTAAAACAGCATGAAGCTAAAACAAAATGAGTAGATGCTCTTATTGGAGAGCACACTCAATCTGGCGAAAATCTCCCAAAAGATCTACTTATAGTCTCAGCACTGATTGTTGATGAAAGAACAGATAAAAAAGAATTTGTAAGTTCCACCACCCTCTCCCTCTCGCTCTTCCTCTCGCTATCCCTCTCGCTCTGTCTCTCCCTCTCGTTCTCCCTCCGCTTTCCCTGTCGTTTTCCCTCTCGCTCTCCCTTTCGCTCGTTCTCTCGCCCCTGCTTTCCCTCTCGCTCTCCCTCTTCCTCTCGCTCTACCTTCGTCTTCGCTATACCAAGCTCATGTCATGACCGCTCCCGCCCGCTCTCCCAGTTTCTCTCTTTCTGCCCCTCCATCTCATGCCCCTCGCCGTCATAAATCGTTTAACATTTTTTCCACGTAATTTGAAACGAAAATATAAGAGTAATAAAAAGTTTCATATTATTAATTTCGTCCCCTGTTTATAGTAATTCATAATTTATTTATTAATGTAAAGTAATCAGGTACAGTGGTGGGCAGATATATTTGCCAAAACTAAAGAGTTTTACTGAAAACTGCCTTTGCAAGCATGTACATGATGTAATAAATCTAACAATAAATAATAACATGTCATACATTATAATAAAAATATAATAAAAAAAAGAATTAATTCAATGTCAAAATAAAACTAATAGTTTTCACTCCTTAAGGTAGGGGATCCCGCCAAACTAGCACATTCACCAAGTTGTTTAATGTCTTTTTTTGTTTTGGTCTTTACGTTTTTGGCCCCGGGGCCATCAAAACTAAGCCTGTCGGCTTGGTGGGGAGCACGTGTACACCCGGTAATAATTGATTGGTTGTTCAAACAACCAGCCCAATCACGCCCTTGGGGCTAGACTGTGCTTAGGAGTTGTTCTGGGAAAAACGGATCGGGCTGAATCTACCCGGTATGTGCCGGTGATTGCCAAAATGAGGCGCACATGAGGGACCTCCGCGACCCCGCCGGCGGGGACGTCGGTTGCTTGAGGAGCTTGTGGAGTGTGTTCTATCTATTCGCAATGGCTGCAGTGGCGGCTAAATTTTGGACTACCCATACAAAATTACCAACCGACCACGTAAATTTTTATGGGTGGTCCTAAACATTTTCTCATATTTCGACCTATGTTAGTTGGGGAAAGTTGTTCAGTTTTATTGGCTGATTCACCCCTTTAAAATATTTGCAGCTAATATTTTTACACCTTATATAAAAAAATTATATACAATTATATTTGTTTTATTTTTTTCAGACATTAGAGATTGAAGCAAACAATAAAAAGAGACCCCGCAGCATTTTGGAGCTAACAGCTTGTCATGCAGCAGTAAAATCATCGCTATGTATACCCACTTTTTTACGAATCAAAGTTGGTATACGCTATTTGGATTTGCACTCAATTGGTAAATGCCCATGTGGACATAGTAATCTTAACACGGTAAGCGAAAACAATAATCGTAAAAGCAGTTCCTTTCAGGCCTCACACGCGCTCAAATATAATTTTCTCGCTTTCAGATTGCTGGGTTACCGTCGTTTTTTTTGTTTAGCAGAAATAATATAAGTAAGGAATGGAAATGGCCAAATCAAAAAACAGAGATAGAAGTAGCCCAAATTGCAGAAGAAAACTCGAAAGCTGACGTCACAAAGCAAAAACCTGATGAGAAACCTGATGAAAAGTCAGCTAAAGAATCGGGAACGCCTATCGCTGAAAAATCAACTAAGCAATCAGAAACGGCTGAAGAATCGGGATCGCCTACCGCCGGAAATTTGGCTAGAGAGCCAGAAACGGAAGTTGCAGGAACATCTAATAAACAATTGGAAAAAACTGCTAAAGCATCAGGAACGGCTAACGCAGAAAATTCTGCAAAGGCATCGCCCGATCTAGTGGAATTAAAACTACCTGAGAAATCTATTTCGGCAGATAAGTTCGACAAAGAATCGGGAAAGAAAGTTGAAATGAAAGAAGCCGAAAACCAAACCATCAAGGAAACCGAATCACAAAAGGAATTTGCACCAACTATTACAGACGAAACAAGTGTAAGTACTAGTTTCGGCTAGCTTTTATTTACATATTGTGTCTGTAGTATATTGAGTCATCAAATAAGCCGCACGCTTGGCCGTTCGATAAAATTAATATGAATTTTACTTTCGGCCAGATTAATGGGAAATTTTTAATCTGTTTGTCTAGTTCTTTTAGTCGTAAAAAGCCTTTTCTACAGTGTGTTTTAGGCTGATACCAATACTTGTCTAACGAAACTGGGTGACGCTTTTGTACTTCTTTCAGTTTGAGGGATTATCTGTCAAGTTTAGTGCATATTTAAAAACTATTACTGTTAGCTATGGGAAATCGCGGCTGTGCTTTTACACCATTCGCACAAGCGCCACCTATTAGGAAGGAACTAAACAAACATTATTATCCCATGCGCATTGCCAAAGAGTGGAACTTCTTGTTGTCTGTTTACTACAACAACATTTTCTTTGTTACGGTCCAGTAGGGGATCCCGCTATACAACAACCGTCACCGAGCTGTTTAATAATTGAAAGATATGTTTTATTATTTAATCCTTAAATAGAAAAGTTTTGTAGGAATTGGATTTAATGTAAAAGAAATGATTCTGTGTTAGGGGTAGCATCAGGATCTAACAATTTTCTATTCTTCTATTTTATTATAATTCAATAATAGGCGAGCAGCCACTGGCTGATGTGCCTATATCTTGGCAGGTGTGTGTAAAACAGTTCATATGTCACGATCATATGTTCAATAGTTCAATATGCCAATATTGCCTAAAAAAAACAGTCCAGTGCCCCGTCTAAGAAAGCTGACAATCCGACATAGTTGTCAAAACCCTACGAATTTGTCGCATCGTCAAGGTAAATTCGCTTATTAAAGGTGACAATTAAGTTTGTTCATGAATTTGAATTATTAGCACTCCATATTCTTTGACAAAATTAAAAAATACTAGTGAAAGAATTGCTGCGATACGTCAATTTAGTTTCCGATTTTCAACTAAAACAAGTTGTCACCGCACGCGCGGGCTGCTGGTGCCGCTGTGACGTCATCGCACAACACTCATTGAGCTCGCGATTGCGCGCTTGTGCCGTTGAATTTATACCTGAAACCAAACCTTCGAAGTGTATGTGCCAGCAGAAGCTACCCATCAAACTGAACAACTTTTGCTTTGATGCCATATCTGTATCTCCAATAGTCTAGGTGGACTCCTGGTGGTGCACTTGGTGCTCTACATCAGGTACTGCAAAACTTCGAAGTGTATATGCCAGCAGAAGCTACCCATTAAGCCGAACAACTTTTGCTTTGGTGCCATATCTGTATCTCCAATAAATTAGGTGGGCTTCTAGTGGTGCACCTGGCGGTCTACATCAGGTACTCCAAACCTTCGAAGTGTATATGCCAGCAGAAGCTACTCATCTAGCTGCTTTGATGCCGTATCTGTATCTCCAATAGTGTAGGTGGGCTCTTGGTGGTGCACCTGGTGGTCTACTTTAGGTACTTAGTATGAAAGTATGGATAACGGCTCGTGTATTTGGTACAAAAGTTGTGATATGACGTCATAAGCGGTCACGTCGCTGTAAGCGACACTCGATATTTTTCTAAACTTTGAATACCTATAAAATCAAAACAACTAGGTATTTTTCACTGCAACAAAAACTAGTGTATTTGTATACATACAGGCTTTTCTAAAACAAAACTGCATGCAATTTGGCATACCTAGTAGCATTCCTAGTTTCATCCAAAATCGAGGTAAAGTTGTGACAACTGGTCGCTATTGTAAATGCGTTTAATAAAACTATACAATTGTCAAAAACCATGGCCGAGTCACTTGACAGTAGTCAGTGACAATTTTTGTCTCTTTGTCGTGATACAGGCGTGATTTGTGTGTGTGTGTGTGTGTGTGTGTGTGTGTGTGTGTGTGTGTGACAATTTTGTCAGTGGTTGACATAATTGTCAAAGACTTGATTTTGTGTAACAGCGTAAAGGATGCACAGAAAATAATTGATACCATACCTACTGTCATGTAATATAATTGCATCTGGGAATGGTTTCCATCCACACTCACATTCGGTACCGGTAAAATGAAAAAATATTTACATATACGTGTTCTGTGGTGGCGCTTACTACTCTCCACTACTCTTATTGCTCTATGTAAACATCATTTTTGGGAAATATTAAGCTTTTATAAACGTTAATTGATAGCGCGACATCCCTATGTCAGGCTACTGTTAACAATATCCGATAATTCTACAACTATGTCTGTATGTTGCGACAATTGGCTGTTCAATAGAGCAAAATCGATAAGTTTCTCGCGAAAAATATTCACCTGTCACCTGTCGCGCAAATGGTTTTATGAAACAGAAAATTTTCAAATTGTCACAACTATCCGACATATTTTTATTGTTTTTTTTTGTCACCTGTAAGTTTTATTAAACATAAACTTGTCTAGTTGTCAACCATGACATAATTGTTGCATTCTAAGTTTTATTAGACACATATTTCAATCTATGTTCCTCGGGGAAAGTTGTGCAGTTTCATGGGCTGATTCACCCCTTAAAATATTTGCGGCTAATATTTTTACACCATACGAAACAAACTGTTTTTAAATTTAATCATACTTTGGTCTGAATTTTATAAATTTTAGGCAACCTTTACGCAATATATGTACTTACATATTTTATTTCATACAAAATGCTTTCATCCATTAACTATCTCGGTGAAGGTCGCAGTGTATGGCGGGATATTAGACCATTTCTAATCATAGTATCTCAACAAAACAAAAGTGAAGATGTAGTGAACAGGATTAAGGAGATGACAGAACGCTCTATTGTTTTGGCAAGAATTTGCTGAAATAAATTGATAAAATGTTTACTTGATTATTTTAGCTTTCGGATTTCGATCCACTAGACCTTACATTCACACGCAATCATCTTCACTTACTGCGACCATTAGCAGGTCTTGAGTACAGTGTGGCTAATATGGATAAACGACGTAAGATCAGTATGGACATACTAGAAGAAATGTTTTGGAAGGAACTTTCGCCTGTGTTTACTGTGGAACTAGTGCACGAAAGATCGCCACCCAGTCCCTATATCAATCCTTACGACAAACCACCTAAAAATTTCGAATACAGGTAAGTCTACTTACATTTGGATCTTTCATGAAAAGGCGACGCCCTTACCCCGCGAGTCTTATAAGTCCCTATTTAAACAGATAGATATTATGCCACTTCCATGCAAGTACATTTTTGAGGTTGCTAATTTCGTTAAAAATAATCAGGATATTTTTAACTCTTCATTCATAATTTTACGAAACATTCAAAGTTTGAATTAATAAACAGAAAAATAATATGAAAGAAAGTGTTTTGAGGCCATCAAAATGCTTACGGCGTCACGTCATACTTCCAGTTTTTCATACAAAATACCGTTTTAGATCGTTTTAAAAAGTAGCTCATTTGACCTGTCAGGAAAACTAGCCTATTCATAATGCTGTTCTGCATCAAACTACTACCTAGACAAATATTTAAGAAATAATTATTAAAATGGCTTGAGGAGAAACAAATCTATGCAGTTAATGACATATTTAATAACATGTAGTTAAATTAAATTTAATTTATTGTAATGCCATTTGTAATTTAAATATTTTAACCGTACCGAATATGGCAATAAATCGTATTATTCGTTATATCGTTGATATTAACGTTATTTTGTTATAAGAAACTAAAAATATGCATGCCATATATTTTGGTAAAACTATGTGAGACTAAATAAAAACTGAACATCTTATTGTACCATAATTTTAGCCTAATAATTTTTTGTTTTTCTGTAATCAAGCTAAATTTTATTAAGATAGTGACACAGCACAGGTGCTACTTATTACTTCTGTGCTTTATAAATGGGTGGGTAGGTCATAGAAACAGCGTTAGCTGGGCCTTGAAAGATTTATTACACAACTACACATCGAGAAACCGAATTTTCTTTATGTTTTAGATATTTCTAGGCAAAAGTTATCCGCGTGATTATATGGGAATACACCTCATAGTGGGTTGATTGCACTTTTCGTTTTATATTTGCAGTGACTGGCAGGAGCAAAGCGACATATACATGCTATTACAACCAATGGATCTAAGAGTGTGCATGGGCCTGATTCATCGATTATTATTAATCAAAAGTGTTTTTGATGAACTTCCACCAGCACCATTAGGTATCTCCTTTGTGATTATATTCGCATTATTTTAATTGTTTGTGCAGATACTTGTATAAGATCAATGTGTTACAGAATAAAGAAGAGCGCGATAAAAAATGGCTTTGCTCTATCAAGAGACACAGAGACATGTGACTTATTTATTTGTATATAAATTTGTTTAATTATAAAGCTTTTTTCTATTTATCAGAACCAATGCGAAGATTGACGGTAGAGGAGTGCGATGCACTCAACAGTAACCTGCCTCAGCGTCGAATCAACGTAGAGATAATTAATTTTCG
Organism: Keiferia lycopersicella; assembly: GCA_029255805.1. Taxonomy (NCBI): domain Eukaryota; kingdom Metazoa; phylum Arthropoda; class Insecta; order Lepidoptera; family Gelechiidae; genus Keiferia; species Keiferia lycopersicella. The sequence continues at coordinate 20,746,757 of JARACZ010000001.1, forward strand.
ACTGAATTTTCATCCATGGGATCACAGTCTCTCCGACACGCCCCTGTCGGCGCCTCTCCTGTTGCGAGTAGAGGTGCCCAAAGCTCTCTTTGTGATTGCGACGCCTCTTTATGCGCAAAGGTGAGCACTGAGTAGTCAATGTATGCATAACAACTCACGTCCCGATGGCGGATAGTACCCCTACCTTCTCCGCAGTAGAAGTTTTGTCAAATCGATTTTCAAATATTTGCGTCGAGTCTGGATGTTTTCTATGTATAAAATTTGTTTATTTACAAGAAAAAGCATATAAGTACTAATATCAGCTATCTAGACCCTTTGCTTAGTTTGGGGCTAGATGGCGCTGTGTTAATTGTCCAGGATATTTATATTTAACATTATTATAATAGCTATTTATAACATTGCAAGTATCATTTATATATTACAAGATCCAATAAATTTTAATTTTGTTTTGTTTTTCAGAGTTTGTTCAGCAGCGGGGCAAATGCCAGAGGACAAAGGGATATTGTGGCAGGCGTGCCGAGAACACACTACGGCCGCTTTAAATGACATCAAGGTAATAAATAAATTATTCTTGTAAGTGAATAAGATATAGATAAATAATACACAGTATGTACAAATAAATTATTAATGAAACCAAACTTCTGAGTAGAGCATACTGCATTTTAAGACAATCAGGCTTTGAATAGAGCTAAAATCGGCCCTGTTATTTTTACAGGTTTCTATTTGTTCACCGACGGCAGAACA